>OW121758.1:5284970-6580387 GCA_933228765.1 Miltochrista miniata
TAATAAACTCGTTTTATGTCCATCAAAATGAACCCTATTCGAGTAAACACAATACATGTTCCGACGACCCTCACCCTAAATTAAAGGGATGACAGATAGTACGGCCTCGAACAATGAAGTGTGAGACAATCCATCACCAGATTTGTAATGATTTATTTTTGTAGTTTCTAATTCTTATCTAAATGATACAGAATATGTAATTAAAGATTTCACAGAAATGTGGAAGAACACTATATAAACTCTAAAAAAAGTGGGAGCACTAGTAGTTTATTTTAGAGTTGCTCATTATTATATGAAAAGTTTGTAAACGATTTACGGAGTCGTGGAAGAACACTTAAAACCCAAATAAATGGAAACGCTATCAAAGGAAATGTAGACCCAGCTTCATTGTAAGAAAGACATGTTACACTCGAGAATAACAGTCAATTTTGTCTCTGTTAAACCATTCTTCTAAGCAGAGAATTTACTGGCTTGAGTGATCTCAGCTATTAGAAATTTATACTTTTCTTATCCGACAAATGTTTTCCCCAAATGTACTGCAGGAATTTGTTGTAAAAATACACACATACGTCTACAAATTGACTAATAAAGTGATTGAGTACGGGCAGCTGTATTTTTGTATTTTGCAAACGGGAATGATACCAACATACTTTAAATCTTGGCTGTAGTCGAACATTCAAACTTTAGAAAAAATAAATAAACAGGTGCCTATCTTTATCACTGAAAGTAGACGGACGTGTTTATGGTTCCAATGATTACAGAAGCCATTAAAGAATAGAATGACCTTCCATAAATTAGTTTTTTAAACTCAATACAGACATGAAACATTCGAAAACAAATAAGTATTACTGAGTCTTTCCCAAATAGATTTCAAAATAATTTATACGCCTTTTCCCGAAAGACACAGATTTTCTGTGTTCACATTTCACCAGTAAGCTACCATCTAATACTTGGTGAGCATAATATTCCTATGATGAAATGGACAATGGTAGATATAAGCGTTTAAAATGTCTATCGAGGGATTTTTATATTGGTAATGGCGATGGTAGACACAATTTTTTTATTTTGAGTCTTGTATATTATGAAAATTTTTAACAGTACTGTCATATGATTGGACGTAAGCTTGCACAACCTTACTTCCAATTCATACCTTTCTGACGCAGTGTATGGATAAGTTCTTATTTATATTTACCTAAAAGTAAGCAGTCCCCAATTCTCCATGGCTCCATTCTTGAAATCTGGCAAAGCAATCATGTCAATCTTGGGTAAGGGGAACTTTATCTTGTAATATTCTTCTAAATACTTTAGAATCTTAGGACCTATTTCTAAGGCGAAGGCTGCTGATTGTATGGCTTCACTTCGCGCCCAGACTGAGAAGTTGTTTTTAGACAAGTTCTTGAAGTCCGTAATAGTGAATGCTACTAGATATGTGGACATTGGCAGAGACTCTGCGTAGTGATCCCATACATAGTCCTCTAATACTGCACTGTAAATAAAAAAAATTATTACTAGTGTTTTTTATATCTTCGTTTATAGACACTTTATTTTCATAGTACGTAGAAACACCCAGACTAGAGATAAATATTAATGGATTACACAAAAATTTATTCCATGGTGGGAATCGAACCCACTACTTCGAGGTCAGCACTCGCACTATGTGACATTTAGATCAACAAGGCAGTCAACCAAAGGCTACGAGTTCAAAATACCTTTGCTAAAGCGTAAATGAAGTATTGCAGTTAACCATGAACAAACACTAATTCCTAGCTGACGCCCGCAGCTTCGCGCGCGTAAAATTTGTTTCCGCGGGAACTTATTCCAGAATAAAAAGTAGCCTATGTGTTATTCCAGACTATAATTTATCTTTGTACCAAATTTCAGCCCGATCCGTTTAGCAGTTTGAGCGTGAAAGACTAACACACATCCACACTTACAAACTTTCGGATTTATAATAATAGTAAGATTGACACTGGATGACATTTAATGTAAATTTA
This sequence comes from Miltochrista miniata, assembly GCA_933228765.1. Lineage (NCBI taxonomy): Eukaryota > Metazoa > Arthropoda > Insecta > Lepidoptera > Erebidae > Miltochrista > Miltochrista miniata. The sequence continues at coordinate 5,286,965 of OW121758.1, forward strand.
TTTTTTCATTTATAACATTAAAAATAAACTATTGATACTATGCTTAATAATATGTTACTATGTATCTTCAAACGGTACATAAAACAACCTCCTATACATCTTTACAACTCAGGCAATAAATTTCATTCTAGAACGTACTTACTGTGGCTCGCTTCTCACAGCGTTCATATTCGATAATGACGTCATATTTTGAGGCCTTGCAATGCTTATGGTAAATCTAGCCTTCAACGCTGGCTCATCCCAACAAGGAAATGCGCGTCTTGCATCCGTTGCCTGAAACTGTGTCACTGCTATCCATCTGTGAAAGCAAAAATAGCTTAGTTTTTTTTTTTTTTTTCATATTTCTCATTAAATTCACTCCAATTTTAAAAAACATCGTGACGGAGCAAGTTCCCAATCCTTAACTAAGTTTTATAGCGGTCTCTTGTATGAAACTCAGAGATCAAGGTTGAGTTTTATGAAAACTATTTCGTACAAAAATAAGACCAGCATCAGGAATGTACTTTAACTCAATAAAATGTGGTTTGTATAAGTCCATTCGTTGGTATCAATTACAAATACTTCTAAGACATTGTTTTTGTGCTATAAAGATCTCTTTGATCTTATTTGAAACTACTCTTTTATTAATGTTCGCCGATTATTATGAACATTTTGTGGCTATGATCCACTTAATTTTGCAATAATATTTATCATCTTGTTTCAGAATTCACTCTAAAACGTATTGTCCACAAAATTTCGTCACAAATTCAATTCAATTTTATTTGTAAAAAACCTCATTGATTCATGAAACAGGGTCAGAAAATCTCAGTCTGCTTACGAGTATATCACGAACTATGAAAAATATATTAACCAAGCAAGTTATTACTAAGCAAGCTATTAAAAGCACGATTATACATGCGACTGTATCGACATATATTTTTATTGCTGTTAATCTAACATTTGTATTCTACACAGCATCTGAACGCCTTACATCAATATGTCGTTCTACACGTGACTGGTATATCGAATTGAAAAGTGAATCTCAATGTCGCTTGAAACGAATCTAGAGCTATTCACAAAAATGAATAAAAGTAGGTAGGTGCTAACATTGACAAATTCTAGGTGACTCAAAATATATTGTGTTAAGAATGCTACGAATTGTATTATTATCGAGTACAGAATATAAAAGCAAATGACCTCATCGTCACTATTCTGAAGTCTGGGTTTTAGTAATGTTGACTTATTTATTATGATACTCTAAAACTAATAGACTTGTTATCCTATCGAATATTTGATTAAAAAATTATACACTTTGTTTTTTTAAATTATTAGGGCAAAATTAGTGATCTAATAATATAATTCTATTGCGAAACAAAACTTTAATAAGTCAAGCATTAAGAGAAATGGGTAGAAGTTCTACAATTAATTATAATATTGGATTCGCTCAATCACAAACTTTACTGCTTATGATACCTACTTCCTTGGTAGAAAGGAGTTTTAACAATTGCGGAGACTTGTTATCCTATCGAATATTTAATTAAAAAATTATACACTTTGTTTTTTAAATTATTAGGGCAAAATTAGTGATCTAATTATATAATTCTGTTGCGAAACAACACTTTAATAAGTCAAGCATTAAGAGAAATGGGTAGAAGTTCTACAATTAATTATAATATTGGATTCGCTCAATCACAAACTTTACTGCTTATGATACCTACTTCCTTGGTAGAAAGGAGTTTTAACAATTGCGGAGTAAATCATTTCAAGACTCGTACTTTGCAAATTTTACGACACTTGTGTCTCAAAGCCTTTGAGGAAGGCCTGTTCCCAGAGTGTGCCTTAATGAACTGAGATGAGTGCTTCACTTTAACCATTTTTAATTTATTTATGTTGAAACATTATGGCACTTTTGTTGCTTATAAGGATAAAATAACTAATTTTGAGTTAATTTTAGTAGAGCTGATTTAACTAGGTTGGGATTAAACGTAACTAAAACGAAACTAATTAAAGAACTTAAATATAACTCACTTTCTCATTCCTTTTTCTTCATAAGAACTTCTGTAGAATCCGTGAAGGTCATCGTTCAATATTCCAGTGTATGAAATATTTAGCACGTACTCTTTTCCAGCCTCTAAAGCACTTCCTAATCTTAATACCTGGAAGTGACGAGGCGCATCTTCAATTCGTCTAATTATTTCAATTAGCTGCCCTTCCTCCTTGGCGTACAATTTCACATCATGTATGAATAACTCTACACCATGAAATATGATTTGTTTTGTCTCGTTTACAACAGCTAAAACTATGCTCACTTCTCCATCGAAAGTGAAATTACCTTCATAAATATAAGGTGTTATCTTTAAATAGTACTTTTCTGGCTTTACGTTAGTAGGTAGCCTTAGGTTTAAAACATCCGGCGATGGATTTTCTGTTGTAACTTCAAGAGGAATCACACTTTTACTACTATCTGTAGTAAGGGGTAGAACTAATAGTTTAGACTGGTCACAATGACACAGTTCATATTTCGTTACATTTGATAGCTGGTCTTCTCTTGGACATGCAGCATAGTTGTAGACTAATAGAGATGCTGTGACTAGTGCTAATACAAAGATTACGACGATTACAAAGGCGAGACATTTGGACAAATAAATGCCTCTCTTTGTCTTTGTTGAGTAGTTTGACGTTGTGTTGTCCATTATGTTAAGTGGTTCATGTGCTAGGGTCATTACGTCACCGTTTACTCGACCTGTGAACAAAAAAAGAAGGTTAACTTTGTTTATAGCATCCTTTTTATGATAAGTGGTTTGGCACGTCAAGTCGCAGTCGTCTAATTAATCATACATGCTGTTTCATAATGCAATGATAAATTGGTTTTAAATGTTCAACATCATACAATCGTGCCTACATTCTCAAGGGGAGTAAACAGATGCATGTAACACCCTCACTTTGCCTGTCATTAGTTCTGGTGATCTCGCGTGATAGGTAGCAATTATATTGCTGTCACCGGGAGAGTGCAAGCAGGAGATAATCTGGAACTATTTTGTAATCGAAACAAAAATTGAATTTGTTATACATATAAACATAATGGACAACCCATAAATTGTGGATGTATTTAACACGTCATCAGTCCTGCCTGTAACAATTTTGGTCGGAGCACTCGGAGTATAGAATGAACTGTTTTATTAAAGTCTCTGTGGTCCATGCAGACATTTATTTTAAGTTTGCAATAAAACAGTTACCTATAAGCTTCTCTTTAAAAAATATGGGGTCACTAGATTTCTTCTGTTTTTATTTACAACATGGATAAGCAAAGGGCTTAAAAAACCAAAAGCTGTTAAAAAAGCAGTTAAAATTCACGAACATTGACTTTTTTTCGATACAGTTTATAATATAACTAAATAAATATTGTTGGACATTCGCACACAACATTATCAAGCTAATACAAGCTTGAGCTATGGGATCTAAACGACTGATAGTCATACTTATATTTTTTTAAATATACATAGTACTCGTATTATAAATAGAAAACATTCAAACTCCGAAACAAACATTTGTGGAACACACAAATATTTAGCAAATGCACTGTTGTACATGTTGTTTGTAGCAAAGTGATGTCATAAAATTATAAATTACTTTTAACTTCTTCGTTACTATACGCATTTATCTTATACGATTATAGTAGGTAATGTTTTAGGGGTTTCAAAGTAAATAACATTACTTACATAGCCACCTAAGTTAGTTTAACACACTAGTTCTGTACCATTTGACTCTGTCACTGAACTACATTTGAATTCACAATGGATCGTCTAGTGGAGTGCCAATAACCAATTTGCAACAATCTAATACCTTTACAACTTCACTACAAGTAATTTTGTTAGAAGGAATCATGTCACGAATTGCTCACATGTCTGTGATGTTCAACTTGACCGTAATTGTTCTTGACGGTGTTCTAATGATATGACGACAGATTTTATATTTAAATTAGCGACATAAGACTCTACATGGAAATTAGAACCTAAATTTAAAAAACTATGTTCCGATGAGTGGAATAACCTGTTTGTAAAGAAATCTTTAGATAAAGACATATGGTATAAGACCATACAGAGTAGGCTTCCTCGTGCACCTTGGTTCGATAATTCGAAGCTATCTAGAAACTATGTCAAGCTAATCCTAAGACTCAGATCCGGACATTTTCCATCGGCGAAGTTCGCTTGCTAATGAAGAAAAATAATTCAGAAAATTGTATTGCTTGCAATACAATCGAAGATATCCAACATTTGCAGTTGGAATGTGTCCGTTATAAGGATGAATGCGATTCGCTGCTGAAAGAACTAAATCTAAATAGACTAGATGTAGGTCTCATTCAAACTATCCTATCAAAACCAAAATTTTGATAGTGCTAAAAAGTTGTGTCGTTTGGCTTTGGTGATTCAGGAGTGACTCGCTCCATTTAAAGTCCCACATACATTTTGTTCCTGTATGAAGGTTCAGGATACGATGGGGTTGACGTATCCTTCTTGGATAAAAAACTCCTAATTAAAATAAAGATTTTAAAAAAGACTCTACACAGACTTTTTGCAAAATATTGTATTGATGCAATTCTTTTGCTTTACGTATCGAAATCTTCATCTGATCCACAGTACCACAATATCAATACTGTCGTACGAAAAGAATTAATAAAATTTTTAATCTGCGAGCTCCATTCACCTACCCTAATCCAACTACTCCAAGTTAGTCCTATTACAAATGCCCCATAGACGGGTCATTTTCTTTTTGTTAAATCCTTATCTTTTTGATAAAGCGGGGAGTTGCATTTACGTACTTCACTATCTTGCTGCTAGCTCAGCACGATGGCTATGTATAGGACTTGTGGCCATTGTGAGAGGGGCTCTATCAAACCGCAGCATAAGACACATTTAATTCACGAAGATGCATCAAAGGGATCTAAATGATACATTTGCTTCTGAGCCTGCTTCTTTTGCCTCAGAGCGTCTGATAGAAGACTAGGAGTAGTTACACAATGGACATTGATTTTCTCCACACATTGTGCGCTCTTGTTACGTGAGAACAACAGAACGCATGGTAAATTGTGTAACACTTCTACCTACCCCTCGAGTAAATAGATGTTATTGTGTGTATGTATACGTTCATAATTTACATAGCTTATCTATACTAATATTATAAAGAGAAAAGATTTGTTTTTATGTTTTTTCGTTTGTTTGTTTGTAACGAATAGGCTCCGGAACTACTACACCGATTTGAAAAATTCTTTCACTGTTGGGAAGCTACACTCTTTGTGGTGAATATATTTTATTCCCGTATTCCCACGGGAACGGGAACTACACGGGTGAAACCGCGTGACTTCCGCTAGTAAATTAATATGTTAGTACTATGTTGAGCTATTCATGATCAATAAAATAATTTTAAGGTCATCTTGTCCTATGTATTTTAGCTCGCTACATGTTAAATGACATGTCTACATCAAGGCTGTATACTATTTCTAGACAAAATAACAAGTAGTCATTGCATAAAGTATGTAAGTATGTTGCAAAGTTATACCAGTGATCATGGCGCTTGCAACAGTGCTGAAATATCGAAAACTCGATGAAACAGTACATGGTAAATATCCTGTTAACAATTATTTAGTGTAAGTATAGTAATGACCACGTTAGTTTAAAATCATTTATTGTTGCAAAGTTAATCCATCAAAGAGATAAGTTTACTTTCTAAAATTCATTATAAGTTTTTTTTTTATACCACTAAGGTGGCAGACAAGCATACGGCCCACCAGAAGGACCGGTGGTCACCGCAGCCTATGAACGTTTGCAATACCAAAGGCGCCACACTCGCGCTGCCGACCCTGTAAAAGCCTTCTAAGACCCCTTTTGAAGAACCCCATACTGTAGGCGTTTGGGAAAACCGAGGCAGGGAGATCATTCCACAACCTAAGCGTGCGCGGAAGAAAACCCCTATCGGATCTAACCGTGCTGGAACGCTCCGGACGCAGAGTGTGAGGATGAACTCCCTGTCTGTGGCGAGCGGAGCGGTGATAGAACGTAGCCGTGGGCATCATATCAAACAATTCCTCAGAGCACACACCATTGTACAGTCGGTAGAACACGCATAGGGAGGCAAAGTCTCTCCTGTCGCGAAGAGGTTCCACAACTCTTACAGCACGTCTTTGCACCGAGTCAAATGGACAAAGCTGATATTCAGGTGCCCCCGCCCAAAGGTGACAGCAGTACTCCATGTGCGGCCGCACTTGTAACTTATACAGAAGCAGTGTTTGCGCAGCAGTGAAGTACCGCCGCGCCCTGTTGAGTACACCTAGCTTCTTGGACGCCAGCTTAGCCTTGTCCTCCAAATGACTACGGAACTGAACGTCACTGGAGATGTCAACTCCAAGGATCCCTATACTTTTGGAGATGGAAAGAGATGTGCCCTGAAATTGCGGCACTACAGTAATTGGGGTTTGCTTAGCGGTGAAAAAACACGCTTGTGTTGTGCAAGAGGAAGGGTTGAACTGGACAAAATTTTGTCCACCCCAATCGGACACTCTAGTAAGAGTAGCCTCGATTTCAGACACAAGCTGTTCACGATTTTCCTTCACTGTGTCCCGAGAGATACCGGGGCGGCCCGTGTAACAAGTGTCCCCCGTACTGTCGTCCGCATAACAATGAATGCCGTCAATAGACAACATGTCATTGATATGCAGCAGAAACAGAGTAGGGGACAACACTGAGCCTTGCGGTACTCCAGCGTTTATGGCCATGCAGTCTGAACAGCTGCCGTCAACGACGGCCCTGATGCTTCTACCGGCCAGGAAGCTAGACACCCATCCGCATAACCTCTCGGGCAGTCCATATGAGGGCAATTTCGTAAGAAGACCACGGTGCCAGACCCGGTCAAAGGCTTTAGAAATGTCAAGGCTCACTGCTGGAGCCTCGCCCTTACTCTCGATAGCCGTCGCCCATCGGTGTGTGAGGCACACCAGAAGATCGCCCGTCGAGCGACCGTGACGGAAACCGTACTGGCGGTCACTGAGCAGGTCGTGTTCCTCTAGGTACCTCAGGAGCTGTGTATTAATTACACGCTCCATCACCTTAGATAAAAGGGAGGTGACGGCTATAGGGCTGTAGTTGGCCGGGTCGGTTCTGTCACCCTTCTTGGGCACAGGATGCACATACGCGATCTTCCACGACGCCGGGACTTATTGCTTGGAATATGAAAGCGTGAAAAGACGTGTAAGTACCGGACACAACTCTGGACCACACTGCTTCAGTACCACCGCGGGCATACCATCCGGCCCACTCGACTTATGAACGTCCAGGGATCGAAGCTCACGTCGGACATTCCGCTGTGTAAATTTTACTTCCGGCATGGAAGTTCCACACCATGGAATATCCGGCGGCAAAGCACCCCCGTCGCTCATGGTCGAGTCGAGAGAGAAAACCCAAAAGGTCGGCTTTCTCCTTAGCGCTCTGGGCCAAATTACCGTCGGGTTTAAGTAAAGGTGGTAAACCTGACCGGCAGAAATTTCCCTCGGCAGCTTTGGCAAGCGACCAGAATTCGCAACTCCCTGAAGGGTACCCTGCTAGCCGTTCACCAATTCTGCCGACGAAATTGTCTAGACGAAAGTAGGTAATTATTTTGTATTATAATGTCACTTTGGTATCAACTTACTGATAATATCAGTCACATGACCAAATTATTACTTTATAATAATGGTACAGAGTAAGGAATATACAGGAGGTACCAGAACGGTTCTGGTTGAATGATTTATTATCGACAGAATGACTATAATACTACAATAATGATGGTTCTCATTTAGAAACCTCAGAAGGTAATGTGCAAGAAAATTCTCGTTTCTAAAAAGGCTAGACTAGCATTAAGCTAGTTTCAAACACTATCTCAGGTGAACTGTAAGACATAAACTAGCAAACAATTCGCATACATTCTCTACCACACATTCTTGGAACTTTACCGGTAGGTATACAATATAATCGATTGACAATCCAAAGTCCTTAAGTATGGCATGATCATGGCCATATCGTAGCTTTTTGACTATGAAAGTAACTCTCAATCAGGATTTCGTCATATCTTGTAAAGTTGGCAAAACCTCCTCAGGTTTTGCCAACGTCCAATAACAACGGTGAAGTTTTTTTTTTATATTCAGCTCGCCAAATTGACGTCGCCACCAACCTGATGGTAAGCGGTTGCACATCTAGCGATTGGAGGCCAGTCTCACAGTCCTTGAGACTTTCAAAGTTATGGAGCAAGTTTGCTGTAGGTTATTTTTTATAAGATGACCAACTGCAACTCCATATTAATTTAATGACTTAATCCATCAGGTAGCATTATTATAACGTACTTCATATAAAAAAATAAGTCACTTTACCAGACAAATCACTCAATTACATTACCACAGTTAAGAGTTACAAAATGTCCTAAATATACTAACATCCCAACTCAATAGATAGTTACGAAACAAAACGCGGCATCAAAAGCACAACAAAGGGTGACGATGATCACGCACTAAACGAGACATAAAATAAAAAAGCCAGTGTACCCCATTCCCCCTTATTCATACCCTTTCGTCCCGTATATGTCCTATTTCAGAGGACGGGCGACGTCACACAATCAACATTGTTCGGGCTTTGATTGAAATCTGTACAAGTAATCACAACTTCAACGATGGCTGTGGTACAAGTAAGAAGTAGGAGCGATTTTCAAGAGCGATGATTTATGTAATACTAGGTAGGGTACGCAAATGGATGTAATGTAGGTACTCTACATTACATCATTTTGCGACCTTGACTGAAAACTTGAAGCAATTTAACGTAAATATCACTGAAGACCACTAGGCTTTGCAATATTCAAACAACACTTTTAAGAATGGTATAGAGCAAAACCGGTCGTAATGTTAAAATTATTATAAAAGTTGTGAAACAGACTACAAGTGGGGATTTTCATGTATTCCATCAAGTGCCAACAATCATGCGTTTGATTGTTGGTACTTGATGGAAATATAATAAAAAAAGGAAAATTAACAAGTTTTATGTAAAATATGAACTGCACGTTGTACTTGGTAAAGTGTTCTTGATATGTATCTCATAAGTCAATTATGACACATCTTATACACAAGTATAGTAGGAATCACAAGTATACTATTAAGAATCCACATTTGACGAAGTATAGAAATCCACAATTATGGCATAATAACAGCCAATAGAGCGACAAAAGTGGCTGTCACAATTTTCACAATCGCTTTCCGCTTCTACCCGGGACCATTGACACGCTGCAACGCATAGATGCAACTTAATACCAGCGTGATGGAACTAACAGATCCGAGTTTGTTCTATGTGTGTCAGGTCACGGATTTATATTCGTAGTTAACCCCAGGATAGATTGAACGATAGTAACGATACTAGTCAATATTTATACAAATTTAAGCTAGTTGAGTATATTGAGTGGCTTGATTAATATTAAGTGGTTGGCTTTAAGAAGTCGTTTTAATAAAGTCTTTAATCTATAAACATAATAAATTAAATGATATTGTGAGACATTCCTACATAAATCATTTTTAGGGTTCCGTACCTAAAGGGTTAAAACTTGATCCTATTTATGAGACTTCGCTGTCCTTCTGTCTGTATGTCTGTTACGATGCTGTATCTTAGAAACCGTGAAAGTTAGAAAGTTGAAACTTTCACAGATGATGTATTTCTGTTGCCAATATAGCAACAAATTAAAAAAAGTAAAACAAAAAATATTTAAGGGGGGCTCCCATTCAACATTGTACGGAGCCCTTCTTGCACAACTCTGACTCGCAACTGGCCGGGTGTTTTTTCTTCCTTCTACTGAGGTGACCGACTAGCATATTCAGCTCTTGATCCAAAATCTAAAGCGTAAATTTCAGAATTCCACTAATACTTGTTCCGACCAGGAATTCGAACTCAAAACCTCAGTAGGAGTAAAAGCATACTTCATCACTCAAACTCAAACTCAAAAAATATCATTTATTTCGCATAATCCTAACACATAGGCACTTGCGACACGTCAATGAATACAAAGCAAAGTCATTACCATCAGTTCGGAACGCGGCCCGCTTGAGAAGAACTGGCAAGAAACTCGGCGGAGGAGTCTGCGTCACGGAGGCAGTCAAATCAAAGAAATGTTGCTCTCGATAGAGTAGTAGCACAGTATAGAGAAAATACCTACGATCCATCGGCTGTGGTCACAGAAATAAAAAAAAACTCTTTTCTTATATCTGTGGCTGTGGTAGTAGGCACTAAAGTAAGAATTGAATTCGCTTGTCATTTACTTGAAGCTAATGAAACTCGTAACCAATATCCAAATTCTGTCTTTTTAGAAGAAAAATAAGCCGAACAGTCAACAGATGTACATAATATAAAAAGCATAGAAACATAAGTCATCAAAAAAATATATGAATGTAATATCCCAGTATCCAATTCTGTTCTCAGCAAAATGAAACCTCAAACTGAGACAGAAGGTACGCCTCGAGTAAGTAACATGCTCATGAAAAAGTAATCAGAACTTTGCCACGGAAGCCATCTTTCTTTATGTATGGAGCGTTGAATACGGCCTTGGAAAAACTGTTTCTTTGTACCAAGAATTGTACTGCATTGTTAATATAATTTGGTTCGCAGAGCGAATACGTGTTTGAATTTAGGTATGGATATGGCGTTATTCAGATGAAAATTACATGAAAGTTTTACGTTCCTGGGTATATTCAAAAAGAAATATGCAGCATACATAATAGATACTAAACATTGCTTGCAGTTTCACCCGTGATGAAGTTATACTTTTACTAACTGTCACCACAGGGTGGAAACTCCAGCTTGAATGTCTGCGTGTGATCAATAAAATGTAAGCAAATTGTCCGTCAACGCGCACGTCATCTCTACTGACAGCTGTGGCGTGACAGGGAGTTGCCGATCTGTATGTAATACTATTATTATCTTTGCTGTCACATCGATGGGAATGTCATCGTCTTTTATATATAAATCGCTTTATTAATTAAAGAGTAAAATAACAAAAACTTTCACATCATTCCCTATTTCAACCTCTTCAAGAATTTCTTCGCGATAAAAGATACACATATATGAACACGCCTTTTATCCCCGAAGGGGTAGGCAGAGGCATATTATATGCCCACATTTCACCTTTTTTAGGTTTGTCCCACGAAATAGGTGGTGACATAGAATGGTGTTATAAGTCTATGGGTGGTGAGCCGTAGCGCGATAAAAGGTAGGTTGAAAAAACTCAAAGGCTGTCTTTTCGCAAAGGATCGCGAAAAAGGCTTCAATCATATTTTGTACCAAATCTCATCTGAATCGGTTGAGTGGTTCAAGGGCGAAATCTCGTAAAGGATCTCAATAAAATCTCAATCTAAATCGACAGAATCGCTTATCGATTTCCTGCGACTTTAACCTTGGAGGTTTAATGCGATCCTCATAAAGTTTGCGTGAAACTACCATATATCGGTGATCTTTAGAGAAGTGCCAAATATATAACTGGCAGTCTCTACCAGGTACGCCATCGACTGAAAAATGGCTCTGCTGAGATATCAGTGGGCCTAAATAGACATCATTTTGTGTTTCATAATATGAAAGATACAATTCATTTAATTTGAAATACATAACGTACAAATCATGCAAATCATTTTATGTTTCATAATAGAATGAAATATACAATGTGGCTTTTTTAGCTACTACTACCTTCCGCTTGTCAAATAATTTTGTTCAATTATGAAGCTACATTATAATAACAACCAACACAACATGGGGAATTATAAATCTGTCATAGTTATCTCCATACATGACTTGACTCAACGTCATTCAATAGAATATCGAAAATGTTGGTTTGATCTCCGCCGAATTACTCTACCATCCCTATTCACACGATGTATTCGAATTTCCGATTTATACATAAGTACATGCTCGGACTTATTGAATTTATATATATTTAAATATAGAATCGTCTAAGCGATCACTCTACAGGTTGGCTTTAAAGCTACGGGCGGATAGTATATCACATTTGCAATGCAATGAGTCCATCTGGGCCAGCCAATTGACAATATTGCTGTTTTACATAATCTCTTATAAAAGTTTCCGTTTTACCTTGAAATGTAAATTAGAATAAAGAGACAGTTACGGATAAGTCTGGGATCAGATATCCATACTGTCAGTTTGTATTTTATATTTAATCAGATATTTGAATTTAGTTTGTTACAGGTAATATGGTTTTAAATCTTTTTCAAATTTTGGTTTTAGAAACTGAAAGATCCGTCAATAATCATTTTACACACGTCAATGATTTTATCGTCGATTGGCAGGAAATAAGGTAAAGAAGTTATCGATTATGGAGAGTTTTATTAAAGACTAGTAATTATCGTTCAACATTTAACTTGCAACTTCTAAGACTACACTTTCATTAACTTAAAATGGTTTGTTTTTCGATTAGTAGTGTGTAAGCTCTTAACTATTGAAGTCTCTCAAGCGCATCTTTTCACCTTTGTTCAACATCCGACAATCACTTTCATCTTTCTATTTAATACAAAAAAAATCATTTTATCTTTAACATTTTTTAATCTACACTACTGAAATGATTACTTGTAAACAACGTATTTAGCATTAAAACCCCCAATGTATTATCTAGTACATAAAGATCAAATAAATAAAAGTTAACCCTCAACAAGCCTTATAAAAATATCTTGAAACGAGCAAATCTAATACTTTGCCAGGCCTAAGCGAAAACGCAGTAAATTGGCAACATTGCCAATTGACCTTGAGTCAAACGTTCAAGCAACAACCGAATAAATAAAATAAATCAGAAAAAGCAGCCGACGGATATTAAACAACGTATTGAACTGATTGATTTACTAAAGCCATAAATGTTCTTGTGTCCTGTTTTGTGTGGATTTGTAATACTCGGTATACTTTTTCGGCTTTACCTTTCCTTTAATATAATAAGGTTCTAGGTAATTCTAGCTGTTTCCACGGCAGCCATGTCACAAATTATCGACTTATATTTGGTACTAGATCATGCTCGTGGCTTTGCTGGAATTCGGTTCCGGATTCCGCTACCCATGGGAACATATTCCCGGAATAAAAAGAAGTCTCATTGTTATCTTGATTACAATCTATCCCTATAGGTACCAAATTTCAGTCAGATCCGTTTAGCCACGACTGACCGTAGTGTTAAGTACCTATGCGCGTGATTGAGTAAAAAACAGATATACATAGGATGCAGATGCCTGTTTTATTTACCTTTCACTGATCAATATCACAAAAAAAAATTATAGCTTCAAATTAATACATTTCCATTTGCATAATAATTTGGAAGTAGGTTTAAATAGATGTATTTCGTGAACAGCAAAGTAGTTAATATACTGGATTTTATTATTTTGCGTTCTTTACACAATTTATAAAAAATAAGAAACGGAAATGACTAAAGCAGTCTGAAATTTGTATTACTACAGGTGTCTGTAAGAAATTGCCTTTGTGCATTAAAACAGCCAATTTTAAACACAAAATGTATTTTTGATATTACAATAAAGAATAACTTATCTATCCTTGCAGTAGTTATGTGCATTGATTCAATAAAATTCTGCTACCATTCTCTTTCTAAATATTCTAATATTTCTATAAAATAGTGTTCAACTGTCAGTTGAAACTTGTTCAAAGGTAGACTAATAAATTGAACTATAATTTCATTGAACAATTGACCACTGAGACAGTCCCACGAAAGGGTGCATAATATTGTCAGTGGTTGTAAGTAGTTGCATCTGCACCTTGAAATTCTATCCATAACTGATGATTTCATCAAAGTATTTACTTTCCACATAACTTTTCTTTTGGTTTCAATCCTTTTCTAATTTTTCTATTTATAGTGATTATTTGAGTCTGAAATATTAATGGTGCCAATTATAAATATCGTCATTAAAATCAACGTATTCGTTTAGAAAAGTTAAAGGACAAACACATGTACAGAAGAATAATAGCTTGCTAACTGATCCAGGAAACCTAGTTTGCCTTTTCTTAACGGTGAAAAAAACTCTCACATTAAATTCCGTTTCTTTCTTGTACGTCCCGTAGAGCCACTTAAGAAAAGGCAAAGTTGTTGCACAAGATTTTCTTACTGTCAAAAAGTTCATTAAAAGCATTAAAATTTAGGCATTTTGCGTTACTGAGAAACAAAACTCCCCCGCACCCACTAAACAACGAAATCCATAGTGACAGTATTCGTCGAACCGTCTCGACCCTGCTCACATAATATTCAAATTTCGGTTTGACGTCCTCAGGGACATAATAAAAGGAGAGTAAAATACCACCCCAAACCTCAAGGGCACGATAAACATCTTATATTAAGATTATACTGCATACAAGTAGGTACTTAGGCCACGTGCGAGCATATTGTGCGTGTGCGTGTGTGTGTGTGTTTTATTTGTGTAGAGATGACATCCGCCTACACTGATTGCTGTATAATAGTCGTACAATAGCGAATAGTGTGACTGAATTCTAATTTCTTAAGGTATTATATACAGTATATATAAACTGATATCTTCTTCTGTACCTATATACATATAAAAATTCTTCGCTTAGATCTTTGTATGCGATGGACTTTGTTCCTTTTCTCACAGAGGATATTACCTACCTAGATAGTCTGTTAGCTGAATGTGAGAATGTTCTGCGTACTTATTTTTATATAACAATTTATGTGCACACAATATATTACCGAGATACATAGTTAGGAAAAAAAGAGTACAATGTATTGTACCTACCTTCATCAAATTTTGCTTTCTGCAAACCTAGGGTTAAAAATTTCGCTGTCTAATTGTAGCAAACATTTTTAAAATGTAGCAAAACTTTGCCACTTCAAACAAACCATTTATAACAGAAAATTACAATTTTCCCAACAGCTGTTACTTTAGCACGCCCAAAAACACGTCACACCAATTTTCTACTTTATTGTAATAAAAACATCGCATGGTAGATTACTACTCATATATTACGAATCGATAAGATTAGCTCAGAAAAATCTAACACATCTGGTTCGTACAAGGGTGCATCCCCTTCCAACCCTTGATACAATAAGGGCTATTGTTGCCCTACGTGATTTCTACAAAGGGCTTGGTAGAACAGCTCTGTAAGTAACAATAGGGTCGTGGATAGGGTAGATTGAAATGTACCTTTTTGTCAAATAGAACCGATAATATGAATATGTACCAATAAATAGTTCATAAATAATTCTTGGTTCAATTTTTATTTAAGTTTCATTATGAAATAATGTTTTGTTCAAGGGTTAGATTTATTATTTTTTGAGTATTTTAATTATTTGGTTGGTAACAATTGTAATGTTTTACAATAAATTATTTGGTAGTTTATTTTTAACGGTTTTTTATCGAATATACTGCTATTATTTTTTTACAATAGAAATACGTTCCACGGTCCATTTCAAGCAAGCCGTATATGGTAAGTAGAAGGTAATTTTTTTGTATCTAAGTAATAATGTGGTCTAAAAAGGGATAGTTGGACGACAGGCTTTGGCAAAATAACGTAACAGGGTCAGCCAGTATAGTACAATTTTTCTCTAGTAGAAACGTCACCAGTAAGTTCTCATGTCTTTAGCCCATCAAATCTACAAAAATCTGTTTCTTAAGGCTTAAATTAAGGGAAAGGTGAATGTACTGTGGTGGTGGATATAATGTGGTGGTTTTCCCAAACGCCTACAGTATGGGGTTCTTCAAAAAGAGTCTTAGGTTTTTACAGGATCGGCAGCGTGATAGTGACGCCTCTGGTGTTGCAAGCGTCCATAGGCTGCGGTGACCACCGGTACGTTTGGCCGGCCGACCGCTTGTCTGCCACCCTAGTGATATAAAAAAATGTACAAAATCGCCCAAAAATTTTGGTTTGATATCAACATAATCGAATCTATAAATCGACAAAAGTTTACCCTAGAGTGAGAGGGTATTTTATTCTAAATTTGAGGGGTTAAATGTTAATGTGCATGCAAATTTATAAAAGTTTACTCGTCAAGGGTAACTAGGACGTACTTGCTGCCTTTAAATATCGAATAAAACTTCCCTAGGGATCAAAGAGTGAATGATTTTGTGAGGCATAACATATCCCTCTCTGATGGTATAGAAATCCGTTTGAGCTGGAAAAAGTTTAACTATACTGCTACAATCTATTGCTGTAGTAAGGCTGTTGCAATATAGCCGAAACGTCGAGAGCCGAGCAAAGTTAGATGTATAGACCAAAAAGAATAGAAGTCTATAGTAATATGTGTATTCCAAATCGTTTGAGTTTACAAATCAAACCAAAACACATCAGAGACCAATTTTTTTATACAACTAAGTTGGCGGACAAGCTTATGGACTTATAGAATGAGGGCACCGTAGAATATGAAAGTTTGCAACAATAGAGGCGTTATACTTTAGCTGCCGACCCAGCAAGAATCTTGAAGTCTTAATTTATTTATTTATTTAACAAAAACAATTTTTACATTATATCGGATACCTTCACACTTTCTTGGGTATGTCTATTACATTTTTGGGTATGTCATCATTCTCAGTAATAGGTTTAAAATTCAGAAGGATTTCTTTGGCTAGATCAGGTTTCTCCCTTTCCGTTAATAAGATAAAGGGGTCAATGACTGTTCATACGTTACACTCGTAAACGAGTGTTTAAATAAGGGTGACTGTTCGGGCCTTATAATTTGGTCTTGCCTTTGCTTCAATTCATAGCACGTTCAATTTTTTTTAAATATTTTGTCGTTTTCGTTATTTGGATTGTTGCCCACGACTTCTTTGTCGTTTAGTTGTAGTTTTTTATTTATGAACTGATTGACATAAAACAAACACTGAATGTTAAGTGGAGCAAACCGCAACACAATATTGAAAACCGCATTGTAATCGGTTGAGCAGTTGCTGAGATTAGCGTGCACAAACGTACAGACAAACAGACATACAGACAAAGATTCTAAAAACCATTGTTTTGGGTTCTATTACTTTTATAAAGCCCCCTATATTTTTTTCTTAATTATTTTCAATGTACAGACAGCGACCTGCTACGATTTTATTATAATGTATTGATATTGATTGATGATTACGCTTACTTTGATAGAGTAGATCTAAAACATAATTGAGTAGGGAGGTACAAATTTTTCCACATCTAGATATCGATTATACTGGGTGTTTCTTTTAGGGTGTCAAGCCGCCACTAGTTGGTAGCAGGGTTCCATACCAATCGATTTAACCCCCATGAATGTTCTACGATTTTTTGTAGTTTTCGAGATATAATTTTTTTTCGTTATTTTTCCACATGGCTTTAAATAATTACAACTTCTTTTTGGTTCGACTTTTCTTGGATATTTTTTTATTATTATAATGCCTATTGATTGCAGTATTATGGACAAAATAATCTCCTTCCTAACTTTGATACAAGATGTAAAAATTTTAATCGATAATAAAAAAATAGGGAATTATGCAGAACATTATATCTCGAAAACTACAAAAAATCGTAGAACATACATGGGGGTTAAATCGATAGGTATGGAACCCTGCTACCAGCTAGTGGCGGCTTGACACCCTAAAAGAAACACCGTGTATATATGTAAAATTTTTGATACCATCGACAATTTTTTCTGTAGATTTTTTGTATTAGTGTCTGTAAAAACGTAGGTACTGATTTTTAGTTTTGTTCCCGATATATTTTAATATTTTAATTATATAATATACGGTAGACTAGACAGAAACATGCCGAACCACACAATGCGAACAAAGTTGTTTCTCTGTCATACCATAGAAACTTGAAACGCTCTCCTAGCACACGTGTATCCCTCTTACTAAACCCGCAAATTCTTCAAACGGAGCGTGAAGAGGCAATTGTTTGTGCCCTCAAATTGAGGGTCAATGTCAATAGCATCTGTCTCAGAACGTCAATCTTTTTGAAACCGCGTTTAATAAAAATAAATTGTAGTTTGCTTTTTCATAGAGTCTGCAGTGAGAGTATTACGCATCTGTTTTTGCCAAGGCCATAGCCGTATTTCCTACCTCAGTAAAAATACAAATAACAAGTTGAATTCTAATCACTGAAGCTATGGTCCAACTTTAAAACCCCTTCGGGTATTAGTAATCCATAACGTAGCATAACCAATGCTCGTAGCAATATCTACATCAAGATTATATAGCGTATGTTATTAAAGTCCTAAGGGAATGAACCCCTCAAAATATAGAGTAGTCAACAATAACCGAATTGTAGCCGATGTTTCAGAATAGAGCTTCTGAAATAATACTGTGTAAGAAAAATACTGTGTTAGAAGTAATAGTGTAAGAACATTATAATACCTTTGAGAATGCTATAAAGCGAAACCGGTCAGGTGTTATTAAAGCATATTAAATTGTGGAATGTAAGTGCAAGTGTGGGTTTCAATAACGTATTACAACAAGTTCCATCAAGTGCCGACAATCGAGAGTATAAATGATATAAGGGTTCCATAACTTCCATAATTTACTTTTAGGGTTCAAAATTCTGTCAGTCTTATCATAGCATGTTTGAGAAGAATTTTTCCAAATTATACTTTGCAAATAATGTTAAATGGGTTTCATATGTAACAAAAGGTTATTCACTCATTTTTCTTTCTACACTTTTGGTTATCTCTGAGTTTTCTTTCTGACACCAAATACTACCCATTTCTCATAATTTTGTCCTATCTACGGTTGCCTGAACGATATGACTTTTCTCATACTTATAGAATTCGGGACTTCACGCGAAACACATTTACTTACATTTTCACACCGACGAAAACCGCGATAGTTTAAAAATAACGATATGACTTTTAGCGATAAGGTCGCCATTTGTACGTAATGTATAGTATACACTATTTTGTTTTGTTATCAATTTCATGTTTGGTGTATTATAAAGTTTTACTTACTTAAAGAGGCTCATAATACGAATATTATTTAGTGCTAAGACCACAGATAATATTATTATGTCATACAGATACAATAGAAAATCAATCATAACAGTCGATTGCACCTCGTAAATGTAGTACAAAAGATGTTAAATGACAATAGATCATAAAATATTAAACGTTACTTAGAATTTCTATACGTATAATCACGCCTAATTCCCCTTGGGATAGGTAGAGACATAGGTTAATTTCATTTAACTAAAAGCTGACATTTTTCCGGTAACATTTTGGTCCTGTGCAAATAAAAGGTGTGGCTAAAGATGATGATGATGATGATAAATTCACACTTAGGGAATATTTAGGTAGTTTAGGCAATCGTTTGGATGAGTCCAATTCGGGCTTTTTTTTAACGTGAGCGAAAATCCCCATGAATGTTATGCCGGACTCCTACCGCCCAAAAAACCTCACGTAATGCCCAAAAGCCTACTGTTGGGAGCCCCGGGTAAGCCCTCGGAAGGATGTCCCAGGACTCCCAACAGACCTATGGCTACCACTGCGGCCTCACCTAGGGCTTGCGTCCTTGGGGGGTTTTTCGGGTGTCATCCCGCTTTTTAGGGGGGGCGTACGTGAATCCCTCACGGCACGCTGTCAATATATTGCCGTCACAGCGCACTGTGCCTTTATAGAAGAAAGTATTTCACTTTTTGTAATCTGAGTCAGAATTCAAACAGGCAAGACTAAATAAATATTTAATTAAGACAGCATCTGAACAATATGAAGGACGAACGTTTCGAAAGAGAGAAAACCAGAACAAAATATTAGGGAACTCAAAACCGTCGGCATTAGAAATCAGCTTTATTTCAAAATCGGGCTACATACTAACCTACTAACATTATTTAACGTCTATCTATTTTAGTAAAACACTTATCAATAAATCGTAAAATAATTTCAAATAGTTTTATAAAACTATTCTATTTAGTTTACTAATAATATTATTTCAACGCTATCTGATCTCAAAGTTAGAAGTAACTTGCTTGTGTTATAGGTATCAGATCACATATTCCAACATTTGTGGCCTGATAGCGAAATTGATTTAGTAGTGTTCATTTAACACATTAAATTTATACTCTTTGAACAAATAATTAAAATAATAATTTAAATTTAAGTTAAACTATACCATACTTACTTGTATTAATTAAGTGTTTGAATTTATTTTCAATGTCTAACTTTCTTTTTGCGTACGGAAAAATCACAAATAGTAAATGAATGCATTACAATCAACCATAAAACGTCCCAGTACAAGACTAAAATCTATTCAAAAAATAAGATCTAAACACAATATAAAATTCTCATCTCAATCAATCAAATCAACATCAAAAACAAAAAAAACAAATCAAATAAAAAAAAAGCAATCAAAAATCAAAAATTAACATCTAAACACACACCACCCAAACTTTCATTTCCACACATATTCCCGGCGACATCAAACGGTTAAACCTCCAGAACAGATTCAACATAACCTTCGCACGTACATATTTGTTTACAGCACTTCTACTACACTATCAAGGAACAATTGTCAATAAAAAAAATTACCTGTAGGTGACGCATTGGCCATTGTGTTGGTTTAATTGCTCGGAGTGTGTCGTGCCATCGTGTTGATACGACAATCCAACGTTTCGTATGGCGGGAAGATGATTGTTAATAAGGGAACACACGTGGTTATGCACCGGTGGTTGGATCGAGACTGCGGCGTCCCGCCCAGCGCGCGGGATGGGGCTTGGGCAGATATTATTTGCCCTTAACGGTAGGATGAATATATTTAGGGGAATTCGGAATAGTCCTCTCAAGTTATGATTAAGTTTCTAAGTAATCAGAAACTAAAACTTAAATTATGTAAATCAGTTGCAAATAAAATATGCAAAACTTGATTTAGGTATATATTATTTTTACATACATACATACATACATATACTCACGCCTTTGTCCCCGAAGGGGTAGGCAGAGGCCTATACCGGCCCACATTTCACCGTGTACAATTCGGTCCCACGTGACAGGTGGTGAGCCCATCGTCGTGTTGAAATGGACCGCCGCCGATTATTTTTACATCCACAGAATTTTCTAATTACAGATATATTTCTTAGAACTAAAACTTAGAAATAAGAGAGTAATATATTCATATTAAGTACTGGAAGAATCACCTTGAAGTTCATACTAAAATGGTGTGAGACTCAAAATCCTCTTCAGTAAGCTAGTCAATCGGATAACCAGCTTGGTTACTTTGGACCGAACCCGCAAAAAACTTCTTTATACCTACTACGGAAAGCTCATAAAAACACAATAATTTATCAAGGTACAAAAAGCAATGCCTAAAATCCTATTTCCTAGTCTAGATGTAAGTTAAGTACAGAAAACAATACGTCGTTAAACAGAGACGTGACATGAAATTTAACCATCGATTACGCGCAGATAAGACGCGTATAATTGTGTTAATTATGTAGAAGTGGTGTAATTATAAGCGTACTAATAGATTGAATAATTATCTATCGTCTTTCTATGATACTATTTCTAGATGATATAAGAATATTTTTATTTTTAGTTGGTTGTGATTAAACCAAAAGTGGAACAAGTTGGTTTCAGATGTAAAAAACAGTAAATTATCTGTGGGCGCTGCCGCCGCCCTGAGCAAATGAAGTTGACGTCATAAAAGACGACATACTAACCAATGGTCTCATAGCGCTAGATACTGAACATCGTGCGAAGTTGATATTTAGCTGCAGATGAAACAGCATTCGGATGATGATGACGGTAAGCTAAGCTACAAGGTTATCAAGACAGCCTGTCCTGCAAGTGTTACTTACACCTACTGATAGAGTATTTTTAAAGAAGCGACCTTGGGTTGGAAAACGCATGCCGTTTACACTCCTGTATTTCTGCCACTAACGGAAACGGCATGAAGCCGTTCACACTCCTGTATTTCTGCCACTAAGGGAAACGGCATGAAGCCGTTCACACTCCTGTATTTCTGCCACTAACGGAAACGGCATGAAGCCGTTCACACTCCTGTATTTCTGCCACTAACGGAAACAACATGAAGCCGTTCACACTCCTGTATTTCTGCCACTAACGGATGTTAAGTTCAGACATGTCCTAGCGGTAATACATCTTATTGTAATGGGATTAGTATCTATCTATCATTACTTTTCAGAGATATATTGTTATATTTATAATTTTAGTTTATGCGTAGAGAGTTAAAATTTATTATAGAAAAGATTATCCCGAAAAACTCCAGTAGGAATGGCTACACTACATTTAATGAAATCAACCGTCAATTTCGTATCCTTGCAAATTGGGAATGTTTCCCGTGGGCTATATCTCTTTTATACCGTCAAATCTACGGGTTTCTATTTTTTTTCTAGAAATACGTTTGATAGAACGCCTAGTTTGAAGTTTATAATTATACTCGTAACGCCAGCGACTTCATCAGCGTGGTAATTTAATAAGTTTACACGTTGAACTTTATTTATGTCGTAAATTGGGCACAAACCCTACAGGTCATTTGCCTAAAAATGTTTTTTTCATTTTGCAGTAAAAAGTGGTTCTTGTTCAGAAATGTACAAAAAAAAATTACTTAACTACTAATATTTATGTCCTTTCGGATAATCTAGTCATTCAGTATGATATGTATGATCAATGATTTCTTAGATCTAGTTGGTCATTATATCGAGTAAAAAGCATAGTCAGAAAACATTAAATTATCCCAATACTAGCGGATCTCACGTGGTTTCACCCGCATAGTTCTTATGGCGACTGCATGGACGTGACTGATAGTAGGAAATTCTTTTGACATTACGCAAGTCACGTCCCGCGCCATAGCACTATAATTCATTTTCTAAATATTTGAATTTGTCAATTTAGCAATAATCGCATCTTCATGTACGTGCCACAGGATGACAATCACCCCCCGCACTACTCCTCAGTTTGATGCATATAATCTTTAGTATTCTAGATTAATCATTCTATTCATCCATCTGTATCCAACTACCTAGGAACGCTGTAGCTATGTAGAATCTCTGTGGCGGCTATGCCGCTAACTTAGTACGTCATAATGTAGTGCGTTATATAATTAATAGTGATCTGTAAATAGTCAATAATTATCAGTAAATAAAAGTGTGCACACAACTTCTGTCTCTCCCTACGAACACGCTATAGTTCTCATTATATAGCATTATGTCACCCGGCGATAGTGAAGCTTTCCAACAGTGAAATATTTTTCAAATCGGTTCAGTAGTTATAGTCAGATCCTGCCCGATCTGGCAATAATGTAAACATGTCATGTTTTGACAATCGTTGTCTAAGACAGATGAGTAGAAAAATATAGTATGACAAATCATTGAATTTTTTACTATCCTGAGTAGGTATTTTAAATGAAAATAAACTATCATAAAGAAGTTATTTGGTGTCTAAATTGATTGTCAGAACACTGTAAGACTCCTGGATACTGGAATATAATCAGGGTGAATACTCAATTGCAAGTAAATATGGACATATAGGATCAAATGTGTTTGTTTACATTTTTGCGCAAAGCTATTGAAATACAGTATACGGAGCCTATTCCATGCAAACAAACAAACATACAAACCAACAAACAAACAATCAAATTAATCTTTCCTCTTTATAATTATTCCAAGAAACCATTATGTATCAATGGAAAAATAATAAACAATAAATAAACCGGCCAAGTGCGAGTTGGACTCGCCCATGAAGGGTTTCGTAGCAGCAAGTAACATAATGTAAAAGTTCTTATAGTTCGTTGTAACTTTGACTGATACGTTCGCAGTGGTAGTGATTTCACTAACCGGAAATTGCGGTTTATGACGTATTAAAAAAAACTACCAGCTCTATCTCGTTCAAACTAATTTTCGTTGGTAACTAGTTTTTAAGGCAATGTACATCATATATTTTTTTTTTAGATTTATCATTCTCTTAGTTTAGAAGTTAGAGGGGGGGGACACAAATTTTTCCACTTTGGAAGTGTCTCTTGCGCAAACTATTCACTTTAGAAAAAAATGATGTTAGAAACCTCCAAAACCTTTTTTAAGACCTATCTATAGATATACCCCACACGTATGGTTTTGATGAAAAAAAAAATTTGAGTTTCAGTTCTGAGTATGGGGAACCCCAAAATTTACTGCTTTTTTTTCTAGTTTTACATAAGAATCTTAATGCGGTTCACAGAATACATGTAGTTACCAAGTTTCAATATCATAGGCCTTATAGTTTCGGAGAAAAGTGGCTGTGACACACGGACGGACAGACAGACGGACAGACAGACATGACGAATCTATAAGGGTTCCGTTTTTGCCATTTGGCTACGAAACCCTGAAAACGTATGAATTGGTGGTTGTTTGAAAAGAGTTCGCAATATCACCTAACCACGTTGCGCCTGTTTGCATTGCACACTCTCTGAGCTTTATATAAAGCCGACTCTGATTGCCGTGACCACGCTCAGCTCAAAACCGCTTTATTGGATTTTGATTAAATTGGACATACAGATTGGATATTATACTGAGGCTTCTAAAAATGAATACACATAGTCATACATACATAGGTACATATATATTATACATACATTAACATTTTTACAGTTTACACCTCTGTGTTCTCACTCTCTGCATTTCAACCACAAAAGCTTTATGCCGTTGACATAAAGTCTATTCTTGTTTAAGTTTGTAGAACTGTCACAGAGATCAAGCTATATTTTACAGAGTATAAGTGTGTGTACAAAATATTTACAACACTCACATATGTGAATCGACTACCAGGTACTTCCGATCCCTTATCTACCTACGTACCATACCAAATTTCAAGTAATTATAAAAATTAGGGCTAATTGATGACCTTGAAACGAAATGTACACAGAACAATTAATGTGACACCATCAATGTTAATACACATAACGCCCTCTTACGACGAACGAATAAATAAATAAATAATGTGGAACATACTCAAAATAAGCCTCGTGTGCTATAGGATCTAGACAAGTGATAAACATTTTTTATACCACTAAGGACATATCGTAAAACGTACCTGATGGGAAGTTGTCACCATAGCCTATGGACGTTTGCAGCACCAGAGGAACTCTCGTGAGTGTGGCTGCTACACTCGTGAGAACCTTTAGAAACCTTCTAACCATGATGTTCCGCCTCGCCTCTGCCTAAGAAGGCAGCGTTGATAGATTACCGGGGCCTGACTACGGTGAAGGGGCTGCTCACCGTTCTTACAGAAGCAGGCTCTAGACGGCAGTGTGACGTGAGGAATTCACGCACATCCCCTCCCTAAGAAGTGGGATCACACCCGAAAATCCCCCCAAAAACGCGGTTTAGCACCCGAAGCCCTTTTAAGTAAGGCCACATTGGTAGCCGTAGAACTGTTGCAAGTCCTGGGGTATCCTTCCAAGGGCTTACTCGGGGCTCCCAACAGTCCCAACCGTAGACTGTTAGGCAGGATACGTGAGATTTTTTTAGACGGTAAGAGTCTGGCATAACATCCATGCAGGATTTTCCGTCGCGTTGAAAAAAAAACACTCTGATGGATTCTGATAGTCTTTAAATTCGCCAAAAGTAAGATTAGAATTGTAATTTGTGGATTTTTTACTGTATGGACACGTTCCCCACCACTGCCTTCGGTCGGGAGCCCGGGTAAGCCCTTTGGCTCCCACCATGGTATCACCAACTTTTATTGACTGGTTCTTCTCTAAAAGTCTATTTAGGTCTTCTATGTTGCAATAAGAACTACATAAATGAAATTCATTACTTATACAATACATGTATGAAGGAAGTATTGACAATTTATGACCAAATAGTAAATTATTACAGCGATTTCTTTACTTTTACTAGCTTTTATTACTTAGCCAATAATATACGTGTCCATAATTTATCTTTATCGCTACAATAACAGCCTATTTGTATGACGTGCAACCTTTATCTTCATAGCGCCCACAACGACTGTATAACAATGATAGTAGGTACCTATATAATGTATTTTTTTAACGTGAGGGAAAATCCATCATGGATACTATGCCGAACTCCTACCGACTAAAAAACCTCACGTAACGCCCAACAACCTATGGTTGGGAGCCTCGGTTAAGCCCTCGGAAGGATGTCCTAGGACTCCCAATAGACCTACGGCTACCACTGCGGCCTCGCCAGGGGGTTCGGGTGCTATCCCGCGTCTTTGGGGGTTTTCCGGTGTCACCCCGCTTCTAAGGGGGCGTGCATGAATCTCTCACGTCACACTGCCGTCATGGACCTGATTCTGTAAGGACGGTGAGCAGCCTCCTCACCTTCCTCATGCCCCCGGTCATGGAGGTCAATAGTCTTAGGCGAAGACTCGTCGGCGGCGCCGCACCCGCCGACTGCGGAACTCGGGTGGGAGAGTTTTCTCCCGCTCCCGCCCCGCTACCTCTTTCACGAGCATGACCTGCTCACAGAAAGAAGTAGCGTCGTCCCACTTACTTCCGCTGGAGACCA
Source organism: Miltochrista miniata (assembly GCA_933228765.1). Classification (NCBI taxonomy): domain Eukaryota; kingdom Metazoa; phylum Arthropoda; class Insecta; order Lepidoptera; family Erebidae; genus Miltochrista; species Miltochrista miniata. The sequence goes on from OW121758.1 coordinate 5,313,406, forward strand.
TGACCGCACCATGGTCTCGAGCGAGAGAGTGTCCACGTCCAGACCTACCACGAAGACCTGGCGCTACTGCGCCACGCTGTGCACTCCACCAGCGTGTGGAGCGCTGTATCATTGCTGCGCTTCCCTGTGTCTTCGCCACAGATACTTACAAAAGCTGCCGTGCTCGATAAGTATCTGTGACAACCGGTAGGAGAGAGCACCATGTCTCCTCTCCAGCCACTCGTCCATGATATTTTCTACCTATAAATATACAGCTTATAATATACAACCGTGAACCTCCCCGAGGGAAATTTAGTTATAGTCACAGTTATTGCATTTATAATAGAGTGATTTAACTTTTAAAATTTGTTGCAGTTGTTTGTACATGAGTTGCTTTCTAGAGCCAGCAATGTTATTTTATTTTTATTGTCGAGTACACCTGTTCGATAACTTTTTAATTTCTTGAAGAGCTAGCCTGAGCCTCCACTCAGTCTATTTGAGAACCTAGATGAAGCGATTGAAGGTAAAATGTCGGAATCTAGGACATACTGTATTTACTATTATAAAAATGCCGAAAATCAAAATCTTAACCACAGCTGCTCTAAACAGTCAAATGAAGGAACTAAGGTTGGGTTAAGAAGCAACTAGGAATACCTATTTAAAATGTAGAATAAGTTCTTTCAGGGTCAGCAGCGCGTGTGTAGTGCCTCTGGTGTTGTAATATCCATAGGCTATGGTGACCACTACATCAGGCGGGCCATAAGCTTGTCTGAAAACTTATAGTAAAATAAAGGAGGAATAGGAACGCAAGCAGCACTGCTCACCTTCAATACTGTTCATAGGCTTCCCTATTCCTGACTTCTTTAGATAGATGAGGGATGTCATATTTTTATTTTATGCAGGCCCTATTAGCACAGATAATATATATTCTATACTATAGCAAGCGAGTTCTGGAGTGGAGACCGCGACTTGGTAAACGTGGGGTAGGACGACCCCCTGGCATGAACTGACAACCTAAAGAAGATTGCAGGGATTGACAGGGTGCGCAAAGCGCAGGGCCGTGTGTTGTGGTGAAATTTGGGCGAGGACTACATCCTGTGGACTGCTATAGGCTAAATTGATTGATTGATTCCTATTCTGTCTATACTATTAAAATTATGTTTGGTTTTTTTTTTCAACAGTTTACAATCTCGCTAGGTAGATTATAGTCTAACAATTTTACAATTTTACGGTGACTATATATACAACCTTGGCTGTCAAATATATATCTATCCAGGCTGTTGGAGTATTTATTGGTGTATGTTTAAACTACAATATGGTTAAAGATTTTAACTTGTATGGCTATCCCCTTAGAGTATAAATTAAGGTACCTTCTATTAAGGTACCTTCTTATAATTAAGGTACCTTCTATTTATACTCTAAGGCTGCCTATTACATGAGACTAAATAAACAGTAGTTTATCAAATCAGGCTATGCCAGTCCACTCCTGGACGTAGGCCTCTCCCAATTTCGACCCAACACACAATATACTGTTGGAATACTGTTAACACGACACGTCTATATCTCTAAGGTTGTAGGCAGAGGTGAATTACACACCCAAACTTTGGTAGTAACCAAAGTTTGGGTGTGTAATTCACCCCTCCCAACCCATGGTACACCTCATTGGTTCATCACCTCTGCCTACAACCTTAGAGATATAGACGTGTCGTGTTAATAGTATTCCAACAGTATATTGTGTGTTGCGTCGAAATTGGGAGACCTACGTCCAGGAGTGGACTGGCATAGCCTGATTTGATTGATTTCGTAAATGTATACTAAGTTACGTTATATTATAAACTAGCTGACCCGCGCAACTTCGTTTGCGTCACATGAGAGTAAGGTATGGTAATTAATATTTCGAGTAGGTATTATAATGTTTCCCGTTGCATTTACCCCCGTCGCGCTTATTATAGTCGCGTCGCGTCGCTTGTATTCATTATGGCGCATCACATGAGAGTGAGAAGGATGTGACTTTAACACCTCTCGTTAAAGTGATATAATGTTTCCCGTCGCTTTTACTTCCACCCATCCGTTTTCCGGTATGGAACTCATCGCGTGCGAGTCCGACTCGCACTTGGCCGGTTTTGATCGTTCAGTTGACTGGCTGCCACTGCAGACCAAATTTACTCCCGTCACGTGTCGCTCATACTTAAAAACTTAATAAGAGGGTTATTGTAAGTGAACCTTAAAAGATAGGCATATGCTGTCAAGGACTTTTTTTTATAACTTTTTAAGAGAAACAATTTTGTAGTATACAATTTTACGTAGGTAACTTTAAATATTTATGCAGCGTCAGCAATGGAAGCTCTCAAAAGAAAGAAATACTCCCCGTTCTCGAAACATTATTCATGGCTGCTCCGCTCCTATTCGTCTTAGGGTGATGTTATATTGCCATTAGCCAGCCTAAATAAATGGACTATTAAACTGTAAAATAATTTTTGAAATGCAACCAGTAGTTTCTGAGATCCTAGTACAAACAAACTCTTAAGTTTCATTATATCGTGAGCAAACCTTAAGAGCCTACAAGACGCCAAATTGTTAAAAGCAGATATCAGATATACATTTTAACGTGCAAGAAAGAGAGAGATGCGATCGGTTTTTGTGCGCTTTTAACGAAATAAATTAATTATAAAAAAACTATAACCAATATGAAAAAAATGCTCTAGTGCAAATGAAGATTTTACAATTGTCTTTCTTATAAATATTTTATATTATAAAAACAACTTGTAACATACGAGATCTAGCTTAAAATTTCACGAAATCGAGGTATTTTCAACACAAAAATCTATCGAGGATTTTATTAGTAATTGTGTTTCGAGCCTAGAGCGTTTTTAGTTCATGAACTCAAGTTGTCTGTGTTTAAATTTAAATTCCGTGGACCTCACGAGTCTTGAGATCTATATCAAAGTAATAGACTATTTGGCGTCATATGGACTCTTAAGAGATAGACAAATTAGGTTATTGTGAGCGAACCTTAAAAGATAGACATATGCTGTCGCGGATTTTTTTTTAGAACTTTTTAAGAGAAACAATTTCGTAATACACAATTTTTACCTAACTGTAACCATTTACGCAGCGTACGCCTCGGAAGCTCTCAGACAGTAAAAAATATTCCCCGTTTTCAAAACATTCTTGATTGCTGCTCCGCTCCTATTCGTTTTAGCGTGATGAAAAGTATACTATAACCTGCCCAGGAGTATGAAGAATAATTGTATCTATTTTCGTTAAAATCCGTCGAGTAGTTTTTGTTTCTATAAGGAACATACAGACAGACAGACAGACAAAAATTTTACTGATTGCATCTTTGGTATCAGTATCGATCACTAATCACCCCCTGATAGTTATTTTGAAAATATATTTCATGTACAGAATTGACCTCTCTACAGATTTATTATAAGTATAGATTTCTGTCACTTACTTTGCTTACAACAACTCCAGTAACTCTCCATTATGATAATGAAACAAACAACAAAAATATTATAAAAGTGACTGTAAATTTCTTTCAATAGCATCAAAACATTGCTATCAATAGTAATTTTAAACTTATTGTAAATACGACTTAAACTTCCAGTAGACAAATTTAAACTATTCGGCACCTATCTACTTAAAATCTGTTCAAACCAAATTGTTATTTGAATAAGATTTGAACAAGAACATTCGTTATTTACTTGTCAATTTTCTCAATTATGTGTTAAAGAAAACGAGACTTGTTTTAGCTGATTTTATTATCTAGAATAGAACAAATATTAGCCAATATTTTGCCATTATTGTAGAGTAGTCTATAATTTAATGATATTGACAGTGTGCTTATAAACTAAACATAATTATGTAAAACTAGACGCTGCTTGCGGTTTTGCTCCAGTGAAATTCTGTTCTTGTTGGCGCATCCCAATAGGCGTCTACCTATCTACGCCACAACACACCGTCCTTCGCCTTTCGCATCCAGACCCAGCCTGCGAACTTTGCTAGATCGTAAAAAAATAATTTCGACTATATGAGCATGCATAACATCTATTTACTAGCTGTTGCCCGCGCCTTCGTACGCGTGGAAATTATGTTATAATGCCAATTTGATTGCTCTCTGCTTAGCCCCTAGGATATGTAGCGTGATAATATATAGCTAGCTAACAAGACTACGATGGCCCACCACTGTCGGCTGCCAGCCATGTTACTAACTCGGCCATCAGCTAAAAGCACACACCAACAGCAGCCCCATGGTGGGTTGCACCCGCCTTTCTTTCTTTTTAATACCACCAAGGTGGCAGACAAGCATACGATCCACCAGAAGGACTGGTTTCCACCGTAGCCTAAGACGTTTGCAACACCAAAAGCGCTGCTCGAACCTGTAAAAATCTTATACAAACCTATAAAAACCTGGGAAAACACATGCGTTTTGCGCAATCTTAGCGTGTGTGGAAGAAAGCCTCTTTCGGATTTTACCGTGCTTAACGGTCCGGGCGTAAAGTGTGAGGATGAACATCCTCTCAACGCCGGTATTAGCCACAGTAGTACACCAGCCCAATAGGGATATAGAAGTGACGGCTTATCAGTTGATCAAGACGCACCGCGAGGAGAATTCGAACTATTGGGGTGCCAAAGATGTTAGTAAGACCCCGCGTTCCTGCATGTCTTAGTATTATGCACGATCATGGGTAAGTTTAATAAAAGCTTGGTGCGCACGAATGTGTTAGTAAGTTTCTGACGCCAAGTTCGCAAAAACCGACCGAAACCTTCCTACAACTACACCTACAATTAGCACGGGCCGGCTCTACTGCGCAACATGTGACCGAGTGTTCAAGACGAAGTTCGGATTTTCAAGCCACCTGCGAGCACATGCCAGGAAATAGCCAGGGTCACCGTCGTCGGACACGACGCGGACGATAATGCTGATGATGATGAAGTTTCTGACCAAACCAAAATCTCAGATTTGTATTTTTTTTTATATTTTAGACACCTCGAAATGTTGTGTTTGAAATGGCTATGATAAATTGTAAACTAGAATAATCAAAGTAGCAAACTACAGATTTACGCTACAGGCTTCCACTACCATTATTCACACAAACATTTCAAATTGATGTCGGTACCGCCATCTAGAGTAAGTTTCTTGAACAAACTCGAAATATAAGCTACAGAAACTACACCTTCGTGATGGTAGAGCATTTGTATTTGGTGTAAGCGTTTGTCGAAAGATGGCGTAACCAGTGGTCTAGTGTTTTCTTTTTTAGACATGAAATGTATAATAAAAACCGGCTAAGTGCGAGTCGACCTCGCTCACGGAGGGTTCCGTACCAAAAAACGACGTTTGCTGTTTGAGAGCCGCATATTTAATGAAAATATACAGCTCGATGTTCAGTGAGCATTTTAAGCGTCTATTTGTTGCCGTTATTAATTTAAAAAAAAGTAGCAAAAAAAAACACGTTTTTTGTATGGGAGCCCCTCTTAAATATTGTAATTTTTCTGTTTTAAACCGACTTCAAACCAACAAATCCTGAAAAATAAAATTTACTTAGCACAAAGTAAAATGTATTTTGATTTATCAGATTTTATTCAATATCATATTGAAGTCGGCGCCAAGTAAACCCATAGGTTTATGTAGGTATTATTCATGGCACCAACTTCAATACTATATTGAATAAAATCTGATAAATCAAAATACATTTTACATTGTGCTAAGTAAATTTTATTTTTCAGGATTTGTTGGAAGTCGGTTTTATTTTTTATTGAAAAATTTTTTTTCATTATTTTAAGTGACGGGTGAACCGAAAAATATATCTATTACGTTTAATTACGTAAAAGTTTTCATCAATACAAATCAATCAAGCCCAAACACAAGGTAGCTGCTGTAAAGCGTTAAGGATTTCCCTCGACTGTCTTTCGGTTCCATAATCAGATCGACTCCAGATTTTCATTAAATTGTAGTACATTAAAGCACTGAATTAAAAAGTTAACAAATGCACTGGTTGTCCCTACAATTTTCGATGGTTGCCCTGGATTTCTCCTGGATCCCATCATCAGATCCTGATCTGATTAAATAGGACCACCTCATAAGTAAACCCTATTCAAGAAAGAAAACAATTTAAATCCGTTTATAATTGACGGAAATATCGGTGAACATACATAAAACATTGAGAACTTCCTTTTTTTTTTGAAGGCGGATCTATCAATCTAGGTGCAAAGTTCTCATCAATACAAATCAATCAAGCCCAAACACAAGGTAACTGCTGTAAATTGTTAAGGAATGCCCTCGACTGTCTTTCGTCTCTATTATCAGGTCGACTCCAGACCTTCATTAAAGTGTAGAACATTAAAGCACTTAATTAAAAAGTTAACAAGTGCACTAGTTGTCCCTACAATTTTCGGTGGTTGCCCTCGATTTCTCCTGGATCCCATCATCAGATCCTGACCTGGTGAAAATGGGACCACCTCAGAAGTAAACCCTATTCAACAAAAAAATAAATTTTGAAATCCGTTCATAATTGACGGAAATATCGCTTGACATACATAAAAAAAAATACATACAGACGAATTGAGAACCTCCTCCTTTTTTTTAAGTCGGTTAAAAAGGAGGAGGTTCTCAATTCGTTGTTATTTGAAGTCTGTTTTATTTTTGTCAAAAAATTGTTAGCTTACAGCGGCAACAGAAACACATAATCTGTGAAAATTTCAGCTCTCTAGCTATCACCGTTCATGAGATACAGCCTCGTGACGGACAGACAGACAGACAGACAGACAGACAGTGAAGTCTCATAAATAGCGTACCGTTTTTACCCTTTGGGTACGGAACCCTAAAAATAACATGCATTTTTATGATCATGGGGACACTAATGTCCCCATGATCATAAAAATAAACCTACGGCAGTACCTAAGTACTGCCGTAGGTTACGATGGTAGATGTGTTGCGAAGTGAAATTCAATCTTATCCAAGAACTCTCGTGACCATCAGAATTCTTGATATCTAGGTACGAACCTATAGCCAAAGATTATTGATAGGTACTATTGATTGATGGCACTTAATGGAACTTGCTATAATACACATATTGAAAAACTTTACTTGTACTGTTCTACAACATTTATTATTGTAATACCTAATCGGTTTCGCCTTTCGGCATTCTCAAAGGCTATTTACTTACTATTTAGATCATGTTGCGTTCGAAGTGTAATTATGATCTAAATATGTAAATAGCCTTTGAGAATGCCGAAAGGCGAAACCAGTTAAGTATTACAATAATAAATGTTGTGGAACAGTACAAGTGCAAAGATTTCTATATAAAATGAGGTAGATACGCTCTACTATAAGAAACGATAGCATATAAGCAATCCTCAGACACACACATTCCTAAAACTACACTCACTCATAAACTATATTTACGTACTTGTAACTGCAATAGCAATATACAAATAGAACAAGAGTAAAAGAGAAGGCGTATGGACTCCAATTACAAGCCGAGTACCACCGAATACCCTCGAAGTTTTACGATTCTGTATCACACGTACTGACTGCAGAAAAATGTTAAGTAGGTATAAAGGTATAAAATGCAAAATTTACCAATGATGTTCATATTTAAATATAAACTTAAACAACTGATTATATACATACCTATTTAATTAAGGCATGCATTTTAATCGATATCTGAATATTCCCCTTTTCCGAACAAAATATTTCAAAGTCAAACTAAAAATACTGACTTGAACACTAATTATGTACACCAAATAAATCAAATTAAATGTACTGTTTAATGGTGTTTGCAGAACTATTTTACTGAACGAATAACTATTTTCTAAATAGTTTGTCTAACAATTCCATAGTTCAACAAACATAATATCTATACGTTTTTAAGGAAAACCATCGCCTAATTTACTTTTAGGAACATCGTTTATGCTAAATAAAATCCCAATTTAATAAGTAATCAGTCATCTTCATATAATTAAATTTAATTAAGGCCACAAGGAAGAGAGGCTCTGCCTGCCACAAATAAGACTGGAACTAATGAAAAGAAATGTACACTAAATGTGTGTAATATTCTATAACCACTTTCAAGGCGGCTCTCACTAGTCATTTGAACAACAGAACTTATTATATTATTCAGGAATAAATTAATGACAAATCCTAGTTTATTTAAAAATCAATGCAATTATTACTACTTTTATATAGGGTGTCCCACGGCAATTCCACATGGAGGGAAAGTACCTTAAATATTGTAGATGGAACATTTTAATGAAAGAAGACATTATTTTAATTTAAAAAATAATTTAAACTGCATTCATAGATTGTTAAATAATAACATGGTTGCGCCGGGAATCGAATCCGCTACACGAGAAAAAATAATTACTCCGTAGCTTTATCATACCGATCGAAAGGCTTCATCATAAGGATTATTTTTTGCTAACTAACATAGTGTCAGAAATAAAAGGAAGACCATGAATTTTAGCATTTTTAATACAAAAGTCCCATACTGTTGAATATAAAGTCACACACTTTTGATTATTTTACTCCTTGTCAATCTTTTGATCTTGCTGTGGTGGATATTTATAATAATATGTCCAAGTTCTGTTCGTAACTCGTGGACATTTTCATTTCTTGTAAACTACATTTAATATAGGCTGCGGTGACCACCGGTCCTTCTGGTGGACCGTATGCTTGTCTGCCACCTTATTGGTATAAAAAAAAAATCATGTCATAACCCCATAAAAAATCTAACATTATTAGATCTGTGGATCTCGGCGGCCATCGTATTTGTCCCGATCCAGGGATGAAAGTCTTTATTGAGAACACCGGCGATGCCAGCTTTTCATTTTTCTGAACAAAATTTCACATCAAATGTTTAAATTCATGGTCTTCCTTTTATTTTTGACACTATGTTACTTAGCAAAAAAAATCCTTATGATGAAGCCTTTCGATCAGTTTGTTAAACCTACGGGGTGATTATTTTTTCTTGTGTAGCGGGTTCGATTCCCGGCTCAACCATGTAAGTATTTAAAAATCTATGAATGCAGTTTAAATTGTTTTTTAAATTAAAATAATGTTTTCGTTCAGTAAAATGTTCCATCTACAATATTTAAGTTACTTTCCCTCAATGTGACATAGCCGTAGGACACCCTGTATAGCATATTCTGGAATAGGTATTGGGTATCCAATCGCTTTCCGACCGCTCCAGTCTGACAAATTCATCCCATTTTTGCTGACGTAGTTGATCTTGAGGAAAGCTAATGGAAACAAAAAAAATGTAATAATATTCGTCAATAAATGATGTAATAATCTCATAAAAAGTTAATATACCTAATAATCTTAAAATAACCTGTGAAAGGTAACTGCATTTTGATGTGTAATTTTTATAAAATCTTAGTAGGTAGGTACATAAGATGGCATTAAATGACTGATTTGATCACAATCGTTGTAAGTACCTACCCAAAAAGTAAAACATAAATTAAATTTTGTTGCAAACCGTACTTGCGTAGAACTATAACTATTCGGGGAATCCCCGTGCTTTGACGCTCGCTTGGCATATTCAGCAAGTATTATGCTGTCAAAAAACGAAGTACAACAAAAGCATTGGGGTCGTCAGATTAGTTAGGCCTGTACAATTTGGTGGGTTAATACGATTAAGAATAATCATAAAATTGATGAAAAATAATTAATTACGCATAGATTGTGCGTATTTACCAAATAAATTTGTGCTCCTTCGTAAACTACCAAGTCTTAAGCACTTTTATGACGATAATTATGTACTTTTCCACGTTAAAAATACAATTTTGTTGTTAAATCGTGGGAGATACGACAGTGACATAGTGTCAGCGCGAACTGGGCGCAACCGCGCTAACTAGCTCAGTTTATACGCTTCAAAAATTGGTGCGTAGGGCATGTCTACCTCTTTATATAGAAGTCTTTGTACAAGTGACGCTTTTCAGTATATAAACCTATAGCCAACTTTCCACAAACACCTGTTAAAAAGTCAATATTTTCTTTTCCAACCCCTTAATACCTTTTCAAATAATGTCGAGAAATCGGCTTAATTTGTCGATATATTATCAGATTACCTTTTCTGCTGCCCCGCTCCTTTGGGTAGTAACGTGATGCTAATGTAGGAAAAGATTATAATCTAGAACAACACATAGGCTACTGACTCCGCTAATATACATTCCCAGAAATACGTGGCCTTGGGAACGGGAACACCATTCCACGCGGACACATGTACCTCTTTAGTACCAGCTAATACACCGATGCTCCATAGAAATAACCCATAGCTACGGTTGTTTTTTCCACAACCTTTTTTTTATACAACGAAGGTGACAGACAAGCATACAGCCCACTAGATGTACTAGTGAGAATTTATTTAGTAGTAAAATAATGCTCAAATCATTCCATTTTAAATCAGACCATTCCATTAATAGATAACCCTTACTTTTATAATCGTCTTAGGCTAAAACTGTCGCACTACGGCGCTTAAACTAATTATACACAACACTCAGAACAGCTGACCCGACCCAGATTCTATTCAAATCACCAACCTAATTAGACCCACTCCCCTCCCCGCAATCACTAGTTTTATGAACTGAGGGGAGTTGTTGGGAGTAAGCGAAGGGACCATGTTATGATGGAGAACGCTTTTGACGTTTTGTTGCTCTCGGGTTTATTCGTGATATGACCGTTTGCATTAATTTTTTAAATTAAGTACCTATTTAATGTAGTTTGACAAGTTAAGGCCCCTGTCTCAAAAATGACGAAAAAGATGTGCAAATGTAATCCTGATAAAGATAGCCAAAAATTGATTTATCCATGAGATGTTTAGTTACGGTTTTGTTATTTGTGTAGGTACCTATTGATCCTACATAATGTGTACAAAGCTTATAAATACATACCTAGCTGAATGCATTTTATGACTTCATTTATTATTGAATGATAAAAAAATATACATCAATATCTGAAGAAAACATACACCTATAATTTGGTTTTATTCGATTTTGAATAAGTATGAGTATTTAAGGTCATTCATTAGCCATATCCCCAGCCATAAGAGTTTTTTTTGTATCAGCATTGGAATTATGACTCCAGTTTTGTAAAGTGGTCTATCGCCTCCATATTAAGTTCATACAAACATACAAGGTGGTGAAAAATTTATTAAGCGCTCCGCTCGTGGCCCCGCGGACTCAGTGTTCTGTAAACGATCACTGCAGTAAGCAACTTTCACTATGGCCGGTCCATGGATGGGTGACCATCCATGTGATCACTTTGTGACATTTATTTGAGCGTTTCCGTGCTTCGGAAGGCACGTTAAGCCGTTGGTCCCGGTTGCCAGTAAAACGGCAGTCGTTAAGTCAAGTTGAAGACTTTATTTCAACAGCAGGCAGTCACAACCTGCGCCTGTCCATTTAAACACGGCAATACGGCTCACCACCTATTTCGTGGGACAAATTATACAAAAAGGTGAAGTGTGGGCATATAATATGCCTCTGCCTACCCCTTCGGGGATAGAGGCGTGACCATAATTATGTATGTATGTATGTATCCCTGGAATACAGTATCTATTCATGTAGGTACCAATTATTGTCAGCCAAATCCGTTCAGTCGTTCGAGCGTTATAGCACAGATATTATATTGTAATAGTAACTAACAAACGTCTATAAGTACTTACAAACTTTTGCGTTTATTATTGACCGAGCGAACAAAACTAGCGCGAGTCTCCGATTCTACAATTTTGGAAGATTTTGCTTTTTGTTTGTCTAGACTTCTAGAGGATGCATTTATAACCGATTTTCAAGAAACTTGGCACACGTATTCTTTGATTTAAAATACGTCTTTTGTCGAGAGCTTTTCCTAATAGGAGGCGAAATGGTGGAGAAAAGGCGTGGGAATTGTTGTCAATAACGCGACAACAATCTTGACAATTGTTCTCCACCATTTGATTATTAACGAATCTTTATTATTATTGGCTAAAACATAAAGTATATAATTCCTCACAGGTTGTTTTGTTTTTTTTTTCCAGGGCTGCTCGTGAGGTCTACATTCGCAGAAGTAGGTAGTATTATTATGTTACCTACTGCTATTTTTATGTACTAGTACTTTTATATTCTCGATAGATGGCGGTGTGCTGAAATCTGAATGCCGCTATGGTTTCGTTACAGACAGTAACTTTAATAGTGATCAGTTGCGCGCGTTCTGGTACGACGAATATATTTATAATACGATACGACTATATGTTTGGAAGGGGCACGTGATTTATGGTGTCTCCGACTTATTATTGAACGATCGATATTTTCGATCATAGAGCAACGCGAACTGACTAAAGCCGCGCATTGCTCTGTGTCTTCGATCAACAATATCTATACTAATATTATAAAGAGGAAAGATTTGTTTGTTTGTAACGAATAGCAGGGCCGTCTTAACCGGGGGTTCAAGGGCGCGGCCGCACCCGGGCGCAAAGCCCGAGGGGGCACAGGTCGAGCTCTATACATTTCGATATTTTCTTAATTAAACTTTAACTCGTAAGTAGGTACAATATTAACGCCATTCCCCCGTTTCGTACACTTACGTCAATCAAATAAACACCTACTACATGCATAAAACTATAGGCATCAACCAATAACACCGTCTTCCACCATCTAAAGATGGCACGGCCAGCTGCGATTCTCGACGTTCCTCATCGAGCCGCAAATACACCGTCTTGAAGATACCCCGTGCTTGTGTATGTCATCAAGGAGCAATTTCGAAATAAAGCTGGGCCGGGGTGTGCGCGTTCATTAGGGAGGATGTTTGCTGTCACCGTCTGCGGCGCCTGAGAACCCTTCTTTCTCCGTCTTTTGGCTACACGTAGATTACATGTTAGTCTACCGATCCCACAAAGGAGAAGCTGAGACAACCAGGCCGTTTCAGAACTTCAATGAGGGGCTGATGAGGTGGAGGTACGGTTACCGAATGCTGACTTGATGTTTTTGAGGAACTTCAGAGGCTACTACACTGAGTGGCTTGTGTCTCTCAAGGCCAATCTAGTGGGACTTGCCGCCCACGCGTTCGCTCTTTCCCAGAATCAGACCCGGGATCCCGCAGTATTTTAGCGGCTAAGAAAAACACACCAACAAAACTAAAAAATAAAATGAGGTTATACTTTACTTAAAATATGGTAGCGGTAGGTATGTATAGGACTGCGTGTTAGTGCGCAAGTCCGACTCGCACTTGAAATAAAACATTGTACCTATACCTATTTATTGTAGACTAGCTGACCCTCGCAACTTCGTTTACGTCACATAAGGTCTATCAAGGTAGAGGTATTTCTTTATCAGAATCATGAAGAAGCGTGTGAAACTACCCTGTTTGCTTAATCAGTCTATTCTAAAACAATTCGGCCTGCGTATAAGCATGCGTTATAAAACCATTCAGTCCACGCCTTAATCATTACGTTCTTTTATGATTAAGCCAACACGCCAGTTTAGATTTACTCTTACATTCAGGAACCCTTGGTTTTGTGACGTTGAGATGTCTCTAATTTCTGAACTACAATACCCTTCTTTTATTTTTCTTAAACTGAGGGAAAATCAGATGTTATGCCAGACTCCTACCGACTAAAAAACTTCACGTAACGGCCAACAGCCTATGGTTGGGAGCCCCGAGTAAGCCCTCGGAAGAATGTCCCAGGAATCCCAACAGACCTACGGCCGCCACTGCGGCCTCGCCCAGGGGGTGATTCGGGTGCTATCCCGCGTCTTTGGGGGGTTTCGGGTGTGATCCCGCTTCTAAGGGGGGCGTGCGTGAGTTCCTCACGTCACGCTGCCGTCATGGGCCTGCTTCTGGAAGGACGGTGAGCCGCCCTCTCACCGTCCTCAGGCCCCCGGTCATGGAGGCCGATGATAGTCCTCGGCGAAGACACGTCGGCGGCGCCTTAGCCGCCGACTGCAGAACTCGGGTGGGAGAGTTCTCTCCCGTTCCCGCCCCGCCGTCTCTTTCACGAGCATGACCTGCACGCAGAAAGAGTCCCACTTACTCCTGCTGGAGGGCATGGCTCGCACCATGGTCTCGAGCGAGGGTGTCCACGTCCAGACCCACCACGAGGACCTGGCGCTGTTGCGCCCACGCCCTGCGCCGCTGTGGTCCTCGCAGTGCTGACACTCAGCCGTGGTTTCCCGGTGTTTTCGCCACAGATACCTACCGAAGCTACCGTGCCCGGCAAGTATGTGTCAACCGGTAGGATAGAGCACCGTGTCTCCTCTCCAGCCACTCGTTCATGACCGGTCTGACGGCCGCGATTGTGGCGAATCCCCCCGTTGGTTGCTCAAGTCGTACCTTCCATGTCTCTACGGTTTCCTGGTGGAGCAGGGACCGCTGGGCCTCGATTTCTCGAGACGCAGGCCTTTGGCCCCGCTCACTACAATACCCTCAACATTGAAACTTGTGTGAAAAATATCTTTATGTACTCCCTTTATGACACCGAAAAACTGTTTTGGAATCGGACCACACGTTGAAACGTTACAATTAAAAAAACCATTTGTCTTTCATCCCCTCTCCCAAAAGAACCGCGCAAAATATCGGGATCAAAAGTGTCCTAGCACCTTTCTCGGATTGTACCAAGTTTCATTCAAATCGATTCAGTAGTTTCAGCGTGATACTTATTCGGGATACAGACAAGCAGACAGACATACATAAAAAAATAAATTACATTTTCGGCATTAGTATTGATTAGACAACGCCCTACAATTAAAATTTTCTAATTATCTTCCATGTCCAGACTCTAGACCCTTAACAGTTTTATTACATGTACCTACCTATAGGTAGGTATGATCTAAGAGAAAAATAAATGAAACATCATTTTATTACATTATTTTGGTTAACCGAGGGGGGGGGGGGGGCGCAGTCTGAGCTTCGCACCCTGGCGCTATATAGCCTTAAGACGGCCCTGACGAATAGGCTCCGAAAGTCCGAAACTACTGGACTGATTTGAAAAATTCTTTCACTGTTCGGAAGCTACACTATCCTCGGTGAACTTAGGCTATATTTTAACCCCGTATTCCCACGGGAATGGGAACTACGCGAGTGAAACTGTGTGAAGTCCGCTAGTAGATATATAAAATTTAAATCAAATTACTGGTTAATAAAATAACAGAAAATGTAGGAAACAACAAAAAACCGGCCAAGTGCGAGTTGGACTCGCCCATGAAGGGTTTCGGAGCAGCAAATAACATAATATAAAAGTTCTTATAGTTCGTTGTAACTTTGATTGATGTTTTAACACGTTCGCAGTGGTAGTGATTTTTCTAACCGAAAATTGCGGTTTATGACGTATTAAAAAAAAACTACCAGCTCTATCTCGTTCAAACTAATTTTCGTTGGTAGTTTTTATGGCAATGTACATCATATATTTTTTTTTAGATTTATCATTCTCTTAGTTTAGAAGTTAGAGGGGGGGGGGGGGGACACACATTTTTCGACTTTGGAAGCGTCTCTTGCGCAAACTATTCACTTAAGGAAAAAATGATTTTAGGAACCTCAATAGCATTTTTGAAGACCTATCTATAAATACCCCACACGTATGGCCTTGATGAAAAACAAAATTTTGAGTTTCAGTTCTGAGTATGGGGACCCCCAAAATTTACGGCTTTTTTTCTAGTTTTATATAAGAATCTTAATGCGGTTCACAGAATACATCTAGTTACCAAGTTTCAATAGCGTAGGCCATATAGTTTCGGAGAAAAGTGGCTGTGACACACGGACGGACAGACAGACAGACAGACAGACAGACATAACGAATCTATAAGGGTTCCGTTTTTATCATTTGGCTACGAAACCCTAAAAAGGGGTCGTCGCCCCAGAAGGAATGAAAGAATGTTAAATTGGCTATCCCTTGGTAAGGCTTTTTTGATAGCCGGGGAAATGGGGGAGATAAATATATGTGGACGTTCACACAACTTCATCTAGACCAGATTAAGCTAATATTAGCTTGTGCTATGGGATCTAGCTAGACGACTGATATACATACCTATAAATTTCTAAATACATACATATTATACACTAACTGACCCGTGCAACTTCGTTTGCGGTACATGAGAGTAAGAAAGAGAGAGGTACTTTTGGTTTTAATATTTAAAGTAATATAATGTTTCCCGTCGCATTTACTCTCGTCGCGCCTAGTCCCGTCGCGTCGCTTATATACATTAGAGCTGCTTCGTTTGCAGCACATGAGAGTGAGAAGGAGAGAGGTGTGTAATGTAACAAACTAGATTCGACTTTGAGCATTACGTTACGGCCTGCCTCCCTGACCGACGAGCGTTCACGTGTAATGTAACATTTATAGATTCGACTAGAGCATTACGTTACGATGCTACCTCCCTGACCGACGAGCATTCGCGTGTAATGTAACATTTATAGATTCGACTAGAGCATTACGTTACGATGCTACCTCCCTGACCGACGAGCATTCGCGTGTAATGTAACATTTATAGATTCGACTAGAGCATTACGTTACGATGCTACTTTCCTGACCGACACGAGCATTCGCGTGTAATGTAACATTTATTATAGACTAGCTGATGCCCGCAGGTTCGCCTGCGTGCTATTTTGTTCTCTTTTCCGCGTCTCACGGGAACTTATTCCTGGGATAAAAAATGTATCATTTCAGACTATAATCTATCTCTGTAGGTGATTACATGATAATTTTGCAATACAATATGGCCGCCGCGCCAAAATTACAAAATGTCATGATGGGTATCGTTTAAGGGGGTTTTTGGTATGCTGAGTACGAATCACATGATAATTTTGCAATTCAATACTGCCGTCGCGCCGAAGTCACAAAATTTCATGATGGGTATCGTTTAAAGGGTTTTTTGGTATGCTGAGTATGAATCACATGATAATTTTGCAATCCGATATGGCCCGCGCGCCGAAATCACATAATTTCATGATGGGTATCGTTTAAGGGGTTTTTTGGTATGCTAAAGCACGAATCACGTTATAATTTTGCAATCCAATATGGTTACTGCATTTTTATCACAAAAGTTCATGATGAGTAAGATACTCACCATGAACTTTACTTAAGGGTTTCTTGCATACTCAGCGTACCAAAAACCCTTTAAACGATATCCAACATGACATTTTATAATTGCGGCGTGGTGGCCATGTTGGATTGAAAAATCAACCTGAAACTCGTACTCAGCATACCAAAAAACCCCTCATACGATATACAACATGAAATCTCGCAACAGTGGCGTTGCGGCCATATTGCATTGTAAAATTAACCCGAAATTCATACTCAGCATACTAAAAACACATTATACGATATTCAACATGAAATTATACAACGGTGGTATGGCGGCCATCTTGGATTGCAAAATTAACCCAAAATTAGTACTTAGCATACCAAAAAACCCCTCAGACGATTACAACATAAAATTTCACAACAGTGGCACGGCGGCCTTTTTAGATTGCAAAATTAACCCGAAATTCGTACTCAGTATACCAAAAAACCACTTTATACGGTATCCAACATGAAATTTTACAACGGTGGCGCGGCGGCCATCTTGGATTGCAAAATTGACCTAAAATTCGTACTCATCATACCAAAAAACCCCATATACGATATGCAACATGAAATTTTACAACGGTGGCGCGGCGGCCATGTTGGATTGCAAAATTAACCTGAAATTCGTACTCAGCATACCAAAAAACCCGATAAACGATATGCAACATGAAATTTTACAACGGTGGCGCGACGGCCATATTGGATTGCAAAATTAATCTGAAATTCGTACTCGTACCCTTCTTTTCCGTAGTTCCATAGGACGTTCCTACTACTATTTTTTTCCCAATAGCATTTGACATTTAGATTGTATGTCCACCTATTTTAAAATCCGGACCAGCATGCGGCCTGCCCGCCGCAACAAAAAAAGCGCATTGATGTTACAAGTTGTATCAAAACGTTACACATTGTATCATTACAAGGCGCGCATATTACAATGCGCGCCTTATAATGATACGCTCGGTTCTCCTCCTTCACTGATGTAACCTCGTCTTGTATCATTACAAGGTGCGCATTGCAATGCTCGGTTCACCTCCCTCACTGCTGTAATGCTCGACTCTGTAACGTTACATTACGCGCGAATGCTCCCGGTGAGGGAGCGCCTAAGCGTGATTGAGTAACAAACATCCAAATATCCAAACATCTTCACAAACTTTCACATTTGTAATATTAGTAGGATAGTAGGATAATACATGAAACAAGTGGTAGTTGGTAGTATAGTAGATCCTTGATTATTATCGATTACACGAGTGCATTGATAACAGGATGGCGGTGCGGTATTTTATCGGTCGTAGCTTGTTAATTGCATTGTTAAATACTGATAACAGTTACAGTCATAGTGTGGTAGCATTGCTTCTTTGATTTGTTAAGAATTATGTATGACTAAACAGATTATTGCACTAAAGGCAGATGACGCTAGATTGCTTAGCCCGCAGGGAGCGATGGCTGTCAGGGTGATAAGAGGATAACGCACGATCTCCGGTGAGGCGGCATGTCTCCTAGCCCGAACCCCTCCATGGAACCTGGAAGCGAGAGCCCTTGCGTCACTGTTCAGATGGCTCAAGGAGGCGCTGGAGCGGGGCCAAAGGCCTGCGTCTCGAGAACTCGAGGCCCAGCGGTCCCTGCTCCATCAGGAAACCGTGGAGACATGGAAGGTGTGACTTGAGCAACCCAAGGTGGGATTCGCCACAATCGCGGCCGTCAGACCGGTCATGGACGAGTGGCTAGAGAGAAGACACAGTGTTCTCTCCTACCGGTTCTCACAGATACTTACCGGGCACGGTAGCTTCGGTAGGTATCTATGGCGAAGACAACGGGAAACTACGGCTGAGTGTCAGCACTGCGAGGACAGCAGCGATGACACAGCGCTCCATACGCTAGTGGAGTGCACGGCGTGAGCGCAACAGCGCCAAGTCCTCGTGGTGGGTCTGGACGTGGACACCCTCTCGCTCGAGACCATGGTGCGAGCCATGATCTCCAGCGGGAGTAAGTGAGACTGCGCCGCCTCTTGAACGAGAACTCTCCCACCCGTTTTCCGCAGTCGGCGGCCTGAGTGCCGCCGACGTGTCTTCGCGGAGGACTATTGGCCTCCAGGACCGGGAGCCAGAGGACGGTGAGAGGGCCGCTCACCGTCCTTACAGAAGCAGGCCCATGACGGCAGATTAACGTGAGGAACTCACGCACGCCCCCCCATAGAAGCGGGATCACACCCGAAACCCCCCAAAGACGCGGGGTAGCACCCGAACCACCCCCTGGGCGAGGCCGCAGCGGCGGCCGGCTTACCCGGGGCTCCCAACCATAGGCTGTTGGGCGTTACGTGAGGTTTTTTAGTCGGTAGGAGTTCGGCATAACATCCATGAGGATTTTTCCACACGTAAAAAAAAAGGCAGATGACGCTTGCCGAAGAAGACAAATTAAGACCAAAACATGCAAGTACTAAATCCAAAAGTAAGTACTGTAACGCGGCTGTGCTAAACATTGTTCATACGTACCTAACGTGTTATTCGTATCCTGAATATTGCCGTCATAATCATGGTGGCATTATTCACGATATATATTCACTTCTGGATTCTAAAGAGAGTACCTACACAGAAGGAGTACCTTCTGTTTTATTTATTTATTATTATTATTACAAAATAAATATTTGTGGACAATCACACACAAAATCATCTAGGCCAAATTAAGCTAATATTATAAGCTTGTGCTATGGGATCTAGACGACTGATAGACATACTTATTATTTGTAAATACATACCTACATATTATACTTACATAGAAAACACCCAAATTCTGAAATAAACAATTGTAGATGACGCAAATATTTGGACCGACCCAGGAATCGAACCCAGAACCTCCAGTGCGGCTGCATGCGGTTACACTACGGCGGTTTGGTGGTATTACAGGTTTAGTACACAGTAGGCTCACTTTTGAGTTTAGTATTTGCTTTTTTGGCCTCACTTTCTTGTCAAAGCCCGCGACTCTGCCCACGTATTGAGCTTTTCTCGTACACTTTTTGAACTGGAACTGCATTTTCCGTTTACCGCCAACCCAAGACGTTGAAAAATTCTTCGTACGTAAGTAAGTCTTAACGGCTAGTTGGATAGCCGTCTGGCCCGGTATACCACTTGCCTGAAGGGGCATATTCCTAGAGTACAGTAGACCCGCGGTAATCGAACAAACGTTTTGCAGGGCAGTGTCCGAATATCCAATTTGTCGGATTATAGAGTGCTGCCCAAGACCCCCTATTGTTCACAATTTTTTGCATACGAGTACCTTGTAATCCGGTAAACGAGATTCCATGTGTTATTTTCTCTGAAGTACCTACAAAATCATACAGATTTAGTTAAATAAATAACACCAAAATATTTAATAACTTTGACATCTTACTTCTTACTTTAATATTATAAATGCGAAAGTTTGTGAGTGTGGATGTTTGTTACTCTTTCACGCTCAAACCGCTAAACGGATCGGGCTGAAATTTGGTACAGAGATACATTATAGTCTCTGGAATAACACATAGGCTACTTTTTATCCCGGGAATAAGTTCCCACGGGAACAAATTTTACGCGGGCGAAGCTGCGGGCATCAGCTAGTTATGATATAATTGTGATTGAAGCAATCTATAATAGGTATATTTTTAGTTGTAGCCCGCTCAATATTTCATTGTTTACATCAGCGATAATGCGACAATCGTCAGAAAATAGGTAGGTACCTACTATTATGTCCTGTCGGATTACAGGGGGTGCCGGATTAGCCAGGGGCCGGATTACCGCGGGTCCACTGTATTGTTACTAGTCCAATTTATCACTTGTCTGAGGATAAAAGGTACTCTATGTCCTTTTCCAGATCCTATTCTATCTCATACCAATCAGTTACTGGTAGGTACCTAAGTGGCAAGGTCTTCAGCGACTCTCGTAGACATACAAGCCCAGTCTGCCAGAAACTTTGGCGGTATTTAGTCATACACTTATCAGCCATACGTTAAACATTGTGTATTGAATATAATTGCCGGCCTATTGATTAACAAGTACAGATTGATAAGGAACTAAAACAATACGAGTAGTGGTAAAATATTAAACATCTACTTCAAAATATTACTAACCAACATACATCCTACTAATATTATAAATGTGAAAGTTTGTGAAGATGTTTGGATGTTTGGATGTTTGTTACTCAATCACGCTCTAACGGCTGAAGGGATCTGGCTGAAATTTAAAACAGGGATAGAGTATAGTCCGAAATAACACATAGGCTACTTTTTATCCCGGGAAAATGTTCCCACGGGAAGCGGGAACGGGGACCCAATTTCACGCGGGCGAAGCCGCGCGCATCAGCTAGTATATAATATGTATGTATGTTGGTTAGTAATAGTTTGACCATTATTATTGTTTGGCTTGACCATTATATTATAATGTTATATTATAATGGTCAAGCCTTTATTAACTGCCCTAGGGTAGGCACAGGCATATTATTATCTCACATGCCGACATTTCTCCTTTTTAGAATTTGTCCACGTAATAGGTGGGGTGAGCCGTATTGCCGTGTTAAGATGGACAGGCGCAGGTTGATACTGGTAGCTGTTGAAATTTATCAAGCCGCCTAAAAAGCCTTCACTTGTCTTAACGACTGCCATTTTGCTCGCAACCGGACCAAGGGCTTAACGTGTCTTCGGAATTACGGAAACGCTCAAATAAATGTCACAAAGTGGTCACCTGAATGGTTACCCATACAAGGACTTGCCATAGTGAAAGTTGCTTACTGCAGTGATCGTTTACAGAACACAGAGTCCGCGGTCCGCGGGGCCACGAGTGCTTATTAACCAAGAGTAATACTTATATTAGCACTAGAAACTATTTCGTTGCTGCTGTGTAACAGATAACGCAATACAAGTAAATTCCTTTTAGGGTTCCGAACCCAAAGCGCAAAAACGGGACCCTATTCATGAGACCTTACCGTCTGTCTGTCTGTCTTTCCGTCCATCACGAGGCTGTACCTCAGGAACCGTAATAGCTAGAGATTTGAAATTTTCACAGATGATGTGTATCGGTTTGGTTGTGATAACAACAAATACTAAAACAGAAAAGTGGGGATTCAGGGGGGCTCCTATACAACAAACCGTTTTTAGTATCCTGTGTGCGCAAGTGTAACTCGCACTTGGCCGGTTTTTCAATGAAATCCTTGCAACTGAAATTGGCATCGTTATCGCAAGGTTTTACAGGACAGGAAACACGCTTTTATGTGAATATTTGTATTTTAACATTTTTAACTATAATAGAAATTTAGGAGCCTGGAACGTTAATCCGAAAACCCGTTTGTTCGAATAATCTGTTGACAGAATCCTTTTTAGTAAACGTCTCCTTTCGGAGACCCTGACGGCCATCAATGTGGCTATATTGCTGAGTCCACAGAGGGCAATGGCCGTCAGGGTGATAAGGGAATACCGCACGATCCCAGGTGCGGCGGCATATCTCCTAGCCGGGCCCCCTCCATGGGACCTGGAAGCGAGTGCCCTTGCATCACTGTTTAGATGGCGCAAGGAGGTGCTGGAGCGGGAAATCGAGACCCAGCGGTCCCTGCTCCACCAGGAAACCGTGGAGACATGGAAGTGCGACTTGAGTAACCAAAGGGGGATTCGCCACAATCGCGGCCGTCAGACCGGTCATGGACGAATAGCTGGAGAGGAGACACGTGCTCTCTCCTACCGATTGTCACAGATACTTACCGGCCACGGTAGCTTCGGTAGGCATCTGTGGCGAAGACACCGGGAAACCACGGCCGAGTGTGAGCACTGCGAGAACCAGAGCGATGACACAGCGCTCCACACGCTGGTGGAGTGCACGGCGTGGGTGCAACAGCGCCAGGTCCTCATAGTGGGTCTTGAGGTGGACACTCTCTCGCTCGAGACCATGGTGCGAGCCATGATCTACAGCAGGGGGGGTTCGGGTGTGATCCCGCTTCTAAGGGGGGGCGTGCGGGAACGTCTCACGTCATGCTGCCGTCTGGGCCTGCTTCTGTAAGGACGGTGAGCAACCCTCTCATCGTCCTCAGGCCCCCGGTCATTGAGGCCGATAGTTTCCGGCGAAGACACGTCGGCGGCGACCAAGCCGCCGACTGCGGAACTCGGGTGGGAGAGTTCTCTCCCGTTCCCGCCCCGATTGAGAGTAGCGAAAAATTCTAAATCTATGGTTTATGATAAAACTTCATTCCGAAAGTTATCAAAATAGCTTTCGGAAAGAAGTTTTATCTATGAACAAAGGTTTCTGCCAACCGCGCTTTCTATAGACCAAGGCTTCTATATAATGATTCTATCAACAATTGATTCGGCGAACGGTGCTATCTATTAACAGAGGTTTCTGCCTACAGTGCTTTCAAACAACCATGATATCACTGTGAAATGATGATTCTATTAACCAATACTTTGGCGAACCGTGCTTTCTTCGAATAGTGATTTCTCCCAACCGTGTTTTCTATGAAAGTAGACGTCTGCCAAAAATGATTCCGTCAGCAGATTATTCAAATAAACAAGTTTCGGATTATAACGTTCCAAGCTCGAAAAGTGCTTATTTTTATTTAATACTAGCTGACCCTCGCAACTTCGTTTACGCCACATAAGGTGTATGCAAAATACCTAGGTATTTTTTCAACAGGCTTATGGGAGCGTATGAAACTGCTCTGTTTGCTTAATCATAGAGCTTAAAGATTAAAGTTTATTCTACAACAATTCTGTCGGCGCCAAAGGCGACCAAAACGTCAGCTTAGATTTACCCTCACATTCAAAGGAATCCTTGAATTTTAGGTTCTGCAAAAGTTGAGATGTCTCTAATTCCTGAACTACAAAACCCTCAACATTGAAACTTGTGTGAAACAATCCATAAAGTCCTCCCTTTATAACACCATTTTTTTTTGGTTTCGGACCACGCATTGTGAAGTTACAACTAAAAAACCATTTTGTGTTTCATCCCCTTTCCCAAAGGAACCGCGCAATATATCGGGATCAAATGTATCCTCGAACCTTCCTCGGATTATAAGTTCTGATTGTACTAAGTTTCATTGAAATCGATTTAGAAGTTTTGGCGTGATACTTATTCGGGATACAAACAGACAGACAGACAGACTGAAAGACTGTACAGTATCGATTATAGAACGCCCTACAATTAAAATTTTTAAAATATCTTCCATATACAGACTCTCGACCCTCTACAGTTTTATTATATGTATAGAAAAGCTTGTTTTTTTTCCTGTGCACACAGCGCTACTATTTCGCACTGTTTTAGGAGACTATTCTTCATTCCATCCCTTCTATTCAGAAATAAACGTAAATTATTTTTAAATGGTGACTTTATTGTTAACTAATACGACTAAAACTTTATGATTGAGTTATTTTATACAATACCACGGAGGCTTTAAACGTAATGGTTGGTGAACTAATAGTGTTTCATAAAATTGCCCAGTCATTTATTAGGACACTCTTGGGAAATCATGGGAACCAAATGTTCTAAATGTTTAATGTAGGGGAAATGCTAAACTGTGTGGGAGTTACTGAGCATTACGTATACATTCATAGACTCACACATTTATCCCTGAAGAAGAAGGCAGAGACATAATATTAACCCACATTTTACCTTATAGTTTTTGTTAAGGTACTCCCTGTGTTTCGTGTCAGAAAGGGAGTAAGTACCTTTAGAATTGTTCCATACAAGTTTCAATATTGAGGGTTTTTTTAGTTCAGAAATTAGAGACGTCTCAACTTTTGCTAAACCTAGAATTCAAGGGTTCCTTTGAATGTAATAGTAAATTTAAAGTGGCGTGTTTGGTAATTCATAAAAAATATTTCTTTTTTCCTGTTCGTTTCACTATCAGCGATCAGTCCGGGGACTATAAGCAGATGTGGTGTAAGTGTATTCGCAGGCAGAGTGTGCCCTCCATCGAGGACCCCTACTCATAGTTAGTAGCCTCGTGCTACTGTCGATTTTGCAGTTCCATGATATCAAATCGCTTGAGCCTGTTGACATAATCTTGAACTGTTAGCTGGCGTGCCAGTTTATTGGGATGACTTATGAGCCGCTTTTTATATTTCTCTGCGGCATCTCTTATCTCTTCCCTTACAGTTTTGACCTTCAGGTTTTGGTGCAGTTCAACGTTGGTGACATACCATGGTACATTTGCCAATGACCTCAGGATCTTGTTTTGTACTCTCTGTATGATGTTGATATTGGAGTCCTTTGCCGCACCCCACAACTGTATGCCATACATCCAGGTTGATTTAAGAATTGTCTGATATATCAGAAGCTTGTTATCTACAGACAGTCTGGAGTTCCGTCCCAACATCCCATATAGATTTGCATGTCTGATGGAGGTCTCGTCTCTTTTGCCCTTTATGTGCCATTTCCATGTTAAGCGGCGATCAAAGCGCAAGCCGAGGTATTTGACACAGTCGCTCTGCGGCAGCGCGCTATCACCAAGTTTAACTGGTGGACAGTTGCCCTTGCGGAGAGTGAATGTTATATGTACTGACTTAGCGGCTCTTGCCTTAATTTTCCAGTCCTACATCCAATTGTGTACTTTTGTGAGGGCAGTCTGCAATGCCTCTGACGCTTGATCTGGATCTTTATGGGTTGAAAGCAGCGCTGTGTCGTCAGCAAAAGTTGCCGTCATAACACCAGGTGTAGTTGGTAAGTCGACTGTGTATATAGTGTAAAGGGCAGGGCCAAGCACCGATCCTTGGGGAACCCCTGCCCTGACATCATAGAAATCAGAAGTTTCTCCACCTTCCCTAACATAGAATATTCTGTCTGAGATATAAGATTTTAATATTGGGTAAAAGTGATGTGGTAGAATCTGCTTGATTTTAAACAACAGACCCTCATGCCACACCTTGTCAAAGGCCTGCTGTATATCTAAGAAAGCAGATGAGCAATATTCCTTGTCTTCGAGTATCTTTCTTATAGCAGCGCATACTCTGTGGGCCTGTTCTATAGTTGCATGGTGTCTTCTAAATCCGAACTGGTGGTCTGGGATTATCTTGCGTTCTAGTAGCGTTGGCATTAATCTACATAAAAGGGCTTTTTCGAATACCTTAGACAATGTGGGCAACAAGCTTATTGGTCTGTAAGATGATCTATCATGACAAGGTTTACCAAATTTATAGATCATTATGATTTGGGACACCTTCCAGAGGTCCGGGAAATATTTAACTCTAAGCATAGCGTTATACAATATTGTCATTAGCACAATAGCCTTTCTTGGTAGTTCTTGTAGAATCTCCTTAGTGATAAGGTCAAAACCAGGAGCTTTCTTACTGTCAAGATTTCTTATAATGTTCTGTACCTCTCGTGGCGTCTCTAATTTGAGAGGGGCTCCAGAATGAAGTTCGGCATTTAGCACAGATTCCACAAGTGGTTCGTTGTTATTAGGCAAATCATTAGGTGTAAACACTGCAGACAAGTGCTTAGCGAACAGATCGGCTTTTTGTTTACTTGTCCTAGCCCACTCATTCGCGTCATTTTTAATAGGAGGTTTAGTTTCCTGCGGTCTATCATATTCCTTTGTCATCCTCCACAGCGAGTAGTTAGTGGAGTTCGTTGCTGTTAGCGATTCTAGCTTGCTTTGCATTGTGTTTTCATTAGCATCCCTAATCATTGCTTTCAATTCTTTCATTAAATAAAAAAAGAAATATAAATATAAATATAAATATTCACGGACATCTCACACAACGCTATCTGATCCCAAAGTAAGCTAGGAATAACCTGCTTGTGTTATGGGTATCAGACCACGGATATTAATACTTATATACTTTTAAATACATACATATTATACATAGAAACACCCAGACTCTTGAGACAAACATTTATGGGTCACACAAATATTTGTCTCCGGTGGGAATCGAACCCACGACCTCCAGCGCCGCAGGCGGTATCACTACCGACTGCGCCACAGAGGCAGTCATTGCTTTGTTGAGTGCAGCTTTATCATCTGGATGTCGACTTTGGTGCCATATTCGACGTAGCCTACGCTTTTCTAGAATTTTGTCCCGTATTTCCAATGGATTGTTCTGTGCTGATTCATTTTTTGATATCGAAGGAGTATTCTTCCAGCAAGCTGTTTGAATCAATGATGTAAATTGCTCCAGAACACTGTCAATGTCTTGGGCAGATTTTAATTTTACTTTTAAATTTATTTCATTCTCAACCAATTCACGAAAACCATTTCAGTCGGTCCGTCGGTTGCTGAGATTCAGTGGCCTTTCAAATTCAATTACAGTACTACTAAAAGTTAGTAAAACAGGTGTGTGGTCAGAGGAGCCGTCTAGGCATGAATCTATCTTGAAGTCGTTTTTTGATACATTTTTAATAACAAAGAAGTCAAGTACATCGGGTTTCTTGTATTTATTTGTTGGCCATGATGTAGGTTCTGAAGTAGAGATAGGGTTAAGATGGTTGTGATCTATACTTTCCTTGAGTTGTCTTCCTCTTGTGACAGTCAATCTGGAACCCCAGTGAGTATGTTTCGCGTTCCAGTCCCCTCCAGAGATGAATCTACATCCCAGTGAGGTGAAGAAATGCGTGAACATAGTGGAGTCTATTTTGTGCCTAGGTGGACAGTAGACGGCTGCAATATTAATAGGGCCATTGGTATCAACAACAGTAATAGTCGTTGCCTGTATGTGATCTGTCCTATATTCAGGCAACAGATGATGTTTAATAGTGTTTTTAATTACTATTGCTGTCCCTGCATGAGCTGTACCATCTGGGTGAGTGGTAAAGTATATGCAACATCCTTTCATTTTTATATTGCTTGTAGCAGTGCAGTGGGCTTCAGTAATTAATATCACATACAGCTTGAGTTCTATCATCAGAGTTTCCAGTTTATCTTTGTGCGATGCAAGTCCGTTTATGTTCCAAGTTGCCAATCGTAAACCTATTTTAACTTCATGACTAGCGTTGTTATGAGACCCATCAGGGTACCCATTTGTTGTAATAAAAGGTCAAACTTTTCTGATTGTTTGAGAAGCAATTCTTTTAATTGGTCAGTTTCGTTGTGAGAGTTTCTATCAGTTACAGATTTAAGAGCATCAGAGAATGTTTGCTGTCCAGCACCGCCATCTACTGTTACGCAGCTGGGCTTTTGTTGAGTTTGATTATTTTTGTCTAAGTTATTGCTGTTACTGTTTCTGTATATCCTGCTTTTTAAATTATAGTTTCTACTAGTTTTTCTCGATCAGATTTCTTTGTAGACCTCACAGCCTTTATAATTAGCTGGGTGTGCACCGTGACAAAGAGCACATTCTACTGGTGTGTTGCGATCATGTTTCGGGCAATCTGCAGTTTTGTGTGCTTGCGCACATTTGACACATCGGTATGGCACTGCATGAGGCAGTAGTTTTTCGTGTGGCCGTACTGTTGACACCTTTGACATTGCGTTATAGTTGTTCTCCTTTTGGGATCTTCTATCGTTACTGAATATAGATATATATATTTCAATTCCTTGACTGCTCTATTGTTTTCACTTTTCAATAAATTAACAATAAAACCGGCCAAGTGCAAGTTGGACTCGCCCATGAAGGGTTTCGTAGCAGCAAGTAACATAATATAAAAGTTCTTATAGTTCGTTGTAACTTTGATTGATGTTTTAACACGTTCGCAGTGGTAGTGATGTTTCTAACAAAAAATTGCGGTTTATGACGTATTAAAAAAAAACTACCAGCTCTATCTCGTTCAAACCAATTTTCGTTGGTAGTTTATATGGCAATGTACATCATATCTTCTTTTTAGATTTATCATTTTCTTAGTTTAGAAGTTAGAGGGGGGGACACACATTTTTCCACTTTGGAAGTGTCTCTTGCGCAAACTATTCAGTTTAGAAAAATACGATGTTAGATACCTCAACAGCATTTTTGAAGACCTATCTATAGATACCCCACCCGGTTTTGATGAAAAAAAAAATTTTGAGTATCAGTTCTGAGTATAAACCCCCAAAATTTACTGATTTTTTTCTAGTTTTATATAATAATCTTGATGCGGTTCACAGAATACATCTAGTTACCAAGTTTCAATATCATAGGCCTTATAGTTTCGGAGAAAAGTGGCTGTGACACACGGACGGACAGACAGACGGACAGACAGACAGACATGACGAATCTATAAGGGTTCCGTTTTTGCCATTTGGCTACGAAACCCTAAAAAAGTGGATGTTGGTTTTTTACTAGGTCCATATTTTGCATTTATAATTTCTCCAAATACGGTGTTTCCTGTGTTTTCGATATCTTCTTTAATTTTTTCATGTGGTGTTGTGTGATGCAAATTTTTTATCACAATCCTATAGTGCCTTTCATCTTTTCTGTTAAACGTATGACCGATAAGTGAATTTTTGCGAACTACATCTATAACTTTTTTATAGGATTCAGTTGTACTTGAGTTGATTCGAAGCTGATTCCTGTTGACAATTTTGAATGTAAACTGATCTCTCTCTGTGACGGTTTCTAACAGTTCACTTAACTTGTTGATGTTTTCTATCCCATACAAGATGATAGGTGGGGGTCTGTATACTTTCTTTTCTGGTGCCTGTATTTCTTCAGTTAAGTCAATAGGCAAACCACTGTATCGGTTGGATGTGCGCAGTCTATCCGGGGATGGGGTTCGGCACATTGTTTTTCGTTTTTTGTTCTGGTTAGTTGGTACCTTTTGCCAGTCTGGAGGACTTGGTTGGTGAGCTACTACCTTTTTCTGAACGGGGTTTTGAGTATTACTGGTAGTGATGGGCTGACTTGAGTTCGGAATGCCCCCTATTGAAGAACTTCTTGGTCTCCCTAAAAATATGCTGGAGTGAAAAGACCTGCTGCGTATATTTGCGATTTCCAGTAGCATTTACTGTCATAGGAGCCTGGTTGCCCACTTCTATGGAGTCTTCGGTAGCCAATTTCACACACTCCGGCCCGGATACCGGAGAGCGCCGGGGGTTAGCCGGATCGCATGACAAAACATTCTCAGTATTCGACATTTTCATATTGGTTTTGGGAGAAATACTACTGGCACTTTCCCAAGGCACCAGCGTCACAATTTTTGGGCCATTTAACTCCTCAAGGTTTGTGAGTTCCCTTAAGACAGGTTACTTAACCGCCGGCTGTTGCTCGGCGTTAGCGTTGCTCGTTTGGCACCACCCGGGGGGCACGTGTAGGGTGGGTCTAGGAATAGACGGTAAATCCTACGGACGCGAGCAACTCCACCCCCCGAAAAATAAAATTAACAATTTAAGAAACCCCCGACTCACAAAAAAAGAACAATAAAAAAACCTGTAACAAGTAAAAAAATAACTATTATATTATGACCTATCTACCCTAAGTATTGAACCTTTATTATTATTATAGGTAGCTATATTATTTACGTATTCATATTTTAAACTAACAGCAATGGTCTCGTCGGGGGGACCGCTCTATACCCAAAGACTTCTATATAAACTGAGGTAGACGCGCCGTTCTCTAACAAACGAGATTTCAAAAGCATTCCTCAAATACACACATTAATAAGACTACACTTACTTATAAATATTTTTTACGTAATTGTCACCACACACAATAGCAATATACGAATAGAAAAAGAGTAAAAGAGAAGGCGTATGGACTCCGATTGCAAGTCGAGCACCTACTCTCGAAGTTTTGACTCATAACAGTGCGAGCAACGCTGCTAATTAGCTCAGTTTATCGGTTTCAAAAATCGGTGCGTAGGGCATGTCTACCTCAGTTTATATAGAAGTCTTTGTCTATGCCTAAATAGAGACAGACGCACGATTAGGTTATGATTAGGTGAGCGGTCCCCGACGAAACAAACTGTTAGTTAACAATATGAATACGTAAATAATATAGCTACCTATAATAATAATAAAGGTTCAATACTTTTATAGGGGTTTTTTAATATCAACATACGTATAGTCTATCAACAATTATTCAGAACTAATGCGAATTGCGCGGAGTGTGGTTACAGAATTAAAATACATTCCACTCTTCATATCTTTCGAATGGCTAAACCGATTTTCATAAAACTTGCGGTATCGTGATGTATTAGTTATGACCTTTCATTTGATAATCAACACGGGTATATTTGAACAAATTTAATTTTTCATACCCACTTTCACCCCTCATATCTCTGAAATGGCTTAACAGATTTTTATAAAACATAAGTAAGAACACTCTCCCCTAACCCATCCTTCAAACAAAAGAAACAGAATCAAAATCGGTTCATCCGTTTGGCACACACACACACACACACACCCACACACACGTCAAACTTAAAACACCCCGTCCGTGTTTCCGTCGGGGGTTAATAAAAGAGCTTAATGATTAAGGCTATTATAAAATAATTCAGTCTAAATTGTTGTCGGGGACTGAATTGCTTCAGAATGAACTTAATAATATTAATAAATAATAATAAATAATAAATATTCACGGACATTTCACACAACGCTATCTGATCCCAAAGTAAGCTAGGAATAACCTGCTTGTGTTATGGGTATCAGACGACGGATATTAATACTTAAATGCTTTTAAATACATACATATTATACATAGAAACACCCAGACTCTTGAGACAAACATTTATGAGTCACACAAATATTTGTCTCCGGTGGGAATCGAACCCACGACCTCCAGCGCCGCAGGCGGTATCACTACCGACTGCGCCACAGAGGCAGTCAAATTTTTCTTTAGTCAAAAAAAAAATTAAGATCTTTATGATTAAGCAAACAAGGCAGTTTCTTACGCTCCTATGAGTCTGATGAAAAAATACCTCTCTTTTCATACACCTTATGTGACGTAAACGAAGTTGCGAGGGACAGCTAGTCTATATCTATACTCATAATAAAAAACTTAGACTATCAAAAATACATTATTATTAATTTCGAACATGAACTTTTTTTTTTATATTAAGGTCACGGAAAAGACGCCGCCCGCCTATCGAAAAGCCATGGATGTAGCTGGCATGAGAACCCCTCGCACAGCAGACTTCTGACCAGTTGGCTGCCCTATGATGTGTTTCTTCACGCCTCGCTTGAAGAACCCAGGTTGTAATGCTTCCTCCACATTACTCGCGAAGTTGAACGAAGTTGGACGAGTACGATAGTGTAGAGGGGCACCTCGTCCTACTTCGTCAAAAGTTTTCTTTGACTCGGGCAACTTCGCCGACGAACTTCGTTCAACTTCGCGAGTAATGTGGAGGAAGCATAAGAAGAGGGAAACACCTGCGCGCGAGCTGGTCGTTCATAAGTTTTTATGGTTCGACGATCGAAATTTTAATATGATGACTCTGATCAATACGTTTCCAAAGAAGTGCTACATTTTAATACAGCTGCATTAAATTTTGTAAAGTATTTCACATTAATATACCTAGTTTTAATGAAACCACGCGCTGCTCAAGCAAGCAAAGTTATCCAATGTTTATTTTAATTAGAGAATAAGATGTTTATTTATTTCTATGAATGCATCAGATATTTTAAAGTCATTTATATTGTAAGTACTTATATTAGAAGGAATTAAGCACTCGTGGCCCCGCGGACTCAGTGTTCTGTAAACGATCACTGTAGTAAGCAATATTTACTATAGCTGGTTATGGATGGGTGACCATCGCGTGACCACTTTGTGACATTTATTTGCGAGCATTTCCGTGCTTCGCAAGGCACGTTAAGCCGTTGGTCCCGGTTGCCGGTAAAATGGCAGTTGTTAAGCCAAGTTGAAGGCCTTTATGGGCGACTTGAAATTTTCAACATCAGGCAGTCACAACCTGCGCCAGTCCATATCAACACTCCAATACCGCTCACCACCTATTACGTGGGACAATTTATAAAGGGTGAACTGTGAACTTCTAATATGCCTTTGCCTACCCCTTCGGGGATGAAAGGCGTAATCATATGTATCTGAAATTTGTGAGTCAGTGGCATCAATCAAATCAGTCCACTGCTGCACGAAGGTCTCTCCCAGTTTACGACGCTACACACCGTCCTGTGCCAAACGTCTGCCTGCAACCTGCTTTGGGATCAGATTGCGCCGTGTCAAATATTAATTTAATGACACTTCGCGGGACCAGAAGGCTGGCTTTTTCCTTGCACAAAGGATTAGCATTGGCATTCAACGTGGCAATGCTGCCAGTCTTCTGGGAACGTTTCCAGTTAGCGATGATGCGGAGGAATTCTACGACGCATGTATGTAATTATGTATGTATATTATGATTAGCTTTCTCCTTTTATTTTTTATTAATAATTAGATAGGTTTAATTTTTATTTATGATAGTACTGTACTATTCAATGAATATTTTTTAACCTGTCAAAAGCACTGTCTACATAAGCCTCTACTTAGAAATTTCAGTACTGATGTCAAAGTGTTGTTCATTCCTCACCCACCACTCTGATATATCTAGGATTTTCCAAACGTCTACAGAAATATGCAATAGATCTTTTGACTTTTCACCTAAACCTTTTCAGCTAGGTATGTCGGAAAAGGTTTTGGTGAAAATCCTCTAAGCCGATTGGGAGTTACAAATAGATGCAAAAATGCAAAATAGATGCACGGATAAGTAGAAGTACGCATCCATGCATATATTTTGCATTTTTTGGGAATGCTATAAATTTATATGATGCTTTCTTGCGTCCGCACTAATTGGACGAGCTACTGTAAGTCCCAAACGGCTTGGAGGATCCTTGTAATGAAAATATATTATTATTGGGACCATGGAAGGTTCTCAGACTGGAAGTTGATGCAAATAGTTGAACATTCGCTATTGGTAGAATCGTAGCAGTGTGAACGTTTTCATACCGTGTATATTCTGATAAAGCCTTATTAATCAACTGGATTTTAATATATTTCATCAAAACAAGGTTCGTCCGTAAAAGGCAAAACGTATTTACTTGACGTTTCATGGTAGTATGGCGAAAGCCACATCGAGAAGAACTATAGAAATCCTGCATCGCAATATGATGTTCTCAATATACACAAAAACCCACCTTAAACCATTGGTAGACGGATCATTCGACCAGGCAAAGTGATCACCTTGCCTGGTCGGATCATTCGTGTCGCAGAGAAATGTCTCCCTTACTTTCTCAGTTGCATCTCTGTCACAGTGGAAGAATCACATCAGGCAGCAGCGTAACCAACGAGAATCAGTAAAATATATGTGTTGATCCTTATCTATTATTCCCACACAATCATGTCAGTTTCAAACAAAAAAAGAACAATAGTTCCTGTCTTCGCACGTCAATCAATCAAGCCGATTTGAACTTGACCTATTTAAATTTTTACGACGTGTACTAAACCTATTTAAATAATTTATCGCAGCTGTAACATTCGCTAATTAGACCACTTTTCCGGGACGAAATTTCTTTGGAAAAAAAAATAAACATTCACTGACGAATGAACTGCTCGAAGTAGGTCATCAACATATGATAATGTGTTGATGAGATCACCGGACAGGCGGACACACATTCTCTACTATTTTATATTAGTTAAATTGGCAGCACGCGGTCGCCACTTGACAGTTTAAAAGTGACGTCTACTGTAGGGATGAGAGATGTCGCCACTCGATAAATACGGTTGTCAACATTTGGATGCTTTGAAATCGTATCTGAATTACACAATACATACAAGCCTACAATTAGCTAGATAATAATTAGGTTTGAATACTTTAATTGGGTCCATGCCAAGATTTTTAGAGTCCAAATCAACCTAACCTTTAAGAGCCTACCAGACGCCAAATTGTTAAAAGAAGATAGAAGATATACATTTTAGCGTGCAAGAAAGAGAGAGATGCGATCGGTTTTTGTGAGCTTTTAACGAAAAAATTAATTATAAAAAAACTATAACCAATATGAAAAAAATGCTCTGGTGCAAATGAAGATTTTACTATTGTCTTTCTTATAAATATTTTATATTTTAAAAACAACTTATAACATACGAGATCTAGGTTAAAATTTCACGAAATTGAGGTATTTTCAACACAAAAATCCATCGAGGATTTTATCAGTAATCGTGTTGGAAGCCTAGAGCGTTTTTATTTCATGAACTGAAGTTGTCTGTGTTCAAATTTTAATTCAGCAGACCTCACGAGTCCTGAGATCTAGATCAAAGTAATAGTCTATTTGGCGTTATATGGACTCTTAAGGCCTAAACTGTATGTTAGCGACGAGCGGGGAAACACGGCGATTTCAGCCAATGTACGACAGAGTAAGTAACTTTGAACAAACGCTTTCTACAGCGTACGCTTTGATTGTGAAATGATCTCACTGCCTCGGTTTTCCCACCTACAGTATGGGGTTCTTCAAAAGTGGTCTTAGAAGGTTTTTACAGGGTCGGCAGCGCGAGTGTAGCGTATTCGGTGTTGCAAACGTCCATAGGCTGCGGTAACCACCAGTGCATCTGGTGGGCCGTATGCTTGTCTGCCACCTTAGTCGTATAAAAAAAGAACCAGAAGAAAAAAAAAACGCACCGAGTTCCGTTTGCTTGTGTGCGAACGCAGTGCCGTCTTACTCTCTTGTACTCTGCCGCCAAAATCACTATCGCCTAACAGCTCGGGAGGTTAGACACTCCAAATAATAATGAAAATTTCGAGCCCTTCTCTCCAAGTCCAGCCTTAAAAGTCTATATGACGCCAATTAGACTATTACTTTGATTTAGATCTCAGGACTCGTGAGGTCTGCTGAATTATAATAACAGATATCTTCAGTTCATGAACTAAAAACGCTTTAGGCTCGAAACACGATTACTGATAAAATCCACGATAGATTTTTGTGTTGAAAATACCTCGATTTCGTGAAATTTTAAGCTAGATCTCGTATGTTATAAGTTGTTTTTATAATATAAAATATTTAAAAGAAAGACAATAGTAAAATCTTCATTTGCACTAGAGCATTTTTTTCATATTGGTTTTAGTTTTTATATAATTAATTTATTTCGTTAAAAACGCACAAAA
The DNA here is from genome assembly GCA_933228765.1 of Miltochrista miniata. Taxonomy (NCBI): domain Eukaryota; kingdom Metazoa; phylum Arthropoda; class Insecta; order Lepidoptera; family Erebidae; genus Miltochrista; species Miltochrista miniata. The sequence goes on from OW121758.1 coordinate 5,349,365, forward strand.
ACCGATCGCATCTCTCTCTTTCTTGCACGCTAAAATGTATATCTTCTATATTTTTTTAACAATTTGACGTCTGGTAGGCTCTTAAAAGCAATTGGTATAGCGGTAAACTCTAGCAGAAGAGAATTTGAATTCACACAAACTTATCTAAACTAATGAGGTGTAGATAATTATGTGATGTCTGTGTACTGTACAGAAGAAAAGAAAAATATTCTACAGAGGCTATGGTTTCATATTCATGTTTGCTTTTAGAGCAGAGTATGCAAAATAAACGTTGTATCTTAATCTTACTAATTATTATAAATGCGAAAGGATATGTGGATCTCAGGATGTTCATTTCCTACTTTTACATGGAATTTTAGTACAGGGATAGATCATAGTCTGGAATAATATATAGGTTTGTTATCACGGGAATAGTTACCTTGGAAAGCAGAACCAGAAACCAAATTCCACGCAAATGGAGCCATGGGCGCCGTCTAGGATTTCATATAATAATGTAGGTATCACATACATAATGTATTAAATTCACTCAACCGAATCACTAAAAGTATTTAATGCTCTTTTATCAATGAAAAGGTAGCATAATGAACCGTGACGGTGTAAATAAATTATTTGTATCAAGTGTTGATTACTTCTCTACGCTATTTTTACACATACATAGACAGACAACTTCTTCCTATGATAGATAGGCAAAGGCATACAAAACTTTCAGATATCACCAGTTGTATTTTTAAGCCGCTGTTAAATTTGTTTCAAATCACGTATTCTTCTTATTTCTCGTATTTCTTCTAGTTTAGTGAACCTGTAGTACGAAATCAAACAATAAACTATCGCCGGACTGATCGTAATATAAGATGTCGAACATAGTAAACCTTTACAAAGTAAACTACAAGCATATATTTTACTGAATTGCCTTGTTTATATATTCAACTATCTTTTATATCTTGAGCTTCCTTTCCATACCAAAGTAGTCTGGAAGAGATCGCTCTTAGCGATAAGACCGCCCTTTGTACTCTAATTTATAGATAATATGTCTCAATTAAGAATACTGCATGTAATGGTGTACGAAAAAGAATCTATCTAGACGGCTATCTATTTTTATCACCATCACCACCAAATTATATCACATTTAAGAGTGAAAGCAACAAACTAATATCCGGCGGAAAATAAACATCGACAAACACCCCACACTACAAAGGTAGGCATACAATGAACCGCTGCAGTAGACGCGACAAAACCAGGCCGAACGCTCGCCGCCCGCGTGACCGTCGCGTGGTGAATTGGTGATACGAACTGTATGGTGATATCTAACAACCAAAGCATACGTCAATAGTGAACGAAACTGTGAATTAAAAAAAAAAGTTCAGTGATAGAGAACGGTAAGTGTAAAAAAAAAGTGATGAAACATTATACTAATTTTATTACAATGTAATTGTTTCACGAAAAATTTGGAACGTAATTTTATCAATAACATTAAACAGACTCTGTGACCTTTCGACGAAAACTTAAGTGCTGATATGTTTAATAGAGAAATAGACATCGTAGTCAGAAAACCAAAATAGCTGTTTAAAAATATAACAACCATATTAGTTTGACGGTATGATTGCATATCAATGGGAGTTTTAATTTTTTGATAACTGGGAGTACTATTTGGATAGAGTCCAAGTGTAAAAATACAATGCATAACGTCTCGCCGCAAGTCTGGCTGGGAACTAGGTCTGGGCTAGTGCTTCCATTCGAGTACTAATGGATGTGACAGTTGTTTATAGTGATTGCATATCAAGTACTGTTCGTTATCACTCATCTTCATCACAACGCATCATCTTTTGTGACCTCGTAAAATGTTTTTTGATCTACATTTGTAGTAAGTAAGCCAATTCCTGTCATTACCATGAATCCTTAAACAGAGACGTTATTATAGATTACAAAAAATAACTAGATATCTAAAGAGAGCCCATTACTTGTCCTACATCTCTTTTTGATAGATTTCGAGTTTCATGCGGTATTTCTCCGTTAGTTGAGGTTTTCCTGAACTGTTGTGAGTTAGGATTGACGATGTTTTTACTATCTCTCCCAGTCTCTCCTCTTTCACTTTCAATCTACGAAGTGTTTCCGCCATTAAAAGCCTGATTCCATCAGTAATTTTAAACTAAAATTATTGTTTTTAAAAGAAGTAGGTAAATGTCAGAAGAGAACCTTTATAGTTAAATAGAACTAAAGCTGTGACCATGATCTGTTAGGCTTAAGTCAACCTGACCTGCAGAAGGCCTTTGACTGTTTTTATTTTGAAGGTTGAGATGTGTGTGTAAAATATCGCTCAGCCTACCTCTTCGGACATAAAATGAAGTGGCTACAATATGTTTGTAATAAAAACTAAATGAGAATATATATACTTTACTAAAACTATTTCAAAACATTAAGAAATTCTCAGCTAAATCCTCGACAGGTCCGCTAACCCTGATCGAGATACCAATGATTTCTAGCTCAATATAATTATACAGCTCGCTGCCAAACTCTGAGGATATTAAACTCTATCACTTTACCAATATTAAGAGGAAAGATTTCATTGTTTGATTCTTTGCATCGAATAAGCTCGAAAACTACTGGAGCGATTTTAAAAATTCTTTCACTATTGGGAAGTTACACTATCCTCAACTAACATAGGCTATTTTGTATTCCCGTATTCCCACGGTAACGGGAGCTACGCTGGTGGAACCGCGTGGCGTCCGCTAGTAATATTGTAAAGAGGAAAAATTTGACTTTTGTTGGTTTGAATCGAATTGGCTCAGAAACTACTGGAGAGATTTGAAAATTTTTTTGACTGTTGGGAAGCTACACTATTCCCGGGTAACATAGGCTATAGTTTATTACCATATTCCCACGGGAACGGGAGCTACGTAAGTAAAACCGCGTGACGTCCGCTAGTATAATATAGCTTTTAATATATTTAAACGCACTCTGTTTACAGGAGTTGCTCGTGTATATCGTGTGTATGCCTTTTATGGATCAATCAATCAATCAAATCAGCCTATGGCAGTTCACAGCTGGACGTAAGACTCCCCCAAATGATTCCTGCCTATATTGCTACCTTTTCAGGCCGCCCTCTAGTAAACGGTACTAACAATTTTGACGAAATATTAAATGAGATTATTTTTGAAAAGCAATTAGTATGCTAACTGATCATAAATTTTAAATATGGAAAAAGAATTGGTTTCGAGCAGGATTCGAACCTGCGTCTTCGGCGATCCGTGCCGACGCGTTATCCACTCCGCCACCGAAACCTACTCGGAACCAACCAAATTTTCCACCTTATTATACGTCTTGGGGCGACGTAGGCACCATCTACCGGCACTTTTTAGAAAGTTACACGGCACGAATGTATAGAATTACACCTATATTCATTCGATTTATGATGAAACCAGCCCGAACAATGAGATTATTTTTGAAAAGCAATTAGTATGCCAACTGATCATAAATTTTAAATATGGAAAAAGAATTGGTTTCGAGCAGGATTCGAACCTGCGTCTTCGGCGATCCGTGCCGACGCGTTATCCACTCCGCCACCGAAACCTACTCGGAACCAACCAAATTTTCCACCTTATTATACGTCTTGGGGCGACGTAGGCACCATCTACCGGCACTTTTTAGAAAGTTACACGGCACGAATGTATAGAATTACACCTATATTCATTCGATTTATGATGAAACCAGCCCGAACAATGAGATTATTTTTGAAAAGCAATTAGTATGCTAACTGATCATAAATTTTAAATATGGAAAAAGCATTGGTTTCGAGCAGGATTCGAACCTGCGTCTTCGGCGATCCGTGCCGACGCGTTATCCACTCCGCCACCGAAACCTACTCGGAACCAACCAAATTTTCCACCTTATTATACGTCTTGGGGCGACGTAGGCACCATCTACCGGCACTTTTTAGAAAGTTACACGGCACGAATGTATAGAATTACACCTATATTCATTCGATTTATGATGAAACCAGCCCGAACAATGAGATTATTTTTGAAAAGCAATTAGTATGCTAACTGATCATAAATTTTAAATATGGAAAAAGAATTGGTTTCGAGCAGGATTCGAACCTGCGTCTTCGGCGATCCGTGCCGACGCGTTATCCACTCCGCCACCGAAACCTACTCGGAACCAACCAAATTTTCCACCTTATTATACGTCTTGGGGCGACGTAGGCACCATCTACCGGCACTTTTTAGAAAGTTACACGGCACGAATGTATAGAATTACACCTATATTCATTCGATTTATGATGAAACCAGCCCGAACAATGAGATTATTTTTGAAAAGCAATTAGTATGCTAACTGATCATAAATTTTAAATATGGAAAAAGAATTGGTTTCGAGCAGGATTCGAACCTGCGTCTTCGGCGATCCGTGCCGACGCGTTATCCACTCCGCCACCGAAACCTACTCGGAACCAACCAAATTTTCCACCTTATTATACGTCTTGGGGCGACGTAGGCACCGTCATCACCAAAAAAAAATTTATCGAAATATTAAAGTTTCCAAATTTCACCTTTTTATCATATCATATCATTTATTTGCTTTAAATGGAGTACATAAAAGATGGTATACGGTTTTTTTACATAGCACATGCTCAATTAGCTACATACTATAGCATGCAAAGTTACAATTTAACTTAGCACCTCTCTATAAAATAGATTGCAGAGGGACTTATGGCGGGACTTGTGTCTGTAGTCTGTGACTCTGTTGCATTAAATTACGTCACTAGGTCACTTGGATGATCTGTTCAAAGTTTGAAATAAAAAAAAATTACAATGTCAATCGGATTTCACGTTCACAATAAACGTTAGAGGGGCAGTCGGGTGAGACCGTCTCACGGCTTCTTGTTTATATTTACTACTAAGCTGGCAGACAAGGCTACTTGTTTTTGTCGAATAAAGCGATATTTTGGGAATTAAATACAGATACCTAAGTAAAAATGTTACAAGGCTGTTTCTGAGGTGCAATTTTTACAAAGACATCTCACAGACAATCTTTGCATTAATTACAATTTAGTGGCTTTCCATGTTGGATGCAAAAAATCCCTTAGGTAAAATTACTTTTTTATTTAACGTGAGGTAAATCCTACATCGATGCTACACCGGACTACCGACGCCGCCGACGTGTCTTCGCCGAGGACTATCGGCCACCATGACCGGGGACCTGAGGAAAGTGAGAGGGTCGCTCACCGTCCTTACAGAAGCAGGCCCATGACGGCAGCGTGACGTGAGGAATCCACGCATTCTCCCCCCCCCCCCCCCCCTAGAAGCAGGAACCGGAATAGCACCGGACATCCTCCTGAGGCCTTACCCGGAACTCCCAACCATAGGCTGTTGGGCGTAGCGTGAGGTTTTTTAGTCGGGAGGAGTCCGGCATAGCATCCATGAGGATGTTCCCTCACGTTAAAAAAAAACAAAGGTAGAGATAAGTATATCTACCTTTGTTGTTGGCAAGTGCCAAGCAGCATACTACTTCTAATAGTTAAATGTTTCAGAAACAACAATATAATAACTATGAGATCTATGTGTTGATTTTCCTATGCAACATAATAGTAATGCAATAATACTCATTTTATTTTTGCTGATTAGTACACTGGGTTCTTCCTCTCTGTAAAATCCCCAGGATTTTACCTTAAAGATGGTTAGGTATGACGTCATCAATAATGCTCCTTGGTTTATATGAACAAGGAATCATGATCTGTTCTATACTTAGAGTAAAATTATTACATAATTACAGATTGGATCTTTTTTTTATTTTTGAACAAATTTCTTTGAGAAACAAGTAAGTACATGATCACTTCACTACGTGAACGGTATCGCTTGCATTAATGTCAGATAAGAAATAAAATTAATATTTGTGGACATTTAGAAATGCACATTAGTTTTAGAGAAGTTTAAACTTATCAAGGATTGTTGATTAACTACAACCCATGACGTTGGTAATAGTGATTCAAAAGTTGAAAACAATAACATACAGATAAAGATGTCAACTTTGAACTCAGTGATCAGATTGTTGAATGTGTGTGATACAAAAAGTATATTATTATTTGAGGAGATAAGTCACTTCACAACTAAGATAAACTTACGCTATCGAACAAGACTCAATTGAAAATAGTACTAATTTAAAACTGATTCCTAACTAACATCTTGAATGAAAAGCGAACTCACTATACATAGACTATCTAACGACATCTTAAATATGTCAATGTCAGAATAACTCCAAAGTATCCGTAACGAGAGTAGCAAAACATTCTAAAGCTATGTACTTATCAAATGCAACAGATTTGGGTGCTGAACCTTAAATAAGTTCTTGGTCATTGTTGAATGTATAGTCATGTTTGCTTTCCTGTGGGATATCCAATTCTATATGACACCGAAATACAGCGTCAAGACTTTGAATTGTCGTAACAGAATAGTGTTACTGTGCTTACTGTGCAAACTGTGACCTGAATGTATTCAAGCAATGTACGCATTGCTTGAATACATTCGAGTCTCCGATACATGCACAGCACCACACTGAAACGTTTTCATTACCACATCCATTATGATGATGAAAGCTCCCCAGGTTTTGGGCAGTCAGGTACAATGGGGTACTAAGATACTGTGAGTAGTCTTACTGTGGACTATGAAGTGTGCTATCGGAGCAAATTGGGGCTTACGCCTCAGCGGTAAGCCTACCGTGATGGCACGCAAGCTTTGGCGTTGAATCTTTGCGGCACAAGACACTCACAGAAATTTTCACTCTATTTAAAACTAGTGAACGTTACGCAGTTTCATCCGCGTAGTTCCCGTTCCGGTGGGAAAACGGGAATGAAATATAACCTATGTTACCCGGGGATAATGGAGCTTTGGAACAGTGAAAGAATTTTTTAAATCGATTCAGTACTTTCGGAGCCTATTCGATGCAAACGAATCTTTCCTGGTTAAAATATAAATAAAGGTATTCACAGATTTTATACTCACTCCTAATTTGCCGAAGAGATATGCAGAATACTAAACGCCTCATTTCACCTGACATATATTTTTAACAGTTTGAAGACTTTGAAGTTCTTTAAAAAGTAGCGAGGCTGGAGCACTTGTATTCATAGTTACTACCACTTTCGACCATATTTTCGTCCATCCCCTTACTGATAGAAAAAAATATAGTATTCTAAGATATATTTACCTATTGAATATTTTCGTTATTTTGGACCTGTTAGCAAGCCCCAATAAATGGGAAATATCCCATTAACCTCCACGACCTGCGGCTGTTCATTTCAATACGGAATTTGGCTCATCCCCTATTACGTGGGACATAAAACTATAAGGTGAAATGTGGGCGTATACAATACCTCTGCCTACCCCTTCAGGGATAATGGCGTGACTGCATATATGTATGAAAGTTTAAAAAATCAATAATCTGACTCGCAGTAAATACCAGAATTAACCATAGGATTGGCACGAATGTTATGTGTAATGTGCAATGGCTTTTTTTAACGTGAGGAAAGTCCTACAGGGATGCTATGTCGGACGCCTACCGACTAAAAACCGCACGTTTCCTACCTAATGGCTACGGTTGGGAGCCCTGGGTATGTCCTCGGAAGGATGACCCCACGACTCCCAAGATAATGTGCAATGGCTACAAGTCATCACAAACTTATGATGCACCTTGTAACATAACATTGTGCGACACACATTCAATATTATACAATCATTACAATAGAGGGAAGCATTCATAACAAGTTTAAAAGGTAGCCAATGACTCACGAGGGAACGAAGACAGACTTTATAGGATGGAATGCTTGAGAATTCAAGACAATTCTGCGATAATAATCTATGCTGTCGTTCTGTTGGGAGTTCTGGGACATCCTTCCGAGGGCTTTCCCGGGGCTCCCAACCGTAGGCTGTTGGGCGTTACGTGAGGTTTTTTAGTCGGTATGAGTCCGGCATAGCATCCATGAAGTACTTTCCTTTAATTTATTACCTTATTCAGGCCCCAGAGATCTACATCCAAATTATCTTGTTCATTTTAATGGGTACCTATAAGAAAATGTAATCCAATTTTTGATTGTTGTTACATAAAACATTTATTATTATTATAGTTGCACAAATTCATACATATATATCACGCCTTATCCCGGACGAGATAGGTAGATAGGTATAGGTGACATAATGCCTTGTCCCACGTAATAGGTGTAGAGCTTATTTCCAAGTCGAAATGATCAAGCACATGTTGTGACTACACATACTTCCCTACATCACATTCTCTTTCTCACACTACACCATCCAGCGCTAATTGAAAATCTTGTATTTTGGATCCAGACGACTAGGGAATGCAATCCCGCAACAAGATCGTAAATCACTAAAATCAAATAAGTACGTTATTAGGTTATATATTAGGTCACGAATGCAACAAACTTTCTCAAACCGAATCAGTTTGCGCGCTTCCGCTTACAGAATAACACATGGCGTTTACCTTTGCACAATCCCGATAATCCCGCGGGATCCCGCACGATTTACGTGCGGGACTGGTCCCGCAAAAATACTGCGGGATCCCGGTATTTCGGGATCCCGGTATCTCGGTATTGCATTCCCTACAGACGACTGATCAACATACTTTTATATTTATAAGTACTTATAACCTTTACCATTTGTAATAATCATTTTATCCCCGAAGGGGTAGGTAGAGGCATGTTTTATGCCCATAGTTTTTAAACGAAGTAATGTCGATGTAATGTCACAATACCTTATAATATAGAATCCAGGTTTCGAACCCAAGAAGTGAACAGCAGCAGTCGCTTAAATTATACTACCAATAAGCGACATCGTGGCACTCAAATGAAATAAAATAATGGCTCTCAATATTATAATAAGTGATAACGTTTTCCTCAAGAGCTATCGCCGACCTGTCAATAATTGGGATAGCCACACAGTAAATAATAATTAAGCAGAATAAGCGCATTATAATGGCAGTACCTAGGCTGACCACATCTTTGAAAATCGATGACCTATAGAGCAATCAAGCTGGACAAGGTCACATAGAGTGACAGCATGCTGAAGACACAAGACGAGGGGTTCTGACGTGAATTGGAAGAGACCTACATCCAAGAGTGTACGACTATAGGTTGATTTTGACTATAAAGACTACCAAGCAGGTAGGTATGTACAGTCACCTCCAATATTGCATGGGCCCCTTAAGATCTATAATCCCATGCACATTTGAGTCCAAACTACAAAAACTCCGCTAGATGGCGCAACTTTACTCGAATATAGTATTGCATAGACACCTTAGAATCACAAAAAATTAACTAGATGGCATATTTACATTACTCAAAAGATTAATGAGTTGCTATTTTTACAATAATCGCGTTCCTGTGTGAGGTATTAAAAAAATCGGCAACAACTAGATACTTGACTTCCAATGTAATCCGATAGATGGCGGCAATTCTCAGTGCAAAGCAATTTCGTTTCGGATTGACCATGCATTCTCAAATTCGTCTGTACAAATTAGGTATGTCACAATTCTCTGGGGTATCCTTCCGAGGGCCTACGCGGGGCTCCAAACCATAGGCTCTTAGGTAGGATATGTGTGGTATTTAGTCGGTAGGAGTCCAGCATAGCATCCATGTAGGATTTTCCTATGCCGGACTCTTACCGACTAAAAAACCTCACGCCACGCCTAACAGCCTATGGTTGAGAGCCCCGGGTAAGCCCTCAGGAAGGATGTCCCGTGACTCCCAACAGACCTACGGCCGCCAATGCGGCCTCGCCCAGGGGGTGGTTCGGGTGCAATCCCGCGTCTATGGGGGGTTTCAAGGGTGACCCCGCTTCTAAGGGGGGGGGGGGCGTGCGTGAGTTGCTCACGTCACGCTGCCGTCATGGGCCTGCTTCTGTAAGGACGGTGAGCGGCCCTCTCACCGTCCTCAGACCCCCGGTCATCCCTTAGATCGTGCGGTATCCTCTTATCACCCTGACGGCCATCACTCTCTGCGGGCTCAGCAGTCTAGCCTCATTGCTGGCCGTCAGGGTCTCCGCCCATACGGGAGCCCCGTCCAAGGCCATGCTTCGCACGATCCCCAGGTACAGTCTTCTGTAGCTGGGCGTTAGGTCCCCTGATGTTGGGCATCAGCCGCACGAGTGCGGCCGATGCTCCCCTCAGTTTTGGGACCAAACTTCGGAAGTGATGTACTGTTTTAGACCCTTCCACATGCAACGCAGTACAAAATGACGAATAGCGGTAATTCCAAATTACTAAGATAAATCTGGCAACGAAATGATCCCTGACTAAAAGTCAAAATTTTTTAGTCATTGCTCATCATTACAGTGATGACAGATGGACAAATTGTTTAAAATAAACAGATACTTTAACTAGGTACTTACTAACTATCGACTGTGTATGGCCAGTATCCCCCTTTGAATGAAATCCTTGGGACGAGTATACGCTATAAAGGAAGTCCGTAGGAGCTCCCCTTCGCATGTAGCTGTATAGAGAACGGCGCGTTTGAATATGTTACCTGCCTCTGGTAGAACGGCAACTATTAATTCGAACCATTCCCCCAGGTCACTACAATTATCTATATTAATAAAATAACCAGGCAACTCACTCACCTATTAATGCCCAGCCGAAGTATTGTGACTGGGCATTTTTTTTTTACACGACCATACTCTAATTGAGCATGTCCCAGAAGTTTACCATTGTTTTTATGGAGAAATGAAAGAAAATTTACTATTACGTATCGATGGTAATAATATCTAATATTTAATGTATACGAAATACATCAAATTATGTGAATAGTTTATTAATAAATATAAAATATTACTGAATATCATTTTGAATACCCTTGATTTTACTCTGTCCTACATTGACCGGCTTAGTTTCGAGTTAAGTTTATTCGTGAATTTTCTTCAGTGGTAAGGGTAAAGAAGAATGAATAATATCGAAATATGATAATATTATCAGAATTAAACATAAAATAACACTACTTTAATAATTTAAACTATCTTTTGTAACATTATATTATGTCCCACAAATCCGACCGTGCATGGAATTACACTTTTTAACCGTAATTTGATTGACTACAAATTTCTTCCCTGGCAACAATACTTCAGACTTCGCCATTTTGTAAAACAGTCAGAGAATGACCATTTTGACGCATTTCGCATCGAAACTTCTTGAGCGTTACCGTGCCAGAATTTTCATCCACTTTGTAATTGTGATTTCTACTAGTAGGATTGGTTTTTGTTTATAGAAATATAATTATGATAAACTACAAACGCTTCATAAGCTATTAAAATAGTTGTTTTTGTGTTCCATTTTTATTAAAGTTTATTTACAAGCAATCTTAGGTCGGCGATTGGAGATGCGTTACTTCCATTTTGTTTGGTTACATATAACGTGGAATAAAAAAGTTACAAAATGGAAATATAAAGGCGAGCACAAATGCATGCAGGCATGTGTTTAATTATCTTTTTTGTGGATATAATGATAATATCTTGGAACAATAATTATTTTTCGGTTACTTGAGTTGTGTTTCGGCTTAAAAATGTACTTGGGGCTCTTATTATGTTCTTCAATTAATTTATAATTTGCTTAAAAATAGTGTTGGTATTTTTAGACGCTTTTATTTAACTTGCAATGTTCATATTGTGACTTTGCTGAATTCTTGAAAATCATTTTCGACCACTTTTGTTTATCCAATCGAGCTGAATTTTTTCTTCTAATTACTAGATTAGAGTGTTGTATTTGATATTTATCTATTTGTTATATAATAATTTAAGATTGACTACCTTAAGGCAGTCTTTACATAGATAGATTTTTTGAGACTGAACTGAATTAAAAAGCTGAATAGAAATAAAAGGCGTTGATTACTAAAATATCATTTATTTATTTATTTAAATACGGTAATATATAAAAGAAAATTATCTTTTAAATATTACCGTCGTTCATGGTTTATCCCTTCCTATTTCAGTACCACTGATTTGCAGTATTTTTTTATCAGGGTAAACTAAGCTTTACCTTTTGAGTTTGTAACTGAAGCTTTCCATTTTGTAATTGTCTTATGTTTTAATATTACTATTTCTTTAAACTTTACTGATTTTGAAAGTGAATTCCTTATTTTATTTTACTTTGCGTTGAATTATAAAAAAAGAGTTAATCATAAAAAAAATAGTCAATATCATTAGATGCTTGTTACACGATATAAATCGGAAGTTAAGTGGGCTAAATTACCAAATAGTTACAAAATGGTTACATCTTTTCTAAATACTAAAAATATATAACTTATGTTACTTAGGCTGTAATATTATTTAAAAGAATATTATATTTAAAACCAAATAAACGAAAATCTTTTATTAAGAATTTAGCATTTTATTTAATAATTTTACTTTTAAAAGTTACAAAGTGGATGTTGTCTAAACCACTCTCGTGTTCAAAGAAAGTATTATTTTTATCCAAACTTGTATATTTATAGGGTAACTGTTGCTTTTTTATTGCTCTTTCAAGAATAACGAATCATTCTATAAATTTTGTTGTGCATTACCAATTTTTTTTTATTATTTGATTCCATTTTGTAACCTGGACACGTATTTTAAAAAATGACCGACTTGGATCCTTGAGGCGCCAGTTTCATATGGTGGAAAGAATTTTCATCAGGACCTGACAAATAAAAAATTGTATCTCTGTCGAACCATAAAAACTTGGAACGCTCTGTCAACGCACGCGTTTTCATTCATTCCTTCGTCAAGCAAAGCAAGAAGATGCACGTGTCGATGTGCTATGTAATAGTAACCCTCAACTCACCAGGTGTCACTATTTTATGCGAGGGCAATCTTAGATGGATGCTATGCCGGACTCCTACCGAAGGAAGGATACCCTAGGACTCCCAACAGATCTACGGCCACCACTGTGGCTTCGCCTTAGGGGGGGGAGGGGGTACCAGGTGTCACCACGGATTAATCAGGCGGATTTCGTCATTAGTTCCAAACCTCAGGATATAAATAGATCGTTAAATCTTGATGAAGTATCTCACAGGCGAAACCGGGGAGCTTAGTTAGTATTTGAATAAATGAACGATATACTTCTCACACATCAATCGCACTCACGCACCGCAGAGGCTAATCTATTAAAAGCGGACTAATAATATAACTATATTTATGAACTACAATAATAGATACAGTTGTAGGGCGAGTTCTGATTGTAAAATCAAGCAACGAATGGTTACATTAAATAAGATCAACTATTTTTGGACCAGCATTCGAGATTACGTGGGTACTGGAATTCCTCTGAGAGTGAAATTCGAGGTTGATATTTAAATGTGTATCACATTGACATACATTGGATACTGTCAGTAATAATGACATTTTGATGTAATGTCAAATCAGCAAGTAGGTAACTGCAGTCCACCGCAGGATAGACTGAAAGAAGACCCGCCCAATTTTAAAGGAGATCATTCACGTTTCATACATTTTTGGGCCAATTCTGAAAGTGCCGGCCAGAAAAAAAGAATGTAATATTCGCATAGAACACACAATTTCTAGCAAAAAATACTACTACATTAACCCTGTGCGTGCTATGGTTTTGTTGTTACATGCTTTTAAAATACGAGAAAAATGGTATTTTGATGATGTATTTTGATACATTTCATCACTTGAATAGTGATTTGTTTTTACGTTATTCTATTGTAATAAGAAAGAATTATCATTTTACTAAATATCTACGTACCTACGCACAAATAAAATGTACGTAACGATTCACAACAAGTCCAAACTTGTTTCAAAAAACTTAGACAAAGGTGCCGCGCGCGCTTCCCGCCAGGCTCAAGCGACAGGTACCTGGCAAATCACCCCGCCACATCACGAAGCCAGATGGGTGCGATGGAGCCCTACCACCAACCCCGGGGTCCAAGCCAGCCTCACCTGCGAGTGGTGCACCTCCTGATAAACGGATGAGGTCATGGCGCACAGAAAAGGAAAATTCGAAACTAAACCCTATACCAACCCGTCTGGCCAGCGTGATACAGTAAGGCCAAATATCCTCCTATGATACACACAACAAAACAACGGTCCCTAGTTCCCGGCACTCCCGCTGTTCCCGATCACGGCAGCAGTCGGAGTGATGGCGGGAGGGGGGGTGCTAAGAATCTTCGGGTCACGGGAGGCTGCCATACAAAACTGACCCTGGCTACGTTTAATGGAACTACTCTGCGCCTGGACGAGCGGCTCACCGAACTCGAGGTAGAACTAGGTCGTATTAACTGGCACATCCAGTATTGTGCGAGGTCCGAAGAAAGGGGGAGGACACGCTAACCCTTGCATCAGGTGACCTGTTTTACTTTCGGGAAGGTGACGGAAGACATTCTTCCGAGGGCGGGATTGGCTTTATGGTGAAAAAGGACCTTGTTAGCAGCTTTGTGGAGATCAGCAGTGTTTCGCCTCGGGTAGCGTACTTAATACTGAGACTCACCAACAGGTACACCCTGAAGGTGATACAAGTGTACGCCCCGACCTCGAAAAGCACTGTCGAGGCAGTTGAGACCGTGTACGAGGACATAGCAAAAGCACTACATGGTACTGCCAAGACTCACTACAGCGTTGTGATGGGGGACTTCAATGCCAAAGTGGGAGTACAAGAACGCGGCCAAACGAAGGTCGTCCCCTTTGGTGTAGTGCGCAGAAATGACCGGGCCCATATGCTTATCAGTTTTCTTGAGTCGCAGGGGCCCTTCTTGATGAACTCTTTCTTTACGAAGAAGCCCCACAGAATATGGACTTGGCGATGCCCCGACAAGGTCACAAGGAACGAGATAGACTTCATCATGACGGACAGGAAGTCTATATTCAGAGATGTCTCTGTGGTTAACAGGTTTAATACCGGTGGTGATCACCGACTTCTAAGAGCATATCTGAATATGGACTTCCGAGCTGAAAGGGCCCGTATGATGAAGCCTACTCTCCGACCTACCGCGCTCCAGTTAGCCTAAGGGGCTGAGAGGTTCCAGTTAGAACTTCAAAATCGTTTTGATCTGCTGGAAACCACTGGCAATATTCACGATAAGGCCGAGAATGTGGTCAAGACGCTACAGCAAGTGTCCCGAAGATTTTTGTCCGGAAAAAGCAATAACAGGTGCTCTAATCTCTCGCCCGAGACTCTCGAACTTATGAGAATAAGACGGGAAACCCCATCTGCGCACTCGTCTTCGTCAGACCAGCGGGATTTAAATCTCAGAATCCGAAAGCTGATACGACGCGACCTTAGACGCTATAACACCAGCATCGTCGAGGCAGCAATCGAGCAGAACAGGGGTACCAAAGTATTTGCCCAACAGCTTGGAAGACCCCGTCTGATGAAACTGAAAACAGCGGATGGCAGAACTGTCACCTCAAGGTTCGAGATTCTCGAGAAAATTAAGAGCTTTTACAGAGACCTGTATGCATCACGGACAAAAAGGCCGACGAGTAGGACCCTACTGATTGTGACCACCGAGTCCCACTATCGCGCCACTATAGCGAGGACATTCCGGACATCGGTCAGGGCGAGATGAGGGCGGCTCTCGGGCAACTTAAAAACAACAAGTCCCCTGGGGAGGACGGAATTACAACTGAACTACTGAAGGCGGGGGGGGGGGGCTCCGGTTCTCAACGAGCTGACGAGTTTGTTTATTCCGTCCTCCAACAGGGACAAACACCTGAAGCGTGAAGCGGGAGTGCGGTGGCTCTGTTCTTCAAGAAAGGTGATAAGACCTTGCTGAGGAATTACAGACTCATCTCGCTCCTGAGCCATGTTTACAAGTTGTTCTCGAGAGTAGTCACAAACCGCCTCGCCGGAAGGCTCGACGAGTTTCAGCCAAAGGAGCAAGCCGGATTTCAAAAAGGCTTCAGAACCGTGGACCACATCGATACTGTACGGCAGATTGTACAGAAAACAAACGAGTACCATCAGCCGCTGTGTATGGCTTTTGTGGACTACAGGAAGGCCTTTGACTCTGTCGAAATGAAATACTCTTTATCTTTATTTTACATGCTCCTTTATGTAGGAACGAGAAATCAAAATTGGGCATAAAATATGCCTCTGCCTCACCCTTCGGAGAAACAGGTATAATTATATGTATGTGTGCTTATTATGTGTGCTAAAAGACATAATTAATAAAATAAATCACTTTTCAACTGCTCATATCAATTAGAATGACACCTTCGAAATAACATTTTTCACGAATTTTAAAAGCATGTAACAAAAAAACCATAGCACGCACAGGGTTAATGTAGTAGTATTTTTTGCTAGAAATTGTGTGTTCTATGCGAATATCACATTTTCTTTTTCTGGCCGGCACTTTCAGTTTTTGGTCCAAAATGAATGATGTCCTTTGGAACCTTGTCCACGTTGATATGACGGATTGTTACGAGTTTTGTTTCGAGATTTCTATCACTTCGCCATGACCGTTAGTAAGACATCAGGTTGAACTACTTGCAAGTGACGTAGACTTGTACTTTTAGACTGTAGGCATAGGCACCTATCGAGGTACACTTACGTCTAAGCGATAATGTTATACCCTCTTTAAGGAAATTGTTTGAACAAATATGAACGTGAAATATGGCATTTCATTTGAAGCGCTCGTGGCCCCGCGGACTCAGTGTTCTGTAAACGATCACTGCAGTAAGCAACTTTCACTATGGCCGGTCCATGGATGGGTGACCATCCATGTGATCACTTTGTGACATTTATTTGAGCGTTTCCGTGCTTCGGAAGGCGCGTTAAGCCGTTGGTCCTGGTTGCCAGTAAAATGACAGTCGTTAAGCCAAGTTGAAGGCTTTATTTCAACAGCAGGCAGTCACAACCTGCGCCTCTCCATTTAAACACGGCAATACGGCTCACAACGTATTACGTTGGACAAATTATAAAAAAAGGTGAAATGTGGGTATATAATATGCCTCTGCCTACCCCTTCGGGGATAAAGGCGTGATGATGAACCTGAACCTGAAATATGGCATAGTTAAAATGTATATGCAAGCAAGTCCTGGAGTGAAGACCGCGACTTGGCAAACGTAGCGTAGGACGCCCACCCGCCAGATGGACCGACAATCTGGAAAAGGCAGGCTGGAACTGGGCGTGGCGTAAATTGGGAGAGGCCTACGTCCAGGAGTGGACTGCCATAGGCTGGTCTGATTAAAAGTTTATATGAGAAGAAGTACATACAGTTATTTCTTTCTTATATTACTGTCAAATATCGACAGTCATCGGGACTCTAGCAAGAGATAAATAAATGGTACACAGTAGTACCAAGTACTGTATCGTCCTGTTTAATGATTTAATAACATTGATATGTGTTTGTTGGATAGTATCGCTTCTGTCAATACAATCGACACCTCAGATAGTATCGTTATCCTTAACAAGTTCAGTATTTGCTCTACAAATACCTACACTTGTGTTTATACCAGTAGGTATCTATCACAACGCTCCTTTTAAGAATTTGTCCTTATTAGATATAAGAAACCATATATTTGTATTCTACTAATGTATGCGACAGTTCGTTTGAGTTTTTTTATCACTTTATGTGGGTAGGTGGTGTTGGACTAATTTTTGTTCTATAAATATTAACTGTTGAATAGAGGACAGGGTTCTAATCATAGACTCCACTATAAGTATCCCTAGGGCCCGGTTTCCACCAAAGCGGAGAAGACGCAAGATGTGTTTTAAGACAAATTATAAAAAAAGGTGAAATGTGGGTATATAATATGCCTCTGCCTACCCCTTCGGGGATAAAGGCGTGATGATGAACCTGAACCTGAAATATGGCATAGTTAAAATGTATATGCAAGCAAGTCCTGGAGTGAAGACCGCGACTTGGCAAACGTAGCGTAGGACGCCCACCCGCCAGATGGACCGACAATCTGGAAAAGGCAGGCTGGAACTGGGCGTGGCGTAAATTGGGAGAGGCCTACGTCCAGGAGTGGACTGCCATAGGCTGGTCTGATTAAAAGTTTATATGAGAAGAAGTACATACAGTTATTTCTTTCTTATATTACTGTCAAATATCGACAGTCATCGGGACTCTAGCAAGAGATAAATAAATGGTACACAGTAGTACCAAGTACTGTATCGTCCTGTTTAATGATTTAATAACATTGATATGTGTTTGTTGGATAGTATCGCTTCTGTCAATACAATCGACACCTCAGATAGTATCGTTATCCTTAACAAGTTCAGTATTTGCTCTACAAATACCTACACTTGTGTTTATACCAGTAGGTATCTATCACAACGCTCCTTTTAAGAATTTGTCCTTATTAGATATAAGAAACCATATATTTGTATTCTACTAATGTATGCGACAGTTCGTTTGAGTTTTTTTATCACTTTATGTGGGTAGGTGGTGTTGGACTAATTTTTGTTCTATAAATATTAACTGTTGAATAGAGGACAGGGTTCTAATCATAGACTCCACTATAAGTATCCCTAGGGCCCGGTTTCCACCAAAGCGGAGAAGACGCAAGATGTGTTTTAATAATCAGTCATCATCGTCATACTTACCTCCAAGATTTTTTACGTGTGGGAAATGCATTATGGATGCTATGCCGGACTCTTACCGACTAAAACCCACACATTTCCTACCTTATCTCCAGGGTTTTCAAATGACCTTGGCTACCACTGCAGCCCCACCTATGATAAAACCTATAAAACCTATATCAAATTTAAAACATACCTCGGACTTCAAATTGGTGTTTTGAATGCAACCAAGACATTTCATTTTAAGAAGATATTAATTTGTCTCAAAAATGCAAAATATTTTCACCATTTAACCCACACATTATTTCAACACGTGGCAACTGCATCATTTGGAGTGTTGCCACGAACTTCTGAAAAAGTTTCCAGCATTTCTCTACAGTCCATTGGTCTCTGTAATAATAAAAAAAATGTCGTAATCACCTTGCGTTCGTCTTGCATTGTGTCTGGGCCATGAAGCTATAGGTAAACATGGAGACCACACTTCGAACAACCGCTTGAGTCAAATACCTACGTATCTCTATCTCACTCTCTGTGGGCTAACCTTCTCTTTCTAGGGAATTGTGCAGTGCTGCTATCTTCTTATTAGTATCTCCTAGAAAATAATAGAAATAGACCATACTAACCAAAAATGCAAGTAAAATAATTTATAAATAGCTCTATAGTTCGACTACGATTATTTAATGCGTAAATTGTAATATTTTATACCATAATATGCATGATTGGGTTGTTGAATCAGTGAATTACATTCCCATTTTCTAAGGATTCTGTAATGTGGCAACATTGGTACTACATGTCAACTGTCAAAGTGTCAACGAACAATAGAATGGCGGTTGACTTCATTGTTTTCACACAATAGGAACCGTTGTGAAGTAGTGTGACTCTATTGAGGATTTATCTGGGACTTCCTGTGTATTATTAGAAGAAACACGAATGTCATTATTAAAGTAAATAAAATAAGTTAAGTATTGTTATCGTATGATAATGATGAATAATTGTTTTAGGTTTCCTAAAAATAGTGTTCAGCGAGAAATATGGTTAGGTATCCATTGTACCATTAAAAATTAAGTTAAGATATCTATACTAATATTATAAAGAGGAAAGATTTGTTTTTTGTTTGTTTGTTTGTTTGTTTGTAACGAATAGGCTCCGGAACTACTGTACCGATTTTAAAAATTCTTTCACTGTTGGGAAGCTACACTCTTTGCGGTGAACATAGGCTATATTTTATTCCTGTATTCCCACGGGAACGGGAACTACGCGGGTGAAACCGCGTGACATCCGCTAGTATTTTTATAAAAGCAATTAGTAGGTATGCTAACTGATCATAAATTTTATTTTCTCGCATACCTTATAAACGAATGGATATAGGTGCAATTCTATACATTCGTGTCGTGTAACTTTCTTAAAAGTGCTGGTAGATGGTGCCTCCTTTTTCTATGAAAGCGCCAGGATTTGCAATTTGCATTTTCAAAAAACCGATTATGATGTAGTAACAAAGCGCTTAAACCCATCAACAGTTCCTAACTTATTGTCCAATAATCCTGTTCCTAATTTATTGTCCAATAATCAACTTAAAAATACATACATAAAAAGAAAATAAATAGATTAAATAACTAAACTACTAAACTAATGCCTACTGAACATACCACCACTGATCATACCAGGCGCAAAGGTGCCCAATACACTAGCAGCGATGCCGCGCTGGATAGCTATCCATTGTACCAGGTACGACCAGACGTGGGAGTCATGCGTCTTGTCCTGTAGCCTACGGCCGATCTCCGAGACCAGAGCTTTGGTATCACTCCCGCAACTGCCCATCGTTTCTACAGCTGCCGCCGCCGGTGAATGGTCGGTACGAGCCAAGTGACTGGCGGCGAAAGTGCTGATGCATGTTGCGTCCCACACTAAGCACTTGCCGTTCTTCCATGGCACAAGGGTCAGACCGTCCGGTCTCTTGCCGTCTGCGCGGGACAAACCTGGTGGTTCAAGGATACAGGGGACCTCAGCCGACCCAGAGCCCGCCGGATTAACTGATTAAGAGCGTGGTTACGCGGATGCCTACCGGTGCAGCGATAACTCAAAGCATGATGACCATCGCTCTCCACCATGGCACCGCAGATGCATTGAAAATGAAAATGAAAATGAAAAAATCTTTATTCATATAGGTCACAATGTAACGCTTATGAACGTCCAAATGATTGCTTCTACATTTACATTTACTGCCAGATTCGCAAAGCAATAGGTAGAGCTGGAGAAAAAAAGAACCTGGCAATAAAACTCCAGCCACTCTTTTAACATCCAGTAGGTAATTACAAATCATTCAACAACTACAGAGGTGTAATTGTTGAATGATTTGTGTGATGAGATTTGTACACGCGAGTTTTCATTAAGCAATATCCTTTTTTAAACAAAATTCGTCTAGGTAGGTACATAATTTTTTTTTTGTGTGTTGACTTGGAGCGCCTTAAACCCACGCATTTTTATCATCTATATAGTCTTGAATTGTATAATATGCCTTGCTACATAATTTGGCTTTAATGGTAGCTTTGAATTTGTTTATTGACAATAATCTAGTTTCTTTGGGAAGTTTATTATAAAACTTTATACATTGTCCGACAAAAGAACTGCTTATACTGTGTAGACGAGTAGCATGTAAAACAAGATTATCTTTATGCCTGGTATTTACATTGTGTATATCACATTTTTTTAGAAATTGGTCCTTATTTTTATGCACATAAATTAAATTTTCATATATGTATTGTGATATAACAGTTAGAATATTAATTTCTTTGAATTTTTCTCTTAGAGAAACTCTAGGACCTAGCTGGTATATTGCTCTCACAGCTCTCTTTTGTAATATAAATATGTTATTGATGTCCGCTGAATCTCCCCAGAGAAGAATTCCGTATGACATAACACTATGGAAATAACTGAAATAGACTATTCTAGCCATTTCAACATCAGTGAGCCGTCTAATTGTTTTAACTGCATATGCAGCAGAACTTAATTTACCTGACAATTTTTCTATATGGGGGCCCCAGTGCAACTTCGAGTCAATTGTAATGCCTAAAAATACTGTAGACTCCACAGAGTCCAGCCCGGATCCATTCAATTGTACATTGGTCGCCACCTGTCTCACATTAGGTGTCGAAAACTTTATTACTTTAGTTTTTTTATCATTTAAAAGAAGGTTATTAACGCTAAACCAATAAACAACTTTTGAAAGTGCACTGTTAACATCGTCATAATCCATTAACTGTCTATTAATTTTAAATGTCAGAGAAGTATCATCCGCGAACAGAACAATCTCATGTTCATCCCTAACATAATAAGGTAAATCATTTATGTATATTAAAAAGAGAAATGGACCAAGGATTGAACCCTGCGGGACACCCATTACAACTGGGGTCCCTGGAGATCGTATACCGTTTACTTCAACCCTCTGAATTCTATTGCTCAAATAAGAAGTCATGAGGTCGAGAGCTCTATTCCTGACACCATAGTGGCGCAACTTTTTGACCAGAGTTTCGTGGTGAACACAATCGAAGGCCTTAGACAAATCGCAAAACACACCCAGTGCATCCTATTTTAAACTTTTTGATTTGTTTCTGTGATTTAACAATAAATTTATTGAGCTTTATATATTTTTTTAATTTATTCCTGCTAGTACTAACTAATCTAATGGTGTTGTTAGATGCAAAAGTAATATTATTAGAAGTATCGGGTGTCGAGAGATCTATAATATCTGAGGTCATGGGCTGGTCAAGATTAATACGATCTGACTTTACACTCATCAGCTCATCATACAGACTGTGGGGTTGGGACTGTGATTCGTGAGGTTCACACACCTTGCAGCCTAAGCGGAGAGCCACACGATCAAATTATTTAAAATCTTATTCCAATGACTTTAGCACTAACATTTCTTTATTTTGACATGAAGAGACATCGGCAGATTGTGAACTACCACGAGCTGCCGCGGCAGATTGCGACCTACCACAAGCTGCAGCGGCAGCTTACGTCACAGCCTGCCACGGAAAGCCACAGCGCGCGAGACGTACAGTTGATTAACCTAGAAAAATAACCCACTTGGATGAATAGCTTCGTTATTCGCAATGTACCTATGCAATCTGCAGAGAATACTACATAGCAGTCTTCGTAAAAAACAGAGAAAATAGTTAATCTCGCCTTTGTACATCTAATTTATTTAATAAACTTTCACCACCTATTCCGTGGGACCAATTCTTAAAAACGTGAAATGATAATATACCTCTGCCTACCCCTTCGGGGATAAAGGCGTGACCTTATGTATGTATGTATTGTACATCTAATTGTATTATGAAGAATATTATATTGTCTTTATTGTGTACAATAAAGAATATATAGAAAATTAAGTATCCTGGCAAAAATAAAAATAGGGCTACCCTACTTAGAAAGAGACGTAGAGCCCACACAGAGCAAGACAGTAATATACAGACTACGCTTCAAGTAGGTATTCGAAGTGTGGCCTCCATGTTTATCTATAGCTTCATGGTCTGGGCTGGCTGCTTCGACCAAGTAGGTAATATTATAGACGGGCCCACGTCAAACATTACGAACTCAAAAAGTGAGACTAGTTCACACACAAGATCACATGCACACATACAAACATTTTTCGAATATAAGGTAGTGTTTTTACACTTCGGAAACGCACAGGGCATTGATTCTCGCTTCACACGACATGAATGCGTGGACGGAAATCGGCGGGTGACGCGTCGCCTGTCTCATATTTAGGACCGGTGAACATGAGACGGACGACGCTTCACCCGTAAATTTGCGTCCACGCATTCACGTCGTGTGGTCGAGAATAGGCGCCCAGGAATGCATTTTGCTTTAATGTCTTATCTTGACACGTGTTTCACCTTCGGAACAATAACACCGACTACGACCAAGTGAGCGCATTCGCTCACTTTAACGTTAATGTATGGATGGGTCAGTCTATACTATTACTTGGTCGAAGGCTGGCTGCCGTGATTGACCGCCTGCTGGCGTTTTATAAGTGGAAGATTGGAACTGCCCTCTATTTGGAGCTATGTACTGCGAATGTGATATCTAATAAAGATATAGAAAACGTGTGTGCTAGAGCCAAATGGCATTACCAGGAACTATGACCGAAGACCAGATGGCAGGACTTAAATTTCGTGTGAGATAGATTGGGTACTAGTCTGGGATGCAGCTTTGGCCCCGTCCAATTCTCTTAGAACAATTTTCAAAGCCATCCCGATTTATCATATTTGACCGAGTGAGCGAAGCGAACGAGAGTCTCCGATTCGACAGTATGGACGATTTTGCTTTAGTCAGTACGTCTGTGTGTATGTCAGTTCCGGTCTAGAGGACGCATTTCTTAACAGATTTTCACCAAACTTGTCACACGTGTTCTTTGATTTAAAATACAACTTTCATCGAGAACTTTTTTTGAAATGGGAAAAAATAGAGGAGAAACGGGGTGAAAATTGTTGTCGCGTTATGTATCAACCGAATCTTGATGATTTTTCGCTGAAACATTAAGGATATTCCTAACAGGTTATTTTTTTCCCTGTGTACTTACGAGGTTTACTTTTCTCGAAAGTACTAGCAGGAGTATGCCTACTTTTCACCATTGTAGAATTTGTCCTACGTAGCAGGTCGTGAGGCGCAGGTTGTGACTTTCTCCTGTTGTAATTTTTCAAACCACACATAATATCTTCAACTTTACTTAACGACAGCCATTTTACTGGTAATCGGGACCGATGGCTTAACGTGCCTTTCGAAGCACTAAAACGCTCGGCAATCAATATCACAAAGTGGTCACGTGGTGGTCACGCATCCATGTACCGAGTCCGGCCATAGTGAAAAATGGTTTACAAAAAACAAAAAAAAAACAAAAGTTGTACTGTAGTGATCGTTAAAAGAACACTGATCCCACGGTGCCTCGAGCACTTAAAAAAAAGAAATTAATTATTAAAAATATAAAATTGTCCTGTCATGAAAAATGACTAGACATATTATGTATGCAAAGGGTTACAAATGATGCATCAAACGCCAAAAATCCCAAAATAATCTATGGCTTCCTTTAAGTCGGACATGGAAATAGCCAGATTTTTCTAGTAGGTATTAAGAGTGACAACCGACTGGTAGTCACTTCCATCCAATACTATAAAATAAAAGCAGCTTTTAATAATTGCTTTTAACTTCCAGTAGGTTTTAGCAACTGGGAAGGTTTAAACAAAAAATAGGCCTTCCCATGTATTTTTCTTTGAAAGAGGAAATTAACCTCATTTTAGGCTCTTGGGAGTTTGAAGGAAATACGTGGCTTCCCGGCACTAACATAGAACATTCTGAGGTTTTAGTCAATCTACACACCCGCTGGAGTAAATGTTTTGAAGGTAATTTTCAAGTTCAGTAAAAGCAATGATTTGCCAGTTTTGTTATAGGTTCGTATGAGGACGCAATGACCAACGACTTTTATAAATAGTTGTTGACTATTTTGTAGTTTAACCTTGAGATGTATTGTATCGCAATATACTGTATTAAATAATCGAATTTTCATTGGTAGTGGTAAGAAATGTCATTTAATAAGGAAGTAAAAGATATTAAAAGAAAATACCACCAAGTCACGAATAGTAACGACAAAATTCCTATCAATAGATCGATATTTGTTACCGAGTAACATTCATGAACCGTGGTAAGCCAGAATCTGTAAGCCCAGCACTAAGTCAACGACGAAATACGAGTGTTGACATTGACATTACCAAAAAGCCGCGGCTTAAAATAACCTGTGTACAGTTGATACAAGACAAACACTTCAAATATTCCAATAACAACGAAATACGCTTGATATGTGTGTATTATTCATGAAAGAGATCAAACGTATTCCTCAGAATATGTAGCCAAAGGCATGGTAAAATAGGCTCCTTTCGGTGCATGTTTCAGAAGTAGGTGACAGCCTGTTGCCGTCTTGAAGTGGATAGTCGTACATGGTGAGGTTCCGCTGTTGAATTTTTTTAAGTCTGGCCTTCAACTAGAGTTAACGAGTGTTATGTTTTTGACAACCGGAATTCATCCGAAATTAACATGCCTTCCGAAAATTGGAAAAGCTCTCAAATTGCAGTTTACAACGTGGTGGTCACCCAACTGATAACTAGACATGGCGTTAGAACCTTAACAACAGTAATTATATTCGGAACACTGAGTAACTGGGGCTATCATCGCTTCATTTCAAATCAATAAAAAAAAATCGTATGGTTCACTATTGCTGCCGTCTCGGCCAAATGACTTATTCATTTTATTTTATTTTATACCACTAAGGCAGCAAACAAGCTAACGGCCCCACCTAATGGACTGTGGTCACCTTAGCCTATGAACGTTTGCAATGCCAGAGGCGCTACACTCGCGCTGCTGACCCTGCAACAACTGTCTAAGAACCCATTTGAAGAAGAAGCGTTTTACAAATGAAGAAGCGTTTTATAAAGGAAGAAGCGTTTTACAAAGGAAGAAGCGTTTTACAAAGGATTCACTGATAGAACGTCTTTTGTCTGATATTTTGTCATTTCTAATCAGAGTTGACGCTCAGACGGTCTGACCCGGCGCGACATTAGAACGTCGCGTGGTATTTATTTTTGGGTTACAGCATTCGACAAAATAAATAGCATTTTATTTTGTTAAAAGTTAAAGCCGGTCGAGTCAACGTACTCGATGTTCCGACGCGACGTACTCTGGTTGTACTGCTAACAACCTCAGGTGCGTTTATAAATTTAAATTTCACAATACGTAATCTTAAACCTACAAAAAATCGATTGCGAAGCAAATAGCATGCTATTTACCCTCATATTCATAATCGTTTATTAAACCTATTTTAGTTAAAACACACTTTAAGTCTATTGCTGTCTCTAACCAATGACAGAGTATGGTTAGAGACAGCAATAGACTTAAAATGTGTTTTAACTAAAATAGGTTTAATAAAGGATTATGAATATGGGGGTTTTACCTCAACCCGCACAGCAAAGAGCAAGCTACTTGCCGAAGTAACTTCTTTTTTTAAGTCAGGAAAATTCTATATGGATGCTATGCTGAGCTCCTACCGACTAAAAACCACCCGTTACCTACCTAATGCCTACGGTTGGGGGCCCCGGGTAAGCCCTCGGAAGGATGACCCCATTATTCTCAACAGATCTTGGCTACCACTGCTGCCTCACCTTTACTTTCCACTAAAATGAGATCAGCAGTTTAACCAAGAACTCGGAAATCAATAGGATTTTTTGTGAGGCAATTATGCACGTGGGAAATATATACACGTGGGAAATATATACTTTGAATTTTTTTAGAGGGGGCAGGCAGAGTCATTGTCATTGATGCTTAAGTCGGCCTTTTTTTTTTATACCACTGCAGGGACACCACATATACTGGTCACCGTAGCCTATAGACGCTTGCAACACCAGAGGTGCTACATTCACTCTGCCGACCCTGCAGAAACTTTATAAGTCCCTCTATAAATTTACTTTATAAGAACCCCATACAGAAGGCGTTTGGGAAAACCGAGGCAGGGAGATCATTCCACAATCGAATCATGCGCGGAAGAAAGCCCCCATTTTATTTACGTGAGGGAAAATCCTCATGGATGCTATGCCGGACTCCTACCGACTAAAAAACCTCACGTTACGCCCAACAGCCTATGGTTGGGAGTCCCGGGTAAGCCATCGGAAGGATGTTTCAGGACTCCCGAAGAAAGCCTATATCGGATCTTATCGTGTTCGAACGCTCTGGACGCAAAGTGTGACGAACACCCTGTCTGTAAATCTGCCTCTCCTGCTAGAACGTATACGTAAAGTATTCTCCGTCGTAATATGTTTTCTTTTATTCACATTAAATACGTAATCTGTTCTTTTCAGGTGTAAATTCTACAATCATGGGCTCCATGTTCAGGAGTGAAGAAATGGTGCTGTGCCAACTGTTCGTGCAGCCTGAGGCAGCTTATGTGTCTATGTACGAGTTGGGTGAGGCTGGTGTTGCACAATTCAGAGATGTGAGTATTCTTGTTGAACATATTTTTTAGGGTTCCGTACTAAGGGTAAAAATGGAACCCTATTAATAAGACTTCACTGTCCGTCTGTCACCAGACTGTTTCTCATGAACCGTTATAGCTTGACACTTGACATTTTTACATTAAGATGTATTTCTGTTGCCGCTATGTAACAACAATTCAAACTAAAGCTAGATCATTTTGAGCGATCTCCCTGCAACCCATTGCCAATTATTTTCGCAAACGGGTTTTTCAACAATTGTATCTAACGAAGATTTTAAACTCTGATCTTTAATTAAAAAGACCGCCAATTTTTATACTAACTTGTCTAACATTAATCTGTTGAAATATGTTTCCTAGTGTAGGTAAAACGACTTTTTTTACTTAGTTTATAATTATGATTTCAATTTCCCCAAACATCTAATAAGCCGATTTTTTCCACTTTTAAGCAAATGTCTCTCTCGAATACTGTCAATATCACTTTCATCTCGTGAACTGTATCTCATGAACGGTAACGACGATTAGCCTGCAACCCACAAATTCAAACCGATTATTTTCGCTAACGGTTTTTTAACAATTGTATCCAACAAAGATTTTAAACTAGGCATGATAAAATTAAGATTCATGAGGTGACTAATTTTATTTTACCAGAGTAAAAATGTGTTGCGGTGCACAATAAAAACTGGTGCACAATAAAAGAGGGTCTTCCTTTGTTTACTTTTCTTGCATTGCAACCATTATATTTGTCATCTTCTAATGTCTAATGCCTCTTGGAGTTGCTGTCAATATATTTTTCACACAAAGCGGTCTTAGTTCTGTTTGAAACTAGAGCATAACATTAAGATGAATAGACCTAACCAGAATAATAAACTCTATCACGGCTAATAAACACGCTCGTAAACCTTACCCGAGCACCACTTGGCAGCATCTGGCACTGCATTGCGTTATGAAGTGATAAATGTCAGGTTCTCTACGTGTAGTGTGTTCATAATACACTCGTATTAATATTTATTGACTTTGAAACGAACTGATATATTGCCGGTGCGACGAAAGAAAAGATTACAAGAAGTCGCCACCCCAATCCACCCGAGGGTGTTGTGACGCTACTAAGAGAACACTTTCGGAGAACGATCCATTGCGTAGAAAAGGAAAACTCGAAATGAAACCCGGGAGGTCCTGGGACATCCTTTCGAGGGCTTACCCGGGGCTCACAACCGTAGGCCGTTGGGCGTTACGTAAGGTTTCTTAGTCAGTAGAAGTCCGGCATGGCATCCATGAAAGATTTTCCCTCACGTTAAAAAAAATATGGCGGGACTCTACAAGGAGTGACTACCTGTCACTCGACCTATTAAGTTAAACAGCCACAAAATCATAAAGAGTCATAGTAAAGGTTCTCATACAAAAGTTATGCCAGTAGTGTTTTTTTTGTTTTTTTTTTTAACGTGAGGGAAAATCCTCGTAGGATGTTATGCCGGACTCTTACCGACTAAAAAACCTCACGTAACGCCCAACAGCCTATGGTTGAGAGCCCCGGGTAAGCCCTCAGGAAGGATGTCCCGTGACTCCCAACAGACCTACGGCCGCCGTTGCGGCCTCGCCCAGGGGGTGGTTTGGGTGCAATCCCGCGTCTATGGGGGGTTTCGGGTGTGACCCCGCTTCTAAGGGGGGGCGTGTGTGAGTTGCTCACGTCACGCTGCCGTCATGGGCCTGCTTCTGTAAGGACGGTGAGCAGCCCTCTCACCGTCCTCAGACCCCCGGTCATGGAGGCCGATAGTCCTCGGCGAAGACACGTCGGCGGCGCCCAGGGCGCCGACTGCGGAACTCGGGTGGGAGAGTTCTCTCCCGCACCCGGCCCGCCGCCTCCTTCGCGAGCATGACCTGCTCGCAGAAAGAGGCGGCGCAGTCCCACTTACTCCCGCTGGAGAGCATGGCTCGCACCATGGCCTCGAGCGAGAGAGTGTCCACGCCCAGACCCACTACGAGGACCTGTCGCTGTTGTGCCCAATGCCAGTAGTGTAGTAGTCGAATAAAAACATGTTCAGTCTTCCACACAAACACATTCAAGTATCACACTAAACACACAACGAAAACATAAGGTTCCATGCCATAAATTTACAAAATTAAACATCACATTTTAGGTCAACGTAATCAAATGACAAGGACAAAGTATACCTGCGTCTCAGTTTTATATTTAGGCCAGCCTGACTCCCCTTGATTTCGCGTGCCACAAACATGAAGGTAGGGAGTGTCTATGCTATTCGTGACCGAAGTTTACTATTGATTGCACCCAGCGTCGCTTGTTTAATTCATAAGTACTACTGATTTATAAATGAAGCTCACGTGAATACCCTGGCATATGAGTAATTGATCGTTTCAGTTGTGGGCGGATCTTTGATTGTAACTAGTATCTATTTATGAATAGCTGAAGTTCGTGAATTTGGACGCTTTAAGTTTTGCTAGGAAAAAGTTATCAAGATAAGTTCAGCTGATGCTCGTTGGGGAGCAAAAGCTTTATCGAAATCTCCACCAAAACATCAGGTTTTGGCGAAGATTTTGGTAGAGCTAGAGAATGCTAAGTTATTGCGAAGAGCGAAAGTAAAGTCGAGATAATACCCTGTACCAACCCCTCTGGGCAGCTTGATACTGTCAAGCCAATTATGCTCCCAAAATGAACAAAATTGTCCTCAGTTCAATGTCCAGCCTGTGGACGGTAGTGCTTTTTGAAAAGCAAACTTGACTTTACTAAGTCATTTAGTTCTAAAGGCATCTCGTGTTCTCACTTATTCTACTATCCTCCCAGGATCCTCTTTCCTACTTTTCTCTCTTCACGTTGCAAGATGTTCAACACCCTTAGTTGTATCACTAACCTCCATTATCATTTATTACGTTCAGCCAGGATTCCTTGGTCTAACCCTCCTACTCCTAACTAAATCTGGTATAGGTGTACACGATGGTCATTCACCACGTATGGTAGGTATGATGGTGGTATCTGTAAGGTCGTTTGCAAAGCGAATTTGATTAATTCGAATCAAAATTTCTTAGTCTATTTTGGTGATGTTAAATCAAGAAGTCAAGAGTGCCAAGTAAAATATTATTTGTTCAACACAAATTCAGTAGCTATCAGCATCCAATCATTTATCCCAATTGCGTCTATGCCCTACGGAACCCGAACTTTACATTTAGCATTTAGGAACTTTACAATAAAATAGACCAAATCCTTACATCTTTACAAATATTATAATGCGAAAGTTTGTAATTGAATAGGCGTGTAGATGTATGTATATTTTTTACATTTTCATGCTTTAACGACTGAATGGATCTGGCTGAATCCGCGGGTGCCATCTAGTAAATTTAACTATACTAAAATCATAAAAAGGAAAGATTTCATTGTTTGTTTGTTTGCATCGAATAGACTCTGAAACTACTGAACCGATTTAAAAAACTCTTTCACTGTTGGGCATGCACTATCCCCGGTTGACTTAGACTATATTTTATTCCCGTATTCCCACGGAAACGGAAGCTACGTGGGTGGAACCGGGTGACGTCAGCTAGTAAAATTATGATATGCCAGAATTGTGGCAAGTGGAATGCTATAGTCTCTGCCTTCCCCGTTGGGGGACAGGCGTGATGTTATGTATGTATGCATGAACAATATGACTTGGTTCAGACTGAACTTGAATCTGCGACCCTTGTGTAAACCAGAGCAATGTTCTTCATACCTTACCAAAACAAGCCAACAATCTTCATCATTATGAACTCTGGCCTAATATAATGTACCTACTATTACTTAACCCTGTATGCCGCTCAAAGGTTGCCGAATGCAAAGAAACGCCAACCAAAACCGTTTCTAATATTTTAGGTTAAGTATATTGACATGAGATCCACCCATATTGTGGACGATGGCCATCAACCAACAGAAACTACATTAATATACGCACACCCTTTTATCGATGAATAACAATGATATTATAATGGCTAAGGAAGCGTTTATTTGTGACCCGATAGTTTAAGCATATTGATTTTATTGTTGACATACTTTATTGTTACTTTTGTCAAACTAGCTGACCCGAACAAATTCGTTTACGTTTAGTGAATTTTTGACATACATACATACATACATATGGTCACGCCTTTATCCCCGAAGGGGTAGGCAGAGGCAAATTATATGCCCACATTTCACCTTTTTGTATAATTTGTCCCACGTAATAGGTGGTGAGCCGTATTGCCGTGTTTAAATGGACAGGCGCAGGTTGTGACTGCCTGCTGTTGAAATAAAGCCTTCAACTTAGCTTAACGACTGCCATTTTACTGACAACCGGGACTCAAATAAATGTCACAAAGAGATCTCATGGATGGTCACCCATCCATGGACCGGCCATAGTGAAAGATGCTTACTGCAGTGATCGTTTACAGAACACTGAGTCCGCGGGGCCACGAGCGCTTCGAATTTTTGACATCACACATTATAAGTATTAAAATTTTTTCGGCTTTACCATAATAAATGAAACCCGGTTGTCAGTAAAATGACAATCGTTAAGCCAAGTTGACATCCTTCCGCGAGCTTACCCCGGGCTCCCAACCATAGGCTGTTGGGCGTTACGTGAGGTTTTTTAGTCGGTAAGAGTCCGGCATAACGTCCATGAGGACTATCCCTCACGTTAAAAAAAAAGGCCTTTGGGCGGCTTGAAAAATTTCAACTGCGGGTCGCGGCGACCTGCGCCTGTCCATTTCAACACGGCAATAGGCTCTCCACCTATTACGTGTGACATAAAACTGTAAGGTGAAATGTGGGCGTATACTATGCCTCTGCCCACCTCTTTGGGGATAAAGGCGTGATTATATGTATGTGTATGTATGTACCATAATATCACATGTATGTGATACTTTATAAGCCATTTATCTGGAATCACTCACACGGAATTACTCTAGACCTTCCCATATTGACTATCGGCCTTAATGACTGGGGGCCTGAGAACGGTGAGGAGGCTGCTCACCGTTTTTACAAAAGCAGGCCCAAGACGACAGCGGGACGTGATTGTTTCACGAACACCACACGCCCCAAGAAGCGGGATTACTGCCGAACACTGGTGGTGCCGCAATGGCAGCCAAGGTCTGATAGGAATCCTGGGGATATCCTTCCAAGGTACCCGAGGCTCCCAACCGTAGGCACAGTAGGTAGGGAACGTGTTGGTTTGTAGTCGGAAAGAGACCAGCATAGCATCGATGACGTATTTTCCAGAGGTAAAGAAATATAAAGAATCACGTAAGTTGTATGAAGCCCCTTTTTTCTGATTTTAGTATTTTTAATGTGGCTACAGAAATTCATCATCATTGAAAATTTTAGCTTACAGCCTCGTGAGGGCAGAAAAACAGACAGACAGACAGACAGACGGACACTGAAGTCTCATGAATAGGGTCCCGTTTTTAACTCTTTTGGTACGGAACCCTAAAGAGTACTATTCTATCTCATATCTTTAATTGAATTGAATTGAATTGAATTAAATTTATTTCAGACTAGCTGATGCCCGCAGCTTCGCCTGCGTGAAATTTTGTTCCTAGACTATAACATATCTCTGCAGGCACCAACTTTCAGCCAGATCCGTTCAGCCGTTACAGCGTGAAATAGGAACAAACTTCCACACTCACGAACATTCGCATTTATAATAATACCTAGCTGGGTAGATTTCTGATTAACAAATTCATAATACATAATATATGAGCCAAGTAAATTTATTTATTAAATACATTTCTTAATTCAATGGCTAAACTACTACTTGACACAACTTCTCTTCTAAGCAATTGAGATCGTAACTTAGCCCCAGCCTACGACGTTTAAAGAAACCGAACTACTGTAGGCTTTGTCCTCCTAATACAGATGGTCCAACCAAGACCTGGTAAAGTAATAACAATGTAAATTTCATCAGCTGAGCGTTCAGGTTCATTGTAATGGCTCTTTTCAGTCCTGTCGAATGTAGTCTTCGTAGAGGCCATTCCCGTATTTTACAAAGAGTTAGTGAGTCTGTTTTCTGACAGAATGCAGTCAGCACTTTAAGTAGAATAAAGTTCATGCCTTCCATGACCAGTCGCTTAGGGCTGGCTGACAATCTTTGTCGTAAGGATTGAGCGTAGATGGTACTATGCGGTGTTATTTTATTGACCAGTGGATACTACCTGAAGCGTGGTCTTTCATTTTTTCTGGCTAGCCATCTTCATTCTTCATCAAACTTTCTTCTTCTTTTCACAAATGTATTTTTGTCACACAAAATTTGAATAAATTAGCAATAATAATAAACATAATAATAAACATATACTTCCGTATAGCATTATTTGGTTAATATTATACTAAAATAGCGCTTTTTATTTAACTTAATGACTTTGTAGTAAAATCATCTCGAAGTCTGAAGAAAAACCACATATCATAAATGACAACGCTTTCACAAATTATGTGTCAAAATAAAAAGTAATTTAAGCATAAAATATGAGCATTTAAGGAGTATTGATATCAACTCCGGAGAAAATCAGCCCTAAAATAATTTACATTCCCTTTTTAGCTCGGTTTAGTATAAATTTCAATAAAACACGTCTTCCATCAATTATGTTAATAATGCTATATGCGAAATTTTAAGTAGATCGGACCAAGGAATCACGTTGTCCCATACAAACTTTACCCTCCTTTTTTATACCTTTGGAGGTGGAATTTGCATAAATGTTAAAATTACTTTTTTCAAATTGGAATTAACAACGCTCATGCTTAGTTTCATCATCGTACCATTAACCGTTGAAGCAATAATTGATAATAACTTTGGGTCTAGGGATCGAACCGCAAAATTAAGTTTGGTTTGAATTCTATGTACTTTTCGGGATAAAAAGTACCCAGTGTGGTGCCCAGGCTGTTAAAGAATAATCATACTAAGTTTCATCGTAATCGAACCGGTAGTTTTTGCGTGATGCCTGAACAAACAGACAGACTGACAGACAGACAAAAAATTTTTTAATCACATTTTTGAGTTCGGTGTCGGTCTAGTAACACCCCTGCTATTTATTTTTTGATATTTTGAATGTACTGAATTTTCACTTCTACAGATTTATTATAAGTATAGATAATAAAATCCATAATTTTGTTAGTATTGTTAGTTACAAAAATAATCTTATAAGTATGTTAGTTTAATTAGTATATACCTTAATGTCATCTTTTAAATACAATATTGAACTTAACAATATCAATTATTACATCGTGTGCCTCGCGTGTTTGCTCATGACAATGTGACCGCTCCACTCGCCCGCCTCAGAAGATGACAATACATGACTGAGTCGTAACTTTTGTCTATTGTCCTCAGAATGCTGTTGCCACTGCCTCGCAGGTTGTTCAGCAATGATATAGTCTTTTTGCGGAGTATGGCAAAAAAGTCCGCAGTGTAAAAATTGGCGAACATTCCTGATGCACTGCAATAACGCGGCAATCCCAACAACATTCTGAACCCGTTATTATATTGCACACGTAATGCATTCAATGACCGCTGCGTGTAGTCAGCCCACAAACCCCCAGAATATAGGTTTTGACAGTAAGCTTTGAAAAGTGTAATTTTAACTTGTTCACTACATCTGGAAAATCTGCGGGCCAACATATTGCCCCTAACAGCCATTGCCCTACGCTCTCGGTCTATGTCTATATCGTCCTCAAGTGTGTCGGTAACCTAATGACCCAGGTATTTAAATTGATTTACCCTCTTGAGCATCTCTCCAATTAGCGTAATTGGAGGTATTTGTTCGGGAACTTTACCGGCAGCTTTAAAGACCATATAGACACTTTTCTGCGTGTTATAGACCAGCCCATGCTCCCCAGCATACTTATTACACACCTGCAATAAGTCTCTGAGAGCTCCTATCGTTGGGCTCAGCAGTACCATATCGTCAGTGTAACTGATGTTGTTTATACAAATATCCCGTACGTGACAGCCGACGCGCATACTGCTGAGCCCAGCGACAAGGTCATTGATATACAGGTTGAAGAGCCTAGGTGAGCTTAACCCTCCCTGCATTACTCCGCACTCCATCCTGTATGCCCGCGACATGGTCTGACCCCACTTCACACAGTTAGACTGGTTACCATAACAAAACTGCAGTATACGTAACACCTCTGTAGGCACCCCCCTCCCCTCCAGCTTCCTCCAAAGAGTGTCGTATGACACTAAATCGAAGGCCCTGCAGAGGTCCAAGAAGCACGCATACACAGGCGTTCGCCGAGAGGTGTAGTACTGGACGGTATGCTTGAAACTCATTATCGCGCTCTCTGTTGATAGTTTTGGCCTGAACCCAAACTGTGCGTCATGTATCTCAATGTACCTATCCAGTTGAGTATCAAGCAGGCCGTCCAGCACCTTCACTATTATGGTAGCCAACGATATAGGCCTGTAGTTACCACCGTTAGCCAAATCACCCGTCTTGTTTTTCGGTATCGGTACAACAATTGTTTTTATACAGTCCGCCGGCAGATACGAATGACTCAGACATAGTGAGTAAAACATAGCCAAATCTCGAGGCAGATGACAGCCCGCGTATTTAAGGTGCTCAATGCTCAGACCGTCATGGCCCGGCGATTTACCTCCGACCATCTTAGTTATTCTCGTAGTAACATCCCTAGCTGAGAATCGAAGTAGCACCGCGCCATGACTGCCCGCACTACTGAGCTTTCCTTGAGAAGGGAAACAACATTCCTGAAGCGTTGTGCAAACGCCTCAGCAATGCAATGCACCCTCGTCTCTCCGTCAACACACTCAGGTCGCCCAGACTTGACGTTCAACTTTCGTGTGGCCTTCCAAAACTGATTGAACTTCTTCGAAGAGTGAAGAGAGGCAATACTGTCCATTTTAAATTAATGGACATTAATGGACTGAATAAACGAATATAGTCAACACCTAGTTGAGTCGAGTAAAACCATAAAGACATAAACGCCAAACGGTTATACAATCCTTTATGACCCTTGTTGCATAGATGACCAGTCTAGACACAATGTAGCGTCCGCCGGCGGTGCTATTATGCAATCATCATAGATCATAGTCGTATCAACCGTAATCGTTTACAAACTAAAATGGGTCGCGCACACATACCCTGGCAATTAGTTCTTCCACTAGTCTAAAGACATATATGTAGATAGAATTGTTATTCACAAGAATTTTTTACAGAATTAAATTTCGATACACGCTAATAGGTATCACAATAAAAAGAGAAAACCCATGATCTGTAGGCTGTGCTAATATGTTTACTTTCCCAAAAGAGGTTTGTAGCCATAATAGTTAGTGAGCATAATTGCCGTGACGTAATTGGATGTACTACCCGTTCTACACCAGCCTCTGCGACAGCGGCAAACTTAGAGCGAACGGGATATATAATAATATTCTGCGCCAACATCGACTTCACGTATGGCAGGGTTGTAGTAATGTTCGAAGTATGACTTTCCAGCCCCTTCATATGAGCACCTACGGAATTTCCTCATTTGTCAGTTAGCAGGTGCACTGAGATTTAAGTGTCACAGACAGCACCTTTGCAGAGCCTGCATGGAGACGAACGAAACTGCCAGTCACATTCTTATGGAATGCCCGGAACTGGCAACATACAGGGCTACACACCTCGGCACACTGAGGTCGTTCCAGGAAGCCGTCGGCAACGTGAAGAGTTCTGCTAGACTTCCTGGAGGAACTGTGATAGCAATAGCCATATCACACAACCCCCAAGCAAAATAGGCGCATTAAATGACGTCGAGTTGCGAAAACCAGCCCGTGTAAACCTAGAACCTAGCAGGTGCACTGTAGAGAACTTGCAGGTAAGGTTGGTTTGGGCTCGATTTTGTGGTTCACCTCAGAACATTCATAATTTAAAATCTTATAATTCAGAACGGTTCTATTTTCTAAGTAGTCAACACTCTTTATGCCATGATGAATACCTTTTTGGCAGTTTGAAAACTTTTCAACAGTAGCATGTCATTGTTCGTTTGAAAACGGCAAAAGTGTGACCAGGACGAGAGTGACTCCTCTGGCAGCTTCGATTAGACTCACACCATAAGCTACTGTCACTCTTCGTTCAGGTGGTCCGTAAAGCCTACAGCACACCTGATCACCCCTGATTCGAATGTCTACCACCAAAATAGAAAAAAAAAATACTAACACCTAGATTGTTATTTAGTTTATCATATCAAAGACATTTTAGATACAAATGCACATAGCAGAGTAATTGATTTGTAAATTATTTTATGTAATAATTATTTATCATTAGTAATAAACTACGCAAGGACTTAATGTCACACATTAAGTGTTCTAGATAGATAACCTTTCTGGAAGATATCACTTTACGGTAGAAGATACCAATTCTCATAGTAGCAATTAACATTTTTATGTTAGCAAACAAAATAAAAGAGTTTTATGAAAATACTAGCTGTTAAATCATAACCCTCCTCTTGCGCAGTTGGTTAAAAAGTAGCCTATGTCCTTCCCAGGGTCCCGAACTATCTCTATATCTTCTCTCTCGTTCTAGCCGTTTAGGCGTGAAAGCGTAACAGACAGACAGACAGAGTTACTTTCGCATTTATAATAATAGTAGGGATTGTGAGCACAACAGCTCTATGACAAAACAACAAAGAGAGATTCACAAGAGAATCTTCATAATATATCGATTATATCCATTAGAATGACGAAATCTTTCGTTTCAACACTCTGTTTTCAATAGATTTTGAAAAATATATTGTGTCCCTCATGCATAACAGTTACCACCAACTGTGCTACGTATCTTCATGATCCGCCTTCTGTAGAAACCACTGTGCCCAACAGCTCAACTATCACTCATCAAAGTATTTGTAAATGGGTTGCAGCTGAACATCGGCATCATTTGCCATTTATGTAAACAACATTTTGTTGAGATTCCCTTTTGGAGCTTTTTGTTTGTTAACCTGCACTACTGTTGTCACCAAATAAATGATCTTCTATTCTGTTAGAAAACTAAATAAAATGAGACTAAAAATTCGTCAACGTTAATAAGCTTTGATTTAATTAAACACATACAGAACCACTCAAATATATTAGAAAATATTGCCACCGACACGCAAAAAGCTAGTTACACTGTACAACAACCCAATTGAAATATTAATGGCATTCCAGAGATCCGTAGAATCATCGAGATATATAAAACGGAGTCACGAATTAACCTTGTTGACAAATACCCACGCTACGACCGTTTAACATGGCGAGACGACCTATGAGCAAGTCGCGTTAATCTATGTACTACATACAGAACATACATTATCTGTATAGTAACAAGAAAGCTGTGAGATCGTTCTCACCAGACTGCCCCTCTCTAACACGTTTATTATGAAAGTGAAAGTTCAACCCGATTGCCGTTGTCATTTTTGTTTTATTTCAAACTTTGAGCAAATGATCCACGTGACCTAGTGACGTAGTTTAATGCGACAGAGTCACAGCTACAGACAAAGTCTCGCCATAAGCCCCTCTGCACTCTATTTTATAGAGATGGGCTAAAAGTGGTAACGGATTCAGGAGTACATTAGAAGGGTAATACTAAATACAAACTTTCTGTGACTCTCGCTGGATGTCAGTGACGAGCGGGGCGTTTATGTATAATAATATTATAAAGAGGAAAGATTTGATTGTTTTGATCAAATAGACTCCGAAACTACTAAACCGATATAAAATAAAAAATTGGGTGTACTTAGTGTACACACGTAAGAAGTGAAACTTCTTCATAAACTTAATTTTCACCTCACCTTAAATTAAGTCAAAAGTACAAAAGTCCAAAAGTCCAAAAGTCCAAAAGTCCAAAAGTCCAAAAGTCCAAAAGTCCAAAAGTCCAAAAGTTCAAAAGTCCAAAAGTCCAAAAGTCCAAAAGTCCAAAAGTCCAAAAGTCCAAAAGTCCAAAGTCCAAAGTCCAAAAGTCCAAAAGGCCAAAAGTCCAAAATTCCCAAAGTCCCAAAGTCCCAAGGTCTCAAGGTCCCAAAGTCCCAAAGTCCCAAAGTCCCAAAGTCCCAAAGTCCCAAAGTCCCAAAGTCCCAAAGTCCCAAAGTCCCAAAGTCCCAAAGTCCCAAAGTCCCAAAGTCCCAAAGTCCCAAAGTCCCAAAGTCGCAAAGTAGCAAAGTCGCAAAGTCGCAAATTCGCAAAGTCGCAAAGTCGCAAAGTCGCAAAGTCGCAAAGGCGCAAAGTCCCAAAGTACCAAAGTCCCAAAGTCCCAAAGTCCCAAAGTCCCAAAGTCCCAAAGTCCCAAAGTCCCAAAGTCCCAAAGTCCCAAAGTCCCAAAGTCCCAAAGTCCCAAAGTCCCAAAGTCCCAAAGTCCCAAAGTCCCAAAGTCCCAAAGTCCCAAAGTCCCAAAGTCCCAAAGTCCCAAAGTCCCAAAGTCCCAAAGTCCCAAAGTCCCAAAGTCCCAAAGTCCCAAAGTCCCAAAGTCCCAAAGTCCCAAAGTCCCAAAGTCCCAAAGCCCCAAAGTCCCAAAGTCCCAAAGTCCCAAAGTCTAAAAGTCTAAAAGTCCAAAAGTCCAAAAACCCTTAAATGACATGCTATCCCTGGATAAAGTACTCTTAATTCGAATCCACCGTGGTGGGGAACAGAACAAAGATGGCGCGTAACCAAAAATCGTGACGTGACGTGACATGACGTGACGCAAATTTTTTTCCAACGCCGATAAAGAAGTTTCACTTCAAAAATTCTTTCACCATTGGGAAGCTACACTATCCCTGAACATAGGCTATATTTTATTCCCGTATTCCCACGGGAACGGGAGATATAGGGGGAAATCGCCTGACGTCCGCTAGTGGCGTACAAATAATAATAATTGAAATATAAAAAGTATATATTTAAAAAACCGGCCAAGTGCGAGTCGGACTCGCACACTAATAGTTCCGTACCAAAAAACGGCAAAAAATCAAGTTTGTTGTGTGGGAGACCCCCATAAACACCCCCTTTTTAGGGATTCGTAGCCAAATGGCAAAAACGGAACCCTTATAGATTCGTCATGTCTGTCCGTCTGTCTGTCTGTCTGTCTGTCTGTCTGTCCGTCCGTGTGTCACAGCCACTTTTCTCCGAAACTATAAGGCCTATGCTATTGAAACTTGGTAACTAGATGTATTCTGTGAACCGCATTAAGATTCTTATATAAAACTTGAAAAAAAGCAGTAAATTTTGGGGGTCCCCATACTCAGAACTGAAACTCAAAATTTTTTTTTTCATCACACCCATACGTGTGGGGTATCTATAGATAGGTCTTCCAAAATGCTGTTGAGGTTTCTAACATAATTTTTTTCTAAAGTGAATAGTTTGCGCAAGAGGGACTTCCAAAGTCGAAAAATGAGTGTCCCCCCCCCTCTAACTTCTAAACTAAAAGAGTGATAAATCTAAAAAAAATATATGATGTACATTGCCATAAAAACTACCAACGAAAATTGGTTTGAACGAGATAGAGTTGGTAGTTTTTTTTTAATACGTCATAAACCGCAAAAATCACTACCACTGCGAACGTGTTAAAACATCAATCAAAGTTACAACGAACTATAAGAACTTTTATATTATGTTACTTGCTGCTACGAAACCCTACATGGGCGAGTCCAACTCGCACTTGGCCGGTTTATTTCTTATTTTAGTATTTGTTGCAATAGCGGCAACAGAAATACATCATCTGTGAAAATTTCAGCTCTCTAGCTATCACGGTTCCTGAGATACAGCCTCGTGACGGACAAGCGGACAGACAGACAAATGGCAAAGTCTGAATAGGGTCCCGTTTACCCTTTGGTACCATCCTTTACGTAACCTTAATATACTAGCGAAACGTGGGCTTAAATTGTGACTCTATCAAAGTGTATGTTAGGTAGGTACCTACATACGAAATGTGTACAAAAAAGTCTCACGAAAATATACTAGAGAATTAATAGTGCGAGTTAATTAATATGTCCTAATATTAAGACGAAATAGACTCAAGCGATATTAATCTTTACATCAACAGACATAAAGTTCCTGGATGACATTAAATACACAGACAATTTACGACCGTTCGCAATAGAAATTATTGTTATTAATTAAAATGGCAATGAGCATGTCCTGTGACTGTGATCATACGCGAGCTGGGAGTGAAGAGATAATAGCCATGATGTCAGTGGATCCTATCTGGTTGATGATCGTTTTAATTTTCATGATTAGTATCTGGCGCCGAAATTGGCAAGTAGCCACCACTAACAGTTGTAGATAAAATTTTAATTAATTGAATAAGTGTTGGTATGTCAATTACAGGTTTTACGACTACGACATTATCTACATCTACGCTAATATTATAAAGAGAAAAAAATGTATTTTTGTATGTTTGTAATGAATTAATTTAAACAAGAAGCCGTGAGACGGTCTCACCCGACTGCCCCTTTCTAAAACGTTTATTGTGAAAGTTCAATCCGATTGACGTTGTCATTTTTGTTTTATTTCAAACTTTGAACAGATGATCCACGTGACCTAGTGACGTAGTTTAATGCGACAGAGTCACAGACTACAGACACAAGTCCCGCCATAAGCCCCTCTGCAATCTATTTTATAGAGAGGGGCTAAAACTAGTGTGTCGACTTCAAATATTGTTTCGGTATTGGGAAGCTACATTCACCTGAGTAACAAAGTCCTGGAGTATCCTTCCGAGGGCTTACCCGGGGCTCCCAACCGTAGGCTGTTAGCAGGACATGTGCCGTTTTTAGTCGGTAGGAGTCCGGCATAACATCCATGAGGATTTATTCCCGTATTCCCACAGGCACGGAATGATACACCAGGACATCTAAAGAGCTCTTCAACTTCAAACCTATCCTATTATTTTCAATCTCAAACAAGGCGTGCCGGACAGAGGTGCCACTCTCACCCAGTGGAGAAAATCAACGCCAGAACCAAGCGATTCAAAAGGTCGTTACTTTTTTAAACGCTTTGCCAGCTCGTGTTTTCCTCCTCTTACAGTATTGGGTTCTCCAAGAGAATACATTTTCATAGCCTGATACTTTAACCGCCTACTAATTAACGCCAATAGTCTAGTCAGTGATCAATAATTGGAGATCAACTATTTTTGAAATATAACCGGCCCCATACACGTACAGTATTATTGACTCAATAATATTGCATCGATATTTATTTCCGTCCGAATATAGTCTGTTCAAGCCTCAATATTACCCATACACTCATACACGGTCAATTTATTGCTATATTGATCAATATTATTGTACGTATATGGGGCCGGTTATAGTGTGCATACTAGTCACGCTTTTATCCCGGAAGGGGTAAGCAGAGGCATAGTACTCGTAGAGTACAGGTAGGCAGCGGCGTAGTATACCTACGCCCATATTTCACCTTATAGAGTCGCTCATAAAGCCTTCAACTTGAACTTGATTGTCATTTTGCTGACTACCAGATTTCATTTCGAATTTTCCTTGTCAACGCAAGTTCCCTTAGTCGTCTCTTACGACGGGTATACTACGCCAAATCGAATGCCAAATAATCGAACATCCAAATACTCGAACGTTCAAAATATCGAACGTTTAATATATCGAACATTGATATTGTAATCTTCGATATTTTGAACGTTCGATATATTGAACGTTCGATATTTTGAACGTTCGATTATTTGGCATTCGATTTGGCGTAGTATACCCTCTTACGACACCCTCGTATCGTAACGGTGTATGAAAGTGAGGAAATAAAACAGGAGGAGCACAGACGTCATATATCTAATAATCCCTTGATGGAAAGGTGCGGCTATAATAAAATAACATATGAACTGTAATTGGTAGTCGAAATAACTGGATATTCGGCGGAAATATTCGTTGGTACTGGGCGTGTCCTGCATGTAAAGAATTTAATCAATTCTATGAAATGTAATTGTTTTACGAATGGACTATTTCACTACTTCATAGCTAAAAGTGAAGTAATAATTGTCACATTTATGCTCTCCATAATGAATTTTAGGTCTTTTTCACGTATGCACAGTTGCACACCGAAACTTCAAAAGGTGACAATCTTTTGTCACCACTTGACGTTTCGGCTATATGGCAATAGCTGTGTTCACAAGAAGACCGCATTTCTCGGACTTAACTACTTCATAGCTAAAAGTGAACTAACAATTGTCACATTTCTGCTCTCCATAATAGATTTTAGGTCTTTTTCACGTATACACGCCGAAACTATAAGAGGTGACATCTTTGTCACCTCTTGACGTTTCGGCTATATGGCAATAGCCGTGGTCACGAGAAGACTGCATTTCTCTACATTTCTACTTCTTTTCACGGCAGTCACGTAGACCTCCCTCTGGTAGTGGCGTTATGGTAAGTCAATTCGACTGTGAATTGGAGGAAAATGTTTCTCCATTATCGGTTACACAACGAATAATAGGATTGATCGGCCCAATTATCGGTTCCACACAAAGTTCGTAATGGGCCCGCTCCTTCATCAATATACAACCTCGTTTGCGTTACATTATAAATTGCTGCTCCGCTCCTATCTGTTGTAGGTTGATCTTATATAGCCCATTACCTTCCGCTGTAAATTGACCAACAAACTGTTAAAGAAATTTTAAATACAAGGAGTAATTCCTGAGATTCTAACATTCAAACAAACTCTTCAGCTTTATAACGTTAGTATAGATATTTTTTTTCTTTCAGCTCAACCCACACGTGAATGATTTCCAACGTCGTTACGTGAGCGAGGTAAGGAGATGCAGCGAGATGGAACGCAAGCTAAGATGGGTGGCCGGGGAGCTGCCAGAGCCACCTCCTCCTCCCAATCCTTCGAAAGGAAGCCTCCGCCCTAGGGAGATCAATATACTAGAGGTAAGTGGCTTTTACAGTATTTGCTTATTACAAAATCAATATTTTATGTTAAGGTACTTGGCCGAGGGAGCGAACGAGTTTTGGAGTGGATATCACGACTTGGTAAACGTGAGGTAGGACGACTCCCGCCATCGCCAGATGGACCGAAGATCTGAAAAAGGGAGGGACTGGATGCGGAAAGCGCAGGTTTACGTCCAACAGTGGACTGCCGAATACGCTGATTTGATTGAAAGCTACTTTGCTGACAAACATGTTCACAAACTGTGTGCTTGGTGGCACAGTTGTTTATTAAACTGCAGTCGTTGAAGTGTTAGATGGAAACGG
This sequence comes from Miltochrista miniata, assembly GCA_933228765.1. Taxonomy (NCBI): domain Eukaryota; kingdom Metazoa; phylum Arthropoda; class Insecta; order Lepidoptera; family Erebidae; genus Miltochrista; species Miltochrista miniata. The sequence goes on from OW121758.1 coordinate 5,394,064, forward strand.
CCGTGAATGTATATTTGTTTATTTATTCAAATCCCAGTCCTGTGTCATAGAATTTTGTTAGTTTCTAGCCTTACTCATATCGTAAATGCGACAGTTTGTACATATATTATGTATGGATAGATATATAAATGTTTGTTATTCAAACACGTTGTAAAGGCTCAACGGATAAGTTTGAAATTTGGTACAGGGATAGTCTGGAACAGCACATAGAGTTTCGTACCTTAAAGGAAAAATACGTAACTTATAGTTTCACTTTATTGTCTGTCCGTCAGTATGTCTCACAAGTCCTTTTTATCCCTGAAATAAAATCCCATGGATAGCAGGAACGGAAAGAGAATGGTCAGAACCAGAACCTCACACGGTCAGAACCGCGGGCACCTTCTGATATTAGCATGTATGGATTATTCACCTTCCGCAGTTTTGCGTGTACAGTACAAGTGACTCACCACCCAGGTCGGCATAGCAGCTCATTATTAATCATAGTCCAATGACCCCTATTGACATCTCACCCAGTTTGCGCGTTCCCACCTCGTAAATTTGTGTTGAACTGAATGTTGTCCATCTAGCGCTATAATAGAGCTGTCGTGTATCATTCAATATACGGTAGGATATCTAGGAATAGATTTGCACAGTGTGGGAATCAATTTCATTTTAGCAGCTAGGCGTAAGCAGGTCCACCTAGGATCTTTCACATAAACACGATGTACGAGCCGGATTTTTGTTCAAAGGGTTCCGATCAAAAACCGCAAAAATGAAGTTTGTTGTATGGTTTGCCCTCCTTAATACCCCCCTTTCTTTCTGTTGTTGTTTTAGTATTCGTTGTTATGGTGGCAACAGAAATACATTATGGCGCTTTAGCTGAAATACAGGTATAAAGCCTAGTTCAGCAGCAGTTGCTAACACCGGATACCAATTGTTCGGATACTGTAATATTCTGTGTAAAAATTGCTGCAAATAAAGAATTTATTATTATTATTATCTGTGAAATTTAAGCTCTGTAACTATCACGGACTATCAAAGAATGAGTACTTACATCAAAAATTTATCTTATTCTTTGATATTCTCCAAAGCCATTCGAAATTGAGTATCGAAAGTAAACCACCTAACTGTTTCTTCCTTTAACTAAAGTTTGCGAGTGTAGATATTTGGATGTCAAGATGTCTTGATCTAGTTAATTTTATTTTAATTTTTGAGACCTCCAGACTTGAAATATTCTTAAATAATACTCATCTATTTTCCCTCTTTTTCTGCAGGAAAGGATCGACTACATCGAATCAGAAATTCAAGAAATCACACGGAACGCCCGCAATTTGAAAAGCGATTACCTAGCATTATTAGAATTGAAGACCCTCATTGAGAAAATGCAGACTTTTTTTCAAGACCATAGTGCTCAAAGGAAAATTTCAGCTTCAGTTCAGATATACAACAATGATGCAGTATTGGGGCATCTAGGGTTTATCGCTGGGGTTGTTGCGACTAACAGGATTCCATCGTTCGAGACAATGCTCTGGAGAATAGCACACGGGAATATTTTCTTTAAGCAGGCTCAAATTGAAGATCCTCTTAAGGATCCTGTGACGGTAAAGTACCTTCTTGTTTGTTATATTAATCTTACTTCTATAAATTCAGAAATAGCCGCTGATGAATATTTTGAATGCGAAACTATGACTTAGGGACTTCTTTCTCGCGTCTGTCTATTCAGAATTAATGTACGAACCAAGATATTTTCTTAATTTCTCTTTATTGGCTTTTCATGTTTCTTTTTTCTCTGTGTGTGTAAGTCAATCAATCAAATGAGCCTATCGCAGTCCACTGCTGGACGTAGGCCTCTCCTAATTTACGCCACAATCCACGGTCCTGCGCCTTACGCATCCAGTCCCAGCCTGCGACCTTTACCAGGTCGTCGGTCCATCTAGCGAGTGGACGTCCTACCCCACGTTTGCCGAGACGCGATTTCCACTCTAGAACTCGTTTGCTCCATCGGCCGTCGGTTCTTCTGCAGATATGGCCGGCCCACTGCCACTTCAATGTACTTATTCTGCGAGCTATGTCGACCACTTTAGTTCTTTGCCGGATAGTCTCATTTCGGAGTGTATCCCTCAGAGACACCCCAAGCATAGCCCTTTCCATAGCCCGCTGCGCAACCTTTAGAGCTTTGACCAACCTCTCTGTAAGTGTCCACGTCTCGGCACCGTATGTCATAACAGGTAGAACGCACTGGTTGTAGACTTTGGCCTTCAGGCATTGCGGTAAAGGCGAATAGAAGACTCGACGCAGTTTGCGAAATGCTGCCCAGCCCAACCGTATCCTTCTGGCGATTTCCTTGTCCATGTTCCCTTTCCCCAGTGTAATAACCTGCCCAAGGTAAGTATATTCCTGGACGACCTCTAGCCTCGATCCCTCGACGTATATTGGCCCCGGCGTTACGTGGTTATTAAACATAACCTTGGTTTTTTCCAAGTTCATGCCGAGTCCAACACGTCGAGACGCTCCGTTCAGGCTATGCAGCAGTCTGCTTAGCTGTTCCAGCGTCTCCGCCACAATTACGATGTCATCGGCAAACCGAAGGTGCGAGATTTGCGTGCCGTTGATGTTCACGCCCCACCCTTCCCAGTCCAGTGTCTTAAAGATGTCCTCAAGCGCATTGGTGAAGAGTTTCGGGGATATCACATCACCCTGTCTTACACCTCTACGCAGTTCAATGGTACTGGTTTTTTGATTCTCTAGCTGGATGGTCATGGTAGCGTTGTCGTAGAGACATCTCAACACCTCGATATATCGCCAATCTACACGACATCGCTGCAGAGCGTCCAGGACTGCCCAGGTTTCGACAGAGTCAAAGGCCTTCTCGTAGTCCACAAAAGCCATTCACAGCGGCTGATTGTACTCGTTTGTTTTCTGTACAATCTGCCGTACAGTATGGATGTGGTCCACGGTGCTGAAGCCTTTTCGAAACCCGGCTTGCTCCTTTGGCTGAAACTCGTCGAGCCTAAGGGCGAGGCGGTTTGTGACTACTCTCGAGAACAACTTGTAAACATGGCTCAGGAGTGAGATGGGTCTGTAATTCCTCAGCAAGGTCTTATCTCCTTCCTTGAAGAACAGAGCCACCGCACTCCCGCTCCACGCTTCAGGTGTTTGTCCCTGTTGGAGGACGGAATTAAACAAACTCGTCAGCTCGTTGAGGGCCTTCAGTAGATCAGTTGTAATTCCGTCCTCCCCAGGGGACTTGTTGTTCTTAAGTTGCCCGAGAGCCGCCCTCACCTCGCCCTGGTCAATGTCCGGAATGTCCTCGGGTATAGTGGCGCGATAGTGGGGCTCGGTGGTCACAATCAGTAGAACCCGTCGGCCTTTTTGTCCGTGATGCATACAGGTTTCTGTAAAAGCTCTCAATTTCCTCGAGAATCTCGAACCTTGAGGTCACGGTTCTGCCATCCGCTGTCTTCAGTTTCGTCAGAAGGGGTCTTCCAAGCTGTTGGGCAAATACCTTGGTACCCCTGTTCTGCTCGATCGCTGCCTCGACGATACTGGTGTTATACCTTCTAAGGTCGCGTCGTATCAGCTTTCGGATTTTGAGATTGAGATCCCGCTGGTCTGACGAAGACGAGTGCGTAGATGGCCCTTCCCGTCTTATTCTCATAAGTTTGAGAGTCTCGGGCGAGAGCTTAGAGCACCTGTTATTGCTTTTTTCGGACAAAAACCTTCGGGACACTTGCTGTAGCGTCCTGACCACATTTTCGGCCTTATCGTGAATATTGCCAGTGGTTTCCAGCAGATCGAAACGATTTTTAGGTCGGAGAGTAGGCCTCATCATACGGGCCCTTTCAGCTCGGAAGTCCAAATTCAGAGATGCTCGCACAAGTCGGTGATCACTACCGGTATTAAACCTGTTAATCACAGAGACATCTCTAAATATACACTTCCTGTCCGTCATGATGAAGTCTATCTCGTTCCTTGTGACCTTGTCGGGGCTTCGCCAAGTCCATTTTCTGTGGGGCTTCTTCTTAAAGAAAGAGTTCATCAAGAAGAGCCCCTGAGACTCAAGAAAACTGACAAGCATATGGCCCCGGTCATTTCTGCGCCCCACACCAAAGGGACCGATCTTCGTTTCGCCGCGTTCTTGTACTCCCATTTTGGCATTGAAGTCCCCCATCACGACGCTGTAGTGAGTCTTGGCAGTACCATGTAGTGCTTTTGCTATGTCGTCGTACACGGTCTCAACTGCCTCGACAGTGCTGTTCGAGGTCGGGGCATACACTTGTATCACCTTCAGGGTGAACCTGTTTGTGAGTCTCAGTATTAAGTATGCTACCCGAGCCGAAACACTGCAAACCTCCACACTCTAACGAGGTCCTTTTTCACCATAAAGCCGATCCCGCCCTCGGAAGAATGTCTTCCGTCACCTTCCCGAAAGTAAAACAGGTCGCCTGATGCAAGGGTTAGCGTGTCCTCCCCCTTTCTTCGGACCTCGCACACTTCGTGTGTGTAAGTGCTGGTATAGATTTCATCAAAATTGGATGATCGGAGAGAAGACGTAAATAACGTTAGTACTTTGATTTTGTATACGCTCTTATTACGTTAAAAGTTAAAGGAACCTCGCTCTTTCGGCTAGTATTTACTTAGCTAAATATATATGTCAAAATGCAATTTCAAATGGACTATAGCAATTCCCAACTAGGCTTGGTACCTACCATCTACCACCAGAGACACCTGGCTCTGGTGATTAGAACAAGCCAACTCACCTCGTTCAAGATTCCCAGTTATAACAACATACCTAATAGACCAATAGCAACACAACATAACTCTTTACAAGCGTGATTTATTTCCGAAGCCGCGTATAAAATAGAACAATAAATTATTTAGTTCGCACTAAACGATAAAGCTGGCTTCGCTTGACATTTGTGGACCATTACCATTCATCTGGTGGTGCCGTTATGGATCAGAAATAGATAATAATATGATATTGGCTGACGAATTACCTATACTAATATTATAAAGAGGAAAGATTTGATTGTTGGGTTTATGTCGAATAGGCTCCGAAACCACTGAACCGATTTAAAAAATTCTATCACTGTTGGGAAGCTACACTATTCCTGATGAACATAGGCTATATTTTATCTCTGTATTCCTACGGGAACGGGAACCAGGCGGGTTAAACCGCGTCACATTCACTAGTGTTGTATAAATTGATGTAATATAGGTTCAAATCTGATGCAGTGAAGTACGTCGGATATCCTGGGACGTATTTCGGAGGGTTGACATTTGTGGACCATATCCATTCATCTGGTGGTGACGTTTTGGATCAGAAATAGATAACATAATAGTCTGCTTTGATGTATTGACTGACGGATTGTGTAGTTTAAATTGATGTCGTATACTTAGGTTCAAATGATTTATAGTACATTAGTCAGGGTAGCTATAGTCTGTCTGGAATAATGGGACGTCCTCACGAGGACTTGCTGAGGGCTCCCTGCCGTAGACAGTTTAGGGCATCGTGTGGGCTTAGCCGATTTCCTCACGTAAAAAAACTCACTGGCAAAATAAACTTATTAAGCTTCACGGCTAAACCACTTATCTGATAAAATTTCAAACTCCTTTTTTTAACGTTATGAAAATCCTACATGGATGCTATGCCAAACTCCTACCGACTAAAAACCATATTTTTCCCCCTCCGGACCCAAGGCTCCCCTGGCGAACACCCCTGGGGGTGTCAGGGGAACTTTAATTCGGACCCATGGCACCCCCAGTCTTCAAATCTCTATACAACAGTGTGCCAGTGGTATCACAAATTTTATTTTAGTAGTTCCCATAAAACCACCAAACAAAAAGTGATGGATCAGTGATATATTTATTAATGTCGATAAACATAATTACAATGGTTAATTTTTAATATTTATTTAACGCAATTTTTCTAATGCGTGGCCTAATGTAATTTCGTGGTTCAGAAATTGCAATAGAATGTGCGTTATTAAATCATCATTGTTGATGTCTGCTCGTTTCCGTTTTTTAGGCACTGCGTTCAAATTGTGGATATTCTGCATTACATTTAGTAAACGCATCACGGTAACAGTATTTTTATTGATTAATTTGTTTAATTTGGAGTGGTAACCTTCAAGAACGTTATTGGTCCTATGACGCTTTCCAAAGACGCTAAAAATCTCAGGTGAATGTACTTTGAGCCAAAATCTTTCTATGTAATTGATGAATTTAGTCATATCGACAATACATTCGGATTTGATATATTCAAAGGCCTCTCGAATATTGTCAGAAGGAAGAAGCGGTAATGCTGCTGTTAGGCCCACAAGTCTTCTTTCAGCCTTTGTATTTGTGTGCCCCAAAGACTTAGCTTTTCGCCATATATTTCGCGTCCAGTGATAGTAGCATCCTTTTACCGTGATTTTGGGAAACACTTTTAATAACGCGTTAATTGCAAAGACTTCTATATAAAATGAGGTAGACATGCCCTACGCACCGATTTTTGAAACCTATAAACTGCGCTAATTAGCAGCGTTGTTCGCACTGTTGTGAGTCAGAACTTCGAGAGTAGGTACTCGAATTGCAATTGGAGTCCATACGCCTTCTCTTTTACTCTTGTTCTATCCGTATATTGCTATTGTGTGTGGTGACAATTACGTAAATAGTATTTATAAGTGAGTGTAGTCTTAGCAATGTGGGTGTTTGAGGATTGCTTTTGAAATCTCGCTTGTTAGAGTACGGCGCGTCTACCTCAGTTTATATAGAAGTCTTTGGTTAATTGCTCCTATTTCGTAGTCACAATGTACTTTGATTGGGTCCCATTGTGGTATTTGCGACTTAATTAGGCTTAACAGGATGTAATAACTGTGCTCATTGCGATCTGTCATTAAAGCGAAAAGTAAGGGCTTCACATTAGTACTGACAATAGTACTATTCATCTCTCCATGAAAACTATACATCTGGGCAAATGGACTCGGGCAACTGTGAAATGTACCATCAGCGAAATATTCTTTAATGTCCACTATTATCTCTCTACATTTTTTTGTACAAAAAACAATTATACGTGTATTATCTGCCAGATTTTGATAATCTGCCAGCACAAATTCCCGAAATTTCAATGGGATTTCAACTTCATTTGCTTTATTGAATACAGTCTTCGACACTCCTGCGGACTTGTTTCTGGCAGAGTTAAGAAAATGCTTCACACTCTCGTATGCTGGAAATTTCTCGGCTTTGTTGGCAGATTTATTTTTTAATTCTACTAATTTCTTTTCATTAAGTCTCTGGACTGGTTCATCAGATATAATGACGTCTTCTCGTAACTCGCATATGTCCATTAATATCTCAGAATCTTTGCACGCGACTTCGTGATCAATACTTTTTAAAATGACTTTTCTTTCCTAAAAACAAATTAAATGTAAACAGGGAACACATGCAAAATTTTAGTTAGATGGATGTTTATAGGATAGATGTAACTATTGTATGTATGTATGTATCATACACGTGAATTAGTGAGCCTTACCTTATCTACAGTTAAAGACCCTGGACATTTGGATTTTTTATAAGTTGAACAACGCCAAGCAGACGTCCCGTTCTTATAATCTTTCTTTTTATGATGTCGGTGTTTATTATACAGCAGAACTGTTCCTCCGTGTATCTTTATAAAATTAAGATTCTCTGTTTCTTCTACATTCATTGTCCCAACACAAAATACCATTTATTAATATTAAAATTACACACACTTCAACTTGTGATTTGTATATTTTTAAAACAGCCATAATGCGTCGAATGTCACTTTTGAAAATATAGAAAGTAAATAAAATCATACAGCTTTAGCAAGGAGATCTGACTAGATCAACAATAATTATTATTATCATTTCATTAGGTCACGATAACTTCACATTAGAGATAAAGATAAAATCTTAATATAACGTTCAAGAGCACTGCACTAATTATATTAGGGGTGCCATGGGTCCGAATTGGGGTTCCCTTGGCACCCCCAGGGGTGTTCGCCGGGGGAGCCTAGGGTCCGGGAGGATTTTCCCCCTACCTAATATCTACGGTTTGGAGCCTTTCGGAAAGGCTGAAGCAGTTCGGAAGGATGACCCATTTTATTCCGTGTCCCATAAATGTACATATGGAATTGAAAATTAGGACACACATTTTGAAACTATTGCCATTCCAAAGGATAGAAGGAAAGGATAATTAAATAATGCAATGTATCTTTACCATTAATTTCTTAGCCTTATAAAGCCATAACAATGAGTGTCGTCAAAAAATCAATATAAGGACACGGGTTAATGACCGGTCGCCACTTGTTGTTTCCCATTTTATACCTTTTAATTATAATGCAGGGTCGTTTACCAACGAAAGTCTAATGTTAATATTTAGGGTCCCTTAGTACTTCATACCTATAAATCCACAATCTTACCATACGCTGAAGAACAAAAACTGACTGACTCCTTGACACAAGCTCTAAAATTAAAGTGGCAGTGGGCCGGACACATATCCGGCATAACCGACCATAAGTGGACAATAGAAACCACAACATGAAAAGACCGAATGCGAAGAGGGATGTTGGCAGATCAAACATGAGGTGGGCCGTTGACAAAGTTGGAGAAGCGAGTAAAACATGGCTGGAGGGGCAATAGGAGCACCGTCTATTTCGTGGATCAAGATACAAACGGTGCAATGATATCGTATAGTCTGCTTCTGCCTACCCCTTCAGGGATAATGGTGAGATAGAACTATACTAATGTGATATTTCAAGGTAGTAACAAATTCTCCATATCCGTTTGTCCGTCAGTATCACCTATCTACTAATTAGAACTCTGCTATACTACTGACTGCAAGGAATCCATCACCAGTCTACCTTAACGACCAGTCTTTTGACTTAAGAGTCCATATGACGCCAAATAGACTATTAATTTGATCTAGATTTCAGGACTCGTGAGGTCTGCTGAATTAAAATTTGAACACAGACAACTTCAGTTCATGAACTAAAAACGCTCTAGGCTCGAAACACGATTACTGATAAAATCTTCGATAGATTTTTGTGTTGAAAATAACAAGATATCGTGAAATTTTAAGCTAGATCTCGTATGTTAAAGTTGTTTTTATAATATAAAATATTTATAAGAAAGACAATAGTAAAATCTTCATTTGCACTAGAGCATTTTTTTCATATTGGTTATAGTTTTTTTTGTAATTAATTTATTTCGTTAAAAGCGCACAAAAACCGATCGCATCTCTCTCTTTCTTGCACGCTATACGTACGTATCTTCTATCTTCTTTTAACAATTTGGCGTCTGGTAGGCTCTCAATTTTTTTTTTAATAATAATAATAATCTTTATTGACATATTATGGTACATCTAGTTAGAGATTTCCTGTCTCCTGCGCTAGTGTGAATTGTATTGCAGGAGACAGACATTTTGAATATAGCTTAAATCTCAATTGATCAACTTTTATTCTGTAACTATAGATTACCTACCATCTACCTGTGCGGCTGACTGTCCTAAATATAAATTACCTACTCTCAAAAGTCAATATTTTATTACCGATGATCGATGTTTCATAACACATCACCTTCGATAATAGGTTAGTAGCTCTTAAAAACAAAACAAACACGTCTCGGCTGGACAAAAATATAAACCAGAACCAACTGGTAAGTAGTAGCACAGCCGACATATCATAGTAGTTCTCTTTATACTGTGGTAGTAGCGTGTGTATCATACCTATAGATACATACTAGCTTCAATCCGCGACTACGTTCGCGAGGTGATTTTAACTAATAACCGATCGACTTTGACCTGTCCAATGCATAGGTATTCTATTAAAACATAGGTCAAGCTGTATTATTATATCCGCTGAACCGATTTTAATTATACATAAGTTGAAAAAATACCTACAAAATCCTAATAGTACCTACAGGTTATGATCAAGCTACTGAATTTTGCTCCAACTCCGAACAAATAAACAAACAAACAGACACGAAGAAAAAAAATTATAGATTTGGACTCAGGACATCAGGAGCTATAAATTAGTCGATTACAGTTATTATTTTAAATGTATCTTGAATGTACCGTCACAGCTATTCTTACAATTTTATAATAGTAGAGATAGTCACGCCGTTATCCCCGAAGGGGTAGGCAGAGGCATAGTATATGCCTTCATTTCACCTTATAGTTTTATGTCCCACGTAATAGGTGGTGGGTGAGCCTATTGTCGATATATAGGTTTAGAAAATGACGAAAAAGAAGTGCAAATCAAATCATTTTTGTCAGTTTATGTAAATGAAAAATTAAAGCCAAAAATAGATTTTTAATCTACAGGGTCGGCGGTGCGAGTGTAGCAGCGCCTCTGGTGTTGCAAACATCCATGCAGCATCCAGCAGTGACCACCGGTACATTTGGTGGACCGTATGCTTGTCTGCCACCTTAGTGGTATAAAAATGTGTGTCAAAATATGCTTTTGTTATGAATCGAAAACGATCATAGAATCAGTCCCAAATATTTAGATAAATGCGTTTTGTGAATTTAATTTTTATCGGCGCGAAAGTAAAATAAAATATGCCAATATATGGAGAAAACATACACCTTGTTTTTCGTTTAATTCGATTTGAATAAGTATGAGTAATCAGGGAACACCCAAAAATTTCGAAATATGTTTTTCCGAATTTCAATATTCCGATGTTCAAAATTCCGACGATTATAATTCCTAAGAAACAAAGCTCCGAATATTCAAAAGGACGATATTCATTTATCCGAAAGTCATAAGTACGAATTTTTATTTTTCCTAATTTCATTAGTACGAATAATCAAAAGACCGGACTGTTATTTTTCCGAAAAACATTATTCAGAATTTCAAATATCCGAAAATTCACTAATTAAGTTTTCTTAATAAAGTACGGTCAAGTCTAACAACCGAAGATATTATTTCCAAGTGAGTGGAAGGCAAACGACAAAACAAAAAAAAAAATAAAAAAACGGGTGGAATCGAGAACATAAATAATCGTCTTTAATGATAAGTTTTCGGGTTAAAACAGGAACGGGTGGAAACGACATTCACCTTTCGTATTTATGATATTTGATAATCGGAGTTCGTATTTATAATATGGCGGATTTTTAATGATTCGGAATCCAACGGTTCGGTTTCTTGAAATTCGGCATTCTGACAGTCGGAATTGTAAACATTTGGAATTTTAAAATTATGACTTTTAATAAAAAGGATTTTTGAAACATCGGATTTTTGACTTTCGGGATTTCGAATCATTCGGACTTATGAAATTCGGAATTATGAAATTCGTGATTGTGACTTTCGGAATTAAGTTTTTCGTATTAATGTAGTGTACCCGAGTAATCACTTATTACAACTAAAATAAGCTATAAAATAACACATTCCATACTTGAAGGACGCGTGTTTTGTTTGGTCAAGGTCGCAGTAGGCTCACCGTCCAATATTGGCGCATATAGAAATAGTGGATTGTGGGCGAATAGTATTCATCTGCTAACTCTTTCGAGGATAATGACGTGAATTTTATGTTTGTCTATATTCCGACTAGGCTGTGGAAATCCTCGTGGATCCTACGACCTTATGGCCGGGAGTTCGAGGAGCCTTTTAGGCCGCAGAGCGTGTTTTAGAAACATAGGTATACTAATTTATCTCATACTAGCGAACGTCACGCGGTTTCATCCGCGTAGTTCCCGTTCCCGTGGGAATAGGGGAATAAAATATACCTAGCCTATGTTCACCGCAAAGAGTGTAACTGCCCAACAGTGAAAGAATTTTTCAAATGGGTCCAGTAGTTCCGGAGCCTATTCGTTACAAACAAACAAACAAAAAAACAAATCTTTCCTCTTTATAATATTAATATAGATATAGATTATCTCATAAAATATTTTTCTGTAAGTTTCTCCACGTGTAAATAATAATAAAGAAATAGAACAGAAGAAAACTTTCCGCACACGCAATTAATTCATTTACAGCAATTTTTCACATAATATAGTACAAACGCTTAATCACATTTCTTACTTGGGAACTAGGGAACCTTGGCATGGACAGAAATACAAAAAAAGGTTCTAAAAAGTGCATATTAATTTGAAGCATACATTGTTTGCATTTGGAATTTTCATCGTCATATCAAGCTTAAGCTAACGAGCGGAAGGCAACAAGTTTAAAGAAACTATTCGTAAAATATGTTCATATGCACTAATGATATAGATAAAGTTAATTGTATTTCGACCAGGCCCCGCGTTTTCGATGTTTTTTCAACCGTTACCTACGAAATTAACACGTTGAAAATCTGACAACACTCTAATGTCACTTTAAATACTGTTATTTACTCAAATGATGTCACCTGCGATAGATTTAAATGATAATATTATTCATATAGATTAACAAGGACAACGTGATATTTGACAATCCACCATAGGTGAAGGTTAACGACGCTTATAAGTCAACATGTTTTTGTAGGAAACCAACCGACAAGTCACAATACAAGAGGTCTTAGAATAGATAAACCTAGTGAAAACATTGATATCTTTTCGCATTCTTTCGATCTTCTACACTCAATTTTATTTTTTTATACCACTAAGGTGGCAGACAAGCATAAGGCCGACCAGATGTACCGGTGGTCACTGCAGCCTGTTGACGTTTGCAACACCAAAAGCGCTACACTCGCGCTGCCGACCCTGTAAAAACCTACTAAGACCCCTCTTGAAGAACCCCATACTAGGCGTGTGGGAAAACCGAGGCAGGGAGATCATTCCACAATCTAAGCGTGCGCTGAAGAAAGCACCTATCGGATCTTACCGTGCTCGAGCGCACCGGACGCAACGTGTGAGGATGAACACCCTGTCTGTGGCAAGCAGTGTCTGTAGAGCCCTCTACTTCTCTTCTTAAATGCCTCGTTGGCACATTCGGTAGTGATACCGCCTGCCACGTTGAGGTCCCGGGTTCGATTCCCGGATCGGTTCAAATATTTGTGGGATCCACAAATGTTTGTTTCGGAGTTTGGGTGTTTTCTATGCATGATATGTATGTATTTAGAACTACATAAGTATGTATATCAGTCGTTTAGATCCCATAGCACAAGCTTATATTAGTTTAATTTGGGCTAGATGATGTTGTGTGAGAATGTCCACAAATATTTATTTATTTATGGCATCGTAGTTTAACAACGATTTCGCCTACGTCAAGGTGGAATACATATTTTAATAAAATCAGTAAAAAAAATGGCTATGCGCCAGTATCAAGTTTCGTGCATTCTAGAGCCCTCTTGCCCATAGGTATTGTACACGATTTTGTTGTGTTCCTAGGAATACTAGAATTGATAAAATTCCGACTACCTATTCGTTGTAACCGTCACGAAAAACCTACAAACAGTCCTCCTTAAATATCTGACTAAATTTCTTATGTCTCATAAATAAGGAATTTTTTATATACATATACATATAGTCACGCCTATATCCCAGAAGGGGTGGGCAGAGGCATAGTATACGCCCACTCACCTTATAGTTTTATGTCCCACGTAATAGGTAGTGAGCCTATTGCCGCGTAGAAATGGACAGGCTTTTGTTATTATAGCGGCAACAGAAATACATCATCTGTGAAATTTTCAGCTCTCTAGCTATCACGGTTACTGAGATACAGCCTTGTTACGGACAGACAGACAGTCAAACAGACGGACAGCAAAGTCTTATGAATAGGGTCCCGTATTTTACCCGGGTACGGAACCCTAAAAATACCTCATTCGAGTTAAGTGATAAGCATACCTACATGAAATGCTAGAAAAAATGTTGGTGAACAAATCACGCTACTAAAATTCGGGTGGGTGCCCGCATTAGTGATGTCCGCAACTATTACGAGCATCGATCAATAAAAGATGGCTACCTTGCTTTCATGGCATTTATTTATGCCCCATTAATGCAAACATCTCTGTTGTTTAGTAGACGATGACCTTAAAGGTAGACAGACATTCTTAAGGGCAAGTTTATTTGATTCTAATAATAGTTCTGTGTTCTGGCGGTTTTATTTCAGGATTAGTAGTCGTCACGCGGTTTCACACATGTAGCTCCTGTTCCCGTGGGAATACGCTATAATAATACAGCCTATGTTACTCAGGGTGAATGTAGCTTTCCAATGGAGAATGATTTTTTGAAATAGGCACAGTAGTTTTTGAGTAGATTGATTACAAACATACACAAAAAAATTCTAATTTGTCCTCTTTATAATATTATTTTACTCGTAGATGTAGATTATAGCAGCGTTTGTGTGTTGTATGTGCCAGCGAAGTGGGAACCGTCAGGAGAAAGTTTTTGTCCAATCCAACCTCACCTTCATTCAATCTGTACACCTCGTACGTGACAACAACACCTATCCACCCTGACAAAGTCGACAGAATGGTAACTCACACCAATGAATTAGACGTTAGAAAAGTAGCTAAGTGACTTTTTATCATCCTGGAGAAATACTTGAAAACGTCCACCTTTTAGAATTTCATGTACCATTTAGAAGAAAACAGAAAAATAAGCCTAAATTTTTTTTAATAAAATCACCGGATTACTACACTTATCTATTTATAATGCAGTGGTAACCTAATAAAAAAGATTTTTCAAAACTTTAGCCTAAAAAGGGTAAATAGATGGTTAAAATTTATCAAACTACTGTTGGATGCTCGCGGCTTCGCCTGCATGAATTTGAATTTCGTTCACGCTTCCTATGTTCTCGTTATAAAAAGTAACCTATATGTTATTCCAGACTATATTCTATCCCTCTTCCAATTTTCAGCCCGATCCGTCCAGCCTTTACAACGTGATTGAAGTAGGATAGTAGAATGCCACTTTGTCTACTAAATCATGTATAATCAAAACTCTGTCTCTTTTACTTCCAGGGTCATGGACTAATGAAGTCAGTTTTCGTGGTGTTCTTCCACGGCGAACAAATCAAACTTCGCGTCAAGAAAGTCTGCCACGGATTCAAGGCTACCCTGTACCCATGCCCCGCCACGTATAAGGATCAGCAAGACATGTTAGCGGGAGTAGAATCCAGATTAAAAGACTTAGAAATAGTAAGAAATATTCCTTTATATTTTTAGCAATGACTCCCCTATGACAGTGCATTGAAGTGACTTCTTAACCTGATCCGACCATAAGTCATGCAGTATAATACATTATAAATACATGAAGAAGCCTCATCACAATCTTTGGATGAAACCGGCTTCCTTTGCTGCAGCTGTTGTACCTGCTGATTGGCAGTGGCTTAGATAGAAGCAAGCTTTTAATAATGCTGAAAAAGACAAATCACAGTTACTTCTATCAGCTGACCAAAGATGACCTTTAGCTATTTAGTTTAGCCTTTATCTATCTATCGTAGCTAAGGTTAACGATCTCACAAACAGAACAAAATTTTACATAACTATTATAACGGAACACTTCAGCTTGATCTAGATCAAAAACGTAACGATAGTATTTAAAATAATTCAAGCTTTCGAAAACGTTACGATAGTATTTAAAATAATTCGAGCTTTCGAAATCATCAATAATGCTTGTTCAAAATAGTTTCTCTTCTGTAATTTCAGGTGCTGGAACAAACAGAACAACACAGACACTTAGTACTGGCCAACATTGCAAGAAACATCAGCACATGGATGGTAGCAGTACGCAAGGAAAAAGCCCTTTACCACAACCTCAATATGTTCAGTATGGATATAGTGAAGAAGTGTCTTATAGCAGAGTGTTGGGTGCCGAAGAAAGATGTCCACATTGTACAGAAAGCGTTGGATATTGGAGTGGTAGGTACACTGAATTTCTATTTCAGTTTTGCCTCCAAAGCTAATAAACTCTTAAATATGCTCGTGTTATGTTTCTCGGTGTACCTAAACCATTGACGTAGATTCCGGGTCTCCCACTTTTTAATGTTTCATAAAACGATCAACGAATATTCTTTTATAGGTGAGGTAAGACATCAAATTATAGAAACTCAACATTTTCTGCAAACAAATGGTACAAAATGATGATTATATTTACAAAATGATCTATTTTTACAGAAAGCTACCGGCGGTCCGATCCCGTCAATATTACACTATGTTCCCACTCGTGAAATTCCACCAACGTTCAACAGAACCAACAAATTTACTAAAGGTTTCCAGAATCTTATAGATTCGTATGGAATCGCCAGCTACAGAGAAGTTAATCCAGGTAATATGACTATTAAAACCAAAAATTGTTGTTTGATCGAACCAAGCAAATATAAACGTCAGTACTTAGTAGTATAGTACACATTCTAAATCTATAAGAAAAGCTATCTGAAAACAATGATAAGTATAATAATAAAATGAACCATTTACATAGACATATTCACGAGTTTATATTCTAAACATTCAAAATAAACTATAATTACGAAGATCCAGCGAGCTTTTACATTTTTCAGTAACAAAATATTTAGAGCACCAAAGCAGAGTAATCTTACTGTTGTAACAGAGCAAATGTTAATGTTCTTCGCTCATGAGAACGTTTCAATTGCGTATTCGCCATCTGGGACTGTTAATGCGTATATTGCTAAATACCCAGCTGGTTCTCTGCCATCATGATTGTTTCAAATATAAAAGTTATTTAATCTTTGTATATTTAACTATAAACTGCTTCTTTATGTGTTTCTTTGCTAACTAGTTTGTTATTTCATGCTACAATTACATTCGGTTTTATATGAACTTAAATTCGATTTGAAATCCTTAGATTTAATTGGTTATCAATGGAACTTGATAGCATATTAAAGTTAATACTATTTTCTGAAGAATGATGTAAGATTTTAATTACCAGCACTTCTACTTATATTCTTATATTTATAACTAGTCTATCTCTAGTAATCTTTCGAACCTTTGTTAAACTCTTTGAAAAGGAAGTCTTCAAAAATTATTTTTTAATTGAAGCTTTGTGTAAATCGTTTGAACCAATTCTGTTTAATGGTTTTAAGCTGTGTGTTGATTGACTGACTCAGTTACTTTTTATATATGTACTTATGTGACCTACCAGTCCCTCATTTCGTTGCGTCAGAAAACAAAAAGATGTCTTTTCAGCTTTCCTGCTCAAAAAGTTACCGCGCGAAGTAAATACGATAACTACATTTAAGCTTATTGTTGCAGCTCTGTACACCATCATCACATTCCCATTCTTGTTTGCTGTCATGTTCGGTGACGTGGGCCATGGTCTCCTCATGACAATATTCGCCTCAATCTTAGTCATATTTGAGAAGAAATTCATGCAAACCAAGACAGACAACGAAATATGGAACATATTCTTTGGTGGAAGATATATCATACTACTCATGGGTGTATTTTCGATGTACACTGGGTTGATATATAATGATATATTTTCAAAGTCATTTAATATATTTGGAAGCAGCTGGAGAAATGTGTATAATGAAAGTATGTTACCGAACCATACGTTTTTGGAATTGGATCCTAAGACGGCTTATAGCGACACACCTTATCCATTTGGAATGGATCCCGTTTGGCAGGTAAGATGTTCGCAGTTTATCTACTAAAAGTTATACACCTAAGTGATGAATTTATCGACACATTAAAAGGTTTGAGCTATGAAGAATGAGGAGAGTGTTTATGATCTATGATTTCTTTGATTTTCTTCACTCTGAATAGCAGAGTACGTAAATAAAAAAGAAAAAATTACAAAAAAGAACAGGTAATACGAAGTTCGCCGGAACCACTTATAATAAAAAATAAATAACCTTAAAAAGTACAGTACTAGGTTTCTAGATTTTATATTTCTGTCTTCAGTATTTCGGCTGGGCTTTGATGAGTCAGTTAACCAGTTTCTTAACTAAAGTAGATCGAATTTTGAAGAGGGTTTCAATATGTTTCTTTTCTTATTTCAGTTCGCAGCAAACAACATAATATTTTTAAACTCATTCAAGATGAAACTGTCAATAATATTCGGTGTGATCCATATGGCGTTCGGTGTAACAATGAGTGTGGTAAACTTCAAGTAATTACTGTATTCATAGAAATTAGATCTTCTATACGTGGCAACGACTCCCATTAACATTGGTTAATGTCTTTCTTCCTTCACAGCTTCTTCAGAAAAACGGAGTTAATACTGCTGCAGTATGTACCCCAAATATTGTTTTTGTTGCTGCTGTTTTGGTACCTTTGTATACTTATGTTCATGAAGTGGACTATGTACTCAGCCTTTTCAGAAGGTAAGAATGATTTAGTACCTACACTTTATATTTGTAGTCTAAATATGATATTTCTGCGCACATCAAACAAATGCATTATCAACGTCTCCTGATAGCTGATTCTAATGTTGGCCTCGTAGTCCAGTGGTTAGTGTGCCTGACTACGGATTCGGAGGTGGTGGGTTCGATTCCCACCCAGCACAAATCTCTTTCTGTGATGAGGACATTGATTTATTCTGTGTCTGGGTGTTATTTATCTATTGTATGTATGTCTTTAGAAATATATAAGTATGTTTATCAGTCATCTAGATCCCATAGCAAAAGCTTATATTAGAATAATTTGGACTAGATGATGTCGTGTGAGAATGTCCACAAATATTTATTTAATGATCTATCCTAAATAGCAATATCGAGATGCATTTCAGTTCATATTGATCAAAGATCGATAATCGTGTCATTTGTGTTGACGCGGTGAACAGAGACTGCATAGTTGACGCAGCAAAAGTGTATGCGATGGTGTCTGACCAAACATTTGTATATTATTTTTATTTCTGAATATTTGTTTCCGTACTTCGGAAGGCACCTTTTGCCAGTTGGTCCCTGTTGCCAGTAAAATGACAGTCGTTAAGCCAAGTTAAAGGCCTTTATAAGCGACTTGAAAATTTTCAACAGCGGGCAGTTAAACCTGACTGCGCCTGTTCATATCAACATCAATACGGCTCACCATCTATTACATACGTGCGACAAAAATCTAAAAGGTGAAATTTGGGCATATAATATACCCCTGCCTACCACTTCGGGGATAAAATGCGTGACCATATGTATGTATGCATCATTTGTATGAATATTTGTTTCGGAGTTTAGTTGGAATACATAGCATCGTGTAAAAATCTTCCATAACTAGGTCCTGTATAACAATGTCCCTGTTTTCATTTCAGATCCAGCCTGGGGTACTTCATGCGCTCCTTCAGTACTGATAATATTCATCAACATGATGCTTTTAAAGAAAACAGTGGCCAACCCGCCCTGCCGTCCGTTCATGTACGATGGGCAAGATGAGCTGCAGAAAACGTTTTTAGCCCTGGCGTTTTTATGTATACCGGTTATGTTATTCGGGAAACCCGTGTATAAGATTATGATGACTCGAAAGCGAAAGGTAACATCAAAAAATAATTGCTGTACAGCTTGATAAAAAGTGTTCAAGGCTAGATTTTCAAAGGCATCCCATTTTCAAATACTGGCTACATGGTCAAAACTTTTACGGTGGACTTTACGCAGAAACTTGGAGAAAGGCTGAGCCCCCGAGCCCGCACTGCGGTTGTCAAAACCAATGAAACCAAGTCTATGGTTTCAAAGGTTTTGACATTTTAAAGTTAGAAACCGCAACCGCCAACCGCAATGCAGCCTCAGCCAAAAGCGGACAACTTATTGCATTAAATATAGATCTTAGTGTTTTGTTTTTGTATATTTACATGGGGGATTCATAGACCAAAGGTTCAACAATGTGCTGTAGGAAAGGAAAGTGATTATAACGTAGAGAAATACCATTTTCTAGCTTCCAAGCTCCACAAAAGTATCAATAACGCTTCCATTTTGTTACTTTGTTTATTGAAATAAACTGAAATATAGCCTTTGTTATTCAGGGTGAATGTAGCTTTCCAATGGTGTAAGAACTTTTTAAATCGGCACAATAGTTTTTGAATTTTTTTATTACAATCATACACACACACCCACAAATACAAATTTTTCCTCTCCATAATAGTAAAACTGCCTTTATATATTTCAGCAACAACAGTACCATGAATCTGTAGAAGACGGAGGTATACCCGAAAATGATTCACATGACAAAGACAATATGGGCGAGGTTTTCATCACACAAGCCATACACACGATAGAGTATGTGCTTGGAGCTGTATCACATACAGCTTCGTATCTTAGACTGTGGGCGCTGTCACTGGCTCATGCGCGTAAGTTCCATACATTATTATTATTTGTAAACATAATTACATGTATATTCTTTATCGTAAAATATTATCAAACAAAGTTCTCATCTTTCTCGTCTGTCTTCTGTTCGCGGTAAACACCAAGTTATAAAACGATATTTCGTTTTCACCAAATAGTAAAGGAATTCATAAGTAGGGTTAGGTATATACCTACTCAATGTAATGCATATCGCTAAAAACGTGGCATTGAATCTTTTTATATATTTCTAGTCTTCACTAACTTGATTGGATTGGAATAAACTTTAACTGCTCTGGCAAAAATGCCAATCATGGGATACTTTAAATTTAATTAATGATTTTTTGGTTGCCTGTAAGAGATTGCTTTCTAGCGACAAATACACCCTTTGTAAATGTTTAAAACTGTAATCTCTTTATAAGATTTTTTTTTTACTGTGCAATAGAGTTTTTTCTTTTTCATTCTTAAAAGATAATTATATTTTTATGTTCTGCTATTTTCCAGAACTATCAGCGGTCCTGTGGCAGCGCGTCCTCCGTCTGGGCATGGGCACGTCCCTCCTCGCCTCGATCAAGTTGTACATTATATTCGCAGTGTGGGCCTTCTTCACCCTGGCTATTCTGGTGCTCATGGAGGGACTGTCTGCTTTCCTACATACGTTGCGATTGCATTGGTAAGTACCTACTCTAGGATTTCAACTACAAACCAAAGTAGTAAGGTCAAAACATCAAATAAACAACTCTCTAGATTGAAAAAAGTAATTTGAATGTTCTATAGTTTCTGATAATTGAGCTCGAGGGTACATTGGGTATACAGTGGCACACTGATTTGATATTCGTAAACCGTCATTTTTTCGATTTTATTCGAGACTAGCTGAGCCCGCAACTTCGTTTACGTCACATAAGGTGTATGAAAGAAAAGGTATTTCTTCATCAGAGTCATCAAGCAGCGTCTGAAACTGCCCTGTTTGCTTAATCATAAAAGAGCTTAATGATTAAGTCTATTTTAAAACAATTCAGTCCACGCCTTCGGCGCGGACTGAATTGTTTAAAAATAGTCTTAATCATTAAGCTCTTTTATGATTAAGCCAACACGCCAGTTTAGGTTCACTCACATTCAAAGAAACCCCTACAATTAAAATTTTCAAAATATCTGATTCTTAAAAGTGTTATAACTCTTTTATTTCTAAACCGATTTACATAAAACAAACGCTAAATGTTAACTGGAGCAAACCTCTACACAATAAAAAAAACCGCATTGCAATCGGTTGAGCGGTTACTGAGATTAGCGTGCACAACCGTACAGACAAACAGATATACAGACATACAGACATACAGACAAACAGACAAACAGACAAAAATTCTAAAAATCATTGTTTTGGGTTCTATTGCGTTCATAAAGCCCCCCTATAATATTTTTTCTTATTTATCTTCCATGTACAGACAGCGACCTGTTACGATTTTATTATATGTATTGATTGATGATATTGATTGATTATTTTTGAGGGAAATAAGACTGTGATGAACACCATACGTTCATTCGTCATATGCGAGGTTTTAGTAAGAAATCCGTCGGAGTTCTAATACTTACTTTTTCTCTGATGAAAGTAGAGAATACATATTCAATAGACTGTGAGAATCCTAGTCAGTATCTACTTCACATTTTTCAGTTAGAAAGCTCGTAAATATTACCTACACATAGATGCAAAATTTTAATATAATAGACAAATACTTACAGGGTCGAGTTTATGAGCAAGTTCTACGACGGTCAAGGTTACGCCTTCGCGCCGTTCAGCTTCTCAGAGATTCTGGAACACGATGAGGAACAGACGAAACCTGTGGAAACGAACGGTGGACCGCCCGAGTGACAGCACTCAACAAACATTAGCAAGCAAATTAATGAACAATTACGTTTAAGCACTGTAATGCTAGAAAAAGTTCACTAAGTTAATCCTTATTTGTTAATATTTAAAATAACCGCGTCTGTCTGTCGCGAAACCATAGAGCAACACGATCTATGACTTCGATCAAGAAGGGAAACGCCTTACTCTCTGTCAGTGCGTGGGCACCCTTACATTGCGAGGCCGCATCTGCGTTTTTCCGCGGCGGTTTCTAATCTCAAAATGTCAAACCTTGACTTAATTTCATTGATTTTGACAGTTTTATGACATTTCGAGGTTAGAAACCGCCTCGGAAAAAAGCAAGTGCGGCCCCGGGCTTAGGCTGAGGCCGCATTTGCGGTTACCGTGGGCGGTTTCTAACCTCATAATGTTAAATTCTAACCTTAAAATGTCAAAAACAATAAAATCGAGTCTATGGTTTTGACATTTTGAGTTGAGGTTAGAAACCGCAACCGCCAACCGCAGTGTGGGCGTGTTTGAAGTTATGAGTGTATTGTTTTGTGTAAGTTTCATAGTGTCAGCCTATGGCTTTAGTGGTGAATATGAATACGCTTTTGCCCCCACTACATATGATAGACAGATACCTCTGTATAGAGCAAACATGCTAAGTCTTCTGCCCGTGTACTGTTCGCGTTGCTTTCAAAACTCAAAGACTACTTGATAAATGTTCATACACTAATGTTATAAATGTTTACTGACAAAATTCTGACTTCAAGAAAAATTTAGAATAGCATATATTTTACGTACAAAATTATATTTTGGAAATAGTTTGCAAATTAGTAATTAAAATATTATGATTATTTCATAAGTTAAAGATATTATTAGCGAAGAGAAATAGGTAGGTATGTCTGTACTTGCAATCAATTCTAGAAATTAAATTTGAAAAACTATGTATAAAGTTATAAGGGAGTAACGAAATATTCATAATCAACTGAGTTTCAATTATTAGTTTTGAAATTTTAACCAGTGTATCGTAGCTGACGGGAAGACAACCCTCAATATAATTATGTCTTTTAGTGTTAAGTACAAACTTATATAAAAGACATTGCTGTTTTTTATATTATATTTTATATGCCATAAAATGTTGTGATAGAATTAATTTATTATTCACACTATACCGATTAACGTTTTATGCATTTTATGCGTGTATGTACCATTTTTTCCGTCTTGATCAAATTTTTTTGAACATTAACTCCAATCAACCTTTAGAAATTGAGATCTTTAGAAATATTTGAAAGTTTTCTTTAGAAAAATTTCTCTTTATTCAAATATGTATCATGAAAAGTTCTTGTGTGACAGATAATAATTTGCAAAAGCTAGGTACATATATCACAAAGAAGATTTTGTTAATTATTACTGTATTTTGAAAACACCAGCTGTCAGCTTCATTTATTCTTTCTGAAAACCGTATGATATGATTGCTATTGTTGGATTATATACTGAATCCCAGAAAGAAAAATGCGCTTAGTGTGTAAAAATTTCCAATATTTCACATTTAGAAAAATAAAAGCAATATAATATACTCAAAAAAATCCTAAAGTTGAGTAATTGAAATTATCAAGAAAGTAATTTTATTCTAGTTATTGAAATTAAAATTTTGTGATGATCGTTTATTATTTAAAACTTATAAGCCTCCACTTTTTGCCACTTAGCGTTCTTTTTATTTCTGGTATTCAACTAATAAAATTAAAACTGTATAGTTAGTAAGTATAAGAATTCACGTTTTATGATATCTACTTTATTTAAAGCCAAAGATTCATGATTCAAGTCAACCTTAACACAGCATCCTTTCTCATGTAAATAGTATACTAGTGCCTTCAAAAATGCCTAACTTATTATTAAGTATTCACTTTTAATATATTTCTAAGGAATGTTCCGATGTGTACCTACTTTTCTATTAAAAATATACCTAAATCTCATTTAGAGATGAATTTAAAAAAAGGCTTAGGTACTAAGATTGACACTTAGCAATAGACACATTGAAATTTAGGATAGATTCAAAGGATTTAGTCTATGCAATCCCAATTTGAATTAATAAAATTAAGGGAATAAATGCCATATATTTTAGGGGAATAGAGACAAAAACCAAGTTTGTTTCTAATTATTATGTATGATGTACAAATCATAATTTTGAAATTGGAGTCTGTATTGATCACAGAAATCTAATTAACAAGTCACACACAACATACAAATTAATCGCGTATGACGGTATGAAAGCTGCAATGAAAAAATGTTGAAATTAAGCGATACGGAACGCTGCGCTCCATACACTATTCAGAAGATAGGTATAAAATATTTAAAAGTTACTAAGGCTGAAGCCGCATTTGCAGTTACCGCGGGCAGTTTCTAACCTCAAAATGTAAAAACCACGGAATAATAGTAAAAACAATGATATATAAAAAACTATAGATACGTTACCAACACTTAAAAATGGCAACAAAAAAGTCAGGCAATTGCCTTAATTTTCATACATGCTACCATAGATAATTTCATAGAAATTCTTTTTTTGAATATAAAAAATATTTGCCATTTTTAAAAGCCGTGATGTTCGTATATGACGTGTCTATATTATAATACGTCGTTGAGTAAAAACGAATAAAACCGAGTCTATGGTTTCATTGGTTTTGACATTTGAGGTTAGAAACCGTTCACAGTAACCGCAAATGCGGCCTAGGCCTAAAGGTGCATGTGACCTAGGTGACAAGAAAACCAGTATGGAGATACTTTCTATTGACTTGATAATTAGATAATAAGAACAAAGTTATCGTAGATTAAATAAATTTAGTCACAAAAGTAACCAAAGAGAATAGAAAAAATAGAATAAAACGTAAGGTGTCGCCTTTACGCTGTCAGCCGAGCATCGAAGGAAATATTTTTGCAGAGTAGCATAATGTCCTCTACGCTACAAAAAATAAAATTTACAAAGATTGAATTAAATGTTGGACTGATGATGTCCCAGTGGACGTGCATATTATCAGATTATTGCCAGTGGGGTCTGCTTATTATGAGGTACACAGAACATTGATTAATATATACTGATGGACGCGATTTGGAAAGAAAAAGTTGTTTACTTTTGTTTTATAATTTGTACGTGATGACCATAATAAAAATAGATACGAGTGATCAAAAATCACTTTCGATTTTAGTTGTTTTTTTTTTTTTTTATACCACTAAGGTGGCAGACAAGCATACGGCCCACTGGGAGGACTGGTGGTCACCGTGTTTCATTTGATTTCAGCGACATTAATGTTTTTAGCCTTATTCATTCGTTTTTTACGCCGTATTGCATAGTTCCATGATGGAACTAGACAATGGAACTACTGGGATATGGCGGAACGAACAGACGCCCGTTTATTTGAGTTTATCAATATATGTTCGAATAATATTCTTTTTTCACGATTCGTGCCCTCGCCAGAGGCAGCTCAGGGAACCAGGGAACCTAAGCGTGCTTTAATAAAGATTCGATTCCCTTGCAACATGCAACGGATAATTTTGCATATTGTTAATATACTCCGATAATGTTTGATGTGTGTTTCCTGTAAGGCGTCTCTTTAGACATGATTGTCCTACCGCATTGCTCTAAGCAATACTCTTAAATATTTATTATACATGTAGATACTTCTATATTTCTTGTTAGATACTTTATTATTACTAACTTATGGACCAAATCGTGGCCTTTATGTAATTGAGAAACATATCAAATACAAGTGAAATTAAACACTGCTGTAACAAACTTTGTATAAGAGCTTTATTAAAGTGTTTATCTACATATATGAATCCAACTTCACAGTACTGCTACATATTACACCGAAATATTACGCAAATACAGACAAACAATATACTTTATATATATAACACTATTTTATGCCATTCCTCAATAAAATTTTGACCATAACGATTGTCATTTTATTAACCGTCCCAATCCTTCGAATGAAAAATTTGCATCAATAATATTAAGCCAATAAGCCAATAATGAAAACGAATAAGAATAATGAAAAGAAATTCAATCATAGGATATAGAAGAGAATAAACTTGAACATATTGAAGAGTATTTCCGCACTATCTTATAACCTCTAGCATCTGTTAAATTCTGACACATGCCTTTTTGTCATAGGACATGTGTCAGAATTTAGACGGAGCGTATAGCATTCATCAGAATGATTCGACGCTATGTTCGATACATTTTCTTTGATCGATAAAATTTGCGGCAGGGTAGTGTCAGGAGAAACTAAAATTTACCCTCACTAGGCAATGCCAAGCGGTAGGTCATGGGACAGAAATGCATCAATACGCTCATTGCTTTTCAAAATAAGGTTCATATCATTGGCAAATGTTAGGTGTTCTATTATAATTTTATGCTCAAGTTTAACCTCCCCTTAACAGTTCTAAAATCATTAGACTAGATCACTGGCAAGTTTCAAAAGATACAATTGAAAAAAGATACTTTATATAGGTATGATGGCTTGATTCACTTCAATAACATCGGTTTAGTTTGTTTTAAGGTTAATGTTTTCGTAATCATAGTGACAATATTCGAGTCATTAGTAAAGCGATATAAGTATCAGATAAATATATCATAAAATCATTGATATAATTTTCATTCATCATCGTTATTCTAAAAGCCTTTAAGACTAATATAAAAGTGCATCTTACACTGAAATAAATTCCATAATATTATCAGAACTTAACTAATCGCGCGTTCGGGCACTACTTCAGATAAATAACGCTTTAAAATATGTAAAAACACATTGATATTTTTAGATTAAAACAACACCAGACTAACACCACTATCTTTCATATTAAAGCTCAAAAATATTTAAAAAGATTGATCCCTTCTGAAGACATTCTGGTAGACTTCCGGTCACTCCCTGCTACTTTTTACGTCATCACAATAAAAGCGGCACAAAACTATTTCATAAATTGCCATTATTTCGATCCCAACTTCATTAAAATAAAAAATACGAAGCAAAACTATATCACCTTTTAAAAGTCAAATCCGATTTATCACTCCATAATTTTACAGTTCACCAAAATCTTTCCGATGCTCATTCGCGTTGAAGAAACGTTTTTATGAATTCGACTGATATTTTCTTGATTTATTTTTCTTTGTTCTTTTTAAATTGTTTATCTATAGTGGAGTCAAGTTTCTTTTTCTTTTCTTTGTCTTTAAGTCTGTCATATTCATTTTCTTTATTTATATCATTGTAATCCGTGTTTTTATTAAATTTATTTTCCTAATCTTATATCAATTTTTGTTAAACAATAAACGCGCTTACAACTTGTTAAGTGACATCATGTCAAAATACTTAAATTAATAACTACCCACTATAACTTTTTTTTTGCTTTATCTACAATATCAGTCAAATTCAGAATGACAGTAAGCGTCAACGCAAATGTCGGTCTATTTAGCAATTGCGCAGTCTCTGCAGCAGCGCCCGAAGCGCTCGAGCCCGACGCTAGGAGCACCCGTGCTTCTGCATCCAGTCTCTGTATCGTTCCACGTCAACCGTTGACACTGTCCGCCTGTTAAAATACGAACAAGTTATTGACCTTAATCAATATTCAATCAATAAGTTAGTCAAATTAGTCTATTGCTAATCAAAAACGAACGTAGTTTTCTCTCAATTCTAGCCATTACACTGCAACGTTCTTACTCTGCCAACTATATTTGCCAGAACATTGGTTATTTGGCGAACAACCTGGACAGATCTACTCCCAACTTCTATCTTGAAAAATAATTGTACATTGACATCCTAATTCTACCTACAATTGATTTGACTAGCTGATTCATCAATGCCCAATCCTAAAAATTGTGCATGTGCAGTGATTCTAAATTTCTTATGAACGAGGTTTGATGACACAGTCAGTAAGAATAACAACTGAACAGTGAACAGGAATAAGCTTTTATGTAAAATGTCTATAACAAATCTACACTGTAAAATTCAAAATGGTAATCACCTTGTCTTCTCAATAGCGGTGGCCAGGTCTTCCACAGAAACTGGTGCGTCGAGCTCCGAACGTTTTAACTTTCGTATTTGTTCTGGGTTCTTGCCTGCTATTTTTCTACGCATGGTCATCATTGCAGCGTCCCTGGAAAACAGATAATGAAGGGGTTTTTGAAGCTGTCATAACCCTGCTTACAGGTACATATGTTTATCTTTCCTCGTTAACCAGGAATAGCAAATTTCTATTATAGAATTGCCTGAAACAGGGATACCTATCACACTTACCTACAAAGATTTGTAATATCAGACCCGCTGTAACCGTCTAGTTTGGAGGCAATTTCTGATAAATCCACATTCTCTGCCATAACCACTTCGCATAGACATAGTTTCAGCAGTTTAACTCTTGTTGACTCTAGAAAATACAATTCGATTTCAAATAAACATACATAGCTGAAAATCATTACATAATTTTTAAAACTTTACCATCAGGTAGACCGATGTATATCCTCTTTTCGAATCGTCTTCTGAATGCCTCATCAATGTCCCACGGATGATTTGTGGCAGCTAAAACCATTATGATTTTGTCTCGATGACTGTAGAAATAAGCAAATTGTGTGGATGATTTAGTAATCGTGACAAAACGCGGCCTTAGTACAGAAGTTATGGTAAAATTTTTCATCTATCGAAAACTTACTTCCTAATCTACGAGTAAATTAGGAATGAAATTTTTAACATGCGCATGTCATACATGCATTCATCTACCATCTGTCAGAATTTACTTCTTTATCTAAAGGCGGAAACACATCGTTAAAACGCGACGCGATCCGATGGAAGGCAACGCGTGTTGAGTAGAATCAATTTGTATTGTTTTCTATGACCAGAGTCACACTATCAACATCCGATGCGCCACCATGCACAGTACAGTCTACACGTAGCGTCGCGTAATAATCTGTTTCTACCTTAAGAGTACCTTACAACGAATATGAAATTACATGAAGTCACCACATAACTTACAAAGCTGCACAGAGTCCATCCATCTGTATGAGCAGTTCTGCCTTGAATCGCCTTGAGGCCTCGTGTTCAGAATCTGCGCCTCTCACTGCGCAAAGTGAATCCACCTCATCCAAGAATATCGTGCTGGGAGCATAAAACGCGGCCTGAAAATTCATATAAAAGTGCGTTACAATTAAAAGTGATTGATATAACGGCCTCTGTGGCGTAGTCAGTAGTGATACCGCCTGCGGCGCTTGAGGTCCTGGATTCGATTCCTGGGTCGTTAACAAATGTTTGTTTCGGAGTTTGGGTGTTTTCTATGTAAAATTTGTATATATTTAGAAATATATAAGTATGTATATCAGTCGTCTAGATCCCATAGCACAAGCTTATATTAGCTTAATTTGGGCTAACTGATGTCCACAAATAGGTATTTATTTTTATTATTTTATATAATAACCAGAATTAAGTTCAACCTAATCCTGATTAATTTCATGTATTAGTCGTAACTACTCATAGTTAATTTACATTCAAGATTGACTTTGATTTTAATATTTACTCAGAAGAAACCCTCGTACATAATTTGCAATAATCAGTTCCGTATGATGTTTAAAGTCAATAATATACGGGACTAGTCCCGTATGATACTGGTCATGGACGATAATCTAGATTATCGTCATTAGATCTAAGGAATACAACTTAGCAGGAAGATAAGGTTTACTCTTCTATGTATAGATAATTAAAATCATTTAATTTGATCTGACGTGTGGTGTGTCTAGGATGGATAAAATACAAAATGAGTATGTATCATAACAGAGAGTTTGAAAGTGACAACAGTGATTGAAAAAAAAATAGAAGAAACAGTTTGACTTAATATGATGAGAAGGAATGAAAGGCGTAACTAAAAGGCGATGTATTTGAATGTTGAAGGATGGAGAGCCATCGGAAGGCTGGAAAGAGTGAGTGATGAAACTAAAAAGTAATAGGAAGAAATGGTAATAGAAGACATATTTCGTAGACCCCACATGACGCATGTTTTTATGAGTTATTATTACTCATTATTAAGAAATATGATAAATTAGAACAAGAGCAAATTCTCTTGCTCTTGTTTCATATATACAGTGATGATTTGATTTGATCTAAATGAATTTAAAATACAAATGATTCTCGTAGTTTAGATGTAAAAACTATGGAGATCAATTTTATTTTAAACTCATTTCTAAATTTGATAAAAGGGCAAGTTAAAACTAACGAAAAGCATTAACAAAAGGAATGTATTTACTGCTAGACTTACCATATCAAACAATAGTCGAACCAGTTTTTCAGAATCTCCTCGATACTTAGACGTAAGAGTCGCAGATGATACATTGAAAAACGTAGTATGACATTCTGTAGCCACAGCTCTTGCTAGCAGCGTCTTGCCGGTACCCGGAGGTCCTGTGAGAAGAACGCCTTTCCATGGCCGCCGAATGCCCTGAAAAATTATTGCATAACAATATGTAAGTATTATTTTAGATTGAAACAAAAGTACAATACATATTATGCACGGGCTGTCATCTTTCTTTTGGTTATTAACAATGCCCTGTTTGGTAAGTATTTCGATTCAAAGTAAAGTACTAGACTTTACAAATAGGCCACAAGACCATGGCAAGTCACGGGATTTTCTCCTTGAGTAGGAAAAGCTTGTCAACTTTTCCTCAACAACATCTTTAAGGAGTAGCCTAGCGTATAAGTATCTACTTCTGAACGAAATCAGAATAGAAGTGACTTTATTCAACGATAGCGACCACGCTATCGTTGAATAAAGTTTTTCAACGATAGCGTGCGTCAAAATACGTCAAAATAAAAAAAAATCATTAATCAAAGGACCACCTTTGATTAATGCATGAACAAATTCTAGTAACTCATAATCATTACCGAGTCAAATATCTGGGTCAATCTGAAATCTATAAAATATCTAGAACGCCATTGTAGTGGACATGGCAAGTGGCACCAACTTTGGTTATGTCAAAAGCTTTAGGCACACTATTGTTACGATTTATTCATTTTGTATCGCCTCTTACGACACCCTCAGAATGAGTGAGGATGGCGACAATACTTTTGCTCTTTCCCGTCGTCACACTAACGAAACACACGCTAGCGAAAAGAAAAATTACTAAAAACAACACAATAGTGCATCTGACGCTATACGGCCGCTGCGCGTCCCACTCTGTATAACAGATTATTATATTACAGTTCACAATATGTAACCGATGGGGGGTTCACCATCTTGAAAAACGACTCAGACTACTCAAACGGTCATTTTACAATTCTACAGTGACAATTACAGAATAACTTATTCTTTTCCTTAAAGATTATTTCTTTCCATGTAGAGAACCTTTTTGAATACAAACACAATTACCCACATTATGAAACTTGTGATTTTCTAGCAGTGAGTATAGCATAAGTACAAAGTTAACACGCAATACGCCAATTTACACAGGCGCCATAATCGCGGTACAGTAATTGGGCGCTCGAGCTAAAGTCCTCGAAATATCCTTATCCTCAGTTGTTACGATGTTTCACCAAGATAATTTGCAGAATGGTTTATGTATTCATGATGTTTGAAATGACAGTATTATATCCTGCTGATTTTGGAAAAAAAATGTTATTCGAGTCATTTACGAGTAAATACCCAGTAAGTACATAGTTTTTACTTGCCCATTTGATAACGTGTGGGACAAAAATGCCGGTCCCAAACAGACTAAAACTACACGGTCCCTATTCATCCATCTAGCGTTAGGGCGTCTGCGATCTGCACGGAAAAATGATCCAGGATTCCCGTTAGACTTTGGTAGTAAGTGATAAATAACATCGGCCTCACCTAGCGTTATCTTTACAACTGTAATATCAGTAATTACGTAAGAACTTACCTTCTCTCTATATTCGTAATAAAAAGGTATAATTGTTTTCTCACCTTAAAATAGTCAGGCATCACCAACGGTAGAACCACAGCCTCCTGTAGAACAGATTTTGCATCTTCCAACCCAATGACATCCTTCCAACGTACATCCGGGTTCCTCTGCAAAATATCTCTCTCCAGTGTTTCTACTAGATGATACTCATAACCTGTAGCATCGAAAACTTTTTCTGGCTTCTCATCTTTTTCATATAGTGTTGTGACATCTCCTCCTTCTAAAGTTGGATCAGTTTTTCTAACTGTCGGTTTTATAGGAACTAGGTTTCGTTTTGATCTAGGCATCCTTTCTACTGATCTCGTCTTCCTACCACTACTCACTGAAGACAGGGCAGATGAGTTCTTTCTAGATACTATGGAAGGCAACGTAGGCTGTATGTTTGGATCTCGTCGTCGCAATGTTCCTGCCCATTTCTCTGTTGTGGGGTCTGGCT
Organism: Miltochrista miniata; assembly: GCA_933228765.1. Classification (NCBI taxonomy): domain Eukaryota; kingdom Metazoa; phylum Arthropoda; class Insecta; order Lepidoptera; family Erebidae; genus Miltochrista; species Miltochrista miniata. The sequence continues at coordinate 5,426,417 of OW121758.1, forward strand.
GTTTTGGGGCAGAGTCTGATCCTTGGTCTTGAAAGTTCATGACTTGTGGGGTTACGACTGAAACGTCAATTTATTAAGGCTCAAATGTCATGAAAAATAGTTGCGGGAAACAATATAATAATCGGTTAGACTATAGAAATTTCAACTCTCTGGGTATCACGGTTCCTGAGATACAGCAGCAGCAGCTGACGGAAAGACAGACCGTCTGTCTGTCCGTCACGAGGCTGGTCCTAAATATTAGATGAGTATGCACAGTGTACGCAAGTTAAAAGTATTTATCTACATAAAACATACGGGTATACATCATTACAGTACATATTTAAGTACATGAAATAAGTGTGTATGTTACGCGGTGACTTGAGTGCGGTGCCTGGTCCTTTCCTCATAGTTATAGGTACTTAGAATTAGCCAGTAAATTTAAGGTCTGACGCTCACGGGTCTCATTGTGACTAATATGATGTGTACAAAACACACGTATTTTCAGAACGTCTGGCCAATTGTTGTTCTAATGTTGGAATCAGAAAACGGCTGGCGATGTTGAAAGATAAATCAAAATTCTTATGTGGCTTTATCTTAGGCACTTACTTTGTGTGGGGGGATGTCTGGTTCCCGAAGCCGCATGTGTACTAGACGGTTGCTTCTTGGCTCTTTCCCTCCTGAACTCACTCCGGTCTGCCCGAAGACCGTCTCTTGGAGGATCGTCTTCTCCCTTTTTATCACAGTTCCTTCGCGCCGTCATCCGAGCGAAGCCAAAAGGTTGGAGACTCTCCACCATCATTCGATCCATCATCCTGGCCATATGGTGGAAGCCAGATGATGAGCTGTAATAGATAATGTAACCTTAGTGAAACTGTTTAAATAAAGGCATTTATTTGGTTTGAATATGTCTGGCTATATGGACTGACAAAAACTGGTACATTAATACTATCAGACTACTGATACAATGTGGTAACTGAAATCTACAGTAATCTTTTCGCCACAGTTATTCGCTGTTTAATATTAAGACCACAGCCTGAAGGAGTTTTAAACTGTGTATTCGTCAGATTATGCTTGGTATAACCATCTCTACTTGCAGCTTACATACAAAATTTGTCAAACTTGAAAATGGTGGAAGTACCAGGCAGGGAAATGCTAAAAAAAATAGGCTCGCTATTTGCATCGTAGAGCAAGCTGCGAGGTGTATTTGAAGCTCAATGAAGCTACGCGTCATTGAGCTTCAAAATACACCTTGTAGCTTGTCTAATCATTCTGTCATGATGTGAAAATGAAGAAAGAATCTCCTTTTCATTTTAGTAAATCTACCTGATGCTACGATATAAACTTCTGATAATATCGACATCGCTCCTAACAGAGAACGCTAATCCTAGAGTCGCAGAAATAATAGGTTTTGTAGGGCTTTACACTTCTCTATTCTTATTTTTTCCTGTCAGGTTTTGTAGGGAAGGGATATCTAAACGAAATCTATCGAGAATCTGTGCAACCGATACTCAAAAGGTGAATACCGGCTGCACAAATTCTCGATTGACGATGATAAAGATCTAATTTTAATTAACTTGCCATTTGCCCATTCTACCTGCCTCTTGTACGCAATCTATGTACTGTATTTATATTTACATGGTGTACAATAAAGTATATAATAAATAATAAATAAATAAATAAATGCTAACTGCTCGAGAAGGGCAACTAAACTCTATGTGTAACGTTCAGCACGCTACAACACCCTGGGGATCTGTGTTTTCAATAACCTTGTGATTTTTATATTGATCTCAGAAAGTGAATGACTCAAAAACCAAGTCTACTGCGCCCTCCAAGGATTGAGTTTATTTATTAAACAACTTTGACTTTAGAAGACATGACTGTACCGTGTGATACATTGTGGATACGAATCAGACCACCAACCTGTTGACACTAAACAAGACGACAAATAAAAGGGCGTCGCCTTCGATCAAATACTTTCGGTTGACAACAAATTCGCTTGTGACTAAAATATGATTAATTATATTTTATGTGGGTGGATATGACAACTCTGCCTACCTCCTTGAAAATAATCCATAGGTACTAATATCATAGAGAGATTTGATTGTTTGTTTGTTTGCACACATTTTGTTTTGTGTAGTCGTTTCGAAACCTAGGTATTCGATATACCTAGGTTTCGAAACGACTACACCGATTTGAAAAAATCTTTCACTGTTGGAAAACTACACTATCCCCGTTCAAAATTGACTATATTTTATTCCCGTATTCCCACGGGAATGGGAGTTCCGCGGGCGGAACCGCGTGATGTGCTCTAGTCACAAATAGGTAACTGTCACTTTTATTCCCTGCCATTTTGACACTATTTACAAATCTAGTAATTCAGAGTTATTTGTCCAGTAACCCTAAATAATCTATTGTTACGTTCTTCTTGACTACATTCTTGCGACTACTATAATAAAAGTTATCTAGAGATGATATTATATACTGCAATAATATCTACAGTAAGTTTACTGAAATAGGTATCTATCGTGTAAGATATTCGTATACCTGTACCTGAGTACATCAATAAGTGCTACTTCAAAGCTTACAGTAGTACCAAAAGTAAGCTAACATACCCGAAGAAAGGATCATGTTCAAAAAATTGTCTAATTCCACCAACATTTGGGTATAAAGAATCTCCGAACCCAAAATCCATTTTTCTCCTCAACAATCGAATAGCATTTGCTAGGTACATAAGTATGAGTGTTACAATCACATCGAGGTCACTGTAGGGTCACGAAAACATAATTTTTCTAAGTGTGTAGTTGAATAAGTGTGTCATTACTTGTGTTGGACCGGCTTGTTGGAAAATAGTGTACCACCTGACAGGTTTGTTATTGGCATGTTGTCATGGCAACCGCTTGCGGAAACCAACGACTACACAAGACCCAATGCGTAAGCCACAAACAAAATACAAGCTTTACACTAAAAAGGTCAATCGTTCAAAGAAAATAAAACCTTAATTTGTACGTCAAAAGCGCTGTTATTGTCTGTAAGTAATTTACCTGATTTATGGCTTTGGGGTCCTTGACTGGTCTAGTTTTTGTGAACCTCGAATTTATGTATGTGTAATGACCAAAATGGACTGTGATAATTGCTAACCACTAAATAATGGGCGGTGGTGTGCATTGAACTTTTTATATGTGTCATCAGGACCTGAGGCAGCGTAGTAGAGAAAGGTCTAGTTTAAGTATCAAGGAAGTCGAAGGTGAATGACAAAGTAACTGAAACTGAAACCATCATTGTTCAAACAGGTCCGTATGGCAACGGAAAAGAGTCAAGTAAAGTAATCTTTATTGACTTAAACATTTTTACACTTGTATCCAGTATGATATTCCACATCTAGCCGTTCAAGCTAACCCCTGCCATTCCCATGCTAGTTGACGGTGATTCCCATTATTTCTATAGAACTGTGACGTCATAGAACTGTTGAAACGTTTTTCTCCCTGTTTTTCTATGATAGATCAGATGCAATTAAATTTGTCCCATTTGTTCCATAGAAAAAATTATACTTTTGCTTAATTGGAAACCTCGATCTCCATGTTCTACAAGTTCCCTTTTTACATGTTCCTAAATGCCTTTCACACATTTTTTATTCCAACTCCTATTTCCATAACCAGTTTTACATACATACATACTTACATTACATATTATGAGGTACCTACAATACACACTGGACCTTAGTGTCCTATATCGGAACAACTTTATAAAAGGAATTATAGAATATTACAGTTGAATGTTGCAATAAAACAAGCTAAATCATTTAAAGCAATTAGTTTTATTAACCATAATTAAAATAAACGAAAACGAAACGTTCCGATTATTCCCAGTTGTTCCGTTCAAGTAGTTCCGTGGCGGAACTAGTGAGACTTTTTTTCCCAGTTGTCCCGCGGAACAAAGCATTAATAATTCAGTTCCCATTAGTTCCGCGGAACAAAGTAGAAATGAAATACTAATAAATTCATTCCCAGTAGTTCCGCGGAACAAAGCATAAATTTAAAACTAATAAATTAAGTCCCAGTAGTCCCGTGGAAGAAAGCATCTCATACATACGAATATTTTATGTTCCCATTAGTTCCCTACGGTGTCTTACGGCTATTTTCTCATACAATTAAAAAAAAATGAAGATCGACAAAACAAATGAAGATCGGTATAACAAATGAAGACTGACAAAACAAATGAAGATCGACAAAACAAATGAAGATTGACAAAACAAACGAAGATCGACGAAACCAATGAAGATCAATGAAACAAATGACGGTTGGAAAAACAAATGACGGTTGGAAAAACAAATGACGGTTGGAAAAACAAATGACGGTTGGAAAAACAAATGACGGTTGGAAAAACAAATGACGGTTGGAAAAACAAATGCCGATCGAAAAAACATATGCAGATCAATAAAACAAAAGACTATAAGCAAGTTGATAAGGTCAAAAGTTTCTTGCAGCCATATTTTGTAAGCTAAATGCGATTACCGTTAAAAAATAGGTGCAAGCAATTCTCGACCTTATAAATATGCACGATATTTATTTATTTTTTTAAATATTCGTGATCTGTGATGTCTATAAACGCCTAAAAGCACATTTTTAGGGAAGTGTCATTAAGGTCGAGAATTGCTCGCAGCTATTTTTTTGAATGGTTATCGCATCTAAATTACAAAAAAAGGATCCATGCCAATTTCGACCTTATGAGCATACATAATATCTATTAATTTTGTATATATTCGTGATCTGTGATGTCTTTAAACACCTAAAAGCACATTTTTAGGGAAGTGTCATTAAGGTCGAGAATTGCTTGCACCTATTTTTTTAAATGCTAATCGCATTTTGATTACAAAACATGGCTGCAAGTAACTTTTGACCTTATCAACTTGCTTATAGTCTTTTGTTTTATTGATCTGCATAATGTTCTTCGATCGTTATTTGTTTTTCCAACTGTCATTTGTTTTGCTGATCTTCATTTGTTTCGGCGATCTTCATTTGCTTTTGTCGATCTTCATTTGTTTTTGTAGATCTTTATTTGTTTTGAAAATTATTTAACTACTTTATACTTTTAAACTAGATGTTCTTCGTATAGATCTTTTTCCACTCGCATGTTCTAAAAGATCCACATTTATTAAAAATAAAAATACTTTAAAGCTTTAAGGTATTAAAGTGGACATAATATAATGTCCATAAAGATCCATGATAGTTCCCCTACGGAACTATTGGGAATAGAAAAGTCTCAATAGTTCCGCTACGGAACTAGTGAGAATAGAAAAGTCTCACAAGTTCCGCCACGGAACTACTGAGAATAAAAATGTCCCAGTAGTTCCGTGGTGCGGAACAACTGGGAAAAAAAAGTCTCACTAGTTCCGCCACGGAACTATTGGGACAAAAAGTCTCACTAGTTCCGTCGCGGAACAACTGCCGCGGAACTACTGGGAATGAAGGAAAACGTTCTATCGTAGTTCTATGGAACAAATGGGACAAATTTAGTTGCATCTGATCTATCATAGAAAAACAGGGACAAAAATGTTTCAACAGTTCTATGACGTCACATTTCTATAGAACTAATGGGAGACACCCCTAGTTGACACTGTGTTAAAAAGTATGAGATGCCTCCACCCCAATTCATCTCGAGGATGTCGTAAGAGGCGACTTAGGAAACACTTTCGCAAAACGACCCATTGCGTAGATAAGGAAATCTCGAAATGAAACCCAGTTGTCAGTAAATTGACAATCATTAAACAAAGTAGAATGCTTTATGGGCGGCTTGAAAAATTTCAACTGCAGGTCGCAGTCGTCATTTCGACACGGCAATAGGCTCACCACCAATTACGAGGATAAAGGCTTGACTATATGTATTGTTCAAATATTCCTTAGCAGCAAATATTACGCAATTTGGTCTTTTTGCGTTTAAAAAGTCGCTAGCAAGATCTTTGAAACCCAAGCCACATTTCGGACTTATCTGCAAGGGGTGCATCGGTGAATAACGTCCACTCCCACCTGTTCTGTTGCGTAGTTCTATTAACAGAACTACTGGTAATTTTTTTCCCATTAGTTCTGTCCACAGAACAAATGGCGAAATGCTCATATAGTTTAAGAGATTGTGTTGAAATACGATAATTATGAAAATGTATTCATGCAATTGGCAACTAGTGGAAAAATGTACCTGAAACTTGCATACATCTCCAACGGCGGTCATGGTGAAGAGAAGGAACATTGGATACGAACCCTGTACCAACCCATCTGGTCTAGATGGAAATACTAAATCAGGCCCTCAAAGCAATTGGGAGGAGCTTAGGTCCAGCAGTAATCTACTATCTTCTTACCCCCTTATTCATAATTGTTTATTAAACCTATTTTAGTTAAAACACATTTTAAGTCTATTGCTGTCTCTAACCATACTCTGTCATTGGTTAGAGACAGCAATAGACTTAAAGTGTGTTTTAACTAAAATAGGTTTAATAAACGATTATGAATAAGGGGGTTAGTGTTAGCAAGTGATCACTGCTTTTGCCACTGTTACACCACTGTTTCTTGACAGAATTGTTTAGAAACAGTGGTGTAAAAAAACTCTTAGTTTATTACCAAAGCTAATTCAAGACTGTTGGCATCTAAAGAAAATTTACGCTCCGCGATTATTTGCCCGATCTAGAAAGGATATGAATCGTCTCTTAACTCGTTTAGATGTCATTCTTGGATCAGGTTTGGAAATAAATTGAAAGAAACTTTGATACTGCTGTGTAATTAGCATTTTCCATACTAATATATCTTTGCTGATAGTCAAATGCTTTGGGCATATTTTTAAAAATGAAGATTTACCCGCAGAGACTGAATTAGATGAAAAGGCTGGCAGTTCAAGGTCGGGTAGCAAGCAGGAAGAAAGGCTGATTGTCACATTAATGCCGGATTCGATCTAAACCGAAGTTAAACAAGTGTTACTATTTCGGGCATAGAACATTAGACAGTCACGTAAGCTTCAATGTCTTTAAACCGGCCCAAGTGAAAAAGTATTGGTAGAGCTTTGAACACCATAGAAAAAACTGAAGACATCTCATCAACCGAAAAACACCAAATTACTTACAAAATTAGCCTGCTAGATGTAAATTCACGTTAGGTCATGTCACACCTGATTAACTTCGTCCATAGACCTGTAAGCAATTACCTCCATCGTAAAATTTGCACCACCTCCATAGCTCTTTTCGACGTTTTCCTTTGAATGCAACATTGCAAGGTAAACGACCCTGTGTTTACCTTCCGGGGTAAACTTGACAGCTTCGAGGCGAATGTGTGTCAAAGGTCGACGACTGGACACATATACGAGGGGTCAATCGCCGAGCTCATCGTTAATGCAATCGATGCGTCGAAGACATCTATTATAATCGGCTTATAGATATTCTAGGGCAGTACGATATTGCTGCTTATAACTTATTCGTGAAGGATAGAAACTTTGTCAATGTAGAATAGGTTATTATATAGAGTTGCTAGAAATAAAGTAATACTGAAGTTCTGTTTATGGGTCTACTAAATAATATTATTATTGTAAAATAAGTTTTAAATTCGTAAAAATCTTAACTAATTGATACAAAGTAACGATATGATTCTGTCTGAGATATCTTTTCTTTGCAAATATAACGACTCATTTAAATGTTATTATGCGTTGTATTATTAAAAATTAGTCACGTGCAATTAGGCAGTCTATATCGTCATCATCATTTATATATTACAGAATAGACGAATACAAATAGTAATGATTTTTGTTACGTGTAAAATAACCTGATCTAAATCTCAAAGATCACCCCGTCTGAATACTTATGTATAGAACTAGAGTGAAAATAATCCTTAATTCTGTACGTTGTTATGACAGCTTGATATCAAGGCATTACTTATTTATTCTCTAGATTTTCAAGATAACAAGAGAATAAAGATGATATCAAAGCTAGCTGTATTTCATTAGTGCAGTTTTCTTCAGATAACAAGCACTTATTCAGAGAGAAATTGCCACCCCACGCCCCCACATGAGACGACATAGTTTTATGTATGAATCATAATGTATCAGTTATTTTTAGAATGGTAGTCTGACGACCTAGACTTGGAATATTAAGCTATAATGAAGTCATGGGAGAAAAATCTCCCTCCCGAATTTCGCAGTCGGCTGCGGGGTCGTCGCCAGCTGCTGTACTCCTAGGACTACCAGCTTCCATGACCCAAGGCCTGAGCACGGCGAGTCGGCTGCTTGTCGTTCTTACAGAAGCAGGCCAAGACGGTGGCATGTCTCTTTGCCCCTCATAGTAGTGGGATGGCACCCAACTATCCCCCTTTCCCCAAGTAGCGGGGTAACACCTGAACAAACCCCCCCGACGCGGTATAGTACCCAAACATCTAAGCAAGGCCGCGGTGGTAGCCAAAGTCTGCCGGGAACAATCCGGGACATCCTTCCGAGAGTTCACCCGGAACTCCCGGCATTGTGGGGTTTAGTCGGTTGGAGTCTGGCATATCATCCATTCCACACGTGAAAAAAAGAGGTTGGGTGGTATTGTTGACTCGTGCTCAGTGGATCATCTGATAAGTACTTCACCTATTATATCTAGTGGAGCACGCTAGGGGCGCATTTTGATTTCCGAACGTGTCTTTGCTACGGAACTTATCAGGAAATCTTAATATATAAAACAAAGACGGGTTTGTTACAACATTTATAACTCAAGAACGGCCGTACAGATTTGGCTGAAAATTGGTGGGGAGGTAGCTTAGAACCAGGAGACGGACATAGGATACTTTTTATCCCGTTTGACCTCGCTTTTTTTCCGCTTTTTTTGGTTGATTCACTATTCTGCTGGCGACGTCCACCGGTAGTCCACGTCCTATGCATGAATATGCGCAATTTCTTCAATAATGCGACGGGAAACATCTATCGTTAACGAAATTATTCTGACGGGAGTAAATGCGACGGAAACGGGTGATTTACTCTCTTATGTGACGCATACGAAGTTGCGCGGGTCAACTAGTAAAATATATTTTAATCCCGGTCTTGCAAAACCTTTGACGAGTAAGTAGTGGTCTTGACTTTACAAGTCATATTTTTTCATAGGTTCTAGTCCTGGTGATTCGATATTGATTTCAACTGGATACGTTCACCGATACCTGAAGAACCAAACAGACAAAAAACAAAGATCCCATAAAGGTTTTTTTACATGTGGAAATCCTACGTGCGGTAATACAAACATAAAGGTAGTCCCAGGTAAGGCCTCGGAAGGATGTCCTAGGGCACCCGGCAGATCCCATAAGTGTTACATTTTTACTTTTTGAGGTGCAGTTCCTCACAAATACTATGTACATTTGTACATAGTAAAATAAGTATATTGATGTAGAGTATATAGAAGTATTTACGTCATTACATCAATATACTTATTTTAGAGGGCATGGCCGTAAAAAAGGACACAAAAATCAAATCACCAATTGATATCAACATTAATCATGGAGATTGTCAGCAGACCATACATCATTATTTTGTACTCTTAAGGATGTGCGATCGAGATATTTGTGGTATTGCGGTCTATAAACAACAATCACACCCATTTCCCCCCAAAGAGGCAGGTAGAGACATATTGCAGACATCTACTTCACAAAATTATGTACCAAGAGTTGAAACAGACAAAGACAGGCTGATGCTACTTACAGTTTAACTGAAAGTGGATGATAAGAAGTTTTCAGGCAACCGATAAGGCTTCCGTGTTATTGGCAACCGACTCCAATTGCTTTAAGTGCTTTTCGAAGGATGGAAATGTTTGTTAAGTTGAAGTTCCACAAATGATTGTCACTGGACTTGACAAGATCTTTTACCAAACACTGTGCACATGATGCTACGAACTCTTCTTTTTTTTTCTTTTTTATAACACTAAGGCAAAGATTTATTGCACACTGAGTAATATATATTTTACAGCACTAATCTCGTAAAGCTTGATTACCCGTGTTGCAAACAAAGACATACAGTAAACGAGTGTCAAGACCAATTGGCCAATAAACAGCAATGGAGCGCACAAAACGACGCCTACGCAACAATTGGACTTATTGTATGACAAGGCAAATCTGAAAGATATCCTTACTAACTGTGCTACACAATTTTACACTTTAAAACAAAGGAGTTAGATACATATTAGGATAGAAGGTTTCCTTTGATAATTTAAGATATTTCAGTGACATGACCAGACACATATCCTTGCTTATTAATTGAATAAGGAAGTGTTATAATCCTGTTAATTATATTAAAAGTACTTAAGTTAGGTTTTTTTTTTTTTTTTTTTTTTTTTTTTTTATTAACTAACTACAACTACAGACGCTTGGTCCGTACCATTTTTAATTAGTTTATAAATGTAATTTAAGTTAATATCTGTCTCCGCGTTAGACAAATCAATAGTTATAACCTATAATAATATAATTATAATAATAATCTAGGATGAAATATAAAATAACTAGCTGATGCGCGCGGCTTCGCCCGCGTGGAATTTGGTTTTACGTTTCCGCTTCCCATGGGAACATTTACCCGGGATAAAAAGCCTATGTGTTATTCCGGACTCTACTCTACCCCTGTACCAAATTTCAACCAGATCCATTCAGCCGTTAGAGCGTGATTGAGTAACAAACATCCAAACATCTAAACATCCAAACATCTTCACAAACTTTCACATTTATAATATTAGTAGGATTAAGTTAGTAGCGGCCCCGACCGTGTCGCTGCCGCTCCAAGTCAACGTCAAGGGCACGGGTTTTTTATAAAGGACAAGAGAGTATCTCTCGCCCTATCGTCCCTTCGCCGGATTGCCATTTTTAGGTTGTAATCCCTCACTTGCTCTGTAGTCGCAACTTCAGCGCGAGTTATCAGACGCGCTGTCGCGTCATCACTGCTGTCGTCTGTGTAGTAGACACAGGTGTTTGTGTGCCTTGAAATTGCGACCACAGCATGCGGGACACTTTGGAGGATTTGGGATTTGCGTGATGTTGTACGCACTATAACCACCTTTTCGTACGTCAATCCCTGCGATTCGTGAACCGTTAGTGTGCGAGATCCCTCGTTGTTACCGTATCCCTGACTGATTAAGAGAGCTTTCTCAGCCTGGGTGTGGACGAGGTATAATGTGTCATCCTGTTTCGGGATCTCCGCACCTGTGAAAGGTCTCAACGACAGTGATTTAGTACGGTTTTTGAATGAGTATATGCCACTATAGATTTCACTGAGGGCATACGCTACATCCTGGGGGTTTCTGTACGTACATAACAGCTCTTTTGTTATGTTAGTAATAAGGTTGGGTCTATTATAGAACAGTGGGAAAAGGTTGTCTCTATCTATGTACGGAAGCTGATTGTTATCACCGATCAATAGGGCTTCGCTGGCTTTGGCAAGCTGTATTGCCATTACTATGGATCCAAAGTGGTTCATAAGAGCCTCGTCCACCATGAGGCGTATACACGATTCGCCCTTACTCATTCCATTGACCAGAAAGGATGCCATAGTCCGCACTCTTGTTTTGACACGATCGCCTATTCGGGGCTCCAGCTTGTCCCTAAGATCCCTGGCAGCTTCCGTAGTAGTTGTTAATATGATGTCACTTTCAATTTTTATTTCAGACATCACCCAGGTCGTCTTTCCGCACCCGGGAACTCCATTTACCCATGATATAGTGGGCGTCGTCCAGTGCTCCGGGTATCCGCTGTCGCCCAGGTCTCCCGATATGGTTTGTGCCATATTCAGAATCCTGTCTTCGAGCATCACCTTTGTACACTTGGCGACTACCACCATTGAATCGCCGGGTGGTGTTTTGAATACCAGCTTACCCTCCCTTGACTCTTCTTCATTCAAGGGCACAATACCACACCCGTGACTGTAGGCCGCCATGTACGATCCCGATACTTAAGTTAGGTTAGGTTTCCTCAAAACTATTATAACACCTAGATAGTTATGGTACATCTAACTTATATTTATATTTGCAGCGCTAACTTTTAAACTATACCGTATCATAATATAGGACAATATATTTCTTGAAGGAAGGGCATGCTACGATGGTTCGGGCATGTGGAACGAATGGGAGATGAAAGAATGACAAAACAGATATACAACGCGAAAGTGGATGGACGTAGGAGTCGGGGAAGGCCACGACACACCTACCACGACCAAATTAATCATGTGTTAGTGGAGGGTGGTGTCAAGAGCCGTAGGAACCGACGTGCATGCATGACAAGAAAATGAAAGTTGAAGAGGCGAGTGAGGTGTGTATGGACCGTGCCGTGTGGCGCTCGGTTCTTTCTGCCTACCTCGCAAGGGATTTGGCGTGAAGATAGTATAGTATAGTATAATATATTTCTTCTTATCGTCATCTATAGCGTATTCTCAGTTATTTCTAAATCCTATCTGGATTTGGAGTCTGATATCCGCTTATATTGGTCTCTACGAGCAGATTTCAGTATCGTTGGCAGCGACTGCAATCTGATCTCCCAACCCTATAGACACTCCTGCCAGCGTTGATCTCAACTTCTTTGGTCAGCAGGTATTCCGCTTACAGGGAAGATATCTTGAGTTTCCGAGATACCGGCGGGTCGTCGGTGCACCGCTTACGAATGAGGTACTTTTGTTGAGTCTCCGCAATATTAACGGGCCTTTTACACGCTATGATTGATTTGTGATAAACAAATCCTACGCTACATTCAAACAAAGTCGCGTCTTATTTTCATCGGACGTGTGAATGTACTGTCAGAATAGAATAGATTACAATAAGAATAGAATAAATATAAATATATTCACGGACATTTCACACAACGCTATCTGATCCCAAAGTAAGCTAGGAATAACCTGCTTGTGTTATGGGTATCAGACCACGGATATTAATACTTATATACTTTTAAATACATACTTATCATACATAGAAACACCCAGACTCTTGAGGCAAACATTTATGGGTCACACAAATATTTGTCTCCGGTGGGAATCGAACCCACGACCTCCAGCGCTGCAGGCGGTATCACTACCGAATGCGCCACAGAGGCAGTCGAAATAAACTTTCTGTATGGGTGAATCCATGTCTCGAGTCATTCTTCCGAGAGCGTACCCAGGACGTAAACAGATAGTCAGTAGAACGAAAAAACAAACAAAAAATATAAGCATTTATCCCCGTAAAATTAAATATCCTTACTTGTACATAATACCTACAAAACTAATTAAGAAGTACATTTTAATTAAAGTTGTGGTCGTACACGTTGAATACTTTGCGTGAGGTGTGCATGACTGTAGTATTTGTAGATAGGTACAATTATATACGTGGGGGTAGGACCTACTTGCTAAGGACATTATGCAAAGAGTTTTGTGACTCATACAGTTTTTATCAATATTAGGTTCATTACAACCATTAGTATAGCGGTAAAAACCCCCTGTGCATATTCGGTAAACCACTGATAAGCTCCGTACGCAAAGGGCTCTCTTGATTTTTTTTCCAAAGTTTAGTGCTTTGTAATGCAATTTAGGCGTTGTTGTCAACTTGATCATCATAAGGGGTTGGTTAATTTTTTGATACCACTAAAATGGTAGACAAGCTTACGGTACCGCCTAATAGAAAGTGGTCACCATAGCCTATGGACGTTTGCAACACCAGAGGCGCTACGCTAGGTTTTTCAATCGCAGGTATTCACAAACCTGTCTATCCATTTCCACACGACAATAGTCTCATCACCTCTTACGTGCTACAAAGTACAACTGGCCTCTATCCAACTTTTGCGTAAAAGTTTAAAATCTTTAAAAAATTCTATGATGAGATGACAGTAAGGGTTGGAAAGGCAAACTTATTTGTACTATTGACTTTGCCTACCTTAAATGCCTCCGAAACAAAGCGATATATGTTTTACAATAGATGGATATCATTCAATACAATGGAAATAATGTAGTTTGCAAAATGAACAGCGCGTCAATGAACTCAGTACTTAAAACTAAGTCTCATAGCATTCCTTTCACGATTAATTACTTAATATACGTAAACGATTAATGTGGGTAGGTGCAACAGTCTAGACATGGAGTTTTCATTAGTCAAAATGTATTTTTGTACCACTACCGTTGCAGACAGGCATACGGCCAGACTGGTAGTTATAACTAATGTTTGTTCCTAATTGATGTAATTACTGTCCAAGTTTAAGATCGTTTCACAACTACTAGTCGTACTAATATCGTCCTGGGACATCCTTCCGAGGGCTTATTCGGGGCTCCCAACCAAACGCTGTTGGGCGTTACGTGAAGTTTTTTAGTCGGTAGGAGTCCGGCATAACATCCATGAGGATTTTCCCTCACGTTAAACAAAAAGTCGTACTAATATAACAATGCGAAAGTTTGAGGATTTAAATGTGTGAATGTGTAGTGAATGTTGATGTCTGGATGTTTATTACTATTTCACGCTGAACAAATCTGGCTAAAATTTGTTACTGGGATAGATTAAAGTCTGGCATAGGTCACTTTTTATCCCGGGAATAAGTTTCATAGGAAGTGAGAACAGGAACAAAATTCGACGCGTGTGGAGCCGCGTGCGCCATCTAGTATTTATATATTTAACTGAACCCCAAGCATAAATTGAGACATTGGGCTCGTGGAGCCCAAATGCTCGTTCGTTTTATAGGGAGATCGCAAATCGTCTAGTTTACTCTTCTCGTGAATAGGGCTGGCCTCTTTCTCGCTCAAAGAATCAGTATTGCAATTCAACTTGGAAATACGGCCAGCTCTGGAACTTTACCGGTTGCCATCGATGAGGAGGAATTCTTTGACACCTGAACGAGGAATTGTCAGTCTTACTACTCCCTCCCCTTATTTTGTTGATAATTTTCTTTTCTTTCTGTAAATAAATCTATAGAATATAAGTAATTTTAATTTCTCAATTTGTAAATACTTTATCAATAAAGCATAATTATTGAACAAAACAGGAAGTATGGTCTAGATATCCAATGGTGGTATTACCAAATACCTAACATGATAAGCTCGTCTTATATACTCTTATTATAGTTATTCATCTGTTCCTTTTATATAAATTTCTTAACCTTATTCTCTAAATTTCTTTGACCTCGTTTAAGTATGCGTTGGCATTGAAGCCTATATTTTTACACGCCAATCTTGAGTGAATTAATAACTAAATTATTACTTTAACCCTGAACTGGAACATAACTGCTTTCATAATGAAAAAATATATTTTAATATTAGAAATCTATATCGTGGTTCTCATAGCTTATGTTTACGCTTACGACTGTGAACGAATACGTGGCCATGAAAATATAGTTCAACTTAGTTCGTACGGAAATATCTACGGAAGAAGATCTCCATATTACAGCTTAAGGTTTTTTGCAGTATTCAGCTAGATAAATTAAACCACTAACATAAGTAGAAGAATAGGTGGCCAATGGAGCATATGAGTTCTAGAGTGGAGACCCCGACTTGGAAATCACAGGACTCATAATCATGGACTCACAGAATCATCGACAGTTTGCAGGGAGTAAAAGGTTCGGAAAGCGCAAGATTGTATAATGTGGCGTAATTTAGAAGCAAAGCCTTTACTATGATAGTTGTCCTCATTCAAACTCAGGACATCGCCATATTTACTATTAGCAAAGATAATATAATAGTACATACAGATCGGCAACTCCCTGTCGCGCCACAGCTGTCTATAGAGTTGACGGTCGTGTTGACGTACAATTTGATTACATTTATTGATCACACGCACACATTCAAGCTGGAGTTTCCGCCCTGTACCATTAGGCTGGTGAACATTTTCCCTCCTCAGGATTTCTATTAGGTATGTGTACGGTTCACGTTCCTTCATGACACACATTCGAGATTTTTAAGGTCATCGGAAAATTTGAGACTTTGGATGCCACAGCACTCTACAAAGTTCGTGGACAAATCTTTCACTGTACAAGCGGTTCGACTGTTGAATGCTTTGCCAGTATCTATAAGGCTAGCACAATCACTTACACAGGTTTCTTTCAAGAGTATGCTAATGAATCACTTTTTGTCTATCTCCGACTATTACTTTGTGTCTGTATGTATGTCTATGTATTGCATATATTATAAAATATATATGTATATAATTATATTTGTATGTTTATATATACTTACATAATTTTGGTTATGTTGTTAGTATATGTTTGCTACGAAAGATTGTATACTGCCCCTATCAGCTCCATGTTTTCTATCCATCCAAAGTTTGCCCTGCAGAGATTGTTTTTAGCGATAAGGCCGCCTATTGTACATACATAGACTAAGATTTTCTTTATTGTAAATGTTTCATCATGGTGTACAATAAAGAATATCTATTTATTACTAGCCGATGCCCGCAACTTCGCCCGCGTAAAAATTGTTCCCGTGGGAACTTATTCCCGGGATAAAAAGTAGCCTATGTGTTATTCCAGACTATAATGTATCTCTGAACTAAATTTCAGTCCGATCTGTTCAGCCGTTTGAACGTGAAAGAGTAACAAACATCCACACTCTCAAACTTTTCGATTATTCCCAGTTGTTCCGTTGAAGTAGTTCCGTGGCGGAACTAGTGAGACTTTTTTTCCCAGTTGTCCCGCGGAACAAAGCATCAATAATTCAGTTCCCATTAGTTCCGCGGAACAAAGTAGAAATGAAATACTAATAATTTCATTCCCAGTAGTTCCGCGGAACAAAGCATAAATTAAAAACTAATAAATCAAGTCCCAGTAGTCCCGCGGGAGAAAGCATCTCTTACATACGAATATTTTATGTTCCCATTAGTTCCCTACGGTGTCTTACGACTATTTTCTCATACAATTAAAAAAAATGAAAATCGACAAAACAAATGAAGATCGGTACAACAAATGAAGACTGACAAAATAAATGAAGATCGACGAAACAAATGAATATCAATGAAACAAATGAAGATCAGCAAAACAAATGACGGTTGGAAAAACAAATCACGGTTGGAAAAACAAAAGACTATAAGCAAGTTGATAAGGTCAAAAGTTTCTTGCAGCCATGCTTTGTAAGCTAAATGCGATTACCATTCAAAAAACAGGTGCAAGCAATTCTCGACTTTATGAATATGCATAACATTTATTTATTTTTTTATATATTCGTGATCTGTGATGTCTATAAACGCCTAAAAGCACATTTTTAGGGAAGTGTCATTAAGGTCGAGAATTGCTTGCAGGTATTTTTTTGAATGGTTATCGCATCTAGACTACAAAAAAGGTCCATGCCAATTTCGACCTTATGAGCATGCATAATATCTATTTATTTTTTATATATTCGTGATCTGTGATGTCTATAAACGCCTAAAACCACATTTTTAAATAAGTGCCATTAAGGTCGAGAATTGCTTGCACCTATTATTTTTAATGCTAATCGCATTTTGATTACAAAACATGGCTGCAAGTATGTTTTGACCTTATCAACTTGCTTATAGTCTTTTGTTTTATTGATCTGCAAAATGTTTTTTCGCTCGTTATTTGTTTTTCCAACTGTCATTTGTTTTGCTGATCTTCATTTGTTTCGGCGATCTTCATTTGCTTTTGTCGATCTTCA
Source organism: Miltochrista miniata (assembly GCA_933228765.1). NCBI lineage: Eukaryota > Metazoa > Arthropoda > Insecta > Lepidoptera > Erebidae > Miltochrista > Miltochrista miniata. The sequence continues at coordinate 5,443,979 of OW121758.1, forward strand.
TTTGTTTTTGTAGATCTTTATTTGTTTTGAAAGTTCCGCTACGGAACTATTGGTAATAGAAAAGTCTCACTAGTTCCGCTACGGAACTACTGAGAATAGAAAAGTCTCACTAGTTCCGCCACGGAACTACTGAGAATAGAAAAGTCTCACTAGTTCCGCCACGGAACTACTGAGAATAAAAATGTCCCAGTAGTTCCGTGGTGCGGAACTACTGGGAAAAAAAAGTCTCACTAGTTCCGCCACGGAACTATTGGGACAAAAAGTCTCACTAGTTCCGTCGCGGAACAACTGCCGCGGAACTACTGGGAATGAAGGAAACTTTTGCATTTATAATATTAAAGTAAGATTTATGTGAATTTTACACGACCTGGATCCTCTTGCCATATATTTAACTTCTAGCCCTCAGAAGATTCCAACTGCTAAGATGAAATTCGAAAAAAGAAGTCTTCATAGGGTTGGTTTCAAGAACTAGTTACAACTCTCAACGTAGCGCATTTAACAAAAATTGCCCATCTTATTGCAATTTTGAAGATGAATGATACCGGTTTTTCTAGTGTTTTGAAAAGCCAGAAACGTGGAAAGAATTTCTGTAGTCATTACTGGCTCTCTAAATCTCCCTCCCAACAGAAATCCTTTCCACATTCTGGCACTTAAAGACACTAGAAGAATGAGCTTGATTACACACAAACCAAACAACTATATCGGCAATTTTTTTTCAAAAACACCTCCTCACAGCGGTCGGACTTTAATAATTATGCCTAACTTTATCGCATTCGGAATCGCACGAGAACTGGGACACGCTCACTGGAAAGTACATGTAACGTTTCTTTTATAATAAGTAATAACACATATAAAGGCATATTTTATACCACTGTAACACTATTGACAACATTAAGTTAGTAAAATTATTCACAGTATTAAGCTAGTATTAAGTCGAAGGCTAAGCGAAGGTTTTCAAAAACATGCAGATTTTTTTACAAAAAGATGCAGATTACAGCATCCGTTATGACGATTTTTTGACCTGCGAGGTCAATTTGTAAAGAAATGAAAAAAATGCAATAGCGAATGTTCGACTTGGGGCTGGTTGATAGATAGATAGATAGATATTCTTTATTCTTTATAGATAGATATTCTTTTTGGCTGGCAGTCAAAATGTATGACGCTTACCGTCAGCGCTGACGAACGTACGCACTGATAGCTACGGTGCGGTCAGCGCAACACTGAAACCAGCCTGGGACAAGTATTTACATGTGATGATTACTGTGGCGACCGCCACTTAGTGAAGACCAATAGAAGTCCTGCATATGAAAGTTCTCGCAACGAAGAATAGATAAATCCTGAATCGCGATATCAGAGTTATCACGGCGATGATGAATATAAACAACAGTCCAACATCAACCGTTGGACTTCGGCCCGCCAGGCGCGATCACCTAGCCTGGTCGGAGGATTCTCCCTTTGTGTTGGAGGAATATCTCACCCTTCCTCCACATTGGTGACCCCGACGCTCACATGTCCTAAAAGATCCATTTTTCTTAAAAAATACTTTAAGGTATTAAAGTGGACATGATATGTCCACAAAGATCCATCATGGATCTTTTTAATGGATTTTAGTGGACAAAGGGGACGTGAATGATCTGCACATATTTGTGTCTTCGTTTAGTCTTATTTTCTTGATACTTATCATTTTGTGATGCACATGTTAGCTCGGTACTATTTCTGTTGTTCGCATCGCATGGGGTCGTAATTTATCCCTGTACCAAATTTGAGTCAGATTTATTCAGCCGTTTTTTGGTTTTTTTTTTGCATTTGCATTACAATAGTAAGGTCTAAAAATGCTACCAGAACTCTGTCTTGAAAGTCACATTATTTACTAAGCTCACTCTTAAGCACTTACTTCTTATCTTTACTCAAATAACTCACCAGCCAATATCCCACGCCGAATGAAAGGCGGGATGAGCAGACATAGCGCCCAGCGGTACTCCAAAACCAAACTCGAACTTGACATCGTCTCGACGAGGCCACGACGACTTAGCCGTGGAGTCACCAGGTTCCGAGCCCGACTTCATATCATTGGTCATTTTTTTTTAATGAAAAATTTTCGATTTTTTTTTAAGTATTAAATCTTTAAAGTTACCAAAAGAAGTAAACTTTTATAACAATAAATTTCAGTTAAGGAGATTTATTTATAAAGTTTTTCTTCTAACACAAAAATAGTCTTTAAACTTCGTTTGGAATGAAAAATGGCGATTGACTACATTTCCGTTTACATCGCAAACGCAACAACACAAGTTTTCAATCAAATTGCTACAGTTATCGTAGACCTGCTACGAGGCAGCTACGCGGCTACGTCGCTACGACCACCCGCTACGGTGACCACAACACAACTGCCTGTCGGACGATGACCGCCGACTTCAAGTCGACGCGCCGCTCATTACTTTTTCATTAATGCCCTAAATCCTTTGTTGTGACTCAAAAATACTTTATTTTGTACTGTCTGTGGAATATACCTTTGGCCTAGAATATAATTGAACTTTTGTTCTTATTATTTTTTTTTATTATACTACTTAGGTGGCAGACAAGCTTACGGCCCACCGGAAGGTTGGTAACCGTAGCCTATAGACGTTTGCAACACCAGAGGCGCTACACACGCGCTGCCGACCCGGGCGCAGGTTGAGAGTGTATGTCGATGACACAGACAATTTACATTTTACATGAGATCTTAATTGCGACCATTAGCGCTGACCCACAAAAACAAAATGCAAGATAATTATAATTGTCTTATAAAAAATGGAAGGACGAATTGAGGCGGTCAGCAAAAAAGTGTCTTACTTAAATTATAACGAACACAGGCGGTGACTGCAGTGAGGACACGGCGCTGCATACACTGATGGAATGCTCAGCATAGGCATTGCAGCGTAGTAGTTAAAATTTAAATATATGATATTTACGATTGTTTACATTACTCATAATAAAAAAAGCTCTGTGTTAAAGCTCCTAATATAAACAAATGAATACTATTGTATCGAACACATGTTGTATCGAACATACGTTATTAGATCGCACTAACCTCTGCATGTAGAAACTGAAGCTTGTGAACAGTTGTGACAAAACAGTGATTAATTAAATACAGTGATTAATCAACATCTCAGTGACTTATTTTATTTAGTGATCTCCCTCACTACGTATATTGTTGTATACACCTACATAGGTGATAACTCCTAAACCATATTAGCGACCCATAAGTTTCATTTTAAAAAATTAATGAAATTACATGCTTTCTTAGGAATAAGGACCACCATTTTTATATCGTGAGGAAAATCCTACATGGATGCTATGCCGGACTCCTACCGACTAAATACCAAACGTTCCTTACCTACCTACGGTTGGGAGCCCCGGGTAAGCCCTCGCAAGGATGATCCCAGGATAAGACCATCCTAGCATAATAAAGAACAAGTATAAAAAAATCCAACAAAGTATATTAACATGAAACCAAAAGTTACAAATACATCTAAAATAAACATATACACATATAACTAAACATACAAACACGCCGATAACACTACTACAAAAGACATGGGAGCCCTAGTTGTTCTACCAGCCGTAGACAACAGTCCATTTTGATAGTCTCTCAAATAAGGCATATATTGTAACACCTTGTTGTATATAGATTTGTTTTCAAAAGATTTGCTTTTTGCATACTCGTCGGCTGACTTCTCTCCAGGGAGTACTTTCTTAGACTCTTCTCTAAGTTCTCGTCGAATCTAAGAATAAAGCAAAAATATGGAATGAATGGATCTGAATAAATAAATAAATAAATTAAATAAATATTCACGGACATTTCACACAACGCTATCTGATCCCAAAGTAAGCTAGGAATAACCTGCTTGTGTAGTTGGTATCAGACCACGGATATTAATACTTATATACTTTTTAAATACATACATATCATACATAGAAACACCCAGACTCTTGAGACAAACATTTATGGTTCACACAAATATTTGTCTCCTGCGGGAATCGAACCCACGACCTTCAGCGCCGCAGGCGGTATCACTACCGACTGCGCCACAGAGGCAGTCAAATTGTTTTTAATTGTGAGGCTTGTGAATACGAAGTAAGAATTACTGCGCCGTTGGTACTACCCTGGATGACCCATTCCACTTGGCATAGTTAATTTTTCTTCATGCATTAGCTGTTTCGGTAAAACTCCACACTTGCAAACGCCAAGTTCGCTTCGCTAACTACTCTCCTGAACTCCCACAAATACGCATTATCACACATCGTTTCCTACGTGATGTATATAATATGTGGATCACTCGAAAGCTTCAAATGCTATGTATTGAACTCATCCTTACTTCGATGTGAGGATGGATGGCGAAAGAATACTCTATGTCTGCGCTAAGATATGTCCTGCTACTTTCCCACCGTAGAGTGAGGAATATAATACTGCTAGTATGTGCTAACAGAAATACACAAATAATACAGTAACGATTAAAATGTACCTTTCCTTGTCGTTCTATGGCATATTCCGTTGATATATCACGCTCCATAACCTCTAGAGCCTCTTGAAGTTCTCGCACCGTTTCCTCTGTAGACAACATTATATTATCATCAAATCGTACACTCACTCGATTATTCGCCCACTTACAGTTTCTTGGAATCAGTGATAATGTTTTAGTCAGAGCTAAATCATCGCGGAGGCCAGTGGTATGAACACGGGAATAATCATATTAAAAGTCTTCAAAAAGATAACTTAACGTTCGATACGTTGATTTATCTTTTCAATCTTGCTACTACTTACATTATTTTTCTAAAATCTGTCACTTATTGCTATGAACCACTTACGATCAGAAAGATATTCTAAAGCATTGTCAGGTGCAAATGAAATGTTTATCAGCACTCCTTCAATATGTGTGTAATTAATATTCTCTGTGGTACTGTACTGTAGATTCAAAGAATTAGTATTTACATCCAGGGAATTTTGCACTTCATCAATCACACTAGAATACACTAGCATAGTAATTGTGTCTTGAGTTATCGCTTCATGACCAGTAGCATTATGGGCAATATCTCTCTTTCGAATATAGTCTGTTTTTGAAGTTATTACTTCACCATTACCATACGCACCATATTCCATCTTACTTATACTTCCAATAGTGTTTGCAACATTCTTTTCGCTATATTTATTAGTTGAGTTTTCTGAATGTTCTTCCATATTTTCTACGAACTCATATTCAGCGTAAAAGTCCTTTTCTTTCTTTGTCGTATCCTCACTGGGTGAGTAATCTGCAAACACAGTATGGCACGTCAGTAATTGTTGATTATTGCTATAATTCTTGTTAAAATCAACTTACTTTCTATTTTATACTCCATATCAGTTAACTCTTCCATATTGTAAGACTTTGGTCTTCCAATGAAACTCATCTTTTTCTTTGTGCTTATGTACAAAGGTTGGGTAGTCGTTGATGTGCTAATATCTGATACCAAAGCTCCATCTTGTACACGGGATAGTCGGGATACATTATTATTGACTTTCATTTCTTCTGCATAGATCATTTCCACTACATCTCGTTTTTGCATTGAATTGTAATTTGTCTCAGTTGTCACAATATTGTCTATAGTTGCTATAGCTATTCTAGTCAAGTAAAGCTCGTCTAGACTTCCTGGGTACCTCAGAGACTCGTTTCGTTCTATATCTAGCACAGTGTACAAAAGAAATTGTTCTTCTAGAGTCATAGAAGCGTCTACTTCATATATTTCAGTTGGATCTATTTCTGAAATTATATTACACACAAGTTCTTATCTGTAATTTTGTCTTACCTTAATATCAGTTGGATTAAGACAGGAAAAATACACATTATTGTCAACCAAAAGGCATGTGTGGCTTTTACGATTTTCCACGCCATTTCCCCCAACCTCTTTAGGTAAAAAATTCTAAATATTGCTAGGCCTAAACAAAGATACTTACGTATATCACAGAGAGCATTAAGAGTCGTATCAGGCAGGGAGCGTGAAGGGCAAAGGCTGGTTGGTACTGAAGGAGACCACAATGGGCGCGAAGGTGGTGGACCACGTGGCGCTAGGTTGCACACTAGTCTCTCTACAGTACGGAGACGCCCTCGCACTTCGGTCTGGTAGAATAACATAACCTTATTAGATTGACTTTAGAAGTATCAGTGACTGTACCACAATTTAACATCAATTAAAAGTTAAAACAATTTGAATGTGGGTTTCCAAGTCCAAAACGATTATTTATATAAGTGTGATTAATTTTAAAGGTATAATGTATTTTTTAAAACTGATATCAGATACTTGCCATAAATCGACTGCGGCCACACCCGACCATGTAACTCTGCGCCCACATCATTTGCCCGAAATCGCCGTAGAAGCTATGATCGAGTTTTGGGCTGTAATTCAATAAGAATGCCTATTTTATGGTTCTTTATATTTGTATATATCGTCACTGGAAAGCCAATAATACTAAAGCGCCAAAAGGCCATTTTACAGGAGAGCGAATTAAAGTAATTTTTTTCAGAAAACTAGGCATAACTTTTTCTAATTTAGTAATTGACGTACAGTAAAGGCAAATATATTATTGTTACACTATTTCCTATGTTCTGGAATCAATATATTTTGCACAATTTGCTTGATTCAAGAGATAGCTGTCGCTTAAGTACAAATGCTCTGTACACTTGGTAATGAAAAAGTACTTATCTTATTCATTATTTTAAGGTATTGTGATCGAAAATTACTGACAACTCTTATTCTTTCAAAAGTATGCATGGAAAAAGTACTAACACGCATTACAGGTGGATATAGTCTCAGAATAATAATACTTAAACACTACAATATGTCAAAGGACTGCACGGTAAAGCGATGACGACGGCACACGTTGTTCGGGGGGATCGGAAAGGAGAGGGTGGGATCAGGTTGAATAGCTCTTCAGAACATTCGCCGTGATACATTCGGTAGAAGGCAGCCAAAGACGCTATGGTTCTTCACTGCGCTAACGGCTCGAGGCCTCCCGTCTCCTCAGGACAACCACATCTCTGCACAGCGTCAAGTGCGTCTAGTAAATACCTCGCGGATTTATCCCAAAGGTGACAACATTATTCGAAGAAGGGGTGAATCTGCTTCTTACATACAAACATCTCTGGTGTAGCGTGCATTACCGCCTCGCCTTATTGAGGCCAGCCCAATATTACACAACTCTCTACGTCGTTTTTGTGATTGTGCTCACGCCGGACGTATATACCGAGGATCTCCAGGTTGTTTTTTAGTAGAACCGTAATGTTCTGAAAAGAGGGTAGGGGTAGGAATGGGGATTTAGATGTAAACGCACACGCTTGTGTTTTTCTGGCATTGAACTCGACCAGGTTGTCTGAACCCATTGGGCAATGCGACCCGGGTTCCGGTCGAGATCCGCCACGAGTTGCCGTCTCTTTTCCTCCACGTCGCGTTGCCCATCCGCTGGAAGGCCGGAATAGCTCCCATGCAGAGTACACGTCCGCATAACGATGAATGCACCCAAGGGACAGCATGTCGTTGATATGCAGGAGAAAGAGAGTTGGAGATAATACCGATCCCTGTGGTACTTTGGTATTGACCTGCAAAAAGCAGGAAGCCTGGCCAACACAGAGAACCCGTATACGTTGCCCGTGCAGGAAGCTGGCCAACCAGCGTTATAACTGAGGTGATAGACCATAAGCCGGCAGCTTGGAAAGAAGCGGCGCAAGCCATACTCTATCATAGACTTTAGCGATGTCTGGGCTAATAGCCAGGGATTCGCTGTGTCTCTCCATAGCTTTACCACAAGTGTGTGTTATGTACGCCAGGAGATCACTCATTGATCGTTTTGGCCTAAAGCCACTAGTACTACTAGTAGGCTTGTATCCTAGCAGGGAAACACAAGTACGACTGATCGTCAGGGTGGCATATTTGCATCTCCGTTAGGAACATCACAGCTAGCTGCATCTGTATCGTCTTTAGATGGTGAAGGACGATGTCGAGGTTGGCCTGGAGTCCGCCGGTGTTTGCGAGCTCCACCTCGAACAGAGCGTTTCGGGGATTAGTCGCAGCGGCCACTGTGATACCTCTTTTGATATTTGGGAAATGAAGGGAGACGTGAAGACGGTGCGATATTCGCTAAAGCAGGTAGTGACAAAGCGTATGGATTAGCTTCATCTATGGCTGTGTGGTGTGGTGAGACGGAAGCCGACCCGCGTTTCTACGGATCTCCCTGGCCGGCGGCGGTGGCGGGTCGACCGCCGTTCGACCACCGTCGGCTACACTAGAATCCACTTAGCGCCTACTGTTCCCCCTCCCTGCTATATCATACTGTGCAACTGCTGAACCCCGAACGCAACCCAATCGGGGTTAGGTTACTTGGGGGGCTTTTTACAGCTGCACGGTGGTTCCTAAATAAATACGCGGAGCCTCGTTAGTTGCAAACAGGTGCACCTCATGCAGGTGAGGTCGCTTCGTCGAACATCATGTGAGCTTATGATCCGAGGACGGTTCTAGGATACTTCTTTTGATCTCGATATTTTAAACGGGTTCCTGTGGGAGAGGGGATGAAAGAGAAAATGATTTTTCAATTTCTCAACGCGTGATCCGATTTCAAATATTTAGTGCCATCTGACCTCCACAACCAAATTGGCGAAATCAAAGTTCTGTAGTTAGACTAAGGTCCGACCTTTGAGGGCTCCAACTACCCGTAACGACAGCTATAGGTGTTGTATGGCAACCCACCTGGATGGTATGCGGACCATAGGGTGGAACCTGGACCGACATCTTAACGTGCTCTCCGAGGCACTACCAGACCAATTCAAATACTCGTATTCATGCACATAATTATTTGGCGGCTGCGTTCACTACCGCTACGCCACAGAGGCTGTTAAATAAAAATATTATAGGGAATTAAATAAAGAAATGCTTGTCAGAATAAAATTCGAAATTTCAAAGACGGGTTTGTTACAACATTTATAACTCAAGAACGGCCGTACCGATTTGGCTAATATTGGTGGGGAGGTAGCTTAGAACCAGGAGACGGACATAGGATACTTTTTATCCCGTTTGACCTCGCTTTTTTTCTTCGCTTTTTTTGGTCGATTCACTATTCTGCTGGCCACGTACACCGGTAGTCCACGTCGTATGCATGAATATGCGCAATTTCTACAATAATGCGACGGGAAACATCTATCGTTAACGAAATTTTTCTGACGGGAGTAAATGCGACGGGAACGGGTGATTTACTCTCTTATGTGACGCATACGAAGTTGCGCGGGTCAGCTAGTATAATAATTAATTATCATAAGTTTAGTGTGATCGCGTTTTATATTGTAGCGTACTGGTATAGTGTTCTAAAATGCATAAATAATAGATACCGATTAGTTATGCATTTTAGAACAAAATGCCAAGTACGATATTTTCATGCATTTGTGCCAAAAAAGTAGTAAGAAAACAATTAGTAAGTATTCTGGTAATTGCCCATAACAGTATTTATAGAATAGAATAGAATAGAATATGCAGGGTTTAAAATGTACAATGGGGGCGGCCTTATCGCTAAATGCGGTAACCTCCAGGCAACCTTATAATTACTACACCAATGATAATATATTGTCTGGGTAATAATATATTGTCTTTTACATCCGTATTAGTGACCGACCGAAGTTTCGGTTTCGGTTTCGGTTTCGGCCAGTTTCGGCCAAAAAATCGAGTTTCGGCTGCAGTTTCGGTTTCGGCCAAAATGGGCCGAAACTTTCGGCCGGGCCGAAACTCACGTGTTCATGAATTTTGAGTACCTGGCTCTACTTGTGACGTGGTTGGGGTCAGCCCAAACAGTTAAAATGTTACTAACCAAAGATTTACAAAGGACTTGCAATCAATAGTTATAATAATATTTACGAAATCCTAAAAAGTGATCCGGGACATTACATAACCCTATTACCCCTTTGTTTCATTGTCTTTGTTGGTCGTCAGCCTGTATGTCAGCAGGCTGTAACTCATGCACCATGATAGTTAGACAGTTAAAATTTTTACAGATGATGTATTTCTGTTGCCGCTATAGCAGTGATTTTCAACCTTTTTCATGATGCGACCCCCCTGGCATGAACAAATATTTCGCGACCCTCCCGACCCTCAATTTTTAACTATGTCTGTATGTGTATGTTACAGTGTAACAAATTACCTTTGTATCTTTGCAATTTGACAAATCGACGGATATTGCGGTTTGTGCGCAGTTTGTAGATTTTGTGCGTTTTGCATCCAGTGAAAATTGTATGGAAGAAATACTATTTTGCAGAGCGCTTCTTACTAATGCTTGCATAACATGTTCCTTGAAGCCACGAAAGATACTCGAAAGCATAGGCAGAGGCGTATTATATGCCCACATTTCACCTATTTGGATTTTTGTCTCACGTGATAGGTCGTGAGCTGTATTGCCGTGCTGATATGGACAGGCGTAGGTTGTGACTGCCCGCTGCTAAACTTTTCAAGCCACCCATAAAAGCTTTCAACTTGGATTAACGACTACCATTTTACTGGCAACTGGAACCAACGACTTAACGTTCCTTCCTAACGTGTCTTGGAAACACTCGCAAATAAATGTCACGGAGTGGTCATGTGGTGATCACTCATCCATGACCAGCCTTAGTAAATTTTGCTTACTACAGTGGGGCCATGAGTGCTTTCGAAAGAACAGATGCCAAACACTTGTTGGGTGCATTGCTTTCTCCATCGCCACGCTCTTGCTTATAGTCGTCGTCAATATATCAAAATAACTTCGAATATTTTCGTTCACACAATCTTTTACTGTTGAAGTCGGATATGAGATAAACATCAAGGCATAATGTATACCTGGTACGAAAATAGAGTAAGATCATAAGAAGAATTATGTCATTACTTCTCAGTGCAAGAGACATCGCAGGCCACCCTTACACTTGGAATTTAAATCTGCTTATTTGGATACTTTTTGGGTAAGGAAAGAAACAGAAACCTGGAATTGATTGCTGAGGTTTTGAAATGTTTGATTCCATTGGCCACATCGTACTTATGCGATTTGGCATTTGCATTAATTTCCCAAATAAAAAGTAAGCAAAGAAATAGCTTAAACTTGGAAAACAATTTAATTCCAGGTGTGGCAAATACAGATTTACGATAACCAATCGATACGATAACAAAACGATAAAAATATTAAAATAATTAAGGCCCTCCCTCACCGGGAGCATTTGTTTAAGAGAAATTGATTAATAAAAGCACAATCTTTGCATTAACATTAGTCTTAGGATTTTATTATTTTGTTAATTTGTTCGTAATATCATACAAATGTTAATGAGTATAACCCTTTTGTTAAAATTCTTTTACTTAATAAATCGATCTTATTAATTTTTATTTTTTTTAACTGATGTAGTTCTCTCGATCTTTGGCGACCCCCTACAGAAGCTCCGCGACCCCCCAGGGGGTCGCGACCCACAGGTTGAAAAACACTGCGCTATAGCAACAAATAATAGAAATAGACAAATTAATAATATTAAAGGGGGCCTCCCATACAACATAGACGTGATTTTTTGCCGCTTTTCTTGTACGGAACCCTACGTGCGCTAGTCCGACTCACTGTTGAACAGTTTTAGTTATATACTTCTAGAATGTAACCAAAACCAGCCAAGAGCTAGTAGCAAGGCACCTTGTGGTTTGAGTTGGTAGGAGTTCGCAATAGCATCTATGAGTAATTCCACACATAAAGAAAAAAATCATTTTTAGGTGGAGATATTTTCTAAACTGAACTCTTGAGAAGATTTATACTGTTGATTGGTGGAAAAAATAACCGGCCAAGTGCGAGTCGAACTCTCGCGCGGAGGAGTTAAAGGGGACCCTATAAACGAGACATGAGGCCTAGCCGTCCGTCTGTCTATTAGTCACGAGGTTGTATCGCTGGAATCATGCTCTGGCACGGTTCCAGCGATACAACTTCGTGGCCACTATCTGTAGTGGCCTAAAATTTTTACTGTACAGTAGTCCTACCGACTAAAAACCACTTGTATTCTACCTAACAGCCTATGGTTGCGGGTTCCGAGTATGCCCTCGGAATGATGCATACTGCGGCCGCGTCTTTGGGGGCTTTGTTCAGTTGTTATCCCGCTTCTTGAGGCGGGCGTGTGGAACTCGGGTGGGAGAGTTCTCTCTCGCTTCCTCCCCACCGCCTCTTCCACAAGCATGACCTGCTCACAGGAAGAGGCCTATGTCCCCGCTCCAGCGCCTCCTTGCGCCATTTAAACAATGACGCAAGGGCCCTCGCTTTCTAGGTCCCATAGAGGGATCCCGGCTAGAAGACATGCCGCCTCAACTGGGACTGGGTCCATATGGGGCCCCGTATAGGGAAATGTTCCGCACGATCCTAAGGTACAGTCTCCTGCAGGGAGCGTTGGGCCTCCTGATTTTGGGCAACAACCGCGAGTGTGCGGCTAATGCCCCCTCCCTCAGCTATGGGACCAAACATTGGAAGTGGTATCCGAAGTTCCGCCAGCTATCGAGTTCGAGCCCCTGATACGTCATCGTGAGCTCGATGCCGATGCTGACGCCCCCTGTATGTAAGCTGGATCCCGCAGGTGGCCTTTAGGGCTACGTCTCGTGTTGCTCTTCGCGCTGTTATGAGGGTGTCGTCGTAACACGTAACGCACGTAACACGTTACGCTGACACCTCTAAGCAACGGACCACGCAGCACCCAATTGTAACCGATGTTCCACAGAAGCGGTACTAAGACCGATCCCTGTGGAACACCGAACGACACATCTCGCCGACCCTGCCCTAGCCAGCTCGGGTAAGTTATGGCCCTCTTGCAAAGATAGGCCCCGACAATTCGATGGAGGTATGGAGGCATTCCATGGTAAATACCTAAGCGCTTTCCAAACGCAGATCCAGGGCAAAGTGTTGAAAGAGTTGGCGATATCAAGAGACACTGCCACCACCACCACACCCTGTTCTGTTGCCGCTATAACAAAAAATACCTACTAAATACAGAAAAAAGCATCCACACAACAAACGTAATTTTTGTACCCAATTTTTGTAACGGTGATTTTTGCGGAAGCCGACTCGCACTTGGCTGGTTTTTTTTTTTCAATATGCACACGTGAGTTTCGGTTTCGGTTTCGGTTTCGGCCGAAACTGACCCTGGGGCCGAAAGTTCGGTTTCGGTTTCGGTTTCGGCTGGAAAACCAGTTTCGGTCGGACACTAATCCGTATCTTACAGGGTGTCTTGGCCATTTATGGCACAAGGAATTTTTTTGTAAGTATTCATAATGATAAATTTCAGGAACTATGTTAGATTTAGGTACAAAGTTTCGACGAATCATGGTGTTTCTTCTTTGAAATGGGCAATCAAGTTTTATATATTGGTTTAAGTTATAGATTTTTTGTTATTTCTATTTCTTCAACTAGACTAGACCATATTTTGCCATTGTAAATTTTATTGCTATTTTCTGTGGGTCAGATTTCTTAAAATTTGCAGTACGTACCGGCAAAGTAAAATAAGGTAATATCTAATCTAAATATATATAATTCGAAGGTGACTGACTGACTGACATAGTGATCTATCAACGCACAGCCCAAAGCACTGGACAGATCGGGCTGAAATTTGGTATGCAGGTAGATGTTATGACGTAGGCATCCGCTAAGAAAGGATTTTGATAAATTCTTCCCCCAAGGGGATAAAATACGGGAAGCGAGAATGGGAACAAATCTTACGCGGGCGGAGCTGCGGGCATCAGCTAGTTTATAAATAAGTTACAAGAAATTGTCCCTCTTTTTCCGTAGTACGGTCGTTTTTGTCCGGCAGCCGGACAATGGAAGAATTGTTTTTCGATTGTCCGGTGAAGATACTGATTGGGCGGTTGTACACTTTCAGAACTGTACTTTGGTCCTGTTGTGGATCTAATTTCATGCTCAAGAAAAAAACAACTATTTAAAATTAATACTTACTTACCTAGTCTTAAACTCTCGAATAATCTGAACAATTCACTCTGCGGCGGATAATCATAAGTACTTATCGAATCTTAATCAAAACGAAATATAATTTGAAAAGACTTAACGGAATATTTTTTTAAGTTTTTGACCTAACTAAATGCTAAACCAACCATTAATATTTTGTCTACTAGAATTGTCGATACTTAATAAAATAATTACTCAATTTTATTAAATGTAAAAAATTCTAAATAGATACTCAAATACTTATATATGTAAGGCAAAATCACTAAAACTGTTCCCCATCAAAATAGCACGTAGACAAAATATACTAAAGCGCCATGCTAATCAGCTTCTACGTAAAGCAAATTTACTTTGCTACGTTATCAACTAGTAGTTACGGCCGGCAAAAAATACTAAAGCGACATCAATGATTCAACATCAGTATTTTAAGTTGCTAAACAAGGTTTAATTAGCTGGTGTCAGAGCATGAAAAAAACTGAAGTGACAACTACTAAAAATTAATCATAACTTGTACTACGTAAGTATTTGCCACAAATTCAAAATGATGAAAAATCAACTTATTTTGAAGTGCTAAAGCGCCAAAAAAGTGCTCAGATCAATACGAACCCTAGACCAATCGACGCAGAAAAAAAAATCCTTTCCAACGATATATATAACTCATTTTGGCCAAAATGGCGCTTTAGTATTATTGGCTTTCCAGTGACGATATGTAGACTCAAGCCAGTCTTACACCTGTAAGTGGTGCATCTGCCGCCTAACGAAAGAGGTCAGGGCAAAAAGATTGCAAATTCGAAACAGAACCCTATACCAATCAGTCCTGGGGTATCCTTCCGAGGGTTTAACCGGGGCTCCCAACCGTAGGCTGTTAGGTGTTACGTGTGGATTTTAGTCGGTAGGAGTCCGGCATAGCATCCCTGTAGGACGTCACGTTAAAAAAACGAAAGAACTCTATAAGTCTATACCAACCTGTTTGGCTAACTGTGTTACCACTCTCTGCATTTCAACCACCTTCGATGTATTGCATGCTACAAATAGGCAACCCCTTTAAACGCTCAACGAAATATGGTAGGACTTTAATAAAATAATTGGTTTCTATGAAGTTCGTACCTGTCCAGCACTTAACTATTTTTCTTTACGTTAGTACAACTTTCATTCAACCCTAATTTATTTTACGGACTATAAGACTATAATATAGGTAGGTAATGTTCAGTTTCTTACGGCACATAATGTGTAACATTCCCCTTGTACAATATGTTCTGCATGTACCAGATGTCTACCATCGATTCAATGCGAAGGCCTGGCGCCTCGCCCACGACTGAAGCTACACACTGGCCTACTGGAACTGCGTCTAAATGTGGCAAACAAATACATGTTGGGAGTGCAAACGCTTGTAAAATGGAAGTGCTACAATCACTACTTGTCTTAGGACTGGCCCCAATGTAATCCGCATAGCAAAGAGATTGATTATTATCAAACCCTGACCACAAGGAGTTCAATCATATTACTAGACGCCCGCGGCCTCGCCTACAAAAAGCTTTGCTATACGATTGCATCCTCTTTCATCTTCTAAAAATTTACGACATTGATAGGTCAGTGAATCAGTCAAAAATTTTATTAATTTTTATTTAGTATTGCAAAAAAATGGTGGATCAGTGTTTATATAATAAGTTACATACACAAAACTTACACAAATCGCGGCACACATCTCGTTCCTCGGGCACTTGTGGCGGGCGGCACTGGTCTGCCCAACGCTGAGCTTCACGAGCCAATTCTTCCACCCAACGCTAATGAAATTAGTTTTATTTATGTAAGTATACATGATGATTGTGTACGTTCACTGTACATAATCTGACAGTGACTCTCTCTCTCTATACTCTTATAACTCACTGCTGGACGGAGGCACAGTATACAGTGACGGCGGCCTTCTCGTTTTGAGAGGGAGATTGACTTTATTATACCTACCACTCTGGCACAATATACCTGTATAGGTATTGTGACTCCGGTCAAACGGATGGGTAGGTACCATGGAGCAAATGACTCTTATATTTGCTCCATGGAAGGTACCTACAGAGTTTTGTTACGTCCGAGATTTCTTTCTCTTGGTCATGACATGACCTCATCCGTTGGGAAGCACGTACAAGACTCAGTCGACTGTTAGTGTTAAGGCGGTGCTGTAACTCAAGATTTAAACGGAGGTCATGACAAAATATTGTTCGAATTACGACTTCATTGACTTGTGAAGGTGGTACTGGCACCTATGCCTCGCGCGTCTCATGCCTATTGAGACTTATGGTAATCTTATCACAATCTACGACGTTAAGTCACAACATGGTCAAGCTAGAACAACATCTAAAAGACCGTACCAACTTCAACATATTCCCAGCGCTGGGCAAGCCCCGCAATCGTCCAGCGGCTGCATCATTTCTTCGTCGGTTCAATCGCGAGATGATACGCGATTTTTCTTCGTTAGCTAAAGACGCACTTATGTAACCCATGCACTGGCGACTTGGGCCTTCCTAAAACGTTCAGAGGAATATACTTTACGATTAAGACAATGTGTAAATATAGCAGAGGCTTGATAAACAGCTCTTGTTAAGACTAGTAGCGTAAATGTTAGTCATGCATATTTACTTGAAAGGACTATACCTAGGTACCTATACCTACCTACTACTCCGTACTCTGCATTGTATCTGTATTTTTACTGCCTCCTTAGTCTAGAGATCGAAATATGCGACTGCGGATCACGCGTCCTGGGTTCGATTCCAACCGAAGACAAAACATTGTGTACCAAGATCAAAGTCTTTTTACTCAGTGTAAGGGATCTGAAAATCTGCCTCAGTGGTGTAGTGCGTAGAATATAATTTAAGTATACTGAACGTGTTTCAGTTGCATGTGCCTGTCCAGTTCTACACGGCAATACACTCGCCGTCGGTAACGAGGGACAAAATACGAATGATGACATGTGGGCGTATAATATGTCTCTGCCTACTACTCCGGAGATAAAAGCGTGACTATACGGTATGGTAAAAAGAAAGTTCATACGTCACCGTAGGTCATTTATCAGAAGTTCATACTTACAGGATACTGACAAAATGTATGAGCATTGGTATTCCCACACATTCTCGACCCACAATAGTTGATCGATGTCTCAGGCATTGCCATTACAATCGTAGTGGACACACAAACCACTACCAGTACACAGCTGTGCATTTTACTGGTATTACCGCTGAATTTTATTCATAGTTTTAGAAGAATGTTAATTCTTGGACCTGACAATTTTGATGACATTTTGATATGACCACAGAACAATATTATTCATTTATTCCTGAAGGATAAGATTAGATGATATCATAGCGAAAAGGAACAACAGGTTCAAGAACTCTTTGATTATATTATTTGGGTCATAGAGCAAGCGAACTGAGGCGCGCGTTGCTCTGTGATTTGGGTAATCGTTTTTTATGGCTTTCTTGCGGCGATATCACATTTTTAGACATAAATTTATAATTTTTCGCTAGTACATTCTAAATCTATGGTTATACTCAAGGGAAATCAGGATTAGAAATACAGCAGAGAACGACAGAAAGAGAGCAGTACTTCCATTCCGACCTAATAAACGGGCCAACTCAAACGGATCAACTATTTTTATTTTCGTCGTACATTTTAGAACACAATAAAGTTCAATTTACGGTGAAGAACGTGAAACTTAATAAGCTGAGCGTCGTCTTTGCCATTTCTACAGCGACGGAGTTTTGACAATCGGTAGGTATTTAGGTAAGCAGTTGCAACACTCATTATCAAATCAGTCTATAGCACCACTGCAGTGCTGGACGTAAGCCTCTCCTTATTTATGCCACAACACAGTCCTGCGCCAATAATCACTAATATTTTCTTCATTATAGAATCCGGGGTGCGGTTTCTTCAATTTTGTTTTGTACCTTGCCATAGAGTTCACAAAATACCTATCCCTACTAATATCCCTACTAATCCCTACTAATATTATAAATGCGAAAGTAACTCTGTCTGTCTGTCTGTCTATCTGTCTGTCTGTCTGTCTGTCTGTCTGTCTGTCTGTTACGCTTTCACGCCTAAACGGCTAGACCGATTGAGATGAAATTTGGTACAGGAATAGTTCGAGGCCCTGGGAAGGACATAGGCTACTTTTTAACCGACTGTGCAAAAGGAGGGTTATGATTTTCCGATATAACGACTTTTACGCGATAACGACTTTTACGCGGTTGAAGCCGCGGGGAACAGCTAGTATTTTCATAAAACATTGATATAATTTCAAAGTGAAACTTTTATTACCTACTTCTTTACATAATTTTATGAAAGTTGAAGTAGCAAGTGAGGTGTGTATGGACCGTGCCATGTGGCGCTCGGTTCTTTCTGCCTACCCCGCAAGGGATTTGGCGTGAAGATAGTATGGTATACATAATTTTTCGTCTGTGTGTTGCATGTCGCGTGACGATTGGCCGCCATATTGGCCTTGGCGCTTTTTTATGAGTTCTGTGGATAAGATAGCCTATGCTCAGGTTTATATTCAAACCCTAAGGTGGCCTTCAAATTAGAGGCGTGAGGAAGCGCCGCAGTGGTGCCACAGTGGTGCGCTAATAACAATATTTAGAAGCGCCGTTGCAGCGCCACTGACGCGCCACCGACGCGCCACAACTGCGCTTCTAAAAATTGTATGAAAACTAGTGGTGGCGCGTCTAGCGCACTACTGTGTTGTAGGCGCCCTTATGCTTCCTCCACACTACCCGCAAAGTTACGAGTAGCAACAATAAATAAACAACCATTTGAAATGTAAAATTTATTTAACTTACAATACAATAAAAACAAATGCCCGTTATATACAAATACCTTCAAATTGGATATATTTTCAACATATTATGTACAAAAATGATTACATTAAGTAGCTATCACATAAAACTATGCTAATATTTGTGATACTAAAAGATTTGGCACACAGGCTGCGTTCTGAGATCTCCTGTCTGGTGAGCCCGCATTATGGCCGGTATTAAGTCGCACAGGTCCTGGGTTCGATTCCCGTGTCGGTCTGAATAATTTGTGTGATTCACAAATGTTAGTTTCGGAGTTTGGGTGTTTTCTATGTATGTATTTAGAAATTTATAAGTGTGTCTATCAGTCGTCTAGATCTCATATAAGCTAAGCTAAGCTTATATTAGCTTAATTTGGGCTAGATGATGTTGTAGAGAATGTCCAGAAATATTTATTTATTTAAATTAAATATTTAGATATTTATTTCTTATTATGTATAGACAACATGGTTGGTCAGCGGTCTGTGCAGGGAATCCGGGGAGCGATTCTGGCATTTTAAATCGTGCGCGACAGCGACGTATTATAATTAGACACGTCATGCACGAACATCACGGCTTTCAAAAACGGCAGATCTTTTATACATTTAAAAAAAGAATTTTCTATGAAATTATCTACGGTAGCATGTATGAAAAGTAAGGCAATTGCCTGACTTTTTGTTGCCATTTTTTAGTGTAGGAACCTATCTATAGTTTTATATAGCAATGGTTCGTGACAGTTGCCCGAACTGCAGCCCGCTGGCCGCCTACCACTCATACGCATCCTTCCATTCCGCCCGTATGTCCGCACTGTCAGAATAAACAGACAATGTTATTCATAATGAAGGCTGAGTTCAATTTGATCGGATAGAACGCAGCCTATACGGTCAATCCATAAGAGTAGGTATGAGTCGGAACTCGACCGCAAGCACTGCGTTCGCTGCAATGCCGCGACCGCACCACTGGTCCCCAAACATTCTGTATACATTTGTATTAGAATACATTTCGAACTCGGCTGCAGCGTCGCGACTGCACTCAGTACTCTCGCCTTGCCGCCGCGACAGCAATGCTGCTTGCTTTCGAGTTCGGACTCATACTACAAATTAGAGATAGTACAGATGGAAAATTCACACCTACTTTCTGCTACACACACTCGCGCACAAATCAGTATTTATTTATTTATGGAGAACCATTATTATCATTATTCAACTTATGTAAAACATTTAAATTAGTATCAGTAAGCCAATTATAGGTTCTTACGTTTAGGATTCATAATAAATATACATTGAGCAACTTACGCTACTTATGCCTTTGACACTCATAACATTAACAGTACTTACATAATTAAATAAAATCTATATATATAAAAATCAATGCCACTTTTCGTTGTAATTTTATAACTCAAGAACGGGCTCACCTATCCAAACCAAATGTTTAGGCTTTGTTTGGACTATTTAGTAGATGGTTTATGTGAAGTTTGCACAAAATCGGTCGAGCGGTTCTTTATTTATCAGGCAAACGAAGTTGCGCGGGTCAGCTAGTATGTTATAAGATACTTACAAACTAATGATATACAAAGGTGAAGAGGTATTTACTAGTTTTTAAAAAACTTATTGCTCATTTGACGCCTTGCTATTGGAATGCTTGTATTGAAAACATCAAAATCGAGTTCATTTGACAATCATTTGAAAATCGAGTTCAGTATCGAAAATTTCGGTTGAGACCGCCTGATCTCGTGTCTGTGAATGAGTTGTCTATGTGTGCGTAGCCTTAGCAAATTTAGTATATAGGTTTCCATCTGTACTATCTCTAATTTATGCTTATAACTTTTACGCTACATCTGACCGCACCGCATCGCACTTTCTTATATTTCTATCGAGCGGGAGCGCAACCTAATCGCCGATCGCTATCTTTCTCCCTCTAATATATTACGATCTTATGTAATAGAAAAGGATAGAAATATGAGAAAGTGCAATGCAGGTGGCAAAATGTCCTCCATAAACATAGATTTAAGTAGATTTAATAATGACTAAAAACATTAAAGCCGTAACAATGACAAGATAGTTAAAAATCATTTAAAGATGTCCACCATATACTTTAATTATATTTTTCACTAAAACAATTCAGTAAAATATCGATTAATATACGTGATATGATTCTATATAATCTTAACAGTAGCTAGTAAGTACAGCTTGCGCCAAATAACTTTAAGTCTTATGAAGTTCGTTCGTTCGCGCCGCAATCATGCATTACTAGCTGTTTCCCGCGGCTTCGACCGCGTAGAAGTAGTTATCGCGTAAGAGTCTATCTCATCGTCAAGAGTATAAGATATCGTAAAATCATAACCCTCCTTTTTGCGCAGTCGGTTAAAAACTAGCCTATGTCCTTCCCAGGGCCTCGAACCATCCCTATACCAAATTTCATCTCAATCGCTGCAGCCGTTTAGGCGTGAAAACGTAACAGACAGCCAGACAGACTTACTTTCGCATTTATAATATTAATATGGATTAGGTATTATGCAATTAACTACTGCCGAGGCGGAAGGGGCGCTCCTTCCGACTCAGCTGCACAGTAATTTCCCCTTTGATAACTAATCTTACTAATATTATAAAGGCGAAAGTTTGTGAGTGTGGATGTTTGTTACTCTTTCACGATCTAACGGCTGAACGGATCTGGCTGAAATTTGGTACAAAGATAGAATATGGCCTAGAATAACACATAGGCTACTTTTTATCCCAAGAATAAGTTCCCACGGGAAGCGGGAAATTTTACGCGGGCGAAGCAGCGGGCTGATGCGGATAGATGATTCTAGTAATGCATAATTGCGGCGCGAACGAACGAACTTCGTAGAATCAAATTTATTTGGCGCGAGCATTAAATAATAAATTAGATTGGTAATAAATAAATAAATGAAAAATTTCGACACTTCGAATCAGGTTTGCGTGTTCATTATCCACTAAGGTAGCAAATTGGCATCAAACTACCTACCGGAATTTATCAGTCAATTACATGGCGAATTGAAATCCTGCATCGCGATATGGAAGTTCTCGAGGTGAAAAATACAATAACTCAACCGTTGATAAAACCAACGGTCCCTTTTCAAAGTTCTGAATTATTTATTTATACGGCCTACGGGTACTGTAAATAGCTCTATCACTTATCTAGTACTCATACTAATAGCACTGTTTAGTTCGAGACTAGATGTCGCTGTGTGTATTTTCATATATTTATTATATTTAATAGATACCTTCGTCAGAATGTTATATTGAACTAGAATTACAACTTTTCGTCTTCAGGCTTAGGCAAGTAGTACATAGAGTCTATGAAATATTTCGTGATATCTGATACTAGGCTTCTGTCCGGAATTTGTTGAGCTACGCCGTATATCGCCATCTGTGACAAAAATAAAGTATTACGACTGGGTCGGAGTCGTGGGTTCGATTCCCACCCAGGACAAATCTCTTTGTGTGATGAGCATATTGATTTGTTGTGTCTGGGTGTAATTTATCTATTATATGTGTGTATTTAGAAATATATAAGTATGTCTATCAGTCGTCTTGATCCGATAGCACAAGCTTATATATTAGCTTAATTTGGGCGAGATGATGTGTGAGATTTTCCACAAATATCTATATTATTATTTATTTATTTTAATAACCAGTTTTTATTTCTATAAATACATAATGTATTGAGAAACTGGCAGTAATGTCCTTTCTGAGACGTGGACGCGAAAGAATGCGTTTACTATACTTTATTAATTCGTTAACATTTTTTACATTGTGTTCGAATTCTAACTATGTGCTAGAAAAACAAAAAATTATACACTTCAACCTCTATGTATAGGTACAAAATAATAATAAATAACTATAACAATGAAGTCAGTATTTGCTGTCCCACTCTGATAGCTGATGTTTGAAAGCATAAGAAAAAGATAGAAATATTGCAAAGGGCGGAAAGGTTGTCGATAAATCTGAGTTCCATTCTTTCCGTTCGGTTCCGGTATCAGCCGATGAGAGTGTTCAGTGGCGAGTATCTCAATGAGAGTCGTCGCGATGACAAATGTCAAAATGGGCCTCTTTTTACGAGTATAAAGTACTCGTAAAAAGACGCCCATTTCAAATGTCAAATTGGGCGTATTACGTTTTTCTGAGTATGCATAGCAAATGTAAAAATTGGGCTATTGAGCTATTAGATTCTTTCTTTTTTTTATTGTTCAAAACATTGCAAGTACATGCATATGTTATACATTAAACCACCCACTTAAGCCACTCAATCTCAACACGGCAATACGGCTCACCACCTATGACGTGGGTCAAATTCTAAAAGGGTGAAATGTGGGCATAATATGCCTCTGCCTACCCCTTCGGGGATAAAGGCGTGACCATATGTATGCATGTATGTACTTAAACCACTATGGTTTTTATGCGGCGAGAGTTCGCATATTTTAGCTATAAGTAAATCAAATTATCTAATTACAAAAAACTATTTACTAAATAAAATAAATTTTCCAAATTGTTTAAGCAATGGCTACGCAGACTTTTACTGTAATGTTGCTTTGTTACATATCATTTAACTAATTCTTCTGGTAGGCTGTTTAATATGCTTGGTAGTACATATCGACAAATTCTGGTTCCATATACATTTACTGATTTTGGTACAATATATTTTTTTGAATACAGCGACTGCCTTAAATTACTGTTTCCTGTTTGTGCACGCAGTTGATCTAAATTTAAGATTTCCTTTCCTTCTGGTATGCATAGCAAATGTCAAGATGAGCTTATTATTTTTACGAGTATTTATAGTTATACAACACGAGAAAGCAAGCAAAACCGATACACACTAAGGCATAAAGATAGACTAAATCTACCAAATTCGAGACTGAAAATGCATGCTTCAGGCCCCTTGGTCATGTCTATTAAGATATATAATAAACTACCAGGGTTCATTAAAAATGAAAAGAGATTCTATCCTTTTCTTAATAAATTAAACCTTTTCCTAATACACAAAAGCTATTACACTATTGAAGAATTCCTTAATGATAAGGACATGAAATTAATATTAATATAACATTTTGACTACAAAAAAAAAAACTAGGTATTCCCAATTTGACTTTGAAATGAAATGAAAATGAAATGAAAAAATCTTTATTCATATAGGTCACAATGTAACGCTTATGAACGTCCAAATGATTGCTTCTACATTTACATTTACTGCCAGATTCGCAAAGCAATAGGTAGAGCTGGAGAAAAAAAGAACCTGGCAATAAAACTCCAGCCACTCTTTTAACATCCAGTAGGTAATTACAAATCATTCAACAACTACAGAGGTGTAATTGTTGAATGATTTGTGTGATGAGATTTGTACACGCGAGTTTTCATTAAGCAATATCCTTTTTTAAACAAAATTCGTCTAGGTAGGTACATAATTTTTTTTTGTGTGTTGACTTGGAGCGCCTTAAACCCACGCATTTTTATCATCTATATAGTCTTGAATTGTATAATATGCCTTGCTACATAATTTGGCTTTAATGGTAGCTTTGAATTTGTTTATTGACAATAATCTAGTTTCTTTGGGAAGTTTATTAGAAAACTTTATACATTGTCCGACAAAAGAACTGCTTATACTGTGTAGACGAGTAGCATGTAAAACAAGATTATCTTTATGCCTGGTATTTACATTGTGTATATCACATTTTTTTAGAAATTGGTCCTTATTTTTATGCACATAAATTAAATTTTCATATGTGTATTGTGATATAACAGTTAGAATATTAATTTCTTTGAATTTTTTTGATGACCTTAATTTATAAGAGCCTGAAATTTAATTTAAAAGTAACTATAATTAACATTGCTTGTTTGGATAATAATAGCTTTATTTTATAGACATTTTATTTAATTTTAATCGTAATATGTATATTTGTACTTTTCAAATGACATTTCCTATACATTTTATTGACATTTTATTTATTTTAATTTGGGTAATTGTAATTCATGTTTGTATTTATTTTAAATTGACATTTTTTTATGTTTTTTTTTGTATAATTTAAGTTGTTTTAATTGAGTTAGGTATTTGACTTTTCAATTGATAATTTCAACATTGATTTTTAATTATTTATAATCTACTTTAATTACGTATCTTAATTTTACAATTGATAACACAGGTCTGCAATGGTTTTCCTCTTTGAAATCCGAGTAACGTTTTCTATAGCTTCTGATGTGCTGATTACGAGAAAAATAATAAAAAAAATCCATCACGTCAGGATTTTTTGATATTGAATATTTAAGATTTTGCTTCAATATGTCCGAGCGTCTACCTTTTGAAATTTATAAAACGTCATTAAATTACTTCAGCTTAATTTTTATTGCATTTAATTCGTGTAAGGGGACATAGAAAGTTATACAAATCAGTAATTTGATAATTTTATATAAAAAGTAAAAGTAATTCGCATTAACCATGTTGAAAACGGGCAGTTTTGACTTCATTTAGTAATAAAATAAAATAAAATTACATAGTAGTAGTAATTTTACCTAATTGTTGTAAATATTATTAGAAAAGGGTGTAATAAAGATAAACCAAAGGGTTTTTGTATAAGTACCCGCAGTGATTTAAAAAATTAATAGTTGAAGTGCGCATCTTGCAACATGAACTTTAAAATGTCATCGCGAAGTTGTTTAAATTCTCCCAATTGTTTTTGTAATATTTTCGGGAATTTTATGATGATAAAACAACCAAACAGCATTACCGACTTTGTGAAATATATTTACAAAAGTTATTTTGGACACGTTTTAAGTAACCAAGACAAAACTTGAACAACTCACAAACTTTGTACGACTTGTTTAATAGAACTTCGCCAGTGGTCAAAAGGACAGAAAAATAGCTTCAAAATCGTTTCGCCTATGCTATGGGGAGAGGCTAACGACCATGGTAAAGATTGCTACTTTGTTGTTGTTACATAACTGGATACAATTCTAGAAATAAAAGGGACATAAACGAGCACTTTACTTCATTTCCTAAATTCGCACATTGATTACTTCCCAGAAAATCTAAGAGCCGTTAGCGAAGAACAGGACCAAAGATTTTACCATGATTTGAAAGAGCTTTAAGTCTGATATCAAGGATGATGGAATACTAGCATGATGGCGGACTTTTGTTGGTTAATGAAGAGCGACGATCCAAACCGGAAATTTAAGCGAAAATTGCACAACCGAAGGTTCCAGGAAAAAAGGACCAGGTTCCACAAATAAAATTTACATGTAATTTAGACTAGTAACAAGTTGTTATTATATTTTGGTCGTTTTTTTAAGTTAAAAGTAATGTACTTTTTTAAATATACATTTTTTATGAGAAAACTTGGGTCTTTTTTTCTATTTTCTATCTGTACCTTTTTTGAAAAATCTGGAGGTGATGGAGAAAAACTAAGTACATATTCGTAATCAGCGCACCAAAATACCCTAGGATCAGCTATCAAATTCCAGAGAGGAATTTATGACCCTCATTTTGCAGGCCTGTGTAATTATACAAGTATTGATATCTATTAATTCAAAATGTAAAATCTATTTTAATTATGTATTTTAATTTTTCAATTGATAAATAGATAAATTAGTAAAAGTCAATATAGAATTAATATTGACTTTTACTAATTTATAATGAATTTTAATTTCGATTGTAACTTTTGTTGTTAAGTTTGCCCTTTGAACATTGTGCCTGAATTAGAGATTGTGATAAGTGTTAAGAATGAATTATGTAAGATATAAATATTAGTAGGATAAGCTTTTTCAAATAAGTTGCAACTTAGTTAGTCTCTTCCTCTCTCCTAGCATAACTGTGCTGTGACCGACAGGGTCCATAATTGTAACCAATAATATATTTGAACAGCTGTACCTATCACATTATGGAATGCAATAAATGTATTGAGTATTGTGGTACAAACAGCCTTACCTTCCCTTCAACAGGAGTACTGCTATCAGCGAGGCAGACGGCACTAACTTCCCGGATGTCCCGCAGTAGTCTGTCTGCCACGCCCTCTGCCGTGTGAGCGTGAGTCACACAGATGTGGATACTGAAAACAATATTTTTATACTACTAAGGTGGCAGACAAGCTTCAGACCCACCTGGTGGAATGTGGTCACCGTAGCCTATGAATGTTTGGCAACACCAGCCCTCTTAGACAAGTGGCACAAGCGTAAATCGCAAACGAATGAAATAGAATTGGTTGATGCCGCGGCGGGATCACGCGCTTGGGTGTGATTGGTCTATATATTATATCCTTTCGTTTGCAATTTACGCTTGTGCCACTAGTCTAAGGGGGCTGAGGCGCTATCCTGCAAGAACCTTCTAAGACCCCTTTTGAAGAACCCCATACGGTAGGTGTTTTGGAAAACCGAAACTAGGAGTTCATTCCACAATCTAAGCGTGCGCAGAAGAAAGCCCCTATCGGACCTGACCGTGGTCCAGCGCTCCGGACGCAAAGATCGTGATGCATTTTTTCTACAGAATTTCGTTATATTAATTTTTGGTTGTGGCTGTGAAGTAGCATGCGCTTAACAGAAAATATCATAGTTCAGCCACGCCTTTAACTAATAGACTTTTCAATCTAACTATTGAAATGTCTATTAGTTAAAGTTCAATGCGAATATGTAGGCTGCCTATGTAAGCAAGCGTCATCGTGATTCAGCACGATGGTACAACGCCATCTAGTGGGCTCGTTCACAACTACTCTATAAAACTCACGACACAACTCAACTCAATCTCAGTACATACAAAAGTCTTAAAGTCTCTACTTAAACCTTTATAATAATCTCAATTAATCGCCTCAAAAACGCAAATATGACTCACCCCGAAGGAAACTGCAGAGCGTTCAAGACCCATCCCTTCTTGTGAAGCAGGTCGGCCATCTTGAATATGTCGAACTGTTTAGAGCCCCACGCGATCACGGATGTCGCAGGCTTGCCGAATATGAATATACCGTTTATTTTGCGAAGCCTAAAATGATAATTATAAAATCTTACTATCCTAAATTTTAAATATGGAAAAAGAATTGGTTTCGAGCAGGATTCGAACCTGCATCTTCTCGCATTCCTTGCAAGATGCGTAACCACTTAGCCACCGAAACCTACTCGGAACCAACCAAATTTTCCACCTTATATACGTCTTGTGGCGACGTACTATCCTACCTAATATTATCAATGTGAAAGTTTGTAAAGATGTTTGGATGTTTGTTACTCAATCACACTCACTCTAACGGCTGAAGGGATCTGCTTCAAATTTGGTAAAGGGATTGAGTATAGTCCAGAAGAACACAAAGGCTACAATTTATCCCCGGTAAATGTTCCCATGGGAAGCGGGAACAGGTCCTAAATTTCACACGGACGAAGGCGCGAGCATTAGCTAGTCTTTTTATAAAATTGGTGAAAAAGAGTATAAATTAATGGATACGCATGCAGTTCATATAGCAGCCCGTTAGAAAATACGCCAATCAGTATTTAGTTGCCAATAAACGTCAATAAAATCCATCAATCAAATTGTGATACGTCATTTATTAACTGTCATATGTGACGTTATTGACAGCATTATGAAAATGTGGCCAGTATGAAAAATATTTGTTTCTTTTCTAGACTTTTTTTGGAAAGCTATAATTTATAATACCATCATTTATATTGTTCTATCCCATCTTAGTAATTCAATTACGAAAAGTGGCATTATAATACCAAAGATAATATGAGGCGCTGAGAGCATAAGTGGATCAACCTCAAAACAATAAATCTGAGATAGAGGGGTCTAATGATTTTAACATTTAAACAAAGTTAAATAGCAAGAAATTCAGGAGGAAGGTTTGTATCTTTATTGTTGCATTTTGATGGAATTAAAGAACAGTTTCAAAGGGTTATCGTATATTTTCATATAAGTTGTTATTTATATTTATTTTGTGGGTTGGACCACTTTTGCATTCATCTATTTAGTAGGTTGACCTTCTTTTCACGTAAATGTTTTACATTTTCGTAAATAAAACTGTTTTTAATTAATAAAAAACATTTTTTTGTTTGTGTATTTTATGTGTATGTTGCCTATGTTTTTTTTTATACCACCAAGGTGGCAGACAAGCATACGGCCCACCACATGTACCGGTGGTCACTGCTGCCTATGGACGTTTGCAACCCTGTAAAAACCTTCTTAGACCCCTTTTGAAGAACCTTATACTGTGTAGGCGTTTGGGAAACCCGAGGCAGGGAGATCAATCCTCAATCTAAGCGTACGCGGGAGAAAGCCCCTACCGGATCTAACCGTGCTCAAACGCTCCGGACGCAAAGTGTGAGGATGAACATATGACATATGACAGGCGAGTGGTGCGGTGGTAGAACGTAGCCGTGGGCATCATATCAAACAATTCTTCAGAGCACAAACCATTGTACAGGCGGTAGAACACGCACAAGGAGGCAAAGTCTCTCCTGTCGCGAAGAGGTTCCACACCACTTGCAAGCATAGGAGCGTTGACCACTCTCATGGCTCGCCTTTGTATATATATTAATAAACTAGCTGACCCGCGCAACTTCGTTTGCGGCACATGAGAGTTATGGTATTATTGGTATTAATATTTTGAGTAATATAATGTTTCCCGTCGCATTTACTCTCGTCGCGCCTAGTCTCGTCGCGTCGCTTATATACATTAGAGCTGACCCGCACAACTTCGTTTGCGTCACATGAGCGAGAAAGAGAGAGGTGTAGTATTAATATTTAAGGTAATATAATGTTTCCCTTTGCATTTACTCCCGCCGCGCCGCATAGATTCTTTAGAGCTGACCCCCACAACTTCGTTTGCATCACATGAGATTGAGAAGGAGGTGTGGTATTAATATGTAAAGTAATATAATGTTTCCCGTTGCATTTACTTCCACCCGTCCTTTTTTTGGTACGGAACTCATGTGTGTCCGACTCGCACTTGGCCGGTTTTTATCGTTCAGTTGATTGGCTACCACTGCAGACCACGTTTACCTACTTCCATCGCCTTGCTCATCAAAACTTATTAAAGGGGTTATTGTAAGTGAACCTTAAAAGATAGGCATATGCTGTTGGCGATATTTTTTTGTAACTTTTAAAGGGGAACATTTTTGTGATACAAAATTTTCACGTAACTATAACCATTTATGTAACGTACGCAGTGGAAGCTCTCAAAAGAAAGAAATTTTCCCCGTTCTCGAAACATTATTTATGGCTGCTCCGCTCCTATTCGCATTAGCGTGATTTTATATCGCCATTAGCCATCCTCAATAAATGGACTATTAAACTGTAAAATAATTTTCGAATTGCAACCAGTAGTTTCTGAGATCCTAGGACAAACAAACTCTTCAGCTTTATAATATTGTGAGCAACCCTTAAGAAACAGACAAATTAGGTTATTGTGAGCGAACCTTAAGAGATAGACATATGCTGCCGCGGACTTTTTTTAGAACTTTTTAAGAGAAACAATATTGTTGTATTCAATTTTTACGTATCTTCAACTATTTACGCAGCGTACGCCTCGGAAGCTCTCTGACAGTAAAAAATATTTCCCGTTTTCGAAACATTATTGATTGCTGCTTCGCCCCTATTCGTCTTAGCGTGATGTTATATAGCCTATAGCCATCCTCAATAAATGGACTATCAAACTGTAAAAGCATTTTTGAAATCCAACCAGTAGTTCCTGAGATCCTAGCGTTCAACCATACAAACAAACAAACAAACTCTTCAGCTTTATAATATTAGTAGATATAGATATAATTAATAAATAAGTGTCTTTTAAGTATACATTTAAAGAAACTGTTAAATACCAAATAATACTTTGAGGTTATACCACTGCTTTGGCGCGCTTTCTACAAACTCATATTAGAAAAGTGGGCTAACCCTCTTGGCCCATTTTTCTTTTGTACAGATTACTAATTTTCATTGGTGCATAAATAGTTTGTAATAGTGCCATCTCTTAGAATAAGTGGGAAGGTTGGTTGATCCACTTTTCTCTTGAAGTAGATGCAATTTTGCACCCTTTACACAAGTAATCTAAATTATCGTTTTTTGAGGGTTGGCCCACTTATGTTCTCAACGCCTGATATAATAGTATTACATACAGATCGGCAACTCCCTGCCTCCCACTGAATTAGCTTCCCCATCCCCCACCAAAGTTGATGTGTCTATTCCCGTGTCAGTACTTGAGAGAGTGTCACTGCGTTGCATTACGTATTACTACCTACGTACTTTGTGCTATTGCTTTGGTTTAATTTGTGCTTAGCCGAGGGTAGACTTGAAAAAAAGTACCTACATACATGAGATTGCGTTCTGTTCCTTATTATTTTGTTTCCATAGTGTAAACTCACACAAACATTCAAGCTTGATTCAAGCATTCACATTACGTGTATATTCGTGTGGGTGAAAACGAACAGTTTTGTATGGAGTTTCCGCCCTGTGATAATACTAAAAAGCTTTAGAATACTAAATAAATAAATATTTGTGGATATTCACACACTACATCATCTAGCCCAAATTAAGCTAATTTAAGCTTGTGCTATGGGATCTAGACAACTGATTGACATACTTGTATATTTCTAAATACATACATATTTCACATAGAAAACACCCAAACTCCGAAACAAAAATTTGTGGATCACACAAATATTTGGACCGACCCGACCCGGGAATCGAACCCAGGACCTCCAGCGCGGTAGGTGGTATCACTACCGACTACGCCACAGAGGCAGTCTGTGGCGTAATTATATCCATTTAGGTCATATTGTTCTTTCCCATCTTAGTAATTCCAAAAAGAGACATTATAATACTAAAAAGCTTTAGAATACTAAAATTATTGTAACTCTTTCATGCTCTAACGGCTTAACGAATCTGTCTGAACCTGGAAATTCAAATCTTTTCATACCCAAAATAACTTTCTATGGGATGACGGGAACTGCGAGTTGCCAACACCAACTACTACAAAATAAATAAATCATTCGTCGTGTCTACTCACTCAGCCTCAATATATTTGGTGGTGTTGATGATTTCACCAGTCATCCGCACGTAGCGCGATTTGCCCACAAACATCATGGTCGCCCAACAAGCGGCTATCAGGCCACCTGCACGACTACCTGTAAACAATATATAGATTTATCAAGCAAATCAAGCTCAAACAATAAATTTTTAAAGCGCTCGTGGCCCCGCGTGCCTTTTTGATCTGCAAACGATCCTGCTGTGATCGTAAATCGTGAAGTCACTTTCAATATTGCCGGTCCTTGGATTGGTGACCACTACTTGACCATTTTGTGACATTTATTTGTGAGCGTTTCCGTGCTTCCGTGCTTTGGAAGGCATGCTAAGCAAAGCTGAAGGAATTATGGGCGGCTTAAAAAAATAACCGTGGGTAGTCACAACCTGCATCCGGGTTGGCAAGACGTGTGTAGCGCCTCTGTTATTGCAAACGTCCATAGGCTAAGGTAACCAACCATGAGGTTGGCCGTAAGCTTGTCTGCCACCTTAGTAGTATAAAAAATCATCCTTTGGTAGTTTACTGCCGGATATGAGACACGGTTTTGGTTTTAAGTCCCTGCCTGTAACAGTTCTTACCTTAACCTTGCTGAGTCGCGGTCTCCACTCCAAAATACAGCCATTTTTTCCCGTTTTGCCAGTAACGTCGGCAAACAACTTGAAAATTTTAACAGCAGTTTACATCAACTTACTATCCGCCTCAAAGTGCGAAAAATCCTACTTAAACCTAGATCGTATAGTATATCTCTACCTAACCCCTCATGAAAAAGGCGTGACTGTATGTATGCACAATAAGTATAGAAAAATACAAAAATAATCAAAATATAAAGTTTTAACGTACCGCTGACAGTAGGAGATCCATAGACACCTCCGGGCCACTCCGTAGTGACCGTGTACTGGTGATGGCGGTACTCCGGCTTTCTGTACAGAACTACCGACGTGCCTTTAGGAGCGAAGCCGAACTGGAAACATAGGAAAACTTTACGTAATTTCTTTTTTTTTTCATACCACTATGGTAGCAGACCAGCATACGGCCCACCAGAAGGACCGGTGGTCACCGCAGCCTATGAACGCTTGCAACACCAGAGGCGCCACACTCGCGCTGCCGACCCTGTAAAAACCTTCTAAGGCCCCTTTTAATTATTAAAAACTAGCTAACGTCATGCGGTTTGACCCGCATAGCTCTCGTTTCCGTGGGAATATGGGAATAAAATATAGCCTATGTTACCAGGGGACGCATCGTGACGGACAGACAGACAGCAAAGTCTCATGAATAGGGTTCCGTTTAAAAATTTACCCTTTTGGTACGAACCCTAAAAAAAATTAAGATAAATTTTGAAAAAAGTCAGACGAGTTTCTTGAGGTTTTCTGTTCAGTCCGTAGCATTTTCGAACCCTCAGTAGAATCACAACAATTTTGTCATTTTTTTTAAAGTTCAAAGAGACCTTTTTTTATTATTAGAATAGAATAGAACAATATGCTTTATTGCACACTCATTAACTTTTACATGAATATGGAATACAGGGTTTAAAATGGACAACGGGCGGCCTCATCGCTAAGTGCGATTTCTTCTAGGCAACCTTTATTTTTTTTTATTATCAAACTTATAACACCCTTATAATTCCTTACCTTATGAGTATCCGCAGACATGCTAGCCACGCCCGGCAGTCGGAAATCAAACACGGGCATATGGTGTCCCGCAGCCGGCATGAAAGCCGCCACGAACCCGCCCAGGCACGCGTCCACGTGCAACGGAACGTCGCTCTCTAGAGCTACGTCCGATAGAGCTATGATGTCGTCCATTGTGCCGTATGGGTAGTTCGGTGCTGAACCCACGATCTGAGGAAGCAAGAAATATAGGTAAGCTTTCATACATACATATTGTCTTCATACACAACATACATACATATAGTCTTCATACAAAAAGGGGTAAGCAGAGGCATAGTATGCGTCCACATTTCACCTTATAGTTTTATATCCCACGTAATAGGTGGTGAGCCTATTGCAGTGACAGGCGCAGGTCACCGCGACCCGCTGTTGAAATTTTTCAAGCCTTTATGCCCGCCTTCCACTGCGAGTGAGTCGGACCCATTACGGACTCCGCTATACTCGTAACGACGATTTTCATACATGTCCTTCTACCAAAGCGGACATGACATGTATCGAAAATCATCGTTACGAGTATAGCGGAGTCCGTAATGGGTCCGACTCGCTTGCAGTGGAAGGCGGGCATAAGCCTTCAAGCTACTATTATAGAATTGTAAAAATAGCTGTGACGGTACATTCAAGATAAATTTTAAAAAATAACTGTATACGACTAATTTAGGCCTACCGAGTCCAAATCTATAATTTCTTTTCTTCGTGTCTGTTTGTTTTTTCAAATTCAAATTCAAAAAATCATTTATTTACTTAGGCATATACAAATGCACTTGTAAACGTCACTTATATAAACCAAAAAGTTACCACCAGTTCACAACGCGACCCACCTGAGAAGAACTGGCAAGAAACTCAGCGGGTTATTCTTTTAACTACTCTATTTACAATTTTATTAATGAATCTAAAAACTATGCATCTTAACAGTTTTTTGAGAAGCTAGCAGAGCAGGTCATTTCCAGGCTTCCTTATCCATCAAGTAATCACCAACCGTATAGTAGCCCTTGCTGTATAATTTACCTTTAACGAACTTTTTGAATTTATTTAGGGACATGCTTTTTATTTCGTTAGGACAGGATTTTATGCAATCTGCTATGATAAACAGCGAGGTTATTTTTATTATTTTTATTTCCATCACTTAACTTATGGAAACTATGTAAATTTCTTTGTACATACATAAGATTTTCAAAAATATATTGAGATGCTACTGTAAGAATATTAACCTCTTTGAATGTTTCGCGCAGAGAGATCCTTGGACCTAATCTATACAGGGTAAATTTTTCAAAAGGGATTGGATGGCCAAGTCCGAAACTATAAGGACTAGCGAAAAATGCTTAAAGGAGTCACGAGCCCGATTTTGATGAAACTTAAAACCTCATTATTAGATTTTTGAAAAACCGATAATCCTAGCCAGGAATCGAACTCATTGATTATGAAAAAAAAACACACCCTATATTATTACACCATACTGTAGTGTTGCTATTAAGGATCTTATTCTGGAAAGTAATGATATACGGCAAACTAAAGGAAAGTGCTCATCTTTAACAAAATGCATTTTATTTTGCTTACGTTAACTGATTTTGTTCAAAATGTAGACCATTGTTTTCAATACATAGCTGGATTCGAGACCTCAAGGATCGTACTGCATTCAATATTATTGGTTCCGTTTAGAACATTCTCCAAAGAATCATTCGGAGCATGATTTAAAACACGAAATAGTTACGATCTATTCTGGGATTTCGAACGAAACAAACTATGATACAAATTTGGGTACAAGAAATATTAATTTCCTTGGGGGGTGGAGTTGCTCGCGTCCGTAGGATTTACCATCTATTCCTAGACCCACCCTACACGTGCCCCCCGGGTGGTGCCAAACGAGCAACGCTAACGCCGAGCAACAGGCGGCGGTTAAGTAACCTGTCTTAAGGGAACTCACAAACCTTGAGGAGTTAAATGGCCCAAAAATTGTGACGCTGGTGCCTTGGGAAAGTGCCAGTAGTATCTCTCCCAAAACCAATATGAAAATGTCGAATACTGAGAATGTTTTGTCATGCGATCCGGCTAACCCCCGGCGCTCTCCGGTATCCGGGCCGGAGTGTGTGAAATTGGCTACCGAAGACTCCATAGAAGTGGGCAACCAGGCTCCTATGACAGTAAATGCTACTGGAAATCGCAAATATACGCAGCAGGTCTTTCACTCCAGCATGTTTTTAGGGAGACCAAGAAGTTCTTCAATAGGGGGCATTCCATTCGGGTGAATCGTTAGCGGTGACGGTACCTGCGTTTATAACTAGCTCCGTTGTTTAAATTGTAAAATCTGTGTTTCGAGTAGTGAACAGTATATAAAAACATACTCCCGTGTTCCTCCAAAGACAATCTGGGTGCCTGTGTGATTAAAATAGGAAAAAAATAAACAATAACAGCAAAATCGCAAAAATCAACAAAGTAAACCGGTGTAAACTCCTGCTACACAAGTGAAACAGTTAAAACGCGTAAGCGCCGCGTTATACACGGCGCTTAGGCCCCTTTGGTCGCGAACTTTTGCGTGAGATTGCGAGTACTACGGGAACTTGAGCAGTCCGTGTGCATTATTGATAAATATCCACAAGTTTGTTGTTGTAACATAGAAATGTCTGTGAAACGTACTCCACCTAAAGCGTCTTCTAACCCTGGAATGGAGCATACCGTGTCTGAACCGGATTTAAATGTGGTGAGTGATGTTTTTTCTTATACAAATCGAAACAAGCGTCCGCGTTCAGAATCGACACGTTCATCTAAATTAATCGAACCAAATCTTAAGCAAGAAATCATGGAATTGTTAAACAACTGGAAATTAGAATTTGACGCCAAGTTTAATGCAATGAATGATAAGCAAAATACGTTGATGAAGAGGCTGTCGACAGACATTTCTGAATTGAAAACACAAACGGGTAAAATTCAGGAATCTAACGACGAAATTGTACAATCCATATCGTTTATAAATAACCAATACGAGGAAATTAGAGCAGTTTTGGATGGACTACAAAAAGAACGCCTGGAACATCGGCAATGCATTGAAAAATTAGAGAGGAAAGTACAGGATCTCCAGCTCATGACAAGGTCTTCTGGGATAGAAATTAGGAATATACCATACTATGAAAAAGAAACCACCATTGACCTCTCAGAAACTGTCTGTGAAATCGGAAAGGCAGTTGGGGTCGAAATCGCCCACTCGGACCTCCGAGATATCTACCGCATTCCGGGTAAACCTGGATCAACACGACCTATAGTTGCTGAGTTTCACACTGTGCCAATGAAGCAAAAAACTATGATAGCTGTCCGGGATTACAACAGAAATAAGCCTGTAGTTGATAAACTTAACACAGAACATATAAAGATAGCTGGAAAACGGCAAGCTGTTTATGTAGCCGATCACCTCCCCGTTAGCATCAAGAAATTGTTCTATCAGGCGCGGGAATTTGCCAAGCAATATGGCTACCAGTATTGCTGGACTTCGAATGGCAACATTTTTCTTCGTAAGACTTTTGGAGAAA
Organism: Miltochrista miniata; assembly: GCA_933228765.1. Taxonomy (NCBI): domain Eukaryota; kingdom Metazoa; phylum Arthropoda; class Insecta; order Lepidoptera; family Erebidae; genus Miltochrista; species Miltochrista miniata. The sequence goes on from OW121758.1 coordinate 5,480,962, forward strand.
AGCACCTACTCATTACGTCTGAACAATGTCTACTTGCTTTAAGACAAAAAATGTGACTGTCAGCGCTTCTAATTGTACTTGTCAGAATTTACTACACTACATTATTTATTTTTAGAAAAACTTACAACACAAAAATACTATACTTTACATCAGTCAACAAATACAAATTTATTACAAAGCAATACAAATACATTCACTTACTAGAAACATGTACCCTACGACCAACACTATATACAACCCACTTGTGCGTCCACCTAAGTTACATAAATATACTGCAAATGCACTCTCATAACTCTATGACTTGTAAACTTAGCCTACGTTACACAGACAAAACCATTATACCTATTTGTCGCCTCCTTCGGTTTCTCTGGCATCCTTTAACCACCGACAAGGTGCCCTATTCGTGCATATACCTAAATCAAAAACTATAAAATTCGATCGTTGTAATAATATAATAAACCAGATAGATAATACAGACTGTCACGTAGATTGCATTTCTGTCGGAGATGCTCAAAGTTGCTCCCAATCAATTAATTATCATGAAAATAAAAAAGGTTCACTTCTAGTGATAACACAAAACATCAGAGGTATAAACTGTAATCTTGATCATTTCCTGGTTCATTGTTCTGCGCTAAATTTTCCCATAGATATTTTCGTGCTGACGGAGTGTTGGACAGATGAGGAGCATCCACCGCCCACCGTAAATGGATACGACAAGTTCTGGTCAAAGAATGTTATCAACCAGAACGATGGTGTGGTGGTGTACGCGCGGAAATGTTTGGGTGCCCAAGCTAGTGAGCCTACTTGTGAGGATGGTAACTGCCTGATTGTAACTGTCCCATCCGACTACACCATTATATGTTCATACCGTCCGCCCTGCTTTGATAACCCCTCCAATTACATTAAATCTCTTGATCTAATACTAAGCAACATTCAAACCAAAAATTGTATACTTACTGGAGATATCAATATTAATACTCTAGAGCTCAATTTAGGCCCGACACTTGATTACCTAAACCTAATGGCTATGTATGGACTAAAAGTAGGAGTTACCAAACCCACCAGATTAAAGAATTGCCTGGACCATTTTATGGTAAACTCCTGTAACACTTGGAAAACAGTTGTTTTCGAGCAACCGTTCACTGATCACTCACCTGTCTTACTCTTCATTCAAAATGCCCTACGACACAAAAAGCCATTAGTTCGCAAGAGAGCAATAACTAACAGAGAGGCAATCAAAAGTTATATCTCAAAGGAATCTTGGTCCGATATCTATAATGCAAATGATGCTAATACAGCTGCAGAAACCCTAGTAAATAAGCTAACATCAGCTATTGCAAACAACACGCAAACAATTTTAACACCCAAACGGTACCAACCACTGAAACCATGGATTTCAAAAGGGGTTGTAAAATCAATTCGGAGGAAAGACCGACTACATTCACAAGTCAGAAAAGATCCAAGTAATATAAATCTTAAAACAAAGTACTTAAACTATAGAAATATTTGCAACAAACTAATCAAATCCTTAAAAAATCAATATTACAAGGAAAAATTAGCGAGATGTGTTAAAAATACAAAACAGACCTGGCAAGTTATAAAAGAAGTGTGCGACCTTGACTCCAAAAATACTGCCCCACTAGAACTTCTACAAATAAAGAGCACACCGAGAGATTCACTTAACACGGTTAATGAACATTTCACTTCCATTGGAGGAACGCTAGCACAAAAGATATTACACAGAACTAATACAAGCGAAGATGAACTGGCATTGCTAGCACGATCGGATACCTCACCAAGGGACTCGATGGCACTATATCCTACTGATCCACAAGAAATCACTAATATAGTGTATGGCCTGAGATCCCATAGCGCACCAGGAGTGGACAAAATTCCTGTGGACATTCTAAAGCAAAATATTGCCGCAATAGCCCCTCCGGTCTCCCATCTTTGCAATCTCAGCATGAGTACAGGAAGCTTTCCCTCTATATTTAAAAGAGCTAGTGTTTGCCCGATTTACAAAACAGGGGATAAGGAAAACCCCACCAACTATAGACCCATCTCCCTACTCTCGACTTTAGCAAAAGTTTTGGAGAAGGTGATGAATAGGAGACTAGTAGCATTTTTAGAAAGGAACAAACGAATCAGCGACAGTCAGTTTGGCTTCAGAGAGGGAAGATCAACTGAAGATGCTGTTCTGGAACTCACCGAGTCTGTGTCTTCCTGCTTGGACGGCGGGCGGAGATGTGCAGCAGTCTTTCTAGACCTTCAGAAGGCTTTCGACACAATCTCAGTAAAAATTCTGCTGACCAGGTTGGAGAATGTGGGGGTGCGTGGCGTAGCGCAGGAATGGTTTAAAGATTATCTGACAGACCGATCCCAGAGTGTTAAGGTGGACGAACATGAAAGTGAGAGTGCCTCGTGTACGTTCGGGGTGCCACAGGGGAGTGCGCTCTCGCCAACCCTCTTTATAATGTACATCAACGATTTATGTAACGTCATTCAAAAAAACGTGAAGATTTTGATGTTTGCAGATGACACGGTACTACTTTTCCGAGAAAAATCTTAGGACGATGTGATCAGAGTGGCAGAGAATGAAATGGCTAAGGTTACACACTGGCTTGAGGAGAGTTTACTCTCTCTTAATACTGACAAAACAAAGTTCATCTGTTTCTGTATATCAAATTCAACTAAGCCGGGCGTCGATTTTCAACTGAAAATCCATACATTTCCGTGTAATCGCGACATAAACCACAATAGTTGTGCATGTGCTTCATTAACACGTACAGAAGCTACGAAATACCTAGGTACAATAATTGATGAAAAACTCGACTGGAGCGATCATTTCGTGACTGTGGCGGGCAGGATAAGAAAAACTATTTTTATTTTCAAAAAGCTGAGGGATGTAGCAAGCGAAGACATCCTAATCCAAGCATACCGAGCCATTTGTGAGTGTTTGGCCAGATACTGCATCTGTGCGTGGGGAGGAGCATGTAAAACCAACATGATTGCTGTCGAAAGGGCGCAACGGGCAGTCTTAAAGGTCCTTTTCCGTTTACCATATCGCCACCCCACCTCAGACGTATACAATAGAACACAGGTGCTCTCGATAAGAAAGCTAGGTGTACTAGACATGCTGAAAAGATACCACAAACATTTTACTATAGCCTCATCAGAGAAAGCCAAAAGAATTGTCCGATACAAAGTACCACCTGTGAGAACAACTTTTGCCCATAGGCAGTATAATGTACTTGCACCTTCACTCTACAACAAAATTCTAAAGGTAGACAGAAATTTAAACAGCTATAGAAACAAAAAATTTCAAAACATTGTTATTGAGTGGCTAAAAAACTACAACTATGAGGAACTAGAAAACATGATTAGAAATAGGTAAATCGACACACAACACACATGCCCGAACACACACGCACATACACTCGAAACGCGCGCGGGCGCACGAACACACATACGCGCGTGTACACACACACACACACACACACACACACACACACACACACACACACACACAGAAGTACCAATTTTTTAAGACCGACATAAGCCACAGACACACAACGAAGACGCTGTTCCCCAAAACACAGTTTACAACTAGTTTGGGGACCAGGGGCATGAAATACCTGTTGTTACTATTTATGTCAATAAAGATTTATTATTATTATTATTATTATTCCGAACTCAAGTCAGCCCATCGCTACCAGTAATACTCAAAACCCCGTTCAGAAAGAGGTAGTAGCTCACCAACCAAGTCCTCCAGACTGGCAAAAGGTACCAACTAACCAGAACAAGAAACGAAAATCAATGTGCCGAACGCCTTCCCCGGATAGACTGAGCACATCCAACCGATACAGTGGTTTGCCTATTGACTTAACTGAAGAAATACAGGCACCAGAAAAGAAAGTATACAGACCCCCATCTTGTATGGGATAGAAAACATCAACAAGTTAACTGAACTGTTAGAAACCGTCACAGAGAGAGATCAGTTTACATTCAAAATTGTCAACAGGAATCAACTTCGAATCAACTCAAGTACAACTGAATCCTATAAAAAAGTTATAGATGTAGTTTGCAAAAATTCACTTATCGGTCATACGTTTAACAGAAAAGATGAAAGGCACTATAGGATTGTGATAAAAAATTTGCATCACACAACACCACATGAAAAAATTAAAGAAGCTATCGAAAACACAGGAAACACCGTATTTGGAGAAATTATAAATGCAAAATATGGACCTAGTAAAAAACCAACATCCACTTTTTTTGTTAATTTATTGAAAAGTGAAAACAATAGAGCAGTCAAGGAATTGAAATATATATATCACCATTCAGTAACGATAGAAGATCCCAAGAGGAGAACAACTATAACGCAATGTCAAAGGTGTCAACAGTACGGCCACACGAAAAACTACTGCATGAGACCATACCGATGTGTCAAATGTGCGCAAGCACACAAAACTGCAGATTGCCCGAAACATGATCGCAACACACCGGCAGAATGTGCTCTTTGTCACGGTGCACACCCAGCTAATTATAAAGGCTGTGAGGTCTACAAAGAAATCTGGTCGAGAAAAACTAGTAGAAACAATAATTTAAAAAGCAGGATATACAGAAACAGTAACAGCAATAATTTAGACAAAAATAATCAACCTCAACAAAAGCCCAGCTGCGTACCAGTAGATGGCGGTGCTGGACAGCAAACATTCTCTGATGCTCTTAAATCTGTAACTGATAGAAACTCTCACAACGAAACTGACCAATTAAAAGAATTGCTTCTCAAACAATCAGAAAAGTTTGACCTTTTATTACAACAAATGGGTACCCTGATGGGTCTCATAACAACGCTAGTCATGAAGTTAAAATAGGTTTACGATTGGCAACTTGGAACATAAACGGACTTGCATCGCACAAAGATAAACTGGAAACTCTGATGATAGAACACAAGCTGGATGAGATATTAATTACTGAAGCCCACTGCACTGCTACAAGCAACATAAAAATGAAAGGATGTTGCATCTACTTTACCACTCACCCAGATGGTACAGCTCATGCAGGGACAGCAATAGTAATTAAAAACACTATTAAACATCATCTGTTGCCTGAATATAGGACAGATCACATACAGGCAACGACTATTAATGTTGTTGATACCAATGGCCCTATTAATATTGCAGCCGTCTACTGCCCACCTAGGCACAAAATAGACTCCACTATGTTCACGCATTTCTTCACCTCACTGGGACATAGATTCATCTCTGGAGGGGACTAGAACGCGAAACATACTCACTGGGGTTCCAGATTGACTGTCCCAAGAGGAAGACAACTCAAGGAAAGTATAGATCACAACCATCTTAACCCTATCTCTACTTCAGAACCTACATCATGGTCAACAAATAAATACAAGAAACCCGATGTACTTGACTTCTTTGTTATTAAAAATGTATCAAAAAACTACTTCAAGATAGATTCATGCCTAGACGGCTCCTCTGACCACACACCTGTTTTACTAACTTTTAGTAATACTGTAATTGAATTTGAAAGGCCACTGAATCTCAGCAACCGACGAACCGACTGGAATGGTTTTCGTGAATTGGTTGAGAATGAAATAGATTTAAAAGTAAAATTAAAATCTGCCCAAGACATTGACAGTGTTCTGGAGCAATTTACATCATTGATTCAAACAGCTTGCTGGAAGAATACTCCTTCGATATCAAAAAATGAATCAGCACAGAACAATCCATTGGAAATACGGGAAAAAATTCTAGAAAAGCGTAGGCTACGTCGAATATGGCACCAAAGTCGACATCCAGATGATAAAGCTGCACTCAACAAAGCAATGAAAGAATTGAAAGCAATGATTAGGGATGCTAACTACTCGCTGTGGAGGATGACAAAGGAATATGATAGACCGCAGGAAACTAAACCTCCTATTAAAAATGACGCGAATGAGTGGGCTAGGACAAGTAAACAAAAAGCCGATCTGTTCGCTAAGCACTTGTCTGCAGTGTTTACACCTAATTATTTGCCTAATAACAACGAACCACTTGTGAAATCTGTGCTAAATGCCGAACTTCATTCTGGAGCACCTCTCAAATTAGTGACGCCACGAGAGGTACAGAAAATTATAAGAAATCTTGACAGTAAAAAGGCTCCTGGTTTTGACCTTATCACTAAGGAGATTCTACGAGAACTACCAAGAAAGGCTATTGTGCTTATGACAATATTGTATAACGCTATGCTTAGAGTTGAATATTTCCCGGACCTCTGGAAGGTGTCCCAAATCATAATGATCTATAAATTTGGTAAACCTTGTCATGATAGATCATCTTACAGACCAATAAGCTTGTTGCCCACATTGTCTAAGGTATTCGAAAAAGCCCTGTTAACTAGATTAATGCCAACGCTACTAGAACGCAAGATAATCCCAGACCACCAGTTCGGATTTAGAAGACACCATGCAACTATAGAACAGGCCCACAGAGTATGCGCTGCTATAAAAAAGACACTCGAAGACAAGGAATATTGCTCATCTGCTTTCTTAGATATAGAGCAGGCCTTTGACAAGGTGTGGCATGAGGGTTTGTTGTTTAAAATCAAGCAGATTCTACCACATCACTTTTACCCAATATTAAAATCTTATATCTCAGACAGAATATTCTATGTTAGGGAAGGTGGAGAAACTTCTGATTTTTATGATGTCAGGGCAGGGGTTCCCCAAGGATCGGTGCTTGGCCCTGCCCTTTACACTATATACACAGCCGACTTACCAACTACACCTGGTGTTATGACGGCAACTTTTGCTGACGACACAGCGTTGCTTTCAACCGATAAAGATCCAGATCGAGCTTCAGAGGCATTGCAGACTGCCCTCACAAAAGTACACAATTGGATGCAGGACTGGAAAATTAAGGCAAGTGCCGCTAAGTCAGTACATATAACATTCACTGTCCGCAAGGGCAACTGTCCACCAGTTAAACTTGGTGATAGCGTGCTGCCGCAGAGCGACTGTGTCAAATACCTCGGCTTGCGCTTTGATCGCCGCTTAACATGGAAATGGCACATAAAGGCCAAAAGAGACGAGACCTCCATCAGACATGCAAATCTATATTGGATGTTGGGACGGAACTCCAGACTGTCTGTAGATAACAAGCTTCTGATATATCTGACGATTCTTAAACCAACCTGGATGTATGGCATACAGTTGTGGGGTGCGGCAAAGGACTCCAATATCAACATCATACAGAGAGTACAAAACAAGATCCTGAGGTCATTGGCAAATGTACCATGGTATGTCACCAACGTTGAACTGCACCAAAACCTGAAGGTCAAAACTGTAAGGGAAGAGATAAGAGATGCCGCAGAGAAATATAGAAAGCGGCTCATAAGTCATCCCAATAAACTATCAGAACAGTTCAAGATTATGTCAACAGGCTCAAGCGATTTGATATCTTGGAACTGCAAAATCGACAGTAGCACGAGGCTACTAACTTATGAGTAGGGGTCCTCGATGGAGGGCACACTCTGCCTGCGAATACACTTACACCACATCTGCTTATAGTCCCCGAACTGATCGCTGATAGCGAAACGAACAGGAAAAAAAAAAAAAAAAAAAAAGAAATATTAATTTCCATAAAAATTCCAAACTTTCCTTAAATTTGCCGTCTATCATTACTTCGCAGAATTTGATCCTTATGAGCGACACTATCGTATGATGTAATAATAAAGGATGTGTTTTTTTTTTTTCAAAATCATTGGGTTCGATTCCCAGCTAGGATTATAGGTTTTTCAAAAATCTAATAATGAGGTTTTAAGTTTTATCAAAATCGGGCTCGTGACTCCTTTGAGCATTTTTAGCTATTCCTTATAGTTTCGGATTTGGCCATCCAAGCCCTTTTCAAAAATTCACCTGTATATAGCTCTTATGTCTCGCTTTTGTAAAATAAAAATTGAATATACATCTGCAGCATTGCCCCACAGTAGAATACCGTAAGACATTATACTGTGAAAGTAACTGAAATAAACTATTCTAGCCGTATCTACATCAGTCAAGTGCCTTATCTTTTGCACAGCAAATGCTGCTGAACTTAATCTACTAGCTAGTTTTACAATATGTGGACCCCATTGTAAACCAGCATCGACCGTTAACCCTAGGAACGTCGTTGATTCCACAAGTTCCAACTCTCGACCATTAAGTTGAACATTGGTGTCTGACTGTGTTACATTCGGCAAGGTAAACTTAATACATTTAGTTTTATTATCATTCAGTCTAAGATTGTTAGTGTTAAACCAATGAACCACTTTTAAGATTGCATTGTTTACATCGTCAAAGTTATCTATTTGTCGTTTGACTTTGAAAATCAAAGAAGTATCATCAGCAAACAAAACAATCCTGTTGTTGTCCCCCATGTAAAAGGGTAGGTCATTAAAATAATTATATAAGGAATAAAAATGGGCCGAGTATTGAACCCTGCGGGACGCCCATAGTTGACAAGTTTGTTTATTTGTTCGGGGCTTGGAGCAAAATTCAGAAGCTTGATCATAATTGGAGTATTAGGATTTTGTAGCTATTTTTTCAACTTAAATATCGCTGTATGTTTTACCAAAATCGGTTCAGCGGAAATGATAATACAGCTTGACCTATGTTTTACTAGAAGCCCTATGCATTGGACAGGTCAAAGTCGATTGGGCAAAAGCTAGTAGGTTCATATAGTCACGCTTTTGCTGCCAAAGATGCTAAAGGTATACTATAAGTTAGTTCACATTTTACCATTTGTTTTTGACAGGCGCAGTTTACCTGTTGTTGAAAATATTCATACTGACCGTCTTTAACTTGGCTTAAAGACGGCTATGTTACTAGCAACTGGGAACAACAGCATAACGTGCGTGCGTTTCGAGGAACTCTTAATCAATCAATCAAATCAGCCTATAGCAGTCCACTGCTGGACGTAGGCCTCTCCCAGTTCCCGCCACAGTACACGGTCCTGCGCCTTTCGCATCCAGTCCCAGTCTGCAACCTTTATTAGGTCGTTGGTCCAATTTACACTTTCGAGGTACTCTGGTTAATGGAAGTGCCACAAACGTTCAAGCATCTCAGGACAGGTTATGGGGGGTTAAATGTTTATCGTTTCTTTTACAGAACACGGAGTAAGCGGGGCAACGCGTTCTTATGAACGGCAATAAGGTCACACATGAAAGACTTCTATAAAAACCGAGGTAGACGTGCTATACTCTAACAATCGAAATTCAAAAACAATCCTCAAACACACACATAGCTAAGACTACACTCGCTAATAAATATTATTTACGTAATTGTCACCACAATAGCAATATACGAATAGAACAAGAGTAAAAGAGAAGGCGTATGGACTTCGATTGCAAGCCGAGTACTCTCGAAGTTTTGAAGCGCTACAGTGCGTGCAACGGTGCCAATTGGCACCGTTTATACGTTTCAAGCATCTGTGCGTAGGGCATGTCTACCTCAGGTTATACAGAAGTGTCAAAAATACCCTTAAAATGGCTATATTAATCCTTACAGGAAGGTTATACCTATACTTACCAAGCAAGTTCTCCTGCCGATAGCTCTCCTCACTTTCTCCACATCAACAGTCATAGTATCAGGATTCACCGGTATTGTCTTCACAGACAATCCCAAGTACTGAGCTGCCTTGTCGAACGCTGTGTGCACGGTCGATGGAACTATGATCTGAGGGTTGGAGATCCCTTTACTGTAAGCTAAGTCTCTGAACGCTTTGCAGGCCATTATTATTGATTCTGTGCCGCCTGTTGTGACCTGTGAAGTATTATGAAAGGTAAAATGTAGAGAAATATTATAAAGAGGAAACATTTGTTTTTTTGTTTGTTTGTTTGTAACGAATAGGCTCCGGAACTACAAGACCGATTTGAAAAATTCTCGCATTCTTGCTTCTGTTGGGAAGCTACACTCTTTGCGGTGAACATAGGCTATATTTAATTCCCGTATTCCCACGGGAACGGGAACTACGCGGGTGAAACCGCGTGGCGTCCTCTAGTACTTAATAAAATAAAGGAAAACCAGCCGGCACAGATGGTTCCATATCAGCAAACGAAGAACGCAAAATTACGTTTGCTATATATGGAAGGCTAGCTGACGCCCGCAGCTCCACCGGCGTCAAGTTTTATTCCCGTTTCCGCTTCCTGTGGCAAATTTTTCCCGGGATAAAAGTAGCCTGTGTTACTCCAGACCTATATCTACCCCTGTACCGAATTTCAGCCAGATCCGTTCAGCCGTTAAAGCGTGAAAGAGTAACAAACATCCACACTCACAAACTTTCGCATTTATAATATTAGTAAGAAGTAAGATAGTAAGAAGTAAGATAGTAAGAAGTAAGATAGTAAGAAGTAAGATAGTAAGAAATAAGAAGTAAGATTAGTAAGAAGTAACATTCTCTTATTTAGTTTTCTGCTCTTAGTAAGTATTTATTGTTATAGCGGCAAATAGTAATACATAATAGCTGTCACAGTTTATGAGATACAGCCTCGTGACAGACAGACGGCCAGCGAAATTTCATTAATACCTACATACATATAATCACGCCTTTATACCCAAAGGGGTAGGCAGTGGCATAGTATACGCCCACATTTCACCTTGTAGTTTTATGTCCCACGTATAGGTAGTGAGCCCATTACAGTACTACCACGTTTATAAATCGCATCGGCTTTATTCGGCTGCGCAGAATAGCTCATCCCACTGACGAATTAAACCGAATGAAAATTGCAAAGCAATTTCGAACTTATTGCTACTATATTAAGGTCGAAAATAACAAGACGTGAACAGGATGTGCTATCTTGCTCTTAATGCTTGTACTCATAATATTACACCGTTGTCTAGACAGACTGACTGCCGAGCCAGACATGGCGCGTACGCATCAGCCAATAGCAGGCGAGTATTTTCGCGGCAATATGTGGCGCGCAGTGATTGGTAGATATATTTTCGCGCCTTACAAAAAATTGAGTTCCGCGCAGGTACATCGGTGTAACTTATAAAACTGGTAGTACTGTACTGTGACAGGCACAGGTCGCCACGACCCGCAGTTGATTTTTTTTAAGGCGCGCGTTAGTCCTTCAACTTGGCTTAACGATTGTCATTTTACTGACAACCAGGTTTCATTTCGAGTTTTCCTTCTCTACGCAATGGATATTTTTGCGAAAGTGTTCCCTTAGTCGCCTACCCTTAGGATGTATTGGGGTGCCTTCGTCCACGTCGCCACACGGGGCTCCACAGTTTCAGTAATATCGTCTCGTTTTACCCTTTGGGTACAAATGTATGGATTCGAGTCAGTTGACATCGATTTTAGTACAACACAAGTTATTCTCATACACAAAAACATTCCTTATCAAACAAATCTGTTCAACGACATACCTAAACACGATTTGTACACTATCTTTAGTTACCACGGCAGATAATTACTGTAATATGTTTACAAGGTCAACGTTCATTACCTACCTAACACATAACGCTCATAATTCTTTACGCACGTTTCGTGAAAATGTACTAGTAAAAAAAACTCTAATATTATGAATCTAAAGAGTACGTATGTATTTTTGTCGTCGATGTCGGTAGATACTAATTTGAGATATTAAGCCGATTTGATAAATTATTTTTGCATTAATATAGTTCGTTTATTGAGAAGGGATATCATCAGCCAAGGATGTCAGCAAGAAACGTATAATAAATCAGTCATATGTGTTATATATGTACCGGATGGAAAAAACTACGAAGCTGTATTATATCTATTTTTGAACGAACTTTGGTCAGCCGAACCAACCCTCAAAGACGCGGATAGTACCTGAACCTCCAGGTGAGGCCGTGGAGATAGTCAAAGTTTGTCGGGAACTCTAGGACATCCTTCCAAGGGCATTTTGGGCAGTATGGGGTTCTTCAAAGGGGGTCTTAGAAGGTTTTTACAGGGTCGGCAGCGCGTGTGTGGCACCTCTGGTGTTGCAAGCGTTCATAGGCTGCGGTGACCACCGGTCCTTCTGGTGGGCCGTATGCTTGTCTGCCACCTTAGTGGTATAAAAAAAAATTTCAATTGTATAGACAGTGGTAGCTAGGGCACTACTACCAGTCTATAATATTTCAACAAAATTGAGTGCCAAATTTTTAAGAGAATAAAATAAAATGACACCCACATTTTAGCATTAGCGGTTTTTTTTTCGTTTTTTTTTTACGTAAGGGAAAATCCTCAGAGGATGTTATGCCGGACTCTTACCGACTAAAAAACCTCACGTAACGCCCAACAGCCTATGGTTGGGAGCCCCGGGTAAGCCCTCGAAAGGATGTCCCAGGACTCCCAACAGACCTTTACAGACCCAACAGACAGAGCATTAGCGGTTAATTACTTACTGTTACAGCGAATCACCTTGAAAAGGTTGTTTTCGATTAGCATATATAATTAACTGAAGGATTGACAACAAAACAAGGTCACGGTTATGGCAAGAACACTATATTCATTGCGTATAATGTCCACGCTACATCATTAGATACTTATACATTTAAGGTAAACGACCTTTTTATGCTTGTGCTATGGGATATAGACAGATAAAAAGGCAACATTTTATGTTTCATAAAATGAAACAAAACAATTTGTTTGTTTTGTACGTTTTGTATTTCAAATTACATGAATTTTGCGTTTCCTATTATGAAACATACAATGTTGCCTTTTTAGGTCCGCAGGTGTTGATCAACTGTGTTTAATTATAGCACTATACATACATGCATGTACATACACGACTTTATCCCCGAATGAAGGGGGAAGGGGGCAGAAGCATAGAATACGCCTACATTTCACGTAATAGTTTTTTGTCCCGCGTAATATAATGTTGTCAGCCTATCGTCGTGTTGAAATGGACAGACGCAGGTTTTGAAGACAGCAGGCCTTCAACTTGTATTAACGAGAGCCATATTACTACAAATCATGCGACAATCATGTACTGACATATTTTATCGTGTAGATAAATATTATGAAACAGATTGAAGTTTAGTTACAATACTATACTAATACTAGCTGATGCCCGCAGCTTCGCCCGCGATGGCGCTGTATGTGAAAAATGATTTTCCCGCTTTTCTGTTGAAATTTTTCCTGAATTTTCTTTGCTATAAACCTCACGGAGCCCGAAACCTTTCCAACGAATGCAAAACCGTGGAAATCGGTTCGTGCGTTCTAAAGTTATAGCGTCAGGAAGGAAAACCCGACTTATTTTTATATAATAGATTATAAAGAGGAAAGATTTGATTATTTGCATTGAGCTGTTGGGAAGCTAGATACACTATCTCCGGTGAACATAGCCTATTTTATCCCCATATTTCCACGGTAACGGGAGCTACGCGGGTGAAACCGCGTGACGTCCGCTAGTATATAATAAGTTACCTCGTACAGGAGTGGAAGAACACCGTTACAGATAGTCTGACGTACCTATGTGCCGCAAAAGGGAAATAAATCTTACTTAAGAGCCTACCAGACGCCAAATTGTTAAAAGCAGATAGCAGATATACATTTTAGAGTGCAAGAAAGAGAGAGATGCGATCGGTTTTTGTGCGCTTTTAACGAAATAAATTAATTATAAAAAAAACTATAATCAATAGGAAAAAAATGTTCTAGTGCACATGAAGATTTTACAATTGTCTTTCTTATAAATATTTAATATTATAAAAACAACTTATAATTTACGAGATCTAGCTTAAAATTTCACGAATCGAAGTATTTTCAACATAAAAATCTATCGAGGATTTTATCAGTAATCGTGTTTCGAGCCTAGAGCGTTTTTAATTCATGAACTGAAGTTGTCTGTGTTCAAATTTTGATTCAGCAGACCTCACGAGTCCTGAGATCTAGATCAAAGTAATAGTCTATTTGGCGTCATATGGACTCTTAACCCTCCCAAGACTCCACAGCTAAGAAATCCCCATTTACTTTGAGTATTATTATACTTTTATAAACTGAAACAAAATATTTTAGTAATAAAATAGTGCTTTGCTCCTCGATAATATTATAACAACTCACAGTGCCACAGCAGTCATCATCTCCATGAAACATATTGACAGCCATCCTGACGATTTCAGCCTCCATTTTGTTGACTCCGGGGAACACGTCGGAGTGCAAAGGGTTCGTGTACGCAGTCATTGCGTACGCGTCGCACGCCACCTTGCTTATGTCTTCGTTCACGTGGTATACTGCTCCGGATACATTGCCGTTTTTCCAATCGAATGCACCTGATGGGAGAGAACCATGTTATAATTATTATGTCTCATTTCTTTTTCTATTTAGCTCGTCCAATAAATAAGATTGAAATCCATAGCGACATTATATATCGATTCAGGCCATTCTCACAGTCTACAAAACTAGGTCCTCAAGTTGGCGAAAATATCAAGGATATACCACGCGAGTGTTTGTCAGTTTTTTGCGTGGTAGATAAAGGGACACCCACCACTGAAAATGATTGGGACTTGCGAGTCGAGTTTTTTTTTTTTTTTTTTTTGAATAAGTAAAGTAATCTTTATTGACTTAAACATTTTAACACTTATATCCAATATGACATTCCACATTCAGCCGCAAAGCCGTTCGGATTAACCCCTGCCATTCCCATGCTAGTTGACACTGTGTTACAGGTAGGATAAGGATAACAACAAACAAACAAACAAAAAAGTGTTTTATTTCACAAAAATGGTGACATTGATCATTATCTATAAACTAATTGCCTAAATAATCACCTAAGTAGGTACATTACATTTAAATTCATGTTGACATGTCACCATAATGCGGAATATGGCCCCCTCTCAGCTTGTTGCTGTCTCACGGTTAACGTGTTACAGCACTGATTTTCTGAGGAGGCCAGTTGGGACAATGACGAAAGACAGTGCAACAATAAAAAAAAAAAATACATTTTCCCTACTTCAATACATAAAAATATAGTTAGGTACCTAAGTGCTTAAAACCAACATAAAAAAATTAAAATTAAACCAAAAAAAAGAAAAGAGATGATTGAAAAATATAACCACAAACAGAACAAATCAAGAAACATAAATATGAACTCTTGCTGGAACGCAATAAAGTGCAATTTACGTCGCATAACGCTAACCAACAATTTGCCTCTCTTTCTATCACGCAGCTCTTGTTCTTTCTGACAAGGTAAGAACGCCGTAGCGAGTTACCAACTTACACCCTTGAACCAGACATTATAGGACATTGTTGATTATAATACCTGATGAATATCACCTTCAGGGAAAAGTACGATTAATGTATGTAGTGTATCTATCATGTCGACAACAGATAGCTTTATTTCATACAAAGCATAATAGATACTACTGGAGTCGTAACTCTTTCATTGCACTGTTCTCATCAGGTCATTGTATTGGTCGTACAAATGTTTCATTCTTAAGGCCGCGTGGGTCAGATTTTGAGTTTTTTGAAACAATCCTAGTCAAAAAGTAAAGGGTTTTTACTTCTGATAAATATATATATATATATATATATATATCGCCCCGCGGACTCAGTGTTCTGTAAACGATCACTGCAGTAAGCAACTTTCACTAGGGCCGGTCCATGGATGGGTGACCATCCATGTGATCACTTTGTGACATTTATTTGAGCGTTTCCGTGCTTCGGAAGGCACGTTAAGCCGTTGGTCCCGGTTGCCAGTAAAATGGCAGTCGTTAAGCTAAGTTGAAGGCTTTATTTCAACAGCAGGCAGTCACAACCTGCGCCTGTCCATTTAAACACGGCAATACGGCTCACCACCTATTACGCGGGACAAATTATACGAAGGTGAAATGTGGGCATATAATATGCCTCTGCCTACCCCTTCGGGGATAAAGGCGTGACCATATGTATGTATGTATGTATATATATATATATATATAATAGTTAAGGATATAAGCTAAACATATTCCGAGCCCGTTACACGATCCAATAAATTTCACTAGATAGAAAAAAATCCCAAAGTTGAATCGCTCAGAAAAGTTTTTTCAATACTGTGGCTAAGCTATTAACATTTTATTTTTATTTTTTGCACTCAATTAAAGCTATTAAGTTTTTATACACATTTTCCAAGCGTTTTTCTATACACAAGTATTTAAATAGTTATCATGTACGAGTATCTACCAAACGCAATAGAATTGCGCCGCTGACGGCCGATCAGTCTCGCGCTAGCGCTTGTGGAGGCAGGACCTGTGTCAGTTTTTTTCGCAACTATTTCGTAATTATTATGCCAAATTACGTTGAAATTGCGCCACAGTATAAAAATATCAGTGATGGGCAAAATGTAATTAGATTAACCGTTACAAATTACTTTGTAATGCTTAATTCAATTACTCTGTCACAGATTACTTGAGTAATTAATTACAATGAGTACTAGCAGTAACTAATTACTAAGTAATGGAATTACACGTTAATCTAATTACATTGTAACTAGTCACTCATTAATTCAATTAACGAACTCTCATAATTAAAAACTCTGTCCTGTGAATTCGTCACGGCCAAAGGGGTGGATCGATTTTGATGCGGTTTTTTGATCGTAAGTCAATGTATCCATGATGGTTCTTAGCTATACATTTTGAAGAACATCAGCTTAATTCCTGAGTGATGAAGGGATTTCACTTAAATTCCCATACGTGACTATGGTAAATGTCAAAATCTTTGACTTTTTAAGTGATTTCACGACATGGTAACCAACTACCTAATGCATTAAAATGTCTACGAATTACATGATAATTTTGCAATCCAACATGGCGGCCACGCCGTTAACACAAAATTTCATGACGGGTTTCGTTTAAGGGGTTTTTTCGTATGCTGAGTACGAATCAAGTGATAATTTTGCAATCCAATATGGCCACCGCGCCGTAACATCAAAATTTCATGATGGGTATCGTTTAAGGGGTTTTTTGGTTGTCACGGGACATCCTTCCTGAGGGCTTACCCGGGGCTCTCAACCATAGGCTGTTGGGCGTTACGTGAGGGTTTTTAGTCGGTAAGAGTCTGGCATAGCATCCTACGAGGATTTTCCCTCACATCAAAAAAAAAAGGGGGGTTTTTTGGTATGCTGAGTACGAATCACGTACTAATTTTGCAATACAAGATGGCCGCCGCGCCGTAATCACAAAATTTCATGATGGGTATCGTTTAAGGGGTTTTTTTGATATGCTGAGTACGAATCACGGATATGCAATAAAATATGGCCGCCGCGCCGTAATCACAAAATTTCATGATGGGTATCGATTAAGGGATTTTTTCGTATGCTAGGTACCAATTTAATGTAATTGGCCTTAACTTTACAATAAAAACCTTTTGTCATAGTATTTTCGCATTGCTAGGCCTAAACTTAATAAGCAAATGTTTTTAGTTTACTACTGTTAATAGCTTAGGCGGCCAAATTCAATTCCAAAATTATTATGTTATTCGTACTCAGCATACCAAAAAACCCCTTAAACGATACCCATCATGGATTTTTGCGATTACGGCACGGCGGCCATATTGGATTGCAAAATTATCCCGTGATTCGTACTCAGAATACCATAAAACCCCATAAACGATACCCATCATGAAATTTTGTGATTACACCGCGGCGGCCATTTTGGATTGTGAAATTATCACGTGATTCGTACTCAGCATACTAAGAAACCCCTTAAACGATACCCATCATAAAATTTTGTGATTACGGCGCGGCGGCCATGTTGGATTGCAAAATTAGTACGTGATTCGTACTCAGCATACCAAAAAACTCTTTAAACGATACCCATCATGAAATTTTGTCATTACACCGCGGCGGCCATTTTGGATTGCAAAATTATCACGTGATTCGTACTCAGCATACCAAGAAACCCCTTAACCGATACCCATCATGAAATTTTGTGATTACGGCGCGGCGCCCATATTGGATTGCAAAATTTTCACGTGATTCGTACTCAGCATACCAAGAAACCCCTTAAACGATACCATCATGAAATTTTGTGATTACACCGCGGCGGCCATTTTGGATTGCGAAATTATCACGTGATTCGTACTCAGCATACTAAGAAACCCCTTAAACGATACCCATCACAAAATTTTGTGATTACGGCGCGGCGGCCATGTTGGATTGCAAAATTAGTACGTGATACGTACTCAGCATACCAAAAAACCCTTTAAACGATACCCATCATGAAATTTTGTCATTACACCGCGGCGGCCATTTTGGATTGCAAAATTATCACGTGATTCGTACTCAGCATACCAAGAAACCCCTTAAACAATACCCATCATGAAATTTTGTGATTACGGCGCGGCCCCATATTGGATTGCAAAATTTTCACGTGATTCGTACTCAGCATACCAAGAAACCCCTTAAACGATACCCATCATGAAATTGTGCCATTACACCGCGGCGGCCATTTTGGATTGCAAAATTATCACGTGATTCGTACTCAGCATACCAAGAAACCCCTTAACCGATACCCATCATGAAATTTTGTGATTACAGCGCGGCGCCCATATTGGATTGCAAAATTTTCACGTGATTCGTACTCAGCATACCAAGAAACCCCTTAAACGATACCATCATGAAATTTTGTGATTACACCGTGGCGGCCATTTTGGATTGCGAAATTATCACGTGATTCATACTCAGCATACTAAGAAACCCCTTAAACGATACCCATCATAAAATTTTGTGATTACGGCGCGGCGGCCATGTTGGATTGCAAAATTAGTACGTGATTCGTACTCAGCATACCAAAAAACCCTTTAAACGATACCCATCATGAAATTTTGTCATTACACCGCGGCGGATATTTTGGATTGCAAAATTATCACGAGATTCGTACTCAGCATACCAAGAAACCCCTTAAACGATACCCATCATGAAATTTTGTGATTACGGCGCGGCGCCCATATTGGATTGCAAATTTTTCATGTGATTCGTACTCAGCATACCAAGAAACCCCTTAAACGATACCCATCATGAAATTTTGTGATTACGGCGCGGCGCCCACATTGGATTACAAAATTAGTACGTGATTCGTACTCAGCATACCAAAAAACCCTTAAAACGATACCCATCATGAAATTTTGTGATTACGGCGCGGCGCCCATATTGGATTGCAAATTTTTCACGTGATTCGTACTCAGCATACCAAGAAACCCCTTAAACGATACCATCATGAAATTTTGTGATTACACCGTGGCGGCCATTTTGGATTGCGAAATTATCACGTGATTCATACTCAGCATACTAAGAAACCCCTTAAACGATACCCATCATAAAATTTTGTGATTACGGCGCGGCGGCCATGTTGGATTGCAAAATTAGTACGTGATTCGTACTCAGCATACCAAAAAACCCTTTAAACGATACCCATCATGAAATTTTGTCATTACACCGCGGCGGATATTTTGGATTGCAAAATTATCACGAGATTCGTACTCAGCATACCAAGAAACCCCTTAAACGATACCCATCATGAAATTTTGTGATTACGGCGCGGCGCCCATATTGGATTGCAAATTTTTCATGTGATTCGTACTCAGCATACCAAGAAACCCCTTAAACGATACCCATCATGAAATTTTGTGATTACGGCGCGGCGCCCACATTGGATTGCAAAATTAGTACGTGATTCGTACTCAGCATACCAAAAAACCCTTAAAACGATACCCATCATGAAATTTTGTGATTACGGCGCGGCGCCCATATTGGATTGCAAATTTTTCACGTGATTCGTACTCAGCATACCAAGAAACCCCTTAAACGATACCCATCATGAAATTTTGTGATTACGGCGCGGCGCCCACATTGGATTGCAAAATTAGTACGTGATTCGTACTCAGCATACCAAAAAACCCTTAAAACGATACCCATCATGAAATTTTGTGATTACACCGCGGCGGCCAATTTGGATTGCAAAATGATCACGTGATTTATACTTAGCATACCAACTTTAGAAAACTTTAGAATTTTTTATGACCAGCTATTATGTAATTTACATTTTTTGCGCAACTGTAACCATGTAGCAAATGTACGCGACGGAAACTCTCAAAAGAAATGAAATATCCTAGTTTTCGAAAAATGTTTCGTTGCTGCTCAGCTCTTATTCGCCTTAGCGTGATGTTATATATTTTGGTATTTTTGAAAAATGAACATTCTTTTAAGGAACTTTTGAAATTCAACTAGCAGTCTCTTAGACTCTAGAGTTCAAACAACTAAACAAACAAACAAACTCTTTAGCTGAAAATAATAGTATTATATATATAATTAACTCATTTATTTAGGAAACTCTAATAAATCCACCTAACGTATGTATGATATTGGACTCTTGGACTTGGCTTCGAGTATTTTACGATTATGTAGCGACTCTGTTGGAATTTGACACTGTTGAACTTGACTTTTATAAGTGGTGATTGGATAACAAGTGTGCCCTGTGTTGCAAGTAATACTTTCATCGGTCGCTGTCGGTCATACAGTCAATCACATCTCTGATAGCTTACTGGCTGATATATGAGTCCATGGTTGTCACCCTAAATGATGCAAGAACTTGTGAACACCAGGACATCAACACTTTTGACCACTATCTCACCCTTCGTTTACAAAGTTTAAGGTACAATATGAGGTTTGTTGGTCATGGTATGAGGGTTGAGGGTGCATAACCTAATCCACAGCACTAGGTACCTAACTAGCCTGCCTAGCGTAGATAGTGAAATTCAATTTTAATTTCGTTTTAGGTCGCACGGAAGCCTCGTACGATTCGTAAACCTATCGACCCTTATAAGTTGTAGTTCCTTAAGAGAACCAGGTAGTGAACCTTAGACCATTGCACATTGATAGAATTTGCTACTTACCTAAACTGACATGATCTCTGATCTCCTCTGTAATCTGTTCAGAACTGAGGCCTGTTTCGGGTAGCTCTCTGCGAACGGTCACGCCGGCCAGTCTTTTGTTGACATCTTTAATGAAATCGCGGTTGATTTCTGTCATCTTCTCTTCGATCTTGCGTCTCACGATTGGCACGTGTCGAAGCCATCTGAAGAACTCTTTGCGTAACCTTGTTGTGGGACCTGTGATATGATAAAGCTTTTATGGAAACATCTGAGTAACACTTGGGCTTGGTATATTTCTGTAAGACAGTTCAAGATTGCGTAGCTTCATAAACGGATCAAATTCTACAAATGAAAATATGCCGCAACTGCAGTACACTGGCTATGCTTAATTTTCATGTGTGTTCTGCGCCTACTTATTAGCATAGGGCCTGAGGGTTATTTCTGATACGGTAGCAGTCTTTAAAAATAACTCCGACCGAGTCCTTAACATAGGAATTTTGTTTATGGTCCATTAGTTGTAGATTCAAGTAGAGGTGGTCGGTGGTGACTTGATCCTAAAATGCACTAAATAACCCTTGGTATTCTGTCCTGCCTAAAACAAGTCACAAGATAAGACTGCTATGACTAAGTTTAGGTCACTGCAACTCGGCAAATGTATTGTCACAACATGAGTGTCCTTACAGATAGGTAACCCTTCGAAGAAGTATTTATAGGTATGTTAAAGTATTCTGAGACCGTATTCTTAGCATTCCATGGATTCTCCGTGCGGGCGCCGGGTCCATAGCGTGGCACAGGGGGGAACACCCTGACGGCGTCTGGGACTTGCGACCCATTCAAGTAGGTTTAGGTTGGCCACCTTACTATGCGCATAAACAATCAACTTACACCGTCAACAATGTTCCTCCCCCTGCTCTTACATGAGAACAAATGCTGTTCAATATGCTTCTTTCAGTAGGAAGAGGGTATGTACTGCATAATAATATTTATATTGAAAACTATTTTAAGCAACTTACTTTCTCTGGCATTGTATAAGCTATGTGCCCACACTATAGCCAGTACTGACGAAGCTGTCATAGTCACTATCTGCCATGGTTCTTTGCCTTCAAAGAATTTATTCACGGCCTTCAGTGGTTGCGGTCTCTCACTCATGGCTGAAAATATTGATATCAGTGAGTTTTGCTTGTTTTTTGGACATAAATTATTATCAATAGACATTACCTATTATTTGTATGAAAATATTTTAAAATTAGAGAACTACAATAATGAAATGTGAGCTATGAATTTATTTTAGAAAATTGGTATATTTACTAGTTAAAATTGTCAGAAATAATAACAGATTATAATACTATTGAATTAAGGAAACCTGTAAGGATAGATAGGTATTTGATAGAATCTATACATATAATAAAATGATAGAAAAGTCAAAACTGTACATTGGAAATATTAAAAAAAAAAAACTCGCTGGGTGTTCAACATAAGACACCGAAGCCGAAAATATAGTTATAAAAATTTTTGTCTGTTTGTCTGTTTGTCTGTTTGCTTTGCTTTGTCCGGAAGGATCTCGAAAAGTACTCGATAGATTTGATTCAAACTTTGCACAAATATTACCTAAGGGTAGGGTCTTAAAATAGGCTATATATTATCACGCTACATATCCTAGGGGCCAAGCAGAGAGCAATCAAATTGGCATTTTAACATAATTTACACGCGTACGAAGTCGCGGGCAACAGCTAGTTAATAATAAATCAATAAATAAATTTTTCAAATTGTAATTGGATAGAAATACTTTGGTGCCAGATTAATTCTTCAAATCTTTCTACCATATAAAGTTAAGGTACTGAAGGTAAATTGTGAGAATAAACACTTTAAATAAATAAGTAATAAATAAATATTCTCGGACATTTCACACAACACTATCTGATCCCAAAGTAAGCTAGGAATAACTATGCTAGGAATAAAAATGATTGTGTTATGGGTATCAGACCACGGATATTAATTCTTACATACTTTTTTTTAAATGCATACATATAATACATAAAAACACCCAGACTCTTGAGACAAACATTTATGGGTCACACAAATATTGGTCTCCGGTGGGAACCGAACCCACGACCTCCAGCGCCGCAGGCGGTATCACTACCGACTGCACCACAGAGGCAGTCAACTTTGTAAGTGTAGAATGACACAATCACAGAACAGTAACTGGGATTACACCGAAGCATCAGTAAAAAAAGGGAGGCATAGTTTAAGGAGGAGAAATCACTAATTACCTTGTATTTTCTCAATCCTACAGCACAAGCAATGGTGAGATGTGAGATGATAAGTACCCAAAAAATATTTTTATTTATTAATTTCTCAGTTTCTGTCATTTAGGTATATTTTTTTATGAATAACTGATTTCAGTTAACAATCCTAAGGAACAGAAGATTTCTCATAAATTATGATGCCTATAATTAGTGTTGCCGCTCGATAGTTGACTATTGATATTATATCGATAGGCTATCGATAGTCGACTATTGTTAGCCTATCGATATTTCTATCGATAGAATCGATAGTGTCGATACTATCGATTGTATCGATAGCACCATTAGTATGAATACTATCGACACACAGTAATACTATCGATAGAATCGATAGAATCGTTTTTCAATACCTAATGTACTATCGATAATATCGATAGTATCAATACTATTGATGCTGAACATTGCAATGACAATCGATAGTGTCGATAGTATCGATAATATCGATAGTTTTGTTTTATCGATAGTGACCTTTCCTTCAATAGTATTGGTTGGAGTCTGTAGTCTAAAACAGGGCTTCCTAAACTTTTAAGGTTAAAGGAACACCAAGCAAATATGGTTTATTCTACGGAACCCCATAAAAGGTTATAGCAAACTAGCTAGTTAGACAATGTCCGTGGTTCCACCTGCGTGAAATCCTGTTACCATTCCCGCTTCCCATGGAAACGTTTTTCCGGGATAAAAAAGCTTTTTTATTAAGCTCATCAAATTGACTGATGGAAGCCATAGCGACATTTAACGATTGCGGGCCATTCTCACAGTCCGTAAGACTTCTGACAGTGGTCCTCAAGTTGGCGACCCTGTGTTGTTCCTTTTGACGCTCCGCTTGAAGAACCCGGGATTGTAAGAGGAGAGAAGTACGTGCGTGAGCAGGTCGTTTCAAACTTTTATAGATCGACAGAGGAACGATCTTTTGAATCGCTCAGTTCTGGCGAAGTACTCTCCGCTGTAAGAGCGTTACCTACATTTTGGCTGGCATGCATAATTTCAGGATCGAAAATGGGAGGGTAGGATTAGGTTGAAGAGCTCTATTGAGAGCTAGGCTAAGCTAATAAATATCTCTTTTTTTTTTGTTTTTTGGGATGTACGCTTTTGTTACTGCAGCTGGCAGAAATAAATTGTTTTTCTTTCTTTCTATTTAAATAGCCTATGTCTAGGGTGTGGTCTAAGCTAATGCTTTCAGGGTTGCGCTTTTCCCCCGCTTTCACGCTTTGCGCTTATGCACTAGCTGTAAGTGTAGCATGTAGCCTGGGCCATCCATGTAGGTCCCTCTGACCTACATGGAAGCAGAACGGTCTTGGGAGTGAGTGCAAGTCATGTAGATCCCCAAGGCAAGTCAGAGAGATTATCCTTCACGTGGTGCCACCCGTTATCGGTCTAATTCCTTCAGAAATAGACGTAACAGAAATCCCTGGCGAAGTGTCCACAGGACATCAGTGGCTGTGCTCTGTGGCGCGACTCACACTAAAACATGTGAGGGTCGTTTTAGGTGGGCAAGGGGCTTGGGGGGATTTAGGGAAAACGGGGGGGGAGGGGAGGCCACCCGCATACAAATCTGGTCTGCCCGCAGGGTATCTGTGGCTGTGCTCTGCGGCGAGACTCACACTAAAATATGTGAGGGTCGGATCAGATGGGGGGTGGGGTTGCGGAGGGAGGGGAGGCCACCCGCGTGTTTGTGCCGTGCGTGGAGACCCGTAAGGGGGGATGAAGGGATCCTGGATTGCTGAGACTGCAGTGTTGCGTCAACACGCGTCTTTGGCCCTGATTTCTTCCGAAACGGGAGGTTCTCACCTAGCCAGTGATTACCAATCGGCTGCGTCATCCGTAAGAGGATGGCATTGGCTAGGGTTTCGGTTAGGGTGGCGGGCAGGGGGTGGTGCGCGTAGGTCGTGATTTTGCTGGTTGCGGCGTCTCTCGCATCATTCTCCTCGCTTTGTCGTCCTTTCCGGACCCTATATCTACCGTGGCAGCCTTGGCGACTGTAGATGGTGTACATCCAGCGTCCCCAGTTTGCGGGCTCCATGGAGGGTGAGCGCACCACGGTGGATGAATTCAAGCTGTTGTCAAGCATGGACTCTAAACGCAGCAACAAACCCCCTGGGCATGACGAAAGTCATGTCAACTCAGCCTGTGGAACATCCGAGGCATTTAATGTCGATGCACTGAAGAATGCCATCGACAACGCTGAGTGTTCGGCCCGCCGCGACTCTGGCTCCTGGAGCCACGTCGTCAGGAAGGGTAGAACACCCCGTCAAAAAGCCCGCGACAAGTTGCGCCTCATAGAGCACGACAAGTCGACAGGGCGTTCCCGCAAGCGGAAACGCGGACGTGGTAACGGAAGGAGGCCCGACACCAATGGAGGGACTAGTTCCCAGGTGGACTGCAGCCGCCGTGCGATGACAGAAGGCGAAAGCCAGAAGTCAAACACGGCTGGAGGGTCTAGCACCCAAAGCAGCCACAGCCGTGGTGAAGGTGCCACCGCCGACCAGAAACCCGCATCCGCTACTTCTCACGGCAGGAAGTTCGCTGGGAGACCGTCTGAAAAGACTGGACCACTCTCGCACTCCTCGTCGAGAGATAGGCCCTCGGAAGGCGACGCTCATGGCAGGAAGTTCGCAGGGAGACCGTCTGTAAAGACTGGACCGCTCTCGCACTCCTCGCCGAAAAATGGACCATCGGATGGCGACGCTCGGAAGGGAAGGCCCGACAAGAGGGGTCGCCCGAACGAAACCGCATCCCCGAAGGAACCAGTCAAGAGGGCGAAGGTTAACACCAGCCTTCCACCTGGAACATCATACGCCGACGCTGCGGCCAACGACGAACTCCGCGTCGCAATCACCACCGAACCCTCCCGCGACCTCACCGAGGACGAGGCTGAGGGCATCAGGAAGGCGATTAGGGCTGGACTGCGAGCGGCGATCACAGGGAAGGAGAAGTTCATCCCGGCTTTCAAGGGCAAGCCGACCTTCAGCGACGGGACGCTGAAGCTATGGTGCGAAAGCCGAGAAGAAGTGGACTGGCTCCGTTCCACCATCGAACCCATCAGCTCGCCGGTACCCGGGACCCGACTCGTCGTCAAGAGACAGTCGGACATCCCGAAGCGAGTGAAAGCGGGGATTTTCATCCCAGAGAAGGAGGATATCAACGTCATCAGATCCTTCCTGGTGAGCCAAAACAGATGGTACAATGTAAACGAGTGGCACATCTACTCGGATCAGGAGCAGGAAGAGGGCGTCTTCCTCATGCTCGGGATTCCTGTGTACGACGTCGAGAAGATCAAGGCCAGAGGACAAAGGATTGCCTACGAGCTGGGCAGCCTTTACCTCAAGTTTATTGGATCCTCCGTCGCGCAGGAAGAGACGAAGAAGACGACCGAAGCCGCCCAACCACCAGTAGATACCGACGTGGACAAGGCCGGACCATCGGGCATTAAGTCGCTCGCCACTCAGGGGAGAAGCGAAAGCGCCCCCGCCGGACGAGGTGCCGCCGCAAGGCCGGAAACCCCTGGCGCATCGTTGAGCGACGAGAAGAAGAAGGAAGAGGGGATGGAGACCATCAATAATGATGACCTCCCAGCCGCCACCACCTCATCCCAATAATTCCCAGGCTTGCACTATACCGATAGTGCAAGCAAACCTCCAGCACAAGCGGCTCGCAGCGGCTGCCCTGCGCAGACACCTGGAGGTAAACAAGTCGACCATAGCCGCTATCCAGGAGCCGTGGATAGCGAAAAACAAGATCTGTGGTTTCTCCAACATTGGGGGTAAGTTACTCCTAGATACTACAGTGAGCGGGCCTCGTACTTGTGTTTATATGCCTAACAATACCCCTGCCACTTTACTAAATGAGTTCTGTTCTAGAGACCTAACTGCTGTTAGACTCAAGAACACCTCCGCTGTTGACAGCACTACATCCATGACCGGTGACATCATACTAGCGTCCTCCTACCAGCCCGGAGAAGACGCAGTGCCCAACGACGAACTGGTCAAGTTGACGAGATATTGCGAAGATGAGGGCCTGGAGCTCATCGTGTGCGCAGACTCCAATGCGCATCACCACATCTGGGGAAGCGCAGACACAAATAGTAGGGGTGAGTCATTTTTCAACTTCCTATTATCCACACAGCTAAACGTATTAAATGTAGGCTCCGAACCGACCTTCAATACTCGCAGGGCCCACACACTCATAGATATTACTTTAGCATCTAATCTAGCATCAAATCTGATAAAAAACTGGAGACTATCAGAAGAACCATCATGCTCCGACCACAGAAGAATCATGTTCGACTTGGACTGGAGCAAAACTCCCACGGTCCCAAGACGTAACCCACGTAAAACGGACCGGCAAAAATACAAAACTCTAGTAGGTCTAAACATAGGAGATGCACACTCAGAGGTAAGTTACTCAGGCACCGCCGACATAGAACAGCATGTCCGGAAGGTGACAGACACACTCACCACTTGTTATGAGGAAACGTGCCCCCTAACCGCCCCTGACAATCGAACAAAATCGGGAGAAAAATGGTGGAGTAAGGACCTCGAACGGTTGAGAACCAAGGTAAGAAAATGCTTCAACCGAGCCAAAAACACCAGAACAGAGTCTGACTGGGACGCCTATAAGCTAGCACAAGCAAAGTTCAAAAAGCGTATAAGTCAGAGAAAAAAAGAGGCGTGGAAACGCTTCTGCTCCAATATTGAATCCAATAGTCACGCACTAAGAGTCAAAAAACTTCTATCTCAGGACACGGATAAGTCTATTGGATCTCTAAAAAAGGTAGACAACACCTACACAAAATCTGACTCCGAAACATGTGAGGTCTTACTACAGACACACTTCCCAGGTTGTCAAATCCAATCAGATATCAACTGGGAAGACACAGAAAGCGCCATCGAATCCGAGCCGGACTGGTCCACAGCTAGGGCCATAGTATCCGATAACAAGGTAAGATGGGCAATCGAAAGCTTCCAACCATATAAATCACCGGGACTAGACGGTATATTCCCCGGACTTATGTTATGGTGTATAGAGGCTATCACTACGCACCTGACAAAGATCTTCACGGGATGCATCGCGTTCAGGTACGTGCCAAAGTCATGGAGAGAAGTCAAAGTACTCTTCATACCTAAACCAGGTAAAAGTGACTACACTCATCCTAAGTCCTTTAGACCAATAAGCCTCACTTCATTCCTATTAAAGACTCTAGAGAGGCTATGCGAGAGAGAAATAAGGGAGAAAGTACTCCGACAAATACCAATGCACACAAAGCAGCACGCTTACTGCTCCGGAAAATCCACCGAATCAGCACTGCATGAGGTAGTATCGTACATAGAAGACTCCCTAGAGAGTAAATCATCAACACTGGGCGTCTTTATAGACATCGAAGGTGCCTTCGACAAGACGACCTTTGTAAGTATCGAAAGAGCCCTGCAAAAGCATAAAGTACACCCCACAATGGTAAGTTGGATAGTGAATATGCTACGACACAGGGCTATACAAATTACAGTGAACTCCACATCTAGAGGGATCGCAGCCAAAGGATGTCCGCAGGGGGGGGTTCTATCTCCGCTCCTGTGGAATCTCGTGGTGAACGAGCTCATAGATGTACTCAATAGAGAGAGATACTTCACTGTAGGTTACGCTGACGACCTCACCATACTGGTAAGTGGCAAGTTCCTAGGTACAATAACAAACCTGATGGACAACGCCTTGAGGATCGTCGAAAAATGGTGCATCAGACATGATCTCACGGTAAATCCGACGAAAACAGAAATGGTTCTGTTCACCAACAAACGCCAAATAGATAATCTGAAACTCCCACAGCTCTTTGGCACAAAACTATCCTTAGCAAATGAAGTCAAGTACCTGGGGGTCACACTGGACAGCAAACTGCTATGGAATAAGCACCTCACAGAAAAAATCAGTAAGGCCACCATTGCATTCTGGCAATGCAAACGAATGATCGGTAAGAAGTGGGGACTCTCACCGAAAATCATACATTGGCTCTACACCACAGTCATAAGACCACAGGTAACGTATGGCGCAATAGTTTGGTGGCCCAGGGCCGAACTAGCTTCAGCCATAGATAAAATGCAGCAGTTCCAGAGAGCGGCGTGTTGCGCCATCACGGGATGCTTTCGCAACACACCCACGGCAGCGATGGAAGCAATGCTCTGCTTACCGCCTCTGGACCTGTTCGTCCACCAGGAAGCGGCCGCTGCGGCGGCACGACTTCAGGCGTCAAAACAATGGACGCGCTCTAGGGTAGGTCATAGGCGCATACTGGAGGACGCAATAGAGTATGAACCTCTCGTGGAAGCCCCTAACGACAAAATACCGAAAACATACGTGTTTGACCGTAAGTACAATATATCGCTGGCAGAGTCCGCCAAGGACCACTCCGGTATAAGAGAACTCAGAGTGTACACGGATGGATCCAAAACAGACCACGGATCAGGAGCAGGCACCTACTCCCCGGAGCTCAACATACACTCATCAATACCTTTAGGGTCTCATTCGTCAATCTTCCAATGTGAGTGCATAGGTTTAATTAATGCCGTCAATGCAATCGACTCCAGGAAAATTGAGCACAACCACATCAAGCTCCTCTCCGATAGCGCAGCAGTGCTAAAAGCTCTGAAGAGCACCACAATCGACTCTGGGCTGGTGCTTCAATGCCACCAGGGGCTACAAAAGCTGGCCCTAACACACAAGGTAAGCCTTCAGTGGATAAAAGGTCACAGCGGATCGAGCGGCAATGATGCAGCTGACGAACTGGCCAGATTGGGTTCCAGCACCACACCGGTGGGACCAAGCCCGATTATTCCAATACCATTCTACCAGGTAAGGGCATGGCTGAGACAACGCACGAAAGAGCGGCATGAAAAGAGATGGGCACAAACAGTAAGTTGCAGGCAATCAAGGGAAGCTCTACCGAGACCCAGGCCAAAACTAGCTAGAACGTTGCTACATCTGAATAAAGGTGATCTACGAACCATGGTAGGCACAATAACGGGTCATTGCACAGTAAATAAGCACTTGAATGTCTTAGGTATCACGGACAGCGCGCTGTGCAGAGCGTGCCTGTTAAATGAAGAAACCATAGCTCACGCAATCTTGGAGTGCGAGAGCCTGGTTACATACAGAGTCAACATGCTTGGCAGTCCCACAACACTCCGGGAGGCGTGTGAGGACCCGAAGAGGATCCTGCGCTTCTGGTCGGAGCTGGGTTGGCTGGAGTGACAGCCAACGCTCACGTACAATGGGTCCACTGGCGGACCTAAGTGCGGAAAATGGGAGCCCAAGAAGACTGAAGACTGAAGACTGAAGCCTATGTCTTATTCCAGGCCAGAACCCCTCAGGGATCAGGGGATAAGTGTTACTTCTTCACGGAGCTAACGCAACACCCTTTGGGCACAGTAAATTTGGCTTTTTCAATTAGCTCCTTTAAATCAAATATCTTTGGAATTAAATAAAAGGCCACATTAGAAGGGAGGGCATAACGGTAATCCCTTCTTTGAGCAGCCCGCCTGGCGCAGTACCTCCGCTCTGCAGAAGACAGCGGTAATAGTAATCGGGCTTCGTGTTGGGTTGTGTTCTCCGTCGGTGAGCAGGGTTCCAGAGCTCATTGGGGTGGTTATATGCGGGTGATGGTGAGACCAGAGGCTTGTCTGCTTTCATTAGCTGGTATGGGCGCGGAACATTCGTACGGCTTGGTGGTCAGGGAAACCCGGTGAAACGGTTGACAACAGGGCCCCCGCAGGCTGCACGGGAACCAAACCTGAGAATTAATTTATCTCCGACCCAGGGGGCTGAAACAACAGCCTGTGTCACCACCATGTCAACACCATGGCAAGGAAAAAGAAAAATATGAAACGGTTTACAGAGGCATTGTCGTCCACACTTCAAATGGACTTTTGTCACATCAGAGACATACACAAGAACATCAACGTAGTCCACCACCACCTGGAATCTGCGCAGCCGATCCTATTTTTCTTGACGGAGACGCAAATCTCTTGCCCGGACTTAATGTTCCTTGGCTACAAGCTGGAGCACAGCTACAGCTTTAAGTGAAAAGCTGGGGTGTGTTTGTATAATATGTACCTTGAAGACAGGGATCGGATCGCATCGGATCTACTAGTACGCGTGTTTGTACAGGTATCACAGCGATGATACGGACTGGTGGACTGCCTTCCTGGGAGTCGTAAATTGTGGTCGCTTGCCAAAGCTGCCTAGAGAAACAATTGTCGGTCGGGTTTGCCACCCCTTATTAAACCGGATGGTAGACTGGCTCAGAGTACCAAGGAGAAAGCCGACCTTTTGGGTTCTCTCTTTACCTCCAACTCGAATATGAACGACGTGGGTTCTTCGCCGCCTGGCATACCCTGGTGTGGCAATTCCATTCCAGAAATTAAATTTAGTCAGCGGGACGGTAGGCGGGAGCTTCAATCCGTGATCCCGTTCATAAGTCGAGTGGACCAGATGGCATACCTGCGGTGGTAGTTTGGTCCTGAGTTGTGTCCTGTGCTTACTCGTCTTTTCATACTTTCATATTCTATGAAAAAGTCTCAGCTTCGTGGAAGATCGCGCACGTGCATCCTTTACCCAAGAAGGGTGATAGAACCGACCCGGCCAATTACAGGCCTATAGCCGTTACCTCCCTTTTATCTTAGGTTGTTCCTTTTATCTGAGGTACCTTGAAAAACACGACCTGCTCAGTGACTGGCAATACGGTTTCTGTCATGGTCGCTCGACTGGCGGTCTTGTATGCGCAAAAATATAGATAGTATCGATACTAAAAATTGTTATATAATACTATCGATAGTATTGATAATATCGATAGTAAATTTGATATTGAACTTCGATACTATCGGTACTATTGACAATATCGATACTATCGATAGACCAATCGATATTATAGATTATTTTCGAGGTCAACTATCGATAGTCAAACTATCGATATTGCGGCAACACTACCTATAATATTTTTTGCTCATAACCACAGCTATAAATAGAGCTGAATATAGTTTGTCAATAACAACTGTTTTTATTGACATACACTTACATAACAGTAACAAAAAAATGATAATTACAGTACCTCTCATCTACCCAGGTATCAAAGGTTAATCTTTCATCACATTAGCATTGAAATAATATAACTCTTTGTTCTACTTTATTATCTTTGTTTTGCTATTGATGACTAGTTTTTCAATATAGCTCTAGAAAACCATAACTTGGGTAAACTACTTGGGTATGCCAATTAGACATATTATGCAAATGAAACATTAATTCAAAAATTGAATACATATGTAACTGTGTCAAATTACCGGTAAACATACATATTATTTAAAAAACAACAATATATGACTTGAATAAAATAGTAGCTAAATGTAGAAAGGATAAATTTTATACTTACTGAATAAAATGAGAACAAATGAAAAATGTATTGCACTATCAAAGTCTCAATCCTTAATCAACTCTTTAAACAAATAATACCATTATCACTAATTGTTCTGGTAGATAGTGTTCATACGGATTATGACCGCAAGCAATAAACTTGTTCCGAGGAAAAAACAGAGTCACGACAGAAAAATTACTTGGGTTTACGTAAAGCTGGTAAAACAAACGCCAACTTAAACCCCGTTGGCTAAGTTTGCTGCTGACCAGCAGTAGAAAGCAATAAATAAAGCAAAGTACAAGCAAACGGTAATAATAAATTCGCGCACTCCTGCCCCAATGCCAAGCCAAGTGCCACAACTGTCAGCTGACAGTCAAAGTCAAAGATTAAATCTGTTGACAGTTGACAGTTTTGTCAACCTTTTTCTGTGTGTTGGTGTTTAAAAAACACAAAACATGTAGTAGAATCATAGATAAACATGTAGAACACGCGCATCTATAGATCTACAGTTTGTCTATAAAGTCGTGAAATGAATGTTTGAGGAACTAAAAATAGTTATGTGTGTGGCAACACTAGCAACACGAAACATACTACCCGTTCGCTCTAACTTTGCCGTTGGCGTAGAGGCGTATACTCGAATTGTTAATTATACGAAGTAAATTGACAGTAGCTAATGTCACTTCGTCATAGTAAATACGCAACACTACAAGAAGAAGTGACATTAGTTGCTGTTAATTTACTTCGTCTAATCAAAAATTCGACTTTAGTATAGAGCCGAGCGGCAAAGTTAGAGCGAACGGGCAGTAAGTACGTGAGATTCGTGGATTCTTTGGCGGGAATTTGAAAAGAGCGCGCACGAATTTTTTCAAATCTCTATAAATAATTAATTTTGAGTTGTAAATAGTTAAAGTCGGTGTATTTAATATCCATTTTGAATTGATAATTCTTTTTTGATAATGGAGGAGGACGAGGGAGGGGGTGCTGTTCCCCCAAACCCTAAAGTAAGGAAGAGAAAGGAGGATTCATCAAGGACTGACGGCGGTGAGGAAAGTCAACCACTTTATTGGTACCATTTTTTAAACCGTTATATCGTAGACTCTACCCAGAACATTCAACAAATATGGAATTTAACGTCTTTGTAGAAAGCAGGGAAAAAGAGCGCCTTGGGAATAAAAGTCCCATTTACCTCAACCACATCTTTGCCTCGGAAGTAAAGGGAGTGGTGGCGATTCGTCGCATAAATGCCAACAAAATAGTGGTAGTATTTAAGCAGTGCAACACAGCAAATAATTTACTTACCAATGAACATTTCCTAGACAAATACAAACTGAAAGCCTACATACCAGCCGCTCAAATTGAGCGAATCGGTATTATTAGACATGTCCCATCAAACATCTCAAATAAAGAGTTATACAGAAAATTATCATCAATATATGAAATAGTAGCAGTACGGAGATTCACTAAGAAAGTGGGATCAAATTGGACCCCACTTCAAACTGTCAGTATTACATTTCTGTCAAATACACTACCATCTAATGTTCAGTATGATTTGTTCTCATATAAAGTTTACGAATACATCCCACCTCTTCAGCAGTGCTATCGCTGCTTCAAATTTCACCACTCAGCCAAGGTATGTAAAGGCAAACAGCGCTGTAGCTGTTGTGCGGTGACCACAGCTATAAAGAGTGTGACAAGCCCAGCGAGCTTTGCTGTGTTAACTGCGGTGGCGCTCACTTGGCAGTATCTAGGACATGTCCAGTCAAAATGAGGAAAATAATTGAAAAAAAAGAAAAAATTAGCTATTCTAGTGTAGCAAAAACTAATGATGACAAAGATTTTCCTTCTTTGCCAGATAAGTCCTGGATAAATAAGCCTGTAAATAAGCCTGTAAATAAGCCTGTAAATAAACCTGTAAATAAGTTAATTGAAACTAAGACTGATAGAACTCTGTCTGAGAAACAGAGTAGTTCATCTGATGTAATTAAACAAATTTTAGGTAATAAAGATATATAATATTAATGGCTCTTGTCAATACCCTAGTGCAATTAGGAAATAAAACAGATGATGTACCTATCACCACAACATCTATTAAGGAGATGTTATTAAAAAAATATCATTTTAACCTATGGATTTAAGTTCTTCCAATATTATTTCTCAATTACGGATTGCACAGTACAATATACAAAGTGCCAATAGCAAAAAACAACTTTTGATAATTTTTTTACATAACAAAACTATTGATATTTGTTTACTGAATGAAACATGGTTCAAGGATAATCAACGGTTCAATTTTAGCATACCTGGTTACAATATACACTTTAAAAACTCAAGTAATAAACATAACGGTGTAGCAATTTTAATAAGACCTTATTTACAATACAATGTTTTGGATACAACTTTTTATGAGGAAATACAAACTATTGCTATCACGTTATCAACGAAATTAGGAAACATTACTATTTTAAATGTATACTGTCCTCCTAAAAGTAAACACATTCGATTGAACAGACTGCAGAATATCATATCCAATCTTCCAAAGCCCATATTTGTTAGTGGAGACTTCAACGCTCATCACATTGCCTTTGGGTGTTTGTGTACAAGAGGCCGCGGCCGAGATTTGTATAATATAATAGACGATAGTGATTTATGCATTTTAAATGATGGTAGGTTCACTACAGTCGGTAGACCTTAATGCAATCAATCAGCAATTGATGTTACTTTTGTCAGTACTAACCTGGCACCAATTTGTGAGTGGTCCATACATGACGATGCCCAGGGCCTGATTTAGGGTTCCGCGCGCCCTAGGCTAGCTATGAATATGCGCCCCCAGCTGCAACTTATTTAAGCCCTACCTTCAAAATAGACTACGTAAGCTGATCCTAAGTTCCTAATCGTTATTCTTTGTTAATTTGAAAATAAAATAAAACCCGATTCTGAGACTTCTTATGAAGTTATGACTTGATGCATCAGCCAGTAAAAAGCGAGATAAAAATACCATCAAAGTACCTAACAGTATCTCGGTACATCCAGTTTCCGATAAATCGAACCAGTGAATCTTAGTAAAATCCCTTCATAACTCAGGAAGTGAACTGATGAATGCAAAATTTATAGCTAAGAACGGTTCGAAAGCCGATGCAGATGTGCTGGGAATGGCCCCGGCACATTGGCTTTCGAGCATAGAAAACCGCGAAATTGGCTCATCTGTTCGGCTGCTACGATGCCACAGACAGACACACACATACACAGATACACAGGTCAAACTTAAAACACTTCTCGTTTTTCGGCGGGGTTAATTAAATCGTCAGCAATATTGGTACGTTGGTGCCTTTCCAGCCACTCCTCCATGACCGGTTTCACCGTCTCAACAGCACCGTCTCACACTTTTTTTTATACCACCAAAGTGGCAGACAAGCATACGGCCCACCAGATGTACCGGTGGTCACGCACAAGGAAGCAAAGTCTCTCCTGTCGCGAAGAGGTTCTACACCACCTGCAAGCATGGGATCGTTGACCAAACTCATGGCTCGCCTCTGCACCGAGTCGAACGGAAGAATTCAGTCAATTCATTCTGATATTCTGGTGCCCCCACCCAGCCGTGGCAGCTTTACTCCATGTGCGGCCGCACTTGCGACTTAAACAGAAGCACTGTTTGCGCCGCAGTAAGTACCGCCGCGCCCTGTTGAGCACACCGAGCGGCTTGGACGCCAGCTTGGCCTTATTCTCCAAATCACTTCGGAACTGAACGTCACTGGAGATGTCAACACCAAGGATACCTGTATAGGTATCTATCTGACAGTATTGTCAGAGTAAAGTAAACACAAACTTGTGTCATGTAGGGTTGAATTGAACAAGATTTTGTTTTTCCCAATCGGACACTCTATTGCGAGTTGTCTCGATTTCAAACACAAGTTGTTCACAGCTTTCTTCCACTGCAGCCCGAGAGATACCGGTGCGGCCCGTGTAACAAGTGCCGCCCTACTGTCGTCCGCATAACAATGAATGCCGTTAATAGACAACATCTCATTGATATTTGATATGCAGCAGAAACAGAGTGGGGGACAACACTGAGCCTTGTGGTACTCCAGCGTTTATGGCCATGCATTCAGAACCTATGCTTCTACAGGCCAAAAAGCTGGACACCCATTCACTTTGGTTCCTGGGTGCCTTGAACGCGACACGGGTGGAGCTGTCGTATTTACTACCACGCTGTCAGGGAGATGGGCGCAGGAATTTAATTTTAACTCATGTATTTGTATTTTCACTGTGTAAATTACCAAATATTATTGTGGACTTTGGTGTAACAAAATGTTGACTAATAATTTTAAACATGTTGTTAGGAGTTGTTACAAACTGTTAAAAATTGCTAGATGTTTTGTGTGCTCCTTTTTGGGACCACCTAAGTCACAGCCCTGCGCCGAGCCCAACGCCAAGCGCCCCCTTGATCCTGGCGCCCTAAGCTTCAGCTTAGTTAGCTTATGGGTAAATCAGGCCCTGACGATGCCATGGGCAGCTACCACTACCCAACAATCACTAATCTAATATCGCATTATGTGTCGACAAGTACCAAGTTAATCCTCCTGTCGCAAAGTTTCTTTACAACAAAATGAGTGAAACGGATTGGCATAAATTTCGTGATTTATCCAATGATATATAAAAAACTATAGATACGTTACCAACACTTAAAAATGGCAACAAAAAAGTCAGGCAATTGCCTTAATTTTCATACATACTACCATAGATAATTTCATTGAAATTCTTTTTTTGAATATAAAAAATATTTGCCATTTTTGAAAGCCGTGATGTTCGTACATGACGTGTCTATATTATAATACGTCGTTGGATTTATCGGAATCTATTTTTGAAGACCTGTCATTGACCATTGACAGTCCAGAATTTCAACTTGATCCAATGTCTGCATATCTGGCTTTTTGCACATGTCTGAATAAGCTTATAGAATTACTTATCCCAAAGTTTGTTAAAACGAGTAACTTTAAAAGTAGGCCACCAGCACCCTGGTGGAATGAAACATGTGAAAAAAGCGTTAAGGCATCCTACAATGCTTTAAAAAAATATAGAAGTGATCCGTCTATGGCTAACTACATTGAATATAAAAAACTAGATGCATTAAAAAAGCGAACTATTTCTGAACAAAAAAGAAGTGGTTGGAATGATTTTTGTAATTTAATTAAACGGTTTAGGGGTTTGAAGGCTGGAAATAGATCTTATAAGGATGAATTCGTACAGCCATTTTTATCAAAATTGACAGAATCCGGTAATTTGATAGAGTTCAATTCATTTTCTAAATACTTTACTGTAAATAATAATAATCCCGACTCAGTGGTCCTATTGAATGACTTTACATGGAATGAACTAACAATGAGTTTGCAATCTAGGAAAAACACAACTCCAGGTCTTGACGATTTCCCATACATTTTAATCAAAAATCTTCATAAATCTGTACAAAATCTATTCCTCAAAATTATTAATATGCTATGGTCTCAAAAACTTGTTCCTGAACACTGGAAAACTCAGTGTGTCATTCCAATTCTCAAAGTAGATAAGCCACCTGAACTTTCAAATTCCTATCGACCCATCTCATTGTCGTCTTGTCTTAGGAAAATATTCGAAAATATGCTTAAAACTCGTATTGATTGGTATGTTGAAGCTAATAACATTATTCCTCAAATTCAGTACGGATTTCGTAGAGGTCGCAGCTGCGTAGACAGCTTCACTTCTCTTGTCGCGGATTTAAAAAGAGCCAGAAATATGCGGTTAAATACTGTATGTATATTTTTAGATGTCCAAGGTGCTTTTGACAGTGTGGACCCTGGAATTTTGGTTGAGGTTCTGACTGACAATCTAGGTATTCCTGGTCAAGTTTCAAAGTGGATACACGAGTTTTTAAACAGTAGAATATTGTATGTGAAACACAACAATATTCTATACGGCCCGGAAATAGCTTGTAAAGGGACGATGCAAGGTGCTACCCTTTCACCCTTGTTGTACAATTTGTATACTTGTGAAATATGTAAATATATAAATGTAGAAAATGTACAGATTCTTCAGTTTGCTGACGATTTGGTTATATATGTGTGTGTGTGACTGTGTCTGCCTCTGTGGCGCAGTCGGTAGTGATACCGCCTGCGGCGCTGGAGGTCGTGGGTTCGATTCCCACCGGAGACAAATATTTGTGTGACCCATAAATGTTTGTCTCAAGAGTCTGGTTGTTTCTATGTATAATATGTATGTATTTAAAAGTATATAAGTATTCATATCCGTGGTCTGATTCCCATAACACAAGCAGGTTATTCCTAGCTTACTTTGGGATCAGATAGCGTTGTGTGAGATGTCCGTGAATATTTATTATTATTTATATAGTTCTGATAGACAGCTAACTAAAACAATAAACAATATAAATGTATCATTGGAACAACTGAAGGTCTACTATCATGATAAGCTGCATTTAAAAATAAATGCTGCCAAAAGCAGTATGATGATTTTCAGTGATGACATCCCTTGTACAAATGTTACTTACAATGGTGACACTATAGATAGGGTTACTCAACACAAATTTTTGGGCGTCGTCTTAGATCAGAAATTAAACTTCGAGGAGCATATTAAATTCATATCCAAAAACGCTTTAAGAGGCGTTAATATCCTTCGATGCTTAGATGGCGTCTCATGGGGTGCAGACCCAAAAACTCTTTCTATATTGTACAAGGCAATTGTAAGAAGTCACTTCGACTACAGCACTTTAGCATATGTAAATAGTTCTTATGTACATAGATTAGATATTATTCAAAATAAGGCTTTAAGAATTATTTCTGGAGCAATGTGCTCCACTCCAATTGGAGCAATGGAAATTGAAACTAAAATAATGCCTCTCATTATGAGAAGGATAATGTTAATTGAGAGATATTGCTTAAAATTACTGGCATTAGAGAATAGTGAAGTTACACGGAAAATTATTCCCCAATCTTTTACTATTTCAGAACCGCTAACTTCCGCTGATGAACTGGTGAGAGGCATCTCCCCTCAACTATGTAGAGTATTTTTACACATTCAAAAACAGTGCACTCAAATTAGACGACAATCCCAATGGCCATGTTACTCTCACTCAATCAATAGCATTATTTTTCCCATGACGATTGTAAGTCATGAAGTTTCATGCAACCACGATATGTTACAATTTCTAGACGACAATCCTCAATTTTATACATTGTATACTGACGGAAGTAAGTCTGAAGATCATGTAAGATCTGCAGTATTTGATCCACAGACGAATTTCTCTCAAAGCTATGTTTTAGATAATAATTGTTCCATATTTACCGCTGAGGCATATGCAGTTTTAGAAGCACTTAAATTAATCTACCATTTAAATACCAGCAAACACTTGTTAATTTTAACTGATTCCTTAAGTCTTATAGAAGGTTTGAAAAACTTAAAGATTAACTATAAAACGAATTACATTCTATACCTAATTAAAGAATGTATATATAAATTACACATCACAAAAATCGATGTTGCCTTTATGTGGATACCCTCTCATAGAGGTATAACTGGCAATGAGATAGCCGATAAAACTGCATATGAAGGGATTAATTCATTAGATGTTAAGTTAGTGGTTAGTGTTCCGCTGACAGATTACTACAGCTCTATAAATATTAAAATATTAGATGAGTGGAAAAGCATGTGGAAGAAAGACCAAGAGGAAAAAGGAAAATGGTATGGTTCTGTGCAAGAAGATATACCAGCACACCCATGGTACTGGAAATTGGAGTCAGCAAGTCGCGACTTCATAACAACTATAAACAGACTTCGATTTGGACATACCACCACTCCCTCCCACCTGGCTAGGTTGGGAATTGTGACAGATAATAGGTGCAAAGACTGCAATACTCCACAAGCGGATATTGAACATATATTTTTCTCCTGCCCAACATACAATCTGCAAAGACTGATACTCGCTAGTGAAATTAGTGAAGTTTTAGTGAATGATTCCTCCCGCCGCTTGCATGATTTATTAAGAAATGTGAAGTGCTACAAACACGTATTCGATTTTATTAAAAACACTATCGGACGAATTTAATTATCCGCCACTTAGCAAAAGTACAAGGACTTAGTTTTATAATAATAGTGCAGTGAACAAAGTGCAAAGTAAAGTGTACGCTTCTAAATACAAAGACATGGCTTAAAGGTCTTGTAACCAAGCCAAAACTATTAAAAAAAAAAACATAAGTACGTCAGTTGTCAATGCTATCGTCGAATTTCGCTTCACTTTACGTGGTAATCTGTATTATTACCACACTGGATAGGTGGCTGTCAAACGAAAGTAATGCCTTCTTAAATCTCGCCATTGTGGCGCTGAAATCAGCAGCGCTGGTTCAGAGAACTAAAATAGTGATGTGTCAAACTTTTTTTGAACTGACGCGTATCGATAGATTTAATTTGAAATGAAAACATTTTTAGTATATATACTAGCTGATGCCCGCAGCTTCGCCCGCGATGGCGCTGTATGTGAAAAATGATTTTCCCGCTTTTCTGTTGAAAAAATTCCTGAATTTTCTTTGCTATAAACCTCACGGAGCCCGGTACTTTTCCAACGAATGCAATACCGTGGAAATCGGTTCGTGCGTTCTGGAGCTATAGTGTCAGGAAGGAAAACCCGACTTATTTTTATATAATAGATTTTAAAATTAATTTTGTTTATAATTTGTTTAATATAAGAATATTACCAACCGAAATTACGAATATTCCCTTTAACTTCTCCAACTAAGCTAAATTGCTTGTGCTAGGCCA
This sequence comes from Miltochrista miniata, assembly GCA_933228765.1. NCBI lineage: Eukaryota > Metazoa > Arthropoda > Insecta > Lepidoptera > Erebidae > Miltochrista > Miltochrista miniata. Next base: position 5,522,289 of record OW121758.1, read on the forward strand.
GTGGCCAGGATTCGAACCCGGGTCTTCTCGATCGCAAGACAGTCAGTCTTCTTAACCACTAAGCTATTGACGCTTTAATGAATATTGCTCTTAATAAGGGTGGTTTAAGTTGGTGTCTAGTATACCTACCTAAATGAAATAATATTTACCTGCAATTTGGCATACTCGAGACGCAAAATTGCAGGAAAATATTACCTTTGTTGAAGTGATTGATAGAGGTATTAAGGTGCATCTCCACTTGAGCAGCCGCGGGGCGAGCTGCCTCAATCTGAGCGTGCCGCGTGCTGGGGAAATTACATGCATCTCCACTTGGGCCAAATTAATCAGCAACTCGGCAGCGTGCCTCAAGCTGAGCAACGAATTTCTATAGTTTCTTACTAGCTACCATGGGTGACGTATGTCAATTCGCTGCAGCTTTAGTAATAATGAATCCCTACAAAAAGAATAAAAGGCAGACAGACAAAGATCATTGTGCGGTGAACGTGGATCCCATAAGTGTCTGTGGCTTTCATATACTTCAGTTAATTTGATGCATTTATCATTGTCCATTTCACCACGAAGTGAGCGTATATACTATATATCATGCGCAATAGAAATAGAAAGGGAGTTAGGTATAGAAAAAAATGAAAATAAACGTGATTTTATTAATCATTTATTTATTTTACACTTTATTGTAAAACTATGGTACACTAGCGGACGGTATATTATTTATTAACCGGAAAGTTCTTGTGTAATGCTTATAATAACATTTAACATCAAAATGATTAGAACACAGACGATCGCTTGAATTTGGAGTCCAGTTATGGGCTCCCATGTTGCCAAGCCATGCACTTCTGATTTTTGGATCAGTTGTAAATCTGCAATAAAATAAACAGAAATAATCACTGCAGTAAGCAACTTTCACTATGGCCAGTCCTTGGATGGGTGAACATTCTGGTGACCACTTTGACACATTTATTTGAGCGTTTCCGTTCTTCGGAAGGCACGTTAATCAGTTGGTCCCAGTTGTCAGTAAAATGGCAGTCGTTAAGCTATGTTGAAGGCCTTTGTGGGCGGCTTGAAAAATTTCAACAGCGGGCAGTCACCACCTGCGCCTGTCCATCTCAACATGGCAATACGGCTCACCAATTTTTACGTGGGACAAATTCTAAAATGGTTAAATGTGGGCATATAGTATGCCTCTGCCTACCCCTTCGGTGATGAAGGCGTGACCATATGTAATGTAAAATGATACCATTATTAGACATATTTCTTATAAAGAAAAGTTTTCGATCACATCAGACCATGATCAAGTTTATCGATACGACCACATGGACATCACTAAACGAAATTAAAATCCTATTTTTGTGCTTAAAAATAATTTAATCTCACCTATATATTATTCTTATACATATTTTGTAAATAATCAAGCATTTTACATGTAGGTCAGGCTGATTTAATGATAAAAATTACAAAAATTCAACTTACCTGTGAAATCTAATGTTACTCCCTTTTTTGAAGCTAATTTTGCAAAACGCACATTTCACCACGTCTATTGCTTTTTTGTAACCATACAAATCCTCACTAAACTGCACAAAAGTCCTTAAATTACAAAATAATTCGTAATTCCCGGCGCGATACGGGAAGTCATTTGCATGATAAGTCAGATTTAGTTCCTTGAACCAACTCTAGAGGCGTTTCAAATCGGCACAAATAATTCGCTGTCATTTGTATGAGACAGCCAATCCAGTGGTAATAATACAGATCAGTGTTTCGCTTGCTCTTGGTGATGGGACGGGTCACAGATTTTTCAACTCGGGCAACTCGAATTGATATATTACGTAACCCGGGCTGTAAGGGCGAGCGCCCACTGCTTTGCGATCCGGTGCGTTGCGTTTGCCGCAAATCTGTAACATATGGAGATTCATAGAAGTGCGCACACTGCTGATAAAAAATCGTACGACTGCCGCAAATTTTTGCGGCGGCTGGCTGCGGCGACTTTTTTTTTTTAATAATTGGCTTTGACGTAGCAATGTCCATGTCTGCAAACAGTATAGTTAGTTAGTTTATTTTATTTTAAGGATTATAGATTACAAATACTTATAAAGCGAGGAAATAATTTTATATGATTGGTAATTTTAGAAAAAAATGTATATCAACTATGAAAATTATTTTTATTATAATTAAAACTTTTTAATAAGCTTTTATTTAACTTGCTATGTATGTGTGTAGGTATGTAGGGTACAAATTTTGCAAGTAAGATTTGACCCACTTCTCATGCTCCGAATGAGCTGAAATTTAAAATACATCTGTAGTTTCGGGCAGAGTACAATATGATGGTATTTTAGACCTTGTAAAGGCGAACCCTGAAGGTCGCCATAGTACCAAACTTCTCAACGAAACAAGATAATCCCATCGCGTTTTGACGTTTAGAAGACAGGTGTTTTTGTGTACTTGGCAAATATATCATAGGGGATGGTGAACCAAGTCTGATGATGAAGTCCAGTTCTGGTGAAGGTCGCCATACTAATTAAAAAAGATAAACCCATAGCGTTTGGGTTTTTGACTGGTCTAGATGCGTACATGGTAAAAAGGTCATGGAGGATAGTACACCAAGTGTGATGATGGAGCCAAGTCAAAGTGAAGGTCATGAAAATGACTAAATATACAGACATATAAGTGTTTGGGCTCTATAGAATGGTCTTGATGCGTACATGGCAAATACATCATATTTAGTAAACCAAGTCCGATGCTGGAGCCAAGTCCTGGTGTAGTTCACCATACTAATTATAAAAATAAATCCGCAGTGTTTGGGCTCCTTAGAATCGTGTTGATGCGTACAAGGCAAAAATATAAAATTTGGTAAACCAAGTCTGATGATGGTGCCAAGTCCTGATGAAGGTCACAATAGTAATTAAAAAAAGATAAGCGGTATTTGGGCTTTAGAATGGTCGTACGGAACGGTACCCCCTGTGCGCGGGTGCGACTCACACTAAGCCGATTTTTTTTAAGTACTACTAAAATGGCAGACAAGCACATAGATGTAGCGGAAATTTTACAGGTGAAGGTTGATAGGTGATGGATGATCAAATGATGGGTCATCTGATGGGTGACGGGTGATGGGTAATGGACGATGGCTAATAGATCAGTTAAGAGTTTTTAGTATGCTGAGTACCAATTACAAACATAATAATTTGTAATCCAATATGACCGCCGCGCCGTAATTACAAAATTTCATGATGGGCATCGTTTTAAGGGTTTTTCGTATGCTGAGTACGAATTACATTATAAAATTGCAATCCAATATGGCCGTCGCGCCGTAATAACAAAATTTCATGATGCGTATCGTTTTAGGGGTTTTTTAGTATGCTGAGTACGAATTACATGACAATTTTGTAATCCAATATGGCCGCTGCGCCGTAAACACAAAACTTCATGATAGGTGTCGTTTAAGGGGTTTTTTGGTATGCCGTGTACGAATCACAAGTCAATTTTGCAATCCAATATGGCCACTGCGCCGTAAGCACCAAATTTCATGATGGATATCGTTTAAGGGGTTTTTGGTATGCTAATTATAAATTAAATGGTAATTTAGCGATCCAATATGGCCGCCGCGAAGTAATAACAAAATTTCATGATGCACATCGTTTTAGGGGTTTTTTCGTATGCTGAGTTCGAATTAGATGACAATTTTGTAATCCAATATGGCCGCCACACTGTAATTACAATATTCCATGATGAATATGGTTTAAAGGGTTTTTTAGTGTGCTGAGTACAAATTACATTATAAAATTGCAATCCAATATGGCCGTCGCGCCGTAATAACAAAATTTCATGATGCATATCGTTTTAGGGGTTTTTTAGTATGCTGAGTACGAATTACATGACAATTTTGTAATCCAATATGGCCGCCGCACTGTAAATACAAAATTTCATGATAAGTATGGTTTAAAGCGTTTTTTAGTATGCTGAGTACGAATTACATGATAAATTGATAACTTTGCAGTCCAATATGGCCGCTGCGCCGTAATAACAAAACTTCATGATGGGTATCGTTTAAGGGGTTTTTTGGTATGCCGTGTACGAATCACAAGTCAATTTTGCAATCCAATATGGCCGCTGCGCCGTAATCACCAAATTTTATGATGGGTATCGTTTAAGGGGTTTTTTTCGTATGCTAATAACAAATTCAATCGTAATTTAGCGATCCAATATGGCCGCCGCGCAGTAATATAAAAAAAATCATACTGGGAATCGTTTAAGGGGTTTTTTCGTATGCTGAGTACGAATTACATAATAGTTTTGCTATTCAAAAGTAGCCGACGCGCCATAATTACAAAATTTCATGATGGGCATCGTTTTAAGGGTTTTTCGTATGCTGAGTACGAATTACATTATAAAATTGCAATCCAATATGGCCGTCGCGCCGTAATAACAAAATTTCATGATGCGTATCGTTTTAGGGGTTTTTTAGTATGCTGAGTACGAATTACATGACAATTTTGTAATCCAATATGGCCGCTGCACTGTAATTAAAAAAAATCATGATAGGTATGGTTTAAAGGGTTTTTTAGTATGCTGAGTACGAATTACATGATAATTTTGCAGTCCAATATGGCTGTTGCGCCGTTAACACAAAACTTCATGATAGGTATCGTTTAAGGGGTTTTTTGGTATGCCGTGTACGAATCACAAGTCAATTTTGCAATCCAATATGGCCACTGCGCCGTAATCACCAAATTTCATGATGGGTATCGTTTAAGGGGTTTTTTGGTATGCTAATTACAAATTAAATGGTAATTTAGCGATCCAATATGGCCGCCGCGCCGTAATAACAAAATTTCATGATGCACATCGTTTTAGGGGTGTTTTGGTATGCTGAGTACGAATTAGATGACAATTTTGTAATCCAATATGGCCGCCACACTGTAATTACAATATTCCTTGATGAATATGGTTTAAAGGGTTTTTTAGAGTGCTGAGTACAAATTACATTATAAAATTGCAATCCAATATGGCCGTCGCGCCGTAATAACAAAATTTCATGATGCATATCGTTTTAGGGGTTTTTTAGTATGCTGAGTACGAATTACATGACAATTTTGTAATCCAATATGGCCGCCGCACTGTAAATACAAAATTTCATGATAAGTATGGTTTAAAGCGTTTTTTAGTATGATGAGTACGAATTACATGATAAATTGATAACTTTGCAGTCCAATATGGCCGCTGCGCCGTAATCACAAAACTTCATGATGGGTATCGTTTAAGGGGTTTTTTGGTATGCTAATAACAAACTCAATGGTAATTTAGCGATCCATTATGGCCGCCGCACCGTAATATAAAAAAATCATACTGGGTATCGTTTAAGAGGTTTTTTCGTATGCTGAGTACGAATTACATAATAGTTTTGCTATTCAAAAGTAGCAAACGCGCCGTAATAACATAATTTCATGATGGGTATCGTTTAAGGCCGCTATATTCGAACAGTGGCCCGTGGGCCATCTCTGGCCTTTGATAGTGGCCCATCTTTATATTGGCGTAAATCGGAACGCAGCATCTAACGACTGCTTCAGAGGGCTTATTCTCCGAATAGCTTTATCGTTGGAAGTCTTCTATGACGGTTGGGTTTAGTGGTCACCTCTTCCAAATCTGAGACTTTGTGCTTTTACTGACATTGTAAGAGCCACATTATAGATCCAGCATACAAGTAGGGGGCATTAGCATCGGTATCGAGCCCTTGATGAAGTATCTGGGGCTCGTACTTATTAGCGGATGGAATTTCGGACACTATTACCAAAGTGTGATCTCAAAACTGAAAGGGGGGGGGGGGTCGAACAGCGGCATTCTCGTATTAGGTTCTCATGTAAGGGGAACGAGGAGCCGTCAGATTAATAAGAGGATACTGCATGGAATATCTCCAAGTTGGGACCCCTCCTTGGAACCTAGAAGCGAGGCCTCTCGACTCATTGTTTAAATGTCGCATGGAGGCGCTGGAAACCTGCGTCTCGAAAAATCGAGGTCCCACCAGGGTGGGAAAAAGTTTCAATCAGGCCATCACCCACCCGAACGACACAGTCTGCGATGAAGGCGCCGTAGAATTCTCTGCGCCCAAGACTATCGGCCTTCATGACCGGGGGCCTTAGGACGGCGAGGGGCTGCTCACCGTCCACCACCGCTCACCTTCTGCTTACAAAAGCAGGTTCAATAAAGCAGCGTGACGTGAAAGCTTTACGCGCGCCGATCGTCCCAAGAAGCGAGATAACACCCGAACAACCCCAAAAGACATAAAATAATAATATAAAATATAAATAAATAAATATAAATATTCACGGACATTTCACACAATGCTATCTGATGCCAAAGTAAGTTAGGAATAACCTGCTTGTGTTATGGGTACCAGACCACGGATATTAATACTTATATACTTTTTAAATGAATGCATATTATACATAGAAACACCCTGACTCTTGAGACAAACATTTATGGGTCACACAAATATTTGTCTCCGGTGGGAATCGAACCCACGACCTCCAGCGCTGCAGGCGGTATCACTATCGACTGCGCCACAGAGGCAGTCAAAGGAAAAGACTAACCCCTTAGGAGAGGCCGCAATGGTAGTCAAGGGAAATCCTGGCAAATCCTTTTGAGGGCCTATCCATGGTTTCTGACCGTGCAGTGATCGGGAACGTGTGGTTTTAGTGAGTAAAAGCTTATTATTCACTAGAGATTTCAAAAAGGGTTCAAATGTATCAAAAATTGCATTTAAACATAAAATTCTATGTAACTACTTTCTTTTTTACAAACATGATAAGTAGCTAAGTTAAAAGTTCTGAACTTACTGACATAACATGTCAAACAACTTAAATTAAAAATACTTTTGTTTTTTTTTATATTTAACTCGCCAAATTGACGTCGCCACTAGCCTGATGGAAAGCCGTGGCGCATCTAGCGATTAAGGGCCACTTCTGACAGTGGTCCTCAAGTTAGCGGCCTTGTGATGAGCACGCTCCTCTTACAGACCCCGGGGTTGTAAGATGAGGGATACACGTGTGCGGGAAGGTCGTTCCAGGTTTTTATAATTCGGCATAGAAACGATCTTTTGAAACGCTCTGTTCTGGCGAAGATTCTCTCCACTGTGTATGAGTGGCATCTCTACCCGGTACGCGTTGTTCGGGATCGGAAAGGAGAGGGTGGGATCAGGTTGAAGAGCTACACAGTACATTCGCCGTGATACATTCGTTAGAAGGCAGCCAAGGACGCTATGGTTATTCGCTGCGCCAACAGTTCTAGGCCTCCCGTCACCTCAGGACAACCAATTATTCGGATAGCACGTCTCTGCATAGCGTCAAGGGCGTCCAGCAAGTACCTCGCAGAGTCATCCCAAAGGTGAGAACAGTATTCGACGCAGGAGCGAATCTGCGTCTTGTACACTAGACATCTCTGATGTGGCGTGAAGTACCATCTACCCTTATTTAGGACTCCTAGTTTCCGCGAGGACATCCCAATACAACGCTCTATGTAGTTTTTGTGATTGAGCTCACGCCGGACGTCTATACCGAGGATCTCCAGGTTGTCCTTTAGTGGAACCGTAATGTTCTGAAGAGAGGGTAGGGGTGGGAATGGGGACTTCTTAGTTGTAAACGCACACACCTGTGCTTTCCCGGCATTGAACTCGACCAGGTTGTCTGAACCCCATTGGGCAATGTGACCCAGGTCCCGGTCAAGATCCGCCACGAGTTGCCGTCTCTTCTCCTCCACGTTGTGTCGCCCAGGCAGAGTCCGAGATCCTACTATTATGTAATTCGTACTCAGCATACGAAAAAACCCCTTAAACGATACCTATTATGACTTTTTTATATTACGGCTCGGCGGCCATATTTGATCGCTAAATTACCATTGAATTTGTAATTAGCATACCAAAAACCCCTTAAATGATACCTATCATGAAATTTTGTATTTACGGCGCAGCGGCCATATTGGATTGCAAAATTGACACGTGATTCGTACACAGCATACCAAAAAACCCCTTAAACGATACCCATCATGAAGTTTTGAGATTACGGCGCAGCGGCCATATTGGACTTCAAAATTATCATGTAATTCGTACTCAGCATACTAAAAAACGCTTTAAACCATGCTTATCATGAAATTTTGTAATTACAGTGCGGCGGCCATATTGGATTACAAAATTGTCATGTAATTCGTACTCAGCATACTAAAAAACCCCTAAAACGATATGCATCATGAAATTTTGTTATTACGGCGCGACGGCCATATTGGATTGCAATTTTATAATGTAATTTGTACTCAGCACACTAAAAAACCCTTTAAACCATATCCATCATGAAATTTTGTAATTACAGTGCGGCGGCCACATTGGATTACAAAATTGTCATGTAATTCGTACTCAGCATACCAAAAAACCCCTTAAACGATACCCATCATGAAATTTTGTGATTACGGCGCAGTGGCCATATTGGATTGCAAAATTGACTTGTGATTCGTGCACGGCATACCAAAAAACCCCTTAAACGATACCCATCATGAAGTTTTTTGATTACGGCGCAGCGGCCATACTGTATTGCAAAATTGACACGTGATTCATACACAGCATGCCAAAAAACCCCTTAAACGATACCCATCATGAAATTTTGTGATTACGGCGCAGTGGCCATATTGGATTGTAAAATTGACTTGTGATTCGTACACGGCATACCAAAAAACCTCTTAAACGATACCCATCATGAAGTTTTGTGATTACGGCGCAGCGGCCATATTTGAATGCAAAATTATCATGTAATTCGTACTCAGCATACAAAATACCATTTCTACCATACCTATCATGAAATTTTGTAATTACAGTGCGGCGGCCATATTAGATTACAAAGTTGTCATGTAATTCGTAATCAGCATACTAAAAAACCCCTAAAACGATACGCTTCATGAAATTTTGTTATTACGGCGCCACGGCCACATTGGATTGCAATTTTATAATGTAATTCGTACTCAGCATACGAAAAACCCCTTAAACGATACCCATCATGGAATTTTGTAATTACAGCCCGGTGGCCATATTGGATTGCAAAATTATCATGTAATTCGTACTCAGCGTACTAAAAAACCCCTAAAACGATACCCATCATGAAATTTTGTATTTACAGCCCGGCGGCCATATTGTAATGCTAAATTATCATGTAATTCGTACTCAGCGTACTAAAAAAAACCCTAAAACTATACCCATCATGAAATTTTGTAATTGCAGCGCTTCAGCCATATTGGATTGCCGAATTTTCATGTAATTCGTACTCAGTATACGGAAAAACCCCTTAGAGGCTTGGACTTTTTTTGTTGAGAAGTTGATACTATGACGACCTTGATATTTTACCTTCACACCAGGTCCAGCATACCATCTTATAGTATTGTCATTGCAGTTAAATAAGTATTCCAAGTTTAAGCTCAATCGGAGCATGAGAAGTGGTTTAAATCTTACTCGAGTTCCGTTCCAAAAAACGTCAAAAATGTTTGCTGTATTGGAGATCGGAGACCTTAAATATTAATATAAATAAGCTTTTTTTAGTATTTTTTATTGTTTAGTGCCAAAAGAAACACATAATCTGTAAAAAAAAGTTTAAGCTTAATCGGAGCATGAGAAGTGGTTTAAATCTTACTCGAGTTCCGTTCCAAGAAACGTCAAAAATGTTTGCTGTATTGGAGATCGGAGACCTTAAATATTAATATAAATAAGCTGTTTTTAGTATTTTTTATTGTTTAGTGCCAAAAGAAACACATAATCTGTAAAAAAAATCCGCTCTCTAGCTATCTACGTTCATGAGATACAGCCTCGTGATGGACAGACAAACAGATGGACGGCGAAGTCTCTTAAATAGCGTTAAACATCGATTAAAAAGTTGAAAGTCCTATAACCAATCGATTCCCATCAAAACATTTTCGGGTCTAAATAACCAAGCCACAAAACAATTTAAAAAAAAAAGTGCTGGCAAAACGTGCGATTCTTTTGCAGCAGTGTGCGCACCCATACTTGCGTTTGCGTTGCGGCACGGCAAACGGATCGGAACGCATCGGATCGCAAAGCGGTGGGGGCTCGCCCTAAGGGCGAGCGCCCACTGCTTTGCGATCCGGTGCGTTTGCGTTTTTTCTTTTTTAATTTGGCCTGGCTATAAACTGAGATCATTGGTGAATGAACTAAAAACTGGATTCATTAAGGTCGCTTTACACGCTTATTTAGCCGGCATAATGCCGTTTCACACTTTCGTGAGAATCGCGAGGTGGATATCGAATAAATGTCGGTGTTTTGCGTGGTCCCACTATTTTGAACCACTAGTGGGACCACGAGGGAGAACTGTTTCTCGTGTCGTGGTCTCACTACGATATCGGATGTCAACTGTTTGGTCCTGATGTTACCTGCTTATATACTCCTTTTAGATAGGTATAACATTAAATTAAATTTTAAAATTTTATATTAAATAACTAAAAAAGTCGGTCATTTGTTTTGAAAACAGGACATACTTAGTAGAACAGAAAACTGCTTTCTCGTGGTCCCACTATTTTGTCACACTAGTGGTACCACGAGAAAACACCGGGTAAATTTGTGTAAAAGTGTTCGTGGGGCTTTTACATCACATCAGGACCATCAATCGTATTGGACAGCACATCTCTGCATAGCACCTAGCGTGACGAGTAAGTACCTCGCGGTGTCATTCCAAAGGTGAAAACATTTTCCGACGCAGGCAAATATCTCTGATGCGGCGTGTAGAACCGCCTCACCTTAATTAAGATTCCTTTTTTTTTATTTAGCTCGCCAAATTGACGTCGCCACCAACCTGATGGTAAGCCGTGGTTTATCTAGCGATTGGGGGCCAGTGTCACAGTCCTTAAGACTTTAGACAGTGGCCCTCAAGTTGGCGGCCCTGTGATGTGCGTCTTCACGTTCCTCTTCAAGAACCCGGGATTGTAAGATGAGGGAAAAACGAGAGCGGGCATTTCGTTCCATGTTTTTATAGTTCGACAGAGGAACGTCTTTTAAAACGCTGGGTTCTAGCGAAAATTCTCTCCACTGTGTATGAGTGGCATCTCTGCTGCCGCGCACCCCTCACATCGCATTGCTGGATATGAATATCCGGCATCGTGGTTCCACAGTCTGCGAAAGTGAGAGGTTGCTTGCCACAGTCATCGACCCGGGAGTTAGCCGAAAAGAGATTGGCCAGCATTTCAGCTTTCTCTTGGACTTTGTGAGCCACTGATCCGTCAGGATAGCGCAGTGGCGGCAGCGAGGGCTTGCAAAAGTTGGCCTGCACGGCTTTGGCCAGTTGCCAGTATTCACGGCTGCCCGTCGGATGTGACGTGAGCTCCTGACCAAGCCGAGTGACGCGCTGGGCGTCCGCTCTCCTGATAGCTCTCTTACTCGACCGAGTGGCTATGTTGTACGCTGCCTTGAGGTGAGCCACATTCGGGTTGCGCACAGCCCGAGCCCTGATCCAGGTGCGGTAAGCCGCCTGTGTTGGCTGAAAGGCTACGGCACACTCACCCGCGAACCAGGGGCGGGCTTTGCGGATGCTGGCGACATCAGTGTATGGAATGTAGTATTCCATACCTAATGTTATCTCACCAGCAACAGCAGAGGCGCTTTCCGATGAAGCCCTCTCTGCAAAGCAGCGCTAAATCCTCGGGATGGTTGCAAAGTATTCTCGTACTGGATTACTCGTCAGCAGTAAGTCCAGAAGGGCGGGTCCATGGTCTGACCTGTCCGGTATGCGCGTAATCCCGAGTCCCATTTGGGTCAGACCATGGGAGAGAGCGAACGCGTGGGCGGCCTGTCCCGCAGGATCAGTCTTGAGGGACCCCAGCTACTCAGTGTGGTGACCATTGAAGTCCCCCAGAAAAACCAACTCGCGTCCGGGAACCGCACCTGCGCGCCATCAGCCCCCTCGCTGAGGTGCTGATACAGCCTCGTTATCTCAGCTGTTCCTGTGTGGGGTCGATAGAAACAGACGTAGATCTGACTCATAGAGCCGTGATCTACGTGCAGCCAAAAGACGGAGAAGGAAGGGTTCTCAAGGCAGCGCAGCCGGTGACAGCAAACATCCGCCCTAACGAACGCGCACACCCCGGCTTTATCTCGAAATAGTTCCTCGATGATATAGCCAGTAACAAAGGTACGACTGATCGACAGGGCGGCGTGTTTGCGTCTCCGTTAGGAACATCACAGCAGGCCGTGCCGTCTCTTGATGGTGAAAGACGGCGTCGAGATTGGCTTGGAGTCCGCGGATGATAGCGAATTCCACCTCGAATAGTGCGTTTTGGGGAATGGTCGCAGCGGCCGCTGTGAAACCTCTATTTTTATTTTGCGCTGCCATGATTGGGTTAAAGGGAGACGTGAAGACGGAGCGACATTTGCTGCAGCAGTGAGTGACAAGGCGTAGGGGCTTAGCTTTATCCATGACTGTGTGTTTAGAAGGAAGTCGACCCGCCGGACGGAAGGGTATGGCCGCCGGGTCCCCTTCCGGTCACCATCCCGCACGACGGACCACATCGGGATAATGCGCGGCCTGGTAGGGCAGCCTCCCAGGGTGGTTAGTCCCTGTTAGGCCCCTATAATATGCCACGGGCAGCCAGCGGCAAGACCGTTTCTACGGGTCTCCCTGGCCGGGGGGTCAACATCCGTCAGCCACACTAGGCACCACGTACCGCCTACTGGTCCCCCCCTGCTGCAGCAAACAATGCCCCGGGCCAGGCTGTGCAGCTGCTGAACCCCGAACGCAACCCAACCGGGGCTGGGTTACTTGGGGGGCTTTTCACAACTGCACGGTGGTATCCCCCGGACCAATATTGTACCACCTTGTACCACATGGGAGCCTAGGCCAACATGTGGGTACCTAAATACGCGGAGCGTCGTCCGTTGTTCGGAAGGTGCACCGCGTGCCGGTGAGGTCACTAGGGCCCCTGAGTCTTGTTGTTAGTGGGGCCCCTTAAACCCTAATTTCCGCAAGGCGAGCATTAGGCTCGCGTTCCGCAATCTCTCAATATAGTTTTTTACAATTGAGCCTACGCTCATATTGAGCTCATGCCAAGGGTGTCCTATCCAGGTTATGCTTTAGTGGAACCGTAAGGTCCTGAACAGAGGGTAGGAATTGGTTGGTACTTACTTAATAGAAGAGACAAATTCAATACTCGTCAACATCGGTAGCTTTATTTGTCACAAAAACCTGTATCTGTAACACAATACACGCACTGATTTGGTTCGAGCGACTCACGGATTTGGTTCGCTTCCAGACCATATCCGTCAGTCTGTAGATAAAATAATGTCATCTGGTGGCTAAATATGCATTAAGTTGATAGCTAGAGCAACTTAATGCACACAACTTATACACCAAATTCATGTCTTCGAGTTCGCGTCCAAAAACCACCTCCGGCTCTAACTTCACGATCATACCACGAACACTTGTACAGTTGCACACACATTTACCCATGTTTTCTCGTGGTACCATTAGTGTGACGAAATAGTGGGACCACGAGAAAGCAGTTCTCCCTCGTGGTCCCTACTTTTTATCTACATTCTGTATATAACTAGGTATGCGCTAATTTTCAAAACAAATGAAGATCAGTGAAACATGTGAAAATTGGAAAAACAAATGAAGATTGACAAAAAATTAAAATCGATAAATTAAATGAAGACTGACTTCCTTATTTGTTTTATTTTAAAATTTAATGTTATACATATTGAAAAAGTGTCTAGAAGCAAAAACATCAAGATTAAAATATTGACATCCGTTTTCGTAATAGGACCACGAGAAACAGTCAGTTGTCCCTCGTGGTCCTCGTGATCCGGCTAAATAAGCGTGTAAGGCGACCTTTATGAATCCAGTTTTTAGTTCATTCACCAATGTTCTCAATTTGAAGCCATGCCAAATTAAAAAAGAAAAAGCTGTCAAATACAACAAACGCACCGGATCGCAAAGCAGTGGGCGCTCGCCCTAACTCGGGTTAACCCGGGTTGAGTCTGGACGGCCACCCCGCCGCCCGCGCCGTCGCACCGCAGTGTGTCGAGTAACTCCAAGTTTTTAACCCGACCCGCCCATCGTATAATAACTGTCTAGTAATTAAATTAATATTATTTTGCATAATTTCATGTACTTACTAGGTAACTTGTGCAAACAACGGGCGAGTTTGGATGTGTAGTCGTAATTTTTTGTATAAAACTCCCACACTACACTCTTTTTATTTCGATTCATGTTATTAAATTATGTATACTGATCAATTTACTTTTATTTTTACTGTTAAGTGAAATAGCGTCATCAATCAAATGAATGTTGCACCGTTGGCCTATAACCTCTAATTAAGATATAACAAAATAAATTTAAAAAACAGCCCGGGTTCCATAACGACGACCTGACCAGTTTTCTATTCATCGAACGTAGAATAGCTTTTATTACTTCAATCTTAGTGCGATATTCCTTAATGCTGCGTGTGGTGTGAATGTGTGCGAGGTTTGTCGCATGTCCTCAAGCATGCGCTATGCTTAGTTAGCGAGCGAGCCCGACCCAAACCGAAACAAGCCGAGTCAACGAGAAGGGCTGAGCGAGATGACCGTGAACGAGCGAGACAAAGCGAGTTGAACAGCGTGGCGGGTAACGAGCGTGCCGAGTGTAGTGGTCAACCGAGTCAGCCCGAATCAAGCAAAAATGAACCCGAGTCGACGGGTTGGAAGCTGAGCCCGGGTAACTCGAGTTTTTTAGCCCGACCCGCCCATCGCTACTTGCTCTCTAACGTAACTTTAATGTTTGGATTAAACTGCAACAAATTGAAACCAAACTACGCATAAAGGTTTGAGAAATGAGTAAAGAAAATCGGAGTGGTGCGCAGGAAGTGATTTTTAAAGTTTTCCAGTGATGTTTCGCGGTGTACCAAGCTGGACAATTGTTGTGGGATTTTGAGGATGTTTATGAGCGAACAGCATCTTTGGTGGGTATGTAATCGTGTTATTGTTTGTTTTGAATCTGTCTGAAGTTACAAATTTACTGAATTTACGATTTGGAGACAAAAAAAGGCATAGTTTACGTTGCATATTTTTAGGTTAGAATCACAGACATACAATCTACCTATAATGTAAGTCAGTGGTTAGAACAGTGTTGCCAGATGACTGTTTAGAATTTTCCCCAAAAATATTCCGAAAACCCCCAAAATTTAGTATTTTCTTAAAAAAACCCCCCAACATTTACAGAACAATTATTAAGATATTAACAAGAGGATACCTGCGGCGCGGCGCCACCCGCGTCACATTGTTTTATTGCTCTAGATTTCCATAGTAGATTTATTATTTCCGTAGTAGAAAATATTCTATGTTTTAATCTAGACACTGGTCTATCCATCAACTTTCAACCAGATCGGTTCAATTGTTAATGTGGCATAGAGCCACATTCATTCAAACATCTTTACAAACTTTCATATTTATTACAATTAGGATTACAAGAAAAACATATATTTTACAGGGTTTCCAGAGCACCTAGTCCCATAGAAAACGTGTGTGTTTGTCTCTTGCAAAGTGAAGACACGTAATTAAATAAATATTTGTGGACATTCACACACATCATCTAGCCCAAATTAATCTAATTTAAACTTGTGCTATGGGGTCCAGATGACTGATAGACATTCTTACATAATTATTTCTAAATACGTACTTATTTTACATAGAAAACACTTAAACTCCAGAACAAACATTTGTGATTCACACAAATATTTGGACTGACCCAGGAATCGAACCCGTGACAGCGCGGCTTAAACCGAACTTGCCAAAGCGCGCGCAAATTGACAACAACAACTTGGCTCACAGAATAGACAGAGAAACTATATTCTTAAATTTCTCATCTTTGTCTACGGCTCACTCTCCCTCTCCCATAGGCACTAGAATCGAATGTCATTAGTCATCGCGCTCGCCAGGTACGCGCGCGAAATTCAATGATACCCCGATAAAAAACTATAGATACGTTACCAACACTTAAAAATGGCAACAAAAAAGTCAGGCAATTGCCTTAATTTTCATACATGCTACCATAGATAATTTCATAGAAATTCTTTTTATGAATATAAAAAATATTTGCCATTTTTGAAAGCCGTGATGTTCGTACATGACGTGTCTATATATAATACGTCGTTGGCGAAATTTAATTCTATATTTAGTATAGTGTTCATTGTTTAATTTTAAAAGAATGAAATAAAAATCACGGATTCCAAATTACTGGCTTCCACCCAATTCCCTCCAAACACATTATTTTCCCTCCGAATATCCCCCCAAAAATATTGCCTCCCCAAATTTCCCCCCGTAACTATAAAAAACCCCCAAATTTGGGGGGAATCCCCCCAATCTGGCATCAGTGGGTTAGAATAACATAGTTAGTAGGTTATTTTATAGTACGACCTACATTTTTGATACTCAGTTCAATCTGGTTTTCCACCAATTTTTTATTTTGAATTAATTGCTTTATGTCAATAGTTTGTTTTCATTAGGTAATTAATTTTCTTTTTTTACTCTTTTCAGGAAAATCAGAGAGTACAGTTAGGCGAATAGTTAACGAAGGTTTCAATAATGAAGGAAAGTTTGAAACTCCTGGGAAACACAGAAAAGGTCGGCAAAGAAAGAAATAGACGATTTTAGTATTTGTGCACTGCGCCAAAAAAATCCTTGTCAGATGGGGGAAAGTTACAGATAAAACATGTAATTACATAATTGTGGCGGGAGGCACCTGCTGGTGGGTTGTAAGACGCTATTAGACCGGGGCTTCTGGATCTGGTTCAATAACTTTATTCTGGATCTGATTCAATAAAACAGAAACAAAATTAAAAATGTATAATGTGTTTTATTTATTAACTAATTTACACAAAAATTAACGAATTTGTTCTCGTTCCCGCTTCCCGTAGGAACTTATTCCCGGGATGAAAAGTAGCCTATGTGTTAGTCCAGACTATAATGTATCCCTGTACCAAATTTCAGCCAGATCAGTTCAACTGTTCGAGCGTGAAAGAGTCTCACATCCACACTCATAAGCTTTCGCATTTATAATATTTGTATTGTTCCCGTTCCCGCTTCCCGTAAGAACTTATTCCCGGAATAAAAAGTAGCCATGGTTATTCCAGATAATAATGTATCCCTGTTCCAAATTTCAGCCAGATTCCTTTAACCGTTCGAGCGTGTAAGAGTAATAAACATCCACACTCACAAACTGTCGCATTTATAATATTAGTAAGATTTTACTCGGAACGAACTCCTCGTATCAAAATCATTTTGGTCGTACTATATAGGGTTGCATACATGCATTCAGCAGCGCCCTCATTTAATTTCACGACTTTATAGACAAACTGTAATAACATAATTTAATAAATTGAGGGGTGTAAAAGCAAAACCGCACCAGTCCATAATTCACTTTTTTATACTAA
This sequence comes from Miltochrista miniata, assembly GCA_933228765.1. NCBI lineage: Eukaryota > Metazoa > Arthropoda > Insecta > Lepidoptera > Erebidae > Miltochrista > Miltochrista miniata. The sequence goes on from OW121758.1 coordinate 5,539,719, forward strand.
GCACACCAAATTATAGTCACTTCTTCATAGAAATTAAGCAACATTGTATGAAGAAGAAGAAGAAGACATTAGTTGCTCTCACTTTACTTCGTCCAATAAAAAATTTGACTTTATGTTCAGGGCAAAATAAACTTTCAAAATACCACTGAGATGCAAAGTCGCTTCGATCCCAAAAACGTTAGATGCAAATCTGCTTCTATTACAATCAACCAATGAGAAGCCGCCATTTAGTTATTTAAAATATGGAGATTCTGTTACTTTTCATAGTAAGCTGAGTGCGCACGCGGTTTCTTTTTTTAGCGTGTTTTCGTTATTAAGTTAAATAATGGAAGAATATATTGTAAAAGAAACCAAATGAGGAGATCATACATCTCACAGAAATGTTCAAAAATTCAAAACCAGATTTTTACTGTTATAACAATTCTATTATAGTCTTTTGTACTTAATACTTGTGATTAATTTATCTTTTTTTCGTATGTAGTACTAATTTGTATTTCGTAATGATTGTTTAATTTTGCTACCAGTACTTTATAATATTATCACAACATGACATCTGTCAAACAATATAAGTAAAAAGCAAACCCACTTACATCCCAATGTGTAAAAGCAAATACGCTTCCATCCAGTACTTAAATGCAAATCCACCTCAATCCAGTAATACGTCCTATGTAATATCAATTAATGTAACGGACAAATAGTGATTTTACAGTATGAGCAAAAAACATAAATTTTGATTTTTTAAGTATCATAACATTGTAAATATGTCGTAAACAAAATCGATATAAATACCAAATTGCTTAAAATTGAGCGTACCTTAATACTGTTTCGTAATAAAATTGGTATCTCCTCTGGTTTCAATTATGGGTTGTCGGTTACACTACATATTTTTTTATACAGGATGTTGATCTGCATTTGTGCATTACTTGCACACATGACTGTACTGCCTACACTCGTTGATATTTCGGGATAAAACGAGACACCTTTTTTTACACTTTTTTTTTTCTGCTTAAATTCTTTTCTATTTGCTATGGGAACTCTACTGCTTATACTAAACCAATATTAAGTGAAAAAATGGGGCAGTAAAATTAAGTTCTTAATAATTATTAAATAAAATAAATTTAAAAAGCAACTCGTATGAATCGGTTCTAAATATTCTAATAATACTATTACCTACATAGGTACATTTTCACCGTTCATTCAAAACCGTTTCTTCTTTGCCTACAGTTTAGTAGGCACATACAAATGTGTAGGCATAGGCAAAGGAGGCCTGCGGTGGCGGCGCGGCGCGTGTAAGTTACCCCTCCAACCCCCGCGCAGGAGCGAGCGGCTCAGGCGGCGCCTTTGATCGGTGAATTTGAAATTTTGAATTAATTAGTCGCTCGCCCGCGTTCAGCGTGAGTATAACCGCACGCGCCGATATCTACGTACTTCCTCGACATGCACAAGGTCGTGGTACACAAGGCCTATCAGCTGATCGGCAAGAGCAGATTCTCAATTATTTTGAGGAAGAACCTCGAGCCAGTACGCGTGAAGCCGGTCGCCGTTTCGGTGTTCATCATACCACAGTGTGGAAGCTGCTGAATCGCGAACTAATGCATCCGTTCCATTTCCGACGTGTTCAAGAGTTGCATCCGCAGGACAATAACGCTCGGACAGTTTTTTGTCACTGGCTCCTTGAACATCAGGACGCGACGTGAACATTTTGTGGTCCGACGAATCATTGTTTACGCGCGTGGGTGTTTATAACGTCCACAATGAACATTGGTGGGCTCACCGACAACACAACCCACATGTTACTACGCGGGACTCGTTCCAGGTCCAGTTTAGTCTGAATGTGTGGGCTGGTATCATCGGTGATCATCTACTTGGCCCATATTTTATTGACGGTCGTTTGAACAGTGCTACATACTTGGTGCTACTCCGACATGTGGTTAATGAGATGCTCGATGACATTCCACTCGCATTTCATAGGGACTTGTACTTCCAACAGGACGGTGCGCCACCTCACTATGGACGCCAAGTGCGTGAATATTTAAGTGAAGTGTTTGGTACGCAGTGGACAGGCCGTGGTGGACCGGTAGCCTGGCCGCCGCGTTCACCCGACCTAACGCCCTTAGACTTTTATTTGTGGGGAGATATTAAAAGACTTGTTTACAATGAAGACATTGTGAGTGTTACACAATTACGTGAAAGAATTGTTTTGGCATTTGAACAAATAACAACAAATGTGCTAGTGCTTCGCAGCTTAAAACGCAACTTAGTGCGCCGCGCCAATCTGTGCATAGACACTGGGGGTGAGCATTTTGAACAATTATTGCGTGTTATATGATTTTGTAAATAGGTATTTAAGCTTTGATTCTCAATGAATTCTGTAAATAAGTTGATTTAAAATTTTTAACTACGCCAGAAATGCTTCATTTCAGAATACTTTTCTCATACCTAATGTTTACTAACAGTACTTAATGTTTTTGTTTGCAATTGCATGATAAATAGCGTGTTTCTGCCGGTCCTAAGCCCTTGAAGTAGGAAGGAATCTTTTAAATCAACATAAACTCATCATCAAATCATTAATATCAAATCAAAAAAGTACATAAAGGTCACCGAACTTGTCAGCTGGAACTAAAAACTCATGAAACCTAATAACTAATGGCTCCTCTACACTGCTCGCAAAGTTCATAGGCGAAGTACTCTAGAAACTTTGTCTAAGTTCGAAAAAAGTGCGTCACTGAATGAAATGAAAATGAAAAAATCTTTATTCATATAGGTCACAATGTAACGCTTATGAACGTCAAAATGATTGCTTCTACATTTACATTTACTGCCAGATTCGCAAAGCAATAGGTAGAGCTGGAGAAAAAAAGAACCTGGCAATAAAACTCCAGCCACTCTTTTAACATCCAGTAGGTAATTACAAATCATTCAACAACTACAGAGGTGTAATTGTTGAATGATTTGTGTGATGAGATTTGTACACGCGAGTTTTCATTAAGCAATATCCTTTTTTAAACAAAATTCGTCTAGGTAGGTACATAATTTATTTTTTTGTGTGTTGACTTGGAGCGCCTTAAACCCACGCATTTTTATCATCTATATAGTCTTGAATTGTATAATATGCCTTGCTACATAATTTGGCTTTAATGGTAGCTTTGAATTTGTTTATTGACAATAATCTAGTTTCTTTGGGAAGTTTATTATAAAACTTTATACATTGTCCGACAAAAGAACTGCTTATACTGTGTAGACGAGTAGCATGTAAAACAAGATTATCTTTATGCCTGGTATTTACATTGTGTATATCACATTTTTTTAGAAATTGGTCCTTATTTTTATGCACATAAATTAAATTTTCATATATGTATTGTGATATAACAGTTAGAATATTAATTTCTTTGAATTTTTCTCTTAGAGAAACTCTAGGACCTAGCTGGTATATTGCTCTCACAGCTCTCTTTTGTAATATAAATATGTTATTGATGTCCGCTGAATCTCCCCAGAGAAGAATTCCGTATGACATAACACTATGGAAATAACTGAAATAGACTATTCTAGCCATTTCAACATCAGTGAGCCGTCTAATTGTTTTAACTGCATATGCAGCAGAACTTAATTTACCTGACAATTTTTCTATATGCGGGCCCCAGTGCAACTTCGAGTCAATTGTAATGCCTAAAAATACTGTAGTCTCCACAGAGTCCAGCCCGGATCCATTCAGTTGTACATTGGTCGCCACCTGTCTCACATTAGGTGTCGAAAACTTTATTACTTTAGTTTTTTTATCATTTAAAAGAAGGTTATTAACGCTAAACCAATAAACAACTTTTGAAAGTGCACTGTTAATATCGTCATAATCCATTAACTGTCTATTAATTTTAAATGTCAGAGAAGTATCATCCGCGAACAGAACAATCTCATGTTCATCCCTAACATAATAAGGTAAATCATTTATGTATATTAAAAAGAGAAATGGACCAAGGATTGAACCCTGCGGGACACCCATTACAACTGGGGTCCCTGGAGATCGTATACCGTTTACTTCAACCCTCTGAATTCTATTGCTCAAATAAGAAGTCATGAGGTCGAGAGCTCTATTCCTGACACCATAGTGGCGCAACTTTTTGACCAGAGTTTCGTGGTGAACACAATCGAAGGCCTTAGACAAATCGCAAAACACACCCAGTGCATCCTGCGAATCCTCCCAAGCCGTGTAAATACTCTTAAGTAAAGCAACTCCTGCATCGACTGTTGAACAACCCTTTGTGAACCCGAACTGTTTCCTGTGTAGTAAATTATGTTTATTAAAGTGACTGAGCAACTGTTTAAGCATTAGCTTTTCAAAAATTTTACTGAGTGTAGGTAATATGGAAACAGGTCGAAAGTTCGAGGGATCCTCACTATTTCCCGCCTTAAATAAAGGTATGACTTTACTATGTTTCATCAAGTCAGGAAACACACCAGTCTCGACACAGCTATTGAACACAGTTGCCAGATGCGGGGCTATTACAGTTATAATATGAGCAACAGTTTTGACAGATAGACCCCATAAATCTTTAGTGGTTTTCATATTAATTTCTTTAAAAGTTTTTAAAACATCTATAGGACTGACAGCTGAGAATTCAAAGTCTGTGCCGCATTCGTCTACGCCAAGTTTTAGAATTTGTTCGGCAGAAGCAGAGCAAGAAGAGAGACTTCTGGTAATAGAAACTGGAATGTTAGAAAAATATTTTTCAAATTCAGTCGCAACTTCCAAGTCCTCTTCAATATCAAAATTATCTATTTTTAAATGAAAATCATTACAACGTATTTTAGATTTACCAGTTTCAATGTTTATGACATTCCAAGTTTCTTTAATAATATTATTTGAACATTTGATTTTATTTTTTAAATAAATAGATTTCGCTCTAAGACAGGCTTGTCTGAATGTTTTTGAATATTTTTTTACAAATTCTTGAAATTGCGGATTGTGGTTATAGGACTTCTCTTCATATAGTTCATACAGTTTGTTACGGCTTTTATAAATTCCAGGAGTTGCCCACTCACTCATGGAGAAACGTTTATTAAAAGATCGGCGCTTAGGTGTGAAAATTGCACTGAACTCACCATTAATCAAGTTGACTAATGAGTTATACAAGTGATTAGAACTACCGTGATAGGGCAACAACTGTACCTTACCTGTACTACACACTCAGTGGTGTCAGTAGCCTGCGCACGCACATTGCCGCCGTTTGTAATGAACAAAGAAATTTGTGTGGCAGAGTTTCCAGGAACAACATAATTTGCTCCTGACCACTGTTTGACGCTGATAATTGGATCACATACACCAAAGCACTAATTATAGCTTAAATCACGCGCCGGCAAAGCACCGGCACACACGATGTCGGCCAAGTAGTGTAGAGAGGTACTTCGTGAACGCACTTCCCGCATCTTTGGGCCCATTGACTGAGGCGCAAAAATCGACAGCAAATAAAGTCGCCTGAGGGGAGGTATAGTTTTTGACGAGGTAAGCCGAAGTGCCTCTTTACACTATCGTATTCATTTAACTTCGTTCAACTTCGCGGGCAGTGTAGAGGAGCCATGAGATGCGATACGTAGCCGCATTATCTAGGTACCTACTATTGTCTAGTTTTAAGCCCAGGCCACACCGCCAGCGGGCGGGCGAGCGAGCTAGGCGGGCGGGTGAAGTGAGATATTGAAGTTATGCAAACTACGCGACATTGCCGAGCTAAACTATGGGGTTTACACCAAAAACTACATATGGAAGGGCGAACCGGGTAGTGCGGATGAGACTAGACACGTGGACACTGCTATTCGAATGACAAGCGACGACTAGTCTGAGTACCCGAAACGGGGAGGACGGTAGTTAAGCTAGCGAAGCGGGCGCGCCTAACGACGAAAACGAGTAGCTTCGCTCGCATCAGCCACGTAGGTTATTCGGCAGCTCGCAGTGTGCCTAGCTCGCTCACCCGCCCGCTGGCAGTGTGACTTGCGCTTTAGCGTTGGCTCGGCGACGTAAACATTAAATACAAGGGTGAAGATTTTTAAGCTATTGCATAGCTTCTATCGCGGGCCTTGCGTAGAGACCGAATCCAGAAATTGTGTCACGAAAACGAGTCACACTCTCGGCTACCTTCGGCCACGTTCGTGTATCTAGTCTAGCAATTCATAATTTTTTTGTTTACGTCAATTATGAACTCTGCAGTCGTTATATATTATTATTATTATGTCAAATAATCCAAAAATTGATGCTTGTACCCAGAATCGATCTTGCGCCTTCTGCGTACCGATCCGCGTCTTAACCACTCGACCAAAGTTGAATTAAGAATGTTGGTCGAATTTAGAGTTCTTAATGTGAAATGACAATTTCGATGCTGTCAATTACATTAGTTGCTGTCAATTTACTTCGTCTAAATAAAAATTCGACTATAGGTGTATAGGTATTCATCATCTATGTACAACAGTGAACTGTACTCGTATAATTTGTGTAAAAAGTGTTTTAAATATAAATAAACAAAGTGCATTTATTAATGTAGAAAGTCACGAAAAATAGTGAAAGAAAATGAGTGAGTACTCTATATACATACATTTTATTATTATTATCACCAATGCAGTATCATTTTTTGTTTTGTTAATTTATATATAATACTGCTATAAAGATAACCAAACCCGGGAGTACGTTCCCATGGGAAGCGGGAAGAAAATTTCACGCTGACGTAGCCGCGAGCGCCATCTATCCCATACCTATGTACTTTAAACGTGTCATAAAAGTCACAACAATACCATACATGCATATTTCAAAGAATGTCTATTATTACCATAAAATTTGTAAAAATAGTTTTTAAGTAGAAAGAAGAAACCTATTGTTTTATCTTTTAACTAGCTGACCCTCGCAACTTTGTTTACGTCACACAAGGTCTATGAAATTAGAGGTATTTATTAATCATACTCATCAAGTAGCGTGTAAATCTGTCCTGTATGCTATATCAAAATAGAGCTTAATAGTTAAAACTATTCCTCAGTATAGAATTTTCCTCAATATAAACAATTTACATACAAACAAGTGTTACAATTTTATTACATGTATCAATGTAGTAGACGTAACGTGTATAAAATGACATCAATCAAATTTCATCAATATTCTGAAAAAGAAATTAAAAATAGAGTTCACAAACTCTTTTGAAAATACATACTGTACCTACCTTAGAGGATCGTTATGAAGATAACAGGATAGTTAACAACCATCCATAGAAAATAGATGGTATAATGCTGAATACCGCAAAGAACAATCGGCGCGGCATAGAATGGGGCCTATACTGATATCCTGGAGGATATTAATGATGCCGATGTCCTGTGCCTGCTGAAGCACACACACGCCGTCATGCATGTCTGCAGGACAACGTGCAGGACAACGAGCAGGATGAGGCAGCGAATGGCTGGACTGAAATTAAAATCGACAGACGCAAGAGATGTGGTGGAGGCACTAATTCACGTACCTCGGGAGTGTCGTGTCAGAAACTGATGGAATAGAAGAGTACCCTACATCATTTCGAGTCTCGCCAAGGCCAGAATAACCTTTACACAGCTGCGCCCCGTAGGCAGTTGCGAAAATAGACACGAAGAGTGAAACTCAAAACAAAGTAAACGTTAAAACTGTACTGCTAACTGCTATACGGATGCGAGACATGGAAGGTCACTAAAGTAAAGACATTTCGCACCAGCTACCAGCTATAAGTCTTCGTCAAACGCTGCCTCCAATGGATCCTCGGTACATATGGGCCCGAGAACATCACGAACGTAAGACTATTGGAACGCTGCAGTGAGACCCCAACAGATCAAACGTCGGAAGTGTAGCTGCTGCGCTGGATTGGACACACGCTGCAAAGGGACCATGAATCACATCATACCAAGGCAAGCCTTACTGAAACTACTGGTAGGCTTTCAAAAACTGTTCGATAGTAAGTAGGTACATTTTTTGATAGTGGCTATAGGCTACATAACATAATGCGAAGATTAATAGGAGTGGTGCAGCAATGAGGAATGTTTCGAAAACGGAAAACATTTAATCGTTATAAGAGTATCCGTTGCGCCTCTGCGTAAATGGTTGAAGTTACATAAAAATAATTTATTACAAAATAATTGTTCTTCTTAAAAAGTTCTAAAACAAAATTCCAAAAGCCCAAATGTCCACAGTCAAGTAGGCACTTGGTACTTTACTTTGTTGAACATAGGCCTTAAAATCTTACTTCTTACTAATATTATAAATGCGACAGTTTGTGAGTGTGGATGTTTATTACTCTTTCACGCTCAAACCGCTGAACGGATCGGGCTGAAATTTGGTACGGAGATACATTATAGTCTGGAATAACACATAGGCTACATTTTATCCCTGGAATAACTTCCCGCGGTAACAAATTTTACGCAGGCGAAGCTGCGGGCATCAGCTAGTATTCTTATATAGAAATAATTATACTAGCATAGTTGGTAAAAAATGCTATGTAATAGCTTTACCGCGGCAGTCCCCGAGTGCCACACGTCTTTTTTCTTCGTAAATCATATTTCACTAAAAACAGGATTTTTGGGGTTTTGTTATCTACTGTGTTGCTTGCAATCGATAATACCTATAGTACACTACGCACTGAAGGAGGCTTGCGCACGACCAAATCAACAGCATGTATATGTCCTATACACTAACAAATTTTTAAAAAATATCACCATGTGTGAACAACAAATAACGTAAAGACCATAACAACAATATTTTCGTGGTGTAAGTACCTATAAAGTTACTATTTATCATTTACAGTAAAAGTGAACAGGCCCCAAAATATCACAATTTATGTAGGTATAATTATTTTAGTTCCCAAAGTGAAGTAATGCAAGAATTATTTGATTAAAATGCAATGTAATCGGTCATTAACTCGTTTTCATATTAAAATACAGGTAAAGTAGATCATTGGTTAAGATTATACCATAAGTGCTATGTTAAATCTGCTGCAGTGATAACTTGATAAGTAATGACTTTTTTTATAAATGATTATTTTCATAGTATGAATCAAACTCGTTGCATTCCAATGGAAAAATCATAAATGTATACTATTTTAAAAAAAAACAAAAGACAAGAGAAAAGAATTTGTCACATGGTTAATTAACATGAAACATTACAATTAATTTAAAAAGTTTGATAACAATCAATTTAAATCATTAGACATTTTTAGATTAATTTTCCACAACCCTTTAGGAAACCTTTCCTCGGCCTTTGCCATTTCATTTTCCCTTTCCTCGACCCACACTTGACGTCGCTGTTTCTTTTTCAACTACTTCCTTTTTTTCCGTTTTAATGAAATATCTCTGTCTTCTTTGTCACATGATTGTTCGGCAATTTGATCTTCTTCAATGTTTTCATTTTCTGTTTCTGTCTCATTAGTTTCACTTATTGTGTCAATAACTTGCCCATCGTGGGGGATCCACTCCTTTTTTATTGACTGCCTAAGCTCCATAAGTATTCAAATAAAGACTTCCTGCGCTCTTCTGGAATTTCATAACATTTTCTCATACACTTTTCTATTTGGCATGGATTGATTTTGACTGTTCTAGCTTCTTTAGTTCGTCCAGATCTTGTTTCATAACTAAAACCTTTTGATTGTAGTGTTTTTCTCATCTTTTCTTTAATTGTACGTTTTTTTTTATCCTTGGTATTGTTCTTCTGTACTTGCTTTCTTTTTTATTTTCTTCTTCTTTTTTTCGGTTTTTTTTTCTCTTGTTCAGACAAACTTTTATTTTCAGAATCTTTTGGACTCCAAAGATCTAAACTGCATGATGAAAAATCACCAACATCTTGTGACATGAAATCAATACAATATTTTACGAAATTAGAATCAATACTAAGCTTGCACGAATGATTTTGGATTTTTTTTTCAGTTGACTTTTCTTCAGGTCGTTCCAGTGGAACTATGAAGGCGTTATTGTTAGGTTCAGCGTCTTACATGTTAAAATAAATTTCTTCAATTGATGCATCAGGACAGTAAGTAAAATCTTGAACTTTTTTCATACCAGCAACAGGATCTTCGGCCAAAACCCCAAGGACTTGACAGCTAGCGCCAGTATCCTTCCAATCAGAGGAAATTTCTTTGATTGGCACATTAGGACAGTAAGTATTGTCTTGGACTTCCTTTATACCATTAGCAGGATCTTCAACCGAAACTCCAACGACTGGACAGCTAGCGTTGGTATCCCTCACAATAGAAGAAATTTCGGGTTAGGCGACATGCACAAAATCTTGCCTGCGGGCGAGTTGTACCCTATGTTCAGATGTTGGGACCACACTCGCCCGGATGTATTTTTCGACTGGGCTAGTTGTACTCCGGAAAAACTACTAGTAGCGAAGTCGCCCATCTGGTAGTTGTGAAATTTTTCATTGTTTAAAATTATTAGGAGTCAAAATAAAGATTATTTTCACAATAACCTAGGAAATATGAGAGGATTATTTAGTATTAGCTGATGTCACACGGTTTCACCCGCGTTATTCCCGTTCCCGTGGGAATACGGAAATAAAATATAGCCTATGTTCACAGCAAAGAGTGTAGCTTCCCAACAGTAAAAGTATTTTTAGAATCGGTCCAGTAGTTCCGGAGCCTATTCGATGCAAACAAACAAACAATCAAATCTTTCCTCTTTATGATATCAGTATAGATGATACGAATTTTTATAATGTAGAGAAACTTGTTAGACTAACTTAGCCCAGACTCAAAGTTTCTTCCAAAACTACTTATCACTCTGAAGATAGTCACATGAAATTCGAAACAGTAATTATAAGTAAGTTCGACTTTTGAATACTTAATCCTACAACACGTATTCATCCTCTTAGTGCATCTCTGCCACAAAAGATTATAATTACTGTTTCAAATTTCATGTGTCTATATACAGAGTGATAAGTAGTTTTGGAAGAAACTTTGAGTCTGGGCTAAGTAAGTCTAACAAATGTACCTAAATTATAAAAATTCGTATCGTACTATATAACCCTCTCATGTTTTCTAGGTTATTGTGAAAATAATCTAAGTTATTTTGACTCCTAATGATTTTAAACAATGAAAAATCTCACAACTACCAGATGGATATAAGAATGTACATCAGTGGGCGACTTCACTACGAGTAGTTTTTCCGGAGTACAACTGGCCTAGTCGAAAAATACATCCGGGCGAGTGTGGCCCCAACATCTGAACGAAGGGTACAACTCGCCCGCAGGCAAGATTTCGTGCGGGTGACTGACATGTCGCCTCACTCGAAAGGGGATAGTGCGTTTGTGGCATATCCACCCGCCGCCATTTTGATTATTTTTGAAAGTTTCCGCGCACGAAATAATTAGTAAATATGGATAGAGGACACTAAAACAAACAAAAAATGTCCAGTAATTGGTACCCTAAAGTGTCACGTTCCCGAGATATTTGGATGTAAAAATCACCATTTTAAAATTAATTGTAATGATATTAAGTTGTTAAGAATATTAAGAATAATGACTATCAATTAAAAATGCAACGATTACGTGTTTGTATGCATTCGACTGTATTCAATTAGTAGCTTCCAGGTTGATTTAACTATTAATTAGAAGTAGTACACCTAGTAGCACGAGAAAACCACTTTGACCAATGCCTTACCTACTAAATGGCATCGTATCGCAGTGAAACATTATTTTGCCATATGAAGGCGCCCATTCAAGTAACTGATTAAAAATAAAACAAAATATATAAGATATACTTATGACAACGTTTATTATTTTTGAAAGAAACCAACATGATAAAAAATGGGTTGTTACAAATATTAGATACCTACTTAAGCTAATGGGTGAGCTTATCCCGTAAAGGAATCTCTTACAGCTAACTTTTGAGAGACTGAAAGTATCAACTGTCTAAACGAGTTGGTACGTATTTATATAGTTAATCATCACTGTCTTCATCAACTCTAATTATACTGTCTAAAATGGCAGCAGGAGGTCGAATAGGGGTTTCTTGGTGCCGGGCCCAAGCCATGTACCAAATAATGCACATGACGTGGGCACAGCACCCAAGAGTTCGCATTCCCACGAGACAGTTACAGTAGTGGCCAATGATTTTATTTCTGCCTTCCAAAGTGTAATCTATTAGTACGTATACGTAAGTATACGTATACGTAGTAGGTAAGTCATTGGTCAAAGTGGTTTTCTCGTGCTACTAGGTGTACTACCTTCTAATTAATAGTTAAATCAAACTGGAAGCTACTAATTGAATACAGTGGAATGCATACAAACACGTAATCGTTGCATTTTTAATTAATAGTCATTATTCTTAATATTCTTAACCACTTAATATCATTACAATTAATTTTAAATTGGTGATTTTTACATCCAAATATCTCGGGGACGTGGCACTTTTTTGTTTGTTTTAATGTCCTCTATCCATATTTACTAATTATTCCGTGCGCGGAAACTTTCAAAAAAAATCAAAATGGCCGCGAGTCGGTATGCCAGCTGCCATACAAAAATGTTCGAACCCCTTTCTTCGACGGGTTCAACACGACAGTAAGTAAAATCTTGAACGCATACTGATTTCGGTTCATCGCACAACAAATTTAACATCTAACAGTGGAGATACATTATTTTTATACTTTTAAATTTATTTATGATAATAATGTAACGGAAATATTAATGATATTCCGAAATAATTGTTAACGTAAGGGACTCAATTAAATTCTCGTGTATATACGTGAAATAAAAACAAACTTAAACAACCTTTACGCTAATTGTAAATTAATAGTAGTTTATGACACTGTTGCATAATAAGGGTTCTTATAACACGAGTGTGTTTTAAAAAAACGAGCCGTAGGCGAGTTTTTTTATAGTATCACACGAGTGTTATAAGACCTAGTTATGTACAGTGTCATACACTACTTTATCTACTCTCATACTTTAATACCTGATTTCATTTTGTTGTGATATATAGTTGCTCCTTGATTTCGCCGGTAACAGGTTCATGGTCATGTTTGACGCAGTTTCCAGAATGTCTGGTGGTGTACAATTACCACCATCCTCGCTTTAAGACATGTTTTTACACAAAAACTAATTTATTTTACAAACAAAACCAAACTTTGTTTAATTTAAATGTAAAATGTTGGCGCCAAGGCGCAAACATCGATTGCGCATGCGTGTTTCTTTTTTTTTTTAGGCTGCGGAGACCATAGATTTAGGATTTTTCGCTACTCTGGAGACACAATTTTTTTTAAAAGTAGAGGTTCAAACTTCTTTTTCAGATGGAGATTGTTTATGGTGTATCGTAATGATTAAAAAGTTTTATTATGATACAGGTGTCCATACCAAGGAACTTATACCTATAACTGGAATGCTTACGAGCACATCAAAAGCGTTCCGAAGAGTAAAGTGAGAAAATGGGATGCTATCTCTTTCTACTAATGTGTCCATGCAATCGCTTTAGCTAGTGAGACAATATTTTTCTTATTAAATTGAAAGACCTACACAATAATAAATAATATATATGGAACTTACGGTTAAGGATGTTTTAATTAGGTCTTGCATTAGACATTGTAATAATTGACGAATACTTGTAATAATTGACCAGACATTTTAAAAATTAATGAATTAGGTACTTACCAGATCAGTTATTACCTATTTTTTTGTTGTCGATCCTCGCCTCAGTCCAACCGCGACCACGGGCGCTGCAACGTGCTCGAAACGTCGGTGAATGTAAGTAAATAGTATTTTGCGTGAAGTCCCGAATTCTATAAGTATGAGTATTTTTTTATACCACTAAGGTGGCAGACAAGCATACGGCCCACCAGAAGGACCGGTGGTCACCGCAGCCTATGAACGTTTGCGACACCAGAGGCGCCACACAGTGTGGGGCCATTCTTATGCTTCCTCCACATTACTCGCGAAGTTGAACGAAGTTGGACGAGTACGATAGTGTAGAGGGGCACCTCGGCCTACTTCGTCAAAAATTTTATTTGCCTCGGGCAACTTCGCCGACGAACTTCGTTCAACTTCGCGAGTAATGTAGAGCAAGCAATACATTACCCGCTCGGTATGATGGCCGTTAAGTACTAAGAGAACTTGGCAGATCTTGCTATCTCTCTTTTTTTTACACGGCCGTTTAGTAGGTACCTTATCAACTTCAACTATACTTGAACTTTTTAATAGATGCAGTAAACTGACGTTTCAAAAAGTCATTACGTAACGAAAATGGTTGAACTTCGTTACGGAATGACATTTTGAAACGTCAGTTTACTGCATCTAATAAAAAGTCGAACTTTACAGATGACTCGACCGTTTTACTCGGTCAATATCGTAACTTAGTTAATATGTCAAAACGGCCGACATGTCGTGCCGCAAGTATAAATTAAGTATGACGGTTTAGGGAAGAGGGGCCGAACATGTCTTATTTATCATTATCGAAAAATCGGAAACCAAACTTATATTTTTGTTCAGATTCTTACGTATTAAATATTACGCAGGGTTGTAGGAGGTCAGCCTATTCTTTTTATACACAAAGGACAGAGGGGATGGAAACTACGTAAAACTGACTTTCGTATCGTACAATCCAATATATATTATATTCTTACCTAAGTATCTAACCCATTTTTGCCTTCGGTAAGAATATTGGGAATGGGAGATTTCTGTCTACCTACACAAAAATCTCAAATGAATCCAATTTCCTAGTAATTTATACAAGTTCATTAAAAGTAAGTCCGATCTAGAACATACAGTCTTGGCACCACAATGAACTCTGCCCGCCGTCACATAACACTCTAGCGTCGGTTTATGTTGCAGGTTACACTTTAAAGAGGTTGAAATGAAAGTACAGTAGTAAGTTTGAATATTTTATTAGCCAAATCATATGAGCAATTCTCAAATAAAATGTTTCGTTCCAATAATAAGTGTCCGCCAACTTCAACTTTAATTTAAAAATAGAATAGTGTGTACCAAAAACATTTATTTTGTATATTCAATAGTTTGAATATATAATATGTGAATCCTATTACCATTAGGAAGGTGAGAAAATACTGAAATTGGTTATTTGCTAAAGGTCGGATAACTGCAATGTATAGGATTTCTGATGTCCTACCCCTGAGCATTAAATTTGAAACTCCTTTTACATAAACGTAATATTTTTCCAAATAAATATCTTTATTTTGAACATTTGACTTGTTATTTCTTAATTTCACAGCGCACTTGAAAAATGATGAATATTTATTCTTAAATGGCACAACTTCCAGCCACCGTTGCCGAATATTTTCATTTTTTGGGAAACTGCAAAATAAATTACAATTTTATCGTTAATAAATATACGTATACTAGCTGATGATCGCGGCTCGCCCGCGTGAAGTTTGGTTCCCGTTTCCGCTTCCCGAGGGAACATATTCCCTGGATAAAAAGTAGCCTATGTGTTATTCCGGACTATACTCTATCCCTGTATCAAATTTCAGCCAGATCCATTCAGCCGTTTGAGTTGTTGTTGAGCCGTTTAAGATACAAGTTAGAGTTTCGGAAAGATCATAGTTCAATTTGTATTACATTCTTTGAATAATAGCTTGCATGGTGCGTCTATCCAGTTGAGTGTGGGAGGCGAAAGAGGGTGACTTGTCACACTTCATCCTACGTACGTAGCCGTAGATGTTGGCTGCGACATATACATGGGGAGTACCTGGCTACGTCGGAGGCCGGTCCTAGCGGGAGGCCGGGCTAATTCCCGCTAAACATGGAATGATAATTATGTATAATCTAATACATTTATTGTTAAAAATTACAGAGAAACATAATTATTACATATCTATATATACATTATTACTATCTAAACTAAACCTAAATATGAATTATGTAAAGTATACATGACATTGTCACCCTACCTAAGTAATATGTACGTACAAAGTATAAAACTCACCTAAAAAATGAAATTCCAGAACCAGAATACGCCTCACTCTTACACCACTTCACACAGCAAGTTTTCACCATGATGCACTAGCAGTTTCCAATCTAAATATCTTGTAACACGGAGAAATTTTCACTTCAACGAGGTAGACTTTCGGCCATATTGTTTGATATCAAAGAGAATGACACTACTACTTGGTTTTTAAGAATATCAGAGTTGCCATGCGTAATTTATCAGTTACTACGTATAGTTATTATTTTTCAAATTATTTATTTTAAGTAACACAAATAATGTATGAAATATTGAAATAATAGAATTTTGCAATGAAAACATAATTATTATAACATATATTAACGCGTATTGGTAGCACGTATGAAAACTGATACCTTTGGTCTAGTTTACTACTGCTCATAAAAACTACCGTCCGTTTATTTTTATTACCACTTGCAACACATTGCCGTTGCAAGAAAGAGACACAATCCCATTAAGTCGTTGTCCTGCTCAGGAACGTTTTTTGAATCTGGCATGAGGTAATGCAATATAAACTTAATGATCCTAAAAATAAAGTTCAATTTTAATTTGTTTTTGTGATTTCGTAAGCATTCCAGTTATAGGTATAAGTTCCTTGGTCCATACAAGACCTGTATCGTAATAAAACTTTTTTTTTGGCATGTGCGTAATGTTTGTCATAATAGTATTGATTTCAATTTTATAATCTTTGTATTATAGTATCAGAGTAGATAAAAGAATACATAGACGCCCCTTACCTTCAAATTGTGTTATTTCTTCAGAAAAATATGATTTAAAAATGATAACGTAACGGACAAAAACTTTAAGATATCAAAATTTAAAATATACCAATCGATAGAGCATAAAATTTCCTATCGAACTGTATATATAGGTAACTCATTTTGTCAATTTTGTCCCTTACATTAATTGATATTACATAGGACGAATATTTCTTGATTTTGCCAAGATTTACTAAAGTTTGATTTTTGATAGTTCATATTTTTTAAATAATTAGCTATAATATACGCAACAGCATCACAAGTTTGCAAATAACACTTGTTGATTCCGTTAAAGCAATAAAGTTTAATTATCCCGAAATCTGACAATTGTGACTCATGCATTTTGCTTTTATACCCCTCAATTGGCGTAAATGACGCATGTGTACAGCGGGTCTTATATGAATGCTCAAAATATGTTTTTCAGAATCCTTTACCTGCAACGCGACATCTAGAAAACAGCTGTGGAGTCTGACAAAAAAAAAAATTGACAAATTTTTGACATTACATACTATGAGTCATCTTATAATATTCATCTTCGAAGAAGAAAGAATCCAATCCGCTCCAGTTTCCTCAATCAAGTTTCCTGCAATTATAACTAAACACGGGCAAAATGTCGAAAGCTAAAAAAGTTATCGAAGAAGCGAAGGAAATTAATAATCCTGAAATAGATTTAGTTGATAAAGGCCTGTCCAGCCTTGATGAGATACCTGGATTGTGTAAGTTAATATTTTAAAACCTGTTTAACTTAGCACGTACGGCGACTTCTTGATGCTCGATTTTCTTAGTACCTATATTTTATCACCAGTATTATACATAACATAATTTCGTGCATTATTTGTGCCCATTCTTTAATAATAGTAAAGGCAGTGGTTTGCAAGTTTGTTGAGAAAGCTAATCAGAATACACCTACATAAAAGTTGTCAAGGTAAATACCTACTATCCGTGCAAATAAGTACCTAATGCTTCATTAAATTACTCTTCTATTTTTTAAATGTCTGTTCCCCAACTCTAGTACTTATGAAACTAAAAATTAATAATTTATGGTTAAATTATAAGTTAGTACATACTGACAACAGAATATTTTTGTTTGTGACATCATCGAAATTATGGGCGTTAAGGAAAATAGTAAACATTAATGACACCAATACACCATACAATGTTCTCTGGTACCTATAAATGTCAAACACTACGAACTATATATATCTTATAGATTGATTATACTAATCTATCAGACATAGGTAGTTCTTGGTGTGAACTCATTATTAGACTTCTGTCCTAATAATAGATTGTCCTTTGTCCTAATTTTTAAGAACTTGTACAACACAAGGCAAATAAATGAATAAGATTATGACAAAATACATGGTCCACAATCATTTTAATGCTAAAATGTCACTTACTGTAGCCCTCGTAAAATTTTATTGTGCTGTCAACAATTGCAAAATTTAAATTAGTCCCAGGGAAGGACATAGACTACTTGTAACTGTGCAAAAGGAGGATAATGATTTTATGGGATAATGACTTGTATGCAGACGAAGCTGCGGGGAACAGCTAGCTAACTGCTTAGTAAATTATATTTATTAATTTTTCTACAGAAATTAGTGCATTTGTAACATTACAATGATTTGTTAAGGGTATAAACTTGCATAGATTATTTTAATTATTGTTTATATTATTTGTCATATTATTTATTCTCTTTGTAGATTTAATATTGGTATTCTAACTGTATAAGTGCTTATTAATTTTATTTTGCAGTCAATCTCGCAAACATTACTCGCTTATCACTAAGCCACAATAAAATACAAGTGGTTCCGGCAGTTCTGGCTAACCTCGTAAACCTGGAAATCCTCAATTTTGCCAACAACCACATCCAGGAATTGCCCGCAAGCTTATCGTCACTACCGAAGCTTCGAATCCTCAATGTCTCACTCAATAGACTCAACTCCTTGCCAAGAGGGTTCGGTTCATTCCCAGTGTTGGAAATATTGGACTTGACATACAATAATTTAAGTGAGAAGAACTTGCCAGGGAATTTCTTTATAATGGGTAAGTCCATCCCTATTAATATTATAAATGCGAAAGTAATACTCTGTCGGTCCGCTGAACCGATTTTGATAAAACTTGGTATATAGATAGTTTGAGTCCCAGGGAAGGACATAGACTACTTGTAACTGTGCAAAAGGAGGATAATGATTTTATGGGATAATGACTTGTATGCAGACGAAGCTGCGGGGAACAGCTAGCTAACTGCTTAGTAAATTATATTTATTAATTTTTCTACAGAAATTAGTGCATTTGTAACATTACAATGATTTGTTAAGGGTATAAACTTGCATAGATTATTTTAATTATTGTTTATATTATTATAGATAGTCTGCGTGCCTTGTACTTGGGTGACAATGACTTTGAATACCTGCCTGTAGAAATAGGCAACCTGAAAAATCTACAAATTGTAAGTACCTACCTAATGTATAATTATTATGTCATATCATAACTACTTTAGAATGGAAAACCAGAAGTCACTACTCATCCTCACTATTTAACAAAACATTTTCTAATGAAAAGGATAATTTTTTAAATGAAGAAAAATAAGGATAATGTAGAGGGAGAAAACGATAATATCTTATATAAAAGGAAAAATACTGTCTAAATGAAAAATAATGGCTGAACTGATCTGGCAAAAATTGATAGGGATGGATTTATTTGTCTTGGATAACACATAGGCTAGGTACTTTTTATCCCTTTACCAAATTTCAGCCAATACCCGTCAGCTGTGCAGTGTGAAAGAGTAACAAACATACATTGATTGTGTTAATGTAAGACTCCCATAAATACAAT
The DNA here is from genome assembly GCA_933228765.1 of Miltochrista miniata. Classification (NCBI taxonomy): domain Eukaryota; kingdom Metazoa; phylum Arthropoda; class Insecta; order Lepidoptera; family Erebidae; genus Miltochrista; species Miltochrista miniata. The sequence goes on from OW121758.1 coordinate 5,559,244, forward strand.
TGAAAATGCTCAGATATGGAAATTAAAATTGATGTAAATATTGCACTTTTCACAGCTATCGTTGCGTGAAAACGATTTGATAGAGGTACCAAGAGAGCTGGGCAACCTATCGCGCCTGAGAGAACTACATCTGCAAGGCAACCGACTGGTTGTGTTGCCTCCAGAGATTGGTGAGTGCCTTTAGTTAGTTTTTTTTTGCATGCAAGGACAAGCATTTAAAAAACCCTTTGCACAGCTCACAGTCCACTGCCCTCAACTCCCCCAACTCACAGTCGGCTCACCTCCACCAGTTCAGTCCGCTTCACTACCCAACTCACAGTCCGCTCCACTCCCATCAACTCACAGTCCGCTCCACTCCCCAACTCACAGTCCGCTCTTCTCCCCAACTCACAGTCCGTTCCACTCCCCAGCTCACAATCCGCTCCACTCCACAGTTTACAGGCCGCTCCACTCCCCAACTCACAGTCCGCTTCACTCCTCAACTCACAGTTCGCTCCACTCCCCAACTCACAGTCGGCTCACCTGCCCCAACTCACAGTCCGCTCCACCCTCCAACTGACAGTCGCTCCACTCTCCAACTCACAGTCTGCTCCACTCCCCAACTCACAGTCGGCTCACCTGCCCCAACTCACAGTCGGCTCACCTCCCCCAACTCACAGCCGGCTCTTCCCCAACCCATAGTCGGCTCACCTCCGCCAGCTCACAGTCGGCTCACCTCCCCTAACTCACATTGGTTCACCTACCCCAACTCACAGTCGGCTCACCTCCCCTAACTCACAGTCCGCTCTATTCCCCCAACTCACAGTTCGCTGTGCTCCACTCCCCCCAACTCGGTGAAAACGCACCCTACCTTGCGCCACCGAGGGTCCTATTCTAAATTTTACTTGTTTATTTAAGAAAAATAGGTAAAATGTTACATTGTCTTGCAGGTTCCCTAGACCTTGCCAGTAACAAGTCGGTGCTGCGATTAGAGGGTAACTTCTGGGTGCCTCCAATAGAAGACCAGCTCAAGTTGGGCCCGTCCCACGTGTTGGACTACCTCCGCTCTGAGACTTACAAAGTGTAAGTATGAAGTTACAAAGTCTCTGTTGGCTCTGATTTAGTATTTACTACAGACTGTAAAGTATAACTTGATTTCACGGCTCAACGTACCTTTCGAAGCACAGTATCACTCACAAATATTTGTCACAAAGGGACCATGTGGTGGTCACTCTGTATTTCAACGATAAAAACTGCTTATATTTTTGGACCCTATTACTGAGACTTCGCTAGTGGTCTGGTCTATCTGCCAAAAGTGAAAATTTCTACAGTCTATCACGGTTCATTGGTACGACGGGCACCAGAAATAGAATCCCATTATTACTCTTTGAGTGCGGAACCTTAAAATGTATAGGTAATTCTATCTGTCACCCTAAACTAATAGCCAAACGCTCATTCACCAATTCTCGACTTGAAATGTTTGTGTCATGCTTTACATACATTCATATGGTCACGCCTTTATCCCCGAAAGGGAAGGCATATTATGCCCACATTTCACCTTTTTAGAATTTGTCCGACGTAATAGGTGGTGAGCCGTATTGCCGTGTTGAGATGGACAGGCGCAGGTTGTGACTGCCTGCTGTTACAATTTTTTTACCCTCTGGAAAGGCCTTCAACTTTTTTTTTTCATAATTCATAAATCGTTTACTTTTTTTAACTTGGCCTAACGACTGCCATTTTACTGGCAACATTTCTAAATAGATAAATGATATTTTGAGAATCGCCGTACTCGTCATAGATATTTGAGAATATATAATAACATTGCAACATTTTGTCCAGTCTGTACAGCCGCCAAATGTCGGCCAAGCCGCCGCCCCCGGGCCAAGTGTTGGACAAGAGCAAGAAGGCGAGCCGCGCCGCGTGATTCACTAGTGCTAACTAACTTGTGCCATAAGTTAACGCTTTACTTGTTACATGAATGATGTATGTTTATAGATAACTTTGATTGTAACTGTTCTAAATGTGATCGATATCTTGAGGTACTCGAATTAATTCAACTCATTTTTGTTGACGCAAACCATTTTCTTACTAAAATATATAATTTCCATTGTGTAATTTTTTGCCATATACCTAAGTTAATTAATTTGGTGGTATGAAATGGTAGAATATTCCACGCGCGTACGTACTACTAACTGGATACAGACTATTTATCGTAGCTCTGTACAAAAAAAGGCATAGGTACTCATCAGTTTTAGCCCCTCTCTATAAAATAGAGTGCAGAGGGGCGCATGTCCAGATCTTGTCTGTAGCACAAATTAGAGATAGTACAGATGGAAAACTCATGTATGTACTTTTTTTCACACCTACCCTCTGCTACACACACTCGCGCACTAATCAGTATCGAAAATTCGGTTGAGACCGCCTGACCTCGTGTCTGTGAATGAGTTGTCTATGTGTGTGTATAGTGTCTGTGAATGAGTTGTCTATGTGTGCGTAGCCTCAGCGAATTTAGTATGTATGTTTCCATCTGTACTATCTCTAATTTGCGTCTGTAGTCTGTGTCTTTTCATTAAACTACGTCACTGTATTGAAGTTTGAAATAAAACAAAAATGACAACGTCAATCGGATTGAACTTTCACAATAAACGTGTTAGGAGAAAGGCAGTCTGGTGAGACCGATCTCACGGCTTTCTTGTTTTAACTGGTCTAAATCTAAACAAAGTACGTATGTGAAATTTTATAGCTACCAATATGGTTTGAGTTTGTTGTCACAAAATTGTCGCCACGCCAGTGCGACCCCATTATGAAAAGTTACACACGAGTATTTTGTAAATTTGACTAATATATAAAATTATCTAAAATATTGTTACATTAAGTACAAAAACGTTATAAAACCAAATACTAATGTTGAATGTGTTATTATAAGTTTCTAAAAATGTTGATATTGATAAATAATTATGTTTATATTACTTTCATGGCACCCCACCGATTTAAACGGACTCAATGCCATGAACAAATTTCGTTTACTCAGCAAGGAGCAATGGGAATAAAATAAGAATACAACATATTTTTGTAAACAATTTTATTTAAATATACAAATCAATACACACGTTACGTGAATGGATGGAATATTTTAACAAGTCTTCTAAAAAATAATAACAAAGAGTTCCATTTTAAAAGTATCTACAGCATAGATCAGCACGACCTATGACTTATCATCGGGATGGGAGGTGCCATAGGGAGACCTTTCTTCTCTGTCAAAGCGTACTTTAAAAGGAATACACACACACATATCAATACTTATAATAACATCGTAACAGGTCTCTGTCTGTACATAGAAGATAAATAAGAAAAAATATTATAGGGGGGCTTTATGAACGCAATAGAACCCAAAACAATGATTTTTAGAATTTTTGTCTGTAAGTATATCTGTTTATCTGTACGTTTGTGCACGCTAATCTCAGTAACCGCTTAATCGATTGCAATGCGGTTTTCTTTATTGTGTTGAGGTTAGCTCCACTTAGCATTTTGTGCTTATTTCATGTCAATCGGTTTATAAATAAAAAAGTTATATCACTTTAAAGAATCATACATAGACAAATTATGAATCTTAAAATGGGTAAATCTAAACCGGCGTGTTGGCTTAATCATAAAAGAGCTTAATGATTAAGGCTATTTTAAAACAATCCAGGCGCCGAAGGCGTGGACTGAATTGTTTTAGAATAGACTTAATCTTTTAGCTCTTTTATGATTAAGCAAACAAGGCAGTTTCACACGCTGCTTGATGAGTCTGGTGAAGCAATACCTCTCCGTTCATACACTTTATGTGACGTAAACGAAGTTGCGGGGTCAGCTAGTAAGAAATATGTGTCTAAAATTAGGAGTGTATTGTTTGTTTTGTGTAAGTTCCATAGTGACAGCCGATTGCTTCTGTAGTGGTGTATATGAATACGACCCCCCCCCCCCCCCGCAACATAATTATGACAGACAGATATGTATAGAGCAAACATGCTATGTCTACTCCCCTTGTACTAGTTGCGTTGATCTATGAAGTCAATGATCTACAATTACTATTATAAATTCATGTATTAATAAATAATAATTATTGTAGATACTTTTATAACGGAATTCTTTTGTTATTTTATATCAGACGACAATAGCAATATTAGAAATGGATAACATTGACTGTTTATACAGGCTCTTAAAATTCAATAAGTGCACTTATAGAATCTCTTAAATATATTTTTACAAGTTTATATTATGATGGTGCTACAAAATTATTTGTATGGTGTGAATGTATTAATCTATGAATTAATTATTAATAAATTATTATTGCTAACAACAATTTGTATTATTTATTACTATTCGTTCATCAGTTCTTTGATTAAATTACAAAATTACAAAACCTGATCACATCGACCTAAGAAAAAGATATAAATAAAATAAAAAGAAATACTTCAATACCGAACAAAAAAGCTTGTAATTGAATAATTTCTTAAATATATAGAATCTCTTAAATATATTTTTACAAGTTTATATGATGGTGCTACAAAATTATTTGTATGGTGTGAATGTATTAATTATTAATAAATTATTATTGCTAACAACAATTTGTATTATTTATTACGATTCGTTCATCAGTTCTTTGTTTCGATTAAATTACAAAACCTGATCACATCGACCTAAGAAAAAGATATAAATAAAATAAAAAGAAACACTTCAACAAAAAAGCTTTGAAACTTCATGAAAGATTCGCAGAAAGGGTAGCCAGTGGCGTTCTATACGGCCACATTTCACGAGCTCTCTCTCATTTTTGACTACGTATATGATTTTTGAAAAGTCGAAATAAAATTTAACATCTTTGAATATCCCACGAGAACTGTTCATATATTCTCATGGCATATACATTTTATATTTCGACTTTTCAAAAATCAAAGAAAGAGTTAGGTATAGCTCGTGAAATGTAGCCGTATAGAACGCCTCTGGCTACCCTTTCTGCAATTGTGACAAATGCGCCGGGAGGGTACTTACTAGAGACTACAACCACTTCGTTTGCGTCGAGAGGTGTAATAATATCATGTTTCCCGTCGCTAATATAGAAAATTAAGACAAATTTTCCAAAGGTTAATATAGTAAGCGAATGACAATTGACATATGCTATCCCGAACTTTCTATTTATTTATAATTTAGAACTATTTCGTAATACACAATTTTTAAGTAACTTTAACCATTTCAGCTCTCAAAAGGAATAAATTTTCTGCGTTTACAAAACATTTTTCAACAACCATACCCAATAAATGGATATCTAATTGTAAAAGCATTTTTAAAACCCAACTTCTTGAGATCCTAGCATTCAAACAAACTCTTCAGCTTTGTAATATTAGTATAGATGTAAAAGCAAAATGTTTACTAAAACATAAGCGGTAAAACACAAATAAACACCTACTTATTAAAAGAGATCATAAATTAGATATTAAAGGCCCTTGCTACCAAAAATTATACACCCTAACTTTGTCAAAGAAATCTTCTATCAAACACGTCTATGACATCTTTGATTGGGCGGTTTTCCATTAGCCGGTCCGGCACCGGCACGGCACCAGCGTGACCGAATACCGGCACCGGCGCCGGGGCTTCGATTTTCCACTGCGCCGGTGTCAACGCCGGTATACGCCCGGCTAGTGGTACAGTACTGACACGGACTTCAGCACTAACTCAAAAAGCGTCACGATGTCGTATTTAAACGGCATGACGTGTACTCTCTGAAATGGAATCACAAACCAAATACGACGTGTCTCTCCCTCCGCTTCGCGTTCATCTACCCGCCCCGCGTCCCTTTACCCGCCCGCACACTCACACGCACACGGCTACTAGCTAGCTTTTGAGTTAGTGAGGTCCGTCTCAGTACTGTACCACTAGCTGGGCGTATACCGGCGTTGACACCGGCGCAGTGGAAAATCGAAGCCCCGGCGCCGGTGCCGGTATTCGGTCACGCCGGTGCCGGACCGGCTAATGGAAAACCGCCCAATAGCTCGAGTAGAAATTGTGTCACATATTGTTAAATGTGTGACTGTGCAAAAAAAGGGGAAAGCTTGGCATAAAAGAAAGTAGAAAATGGAGGCTGTGGTGTTCATATGACAACCCGTCAAAAAGAACCACCAATCAGTATGCTTACCAATAAACGTCAATAAAAACCACCAATCAAATATTGAAATAAGTCATTTATTAACTGTCATATGTGACGTTATTGACAGCATTTTGAAAATGTAGCCAGTATGCAAAATATTAGTTCCGTTTCTCGATTTTTTCGCTAAGCTAGTGACGTCCGCACATTTCTACGACTGTACCGAGCCAAACTATACTCTGTAACATATAGCTTGCTTTCTGTGACAGTTCTATTAACGTAAAGAAAATGGACTTTTATTTCAAAAGCATAAACTTGTTATTTACAGTTTGCACCTCTGTGTTCTCACTCTCTGCATTTCAACCTCAAAAGCTTTATGCCGTTGATATAAAGTCTATTTTTGTTTACGTTTGTAGAACTGTCACAGAGATCAAGCTATACTTTACAGAGTATAATTGCTCGATCAGGATGATACGTAGCACACTTCTTTGGGTAGATCCAAAGAAGGTTCTTAGCCACTTTCGATTTCGGAATTAAAATTAGAAATGGGTCTAATACAACCTCAGTTAGAACGATACATATTTTTCATCAGAAATGTTCCTCATCAAATATTACATAAGGTTAGCACTTCCGGTCGGAAGTCGGACAACCGGGAGTGCGTCATATAAGATATTAGACACAAACTTGTATTACTTTATATAGATGTGGCAACAACTATAAACTGCTCTCCGACCCAAGTATTTATCCTTTATATTCAGTCACAGGGCGGAAACTCCATACAAATGACTCTTTTTCAAATCTGTCACCTACACTAAAAACACGCTATGTTCGTACAAAGCTTGAATGTGTGTGTGACCAATAAGGCTAAGCAAATGTTCCTTCAAAATACCCGCCAATTGGGAATATGCATGATTTTTTTTGTAACTTAAATGAATTCCTTACATCATTATAAAATAAAAATAATATTTAAATAAGCCTTAAAATGATCAAATTATTCTTCAAATTCAAATTTAAAACATTGATTAAATTTGAGCACTTGAAACGCCACCAATATTGGCGCCATTTTGATAACAAACGATGACACTGTCAATCCGTGTATGCTTGTACTGTTTGTTTGGGTCAATGACCTTTATACATATTGACGCCTTTATGTTGAATGCTGTGTTAGACACATGACGTCACATTTCGTGTCAACCAATGGTGAACTTCGAAATTCAAACTTGCACAAACGCTTTTAATGCAGTATTTTACAGGTTTTAAATAATAAATAAATAAAAAAACCTTTTATTTATAATTAATGATAATAAAAAGTGGAAAAGAATGATTTTTGAGGCAATATAAATTTTATGCATATTCCCTATTATAATGACAGCTGTGGCGGGGGTGGGGAAGCTTGCTCAGTGGGGGGCAGGGCGTTGCCTATCTGTATGTAATACTATTATATTATCTCTGATTCCGCAGTACCTTCATCCAACAACCACCTAGACTTAATCTAATCAGTTCACCAGTCTAATCGTCATCACTGTCCGTGTCATCATCATCGTCCGATATCTCCAAGGTCCTGGTACTGCTGGAGGGCTGGTCCGGCTTTCTGGTCCGTTCGTGGGAGAAAGCGTACGCTTCGTAATCTAATACTTCGTCGTCGCTTAGGTGAGAGTTGCCTTCTACGAAACTGGCGAATCTGGAACAATCCATAATGTTGGTATACAAAATAATATTACATCTTTACATAGTACTACCGGACGTCACGTGGTTTCACCCGCGTAGCTCCCGTTCCCGTGGGAATACGGGAATAAAATAAAGCCTATGTTCACCGCAAAGAGTGTAGCTTCCCAAAAGTGAAAGAATTATTCAAATTGGTCCAGTAGTTCCGGAGCCTATTCGGTGCAAACCAACAATCAAATCTTTCCTCTTTATAATATTAGTATAGAAGTCTAGATAAAATGAATACGCTTTTTCTGTATGTTTGCCTAAATCAGTTTTCATCCCTTACGACTGTTTTTTATGGCAGCCAGCCGAGGTATGAGACCGTACAGCTGTGTATGTACTGAACAGCTAATTAAAGTGCAGTTTCCTGCTGTCTCATACCTTGGCTGGCTAGAAAAAGGAAGACCTGTTTTTAGCTAAACAAATTTAAGTTAGTACAGCCAGTACTAACTTAAATTTGTTTAGCTAAAAACAGGTCTTCCTTCTTCTTCACGTTCTCTTCTCGTGGGTCTGCTGGTAGATATTTCTTATAGAAATAAGCAGTACTATTGTACCTACTTTTCCTGCTTTTTGTGTTATTTTCACTTTCGTATTGTGTACATAAATTAATAAATAGGAATGGAGGCGATTCAGACTCGACTGGAACTAAACCGAACATTGCATGTGATTTTATGTAAAAGCGTGACGTCATTCTGATAACAATCAATAAGTAACAGTAGGGGTCTGTTGTCTAGCCCAAAGCTATGAGTAGAGAGTGTCATGTCACAAAATCAGGACATACCCAAAGTAAAAAGTTAAAAAACTATAGATACGCTACCCACACTGCGCAATAGCAAGACGAATAGAAGGTAATTGCCCACCGACCGTTTAGTTGCGGACCAACCAGTGTCGCGACAACATGCTTTGTGAAAGTACTACAACACGGTCCCGCCATTAAAGGAATGAAGGTAAGGCCACAGAGTACTTAATCACTACGTATGACTAGTGGGAACTTTTAGTGACGTGAAGATAGGGTAACTAACTCCACGCGATTTATAGTTTCGCTGTTTTGAAAGCCGTGTTGTTAGTGCATGGCGTGTCTTACAATACGTCATTGGATATACCGCCAACTTGAGGACCGCTGTCAGAAGTGGCCCCCAATCGCTAGATGCGCCACGGCTTTCCATCAGGATGGTGGCGACGTCAATTTGGCGAGCTAAATATAAAAAAAAATACCTACCTACTACAATTAACTTTTATGATTAGCTTCTTGCATCTCAATACTCACCTCTTAGAATCATTTAACTTGAGCATAACCTTCCACTGCGCGCAGTCTGGACTGGAGCAGTACTTCCGTAGGTTTTCGAGCGCCATTTTGGTTTCTCGAGCACCTTCCTCGTAATATTCTTCACTTGAAAGCAGTCTGGGCTTTGGTGGGAATCTACGGCGCCTGGAATACAATGTTATTTCAATTTTTTTCCTCCTTTACAAGGAAGCTAGGAAGAAAGTTCCTCGTTTGGAACTTAAATAGTTGTTGAGATGTAGGTGGCTGGGAAAGGATAATTGACTATAACAAGGATCAAAATTTAAAAAGTACTGGATGATGCTTTAGTCTCTGCTAGCGTGAAATTGGGAAGCCATTCCCGCTTCCCGTGAGAACATATTCCCGGGATGAAAACTAGCCTGTGAGATAATCCAGACTATAAATCTATCCCCGCACCAAATTTCAGCTCGATCCGTTCAGCTGTTAGTGTGCACATCTTCACAAACTTTCACATTTATAATTAGTAGGATTACATCTACTTACCAATAAGTACCTATTCTATTGCTGAGCGTCCGAGGGAAGTATTTGACCACCAGCGAAGAGATGATCACCGCCGCAGACGCCTCTTGATACTCGCTGCTGAAGAATATCATCAGTACACCCACAGCCTGAAGTGGTGAAAATCGTTTACAGAAATTGTATTGGAAGTGTTGTAAAATAAGGTTGAAATGGTTGTCTTTTAGAGGAAAGCTTGTTTATTGGAAAGTCTTTATTGGAAAGCTTGTTTTGAGCATTAAGAAATTATAAAAAAATAAAAATTTCGACATAGTGATCCAAATCTATTTGTAACTCCAGCTCAAAGGACCAAAATGGGATGTGGGGCTTTATTTCAAAATGCTACTGAAACTTCGATATCATAGTTTCATAGTTTCAGATCATGGTTTACTAGATTCAAGCTATTGCGAATTGTTCTCTCCGCACTGAATACTTACGGCCTGTGATGCCACTTTTCTGATAATAATTATGCAACTTACTACCTATACATTTGGATGAAGTAAGCCCAAAACACGCCATCAGATCATCCGCCCGGGGGTGCAGTCGTCCCCACAAGAAAATAATAGTATCTGCGTCCGAATACCATACATACATTCATTTAGTCATATACAGTCGGGCGTTTAAGGGGTAGGCAGAGGCATAGTATACGCCCACATTTCACATTATAGTTTTATATCCCACGTAATAGATGGTGAGCCTACTGCCGTGTTGAAATGGAAAGGCGCAGGTTGTGACGACCCACAGGTGAAATTTTTCAAGCCGCGCAAGTCCTTTAAGTGGGTTACAGCCTGGTTTCATTTCGAGATTTCCTTCTCTATGTAATGGATGATTTTGCGAAAGTGTGCCCTTAGGCATTTTGAATGTCAAAGTCAAAGTCAAAAAACATTTATTTCGCATAAACCTAATACATAGGCACTTGCGACACGTCCAGTGTTGACTGGTCCAACAATACTCTCTCCCATTGCCAATGCCATACGGGGTATTGTAAGTGTTGTAAAATAAGGTTGAAATGTTTGTGTCTTTAGTTGGTTAGATTGGAAAGCTTGTTTTGAGCCTTATGAAACAGCATTTAATGCAAGAACCAAAACAGTTCGACATTATGATGCAAATCTATTTGTAACTCGGACTCGAAAGCATCTGACTCTAAGAACCAAATTTGATTCTCATTTTACTGACAACCGAGTGAGACGAATAAGGGTGGCGACATTTTGTACTCTATTCCGTCGCCACAATCATTATCAATTCATAAAGCAAATTTAGTAAATAGCCTTAAATTAAACTTACCTGCAGAGTCCACATAACCAGATTCTTGCTCCTCTCATTCTTAGGCGGCCCTATCCTATAGCACACTAAGAAACTAACGAAGCTTATGACCAATGTGTACCAGAACATATAAGTCTGGTATTGGAGCACCAATGTGCGGATATTTTCCCAGATCTGTTGGAATAAGTACACTCCGACCGTCCATCCGCCGATTAAAATTCCGTATGTAAGTGTTTTCTGGAAAAGAGATTGAATTTATTAAAATTTTTGACTAGCTGACCCTCGCAACTTCGCGGCTTCGTTTACGTCACATCTGCCCTCGTTATTGCAAACGCAGTACTTGCAAAATAGCGGTTTCGAGATAAGCGCGAAAAACATATTTCGTCATATCTAAGGAAGAAATATCGGTGCTATAACTTTTAAAATGTAACTTAAAAATAGTAAAAAAATCGATCTTTCTATTGATATATTTTTTTCCTTATTTTATTATCTTATTTAGATAAAATGCTTAGTACTGCGTTTTCATTAACTTTCTGGGCTTGCGAACATTACAGTATCACTAAGATCACATGCAGTAATAGTGCTTATTACTGCAAACTCACCTAGCACGTGCTTAGTACTGCGTTTGTAATTATTAATCATTGAATATATTACATACCTCTGGTATTAGTTAAACAGACTGTACTGCCGTGTCAGACCTATCTACGTTATCTTAAAAATCATAGTTTTGAGAAATTGCATCCTAAAGATTTTTTTCAGATATTTGCGTTTTTAAAGAAATTTAATGCAAACAAGTATGAGATTTTTTAATAATGTAACATATTTTAATGTGACGGATATCGACAAGTAGCATTTTTTTTATTGTAGCTATATTTACTATAATAAACTCAATAACAGAGATAGGCATGACAAGCCTACCATACATTACCTAATACGCGACGCCCCGTATGTTAAGATATAAGAGTTAGCTGTGATAAGTCCTTTTGGGGGAGTTATACAAAACTCGGTTATTTATAAGTTACCTGAAATTGGTCTGACTACAGGTGTACCGTAAAACAAAAGGTTAAATATAATGTTAAAGTTTTCATCTTTCGTTTTCATGTTCATAATTACTAAAAAAGAGTTAATCTTCCGAAATCAAAGGCACTTCAAAAGTCAATCAATCAATCTAGCCTATAGCAGTCCACTGCTGAACATAGGCGTCTTCCAAATTTCGCCACAACACACGGTCCTGCGCTTTTCGCATCCAGTCAATCCCTGCAACCTTCTTTAGATCGTCGCTCCTTCTGGCAGGGGGTCGTCCTACCCGACATTTACCAAGTCGCGGTCTCCACTCCAGAATACGCTTGCTCCATCGAGCATCAGTTATTCTACAAATGTGGCCAGCCACTTCGAAACGTATACTCTGCAAGCTATGTCGACCACTCTTGTTTTCTGGCGGATAACATCGTTTCGGATCTTATCCCTCAGAGACACCCCTACTGTGGACTAGCCCTATTGTGAGTGTCCACGTCTCGGCGGCGTAGGTCATAACTGGTAGAATGCTCTGGCTGAAGACTGTCATCTTCAGGCATTGCGGTATCGGCGAATAGAAAACCCGATGCAGTTCGCTGAATGCTGCCCAGCCCAAGCAAATCCTTCTCGCTATGTCCTTATCCAGGTTACTCGTTTCAAATGTCCTGCCCAAGGTAAGTGTAGTCTTGGACAGCTATTGGTCCCGGCATGACATGCTCATTGAACATGACCTTGGTTTTGTTCAAGTTTATACCGAGGCCAACACGTCGAGACTCTTCACTTAAACTGTGCAGCACCCCGCTAAAAGGTTTCAGCTTTTCTGCTACTATGACGATGTCATTGGCTAATATTCACGCCCCTTCCATCCCAGGCCAACAATTTTAAGACGTCCCAAGCGTATTAGTGAGGAGCTTAGGTGACACGACATCTCCCTGTCTCACACCTCTGCGCAGCGCTATCGGATTGGTCTTCTTATCCTCCAACTGGACGGTCATGGTAACGGTATCATATAAGCCCCTCAACACCTCAATATACCGCCAATCAAGATGACACCGCTGCAGAGCTTCTAGGACTGCCCAGGTTTCGACAGAGTCGAAGGCTTTCTCGTAGTCTACGAAATCCATACACAACGGCTGATTGTGCTAGTTGGACTTCATACAATTTGCCGAACAGAATGGATGTAGTCCACTGTACTAAAGCCTTTTCGAAACCCGGCTTACTTCTTTGTCTGGAACTTGTCGAGTTTCCCAGCGAGGCGGTTTATGACTACTCTCCAGAACAACTTGTAGACATGGCTCAGCTCAGGAGTGAAATGAGTCTGTAGATCTTCAGTAAGGATTATGTGTAACACATTTTGCTACTAAGGTGCTGTATTAGTTCTTCGGCGCTTTTTTCAAGTGAATTATTTGTGACATCTTCACTATTTATTTAAGTAATTTGTGCTAATACGTTTGACGAGTTCAAACGTATTAGCACATGTTAGCATGCATCGTTGTCATAGTCAAAACTACTCCGGTTTTGACTATGACATGGTTGGTTTGAGTTACGGTATACTTACCGTAATACTGGAATGTTTGACCACCAATCACGCGGAGCACACTGTCACGTCAGCGAGTGACGTCGACGCACTGATTTGCTAAAATGAAACACGGCACTATACCGTGCGGCATTCGTACACACATAGCTCCCTATCACTCTCGCTTCTCGTAAACGCAGGATTGTAGAATACTACGATTGGCTAAGTAAACATTCGTTTCAGAAAAAAATATGCTACAAGCTTACGCAGTAATCGTAGCAAGTACTGCATAAACTTATAGCATATGCTTAATACTTCAAATTTTTGTAGCACAAGTTACATTTAGGTGCAAGTACTGCGTTTCATAGTACCTAAAAAACACGTTTGTAATAGAGGAAAGGTTACAGATATATTTTTTACGTATAGATTATGTCCTTAGGATGCCATTTCTGCAAAAAAGTGAAAATCTCAAAAATGTCGATTACTGCAAGTGCAATTATCAGGGCAGACATAAGGTCTATGAAAGGAGAAGTATTTCTTCATTAGACTCCTAGGAGCGTGTGAAACTGCCCTGTATACTTAATCGTAAAAAAGCTAATGATTAAATGTATTCTAAAACAATTCAGAAACATTGTGTTAGTCTGCTTTGTTTGATTGTGTGACATTGTTGGAAATGTTATTTTTAAACTATCGCGGTTTTTAACACTCATACTGTTATGGTGTCTGAAATACTGAAATATTGTTATGACTATTAAAGTGTGTTTAGATATCCGCGAGTGAAATTAGATAGAATAGGCCGTTCTATAGGTAGTGCAATAATCAAAAGTGTTGGTGCTCTTGCTCATTAGCTTCTGCAAAATCTCTCTGTTCTGTAAAGGTATATTCTTTTGTTTTATATCCTATTTACGATATCACATACTTATGGAATTCTGCATTATGGACGCTGCAATGTGTCCGAAACGTCGGTGAACGTAAGTATAGTACTTCACGTGAAGTCCCGAATTCCATAAGTTAGTGAATGAATGAATTTATTTAATAAAAAGCAACAATGGCTCATATTTGTTTGCTTATATCTAGGTTAGTACCTATATTCCAAAAACAAATGTATGTGAAACTGAAATGAAAATTAGGTACAATAAATACAATTAGATACAATAATTAAATTTAGTATGATTGTTGGAAATCACAAGCTGGTATTTGATTTACATGAGAGAAATCTCACTTGACACTTACACTATGTGTCATTTGGAGTACTTAAATTTTTTATTTTATTTCTAGATATACTATAATGTTACTGTAAGGGCCTGAACAGTGGTTAATAGTAGGTAAAACCTAACGAATATTTATTTATTTAAGTCTGAATTTAGGAATATAATATTTTAAGAATACTAACCCTTGGCAGAAGCTTACTGATATAATACACCAAGACCATGAATGAGGCAAAGACTCCAATGAATATTCCACACAAGTAGAAAAATACTGGGTTGCCACTCAACGCTTTAGATGAAAATATCAGTGTTATACCAACGGCCATCAGAAGAACACGCCATATGTCTACTCCTGAAAATATAAGAGACAAGAATAAAATGTAGGTGGAAACAAAATTATTCCAGCTTTGAAATACTTTTGTCAAAGTTTAAAACCATCCATTGAGGAGGGATATAACATGTATTTTGTGAAGTTGAAGAATAAAATTTATTTTGTGACTCTCTTTGAAGAAAAATTCTAGTAAGTATCTCAATTATTATTAACCAAGCTTTAGTATTGTTTACATGCCTAGGGTTACTTCTCCCATTTTGTGCAATTGATGGCATCATTTACTAGAACAACCATTACTATGGCGAGAATATGCACTGAGAGTACAAGGAAACAGGTTTGACAAATCTCTTGGGTATTAAAATAAATAAAAATAAGTGTTTTAACTTACTCAAAACTTGTAAATCTATTGTGTGTCTCAATTTTGTATTCACAGCCATGCATGTAGGAGTGAACAAATTGAGCAATACAGTTTTTTGTGTCCTCTTTTGGAATGGGTTGACAACTGCGGACCAGCCATAACTGTCCTCTGTGTGCTCCTTGTAAACCTCTTCAGGGCTTGGCCCAATGTATTGTGTGAATTCATTGTTTTTTATTTTTATGTGAAACTGAAATAGGACACAAAGTATGTTATAATTCAATACACTTTATGTAAAGCAAATAAATAATTGGGGAACTTCTCCATCATATATTTTTATATTGCATTCTGTATTGTGTATTTCCCAGATTTCCATTTAATTATTATGTTATTTCAGCAATAACAGAACAGAGGATGAATATTCAAATCATCACAGGTAAACTCTTTGGTAAGCCAATGCATGTTTATGTGATTTATTTAGGTATTTTGGTTATGTAAGGTAAGGTACCTGAAATGCTTTTCACAGGTCACAATATTTACCAGTACTACATGTGTGCGATAAGTTAAGGTAGGCTAGGGAAGAAAGCTTCCCAATCATACTTCAACTTTTGACGCATACCGATTAGAAAACTACATTTTATGCATGAAGCATTGGTGGTCTGTGTTGCTACACTATTCAGGTATTAATAATCCACTGAAAAGCTCTTAAACTGCTCTATGAAGAACCAAATAAAATTAAATTACTTACTTTCACAGTTTGCCAGAGAGCAAACAAATTCTTTGAGGTACCTGTGTAGCAATAAATGTCTACAGTTTGCTTTGAAGCAGGCACATCTCGCTCTATTGTGGTTGGTCCACCTAGCCAATGCACTGTAAAGTAATAGAAAAATGTTAATCTAGTATTTATGTACTTACTGCTTTAAATTTTCATGACTTCTACATTAAATTGCATAGTTGAATTAAAATGCGTCAGGAGCCCACAATGGAGGGAAAAACATTAAACATGTCTAAACATAGGCGTTTTTTACACGCGTATTGTAATACAGATTGTGGTTATCTTACCATCATATGGCAATGAATGTGTTTGGGTAAATAAGACCGCTGTTGATATCAACAACAAAAACGTGCAGTGTCCATGCTCTCCGTAGCCCATGGTGATTCTGTCTTCGTGATTTACATTACAATATAATCAAATTACCACCGTTGCTTTTACGGGTATAGCATCATATTACTTTTAGAATGCTAAACCTGAAAATGTATTTGTATTTATTTCGAATATCTGATTTCTTTCTGTAAAAATACTCTTCGAGTCGTCCGAGTCGAGGTGTCATGTGTGGTACTGACGGTAATGACAAGACAAACTTGACAACTATGACAAGCCAGTTGTTTTTTTTTTGTGCTTTCTGGGCTTGAGAGTAGGCCTCAGTACAAGAAGGCGAAAAAATAAGCAAGTTATATGAAAAATCTTAAATTGTAAAGTCGTAGAAACTTTACTAGTGGAATATGTGTGAATTTGTAAAATCATAAAAAAACTCACGTCTTTTGCTCGCGTTTTTTTCCGGGCGTGGCCAATACTTTTGAGATCTGAAACTTTGTGGGAGCAGCAACTTCGCCTCGTTACCGTTACTGGATATATTTTTCAGATATTCATAAAACCATAGATTTAGAAGTTTTCGCTACTCTCAAAAAACTAATTTTGAGACCCGGTTTATTAATTGAGACCCGGTTGGCAAAAAAAGGCCTTATGGGCGGCTTGAATGAATAAATGAATTGAAAAATTTCTGCTGCATGTCGCATCGTCACGACCTGCGCCTGTCCAGTTCAACACGGCAATAGACTCACTACCTAATACGTGGGACATAAAACTGGGTGTAAAGCTTTTTATAAAGCCAAAAGACCAAATGGTCTATTGGCTTGGCAGAAAACAATGCTTAAGTAAGGCGCATCCTATGGTTAGATGATCTAAGGCGTATACTATGCTTCTGCCTACCCTTTCGGGGAAAAGTCGTAACTATGTATGTGTGTATTCATAAAAATAAGAGTAGACCGAAAGATTCGAAACATTCTTTTGTCTATGGCGGCTGGCTCTATATTTTTATTTCTTTTTCGTGTGGAAATCCCGAGTTAAAATACACGTTTCTTACCACTGCCTGCGGTTGGGATCCCCGAGTAAGTCCGAAGGATGTCCCAGGACTCCTGACCGACTTTGGCTACCAACGTGGCCTCACATAGGGGTTCGGGTACTATCCCTCATCTTAGGGGGTTAGTTCGGGTGGTATCCCGCTTCTTGCGCCGTTTGTTGTGCATGAAACTTTTCCGTAATGAGTCTGTCTAGGACCTGCTTGTAAGGACCGTTCAGAGGCCTCTTTTCTTACGCGAGGACTGCGAAAGTAGACCGTTACCTCCCAGCCTTTCACGAGCATGAACTGCTCGCAAAAAGATCGTCCCATTTACTCCAGTCTCCAGAATATCCACGTCCAGATTTGCCACGAGAACCTGGTGCTGCTGCGCCCACGCTGAGAATCTCGCCCAATATGTAGAGCTCTATGTCATCACTGCGTTCTTCGCAGTGCTCACATTCGACCGTGGTATCCCGGTATATATGCCACAGATACTTACCGAAGCACACGTAGCCGTGCATGGTAATTTAGGTATGTGACATCCGGAAGGAGGGGTTGCAGTAGTCCTAGTCCTCTTCTGTCACTCGCGACCTAACCGCTCCGATTGTGACGTTTCGAATTGTGGTGTGTTGTGAGCTCGGACCGCTGTCCTTGGGTTATTTAAACAATGAAGCGTGGGCACTCGCTTCTGGCTCCCATGCGAGGTTGCCGAATAAACGGAGAACATACTTATCCTTTCGTCACCCTGACTTACGTAGTAACTATTATTTAATCTGTGCCCTGACGACCATCGCCATCTGCGGGCTATGTAATGTAATCTAGCATTGAAGGTCGTCAGAGTCTCCGCCCATTAGGGAGCCCCGTATAGAACGGGGCACGATTCCGAGGTACAGACTCCTGTAGTACCTACTCTATTGTTATTATAATATGGCTAGGAGACGCCCGCAGCTTCGCCCTCGTGTAATGTTGTTCCTGTTTCCATGGAAACTTATTCTCGTGATTAAAGATTGCCAATGTGTTATTTCAGACTATAAATCTGTATATCTTACTTCTTACTAATATTATAAATGCGACAGTTTGTGAGTGTGGATGTTTGTTACTCTTTCACGCTCAAACGGCTTAACGGATCGGGATGAAATTTGGAACAGAGATACATTATAGTCAGGTATAACACATAGGCTACTTTTTATCCCGGGAGTCAGTTCCCACGGGAAGTGGGAATGAGAACAAATTTTACGCGGGCGAAGCTGCGGGCATTAGCTGGTGATGTATATGTTGTATAAGTACTAAATTTCAGTCAGATCCGTTCAGCTGTTAGAGGTGAAAGAGAACCTAATATACATCAATACGAAAAATAATTAATATTAAAAGTTTCAGCACAAAATGCATTTTTATTGTGTCCATTTCGATTGCTCGGCCAATATGTCGTAGAAAAAAGAAACTTATGTCAGCATTTCGAAGGAATTCGTAGAAAACGAACAGTGAAAACGGCAAATTCGAAGAGTCAATATTTAGAAAGTTATAAGGGTTTAACCGTGGCCGCGCAGTCCGCATGAATTCAACTGCGCGGCCACCAGTTCTCTTGAACGGAGCTACGTACAAGTCTAATTCTTTTTGCTAATCACTGACACGATTTCGAAGAAAATGTAGATTATAAAAATAAAGCCCTACTATTTGAACTTCACGACATACGGCACTCCAAAGTTATGGCCGCGCAGTCCGCATAAAGCGAACCGCGCGGCCACCAGTTCTCATTAACGGAGCATTGTAGAAGTCTAAGGCCGAGATTCATAGACAGAACTTTACTTTGCGTCAAAGTAGTCTTCGCAAAGCGTACTTTCACAGCCCGTAGTTTACTTTGGCGAATTTCTATTTCATAGTCGATGCGTTGACTTTGCTAAGCAAAGTGCTGCTCTATTCCGCATGAAAGTAAAACTACCAATCAAAGTAGACTACCAATGTTATAGGATTAACGCAAAGCTTATATTACTTGAACAGTGGTTTTTTTAATACAATTTTCGTAAAACTAAAGTATTTGAATATTTTGGATTATACCAACAATTAAAATCGTCGAAAATGCATAATGTAACATACCTACTTAACCTATTTCTGAATACCTATATGATATTATACAAATTTTGTTCATATAATCTACTTTAAAAAGCATTTAAAACTTCTAAACCAACATTTCTTAAATTATTATTTTAATGTTGAAATATGACAAACCACAATGGATAGTAGGTACTATAGAGCAACGCGACCAGTACCGGAGGAGTAAACATGAATATGTTACTATACATTATTTCTCTGTTATATGTAGCGGGGGGGGGGGGGGTAATTGTATTCATATACACCAATACATAAGTAATCAGCTCACTATGCACCTTATACAAAACAATTTTAAATAAAATACGCTCATAATTTCAGACACACGCGCGCACACACACATATTTTTTATACCATTTGAAGTACCTATAATATAGTTAATTCAAATGGTCAAAATATTATGTTGACTGAGAGGAAAGTATCCATAAGGCGTCTCCCCTCGCAATCAAAGTCACTGGTCGTGTTGCTCTATAGCAGGTACCGCAGATACTCAACCCTTTCGAAAACAATAGCGCCAAAAAACGTCATTGTTGTAAACACACAATAGAAGAACACTTAACCCGACCAAATTCAATTGACGATGACCGTCGTAAGTTTTTAGGCTTCAAACGAACTGTTTAAAATGGTAGCATAATCATTCAAAGTATACTTTGGGACGTAAGTCACCGATATCGTGCACTCGTACTTTACTAAGCAAAGTAGGGTTTCGCGAAGTAAGGACTGGCGTTAGCCACGACTATGAAACAGTATTTGTGGTCAAAGTACGACTTTGCTACAAAGTAAAGTCGTAGTGCGATCTATGAATCTTGGCCATAGACAGAACTTTACTTCGCGTCAAAGTAGTCTTTGCAAAGCGTACCTACTTTCACAGCCCGTACTACCCGTTCGCTCTAACTTTGCCGTTGGCGTAGAGGCGTATACTCAAATTTTTAATTACACGAAGTAAATTGACAGTAGCTAATGTCACTTCGTCATAGAAAATAAGCAACATTGTATGAAGAAGTGACATTAGTTGCTGTCAATTTATTTCGTCTAATTAAAAATTCGACTTTAGTATGGAGCCGAGCGGCAAAGTTAGAGTGAACGAGCAGTAGTTTACTTTGGCGGATTTCTATTTCATAGTCGATGCGTTGACTTTGCTAAGCAAAGTGCTGCTCTATTCCGCATCGAAGTAAAACCAAAGTAGACTACCAACGTTATAGGATAAACGCAAGGTTTATATTACTTAAACAATGGTTTTTTGATACAATTTTCGTAAAGCTAAAGCATTTGAATATTTTGGATCATACCAGCAATTAAAATCGTCGAAAATGCATATATGTAACATACCTGCTTAACCTATTTCTGAATATCTATATGATATTATACAATTTTTGTTCATATAATCTACTTTAAAAAGCATTTAAAACTTCTAAACAAACATTTCTTAAATTAATATTTTAATGTTAAAATATGACAAACCACAATGGATAGTAAGTAGTAACAATTTTAAAATGCGCACATAATTTCAGACACACGCGCACTCACACATATTTTTTATACCATTTGAAGTACCTATAATATAGTTTATTCAAATGGTCAAAATATTTTGTTGACTGAGAGGAAAGTATCCATAAGGCGCCTCCCCTCCCAATCAAATTCACTGGTCGTGTTGCTCTATAGCAGGTACCGCAGGTACTCAACCCTTTCGAAAACAATAGCGCCAAAAAACGTCATTGTTGTAAACACACAATAGAAGAACACTTAACCCGACCAAATTCAATTGACGATGATAGTCGTAAGTTTTTAGGCTTCGAACGAACTGTTTAAAGTGGTAGCATAATCATCCAAAGTATACTTTGGGATGTAAGTCACCGATATCGTGCACTCGTACTTTACTAAGCAAAGTAGGGTTTCGCGAATTTAAGACTGGCGTTAGACGCGACTATGAAACAGTATTTGTGGTCAAAGTGCGACTTTGCTACAAAGTAAAGTTGTTGTGCGATCTATGAATCTTGGCCTAAGTTCCTTCTTCAGGTAGCCCCAGCCTACGACGTTTAAACAAACCGAACTACTGTAGGCTTTGTTCTCCTAATACAGATGGTCCAACCAAGACCTGGTAACGAAATAACAATGTAAATTTCATCAGCTGGGCGTTCATGTTCATTGTAATGGCTCTTTTCAGTCCTGTCGAATGTGGTCTATGTAGAGGCCGTTCCCGTATTTTACAAAGATTCATAGACAGAACTTTACTTTGCGTCAAAGTAGTCTTCGCAAAGCGTACTTTCACAGCCCGTAGTTTACTTTGGCGGATTTCTATTTCATAGTCGATTCGTTGACTTTGCTAAGCAAAGTGCAGCTCGATGCCGCAGCGAAGTAAAACCAAAGTAGACTACCAACGTTATAGGTTAAACGGAAAGTTTATATTACTTGAACAGTGGTATTTAGATACAATTTTCGTAAAACTAAAGCATTTGAATTATATCAGCAATTATAAATGGTCGAAAATGCATATTTTACAAATAGGTAAATGCCATTATAAAACATACTTAATTAACCTATTCCTTTCTAAATACCTATATGTATAATATTATACAAAATTTTGTTCATAGAATCTATTAAAGAAAGCATAGAACTTCGAAAAACAAAAATTTCTTTAATTATATTATTAGGTATTACAAATTAACAAACCACAATGGATAGTAGGTACCATAGAGCAACGCGACCAGTAAGTACCGGGGAAGTAAAAATAATATGTTTTCTCTATACATTATCTCTCTGTTATATGTTGCGGGAGGGGGGGGGGGGGGATTGTATTCGTATACACCACAACATAAGCAATTGGCTCACTATGCACCTTACACAAAGCAATTTAAAAAATACACTCATAATTTCAGACACACACACACATATTATTATATTTTCTTATACCATGTGAAGTATCTATAATATCAGATAATTCAAATGGTTAACATTAAAATTTATGACTGAGAGGAAAGTCTCCACATGGCGCCGCCCTTCCCCATCAAAGATTGGTCGTGTTGCTCTATGGCAGGTAGCGCAGATACTCAACCCTATCGATAACAATGCCGCCAAAAAAACGTCATTGTTGTAAACAGACAAAAGAAGCGCACTTAACCCGACCAAATTCAATTGACCATGATTGTCGTAAGTTTTGAGTCTTCGACCGATCTGTTTAAAGTGGTAGTATTATCATTCAAAGTTTACTTTGGGACGTAAGTCACCGATATAGTGCACTCGTACTTTACTAAGCAAAGTAGGGTTTCGCAAAGTTAAAACTGGCGTTAGACGCGACTATGAAACAGTATTTGTGGTCAAAGTGAGACTTTGCTACAAAGTAAAGTCGTAGTGCGATCTATTAATCTTGGCCTAATTCTTTTTGCTAATCACTGATACGATTTCGAAGAAAAAGTAGATTTGAAAAATATAGCCCTAAAGTTTGAACTTCTCGTTCTACAGCACTTACGTAAGGGCGAACCGCGCGGCCACGTGTTTCTTAAAGTGGAGCTTAAACAGAATTTGGTAGAGGTCTCATTATTTTTGCTAATCATTGATACGATTTCGAAGAATATGTAGATATCATGAATGAAGTTCTAATGCTTGAAAATCACGAGTTACAGAACTTAAACCCTGTAACTCGAGTTAAAAGAAGGGTGACCATGATTTACGTTGCGTCGAAGAGATATTCCCAAAAAAAAAATTGAACTGAATTCATACAAATCCTTTAAAATATTTACCTAGCACAAAGTTATTATTTTGATTTACCAGATTTTATTCAATATCATATTGAAGTCGGCGCCAAGTAAACCCATAGGTATAGGTAGGTAGGTATTATTAATGGCAACAACTTCCATATTAAATTGAATAAAATCTGATAAATCAAAATACATATCACTATGTGCTAGGTATATTTTATTTTTAAGGATTTGTATGAAGTCGGTTCTATTGTTTAATTATTTTTTTATTATTATTTTAAGTGACGGGTAGACCGATAAGTATATCTATCTAGGTGTAAAGTTCTCATCAACACAAATCAATCAAGCCGAAACACAAGGTAACTGCTGTAAATCGTTAAGAAATTCCCTCAACTGTCTTTCGGTTCCATCATCATATCGACTCCAGACCTTTATTAAATTGTAGTAGGTATACTTACTTATTAAAGCACTTAATCAAAAAGTTAGCAAACGCACTAGTTGTCCCAACAATTTTCGGTGGTTGCCCTCGATTTCTCCTGGATCCCAGCATCAGATCTTGATACCCTGGATATGGGACCACCTCAGAAGTAACCTCATTCAAACAAAAAAATTGCGTGTACTTAGTGTACACACGTAAGAAGTGAAACTTCTTCATAAACTTAATTTTCACCTCACCTTAAATTAAGTCAAAAAGTACAAAAGTACAAAAGTACAAAAGTCCAAAAGTCCAAAAGTTCAAAAGTCCAAAAGTCCAAAAGTCCAAAGTCCAAAGTCCAAAAGTCCAAAAGGCCAAAAGTCCAAAAGTCCCAAAGTCCCAAAGTCCCAAGGTCCCAAAATCCCAAAGTCCCAAAGTCCCAAAGTCCCAAAGTCCCAAAGTCCCAAAGGCCAAAAGTCCAAAAGTCCCAAAGTCGCAAAGTCCCAAAGTTCCAAAGTCCCAAAGACCCAAAGTACCAAGGTCCCATCTAAAAGTCCAAAAGTCCCAAAGGCCAAAAGTCCAAAAGTCCAAAAGTCCAAAAGTCCAAAAGTCCAAAAGTCCAAAAGTCCAAAAGTCCAAAAGTCCAAAAGTCCAAAAGTCCAAAAGTCACAAAGTCACAAAGTCACAAAGTCACAAAGTCACAAAGTCACAAAGTCACAAAGTCACAAAGTCACAAAGTCACAAAGTCACAAAGTCACAAAGTCACAAAGTCACAAAGTCCCAAAGTCCCAAAGTCCCAAAGTCCCAAAGTCCCAAAGTCACAAAGTCCCAAAGTCCCAAAGTCCCAAAGTCCCAAAGTCCCAAAGTCCCAAAGTCCCAAAGTCCCAAAGTCCCAAAGTCCCAAAGTCACAAAGTCCCAAAGTCCCAAAGTCCCAAAGTCCCAAAGTCCCAAAGTCCCAAAGTCCCAAAGTCCCAAAGTCCCAAAGTCCCAAAGTCCCAAAGTCCCAAAGTCCCAAAGTCACAAAGTCCCAAAGTCCCAAAGTCCCAAAGTCCCAAAGTCCCAAAGTCCCAAAGTCCCAAAGTCCCAAAGTCCCAAAGTCCCAAAGTCCCAAAGTCCCAAAGTCACAAAGTCCCAAAGTCCCAAAGTCCCAAAGTCCCAAAGTCCCAAAGTCCCAAAGTCCCAAAGTCCCAAAGTCCCAAATTCCCAAAGTCCCAAAGTCCCAAAGTCCCAAAGTCCCAAAGTCCCAAAGTCCCAAAGTTCAAAAGTCCAAAAGTCCCAAAGACCCAAAGTACCAAGGTCCCATCCAAAAGTCCCAAAGACCCAAAGTACCAAGGTCCCATCCAAAAGTCCAAAAGCCTAAAATTCTAAAGTCCCAAAGTCCCAAAGTCCCAAAGTCCCAAAGTCCCAAAGTCCCAAAGTCCCAAAGTCCCAAAGTCCCAAAGTCCCAAAGTCCCAAAGTTCCAAAGTCCCAAAGACCCAAAGTACCAAGATCCCATCCAAAAGTCCAAAAGTCCCAAAGTCCCAAAGTCCAAAAGTCCAAAAGTCCAAAAGTCCAAAAGTCCAAAAGTCCAAAAGTCCAAAAGTCCAAAAGTCCAAAAGTCCAAAAGTCCAAAAGTCCAAAAGTCCAAAAGTCCAAAAGTCCAAAAGTCCAAAAGTCCAAAAGTCCCAAAGTCCCAAAGCCCCAAAGACCCAAAGTACCAAGGTCCCATCCAAAAGTCCAAAAGTCCAAAAGTCCCAAAGTCCCAAAGTACCAAGGTCCCATCCAAAAGTCCAAAAGTCCAAAGTCCAAAAGTTCAAAAGTTCAAAAGTTCAAAAGTTCAAAAGTCCCAAAGTCTCAAAGTTCCAAAGTCCCAAAGACCCAAAGTACCAATGTCCCATCCAAAAGTCCAAAAGTCCAAAAGCCCAAAAGTCAAAAAGTCCAAAAACCCTTAAATGACATGCTATCCCTGGATAAAGTACTCTTAATTCGAATCCACCGTGGTGAGGAACAGAACAAAGATGGCGCGTAACCAAAAATCGTGACGTGACGTGACGTGACGCAAATTTTTTTCCAACGCCGATAAAGAAGTTTCACTTCAAAAAAAAACAAAATCGGCGCCGCTATCGCGTAATACTTATACATAAAAAACATAACGTACGAATTGAGAACCTCCTCTTTTTTGAAGTCGGTTAATAAGACTTTTTAATGTCACGTATATTGCTATACTTTTAATCGTAAAAAGCAAATAGTTGTAGTCCCTTGGTTTGAATTTGAATAGAGAAGTTTACTTCTAGGATATAAATAAGTAAATATTCACGGACATCTCACACAACGCTATCTGATCTCAAAGTAAGCTAGGAATAACCTGCTTGTGTTATGGGTATCCACGATCCACCACGGATATTAATACTTATATACTTTTAAATACATACATATTATACATAGATACACCCAGACTCTTGAGACAAACATTTATAGGTCAATTTATTTATTAAAATGATGAAATTAAAAATATTTTGATTACTTACTGTTATGTACTGAATTATTACTTATTAAATAGATGTTTCTTTATGGTATTGTTATAGTTTGAGTTTATGACTTAAATTACGCCAGTAATTACTAATCCGATAAACAGCACTAACATTTTATAAATTTAATTATTACTTTTTACCCGTAAACACATTAAGTAGGTAATCATATGTCTCAGTAAGTGAAATTCAAGTTTCCTTTTTACTCCACGTTCCTCTGATATTGACTTTTTTTCTTTCGCCAGCAAATATGTTTACTTCATGCATGCTACTACAGATAATTTATAGAATTCTTTTTTTTCAAATTTATAAAAGTTTATTTGTTTTTAAAGGCGCGATGTCGATGTGTATAGCTATGATACGTCCTTGTTTTCGACCATTTTTAATTGCTGATTTAATTTCAAATGCTTTAGTTTTACGTAAATTGAATCTAAATACCACTATTCAAGTAATATAAACTTTGCGTTTAACCTATAACGTTGGTAGTCTGGACAATAACAATATCAAGTAAGGTATTTCCGCAATACTAATATTTTTTACCCAATATTTAAGTTGGTAGGTAATGAGGTACTGTATGGTGTTTTTACGTATAGTACTTAATTAATGTAATGTAATCGAAAGTCAATACTTTACTTATATGTACCTACTTACTTTACTTTTTTTATAAACGACATTTTAATACCTACATTAATAGAAGAATACTTCTAGTTAGTAAAGAACACCTTATATAAATAAGTACGGAAAATGCTCAGAATAGTTGTGGACCGCTTCATCTTAGAAAAAGTTACAAATGCCATCAGGCGAATTATCGTCCCGTCCATTTGTCTTCTTTGGGTTGGGCAGTTCGTTATCGTCGTGGTGATTTGCTAAGGTTTGTTTCCTTTTGGTGGTTGCTGTGGTTGGGATTGTTGAACTGTGGGAGTGAGGAGGTCCTGCACCAAAAACCAATATTAAATGTAGTGGAATATCTATTTCACACAGCGCCATGTAGAATTAATGATTGCCAATCGCCAGCAAATATGTTTTCTTTTTAATAAACCTATTTTACTTAAAAGCTTACAAGCACATTTTCGTAAGACTAATTCGAATCACTAATTCTCAATTGAATTGAATTGGAATTCAATTGAAACAATCAGTAGCTCTTTTTACAAGAAAACTTGCTATATAAATATATTTACACTATGATATTAAAATAGTAAAAAGCCTGGATTCACACACTATAAATCTTGGTCACCCTATTTTTTCCTTCGATTATAGGTTTTAAGTTCTATACGTCATTTAGTTCTTAATTTGAGGCTTTATTCATACTGTCTACATATTCTTCGAAATGGTATCTGTAATTAGCAAAAAGAATGGGACTTCTACTAAGCTCCGTTTAAGCTCCATTTAAGAAAAACCGTGGCCGCGCGGTTCGCATTGTGCGGACTGCGCGGCCATAACTTTGGAGTGCCGTATGTTGTGAAGTTCAAATAGTAGGGCTTTATTTTTATAATCTACATTTTCTTCGAAATCGTGTCAGTGATTAGCAAAAAGAATTAGACTTGTACGTAGCTCCGTTCAAGAGAACTGGTGGCCGCGCAGTTGAATTCATGCGGACTGCGCGGCCACGGTTAAACCCTTATAACTTTCTAAATATTGACTCTTCGAATTTGCGGTTTTCACTGTTCGTTTTCTACGAATTCCTTCGAAATGCTGACATAAGTTTCTTTTTTCTACGACATATTGGCCGAGCAATCTAAATGGACACTTTTTATTATACCTACTTAATTTTGGCCCTCTGAAATTTCTGTATTTTTCTGGAAAGTTTGCCCACCACTGGGCTAAACCAATTATGGAGCATTCAGCTAAAGAGACATTCAGTGAAAGAGACATTTTCTGACAAGTACCTAGACACTTTGCGATAAAGGCAATCTGCGAATAAGCCGCGGTTCGTATATTTTTTCCCGATGCAACGAGACTTCTCCTAGAAGCTTTCCGGAACTTGAACTAGCTTAGTCGCTCTGAAAGAGTTCAGGCTCTTTTAGGGCGCCTAAGCTGGTTGGATCGGCGAGCTTCGTGCCCGCAGTAATGTTTGAGAAATGTGGAATTAATGAATTAAAGAATCAACAGAGGAAAAATATAAGCAGGAGCAGTCAAATTTCCTTAAGTAAATCAACCGTAACTATCGTTTTGCCATTTTTTGCTCGATGAGGGCTATATGTCACGACATTGCGTCGGAAAGGTCGGTATACAAATTTCTATTACTCAATCACGCTGTAACGGCTGGAAGGATCCCGCAGAAATTTGGTACAGGGCTAAAGTATAGTCTTGAATAACACATAGGCTAATATTTATCCCGGGTACATGTTCCCACGGGAGGCTAACGCGGGCATCAGCTAGTACGAAATAAAACTAGTAACGTACTCACTTCTTGTTTTTATTTTGGTAAAGCATATACAATGGAGTGGTCATTTATACATCGTTAAACAATAAGGCACTCTGTTCCTTACTCTTGTACTACAAAATTTGTATATTATATAATGTAAATTGTTAATGCAATACTGTTACGAAATACCGGAATGTTAATCAAATACTGCCAAAATTCATTAAGTAAATTAATTTTAAACAATACAAAGCTACCATTCAGCAGTCTTATATGACAGGAATGTTTTAAATAAATACTTCTTTAATTTTAAAAACACTGACTTAAAGTATTCGTAGATTATGAAGTTCATTTTGATACATGTATGCCTTTTTATTTTTTACTCGTGAAAATCCTTCATGGATGCTATGCCGGACTCTTACCGACTGAACAACAGCCTACGGTTGGGAGCCCCAGGTAAGCCCTCGAAAGCATGACCCCAGGACTCCGAATAGACCTACGGCTACCAGCAGCCTCACCCAGAGGGTTCAGGTGCTATCCCACGGCTTTGAGGGGTTATTCGGGTGTAATCCCGCTTCTTAGTGTGGCGTGCGTGAATCCCTCTCGTCACGCTGTCGTCTCTTGGGCCTGCTTCTGTAAGGACGCGGTCGGTGAGCAACACCCCACCCCCCACCGTCCTCAGGCCCCTGGTACCAGATACATGCATATTTATAGAATATTTTACACACATGTCAGGATTTACTTCTTAATCTACGCGTACTATAATCAAACAGAAGTAAAAATCACAGCTTTCTTAAATAAATTAATATTTTAATATAAACTGATTTCGATGTGAAGTTCATTATACATTTTATGCTAAATAATAATTATAAAAAAATGCTGTTTTCCAAAAACAAATAATAAATATTTTATGTCACTTTTCTTATTTTCTATAAGCTTTGCCTTTGTGTAGGTACCACGAAATATTGTCTAATGCTTTAATATTAATTCTATCGTTTTCGAAATATCTGCTATCGGATATAAATATCTGTAAATTCTGCTGAATAAAAATTATATATGTAGATATAATTTCTACAGCGTAAAAATACCGTAAATGTAATTTTGAGTTGCCCAGAAATTAATTATGGTAACCTTTTTTAATTGTTTTGAAATTCATTTTTATTTCCTAACGCTTTTCAAATTCACCATACATTATATTTGTATTTTCTTTCATTCGGCTTTTTTCTATTTTTATAGTTAGCCACGGTCTATACATGTATAATAGACAGTTTTTTTAGTCAAGAAATTGTCGTTTTCCAAAATACACTCCATAATTTTGTAATGGTACAACGACCAGAATTAAAAATTCAAATAAAATGATTTATAAATAAACCATTTACTATATAAATATATTTTATTTGTTAAATATATTATATCTATATTTCTGGTCTTACTTTGTATTGCACTAATATACAACTAGAAACCTGTGAAGGCACGTGAAAAGCACATACTTATTTCTATAATCCACAATCTAAATTATTTTGTATATATTAAAATCCAAAATGCTACTGGAATTATTTGCGATTTTCGACGTCTACAATTTGTCTAGTTTCCCAATGGAATGTAGATACCTGAAAATAAGATACATTTCTATTAATAATGATTGATATAGAAAATACAAGCAGACAGTAATTGAAAATGTGTGTGTGTGTGTGTATGTGTGTGTGTGTGTGTCCGTGTGTGTATATACGTATGTGTCCGTGTGTGAGTGTGTGTGTATACGTATGTGTCCGTGTGTGAGTGTGTAAACAAGTAGCGTTTACCAATACGTACAAGCTTGGTGAGCGTATGTGAAATCGTGAACTTCTATACCAATCTGTGTACGTCTGCTTGAGCTGTTTTAAATGTTACAAATATTCACACACAGCTCAAGCTGCAACTCTGGAAGCTGTTGGAACCTCTCTCTCTGCGTATGTGTCTGTGTGAGTAAACGTGCAATGGGTGAAAATATTGTGCAAGCATATGTGTATGTATGTGAGTGAGTGTGTACGGTACGGTACGGTACGGTACGCAAGTAGCGTGTACAATACGTACGAGCTAACGTTTGCGCTGGTCTGCGGGCGTGTAGAGCGCGCCGCCGTGCAGCGCCCACTCGCGCTCAAACTCGTGCTCTAAGATCTCGGCGCCACGTTTGTGTGTGTATGTATGTGAGTGAGTGTGTACGGTACGGTACGGTACGCAAGTAGCGTGTACAATACGTACGAGCTAACGTTTGCGCTGGTCTGCGGGCGTGTAGAGCGCGCCGCCGTGCAGCGCCCACTCGCGCTCAAACTCGTGCTCTAAGATCTCGGCGCCACGTTTGTGTGTGTATGTATGTGAGTGAGTGTGTACGGTACGGTACGGTACGCAAGTAGCGTGTACAATACGTACGAGCTAACGTTTGCGCTGGTCTGCGGGCGTGTAGAGCGCGCCGCCGTGCAGCGCCCACTCGCGCTCAAACTCGTGCTCTAAGATCTCGGCGCCACGTTTGTGTGTGTATGTATGTGAGTGAGTGTGTACGGTACGGTACGGTACGGTACGCAAGTAGCGTGTACAATACGTACGAGCTAACGTTTGCGCTGGTCTGCGGGCGTGTAGAGCGCGCCGCCGTGCAGCGCCCACTCGCGCTCAAACTCGTGCTCTAAGATCTCGGCGCCACGTTTGTGTGTGTATGTATGTGAGTGAGTGTGTACGGTACGGTACGGTACGCAAGTAGCGTGTACAATACGTACGAGCTAACGTTTGCGCTGGTCTGCGGGCGTGTAGAGCGCGCCGCCGTGCAGCGCCCACTCGCGCTCAAACTCGTGCTCTAAGATCTCGGCGCCACGTTTGTGTGTGTATGTATGTGAGTGAGTGTGTACGGTACGGTACGGTACGCAAGTAGCGTGTACAATACGTACGAGCTAACGTTTGCGCTGGTCTGCGGGCGTGTAGAGCGCGCCGCCGTGCAGCGCCCACTCGCGCTCAAACTCGTGCTCTAAGATCTCGGCGCCACGTTTGTGTGTGTATGTATGTGAGTGAGTGTGTACGGTACGGTACGGTACGGTACGCAAGTAGCGTGTACAATACGTACGAGCTAACGTTTGCGCTGGTCTGCGGGCGTGTAGAGCGCGCCGCCGTGCAGCGCCCACTCGCGCTCAAACTCGTGCTCTAAGATCTCGGCGCCACGTTTGTGTGTGTATGTATGTGAGTGAGTGTGTACGGTACGGTACGGTACGCAAGTAGCGTGTACAATACGTACGAGCTAACGTTTGCGCTGGTCTGCGGGCGTGTAGAGCGCGCCGCCGTGCAGCGCCCACTCGCGCTCAAACTCGTGCTCTAAGATCTCGGCGCCACGTTTGTGTGTGTATGTATGTGAGTGAGTGTGTACGGTACGGTACGGTACGCAAGTAGCGTGTACAATACGTACGAGCTAACGTTTGCGCTGGTCTGCGGGCGTGTAGAGCGCGCCGCCGTGCAGCGCCCACTCGCGCTCAAACTCGTGCTCTAAGATCTCGGCGCCACGTTTGTGTGTGTATGTATGTGAGTGAGTGTGTACGGTACGGTACGGTACGCAAGTAGCGTGTACAATACGTACGAGCTAACGTTTGCGCTGGTCTGCGGGCGTGTAGAGCGCGCCGCCGTGCAGCGCCCACTCGCGCTCAAACTCGTGCTCTAAGATCTCGGCGCCACGTTTGTGTGTGTATGTATGTGAGTGAGTGTGTACGGTACGGTACGGTACGCAAGTAGCGTGTACAATACGTACGAGCTAACGTTTGCGCTGGTCTGCGGGCGTGTAGAGCGCGCCGCCGTGCAGCGCCCACTCGCGCTCAAACTCGTGCTCTAAGATCTCGGCGCCACGTTTGTGTGTGTATGTATGTGAGTGAGTGTGTACGGTACGGTACGGTACGCAAGTAGCGTGTACAATACGTACGAGCTAACGTTTGCGCTGGTCTGCGGGCGTGTAGAGCGCGCCGCCGTGCAGCGCCCACTCGCGCTCAAACTCGTGCTCTAAGATCTCGGCGCCACGTTTGTGTGTGTATGTATGTGAGTGAGTGTGTACGGTACGGTACGGTACGCAAGTAGCGTGTACAATACGTACGAGCTAACGTTTGCGCTGGTCTGCGGGCGTGTAGAGCGCGCCGCCGTGCAGCGCCCACTCGCGCTCAAACTCGTGCTCTAAGATCTCGGCGCCACGTTTGTGTGTGTATGTATGTGAGTGAGTGTGTACGGTACGGTACGGTACGCAAGTAGCGTGTACAATACGTACGAGCTAACGTTTGCGCTGGTCTGCGGGCGTGTAGAGCGCGCCGCCGTGCAGCGCCCACTCGCGCTCAAACTCGTGCTCTAAGATCTCGGCGCCACGTTTGTGTGTGTATGTATGTGAGTGAGTGTGTACGGTACGGTACGGTACGCAAGTAGCGTGTACAATACGTACGAGCTAACGTTTGCGCTGGTCTGCGGGCGTGTAGAGCGCGCCGCCGTGCAGCGCCCACTCGCGCTCAAACTCGTGCTCTAAGATCTCGGCGCCACGTTTGCGCGTCAGTCCCGTCTCTTCAAGGCTGAGTTCACACATCTGCATGTCGTCCACACCTGATAAAAAAACATTACGTCTTAATCTACCTCATCAGTAATTAACCCTGTTCCTGCCCCTTACATTGGTCCTAGTTTAGGCAAATAGAATAAAACAAATGAAACATTACTACTCAGCGGAAATATCTGCGAACCTGGCTTCCCTTCGCGCTTCCCCTCACCTCACCCCGTTTTTGCCTATCCAGTATAAGGTATAAGTATAACCCATGCGCGATTAAATTGGATGGCACCTTTTGGAACTGTGACGTGCGCTGTCAAGTCGAAACTGGCGAAGCAAGTTGCATTTTCTGTATAAATGGATTTCACCTCGAGTTTTTCTATACTCTAATATTATAAAGAGGAAATATTTTTGTATGTAACGCATAAACTCAAAAACTACTGGACCGATTTCTAAAATTCTTTCACCTATAGAAAGCTACAATATCTGGGAATAACATAGGCTATAATTTAGTTTCAAAAAAAAAATTAGGGATCCGTAAGAAACTAGAATTATTGTAAAAAATTTAGAGAAATGAAAATCTTTATAGGCGTGCGCTGTGAAAACTATTGATGATAGAACAAAATGATGTACTGCAGGTTTATAGGTTCTTTTAATGTCTACAAAAAAGTCCGCGAGGCAATATATGCAACTGTAATAGTTTTTACACTATAACAGGTTTTGTTTTCTCAAATTTATCTAATTATTGCAACAACAGGAACAAAAGTACGTCAAATTTGAATCACGATATTAACCCTTATCCAAACATATAGTTTTATCATCACATCTCTAGAAGTAAATTCCTTTTTACTTTATTCAAATCGGACCTTTCGTTTAAAAGTTACTACGAGTACAAAAAATGTAACGAGCAAATTTCTAACAGCTCGCCGTGTTACGTATGGTTATTGACACTACGCTACGAGGTGAATAATTTTATCCATAGTTCCACACTATTCCTGATCACTTACTAGAAAGTCTAAATTTGGCAGTTAGGTTTCTTATAAAGTCTAAGAGTTGAATAAGAAAGGATTTTTCAAAATTCATCCCCTAAAGGGGTGAAATGGTGAAATGGGGGTCGAAAATTTGTATGGGGAAACAAGATTAGGTAGACTATTTATTCCAAATTACACAGGAGTATTCTTAAAGAGAAATGAGTAAACACGTGTTTCAGGTTTTATGAAAATACAACCCCTAAGAGGGGGAAAAGTCCCCAATACAAAAATGGGATCAAAATTAAAATATAACGTAGTCGACGTGAACCTTGGTGCCCTTGGTGAGGACTGCTAATTATTTATTAATATTATTATTATTTATTTATCAGGCAGGCAGTTGAAACAACTGATGAAACCTGTATCCATTTCTTTCTAAAGAAATACAAAAATAATTATAATTACAAAGATAGCATTGATTTAGAAATTGAACGGTTGTAACATACAGGCTGATGTACAGTAATAATAATAATAATAATCATTTAATTCAAGCAACAAGGCCCATAAAATAACAATACACAAAAACAAACTTAATATACTTAAACTAATACATAATATGAAAGCAATCTAGTTCACATAGTATTTAATGCACACGAATTATACGGCGTCAGTGTGCTGCGCTACTTGGTGTAGTTCAATGTTCCCCTGAAGCGGCGGTACACTACACCCTTCGGCCAAAATTCTTCACTCAGGAAGGTGGACAGATTTTGTGTCGGGACCCGCACCGTAAAAGAACTGAAGTCGACGTTACGATACGAGACTAGTTTTTCCACCCTCACGGTACAGTTAGTCTTTTTGTTAATGTATTCGACTAATTCCTCGGCCTTGGTGTCATGATGCAAACGAGATACATATAGTTGCGTCGTCGCCATAGCCGGACGCAGCAACATGTTCGGCCCCGCTACACCGGTACCACATTGGTTTCGACGGGAAGGCTTTCGCCTTTTCTTCTCTACAGTTATAAAGCCTTCCGAATCAGTCTGCTGTCTTGCAAAATCTAGGCGCCTATCCTTCCTAGATGCCTCAACAGGTTGTACCGTGCTCTTTCAGTCACACGTTAGATTACAAATACCTTCTAATAATTGAACAGTTCACAAACATACTACTAACTAAACTACGGGAGCAAACGCAGCGCGACGGGAGTAAATGCGACGGGATCGGGTGATATACTCTCTCTTATGTGACGCAAACGAAGTTGCGCGAGTCAGCTAGTATCTAATAAAATTTAAAGACGCGTCCCTAGTTGAAGTACGAACAAACAATGAACACGGGATTATAAGAGGAGGGAAACACAAGATAAGAGTGTTTCAAGTTTGGATGATTTGACAGAGCTACATTTGAGCTCGTAAAGTAGAGACTACACAAAGTCTATTTTAGAACTCAAATCTGGCTCGAAGGACCACTTTGACTTTACTGTTTCAAGTGAAGTTTATAAAGGTCATTGAGATATACACAAGAAAAATAAATCTATTCTTGGACGAAAAGGCGTGACGTATTATGTATTGTTAAAATTTTTAAAAAATGCTACCAGTATTGAGACTAGATGGCGGTTATCGGCTATTACTTGGCATAGTCAACAACACTATTTAATTATATAATTTTCATGATAACTGTGTATTTTGTATTATATCGTACCTTAAAATTATTGATTGTAACTATACGGCTTTATTAACTTAATTTTGAATATTAAATGTTATTGTCTAATTAGCAGCTCCTGGGAGAAAATGTATAAAAGGGCGGATGAGAATATTGTGAGATCATTTTAGTAATGATCGCATAGAAGTTAGGGTTGTAACGCTGTTAAAATAAGTCACATGTAAAAATGGAATTTGCTGACGTTTATTTTATTTAATAAGGATATTTAACAGTATGGTAGGCAGAGGCATATTATATACCCACATTTCACCTTGTTTTTAGAATTTGTCCCACGTAATAGGTGGTGAGCTGTATTGCCGTGTTGAGATGGACAGGCGCAGGTTGACTGCCTGCTGTTGATATTTTTCAAGCCGCCTAAAAAGGCCTTCAACTTGGCTTAACGACTGCCATTTTACTGGCAACCGGGACCAACAGCTTAACGTGCCTTCCGAAGCACGGAACCGCTGAATTGTCACATGGACGGTCACTCATCCAAGGTCTGGCCATAGTGAAAGTTGCTTACTGGAGTGATCGCTTACAGAATACTCAAAATCAAAATCAAATCAAATCAAAATCAAAACCCGACTCCGCGGGGCCACGAGCGATTTAACAGTATGTAAAAAAGAAAAATGAAACTCACCAGCCTGCAGTAACACAGGCGCCTTATCCGGGTGCAACTCCATCTGGCGCGCCACGTACTGTCCGTCGAAGTGCGCGTACCACCAGCCGCGCCGCTCCGCCTCCGCGCCGCCCGGCACGCCGGACCTCACGAACGGGATGCGGAAGTAGCGATGCCGGGCTCCTAGGATCTCGCCTTTTTGCGGCAGCCGGGGGGCTTTGGCTGGAATAGGAATGAATGTTCCTAAGGCAATTTTTTCATTTGAATTGATAATATTAATGATTTGTGAGAACACGCGTCGTTCTTATGTTAGATACTAGCTGCTGCCCGCGGCTCCGTCCGCGTGGAATGTTGTTCCCGGTCACTTAGGGGTATGAAAAATAGATGTTGTATATATATGTATATATGATGTTGTCCGATTCTCAGACCTACTCAATATGCTCACAAAATTTCATGAGAATCGGTCAAGCCGTTTCGGAGGAGTATGGCAACGAAAACTGTGACACGAGAATTTTATATATTAGATAATTTATAATGAACGTTTACAAAAATGCTGATAAAACGAAATCATCTGTATAAAAATTTTGTTGAGTTGAAAACTGCAGTTAGAAGTTTTCACTATACGCTCTCGACTAGACTCCGGACACTAATTTTATCCACTACAGCGGACTCTCCCCGAGGATTTGGGTTTCTCTTCTTGGGGGTTCGGGTGCTATCCCACTACTATGTGGGGTGAAGAGTTACGCCACCGTCTTGGCTTGTGTAAGAACGACGAGCAGCCACCCCGTCGTTCTCAGACCCTCGGGATGAGAATTTGTATGAAATAGCACACGCACACAGTCATGTTCAGTAGCTAATATAAAATTGTAGATACTATTAATGATTACAAAGGTCCATAGCGTAGTAATGACTAAAATGTGATTAAACTTTATTCTTAATATTCCAGAACACTCTGACAGTGTCTGGGACTTGGGACCCAGAAGAGTAGGTTTAGGAATGCCACAATGCATAAATGCTTTTAAATTTTAGAGCTCTGATAAATCTACATCATGCAGAATTTAGTCTCATTCCGATATTAGGTCGTCGCTATTAGATAGAACAATAGTAGCTAGGTATGCGTACCGGCGTCCATGATGGACTGCGGCGCCCTCTCCTGGTCGGCCATGGTGGTCTTGCGCGCGTTCTTGGCCTTCCACGCGTGGTACACCTTCAGGCGACGGTGGAACTCGTGCCGACACGCCTGCGAACCGATCACTTTACTTAGTTTTACTGGCCTCGCCGTCCTCGAGTGGTTACAGAAACTGACTATGGACTGACAGAGGTCGTGGATTCGATTCTCGCTCAGGAAAAATGTCTTTTAGTGATATGATCTTGATTTGGTCCGTGTCTAGGCAGAGGCATATTATATGCCCACATTTCACCTTTTTAGAATTTGTCCCACGTAACAGGTGGCGAGTCACATTGCTGTGTTGAGATGGACAGGCGCAGGTTATAATATAACTGCCTGCTGATGAAATTTTTCAAGTCGCCTAAAAAGGCCTTCAACTTGGCTTAACGACTGCCATTTTACTGGCAACCGGGACCACCAGCTTAACGTGCCTTCCGAAGTACGGAAACGCTCAAATAACTGTCAAAAAGTGGTCACATGAATTATTTTAATTAGTTTATTGTGTAGGTAAGATGTTAAATATAGAAAAAAAAGTCACTCACCTCTAAGAGCTCAATATCACAAGAAGTATTAATAGTATCGCGCAACTCCGAGTATTTCCACTTAGAGAGGTCATACTTTTGTTTGCCTTGTATAGCTTGCTGCATTCGAACGCGTTCAGACCTGTATGATACGCAGTTAAACGTCAATGGTCTTAAAACATTGTGTTATTGGGTTCCCAAATTCTTGTACCTACTAAAATATTATAGTTTTCAGTAGTAGGTAGTGTTCAGTAAAAACAAACTACATACAGAAATATAACACTTTTGTATAACCGCGCACAATGAGTAGAATACGAAATCTTTTCAAAGAAAATGGAAAATGACATATATTTCAAGTATAGCGTTAGCAAATAGTTTCGAAAATCTGTTCGAAAATCCATCATTTTCGATGTTCTTTGACAAGGTTCCGCATTCTTCTAGTTCCGCGCGTATTATTGTGTTTATTATAGGTATTGATTTCGCGTATAACGATTATATAGTCTGTCTTACTCTAGCTACGTGCTGAAGTTTATTTTCTATTCACTGAGGCTTGGCACAAAATGTGAACCAATAAATAATGCCATAGACTATTCTCAAAGGCCTTGCTAGACGAATTCTTTAAATTTTACTTTTTAAAATTTTTAGTCTTTAAATTTGCTCTTTTGTATTTTTGCGTAAATTGGGAGAAGCCTAACATTCACCAGCTGACTGCCGTGGGCTGATTGGAAATAATTACCTATATTCTTGGTCTATAATGATATCAAGTTTCAAGGGTTGCCTGTAAGAGATTGCTTTTGCGCAATAAGGCTGCCCTCTGTATTTATAAAACTGCAATTCTATATATATAAGTAGGTACTTATAATTTTATGCTTCTTGTAAAACCCTAATAATGTGATGATGATATTAGTTTTAATTGGTTTAATTATTATTGTTTAAGAACGAATAAACTTATAAGGTTCTATAGATGAATGTTTATTTTCATGTTCCTGTTCATATTATTGTATGTGAAGAGAAACACAGATTATTTTGTACAGTATTTATGACAAGCTTCACTGAATAGAGTATAAACGAATTTTATAATGATTCTTTTTTGGATCTGTATAAGAAAAGAGCTGCTACAGCGCGACAGACATTGTTTACCTTTTTTACGATTACAAGAGAATTAATCTTCTGAATATAGAATGAACACTACCACGTACGTAATAGCGTTCCTTCCCTACATAAAAAAGATACTATAAATAGATCTACATAACTTAGTAAGTCAGTACACAATTCTGTTATTTTTCAACATAAACGGAGTGTGCTCATACTTATTATACTTTTGATGTTTCCTACGTATATTATTGTAACTACATTTTACAAACTTTACAATTCAGTAAGGTAAACTTTAAACTATTCAAATCTGATTTGAATTTGATAAAAATTATTTTGTACAGTATTTATGACAAGCTTCACTGAATAGAGTATAAACGAATTTTATAATGATTCTTTTTTGGATCTGTATAAGAAAAGAGCTGCTACAGCGCGACAGACATTGTTTACCTTTTTTACGATTACAAGAGAATTAATCTTCTGAATATAGAATGAACACTACCACGTACGTAATAGCGTTCCTTCCCTACATAAAAAAGATACTATAAATAGATCTACATAACTTAGTAAGTCAGTACACAATTCTGTTATTTTTCAACATAAACGGAGTGTGCTCATACTTATTATACTTTTGATGTTTCCTACGTATATTATTGTAACTACATTTTACAAACTTTACAATTCAGTAAGGTAAACTTTAAACTATTCAAATCTGATTTGAATTTGATAAAAATTTTAAATAGTGTAATAAATAAACTGACTAAAATGTAACTTTACTGTAAAGTTGCTAAAATGCAATTACGATGGTATACGAGGAGGTGGTCGCTTTGTCGTGTACAAAGCTACTCATCCCAACGTCAAGTGTTGAAATAAAGTGAAAAATTCTCGATATATATAATAAACATGAGCACACTAATAATAATAATATTAAACAAACTAAAACACACTACTCAGTTAGGTACAACAGTTCGTGCAGAAAGTATAAGGAAGCGGACAGCCTATATGTTAGCGGTTATTTTGTTAGTGTTTAGGCCCTCTTTCAATCATTTTAATAACACATTACGTTAAATAAAAATAGGAAATTATAATATAATTTATGATATGAAGTGATTTATAAAGACATTAAGAAATAATACCAAAAGCTATACAGGAACGGATTAGATGTGGACATTTGACAAGTTTTATGACAGATGGCAGAGGCAGTGGCCCTATGGCTTGGATAGAGACAGAGTGTAGCTTCCTGCTATCTTTGCACTGCCATATTATTTATCCTGCCTTCTAAAACTCATTGAGTACTGACTTTAGGGTACAGTACATCGCTTAACACGGAATCGGTTAAACTAAAGTCACACTACAGGAATCTCGCTTAGTGATAAGAGCCGTGTGACTCGTGGGACTATTTAAGCACCTAGCTAAGCACGTCGCACGCAATGTGTGCGCTATTACAGTCCGTAATAGGTCTGTTCACTAGTAGCAAGTCACTAAGCGAGTCGCTTGGTCGCTATTAGCTAGGCATTTATAGTGAGGCCTTGGCATTACTAAACTCTCGAGCAAGCGGAACTACAAGATAAATCATAAATATTAAACGCGTTTAAATTTGATTTTTTCAAATGCATAATTCATTTAATATTAAAGCAAACAACATGACTTCTTAAAAAGTATTTTTAAACGGATGGATATGTACATACCTATTATTATTTATTTATTTACAGAGATTATAATTGAAGGAGGGCCGTTACATGCGTGCGAAAGAGAAAACGTTAGTCGATGTCACTCAGTACCTGTTCAATTTATTCTCTCCATTGACTGACTCCATGGTAGGGAAACTGTGCGAACATATTACAATATTACTTATACGCTAGTTATAGTCGAACTCTTGTAGCAAACAACACGTTTCACTAATGTTATATTATCAATATCAATACATATAATAAAATCGTCACAGGTCGTTGTCTGTACATTGAAGATAATTGAAAAATATAGGGGGGTTTATGAACGCAAAAGAATCCAAAACAATGATTCTGCATCTCTGCATCACCCTAAGGTTGACTGGCAAAAAATGCCTGTGACGTTAAGTCGACCTTTGTACAAATTTTGTGCATAAAGTTTTTAAATAAATAAATTATTGTATAGCAACCGCTCAACAGTTTGTAATGCGGTTTTCTTTATTGCGACATTTAGTGTTTGTTGCATGTTAATCGGTTCATAAATAAAAAGCTATATCAATCTAAAGAATCACATATAAAATACAGCTACAAAGTCGCTTGCTACAGCTAGTTGTAACTATGCCTGAGTCGACTGGTGGACCCGAGGGCTTGCAGTTTTCTCCCTCAGCGAATAGGTATTGCTATTCAAAGGGGGAATGCTGCTAGTCTTTTGGGCGCAATGCCACGGAGGCCTTATTTAAGTTTGGTTTAGATAGTAATAATGTAAATATATAATGTCTGATTGGAAAATACTATACAAAATACAGTTTAGTGTACTGCCTTACTTTAAAAAAACTTGAATTACATAATTAATAGTTTGTTATATACAGGGACTGAATGCGATAAAGATGGACTGCCATAGGCTGATCAGATTGATTGATATCGTGGCCTATATTCATTGAATATCTATTATTATTGAGAAAGAAACAAAAATTTACGTTTTATGTGCTCTTGAAAAAGTATTTCCAAATTACTCAAATAACATTGCATTATAAAATGTAATTTATATATGTTATATGTAATAGCGGTTTCCATTTTGTGCCTAAAGAATGACTCCCGCTAGACCGTGCCGGGTCCGAGCCGAGGCGGGACCGAGTTGTTTCCGAGCGTTGCCGTTGTCCGTGGCTCGGCCGTCACTCGGTTGCCGCTCGGTATAGCGTGAGTGTGTTCATACAAAATATATGTAATATTAGTTGACCGTGCTACGGCCGACACTCGGCTCGGACCCGGCACGGTGTAGCGAGAGTTATCCTTTATACTGAAAAATTGTCTTTTTCTAGATTTTTGATTGAATCTATACATTAGTGAAACGTGTAGTCAGCATTTGACGTTAAAGCTATATACAGAAGAGCAAGAGATTAGCAGAGGCCAAGTGTCACATTTCATCTTACAGTGATTTCTGGAATAAAAAAACTGACGCCTGTCAAAACAGACTCAAAATTGAAAAAAATATCTTTGAGCCTGTAATTTTAACACTATCTCAATATTCTTTTGCTTTTTAGTAAGTATTGGTAATGAAAAATTTATATTCGAATCGTGGAGTACATAATCTCTCCCGTTACTTTATATTTGAATTTCACTCGCACAGTAGCTCCATCTGTATGGTGAAATAGAAATAGGATTGCGCGGGAGTAACACAGGTATAGCTATAGTCGCCTCGCTGTAACAAGGTGCGTATGACAGTTGGCAGTATGACGTTGATATCTATCAGTACCACATTACTAGGGATGTCGATATGCAATTCATGTTTAGAATCCTACGATAAACGAGATAAATCACGTTGTGTTTATTATTGTTATGAAAATTATTGCTATATTTATTTTTGAATTAACTAAACAGTTTAAAAAACCGGCCAAGTGAGCAGAGGTCTCCGTACCGAAAAACGACAAAAAATACGTTTGTTGTATGGGAGCCCCCTTAAATGTTATTTTTTTTTGTTTTTAGTATTTGTTATTATAGCGGTTACAAAAACACATAATCTGTGAAAATTTTATCTCAGTTCATAAGGCCTATCAAAAGACCGGGTAACTTCGCAAGAAAAAAAAGAAGGTAACCGAGAAGAGCAAAAATATTAATAATAATAACTCAATAATATACTTTTTACAATAAAAGTTGGAACTACGGACAATATACGTTTTATTTTATCATAATATCGACTATCCATCGTAGATGTATATAATCCCATCACTAAAGACATCTTTGGTGTTACGTTATACTCAACAATTTGTTAATTTTTTCTTCCAAATTATTTTTTTTTGTAGTCTAGAATATTCTGGTTGAGTTTAATTTTATATACAACAGTGATTAACGATTTAATATATTATGAATGGGATATAGCTGAAATACTAAGTTCATAATAGCGGCGTTTTCCCTGAAAGAAAACGCATATTAAAATACTTACCTAATTCGAAGCTTATATAATGAGATAGGCATATCCGTTACCCGTAGGCTTATCTTACTCATGTTTGATGACGTATTTCCGTCGACTCACCAGTAGGGGGCGCCACCTGTGAACTTATAAAGAACATGGCGTCCACTTTGTCCTCATTGGCTTTTATTCACCAGGCAGATTTAAAAAGTAAGCTTCGAATTAGGTAAGTATTTTAATATGCGTTTTCTTTCAGGGAAAACGCCGCTATTAAAAGTACTTGACCGTAATTCGAAGCTTATATAATGAGAAATGTTTGTTTTCGCCTGGTGAGTGACGGAAACGCCAATGTGATTCTAATTTATTTTTAGGAAAATAATATTATAGAATGTTGTATGTATGGTATCTAGATTTATAATCTTTACCATCTTGAACAACTGCATATGTAATCTTAAACAGACTAAATAAGGAATCTTATTTAAGGAGTAGTAAGTATTCCTTCTATTGACAGGATTAAATAATTGCGAATTATTATTATATTTGATTGGTGGTAGTAGCTGACATTATTACTCAACGATAAAATTTTTTGAAATCCATCGTCATTTACCTCGTGTTAAGGATTATTTTGATCTTACCACCACCACCAATTCTTAGAAGCTGCTGTTGACCGGGTAGTGCCGGGGCTAGAATAGTTGGAGAACCTCTAACAGTCATAAATAAACTATTAGACTGTGTAGTCTCATATCGGTTACTCTGATATCCTAATTTCTATCTAGAATAAAGGATTCAATTGATTAGTCGTAGGTGTTATCTTTGTTTACAATAGTTTTCCAACCAGATTGTCTGAAATGAAAATGATCAGTTTCGGACTCTTGATTCGGGCCTAAAAGTAGTA
Source organism: Miltochrista miniata (assembly GCA_933228765.1). Lineage (NCBI taxonomy): Eukaryota > Metazoa > Arthropoda > Insecta > Lepidoptera > Erebidae > Miltochrista > Miltochrista miniata. The sequence continues at coordinate 5,603,303 of OW121758.1, forward strand.
CCTATGACGTGAGTTAATACAATCGAGCAAAGTTAGATCGTGGTTGCGGCGACCTAAGCATAAAATCACTATGACGAGAAACCTGAAAAATGTTCTCTTTGTATCAATACTTGGTAATATTGAACTAAGTCATCAATCCCAATATCAATGAATATGTGACTTAACTTTCTTTACATTTTTTACAGAAATCGACCAAGATAATATGTTTAACCAAAACATGCGAACTATGTAAAGTTGACTAACGGTTTCTATATTATCAAGAGCAGCAACAACAGATTTATGTAACAGAATCGTATTATATAATAACCAAGAAGAAAATTCAAGTCGGTTAAAACTGTAAAATTTATAAGTATCTTAAAAGGTAGGTCTCAAGGAGCTCAATAGTAGAAGTTTTTGATTTAATATCTGTTATTTACCTCTTTGCCCCCCCCCCCCCCCCTCCACATTTCCACAGATTCTCTATGTGAGGTGGTGGGAGACCTGTCGAGGTGTTTAGTAGAAGGAAATAAATAATGTTTATTAGGTTCTTTTGCAGGTTCTGCAGAACGAATGGAGCTTACAGAGCTCTCGCTTTGAGATCTGCCCTCTATTATTACCTTGTGCCATCGCGGCACCACAAACACTCCTGTTGACCGATTAAGGTGTGACAGCATCTTGGGTATTAAAAATGGTGGTGAAAGTAATATCCACACATTACAAACAGGCCTATCATGTGTAGTGTTCTCCATTTCATAATAGGAATATTGTTTGTAGGCAATCTTGCCTTAGTGGTGTTTGAAGCAGGATGCTCACAAAAAATACCCGGAGGAGCTGATACATATGGTATCGGCTCGGAATGCAGTGTATGGTGAAGTCAATTTGATGTCGGACCATTACACGCAAGCTGACGAGTTAAGTTCGTCAAGGCAATTGATTTGGTCTCGTCCCTCTGGGGGGATGGACTACAACTGCTTTGAATGAGTACAGACTGTAACACAGTACCGGTATATGATTTCGAATCATGTGTAAGATTATCAACATCTCTATTGATGCAGTGCAATCTTTGTTATTCTAGGCCCTCGAGCCTGTTAGAGAAATGTTTTCTAGCTGGGCTCCCAAGCGAAATATGACGCGTCCGTGGTAAGAAAGCATCTCGGATGGAAAGCTTGTAAAATTGTCGAGAACCGGTAATTGCGGACCCACTATTGGAGTTCCACTTGTACCACTCCGTGCACTACTATTTTCTTCAGTGGGTTGTCGGTTAGGGGATTGACCGAATGTGGCGCTGAGGTAAAGCTACCTCTAGGCACTGCGAAAGTGGTAAAAATTCAAAAGACCTACCAAGTTTGAATTTTCTTTAAAAGAACTAAGTTTCTTTGATTTGGAATTAAATAAAGCTTCCTTTTATGTCTAATATCTTTTCTTTTGGTATTGGACTTTCAGGTAGTTCTATGTCTATCGCATAACGATATGAGAGGTTTCTTTGGGAACCTATTATTGTTTTCTCCCAATTGTCTAACCATCCCTGGGTTTGAAGAGTTTTCAAGGCTATTTGTACGTGTTTGTGAAGAGTAACAGGATTTTGATGCGCAAAATGAGATTTTGTGTAGGTAGACGAGTATTTGAATACTCTTATTCTATAGAAATCGAGGCACCCAGATGGTGAGAAACGAAAATGTTTTGGGTGCGGCTTACCCGAGCGGAAGACAAGAATGTGCTCTGAGAAAGAATAATGTACACTACGTCAGCTTTATCATGAAAATAAGCTTGACTTAGATGTATTTTGTACATCCAATCTCGTGGTTGGAGGAAATCTGGTAAACGGAACATGCTGAAAGATAGAATTATTCTAGCTTCACAAAGGCGTACAATGTCCTAAAACTGAATTCTGGGCGGATGACCCATCGCTATTTGAAGTTAGGAAAAGTGGAGAAACCAAACTTGGTGACAAAGGAACTAGTTTTAGAGTGCCTTGAGCATTCATCTTTTGAACCATTGCACAATGTGGTCATTTTAGTTAAAAAGGAAACCTTTTTAAAAAGAGTTCGTTGTATGGATTCTTAAGTATTTAAAGCAATTAGTATTCCACCTTAGTCAAGTTTTCCATAGCATTTTAACATAAAGTGAAAATTTACAACTTTGTCAGGACGGGACTTAAACAGAGTTCGGTGTAAATTTAAATGTGGGAAGGTTATCAGTTTTGAGCAGGATTCGAACCTGCGTCCTCTCGAATACCGTGCAGGACGGATTGGAGTTTCTGGATAAAGGGAATGCGGTACCCTTTTATAAATTTAAAACTTTTTGGTACTCTCGTTCCTTACCAACGTATTTTGTACAGAGTTAACTGACCGACATAGAATGACAGGGTCATATCATTTAGTGTTTCCTTTGCTGGTGTGGGCAGAGGATGTTAGACCTCTCCTCGTCTCTTTGAGAGCCTCGAGCTCGGAAATTTCGTAATTGAAGGGACATCCTTGCATGGTTACTTATTATGTTATCGTACGCCTGGTTACTATCGTATATTACAATTATTATAGATACACAATATTGTACATACCCCTCGAGGGTGGTTACTGGTTAGTGTTAAACTTCTCAGTCTCTTTGAGAGCCTAAAGCTCAGAAATTTCATAATTGAAGGGACATTTACTGTCGTATGCCCAATTATTATGGATATTGTACACACCCCTCGAGAGTGGTAACTGTAATACAGGCCTAAAAAGGCTCTTGGTACAATGGAATCTGGACTCTATTCGATGGAGATCTGATCTTGACGCCTGATCCTCTCGAAGGCTGGCGTAATGATTTGGATGAACTTTTTTCGGGGTCATCCTTTTTGGAGATCGAAGACCAAAATGCATGCCTTCCCGAGTGCCGTTGAAAAGGCTTCAGCCTCGAAAATGTATGTGTTTGAAGACGATATTTTATCAAGGTTCATTTTTAAGAATTGGGTCTTTGACAATTCTGAGAATAATATATGAAATCAGATCTATGGCCGCAAGCCATTTGTAATAAATTGATAAAAGATTTATGGAAATCCTATTATTAAAGTAGGTCTTCAATTTTTGTCATAAATATTTTCGAAGAAACTTAAGTTTTTCAAAAGATTCTCTTTGTTTAAAAATACAAAAGGTTTTGGCAGCAAAAGCCTTTTGACAGAAAGAACCTTGTCAGCTTTTTCAAAATGTAGCAGGGATTCGAATTGTCGGATTTCCCCGTTTTTGTTTAGGTTGACGAACCCAGGACTATGATTTTACAATAGTGGGTATCAGCATATTATCTTATCAAGGCAATTTGTCGCCAAAACGTGTCTATCAACCTCTTAGGTTATACTGTGTCTTAGGATCTTGGGTAACCGAAATCTCTTTTAATGCTGTCCCTATATAAAATACGAAGCAAGGATGATTGTTTCTATCATCCTCGTAATTTAACCTCTGATCTGTGAAGAAATTTACACTTGGTCAGGACCAGTGTTAGGTAATAAGAAATAACTCACCTATTTCCATCATCCTCATCTGGTTTAGTGGAAGTCGGCTTCTTTTACTCCACTTACGACAATGCACGTGGCGTCGCGATCGCCCTTATTTAAAGTTCGAGCTAAATGAGCTGGAACTGTAGCTATTTGACGTACCTAATACAGTAACTGGAGCTCATAGCGCGCTTCTGAAATACTCCACTTGGAATTAGCTCACTTTCTAAGGATGGAGGATTCATTTCTATCAAGAAACCAAACTAAAAGAAATAGTATTATGTTAGGTACCTAAAATTTAAGTACTACTTTCATGGTGAACATTTAGTTATTACTTTGACACACTCGTACGTATTCAGAAACTTGGGATGATTACGATTTTACCCATAATAGGCCATATTTTTACATGTATAGGAACATCTAGTAATTAATGTGCCTTTATGTGGGTAGGTATAAAAATATTTTGAAAATATTTTCTATATTCGGCGGTACTTACGCTGTACATACACGAAGCAAATAATATCTAAAAAAAAAGTATTAGTACCTATGAATACAATCTATAAAATCAGTTTGATATTAGCTGTAACTAAAGATATTAAATAAAAGAAACTGCAACCTCGAAAGGTTTACGTGCTATTTTAAAATAATAGGTTATTTCACGTTATGACGTATAACACTCTTATGTGATCGTAAAAATATGAAGTAAAAACATACCTGAGACTTAAACGAACGGTTAAACCGTTAAATATGTCTGTTTTTAATTATTTCTGTAAATTCACTAACTTCATCCCAAGTCACTTTTTATAACTTTACTAGGTATATAACTAGTAACTAGAAAAAAATAAATGCACTAGCAGGTGTTCCTGCTATAACCTTTTGCTACGGGAATCAAAACGCCAATGGGGACAAAGTGGACGCCATGTTCTTTATAAGTTCACAGGTGGCGCCCCCTACTGGTGAGTCGACGGAAATACGTCATCAAACATGAGTAAGATAAGCCTACGGGTAACGGATATGCCTATCTCATTATATAAGCTTCGAATTACGGTCAAGTACTTTTAATTGTAATTCACGGCAACTTTCAAGAGTGAAACGAAACGCGATCGACAACTGTCATACGCACCATGCTACACCGAGGTGACTATAGATCACATAACTCAGTCCTTGTCCTCAAGGCAATTTGATCCCTACATACAGCTCGCGCCACATAAGTTTGCGTCTATGAAGTTCGTTCGTTCGCGTCGCAATTATGCACTATTAGGTATTATGCAATAAAGTACTGCTGAGGCGGAAGGGGCACCCCTATCGCCTCAGCTGAGCAGTAGTTTACCCCGTGATACCTAACAGCATAATTGCGGCGCGAACGAACGAACTTCATAGACGCAGTGTTATGTCGTGTAAGCTGTAGAAATATAACGTATCAATTATATGGTCTAAGAGAGAGGACTTAGTTATGTGGTCTAGCTATAATAATGGGTACTCCACGATTCGGCTATAGTAGTGCTAATATAGTTTAAGTGGATTCAAAGACTTCTATGTATACTACCAAGTGCTGCACAAAACAAAATTTTGACTCGTTCTCCTTACGGTGAATTACCGTATCTCAGTTACTTTAGAGGTTTTAGAGTATTCACTCAAATTGCTACTATTTGTAACAAAGATGGACAATTTATATCAAAGCTTTTGCTTCTTCAAAATGGGTCTTAGAAGGCTTTTACAGCGTCGGCAGCGCGAGTGTAGCGCCTCTGGTGTTGCAAGCGTCCATAGGGCACGACCACCGGTACATCTGGTGGGCCGTATGCTTTTCTGCCACCATAGAGGTCTATATCTCTATAAATTTATATTGTTAGATTTTGGTCGAATCCACCCTAAGAAGTGAACCGTTTCAGAATACCGAGTAAAATCCGGAACCTTGTCAAAAAAAATATTAAAATTACCGATCAAGTATAGCGTTAGCAAAATGTTCGAATATGTGTAATTTTCGATTTTCTTTGACAAGGTTCCAGATTCTACTCGTTGCGCGCGGATTATACTCATGAAGTGAGTTTGTGGTGAGATTTTCGTCACCACAAAACTCCAGAAGCGGTTGATGCGTTTCTAGAGCTCAACAACTTTTACTTAGTACAGTGATTTAGGCAGTATACACAGAAGTCTTTTCGTGATAATTACACAGTGAATTTGGCCTCAAATCATATACATGGTGAGTATACCTGCGGAGCTGCGGCGGGGAACCTTCCACGTGTCCGTTGGTTTCTTTAGCCAGTCGCACCGCCATCTCGTGGTCTCGTCTCTCTTGTTCTAACCTGGTAGCAAATTGTCAGTTATTATTGTGCATACATACATATGGTCAGAGGCATATTATATGACCATAATACACCTACTTTTAGGATAAGTCCCACGTAATAGGTGGTGAGCCGTATTGCCATGTTGAGATGAACAGGCGCAGGTTGTGACTGCCTGCTGTTGAAATTTTTCGAGCCGCCTAAAAAGGCCTTCAACTTGGCTAAACGACTGCCATTTTACTGGCAACCGGGACCAACGGCTTAACGTGCCTTCCAAAGCACGGAAACGCTCAAATAAATGTCACAAAGTGATCACATGGATGGTCACCCATTCAAGGACTGACCATAGTGAAAGTTGTTTGAGGCCACAGTGATCATTTTCAGAACAATGAGACCGCAGAGCCACGAGCGCTTCAGTCAGTTATTATGATTTAATGAATTAGCCTTAGCTTGTGGACAGAATTGCAATCCGAACTAAGTTTGCTAATGGTTATTCTACAAATAAAGAGGTTTGAAATTGCATACGTATACGCTTGTTAACCCTTAACCACATAGCGTCGGTCCCAGTGACTACATTCGATATATTTTTTCAAACTCTGTGTACTTTTTCCCCTCCCTCTCCAGTTTGCGCTTATCTATATATATATATATAAATCAATGCCACTTTTCTTTGTACTTTTATAACTTAAGAACGGGCTGACCTATCCAAACCAAATGTTTAGGCTTTGTTCGGACTATTTAGTAGATGGTTTATGTGAAGTTTGCACAAAATCCGTCGAGCGGTTCTTCATTTATCACGCATAAGTTGCGCGGGTCAGCTAGTAGTTATATAAAATTTGTTAAAATATTTGTAAGTCAACTTTTAATAACGATAGTAAAAAGTAAGTGTTAATTTGAAGAGTTTATTAAAACAATTTGAATAATAACAATTGAAAAATATAATGTTGTTTTGATTTACTTACAGCAGTTTTTGAGCTTTTTACTAGTACTTATAGGCAAGCAGTGACCGACGTTAGGTGGATGTGTTACTAGAATACACGTTAGGTGGCTAAGGGTTAAGATTAATCTTATTTTAAAAATTCACATGGAAAAGGAAGAATGGATAAGTCCCATTCTTCCTTTTCCATTTTTAAAGAAAGAAGTAGTAGACTCTCTGTAAAATATAACTTGATCTTTGCGACAGTTATTAACATTAGTTATTAATTTCAAAGGCATAAAGTACGTATTTACTATACCTCTCCCGGTTGTCCTGGTCCAGCTTGGCCGCCTCCTGCATCTGCAGCTGCAACTTGACGGCGGCCTGCCGGTCCGCCTCCTCCAAGCGCAAGCGTTCCGCTTCCTCCGCCTTGCGACGAGCTTCCATCTCTGATTTACTGATCACATATTATAATATTACTAAGATTAGCAGGCTCAACAGACGTAATGAGACTTTGACTGCCTCTGCGGCGCGGTCGGTAGTGATACCGCCTGCGACGCTGGAGGTCGTGGGTTCGATTCCCACCGGAGACAAATATTTGTGTGACCCATAAACGTTTGTCTCAAGAGTCTGGGTGTTTCTATGTATAATATGTATGTATTTAAAAGTATATAAGTATTAATATCCGTGGTCTGATACCCATAACACAAGCAGGTCATTCCTAGCTTACTATGGGATCAGATAGTGTTGTGTGAAATGCCCGTAAATATTTATTATTATCATTATTTATTAATGAGTGAAAATTAATGACATAATATTGACAGTATCGTTAACTACAGGATTTATGTCATGTGTCTATTTTCTAATCATTGGCACTCGTAGAAATTTACACACAAAATTTCATTCAAATCGGTTCATAAAATAGTTAGGTGACAACTGGGCGAGTGGCGCTAAAATAATCAATGCTAATATTATAAAGAGGAAGAATTTGATTGTTTGCATCGAAAAGGCTTCGCTAAGCTACGCTATCAGCGGGTGACATAGGCTATGTTTTATTCCCGTATTCCCACGAGTACGGGAACTACGCGGGTGAGACCGCGTCGCATCTACTAGTGTTTTATATGATGCTATCTAAAATGATATCAATTTTGTAATCAATACATATAATAAAATCGTAACAGGTCGCTGTCTGTACATGGAAGATAAATAAGAAAAAATATTATAGGGGGGCTTTATGAACGCAATAGAACCCAAAACAATGATTTTTAGAATTTTTGTCTGTATGTCTGTATGTCTGTATATCTGTTTGTCTGTACGGTTGTGCACGCTAATCTCAGTAACCGCTCAACCGATTGCAATGCGGTTTTTTTTATTGTGTTGAGGTTTGCTCCAGTTAACATTTAGCGTTTGTTTTATGTAAATCGGTTTAGAAATAAAAGAGTTATAACACTTTTAAGAATCAGAAATTTTAATTGTAGGGGTTTCTTTGAATGTGAGTGAACCTAAACTGGCGTGTTGGCTTAATCATTAAAGAGGCGAAGGCGTGGACTGAATTGTTTTAAAATAGACTTAATCATTAAGCTCTTTTATGGTTAAGCAAACAGGGCAGTTTCAGATGCTGCTTGATGACTCTGATGAAGAAATACCTTTCCTTTCATACACCTTATGTGACGTAAACGAAGTTGCGGGCTCAGCTAGTAATGATAATAACCATTACTTTTTCTGTCTATTCAATTAATATTGTGTACTTATTCAACCAAATTGCAACATTATTCTTAACCTGTTTGTATATAAAAAAATCTAAATGGACACCTAGATATGATTTGAAATATACCTACATATTTTTAATTTTTTTATTGACATATTAATAATATTGTGGTACATCTAGTTACAGATTCCCTGTCTCCTGCGCTAGTGTGAACTGTGTTGCAGGAGATAGTGTTTCCTCCTGTGTTACAATACTTGATTACATGCCAATGCGTAAATAGCCGATTAAAAAAAAACATTTAAAACAAGTAGACAAAATAACATTAGCCATGCAGCCGAAGAGTAGGTGTGTGTGTGTGTGTATGTGTTTGGCACTATTATTCCAATTTGGGAACAACAGCAGGATTCTGTTAACCTCATTCAAATCAAATCAGTGAAAGACAACTAGACAATTGTACAATTTTGCATTAATCTTAGTACATTCTCTAACAAAGGTGTTGTACTTACAGCCTGCGATGTTCCTCTTCCTGCATCTGCTTCTCCAGTTCACGTTTCTTGGCTTCTTCTACGGCTCGCATTTCTGCCTCGATTTTACGGAGACGCTCTTGTTCTTCCCTGGAAATATCATATTTACGATTAAATACTGATAAAATCAACACAACCCGTCTGTGTCAGCAGCGCTCGTCTGGCCGACATTGTTTAGTTACTACCTAGGCAATTTTCTAACTTGTTTACTTCATAAATTGTCTTGTCCAATGTTGTCAGTTCCTAATTTGACTACTTCGCGATTTTTTTTATACCACTAAGGTGGCAAACAAGCATATGACCCACCAGAAGTCACCGCAGACTATGAATGTTTGCAACACCATAGGCGCCACACTCGCGCTGCCGACCCAGATTCGTCCTTTACCAAAGATAATATAATAGTATTACATACAGATCGGCAACTCCTTGCCTCCCACCTGAGTAAGCTTCCCCATCCCCCCACCAAAATTAATATGTCGATTCCCGTGTCAGTACTCGAGAGAGTGTCACTGCGTTGCATTACGTATTACTATCTATACCTACGTACTTTGTGCTATTGCTTTGGTTTAATTTGTGCTTAGCCGAAGGTAGGTTTGAAAAAAGTACCTACATACAATCATGAGATTGCGTTCTGTTCCTTATTATTTTGTTTCCATAGCTAGTGACCCTAGAATACTCACACACACATTGAAGCTTGATTTAAGCATTAACATTACGTCAATATTAGTGTGGGTGAAAACGAACATTTTTGTATGGAGTTTCCACCCTGTGCCTTTACTTAGCTTATTCAATTTTTTACATGTGTTTAACACTTAATTAATATTAAACAATATCAACCACTGATATAGCAAACGTCCCCAGTTTTCATGAAGTGGGCCGCAAATTTCTTTGTCCACATGTAGGCCAAACCGTTTGCCCATTCAGTATGATATTTGACAGGCGTATTTGGATCGGAATTGTTGTAATAAAAGTATATCTGACCTGTTCTTTTGTTCAACCATGGCCTTTTGAAGCGCTGCCATTTGTAGCTCGACGTCCTTAGTTAGTTTTGAGAAAAGTTGGTCTATTTCTGTACGTGTCATCTTTTCGTTTGCCTAGAAAAAAAACAAATAAATAAAAAGAAAAAAAAAACATATACCGTCTTAGCCCGATAGCACTTGGTTGTGCGTTGGCGAATTTAAACAAGAAGCCGTGAGATCGTTCTCGCCCGACTGCCCCTCTCTAACACGTTTATTGTGAAAGTTCAATCCGATTGACATAGTCATTTTTGTTTTATTTCAAACTTTGAACAGATGATCCACGTGACCTAGTGACGTAGTTTTATGCGACAGAGTCACAGCCTACAGACACAAGTCTCGCCATAAGCCCCTCTGCAATCTATTTTATAGAGAGGGGCTAAAATGTGCACTTTCCTTTTCCACAACGTTATCAGATTCCAAATAAATTAAACTGCTTGTCTTATAGGACAACGGATATCAATACTTATAAACTTTATGTAACTACGTAGGTACTTATAAACCAGACTCAATACACTGACACTGACTGATACTTTTAATCCAACAAGCCTTTGTCCCGTGGCCGTAATGATAAACGAACCTATGACCTCGTGATTAGCTGTTGCACTTTACTTTAGACCTAGATTCAGTTAGACGTTATTTTCAGGAGATACTGGATTCGAACATAGGTTTATTTTGTTTCGTTGAGGAGTTAGTAAGATGACCTTCAGATTCCACCTTCAGACAAGGTCCAAGATACCACCATATTGTATTATCACCGAAGTTAAATTCCAAATTTCAGCTTAATCGGAGCATGAGAAGTGGGTCAAATCCTTAGATCAAGAATAACATAGATTACGGGTCGCGAACAAAATGAAAGTTAAAAAGTGTCCCAAGTCGATACGTAGTTAAACATCTATTCTATTTATTAGAAATCGTAAATAAATAATTCAAGACTGTATCACATTTAACGTAAAATGTACCTTAAAGTTATTGTCCGTAAGCATAAAATACCATGTCACTGATGGATCAGTTAAGTCGTTTTGTTCCATCAGTTTGTATTATTCAATGTCGGCCCATTGTCGCCAGTTCAAACAAGGATGTAGTGAGCCGTCTTCTATAGGTGCCGGATTTCTCGCGTCGATATTACATCTAGTTATTCTTGATCTAAGGTCAAATCTTACTTGCATTGTAACTTACATACCTACCGACATAGCAAGTTAAAAAAATCTTGTAAAAAAAAAAGCAGCTCACCTTAATATTAACACAAGCATTCCTAATAGAATTCCTCAAGTCATCAATATTCTTCTGCGCGCTATCCTTTTCCTTCTTCAGCTGCGAGGTGACCGTCTCCATAGCTACGAGGTTATTCTGCAACGCGTTGATTTTCGTAATGCCGCGCAACCTGGGGCGGTGCTTCTTGCGGACTAGGTAGCCTCGAATGGTCTTCTGTAGGAGGATCAGGCATTTGCGGCGGTATTCGATTTTGTTCTTTACTGTAAGGGAATAGAGGGTATATTAGAATGTATAGTAAAAACCGGCAAAGTACGAGTCGGATTTGCGCATGAAGTGTTCCGAACCCAACAAAACATCACATTTGTTATATGGGAGCCCCCATTTATTATTATTATTTTTCTGTTTTAGTTGTTGTTATAGCGGCAACAGAAATAAGTACATACATACATACATATGGTCACGCCTTTATCCCCGAAGGGGTAGGCAGAGGCATATTATATGCCCACATTTCACCTTTGTATAATTTGTCCCACGTAATAGGTGGTGAGCCGTATTGCCGTGTTTAAATGGACAGGCGCAGGTTGTGACTGCCTGCTGTTGAAATAAAGCCTTCAACTTAGCTTAACGACTGCCATTTTACTGGCAACTGGGACCAACGGCTTAACGTGCCTTCCGAAGCAAATAAATGTCACAAAGTGATCATATGGATGGTCACCCATCCATGGACCGGCCATAGTGAAAGTTGCTTACTGCAGTGATCGTTTACAGAACACTGAGTCCGCGGGGACGCGAGCGCTTCTTTAGAGATAAGTAATCTGTGAAAATTTCAGCTCTTGAGGTTCGAGCTATCGTTTCCTGAGATACAGCCTCGTGACGGACAGACAGACGGACGGAGTGGTAGCCGTAGGTCTGTTGGGAGTCCTTCCGAAAGCTTACCCGAGGCTCTCAACCGTCGATTGTTAGTAGGACACATGAGATTTATACGTTGGTAGGAGTCATCTATGAGAATTTTCTCTCCATAAAACAAAAAAAGAGTCCCCTTTTTACAGTTTGGGTAGGAAACCCTAAAAACCGAATAAGTATGTGCCCGCGCAGACTTCTATAGTTACAAATTAGTACATAATTTTGCTACAAAAATCTTTAACTTAATAACTTACATTTGATGATAGACAGCACAGCAAATATAGACTTCCTCCACCTGGACTTGACGAGCCACGACAGTATGGCGTCCACTATCGACTTGAGGCTCTCCGGGTCCGACTTCATCATCGTGTCGAACTCCGAGTACTTGCCGGGGCGGAAGAACACGCGGGTCACACCGAATTTGTAGTCCTTGTCGGATAGACCGAGACTGTGGACGATTGCCTGGAAATTTCAGAAAAAGGAGTCAAGTTAAAATGGTACCTAATGATTTTATTATTACCGACTAGCTGCAAGCAAACGTGGTTCAACCCTTTGACAAAGTAATAGTATAGACCGACCCATCCATACATTAGTTTACGTTAAATTAAGCACCTACATGCGCTCACTTGGTCGTAGTCGATGTTATTGTTCCGAAGGTGAAACGTTTCAAGATAAGACATTTTACGCAAGATGCCTTCCTGCTGTGCGTGCCCGAATTGTAAAAACATGACCCTAAATTCGAAAAAAGAATGTATGTGTGCACGTCGTGTCGTTGCTCTACAATATCTTTGTGTGTGAAATAGTCTCATTTTTTGAGTTCTTAATGTATGGCGTGGGCCCGTCTATACTATTACTTGGTCGAAGGTTCTACCATATAAATATATCACAGAAAATTTGCCGATTGCCGAGACCGGCCTGCGAGTCAGAACTCGCGTATCAAGGGTTCTGCACTGAACTGTTTTTTTTTAGTATTTGTTGTTATAACGGCAACTGAATTATTCAACCGTCTTGCTATCAAGGTTCATGAGAATCAACCTAATAACAGACGAACAGCAAAGTAATAATCTTCTATGTTTCCGTTTTTACTTCTTGGGTACGGCACCTTACACTCGCGGCATCCATTATATAAAATATATTATGTCTGTGGCAGTCCCTAACTAGCATTATTAAAGTTGAATGCCATGAAAAAAAGAACACAACCCATAAGAACTCACCTCACAGAACAGACCTTTGGCGTGAGAGCCTGCAACTTGGGCAGTAGAAACTGCTTATACAACACGTCGGAAATATCTGCGAACCTGGCTCGTGACGTCATGTAAACTGTACGGCATAGTCCGCGCGCAACGAGAATGTGCGGAATCTTGTCAAATACCATACCATTCAATCGCGTGCGGGTTATACTAAATAGGCGAAAACGGGGTCAGGTGCGGGGAAGCGCGAGGGGAAGCCAGGTTTACAGATATTTCCGCCGTGTTGTACATGGCGTGTAGGTCGTTGAAAGGTGCCCTAGATGGGTACCGGTGTTTTGTCAGATCTATATTATGCCTCTGTCTACCCGTTCAGGGATAAGTGCATGATTATATGTATAATACAAAAGAAACACACCTCACAGAAGACCTTAGGCGTGAGAGCCTGCAACTTAGGTGGTAGAAACTGCTTATACATCGCATGAAGGTCGTTGAAAGGTGCCCTGGATGGGTACCCGTGCTCCATCAGCTGTAGCACGGAGGCGGTGCCGCTGCACTGCAGTTGAGTCAGGATTAGAGATCCCTCGACGCTGCGGGAAACCATGCGCGAGTTGGGCTTGATACAACGGACGAAGTTTGTGCCCTGGAATAGAAAGAGACTAGTGATAAATATCATTACTTACTTATCAATACATCTTCAATCAATCAAAATCAATTCAATATACATATAATAAAATCGTAACTGTCTGTTTGTCTGTACGTTTGTGCACGCTAATCTCAGCAACCGCTCAATCGATTGCAATGCGGTTTTCGGTTTCTTTTCATGTCAATCGGTTCATAAATAAAAAAGTTGTATCAATCTAAAGAACCAAATATAAAACACAGCGTACGAAGTCGCTAGTATTATAATAAATGTGACAGTTTGTCAGTATGGCTCCGGAACAACACATACCTAGGCCCCGGAATAAATTCCCTTGAATCAATCAAATCAGCTTATGGCAGTCAGTAGACTACGTCCAACTATGAATGCAGGAGCAACATTTCACCCAGGCGAAGCCATCATGGGCGCCATGTAGTATTACTATACATTATCTTTACAGTTTTACAAGAGAGCACTACAGCTGCGATAAAACACATGTTGTGACTATGAGTATAATGAATCTCATTGACAACTTTCATATCGAGGGTTGTTATTTGATCAGTTGGTATAAAAAAAATATTTGAATTTTCATTGTTTAGAACGAGAGACGCTATTTCACAGCTTATGATATGAGACCGTGTGGCCTAATGGATAAGGCGTCGGACTTCGGATCCGAAGATTGCAGGTTCGAGTCCTGTCACGGTCGAAACAATATTTTTGAACTTTTTATTTTTATCATGTAGTTATTGTATTAGGAATACTATTTTCTAGAGCTTTAAAAATTATATTATGATTTATACAATGAAGTTATAGAAAATAATAAAATTTTGTAAATCAATGCTTTGTGTAGCGACCAATGCCATCTAGCTGACAACAGTGTAATACAAATCCTACATCGCGCTATCAAAGTTCATTACCTGAAGACAGAAATATGCTATAGAATCATTCGCAAGTTATGTTGATCGTCACTGCTCACGGTAATGTGTATGATTTCAATGCGCGTAGCTCTCAGCTCGCAAAACTTGCAACATTTTAGGCCGCGAGCAGCAGCAATCAGCATAGATAAAATAGTTCAATATTATTTCGCATTTAGTCATCTTTATTGTTAAACTCGGAACTTGGTAGATTCCACCATTTGACAGGTACGCAATTCGTCAGATATTTCAATCCAATAATTTTTTTTATACCGGAAGCGGACAAGTGCGCAGGATATTTGTAGGTGCGCAAGCGTTCGCGCAAACGCAGGCGCACACACTCGTCTTTCCCCTCCTGAACCCAGTGGAACGGAAGACCGCTACGACTAGAGGAGAGGTCGGATGATGTGTCTGGCCGACGGTAACTGTACGCCCTCTACCGCCGCCCTAGGCCACCCACCTTGCCTTGCTGAATCGCCGAGTCCACCAAGCCCTTTTGTATATCTACGGTGGGTTACCTTTCTCGCCGAATCAGACTTTATGCGCTATGCGGGAGGGATCCGCATTAAGCTATTTTTTATACCACTAGAGTGGCAGACAAGCATACGGCCCACCAGATGTATCGGTGGTCACTGGAGCCTATGAACGTTTGCAACACCAGAGACCAGAGAGTAAAAACCTTCTAAGACCCCTTTTGAAGAACCCCATACTGTAGATGTTTGGGAAAACCGAGGCAGGGAGATCATTCCACAAACTAAGCATATAAAATAGAGGCCGTGAGTTTTATTCCGCAGTTCTAAGCTCTTCGACTCTTCCTATTGCGTTGCAAATCTGGCACTAAATGTAGAAGCAATCATTTTGACGTTAATAAGTGTTACTGTGACCTATATCAATATAGATTTTTCATTATGTTGTACACATCTCTTAGTGTTTCCAAAAAAACTCCAAAACCATCATCAAACCATCAAAAGTACTTACATTCTCCTTCAACTTGTCCATAAGCTGCGACAGTTGGCTCTGGAACTTGGCGCCGACGGAGATAAAGTTGAGTTTCCCCTTAGCGTTGTTGTTGTCCGACGTTTGGAACAGTTGCTGCACCAGCGCGCTGCGGGACTCCTGGACTAGGAACTCTAGAGATGCATGGAGGGCATCGTTGTTTTTCTCTATGAATTGGTTCTGTGGAAAAGTGAAATTTAGTTAAAGCTAAAGAGTTTGTTTGTTTACGATATTCATACATTTGTTTTAAATTAATACGCGTTGAATAAGTAATGTTGTACAAAACGTGATTTCGTGTGGCACTATTTTATTATTAATAAAAGGTTTCTGTATTAATAATAGAATAGAAAGAATAGTGCCACGCGAAATCACATTTTGTACAAATTTTATACGATATTCATAATTTAATAAAATAAATAAATATCTTTATTGCTCAAGTAACAAGACTCATTATGTTAGTAACAATTCCTTAATCTATGTTAGTATTCTTAACCTAAACTCATACAATGAAATAAACATAAACAAATAAATAAATAATATAATATAAATAATAATTTAGAGTTAAGTGTCATAAGCTATGGCTAGTGCACGGAAAAGTAATCACTTTGTATTTCTATTTGCGATACTTCGATATTTAGGTTAAACTTTTTAAAGGCCTAAAATTTTTCAGTGGTAAAAACCTGCGCCTGTCTATTTCAACACGACAATAGGGACGCTACCAAGTGTGTAGAACAAAAACAAACGGTAAAATGCGGTCGTAGTTCTCTGCTTACCTCTCAGATGATATGGCGTGATATATGTAAAATATATAATTTGGAGGGAACTAATGCTTACGGTGTTGTAGCAGACCGCGCCGGCGAAGTGCCGCAGCAGGAACCCCTCGTCGTCGCGCAGCGTGCGGTGCGCCTTGAGGCGGGACGTGCGCGGCACTTGCAGCCTGGAAAAGTACCATCATAATATATTCGACTAGCGGCTGTCACGCTGTTTCAGCCGCGTAGCTCCCGTTCCCGTGGGAATATGGGAATAAATTATAGCCTATGTCACCCGCGGATAGTGTAGCTTCCCAACATTGAAAGAATTTTTCAAATTGGTCCAGTAGTTTCGGAGCCTATTCAATACAAACAAATTAATCTTTCCTCTTATAAATAACTTCTTCAGCTTAAATTACTAAATTATATTACTGTAATATAAAATTCTCGTATCACAATATTAGTTACCATATTCCTCCGAAATGGCTTGAACGATTTTTATAAAAAACTAGCTGACCCGCGCAACTTCGTTTGCATGATAAGTGAAGAACCGCACAACCGATTTTGTGCAAATTTCACATAAACCATCTACTGCTCGTTCGCTCTAACTTTGCCGTTCGGCTCCATACTAAAGTCGAATTTTTAATCAGATGAAGTAAATTGACAGCAACTAATGTCACTTCTTCATACAATGTTGCTTATTTTCTATGAAGAAGTGACATTAGCTACTGTGAATTTACTTCGTGTAATTAAAAATTCGGGTATACGCCTCAACGCCAGCGGCAAAGTTAGAGCGAACGGGTAGTACTAAATAGTCCGAACAAAGCCTAAACATTTGGTTTGGATAGGTGAGCCCGTTCTTGAGTTATAAAATTACAACGAAAAGTGGCATTGATTTTTATATATATAGATTATATGCATTTTCAGCAGTAGGTCTGAGAATCAGCTACTATTTATTTTTCATACAACATCAGCTAGTATCAGCATCATTTACTATATTTTTTTCGTCTAACTTCAAATTTAAAGGAAAATAACAGATATTCCACAGTACAGTGCTTTGGACAAAGTGTGCGTGACCCGCTCGTAGGTACAACGCTGACAAACCGCGTTGGTACGTTTCTTAGAAGATTACTTTTATATTACAAAAATGATTTTCTCTTTCACATTTGCCAAGTGCCTCTTGGTGGCTCACTTTTTTGTCTTTTCACTATACTATGAGCTACCAGAGTAAAGTTTACCTGTTGTTGTTGACAGCTAACTGTTTGTGAACGGAATGCGTGAAGTGTCCGAACTCGGGCTTGGGCAGTTTCGATTCTTCATCGAGTAAATGGAATATACCGTGGTTCTTGCTCTCGATTAGATCTGGAATAACACGTTTGAATACAGGTTACAGAGTGGATGAAAGTCTTTTACGTTTCTTATAAATGTCTGAATGGATACGAATAAAACCAAAATAATACCTCGTATTATTTTATGATGCAAATTAGCTGATGTCATAGGTCATTTTCATAATACTGTAAGGGACGTCGTGTGACTGGGTCACTCATCATAACATCTATCATGATACAATACTGGAGTGCAACACAACGCGATGACCATCGCGAGTGGGTGAGCGCGTGGCTGGTAGGGTAAAATTAGCAGTAACACGAGGAGCCATGCGAGCGTGTAGCTGTATTACGTACAACATGGCCGAAATATCTGCAAACCTGGCTCGTGACGTCATGTAAACTGTACGGCATAATCCGCGCGCAACTACAATGTGCGGAATCTTGTCAAATACCATACCATTCAATCGCGTGCGGGTTATACTAAATGGGCGAAAACGGGTTCAGGTGCGGGGAAGCGCGAGGGGATGCCAGGTTCGCAGATATTTCCGCCGTGTTGTATGCTATATTGCATGCCGGACTGGTCTACAATTAACTACTTCTTTCAGTCAATTAAATTTAGTTAGAAACTTTTATCGTCCATCGTCGTGTTAAAAACTGTAAAACCACAAGGCCTTCCTTCGCATCTATGCGTTGACGGATATGAGTATTAGAACTCTGACAACTCCTGTTCATTGTTTGGTAGTCAATTATCGCGGGTTTATTCTGCTAGCTTGGATCGCTAATCCTAGTAATAATGGAGAATGGAGCCTAGGACCGAACCTACAGCAAATATATCGATTATCCACCCACCTATGCAATCCTGGTTGTCGACGAAACGAATCTCAGGAACATTGAGTCCTTCTCGCCGGTACAACTCTTGTTCGTTTTTCAAGATACGCTCATTGAAGAATTGCTGTAGCTTCTCGTTGCAGTAGTTGATGCAGAACTGTTCGAAGCTGTTCATCTCGAAGTATTCTGGGGGCAAATAAAATAAAGTTATCGTTTTGTTGTAATATTCGAAACGTCTCGGCAGCGAAACATAACGAATCGTTTCGACGAATCGATTGATTGGATATTGTTAGATTACAAATTATATGTTTTTACATGTTCGATTCGAAGGTTGACATAGCTCGTAGAAAAAGCAGTGGGCTGATCACATCTACATAAAAACCAACGGCTGATGGATAAAACGAGTTCGGCAAACATGGGGGAGGACGGCCACCCACCAGATGGACTGACGACCTGGAAAAGGTAGCAGGCTGGGACCGTGAGTTGGCGCAAATTAGAAAAGCTGTTGTGCTGGAGTGGACTGTCGTAAGCTGATTTGATTGATTGATTGATTGTCAGTTAAGGCCTCTTGGTGTTTGTGGTACCCTGTCCAAGTGTACTACTAGCTACTAGTGTACTACGAACAGGCGGCTGTACACCGCCTTGGCTAGAGCGTCGCGGGCACTGCTGGCTTCGTACGTCTTTGTGGTACCCTGTCCAAGTGTACTACTAGCTTTTAGTGCACTAACCGAAGCCCGCGATGTCCAGCACTCCGATGTAGTAGGCGGAGGCCTGGAAGGGGATGCTCTGGTTGATGCTGCGCACGATGTAGTCGAACAGGCGGCTGTACACCGCCTTGGCCAGAGCGTCGCGGGCACTGCTGGCTTCGTACGTCTTTAGCGGCACCCTGTATAGAAACACACGTTAGATAAGCATTCGGATACCCGGGTTCTCCTCGGACTTTACTTTGACCTACTTGCAGTTTGAATTTGGAAACCAAAAGTGGCTAAGAACCATCTTTGAACCGAGGCAGAAACGCTTGTTAAGTATCATTCTGATCGGGCTAACCATTAGGCAATGATGCGCGAACATAATACAGACACACAAACAAACAAAAATCTACTACAGATGAAAGAATACTCACATGATAGCAGTTCCCTTAGCGCCTCCTCTCGCACTCTGCATAAGTCTAGCTACTAAAGCCATTCGTAACTCCCCGGCATCCACCCCCAGTAGTGTGGCCGCAGTGGCTAGTGCCGGTTCACACTGCGCCGATACGCGACAACCGCCTCTAGGTCCCGTGTCTTCCTCGAACTCTATATTGCCCAAGTGTAGAACGGCTGCTACGACACCGTATACCGCTCGACGTTCCGCTTCTGATAGTCCTACTCGCGATAGTGCCTGGAATGTTAAGTACCTACTGGTTTAACATAGATACATAGATATAGTCACGCCGTTATCCCCGAAGGGGTAGGCAGAAACAAAGTATACGCCCTCATTTCACCTTATAGTTTTATGTCCTACGTAATAGATGGTGAGTCTATTGTTGATATACTGGTTTAAACTCCTATGATTATTAAGTTTAATTATTATTATTAAAATTATTGTTGGGACGTATCAGAGTAAATAACTAAAACTTTATTGTACTTTGTTAGAAATCAGATTACAGTAAAGAAATTAAAGCACAAATATGTACAAATAGCGGCCTTATCGCTAAAAGCAATATCTTACAGGAGATACGACAAAAAAGAATTTGTTACTGCAAGTAGTCTGAGGAAGGTTCTGAGCCAATACGGTTGATGTTGTGAATTGCTAAACATTCGCTAATTCATGCCGTTCACCGACCCGAGTGTACTTGCTTTACGTCATTGTTGAGTCGATTTTCATTCGTATTTGGATGAATAATGCAGTCATATTAAAAACCTTCATTTGTACTGATCCACAACAAAGTGTAGCAAGTTACATCAAGTGCCATCAAACAACAGTATCAATAATCTGATAACGCAGTCCTACTTTTGCCCGCGACTTCGTACGCGAGGTGATTTTACTGAATAACCAATCGACTTTGACCTGTCCAATGCATAGGTTTTCTATTAAAACATGGGTCAAGCTGTATTTTCATTTCCGCTGAACCTATTTTAATGAAACATACAGCGTTATTTAAGTTGAAAAATACCTACAAAATTTTTGTAGTACAGTTATGATCAAGCTAGGTACTGAATTTTGATCCAACCCCGAACAAATAAACAAAAAAAACAGACACGAAGAAAAGAAATTATAGACTCAGAAGCCCTAAATTAGTCCATTACAGTTTTTTTTTTTAAATTTTATCTTGAATGTACCGTCACAGCTATTTTTACAATTTTATAATAGTAGAGAAGAGATAGAGATTTGTAACTTGGTTAGACCAGATGATCATTTTTTCTTAGATAATATATTACCAAGTACGATTTCAAAGGCTCACTAAATATGTACGAATGAACTGGATATACCGTACCTGATTCAACCTCTCAAAGTCCTCCACATCGTCCAGTATAGGGTCCCTCAAGCCTCCTTTAGCTTGCTGCTGCTTGCTCTGTCGGTTGGCCGTTATTTTCTTTTCAGACGCGGCTGTTGTGAAGTACTGTGTGCAGCCGTTCTTTAGATACTGCAAATTGAAATTGACTAGTTTATTGACTTTAATTATGCCCGCTTTCCACTGCGAGCGAGTCGGACCCATTACGGACTCCGCTATACTCGTAACGATGATTTTCATACATGTCTTTCCACCAAAGCGGAGACAGGCGGAGCGGAGTGAGCGAGTTTAAAGAGTCACTTACGAGGTTAGCGAGTTGAACTAGTTGAGCGAGTTTCCCACGGACTCCGTACGAAACTCGCTGAACTAGTTTTATTATATTTCATACAATTACTTCCACTGCAAAAGAGTAAAGCTGAGCAGAGCAAGCGAGTAAAACGGAGTCCGCTGCGTATGCTCTTGAAAACTAGTTTTGAACGGAGTCGTAACGTCCCGCCACCCGCCTTGATGGCTGGTACCAGTTTTGTTTTTGGCACCAGTTTTGGTTTCGAACCCAATTTTGGTTATGGCATCAGTTTAGCTTGCGATAACTAACGATTTTGGCTTTAGTACCAGTTTTGGTTTCGGACACAATTCTGGTTTCTGTTCTGGTACTAGCTTCGGTTTCAGTTCTTATTTTGGTTTTGGAACCAATTTTGATCTCGGTACCGGTACCAATTATGGTTTCGGTACGAGTTTTGGTTTTGGAATCAGTTTCAGTACCGGTTTGGGTATCGGTTTTGGTACCAGTTTTGGAACCAATTTTGGTATTTGATCAGTTTCGGTTTCGGTACCAGTTTTGGTTGCAATACCAGTTTTGGTTTCGGCACCAGTTTCGGTACCAAATTTGGTTTAGACTATCGGCCTCCATGACCGAGGGCCTGAGGACGGTGATGGGGCTTCTTACCGTCCTTACAGAAGAAGACACTTTAGACGACAGCGTGACATCAGGGATTCACGCACGCCCCCCCTAAGAAGCGGCATAATATCCGAAAAACCCCCCAAAGACGTAGTATACGGAGTAGCACCCGACCTCCCCCCCTAGATGAGGCCGTAGTGGTAGTCGTAGGTCTGTTGGAAGCCCTGGGGTATCCTTCCGAGGGCTTACCCGGGGCTTCCAACTGTAGGCTATTAGGCAGGATACGTGAGGGTTTTCAGTCGGTAGAATTCATAGCATCCATGAGGATTTTCCCTTACGTTAAGTATAAAAAGGGGCTGCACAATACTGGTGCTCAGCTCCCCGCTCGCAAAAGGACGCACAACCTCGCTGGATGGAGCAAAAACTAGGCAGAAAATGAACGGAGTAGTCGATCATTTCCCACTTCGCCCAGTTGACCTCGTTGTCAGTGGAAGGCGAAATAAATTATTTTAAAAACTCTTTCTCAGTGGAAGGCAAAAACTATTTATCATTTCAAACTCCGTCCCGGTCAACCATTTCTCGCTCATTTCACTTACGCAGTGGAATGCGGGCATTATAGTGAGGTTTAAGGATTAGCGCCCCTTCAGTACAATTGGTCACTAATGGAGTTTTTCCAAATGTCTACAGTATGGGGTTCTTCAAAAGGGGTCCAAGAAGGTTTTTACAGGGTCAGCAGCGCGAGTGTAGCGCCGCCGGTGTTGCAAGCGTTCATAGGCTGTGGTGACCACCAGTACATCTGGTGGGCCGTATGCTTGTCTGCCACCTTAGTGGTATATAAAAAAATTAAGTAACTGGGTCCTAGAAGAATCGAAAGATCTAACAGTACTTGTTTCCAACAGGCCAAAAAGAGACAGATCAGAACAACATATCAATATACTTAGCTAATAAAATTTTATACTGGGGTCATTTTCACACAATGACGCGTACACATTATAATGAGTGGCATACCTTATCGCTATAATCAGTCCTATGCAACAAGCTATAAGCATTATTGCCATGACAGATTTTGGTAATTATACTTCGGGTTAGGTAAACCCATCTTTCCAATCTAGACTCACCTTTCGGCTGCCTTGGCGGTTGACGTATCGCTCTATTTTTTATGCCACTTTATGACACAACTAGCGTATGAACCGAATTTCAATTTGGAAAACTCTGAGCTATATAAATAGATGGATAAAGAACATCTACCACAGAAGAAAAAGAAGATTTTTCTATTGTCTATTTCTCGAAGATAATCTCATTATTTCCGAGTATAACCCATCAAAGTATATAGGCAACTAACTAGTACGGGTTTAAATACTTACCAAATAATCATCCGGCTTCGTAATATTCAAAGCAGTCCTCAACTCCTGCGGCGCCCCGGCACACAACAAATAAAACACGTGGTAGTTCCTCTCCTCAGCACTCTGCGTACATATTCTGGACTTCTCCAATAAATAGTGGGAGATATATCCACCCACGACCTGGTATTTGTTGCTGAAATGGACTTCCATGAACTTGCCGAAACGGGAGCTGTTGTTGTTGCGAGTGGTTTTTGCGTTGCCGAAGGCTTCTAGGATTGGGTTAGCTGGGGAAAGAATAACATTAGTTTTAAAATATGGTAAATCTTTTTCTTAATTTCAAAAACAGGAAACAATAAAAAGGAAACTAGGTGTTATTAAACGAATTATTGAACCGATTTAGCTGATTTTCGTTTTTATTGGTTTATGGAAGTCCAGGATGCCGATTCTCGATTCAAACGTCGTGTCATCGTCATCTCATTTAATGATGTCTCATTTGGGAACAGCAAAACATGAGACAGATGACGATTCACTCGTAACTTTCACGTTGTGTGATCAAGAATCGGCGCCCAGGATTAGTTTATAAGGTGATTGTTTTTTGAAAAATTGGTAGCACATTATTTGATTCTTTGGTGATACGATGAGTGTCGGGTCAGTTACTCTTAAGTGGACCTTCGTTTTCTGTGAAAACAAAACTTCCATACAGTTCTTACTTTGGTTGTTTCATTGGAAAGAGTCATTTGGAGATAACAAACTTATGACACCATCATGTATAGATATATCAACCAGTGCGTCACAATACTCACCATCCAAAATCTTCTGTTCCACGGGTCCGGCACCTTTAGCCCACAAGTCGCACAGATACTTGAGTATGTACTTGGTAGACTCTGTCTTGCCCGCGCCGGATTCCCCCGACACGATGATAGACTGGGACTGCTTGAGTGACTTCATGTCGCGGAACGCTTTATCAGCTGAAAGGGTAAAGGAGAAACGTTTTTTTTTATCATCAACTGATGGATGGATAACCAAAAAAATGTCGCAGGGAAGATCTGGACGTGTAAGAACTTTTTGCGTCATAATCGTTTTAGTTCATCTTACTTAATTAATATTATAAATGCGAAAGTTTGTGAGTGTGGATGTTTGTAACTCTTTCACGCTCTAATGGCTGACTGAACGGATCAGGCTGAAATTCGGTACAGTGGTAGATATAACACATACGCTACTTTTTATCCCGGGAATAAGTTCCCACGGGAAGCGGAAACGGGAACAAAACTTGACGAAGGCGGAGCTGCGGTCGTCAGCTAGTTTAAAATATGAATGTTTGTGTATTTAATTCTGATGTTTATTTATATTTTGTTTATAACTCTTTTGCGCTCTAACGGCTGCACCGATCTGGCTTAATTTTTGATATGGGGACAGATTATAGTCCGGAATAACCATAGGCTTCTTTCTATCCACGAATAAGTCCATATAGGATGCGGAAATGGATAACAGAATTCCGCACGGGCGCAGCCGTGGGCTCCAATGAAATACCTTTTAGACAATTTTATAATATAAGTACTAGTATCATATTTAAAAAGCATTTCCTGAAACAGGAAAATAATTAAATAAAATGCGTCAGATAGAAGAAGGAAACCTATAGCATTATAAAACGTTACAAGTAAAAACCATTCAGTTTGCTAGTACTTATTTTTGTTGTTAAGTATTTCGTGATATTGAATAATGATATTGTGAATGAATGAATATACCTAACCCATCTTCTTCTTAGGATTTAACAGTTCATTAATAACATTATGAAAGTGTGCATATCTCTTTATTTGTATATTTGATCTCATTAACCTATTCAGCGGCTAGGAAGTTTTTGAGGGGACTTTCACTATGGCTACTTAAAGATTTCGTTTTCTCACACGAACGGGGTCGCGAATCATATTTGTTTTTGTTTTACATTAACTTGTTACTACATAATAAACAGTTGTGCTACATTGTATAGTGCTAATAATATAGATAAATATTATCTGACTATGATGTATAATTGGGATCATCAAAAAATTCTAAATTCTTTATTGTCGAAGAAGCCCGTGCTTCTGAGAACCTCGTCAAACTCAAACTCAAGAAAACATTATCTCGTATAATCCTAATACATAGGCACTTGCGACACGTCCATGAATACAAATCAAAGTTAGAAAATCACCAGTTCGGAACGCGGTCCGCTCGAGAAGAACTGGCAAGAAACTCGGCGGGCTATTCTTTTCGTGCTCTATTTACAAATAAGTAATTTATACTAAAATCTAGGGGCTAGTCCATGCCCTTAAATTTGCGCAACAGCCGATGGAACGAGTTATGCTTGCTGTGTCTCTGAGGGATAACATCCGAAACGATGTTATCCGTCAGAGAACAAGAGTGGTCGACATAGCTCGCAGAGTATGCGTTTTGAAGTGGCAGTGGGCTGGCCACATTTGTAGAAGAACTGATGGCCGATGGAGCAAGCGAGTTCTGGAGTGGAGACCGCGACTAGGTAAACGAGGGGTAGCACGACCCCCTGCCAGATGGATCGCCGACCTAAAGAAGGTTGCAGGCGATTTGCTGGATGCGCAAAGCGCCGCGGACCGTGTGTTGTGGCGAAATTTAGAAGAGGCTTATGTCCAGCAGTGGACTGCTATAGGCTAAATTGATTGATACTAAAGATTATGAATACCTATTGTTTGAGAATCCAGTAGAGCAAGCAGAACATTTCCATAGAAAAAGCCTGTTGCAGGAAGTCTCGCTCTTCAAGTCAAAAGTGGTATTAACAGTGTTCTATAACGTACCAAGGGCAAAAACGTGTGGTGGCAGCTCTCCCAAAGACTTCCCCTGGTACTTCTTGATGGTGGTCGACGAGTACATGTCCTTGATGTCTTCGTACGGGTTCACGGCCAGCAGGATGTTGGCTACGTATGTCTGGAATGATAATAGAGGCTTTCTTTAGAAGAGTTAGGAATATCATGAAACGGGTAGGTACCTTATATTTTTACCCGCGTGGCGACAGGCCCCCGTGTGGCAACAGGAAGAGTACAAAATGTCGCCACCCCAATTCACCACGAAGGTGTCGTAAGAGGCGACTAAGGGAATACTTTCGCAAAACTATCTATTGCGTAGAGAAAGAAAACTCGAAATGAAACCGGTTGTCAGTAAAATAACACGTTTTCACAAAAACTTCAACAGCAACGACCTGCATCTGTCCATTTTAACACGGCAATAGGCACTCATCTACTACATTGGGCATAAAACTATAAGGTGAAATGTGGACGTATACTATGCTTCTGCCTACCCCTTCGGGGATAAAGGCGTGACTATAATATGTAATGCATATTTTTACGGGTCGAAATAAAAGATCACTCCCATACTCCCAACCGTAGTTAGCAGTGAAATAAGTAGGTGTTCCGTCTTGAATCGGTTAAAACCATATATGACCAGTCTTAGTCGCATTATTATTTGGAGGTTGAGTCTCCCTTTCTTTAAAGATAGGCGTGCGTAGGACAACCTCATAGTTCTACCTTGCAAAAAGGTACCTAAAGAATATTACTAGAAACAGTACATTACGAATTACCAGACGTTTAGTTAGACAGTATTAGGATCTCCCATGACCCCCGGCTTAGCATCCATGATGAATTTTACCTCACGTTAAAAAAAAAGGATCTCCCATGACCAATGTCCATGGATAGAAAAAGGATCGTAAAAATATATTTTGAAGCAAAATCTCTTTCATAAACTTTCTATAAGAAAAACCTAGTCTCCCTATACGACTTGAGCAACTCCGGCAATGGTCTTTTTGATTGCAGTGTATATTCTGAGCATGGGTACGGATCTGCTCTGGCGCCATCAGCCATAATGTCAAGTCAGACGTCAGTTGATAGTCGTTACCAACATTGTGTCATACATATCTGCACCACAAACTAGTAAATCTATTCTCCACCTTGACATTGGCAGAATCTTTGGTAAACGACGGGGTCATTCATACAAGAAAAGAAGAAGAAGGTCAAAAGAAAAATACAAATAAAAAAGGTGGTGACCCAGGCTTAAACATGGAGTTTGGTTGCAATTGTGAATGTGATAAAGCGAACAGCTATTCAACCTCAATAAAAAGAGACTATGTAGACACCTCATAAAATATTTAAAGATACATAATTATCGTACTTTACGGTGTACAGTACATACAATACGGGCGATATTCTAAAGAAAACCCGTTACAATCAATACACGAACAATTCAGTATCTAAGTGTAGGTATAGGCAAAGGTATAAGTCACTCAAGGTGAAATATACTGAAAACACACTTAGCCATGATTCATATCTATACTTACATAGATTTTGTTCTTTTTGTATCGCGTGAGGATATTGTTCAGCAGCGTGGCTTCGTTTAGAAACATCAGTTCACCTGAAAGTAATGTCATTTACATTATCATTACATATATTATATCGCCACAGACAGATTGTTTATTAATCCACACACGTTGCGCCCGCGCTCGAGCACGGTTAGAGTCGGTAAGGGGTTTCTTCCGCGCACGCTTAGGTTGTGGAATGAGCTCCCTGCATCGGTTATCCCAAACGCCTACAGTATGAGGTTCTTTAAAAGGGGTCTTAGGCCGGATTCGACCAAAATCGGAGTAAGACTATACTGCAGAATAACATGTACCTCTTCTAAAAGTAAAGGGACTTTACATTTTACCAACAACTAATAAGCATAATGTAACTATGGTATGGTAACCATACAGGATAGAGGACTTCAGTATGGGACATGGGTTACCATAGTTACATTGTCCTTGTTAGTTGTTGGTATAGTGGAATCCAACAGACCTAAATAATATAGTAAACAAAGAAATTGGATCTCGACTACTCCATAATTACTTACATTTAATTATCAATCCTGATCATAGTCCTTTCAAGGAACTCTAGTTAGATTTATGCGGACATTTCGACACTAATAAACCTTTAGATTATAGAATAATTTCATGAAAAATACTCGGATGGTAAAAATTTAAGACTGTCATTTTTGCTTGTCATTAAATTATTTTTCTCAGACTTGTTTGTCTTTGCCATAGTGTTGTAAAACTGTTGTACTGGCCAATTGATTTTAAAAGGAGGTCATTGTTTTATCAATCTGTCAGTTCGAAAAAATGGAACGACTTCAATCAATGACAATCTGATTAATACTTTGTGGATTGAATATAGGTAAGGTATAGATTTAATTTTATGGCCATTCAAATGTCTTGAGAGGTAAGTCCGGCACAATTATGACCTCAGGTGTTCTAAACATTTTATATTTAATTTTACCCTACTGCGCGACACAAAAGAAGGGTTATTGTGTCGGCGGGTTTGAATAGCAGGCTGAATGAATTGATACACAAATAAAATTAGGAAAACTTAATAAAACGTTATGTTGTAGTATAAGACACAGCGATGAGGTACTTAGTATTAGATATAGATACATTCCTAAATACTTATATGGTTAGAAACATTTCAAAACTTGGTTTCGAATGTGGCCGAAGGGTAAGGTATTATCCTTGATATGAAGCATTCCTACGATTTGTATATTTGACTAGCTGGTCCGCGCAACTTCGTTTGCGTCACGTCACTTATGAGAGTTATGAGTGAAAAAAAGGTAGGTAGTATTAATATTTTCAGTTTTCAGATCTAAAAACCCCACATTAGAAATCTCTCAAGATGTCTTAGTCTGCTTCTGTAACAACGGCGAGCAGCCAACGAGGCGTCTACACTTTTTATCATCCCTAAAGTAATTTATTATTGTAAATAAATGATTATACTATTAAATGTTCTAAAAGTTTCTTTTTTTTTAAAGATCCTTTAATTATTGCACATAATATATATTAATATACCGAATTTCATGATTTGATGAATTTGGCGATTTATATACCGAAGTAAATGAATGTACGGTGAACTAGATATAACTCAATGATTATATTATTATGTCTCTCTTTCACACGGGTATCTTCTTTTTTTTTTCTTACGAAGACACCCGGACTTTTGGTAGGCTTACATGGGGACACAGGTCCAACATGCAGAGGCCCTTTGAGACTTTTAATCTAAAGGGAAATGGGACCCCCACTGCAAACAATCCACATCCGTCTTATGTAGAAGAACGGTAATGGACCATCTGCAATGGGAGCTAACTATTGTAAAATATGCTAACTACGTAATGGGCTATTGTGATGGGTGTTAGATGGTCTGGTTAAGTTAGGCTATGGATGAAGACGGCGTCTGCCATTTCAATATACCTATAATAATATTAAAACTTTGGCAGACGGTGACTCGCCAGCTCACTAGATGGGCCCCCTATACAATCGCCAAAGGCATTAAGCCTGTAAGGCGACAGAGGGCAACACCGGTGTGAGCGGCTAGGGGTGTCGAGCGGTGCGGCGCCGGTTTCGCCATCGCGGGTCAGACCCGGAGCGGGTTTCCCCGTAGTTATGCCCTTGAAAATGACACTTCCACCCCCGAGCATAAAGCTCTGGCTTCCTCCCTCTGACCGGCCAATTAAGGCAAGCCAGAGTTGAGATTTGCTGCACTCCCGGGAGTACCGTCTCCCGTTAGCCCATTAAATGCTAACTGGTCGAGGAGCGCAACAAAACTCTGAGGAATCGGGACCGATGTGTAGCCACGCACATTCAGCTCGCCACAAGCTGCCCTGCGGATGTGTGCTTTTCTATAACCTTGTGAGATATTATTTGTTGATCTCAAAAAGTGGATGACTCGAAAAGCAAATCTACTATGCCCTCATAGGGATGCGTTAATCCCATGAAAAGATAACGACTGTCCACGAGGGTTATTATTATTGTTATATTATTATTATTATTATTACATAGAATCAGTATAGTTACAGCACTATGATCATAGACAACTTTTGTCAAAACATGACATGTTTACATGATTGCTGAGCTGTCCAGAAAAAGACTATAGTGACTTCACTTTCACTGTACTTTTAGTATAAGTAGGTACGATCTATTCTCTAGTATAGCCTTACTCCGATTTTGCTCGAATCCAGCCTTAGAAGGTTTTTACAGGGCCGGCAGCGCGAGTGAAGCGCCTCTAGTGTTGCAAACGTTCATAGGCTACGGTGACCACCGGTACATCTGGTGGGCCGTATGCTTGTCTGCCACCTTAGTGGTATAAATAAACTTTACAGTTATTGGTTCATCGTTTTATCGTGGGACGGTTTCCAAGGACACTTATTGTTTTATTTCTTTTACAAATAGTTTGCATGTTCTGGCTCACTAATTGAAAGGTTTCGTTTAACTAGTGCATTAGATATAATATCTACAAGATAATTATACGAGTAGTATAAAAACTATGATATGAAGTCACGCTACGGAATGGTCCGTATTTCTGATTTATGAATGTGGGTCAAAAGGGATTCTATTGATGTCTGTCACTGGCAAACTGTTAAATTCAAATAGATCTTGAATGAAACACTTTTATGTTTTCGACAATATATTTTTGTTTGCCTTTGAAAATGCCGTGAAGCGAAGCGAAGACCGTCAGGTTTAAATGTAAATGATGTAGAAAACCGGCGAAGTGCGAGCCAGATTTGCGCACGAAGGGTTCCGTACCAATAAACGGCAAAAAAACACGTTTGTTGTATGGGAGCCTCCATTAATCCCCCTTTTTCTGATTTTAATATTTGTTGCTATAGTGGCAACAGAAGTACATCATCTGTGACCATATCAGCTCTCTAGGTATCACGGTTCATGAGATACAGCCTTGTGACGGACAGACAGATAGAGGGACGGTGGAGTCTCATGAATAGGGTCCTGTTTAATACCCTTTGGGTTCGAACCCTATCAGTAGAAGTGTTTCAAACAAGTTTCATCAAGGGATATCAATCAACGCAAAATAAATAAATAAATAAATAAAATAAAATTTATTCCCTTTGAAATTTTTAAAAAAAATATTTAGGTTTGTCAAAATTTTTGTGACTCTACCGGGGGTTCGCAGGGCCTGATTTACCCATAAGCTAACTAAGCTGAAGCTTAGGGCGCCAGGATCAAGGGGGCGCCTGGCGTTGGGATCGGCGCTGGGCTGTGACTTACGGTGCTCCCAAAAAGGAGCACACAAACCATCTAGCAATTTTTAACAGATTGTAACAACTCCTAACAATATATTTAAAATTGTTATTTAACATTTTGTAACACCAAAGCACATAATAATATTTGGTAATTTAGTGAAAATACAAATTCGTGCGCCCATCTCCCTGGCAGCGTGGTAGTAAATACGACAGCGCCACCCGTGTCGCGTTCAGGGCACCCATTGCAGGAACCAAAGTGAATGGGTGTCCAGCTTTTTGGCTTGTAGAAGCATCAGGGCCGTCATTGACGGCAGCTGTTCTAAATTCACAATTTCAGGGCACAACTCTCTCCATCTCTGACAGTAGGTATATGTAACCTTGGTGTTGACATCTCCAGTGACGTTCAGTTCCGAAGTGATTTGGAGAAATAAGGCCAAGCTGGCGTCCAAGCCGCTCGGTGTGCTCAACAGGACGCAGCAGTACTTTACTGCGGCGCAAACAGTGCTTCTGTTTAAGTCGCAAGTGCGGCCGCACATGGAGTACAGCTGCCACTGCTGGGCGGAGGCACCTGAATATCAGAATGAATTGACTGAAGTTTTTCGTTCGACTCGGTGCAGAGGCGAGCCATAAGAGTGGTCAACGATCCCATGCTTGCAGGTGGTGTGGAACCTCTTCGCGACAGGAGAGACTTTGCCTCCTTGTGCGTGACCACCGGTATATCTGGTGGGCCGTATGCTTGTCTGCCACTTTGGTGGTATAAAAAAAAGTGTGAGACGGTACTGTTGAGACGGTGAAACCAGTCATGGAGGAGTGGCTGGAAAGGCACCATCGCAGCCTCACCTACCGAATGTCACAGATACTTACTGGTCACGAGTGCATCAGTACGAGTAAGTATCTGCGGCGGAAGTTAACATCCGAGTGTCAGCACTACGGTGATTGCAGCGAGGATAGATACGCTCAGCTTATGTACTGCAACCTCGTTGCGGGCCTGGGCGTAGATGTTCTCACGCTGGAGACCGTGGTGAGAGCCATGTCTTCAATGGGAGAAAATAGGATGCCACTGAGTATTTTTGCGAGCAAGTCATATTTGCGATAGAGGCAGCGGGAGAGGAACTCCCTCCCAAGTACGGCGAGTTGTCATCTTGCCATTCTTACAGAAGCAGATCAGGAAGATGCGTGACTCTTCACTCCTCAAAGAAATAGGATAGCACCTATTTCCCCTCCCCGATACACCCTTCGATGGCGTACAAAGTCTACGAAACAGACTTTGTACGCCATCGCAGTTCCTCCCGTGGGTTTGGGTTTTATCTGATTTCTTGGGGAGATTCGGGTTTAGTCCAGTTTAGTTCAAATTGCCGGAAGTGATCAGTAATGTCCCATCATATCGGGGACACCGCAAGGTTGAAGCAGATTCTAGGACTGTTTGTTATTTTTAACCGACTTCAAAAAAGGAGGAGGTTCTCAATTCGTACGCTATGTTTTTTTTTTTTTTTTTTTTTGTATGTATGTTACGCGATAGCGGCGCCAATTATGGATGGATTTTGAAAATTCTTTTTTTGTTTGAAAGAGGCTACTTCTGAGGTGGTCCCATATCCAGGATATCAGGATCTGATGCTGGGATCCAGGAGAAATCGAGGGCAACCACCGAAAATTGTAGGGACAACTAGTGCGATTGTTAACTTTTTGTTAAGTGCTTAATGTAGGTACTAAAATTTAATGAAGGTCTGGAGTCGATCTGATGATGGAACCGAAAGACAGTCGAGGGAATTCCTTAACGATTTACAGCAGTTACCTTGTGTTTCGGCTTGATTGATTTGTGTTGATGAGAACTTTACACCTAGATAGAAATACTTTTCGGTCCACCCGTCACTTAAAATAAAAAAATAAAAACTTTAAATAAAAAATAGAACCGACTTCATACAAATCCTTAAAAATAAAATTTACCTAGCACATTGTAATATGTATTTTGATTTATCCGATTTTATTCAATATAATATTGAAGTTGGTGCCATTAATAATACCTACCTAAACCTATGGGTTTACTTGGCGCCGACTTCAATATGATGTTGAATAAAATCTGATAAATCAAAATACATATTACAATGTGCTAGGTAAATTTTATTTTTAAGGATTTGTATGAAGTCGGTTCTATTTTTTATTTAAAGTTTTTATTCTTTTATTTCGTGACAGTCAGGAAAGTTTTTTGGAAGAAGAAATAGATGTAATTACCGGAAAAACAACAGATCTCTTGTTTTATGTCGAAATGTCCGTGATGTAATCACCCGGACAAATCGAGCCGTGAAATTCAGCTTACACCTAGGATTCAGCTTAGCTCTAGTACCTTATTCGGTACCTTTCGTATTTCGTCTATCTAATTACTGACGATTTAATTAACCCCGCCAAAAAACGAGAAGTGTTATAAGTTTGACCTGTGTATCTGTGTGTCTGTCGGTGGCATCGTAGCAGCCGAACAGATGAGCCAATTTTTCGGTTTTCTATGCTCGAAAGCCAATGTGCCGGGGCCATCCCCAGCACATCGGCTTTCGAGCCGTTCTTATCTGTAAATTGTGCATATCATCAGCTCACTTCCTGAGTTATGAAGGGATTTTACCAAGATTCACTGGTTCGATTTATCGGAAACTGGATGTACCGAGGTACTTTGATGGTATTTTTATCACGCTTTTACTGGCTGATGCATCAAGTAGTCTGCGGAATACCCAACTCCTCAGTAAACCATGGGTCATAAGAAGTCTCAGGATCGGGTTTTATTTTATTTTCAAATTGACAAAGAATAACGATTAGGAACGTAGGATCAGCTTACGTAAAGTGTCTTTTGTAGGTAGAACTTGTAATTTAATTAGTTGCAGCTGGCGGCGCATATTCATAGCTAGCTTAGGGCGCGCGGAACCCTAAATCAGGCCCTGGGGGTTCGGAAATACTACAGACTGAGAAGAACACCCCAAGAAACTCAGTCTGGTCCCTTCTCTTCTAGTATCTTAGTATCTAATACAGTTTTTTTTTATGTAGAAAGGAGCAATTCGTGTCACTGCCAGGCAGCCTTGTCTTCTAGAAAGTCTTTAATGCTATAATAAGCTTTGTGGCACAATTTAAGTTTTATTAGTTTTTTAAATTTATTAACTGACAAACCTGTTATGGCTGTCGGCAATGTATTGTACATTCGAATACAATTGCCCGCAAAAGAATTGCTTATTTTATTAAGCCTAAATCTAGGTACAGCCAATTTATTCTTATTTCTTAAGTTTAGATTATGGATATCACTATTTTTAATAAATTTACTGTTATTTTTATGAGTATATAATAAGTTTTCATATATGTACTGTGAATACACAGTAAGTATGTTGATATCCTTAAACTTTTCTCTTAATGACTCCCGAATCCCCATACCATAGATAGCCCGGACAGCCCTTTTCTGCAACACAAAGATAGATTCGATGTCGGCAGCGTTACCCCATAATAGTATGCCATAGGTCATGACACTGTGGAAATAGCTAAAGTAGACAAGACGCGCTGTTCTAATGTCTGTCAGTTGTCGGATCTTTTTAACGGCATAGGCTGCAGAGCTCAGTCTGCCCGAGACTTTCTCGATATGAGGCCCCCACTGCAAGTTGGAGTCTAACTTTATGCCCAGAAAGACAGTTTCATCGACCAATTCTACTTGATCATCCCTAATCTTAATATGTACTGGTGTTAACGAGCCTAACATTTGGCAAGGTGAATCTAATACATTTTGTTTTAGTTTCATTTAACAATAAATTATTTGCGTTAAACCAGTGGACTACCCTAGAGAGGGCATTGTTTACTTCGTCAAGATCGCGTTGTCCACGTTCAACTTTAAATATTAAAGATGTGTCATCAGCAAACAAAACAACCTCGTGATCGTCTCTTATAAGGTGAGGGAGATCATTTATGTACACTAAAAATAGAAAAGGTCCCAGAATTGAACCCTGAGGCACCCCCATTGTTACAGCAGAACCATGTGACTGTTTACCATTTATAACTACTTTCTGTACTCTATCTCTTAGGTAAGAACTAATTAAATCCAAGGCCGTCCCCTGGATCCCATAATGATCAAGTTTTTTAATTAAAGTCTGATGCTGGACGCAATCGAAGGCCTTAGATAGGTCGCAGAATACACCATAAGCATCATACGACTCCTCCCAGGCCTCATATATATACTCTAATAATTAGATTTCCAGCATATTGTAATATACTGATTTATACAGAAATACAATCCATACATCCAATAATGAGAACGCTCGATTACGGTTACTATATTACTTGAGAAATTTTGGACAGCATGACTATTAGACGGTGAAACAGCGTGACGTCCGCTAAGACGCGGGATAGCAAGCACCCCCCCCCCCCCCCCCCAGGTAAAGCCGCAGTGGTAGCCGTAGGTCTGTTGGGAGTCCCGGGCAGCTGGGATATCTTATCGGGATAAAAAAAAGTAAAAACGGGGCACTTACAGTTATCATCGACATCTTTCACAGGATCCCCAGCGGGGAATATATCTTCAAAGCTGCAGACCCGCTTGGGGTATTTATTGTCTACGGGGAACACGTCCGCCTCCTCCCCCATCAGCTCGTGGAGGCGGGCCAGGATGAACCCCTCGTTCGGGTCCCGGACCCATATCAGCTGCTTATCCATCGTCATTGTTTACTGGAACAAAGAGAATGGTAGGTTAGAAATCATAAAAAAGGGAAAGTTATATGTCCGTACAGGGATCTCCATTGAGATCTTTGGATGATGCTGTTTTCTGTAACGATATTCTCCGGTTTGGGAAGTCATGAAGAATCGCCCGAGAAAAGCTAGTGACTTTACTCTGGCCAGTCAGTGGTTTAAACTTCGTTAAATTAACATCGCTCACCAGGACCTTAATTCTGCGTTTTATACTAGTACGACCCACTGCCGGTCTATAAAAAATGCGTTTTTTCTTTTGTGCACTTTCAGAATACCAATAAATTCTCACAATAAACGGCATTTTCTGCTCTTTTTACGATATAAGCATTGTGTTATGGTTATTTCTTAAAATTTAATAAATGCAATTTATAGGGTGACACTGTCAGGTATGACCCTGATATAAAGTCATGGAGATGAAGAATATCTGCGCCATCAAGGCCCTTAAGTCAACGGTATATATTTCCATGCCCTACTTAAAGAATCTGTAAGATAAAAGAAAATGTTTCTGTCACATCATGTTAAGTAGGTACCTAGAGAAGATTCAAGGCTAAGAATTCATGTGCCTGCAAGTGAC
Source organism: Miltochrista miniata (assembly GCA_933228765.1). Classification (NCBI taxonomy): domain Eukaryota; kingdom Metazoa; phylum Arthropoda; class Insecta; order Lepidoptera; family Erebidae; genus Miltochrista; species Miltochrista miniata. Next base: position 5,640,019 of record OW121758.1, read on the forward strand.
CCAAATTATATGCAAAACTTAAATGTACTAAATACATTGAGTTGATACGTTATCGCTGTAAGTATGTATATTTATTTAACTTACAACTTACATATTAAGATTGGAGATCATCACATAGAAACAGAAAGCCAATAACAAGTCCTCGCTTGTATTGTCGGTAGAGTAATAGAAAAGCTGCACACTAATTTCGAATAATCATTTTAGTATAGTATAGGGGGATCAGGAACACTGCTGAAATCGTAATGTTGGATCATTTCTCTCTAGAACAAATATCTTGTAAAATTGATTTCCTGTTTCAGTGTTGTTCACTGTCCGACGGTATTTACAGTAGCTTAAATAAAATACTAACAGCTAAAATTTCCATGATCGATAAAACCGCCAGTTCCAACCGCCACATACTCATAAAATGTCTTCATCTCAAGTAGATTACAGATTGTCTGAATAGATACGTCACTAATTAACAGTGTCTTATGAATCACAGTTATTATCCTATTATGTATGTGGATATGACACGAGATATCAATGGCACAGAGCATCTGCAACTAGACATATATGTATGTATGTCATGCTGTAAAGCGGAGTATTGCTCACAATCTGGAGGGTAAAGGTATTTTTATCACTCTCCTGGAGGAGCTCGATTCGTCATTTCTCCGTTACAGTTAGTCAAAGCTATCCTTTTTTACTGTTGTGCGTCATGGTGACGAATCGGGGGTGTGTGGCGGGTTCCTCTTTCTACTCTTCTTCATTATCATTCTAATATTTATTCTCACTATTCTTTCTGACCGATTTTTTGTAGTATGTATGTACGGGTATTGCAATAAGTACATTCTATTTTTTCTTCTATAAAAATCAGTGTCCGCTTACCGGACGTGGGCAAACCTTAGATAGCAAAGATATCGCGCAATCAAAAATCGCGTTGAGGCACAACGAACACAACAAAAATTACAAAGGTAAAATGCAGTCATTTACCAGCTCCCTTGCATTCAGTTGATCCCTATTTACCCGGTTTACCCTACAAAATCTGAAGACTATGATGAATGCGAACCACGTTAAATGTGCCCCCGTTACAAACATAAATTACATAAATATCCATTATAATTGGTATAATTTCTTGGAACATAACAAGAATACCATTAACTCACTTTCGGTACCTTATAGTGGAACACTTTCAAGTGTATGACGTAATTTGTAAAAAAAATAAAAACAATGCTCATGTGAGCGAGTCGTTCCGGTGCGATGGTTTGCGTCCGGAAGCAAAAAATCTGCTGTCTGCCATAGCTATATAACATTTAGGTATGTTACGCCAGAATATGATGACACATACAATGATTTTATATTTTAGAACGTAGTATATGCCAGTCATTTTATCATCGTCCCTAGTTAGCAGTGGAGAAGGCTCTATAAAACGCAATATATCTGTAATGTAAATACTGTCTCTTAATGTAAATATGGACACATGTCTATACTGGTTACCGGTGCTAAGGGGGATCGTATTGTATTATAGGCGATGTTAAGAGGCACAGGCACAGCGGCACAGCTAGTCAATATAATTACAATCGCACCACATAATTAGTAGGTACCATGTAAAACATGTATAACAGTAATATAGATGCCGAATACTTTGCATTCATATCAGTTTTCGTTACATATGAAAATTCTTGTAAAAGAATTTCAATAAACAAGTAGTGAAAAAGGCAGTAAAAATGAATAATAAGTGACAATAATATTGCCGATTACCGAGCTGGAGTGTCGTGTTTACGAATATGATTTAAATTAATGTAACGTACTAACTTACATAAGTACTACCTACTTTATTTTTCAAATTATTTATTTAAAAATTCAATACAAAAGATCTTACTGCTATATAGTTTAAGAAACGGACAAATAGATACCCTTCGCACAAAAAAAAGGCACGAAAATATAAAACACCATCTCAGTATTCATGAGATTAACGATGTTTTCTTCTTTTTAGGTCAAGAACTATCAGATTCGAGGGCATCATGTGCATTTGCATATCAACTTGCTTGTAGAAATTTAGCGAAAATCAGACAATGCCAGAATTGATGTAGAATAGAGGTTAAATTCAGCTAGGCATGATAATGAGAATAGATCTCATTACGACGCAGTATACGGTACCGTCTGCACACAATATTCTAAACAAATAACCAATGCAACAAAGTAGACATATTATTTAGTTAAATTTAATGAAGAAAATATAATCAAGATTATAGTTCCCATTATTCCAAAATACGCCGTACACATTTTACCAATTACCGATTTAGAACAGTAAGTAGTAAAGTAGGTACCCACCACATAAAATAGAGAACTACAACATAAAGAAGAGCTGAGATCGAACACAAACATTTCGTCAAGCAATTTTTTTATAAACATAGAAGGTTATGTACTTACATCATTGTGAAGGGGGAAAGCATAGTACATATAGATCGATGGGAAAAAGTAATTATGCCAGCAGTAGCTAATGAGAATACTGAAGTTGTACTGAACATTTGAGGAACAAAGCTTTCACTGAACACGCAAGAAGATTTTCATCACGAATCTGTTTTTGAACTGATTTCTTCACTAAAATTTATAAACTCTAACCAAATTACTCACAACGGTCTTACAATCAAAGCTTACAAAGGCATGGTATTGAAATTTTCTATTATTATTGTGTAGGCGGGAGAAAGCTAATCCAGGTTATCATTGTGACAAATAAACAGTTCGGTGAGCCAATGTTATCCACCGTGACGCGTTGTGTCAGAATTCAGAGGAAACGACCAAAGAGTTGTCTCGCAATAGTAAGAGCTCTTTCGTAAATTAGAATAAGGCCGTGACGGAAGGTTGATTTTAATGAAGTTGCATTTATTGTCTACTGGGTTAAGCCAAATAACTTTAAATCTGTTTTATTGAAGACTGTTTGAATAAAATTGTATAGTGGGGTACACAAGATTAATAATGCTGAAATTAGACATGTTATTATAACTACATAACTAATAGAATATGCACAAAATACAAACGAATTGGCAGAGACAGGGAGGATGAAGAATACACGTTACGCTCTACCTAATTTTTCTTTCTTAGATGCTACTAGATATAAGATATACATAATATATGCAAATGGTGATTTATTAACAGAAATGACTACGGTGCATGCCGTGCATACCTATAACATAGCGATAAACAATAAGTAGCCGGTTTATATCTGATGACTGTTGAATGAAATCTTCACTTAGGTACTTGTGAAAATGCGTCTTACACGTTTAGCAGACAAACGATTCCGAGTTAACTACATGAATTGTTAAAGGCACGCGATAAAGAAGAGACAGTACATAGAAATGGTGTAATGGCTGAGTAATAATTTCAATTTTATCCTTTAGGTCTGTGAAAAATCACGTTAACCAAGCTTTTTTTCCATCTTCACCAGAACTACCAGCAGTACCAGACTATATTTACATATCATAGAATGTGTTTGTTTCAGTTGTTTAGTTAATTAGCCTATATCCATTAAAACCCACAGTTGATGTTGCATTCATAACACAAAACACACGAATTTCCATTATATACATTACATTAGCAAAGCCGGCAATGACACGTCGACACAGATTGCCATAAAAGAGAATCAAATTGAAGGGATTCAGTTTGTTTGTATGACACCACATTTTCATCACTTCCGACGGAATCTCTTTCGTTGGTGAAGTGGAAGATTTTACCATTATTCACTCTTGTTCAAACCTGGTTAAAAACCATCGAAGTAGGTACAGGTCTCTTCAACCTACTCCGTAGCTTGTTGCAGAAGTAACGATACTGCAATTAATAAATCCTGAAGCTTTCGACTAGCCATACGCTGCAGTAAATGCTTTCAAAAACTTTCAAAAATTTAAAAATCCTTGACAATATCTTACTGATAATAAGCTGTTATCTGTTAAAGACACAGCTACAATTAAAATACAAGAAATTTAAGAATATTCATCAATTCCAACCAAGTTTTTATGTCCACAATGGTAAAACAAAAACGGAAATACAAGCCATAATATTGATCTGAATCTAATACATTAGTATTCAATCTACGAACATAGCGTGACCAGCGATAGCATTAGTGCAAAATCATTACGAGAAATGCGCAGACGAATGAATGAACGTGCATAATATGAAACTGCCGTAAATAAACGTATGGAAATTATGCAGTTCAACGAGAAGAAACTAGTAAGTATGAAAGCGTGATTTTGACTACAAGATGGTGTAAGTACCGCTATATAACCAGAATTTAGGTCAACGGACCGTGAACTCCATAAAGTAGCTGCTTTTGGTACAATCGCGGCTGAGGCGATTTTAATATAGGTATCTGACTATGGTTATGGTTTAGACATGATTATGAAACCTTACATTAAAAAGTGATACATTAATAATGTAAAACTAACCTGTGCTTGATTAATTAATGCCAAAATAAGATTTCATCATTGGATGACCTCAAAACGGAAAAAAATAAGTACTTTGATTTGATTTACTCCTTGTGCACATCACATAGAACAAAAAGTACAGATATTGCAATAATGCACTATAAAATATCGATAAAATTCATGTACAGTAGGTAAGTACATTTCACGTTTGCCGACGACTGAGCGAAATGTGCTGTTGATATTATCAAATCAGAATTCATCATCGAAAGTGATTATCGATATCTTTTAAAGTGCATTATCGATATCTTTTATGGATACTACAATCAATTTAATGATTTTGAATTCGTTGTATTCATGAAAGTCACATTAGCCCTTCCTTTGTACGAAGATTTCGATTAGAAACAGTTTTCTTTATCCTTGCCAGACGGACAATCTTGCTTTGTTTATATTTTTATTTAGATCTCTTTTATTTTGATTAAGTGATGGATAAGCCTTTAATGAAGAAATTTAACTGTTGCAGAGCTGCAGCATAACCGCATGATGACCGTATCTATTTTTGGCAAGCTGTAAGAGAATAGCGTACTCTGATTTGGTACTACTTTTGAGCAACCGGATGCAATGAAGTGTCTAACCTGGCTAGATATACCAACTAAGAAGTATGACAAGTGTGTTTGTCTCATTACTAGCGGTGCTACGACCGTGGGAATTGGTTATAGAAAAGTAGACCCCAAGACTTAAAGCACTGTATATTAAAGGGCTTCGTATGCAAAAAGGAGTAATGATTCTACTAAGGCGACAATCTTGGAATTTTCAACATAATTTTCGAATATCAACGAATTATATTCATTAGCATTTGTCCTCATTCAATCAGGTTTATTTCACGTATGTATAAGAATAAAATGTTGCCATTTCATTTGATAGCCATTTATAAGAGCTTGGGAATCATTCTTAGATGCTAAAATATGCAAATAAGCACCTAAAATAAATTGCATTTTCTTAAATGGTATGAGAAATTTAGAAAGGTTAATTAAATGACAATAAAATGTTGAAGAAAGCAATCGCCAGGCGTCAAAGAATGCTAATAGTATGACCACAAGACTTAAGTGAATCACCAAGGTGAGTAGGTATAGGTCCCACGGAATTTCGTTCTGGTCTTAGACATACCTGACCAATGAACTTCAGTTAGATCAATATAACCTCTGCCAGAGAAGAGTTCGACAAAGGCAGGCAGGGCAGTGGCTTGACTGATATGATGACGATGAGAATCTAATTGTCATAACGTTTATGTCAATTGTTGACTGGTAAAAGTTTTGACGACTTCCCTTCATCACCGAGTAGCCATGAGATTTCAGTTCGCACATTTCAATCTAACAATACAGTTACCTACACATTGTGTACGCTATTGTCAGTTTGGCATTGTACAAATAACAATTATGTCCAAAATCTCCCGTAGTTCTGCAGTACAAGAATTAAAATTGGTGTGAATGTACATTGTTCTGTCGATATGACCTGAATGCATTCTCAAAGCAATTGCGTGTTCACGTGAACCAGTAATTATCCGGATAATGATTAACCTTGATAATTTTAATTTAAGGCAAAAAGTGAATCCGAAACTCGACCATAATTGAACATAATTGTTATCGTAGAAGATCTAGCTAAACAGAATAGAAGTTTGGAGCTATAAATATAAAAGTTTTACTGGCTGCAGCTGTAGTCGGAGATATGCTTTAAGAGATTTGAAGTCATACATATTTATAAGCTAGTTTAAAACTGGTTACAAATTGGTATTAAATGAGCTCCAAACCGTTTGTCAGTTTTGTAGTGACTTTTTAGCTTTTTTTAAACTTGAACTGTGTAATTACTTGATAAGACAGTGATCGCGTGTCGGGTCTTTAAAGAGTTCGTTATGCAATCTTGCGATTTAGACTGTGGAGATGAGCTGAAGAAAAAATACAGTAAGAACCTTTCAATCAAGCCTTAACTCGACCGAGTGCTTTGTTACTGAGTTTTCATGGTAGCTATTTCTACGCCATTATCAGGTTCTATCCTCTGAAATGTCAAATTTTTGCCAAGGTTCTAGCTCTATTATCATCAAACACAAAAGTACATAAATTAAGTGCAATAACCCACCTTCACAAGACATAGTCTGGAAGGTAAATAAGAATCGATTTAAGCCAGACTTCCTTAAAATGTAATCATAATACTAAACTGGCGCGACTAGTAGATAAACACCTTATCTACATCATCACATAGCATTAAAGTCAAGTCATAGAACCTTATTAAGGTGTATTGTCGATAATAAAAGCAACACTATCATCCATCATGCCAATGACCTTTAACATTTCTAGTCCATTTAAGCAGCGGGCAACAAAAGCCTTCGCAGCCAACCTTCGAAGGCTTTCAGCCACCCCCTTGCTTTGGCATTTACACCCTTACAGACTAAGGTAAGAATAGACATCGCCTTGACAATTCTATGAATGTGAATATTCTCATTATTGAGCTGACCTCGCTGCCTAGTTTTTATAATGGATCCACCGGAACCCACCTTTCCATTTTCTTATGTAAATTTACCGAGCGGTTATTTTGGGATACTAGCGATTATTTTATCTGTGTGTGTCATTAGGGGAAGGCTTAGATCATCTAACCACAGGATGCGCCTTACTTAAGCATTGTTTCGTGATATATGGTCTAAGGGGGAAGGGGATCTTAATGTTCAGCGCTATAAAATCTATGAGTCATTCGTCGAGGTTTCTGGGTTACTGACTAGACAGGAACTTGGGTTGCTCGTAATGGGTAAACAGGTAAGTATCATCAGGGTCCAAAGACCCCTTTAACAACTGCAGGACCTGACCTACCTGCAGAAATGTGACGAGTCCCTATTGCATTGCGATTACATATCATGACAGTCACCTATCCTTTATTTATTTGCCCAAAGCAGGAAAAACGCAGAAGAAAATCAGGACATCGAGCAAATTCATTACCGTAGAAAATACCATATCTTTTTGTGCAGTAATTGTATTGTCTTGCTGTATTCTTTCTTCACTTTCATTTCTTTCTGCATTTTTAAGGATTAATAAATTGATATCCGCAACAATTTCCCCAACCACAAACTCGTTCTAAGAAAACACGTTTGTCGCTTTACAAACATGTTTGCTTAGTGCGAGATAGTATAACGCTCCACAAACAGTATAAGAAATTGTGGTGAAATGATTCACTAATAAGTTCTGTCTGCGTACCACTTACAATGATACTTGACATTGAGAAGAATCATTCTCGGTCACAGACCATTAAGTAAGTACACAATGTAGAGTAGATGAGAGGGATTATAATAAATTGAGAAAACGATATACTGACAGAGATGATTACAAGTGCAGACAAACTACCAAGAAAAATTGCAACAATTACGTACAAAAACATGTTTTTCTTTCAAGCAATTGTCGGTGACGTGTATCGATTCCAAGTAATATAAAGCGTCATTGTATAGTCTGATGTTTCAAGGACAAATAATGTTAGTTAAGACGTTTATTCCACAAAAACTATGGTCGATGGCACCCTGAGTTTGAAGGCTTTTCTCACAGCTAACACTATAATAATGTTCACCAACTTATTTATTTATTTAAACTTCATGCACAATGTACAAAGGCGGACTTAATGCCATAGGCATTCTCTAACAGTCAACCATAGGAGACGCAGAGACAAACAAAGTATGTGCATTATGTTGTAGAAGTGAAGCAGAGAAAATTAAGACTTAAAAACCACAATAAAAAGCACGCAATCTCCATCGCACGTTCGATTTTGGCAGAGTTGCCGGCATTAACCGGCAGAAAGCCACAACCAAAAAAGAAAAGAAAGAAAAATATAGTTGTTAATGTTTTTAATTTTGTATAACAAAAAATAAATATGTGAAAGAAGAAGAAAATTCGAAATAATGAAAGACCACGCTTCGGGTAGTGTCCACTGCGCATTAGAATGAAAGATTACCAGCAGCCCTAAGCGACTGGTCATGGAAGGTATGAACTTTATTCTATAGTGCTGGCTGCATTCGGTGCAGGACACAGACTCACTAAGTCTTTGTAAAATACGGGAATGGCCTCTACGAAGATCACATTTGACAAGTAAAAAGAGCCATTAAAATGAACATGAACCCCTAGCAGATGAAATTTACATGGTTATTAAGTTAACAGGTCTTGGTTGGACCATCTGTATTATGAGGACGAAGTTTACCGTAGTTCGGTTTTCCCATACGTCGTAGGCTTACAGTATGACTGGGACTACCTGAAGAAGGAACTAAGTTGCGATGTCAATTGCTTAGAAGAGAAGTTGAGTCAAGTAGTAGTCTAGCCAATGAATTAAGAAATGTATTTAATAAATAAATTTACATAACTCATATAATATGTATTATGAATTTGTTAATCAGAAATCTATGTATCTAACTACTATTACGAATACGAATGTTTGTGAGTGTGGATGTTTGTTACTCTTTCACGCAGTAACGGCTGAACGGATCTGGCTGAAATTTGGTACCTACAGAGATAGGTTAGAGACAGTGTAGGAACTAAATTTCACGCAGGCGAAGCTGCGGGCATCAGCTAGTATATAAATATATATATCAAGTTGACAGTTGTAGGAGATATCTTTTAAGCTCTAAACCCAGGATTGTAATAGGGAAAAGTGGGTGCTGGTAAAGAGTTCACATCTAAGTCACTATGGGTCCATACAAACTACAGGGGAGAAAACGTTTGTCAAAAGCCTTGGTTCAATAATCAAATGATATTCTCAAAGTGCATTTCAGTTATAAACAAGTTTTAATGACATTATTTGTGTGGTAGCTGTCACAGTTAACTGCCGCTGTGAGTCAGAGCGAGGGCAAAGCTAAATTGCTATTAGCTGACCTCCGGGGTCGACTTGCAATTTGCGCGCTACTTGTTTTGTGATGAAAATTGATCGAAATTACTTGCGAATGAAAAATTATGTTCGGTTTTGTTTATTTATACGCCACTGATTTTGAATTGAAATGATTGTTCCAGGAACATGTCAGAATAGATCATAAACAGTGTGTATCAAACTGAAACAATATGAAAGTTGGGTAATAAACTATAAGCCAAAACCAAAATTACCCACTAGTAAGAAAATCTTAAATTATACGAAAAATAAGTTTGTTATGCTTTCACACATACTTCCATATACGGTAGACGCTTATTCCCCACACATTCTGGTGGTGGCCCTAAGACCATATCGGCAGCTGCATCACGACCATTACGGCTACCATGTGTTTGATGCAGGTGTTTCTGACTCATGGTTGGATGATTCTTAATATCTACTGCACTACCTACGTTTCCCTGCCGAACCATCACATTCGGCCATCAATACCTAAGCGATTGTCTGGTTCAATATTCACAGAAATTTACATTCAAACGTTCAAATGGGGGCACGTATTCAAATACGAAACGACATTAGCGAATTACAAGAATCTGGTTTGGCACGACATCGCATGGTGTCCAAACTGGTGGTAATAATACAGAAAGTAATCGAAACATGTCTTATGTCGACAACATCCCGAACAAGTTCAAGAGTGGCTTTTATTTAAATAGATTCATGATATTTCCTGTTGATTCTTTGGCTTGTCGATCAAGAGGTAGACGATGGGTGATATTAGGAGAGGAAACTAGAGCTCGATAGACACACACAGTAGGAGAAGTAATAGCTGACATTAGTGAAGTAAAGAACAACGCGTTAATAGAACATTGCTGTATGAAAGAATATGTAGTGAACGAGATAGATGACTTAGATTCAAGCTTCAAGTAAGGTAGCAAGACACAAGATTGAAGAAACAGAGAATACGTAACTGGTGTACAATGCATGATGAATATAATCTTATGAATGCTTAATTAAGACTGAATATAATCTTCACATTGTCCTCTCATACAAAGCTTCAGAACAATACAATATAAATTTAATGCATTTATCACATAACAAAGTCCGAAAGATGATGTTATGTAACACATAAATATCCAAATAAGGAAATGGAAGTAGATATGACAACCTAAAAGCATACTTCTGCGTTTCAAAGGTAATGGACATCCTAAATCTCGTATAGATGCCATTGTAACAATGTAGCAGAAGTGTATTAGAATAGTTAGAATAGCATGAGCAGCTACTGCTAATAAGTGGACGAATCGAAAGAATAACTACAAAAAATCCACAACACAATTCTGCGACTATAAAATTCAATAATTTAGCGTTATTCTTTTAGATAACAACTTACATAAGTACTAAACAATACGTCACAAAAACATTAGATGTATGTAAGTAAGTAAAGATGACATCACAAGCTGCCATTTAAATTACTTTGAACATAGATCTACACGCTAACATAAACGTAAATCTAACCAGAACACGAACTTCTTACGAAATAAAATGGGAACCACATCACGCAAGCCTAAAACACTGATTGACGCTACTTATGTATTAGAAAAAAAAAAGATGTAATAACGATATTTATTAGTCATAGTGTTCCCTCAATGCCAAGGTTGGACCAACGCCGCCGGTTATGGCAAAGTACAAAGAAACAGGTTTTGAGTATTAAATCGGTCACAGTCGGACCTACTATACTGAGAGCCAGTGAACGTAATGCAATGACCAAGAAACAGTTATTCCTAAAACCGTTGGTATCGACATTGTTGGATATGAAACTGCAGTTTGAACGGTAACCTCGATGGCAGATGTGATACCTCCGCAACTGCTGATCAAGACTGTGAGGAAAATAGAGTTATATGATATTGATATGGAAAGAACAGGCCCAGGCTTAAATCCCATTTCCTATCTCCGTTACGTTACAGTATATCTCTCTATACATATTAATTTACCACTATCTCAAAACCTTGCATTTCTTCTGACTGCAAATGTTCCAAACAGTCTTACTGAGGCACTTCGACTTTATTCTTTTCGATACAACCTATTAATCATACCTTTAATCTCTTCGCTACATCTTCTTTCGTAACTTTTGTCTATCACGATCTTTTCACTTTCTTTATACTAAAGTCACCTGAGTTGTAATTTTTAACTTGAGAGCTATCCATAATATAAGAATATCAGCGAAAGCAGCAATCAAGCTACATGACCAATATGTAATTTATTATAACTAAACGAAAGTAGATAGTGATTAATCACTAAATGCAAAAATTAGCATGTAACCGTCGTATTTGTTGTTATTACATCTAGAACCATGCCTAAAGCGCTTTTTGGAAAGTTGTCGTCAATTTAATATTTTAATTCAATGCAAATTGAAAATTATTACGGTTAACAGGCAAATAAACTTCAAACTACCTTTACGACAGTGCGGACATTTTCGCGTACACCGCTTCTATCTGATTCATATGAAACTAGTCTGGTGGTCAACGAATTTTATATTTCCGGTAGCAATTATTTAAACCAACTTGCTTGGTTGTTCAACACGCAACCGTATACGATGATTTTTAAATTGTAATCTATTACTTCATCATCTCAACTGATGGACGCCAGAAATTGGCATAGTCTTTCCAAGAATCAAGTTCGTGTGAGGAGTTTTTGGCTTGTGCTATTACCACGCTCGCTGGTCAGCCGAATTGGTGGATCTATAAGGATTTATTTCGAGTTTTCTTCCTGTACGCAATGGCAAAGTGGTTTCCTTAATCTGCTTTTACGACACTCGTGTGATGATTTTACTTTTATACTTTATCCCGCCACCTGCCACTGCACGTTTTGAAACACCAAGAACTTTTACAGGATCTGTCTTGCCATCATTATGTGTAGGTACTTACTGACTTTGTTGAGTACACAGGTTTTGGTACAATATGGTCTGGTTCACCTGTTTCTGTGTCTATTATAGATTGTTTACTGTTCCATCATTCTAATATTTAATAGAACCTTTATAATGTACTCAATTTCTGCATAGAACGGCGTACTGTTTGTTGATAGTGGGTGTATGAAAATCGTTACAAAGACACCTAATAATTACTCGCAACAAATCTTGTATGTACTTACCGATTTTATAAGCAAAGTGTTTTTGGCAAATTGCGCGAGAGCCAAATTTGAGTAACGGTGAAGTAACTAATTGATTATAATGTCTATTAGAAATTACAGAAATTTGACGATTATAAACATTCATACTGGAGGTGTAGTTAAGCATAGACAACGAATATGTTTGTTTTTGAAGAACACGGGGTCTCAAATTTTAAATTAGACACAGCGGTGTCTTGTTAAGCGTTTATTGTGAAAATAGCAAGAAAGTTGCCATTTACAATTTATGATCGAATAAAAACAGCACCAAAAGCAGCTAATATTTATATGACCAAATGGGTACAAATAAGCTTCACACTTGTGACCCAGGAGAAGTTGGTATCCTCGGTACCTTTACTCCACGATATCCCATCAAATTTGGCGGCATGATCTTAACCGGTAAAGGTTTATGTTCACAAGTCTGGTCAGCTTACCAGATTCGCGAACATATACCTTAAACTCATCCTAAACTAGGTATAACAAAATCAATTGACAACTCCGTAATCAATTGACAACTCCGTAATCAATTGACAACTCCATGATTGATGTCAATCTATATCGTCCCAGGTTAATCACCATGTCCATAATTAATATCCATTAAACGTGCCAATCAACAAATTGACAATCCCACAAATAGAGGTCAAGCCATATCAATATAGGTTAACGAATAAGTCGACCGGGCGCGTACACGGCCATATCAGTTGATGGGTGTCTCCCCTAGCTAGAATTGGATGGCAAATATGGTTATTGGCGCAGTTAAGTGTGAAATAGGTAGGGAAGTTGTGCAGGTGTAAATGTCATGTCATGGACACAATTTGTTATTCAGAAATGTTGATCGATGAAGGCTACTAAACTAAAGGGTAGAAAAGAAAGTGCTCAGTCGATTCAGCGCGAGTGTACGGCGACAAATATTGTGTCTACCTCCGGTATTGTGGTAGACAAGCACAAGTGGGGCAGGTGACAACTTTTGCAATATATGTGGGCTTTGTGCTTGTATGTATACCACTTGGTATAAAAACGTAGTTTTGATAACAGTTCCGAAATGAAAGCCATTTCGGTCGATGTTGATAATGGAATGTTCTTGAAGAGAACAAACTCCGAATGGAACCAGAAGAGAGATCGAAAGCTCTCGAACCATTTCTCTTGCTACAATACAATTTTTCTGGCTATAAAAAAATACGGTAAAAGATCTTTCAAACCAATTGTCTAATATGTTAAACGGAAGTGGATATTACCCAAGTACTTATTACCATTCAATTTTTGTAAGAAAGCTACTGAATATAAAGTAAGTTATTAATACGAGATTTACATACATTTGTAATTCAGACGTAGCGGGGACCGACAAGACATAGGAACTGTTTAAATAAATCAATATCACATGCATATTGATGAAGTCAGTTTGTGCTCGAGATTGTAAAGAGAACAGTAAAATGATGTAACGTTATAACTTTCGTAATACCGGATGATAAAAGTATACGATTGAGGTATTACAATATTTCCTCCTTGTTTCGTCAAAATACTTCCTATCGAATGGATACCTAAATTGAATACATTTCAGCAGTATAGGTACGCCGTTTTCTTCCAAAACATTGATCCAAAGTCGGCTTAAATTGATTTGTATTTTGTTACCTTCTCGGCGTTTTCGCGTTGTTGCAAACCATAAAGATCAAGTGCCAATTAGATTGTCTGGAGGGTGAATTCCCAATTCTTTGGGTATACGTGTCAAGAGCTTCGCACATTGATCAGCTGCTGCATTAGTATTCAAGTAAGATAAGATTGGAACATCTTAAGATCTTAATTAAGCCCATTTAGTAAATTACTCTTTAACTGATACAACACATGGCCGTCCTTAAAGTTTCACGTAACACAGTGCTTTACTGATATCCAAAACCACATGGCATGTAATGGAAGTAGTACGCACTGCAACTATTAAATGACGTAACATAAATTAATTAGTCGACTCACGTCAATCTCAGCTGTTCTACACGCAACGTTGACTTTAAATATAGGAAAGTATAACATTGCCGTAAAGAATGTTTTATGCCCCAAGAAATATTGAAATATCGTCCAAAAAAATAGAACAGACGAGATCGATCTGACGATTTTCAACGCTAAACATGGTCGAACTTTCTAGATAGAAGCAATCGTATTCAAGCAAAATAAGACCCGTTAGCACGCAAGAATCTCAAGAGTTCTGGAAAGTGGTCTCAATATTAAAGTAATGTTGTACAAAATTAGTTTGAACGGAGGTTGCAACTGCGATCGTAAAGTAAAACGGATATCATCCCGTTAGTGCCAGATAATCTGTTCGACCGATGCGATACTGTAACGGTATGCAAGCCTTCGAGCAAGAAGGCAAGCTGAGTCGCTGTAGCGGAACGCTCTGAAGCCTTGCAAGAACGATCGATATCCAGTTACATGAGAACGTAAAGCAGTTTGGAGATATCGTTATTAATAGTCAAATAACTAATAATTAAACTATTAATTTCTACGATATTTCATATAGAAACGTCGACTTTCTCAATACAGTGTGTGGTAAAGTTGCTATAATCGAAGATTTGTATGATGTTGCTAAATCATTGTTACAAAGTGGTAATAACGTCTGAGATGTTTATGAGGTGTTTTAAGACTTTCACCATCGATAGAGATATCATTAAGCACTATTCACGCATGTTGTGTAATGGAAAGCTATGATTTGATACTTTCAAAATAGTGCTCAGTCTAAATTTAATCCTTTCTTGAAAAATAAAACATATTATTGTCTTGATGTGAATAGCAGACCGTCTCTATGTATTACACAACACACGCGGTGACACGACTATTTACGTATTTAAGCTAAGTAATTTCTGGATCTATTCAACATTTAGGATGTGAACAAAGCGCTTTATAACTGTACACGACTCAACAATGTGGCACATTTCTCTTTCGTATGGTCGCCGCTCACGAACTACAAGAGCTTACTAAATTATAAAAACTTTCTCCTTTAAATATTGTTATTGACCTCTTGCAGTGGGTTCAAAACAAACAGTCACGTTCGTGTGTCTACCGCTAGCTCTGGGATATCCGTACATCCGGTGGGCATCAGCCCGTGACGTGCCTTCCGTTGGGGTGTGACATAACCGTGACGGGCCACAGTCATTGTGCTAATGAGTGTGACGTCACCCACCTCGTGAATATACCAAACATGCGAAAGGACGAAAATATATGAGATCATTATTAAAAAAGCTTTCTAGAGTTGCAAAAAATACAGGGAAGGCAATTTATGTTTCTACAGAGTTTAGTGGATCTTTCTTCGTCGTTGTATGCGGGTGAAGCTATATTAAAAAGTTGAAAAGAGAATTTCCTATTCATATCACATCTGTGTGATTTTGCTGCCACTTCCTAAACAAAAAGAAAAGTCAGAAAACATGAGCACAAGAAATGAAACACAACGAATAGACATTGCCTTGATTCACCATCGAAATGCACATCAATATCTTTTTTTTATTTAGCTCGCCAAATTGACGACGCCAGCCTGATGGAAAGCCGTGGCGCATCTAGCGATTGGGGGCCACGCTTACAGTGGTCCTCAAGTTGGCGGCCCTGTGATGTGCCTCTTCACACTCCTCTTGAAGAACACGGGATTTAAAGATGCGCTCAGCAGGTGAACTATTATTCAACATTACAGTCTTAAAAAAATAAACTATTTCAATAGGTAACGTAGATGTGTCGTAATCACGCACAAATAGATCATTAAAACCAATCACTATTGTATACTTAGATAAGAAACCTGAAGAAATTGATTATGTTTAATACAATGCTCCATTCTAAGCGTAGCCATTTTCATTAACCAAGACAGCCAACAATAACACCGGTCTTTTGAAACCATCGATCGTCATTATAAAATTTCAGATATATGTAATTTTCGCGGCCTTCATATACCCTACACAAGTAAGGCTTTAGAGAACTTTACACCATATGCATTGACAATAAAGTCGAATTTGATAAAACCATCAGCAACATTGCCTGCACAGAATTACAGAGTTGCAATATTTGTATTGTTCTATGGAGTTAGAACATAGAACGGCATTTGATTGCGTAAAGCTACTCTTAAAAGTGGTTTGCCCTAAATAATGATCGTTTTAGTTCGAGAATGTTACGGTTCCTGCACCAGGTAACGGTGCTGGCAGAAGTTTGATCAATAAATGTCGTCATCAATATCACTAGGTGTATCCCCTCGCCAAAAGTTCAAACTATGGAGCTATGTTTTCATTGTGCTTGCTATATTTTGCTGGAAAAAGTCGTGAGTCTTTACAGTAAGGAAATAAGGATCAACAATATTAATATTAATAATGACAGTTCCGTCTGTTGGTGTCTGTTGTAGCGTACCTACGAAATGGATTTTTTTATTTAAAATTGTTACTTTTTCTTTCCAAATACTGAGTAAATAAAAAATATAATAGAATACTTCAGAAATTACATATTTGCGTTAGGTACTATGATGAAATTATATACCTGTTAGTCTTTCCTAAGAGCTATGTGGATAGCCGACTACCTCATATAGCCTAATACAAGTAAAGGCCATTATTTAGCAAAAATGTTTATTTAGTCATTGTTATTACCGTCGCAGTCGTTGAGTAACTCAATGACCACAGTGACGAATCATTGTTTATACAAATTATTTGTAAAATTAATTATTACATAATGTGCGGAGTTATAAAATCACACAATACTTTTTGGAATTTGCAAGCCAGCTGTCTGTTTTTTTGCTATTAATGTAGCTTCAAAGAAAATGCTTTCAACAGTGTTTGTCGATTGATTTGTCGATTGAATAGCCTATGCAACCCAAAAGGGATGTCAAAGATGATGTAGTCTTTCATTCTTACTAGATTTTAAGTCCGTTTTCAGACAGCAGTTGGCGACAAGAAGAATTCTTCATCAGTGATTAAGTGTATGCTAGCGTTGTTTCCTAAACTACTTTTCCGCTAGGCGTGATGTCAATACTCTGTGAATGCGTTACTAATGCGTCATTTAGTACTTTTGCTTTATTACCTGGATTAGTAATAATTGCTAAATCTTTAAACCTATTATTTGAACTCTTATCACTTCCCAGGCCGGCCGGCAAATATTTTTCATCATTGCATTGATATTATATCAAGCTAACCTTGACTATGACTTACATTTTATTCCTGTCTTGACTCTATCTAGAATCTAATCATTATATAGGTAGGTATTGAGGATTTAAATACTGATCAAATGTTATGATTATATTCCACATGAATCATGATTAAAGGTAATCCTGGAGATGTGATGGGAATGATACTACTACCTATTTAGATAAATATTATTCGATTGACTGCCTCTGTGGCGCAGTCGGTAGAGATACAGCCTGCGGCGCTGGAGGTCGTGGGTCCGATCCCCACCGGAGACAAATGTTTGTCTCAAGAGTCTAGGTGTTTCTATGTATAATATGTCATGTATTTAAAAGTATATAAGTATTAATATCCGTGGTCTGATACCCATAACACAAGCAGGTTATTCCTAGCTTACTTTGGGATCAGATAGCGTTGTGTGAAATGTCCGTGAATATCTATTTTATATTTTATTTTATTAATTGAACATCGTCCTTCTCACTTTTAGACCATTTCTTTAAGTTCTATTATCATTTATATCAAACCTTGAATCGATTCAATATATTGCGTGGTATAGTTAGTTACATGTTTATCGATTTCAGTTTAGCAATTGATTGCATTGTTTGATTATTATCTCGAGCGACGGCTATTGAAGCGTTCAAGTTATGTAATGTTTGGCTTAGTCAACAGTGTGTCACTGATAATAACAGAAGCGTTAATTCTAGTTAATACCTTACTAAGTATCATGTGTTAAATCAGCAGAATATAACTATTAGTTATTGAACGTTAGGTATACTATACCACAGTATAAATAAAATAAAACGATCCACATAAAAAACAATATAAAATTATTTATTAAAGTTTAATGATATAAAAAGTTAAATAAATAAAGATTACATTTTACGAATGTTTCCGAACGAGAGACCTGATTGCTGTCCCTTGTTCGTTCCGTACTGTAAGGAGACGACGTGTTGACCAGCGTTTAGTTGCTCCTCCGTAAATTCACGAACGTTTTTATCAGCTTCCTTGGGTCCTATTGAAGGTTTACCGAAATTGCCAGCTTTCCGACCCAACGATTGTAAGCACACGACTACGGAATACAAATTTTGTCTTTCCCAAAGGTCGATAGTTTGAAAGGTTTCCTGAGCAGGCACTCCAAGCTTTTTCACAGCTTCTAGAAACGCGTTAATGTTCTCCATACATTTGAAAGCCATTGACGACTGGTTGACCTTCTTTACTATACCTTCTTCGAAGGTGTTCACTAGTTTGCAAAGGAGTGTGCCATCCTTCAAGACTTCGTAGAAGTTATTGGCATCACCAGATGTGTTCTCGGGTGACCCGGTGAGTGTTTTGACCCATTCGAGCGTCTCGTGAGCGATATCGTCGTTGTATTTGCTATGGATTTTCGCTTGAGCCTGAGCATTGATGCCAGCTTTCGCAGCGCGATATTCTCCCATATTGGATGTTCACAACTGTACGGACACGTAACCACTGAACTTCTTACTTACAATCAGGTTGATAAGTCTGATTGCCATTATCGCCCGTTCTACGAATGTAAGTGCTTTATCATACGGTGATATTATCACTGCTGTAAATATTTTATAATGATGACGCCATATTTATAAGCTTTCCTTTACTAATTTTAGGTTTGCTGGTCTATTTTTGTGCCACTGATTCTGCACATCAAAGACACAAATAATGTAAGTAGGTATGTACTTATTTCGTAAGTATAAATACCTACAGTTCTCAACTGTTCTTGTGGTAATGGTGGACGTGGTCTTACCTTCACAAATTGAAACTGTTTGGCAATCGATTTCAGAGATTCTTTAGGTCTTTTAAGAATTGCTTTGAATTATGTCAAGTTTCTATTAATCAACGGTATCGAATTCTCTGGAATATTACGAATAGGATATTCTTATCACATCGTTGATAACTGGTACGTAGGAGATTGTACATATAGATATAATATCAAAAGATAGTCCTGTATTACTTCATGAAATACTTAAACTAGAAAGAAAAAAAATCTATTTTGTAAGTTTTTCTTTGTTTCTATGCATCTTGCACTGTGATAGCGTGATCTGATAATATGATACGTGCGTTGTATACATACATAACTAGTCGACGTCCTTTATCGTTGGTTTACTTATTCACCTGTACAAACCACTTATTATCAGCGTTTCATAGCAACCGCGTTATAAACTTAGCGTTTGTGTCCTCTTTGAAACGTAGTTAGTGTAAAATAAATACACCGTAGGTAATAGCCGTGGTCACCCGTAATCAATACGTGGACAACATCAATTTTTAACCGACTTCAAAAAAAGGAGGAGGTTCTCAATTCGTCTGTATGTATTTTTTTTTATGTATGTTAAGCGATAATTCCGTCAATTATAGACGGATTTCAAAATTTCTTTTTTTGTTGAATAGGGTTTACTTCTGAGGTGGTCCCATTTTCACCAAGTCAGGATGTGATGATGGGATCCAGGAGAAAACGAGGGCAACCACCGTAAACTGTAGGGACAACTAGTGCGCTTGTTAACTTTTTAATTAATTGCTTTAATGTTCTACATTTTAATGAAGGTCTGGAGTCGATCTGATGATAGAGTCGAAAGACAGTCGAGGGCATTCCTTAACAATTTACAGCAGTTACCTTGTGTTTAGGCTTGATTGATTTGTATTGATGAGAACTTTACACTTAGATTGATAGATCAGACTTAAAAAAAGGAAGTTCTTAATGTTTTATGTATGTTCACCGATATTTCGTCAATTATAGACGAATTTCAAATCTGCTTTTTGTTGGATAGAGTTCACTGCTGAGGTGGTCCCAATTTCACCAGGTCAGAATCTGATGATGGGGGATTCAGGAGAAATCGAGGGCAACCACCGAAAATTGTAGAGACAACTAGTGCGTTTGTTAACTTTTTAATTCAGTGCTTAAAGGTACTACAATTCAATGAATGTCTGGAGTCGATCTGATGATAGAACCGAAAGACAGTCGAGGGAATTCCTTAACGATTTACAGCAGCTACCTTGTGTTTGGGCTTGATTGATTTGTATCGATGAGAACTTTCACCTAGATAGATATATTTTTCGATTCACCCGTCACTTAAAATGATGAAAAAAAAATTTTCAATAAAAAATAAAACCGACTTCAAGCAAATCCTGAAAAATAAAATTTACTTAGCACAAAGTAATATGTATTTTGATTTATCATATTTAATTCAATATAATATTGAAGTTGGTGCCATCAATATAATACCTACATAAAACTATGGGTTTACTTGGCGCCTTAGACCATATAACACGGGACTAGCCTTTGCGAACCACCGCATACAAAAATATTCTGCCAGTTTTCATACAAGTGAAGGGGGAAACACAAAGACATATAAAATTTCATTGCATTTAAAAATGTATTAATCGACAAACGCGTAATGGCTGTTGTGTGTTAATTGTTATTGTACAGTCCACTACAATGTAATGTACTAGTTTAATCATATAAAATGATGTACTGATGTACAGGCTTTTCATAAAGCCAAAAGACCAAATGGTCATGTGCAATGGCAGAAAACAATGCTTAAGTAAGGCGCATCCTGTGGTTAGATGATCTAAGCTTGGCGCCGACTTCAATATGATATTGAATTAAATATGATAAATCAAAATACATATTACTTTGTGCTAAGTAAATTTTATTTTTCAGGATTTGCTTGAAGTCGGTTTTATTTTTTATTGAAAAATTTTTTGTAGTCTACCGTCTACTCTACACTATACACTATTATTATAAAGAGGAAAAATTTGTATTTATGTTTGTAACAAATAAACTCAAAAAGTACTGTGGTGATTTCGGAAATGCTTTCACCATTGGAAAGCTACATTCACTCTGAGTAATATAGGCTATATTTATTCCCGTATTCCCAAGGGAGCCGGAGCTACGCGGGTGAAACCGCGTGACGTCCGCTAGTATTACATTTAGAGAAATATGTTTGTTTCGTTCGTCAAGTTGTAAGTTCAGAGACGAGACGAGAGTTCAGAGTATGTAGAAAACAGATATCAGAAAAGAGATTTCTATGATGTACCTAGAATCATTGGTTTGGTGTCTGCAGGGTCTCTCATATAGCTATTTTTTAAGCTATTGCATAGCTTCTATCGCGGGCCTTGCGTGGAGACCGAATCCAGAAATTGTGTCACGAAAACGAATCACACTTTCGGCTAACTTCGGCCACGTTCGTGTATCTCGTCTCGCTCTTCATAATTTTTTTGTTTACGTCAATTATGAACTCTGCAGTCGTTATATATTATTATTATGTCAAATCAAATAATCCAAAAATTGATGCTTGTACCCAGAATCGATCTTGCGCCTTCTGCGTACTGATCCGCGTCTTAACCACTCGACCAAAGTTGAATTAAGAATGCTGGTCGAATTATGAGTTCTTAATGTGAAATGACAATTTCGATGCTGTCAATTACATTACTTACTGTCAAATTTACTTCGTCTAAATAAAAATTCGACTATAGGTGTATAGGTATTCATCATCTATGTACAACAGTGAACTGTACTCGTATAATTTGTGTAAAAAGTGTTTTAAATATGAATAAACAAAGTGCATTTATTAATGAAGAAAGTCACGAAAAATAGTGAAAGAAAATGAGTGAGTACTCTTTAAACATACTTTTTATTATTATTATTATCACCAACGCAGTATTATTTTTTTGTTTTGTTAATTTATATATCATACTGCTATAAAGATAACCAAACCCGGGAGTACGTTCCCATGGGAAGCGGGAAGAAAATTTCATGCTGACGTAGCCGCGAGCGCCATCTATCCTATACCTATGTACTTTAAACGTGTCATAAAAGTCACAACAATACCATAAATGCATATTTCAAAGAATGTCTATTATTACAAATTTGTAAAAATAGTTTTTAAGTAGATAAGAAGAAACCTATTGTGGCTATTGTTTTATCTTTTAACTAGCTGACCCTCGCAACTTTGTTTACGTCACACAAGGTCTATGAAATTAGAGGTATTTCTTAATCATACTCATCAAGTAGCGTGTGAATCTGCCCTGTTTGCTTAATCAAAATAGAGCTTAATGGTTAAAGCTATTCCTCAGTATAGAATTTTCCTCAGTATAAACAATTTACATACAAACACCGGCGCGTGTTAGAATTTTATTACATATGTATCAATGTAGTAGACGTAACGTGTATAAAATGACATCAATCAAATGTCATCAATATTCTGAAAAAGAAATTAAAAATAGAGTTCACAAACTCTTTTGAAAATACATACTGTACCTACCTTAGAGGATCGTTATGAAGATAACAGGATAGTTAACAACCATCCATAGAAAATAGATGGTATAATGCTGAATACCGCAAAGAACAATCGGCGGGGCATAGAATGGGGCCTATACTGATATCCTGGAGGATTTAAATGATGCCGATGTCCTGTGCCTGCTGAGGCACACACACGCCGTCATGCATGTCTACAGGACAACGTGCAGAACAACGAGCAGGATGAGGCAGCGAATGGCTGGACTGAAATTAAAATCGACAGGCGCAAGAGATGTGGTGGAGGCACTAATTCACGTACCTCGGGAGTGTCGTGTCAGAAACTGATGGGAAAAAGGGTACCCTATATCATTTCGAGTCTCGCCAAGGCCAGAACAACCTTTACACCTATTGTATAACCTGTATAATATTGTCTACGTGTATAAAATGTAACTGTATGTTTTGGTGTTACAATAAAGCATTACTAACTAACTAACTAACTACACAGCTGCGCCCCGTAGGCAGTTGCGAAAATGGACACGAAGAGTGAAACTCAAAACAAAGTAAACGTAAAACTGTACTGCTAACTGCTATACGGATGCGAGACATGAAAGGTCACTAAAGACATTTCGCACCAGCTACCAGCTATAAGTCTTCGTCAAACGCTGCCTCCAATGGATCCTCGGTACATACGGGCCCGAGAACATCACGAACGTAAGACTATTGGAACGCTGCAGTGAGACCCCTATCCACCAACAGATCAAACGTCGGAAGTGTAGCTGCTGCGCTGGATTGGACACACGCTGCAAAGGGATCATGATCACATCATACCAAGGCAAGCCTTACTGAAACTACTGGTAGGGTTTCAAAAACTGTTCGATAGTAAGTAGGTACATTTATTGATAGTGGCTATAGGCTACATAACATAATGCTAAGATTAATAGGAGCGGTGCAGCAATGAGGTATGTTTCGAAAACGGAAAACATTTAATCTAAAAAACCAATAAATGGTTGAAGTTACATAAAAATAATTTATTACAAAATAATTGTTCTTCTTAAAAAGTTCTAAAACAAAATACCTATTAAGCTATTGCATAGCTTCTATCGCGGGCCTTGTGTGGAGACCGAATCCAGAAATTGTGTCACGAAAATAAATTACACTCTCGGCTACCTTCGGCCAGGCTCGGCCACGTTCGTGTATCTCGCACTTATACCAACGTGTACACGTGAGCGTTTGCATAACGTGTACCTATGTATATGAAGTGAAGTAGGGTGAAATGGGATGGGCTGAGGTGTGTAAGGTGGGGTGAAGTGAAGTGGGGTGTGGTGAGGTGAATTGGTGTGAGGTGGGGTGGGGTGAGGTTAGGTGGAGTGGAATTTTGGCCTTTTGGACTTTGGCCTTTGGGACTTTTGGACTTTAGGACTTTAGGACTTTTGGACTTTTCTACTTTTGGACTTTTGGCCTTTTGGGCTTTTGGACTTTTGGAATTTGGTTTTTTGGACTTTTGGACTTTCGGACTTTTGGGACTTTTGGGACTTTTGGGACTTTTGGGACTTTTCGGTCTTTGAGGACTTTTGGGTCTTCAAAAGTCCAAAAGTCCGAAAGTCCAAAAGTCCAAAAGTCCAAAAGTCCAAAAAACCAAATTCCAAAAGTCCAAAAGTCCAAAAGCCCAAATGTTCACAATCAAGTAGGTACTTGGTACTTTACTTTGTTGAACATAGGCCTTAAAATCTTACTAATATTATAAATGCGAAAGTTTGTGAGTGTGGATGTTTGTTACTCTTTCACGCTCAAATCGCTGAACGGATCGGGCTGAAATTTGGTACAGAGATACATTATAGTCTGGAATAACACATAGGCTACATTTTATCCCGGGAATAACTTCCCGCGGTAACAAATTTTACGCGGGCGAAGCTGCGGGCATCAGCTAGTATTCTTATATAGAAATAATTATACTAGCATAGTTGGTAAAAAAGGCTATGTAATAGCTTTACCGCGGCAGTCCCCGAGTGCCACACGTCTTTTTTTTTTTTTTTTTTTTTATTCATTCGGAAAACAAACAGTTTACAATGTCTCTTTTCTTAAATGATAATAATATCTTTAAACCAGTTACAACGTTTTCACATTTCAATGCTGAAAAATAGGTTGTTGCTTTTAATTTACAATCAGTATGTAAGTATAATTAGTCTAGGTGCCCTGAGGTTTTAATAATAAGTTATACATAAAGCTTATTATTAAATTATGAAATAAGGTTCTTTCATTGCTTTAGAAGACGAAAATGGAACTCGACAGCTATGAGGGTGCGTGTTCAAACCAATTATTGGCAAGTTTATCTCGTAGTTTATGTGGGGATGAGTTAAATAGGTCAAAGTCCGGTGAATTAAGGTTGTTGAATGATTTTGAGGTTCTATTGAAAAATGAGTTTTTTCTATAATTAGTTCCGCTTCGAGAGACATGCAAGAAACCAAGGTCTGGATGCCGACGGGTTCTCGTAGGTACCACAATGTTAATCTTGGACAGGAGCTCTGCAGAATTTATCCGACATTGTGCTATCTTTATTAAGGTGACTATATCGGCAATTTTGCGTCTCTCTTCGAGTGGTAATATATGTTGTCTTACACACCTTGAAATGTAGTCTTTATCACCAATATTGCACTTATACTGTAAATACCTCACAAATCTTTTCTGAATTGATTCTATTCTATTTATATAGATGTGGTATTGTGGGTTCCAAATCTGTGAGCAGTATTCCAGTATGCTACGTACATAGGAACAATACAGAATTTTTGTTACTTTAATGTTTTGGAACTGTGAGCTGGCCCGCATGATAAATCCCAGTGCTCTGTTGGCTCTCATGGCTATATTTTCTATATGGCTCTCATATGTCAACTTGGAGTCATGTATAATGCCGAGATCTCTCACTTCGTTAATGTTTCGTAAAGTCTGTCCGTCAAGTATGTACTTAAAAGTTATTGGTTCTGTTTTGCGGGTAAAGGTAACTGTATGACATTTTGATACATTAAGGCCTAATTTATTGATTATGCAGTACGTTTGGAATCTTAATAAGTCTTGTTGTAATAAGTAACAGTCATTAATACTAGTAATATCTTTAAAAACCTTCATATCATCCGCGTAGAGAATGAATTTTGAGTGAACAAAACATGAACCTACATCGTTAATAAAGATATTGAAGAGCAAAGGGGCTAACAGGGATCCCTGGGGAACACCCGAAGGCACGAAATTCCATGCAGATGAGTAGCCATTTAGAACGACGGCTTGAGATCGGTTGTCGATGTAAGACGTAAACCATCTATAAAGATTTCCATGGATCCCTGCGTTGAAAAGTTTTTGTAAAAGTAGCGTATGATCTATGCGATCAAAACATTTTGTGTAATCAGTAAAAACTGAGTCAACCTGTCCCCCCGAGTCCATATGTGAAGTGGTGTACTCCGTAAATGACAGTAAGTTGCTCATAGTGGAGCGGTTCTGTAGAAAGCCATGCTGTTCAGGTATAAAATAAGCAGAGAGACTACTGTATATCTGTGTGAAAACTACTTTTTCGAATATTTTGGCAAATAGGCACAATTTAGAGATAGGTCTATAATTCTTTACGTCGTTTTTGGCGCCACTTTTGTGGATCGGAGTAATAAAAGCAGACTTCCAGAGCTTAGGAACAACACCTTCTCCCATGGAGCGCTTGAATAATATTGTTAAGGGCTTCGTCAGCACATTAGCACACTTCGAGATAAAGAGAGGCGGAATACCATCTGGCCCGGCCCCCTTTGCTAAATTGATACCATGTAATAGCTTATTTAGATCTTTGTGAATGATTTCTATATTGCCTATTGAATTTACAATGTTATTACACAGTTCATTTGTTTGTGATGTTTGACATGCCGAGGCATTGATTGGGGGAAGAAAAGTTGATTGGAAATAGTCTGCAAACAGGTTGCAAATATCAGTCCCGGAGTCTGCAATTTGCCCTTCATACGAAAGAACCGATGGTAAGGTACCTATTAGAACCATTTTTATTTGATTTTATAAAATTCCAAAAAGCTTTTGGATTTTTTATAATTGCTGATTCACAGTGACTGATATAAGCTTTGTAGCATTCTCTTTCCAAGACTTTGGCTCTTTTTCGCAAAAGGGAAAAGGTATTATAATCCGAAGTGTTTCCGTAATTATGAAACTTTTTTCGGAATTTATGTTTTTCTTTAAGGACCTTCTTCAGGGAACCACTGTACCAGGGAGGGAATGAGTTGCTCGAGATGGTTTTGTGCGGTACATGCACATCCACTACATCCTGTAACTGCTTGTAGAAAATATCTATTGCGTCGTCGAGCGAGATATTTTGTAGACATTCATTCCAATTTATTTTGTCCAAGGCCTCTTCAATTTTATCGTAGTCCCCTGATTCATAAAAATATTTTATTCGCGGCATAGCTTGTAACGATTCCGAAGGCCCTATGGCTAATGAGATATCTAAGGGTCTATGATGAACATTCTCGGGTACTAGTGGGTCATCACATTGTGTTAAACATAAATTGGCATTACATAACACTAGGTCGAGGATTCTATTTTTAGAGGTATTACGACAAAAGTTAAATTGCGTCAAATCACAGGCTAATATGGTATCTACAAACTTTATTTGAGTTTCACCTGTGACACCCGAAAATTGCGGATTGGTATTATTACTGGGAACCCAGTCAATATTTGATAGGTTGAAATCTCCCATTACTAAAAAGTAATCATTCGGACAGGAGTTCATAATCATTGCTAGCTTGTCTGTAAAATTCGAAAGTTGTGTGTTGAAAGAGTTTCCTAAATTTTCTGAGCATAAAAAGATGGTGCACAGATGTATGTTTGTGAGAGTGTTACGTTTGTTTTTAAAAGATATAGTGACCCAAATATCCTCTGCTGATGATGACCATTCTGGCCGAGCTACTGCTGCGATCCCTCGACGAACTGCTAAGAGCACCCCCCCACCATAAATCTCATCAGTAGCATTGTAATTCCTGTCTCTTCGCCAGACCAAATATCTATCATCAAATAGTTCGCTATCGGTAATACCGTTGGGTAGCCATGTTTCAGTTACCGAAATTATGTCATACGCATTTAGCAATAACTTACGTTTAAATGTGTGAGTTTTCGTGCGAAGGCCTTGGGTGTTCTGGTAATAGACGTTAAGGGTGCTGGGAGCCATTATATATGCAGGTGTTGCTATTGCTGCGGTAAATCAAAGTGTACATTCTTTGAACGGACCAATGGAATATGCGTATGTAGATGATATACCTAATCGTTGTTATATCTATGAGTATGCGATGAGATAGTGAAATTGTATTTGTCATGTTCCTATAATTAAAAGAAAGGTATAATATTTTCCCAAATAAACCGTAACCTTTTATTTGACGCTGGGCAGATAGTGCGAGTTGAATAACAATGATCCCAAGTACGATTGTATAACTATGTAGTACTAGGTTAACTTCCCTGGTATAACAACAGATTAGCAATAGAACCGGTAAAGTTAATACAGAGAAAAATAGTGATATGTAGTCATGTGTGTAAGTAATTTTGAACCTTATTGTAGTGTTTATATGCTTATTTGGTGTTGAGAATTCTATGTTGCAATCAGGACTTACGTGCATTTTAACCTCGGCGAACGTACCGGTGGCATTCAATAATACGTCATCTATACAGTGCAAGTGGTAGGGGACTTTGACTTGAACAACGCATATCAAACTGACGAGTTTTACAAACATAAACATTGTTAGAGGTAGTTTGGACACACACTTTATACTATTTTTAACCGACTTCCAAAAAAGGAGGAGGTTCTCAATTCGTCTGTATTTTTTTTTTTTTTTTTTTTTTTTTTTATGTTTGTTACCGGCAAATCGCTAGAAGGAGTTAACCGATTTAGAAAATTCTTTTTTTGTTTGAAAGCTGGTGCTTCCCATGTGGTCCCATATACAGGAAGTCAGAATCGGATGCTGGGATCCTGGAGAAATCGAAGAAATCCCTCGAATCGAGGGCATTCCTTAACGATTTACAGCAGTTATCTTGTGTTTGGGCTTGATTAATTTGTATTGGGGAGAACATTACACTACACAGATATAATTTCAGTCTACCCGTCACTGAAAATCATGAAAAAAAAAAAATTTTAACAAAAAAAAACCGACTTCAAACAAAAACTGAAAATTGAAAAATAAAATTAACTTAGCACAAAGTAATAGGTAGTATATTTAGTTTTATATCAGATTTTATTGAATGTAATACTGAAATCGGCGCCAAGTAAAACTATAGGTTTAGGTAGATATTATTAATCTCTCATAGAAATATTGGCACCGACTTCAGTATTACAGTCAATAATATCTGATATAAAACTAAATATACTACCTATTACTTTGTGCTAAGTTAATTTTATTTTTCAATTTTCAGTTTTTGTTTGAAGTCGGTTTTTTTTTGTTAAAATTTTTTTTTTAGGAGATCGCTTTCGTTTTTTATAAAGATAATTGGTGAAGTGTCTGATCTTCTCGCCATTATTTTGCAATGCTTGACCCAAATATATTTAAAATTGTTCTCCTTTGCTAATGATTTTGCTTTTCTTAGTAATGTTTTGTTACGCTGTGTTAAGTGATCTGATCAGTTATATAAACGGGACCACTTCCGGTATACCCCAAGTTATGCAAAGTAAGTAGGTACGTTGTTTTTTCGTGAAGCGGCCAATAGTTCCTCCTTAGTGTAACGGTTATTGAATGCAATAAGAATAGGTTTCGGAACATCAGCGACTCGGGTTGGAATGCGGGCTATGTAGTTTATTTCTGCCTTTTTTATCGGGTAGTTACACAGTTGGCTTATTTTTTCCGAAATTTCATACAAGTTTTCGTTCTTTGTTATGGGTATACCTCTAATTTCGACGTTGTTGGCCCTTGTCCATTGGTCCCTGTCGTTTAGTTCTTGCTGGAGTGAGGCAATTTCAGCCCGGAGAACAATAACATCCGAGGCCGAGGTCTCAATTTTCTTTACTCTCGCATCCAAAGCCTTCACCGTCCCCGAAAAGTCATTAATCAGCTGGTGTGCCATTTCGACCGATTCTTTCAGGCCATTTATTTCTGATTTGATTGTACTTATATCTTCCGCCAATGATGCTATCGGTGCCAGTTGCAACATGACTTTGTTAAGTTGCTCCTGAATAATTTCAAGCTGATTAGGCATCGGGGAGGTCATAACTGGTGATGGTAATGGGCTGGATTTACATTTGGGGCAACACCAACTATTCTTCCTAGCGTCTCCCCATCTGCGATAACTGCCCTCAGCAACTCCTGCACACTGATAGTCATAATGCAGCTTGCAGCTACTGCATATTAGTCCCTCAGTATGATGCGATCCACAACTACCACATTTGAACATTTCGAAGTAGTAAAGGTTACCGTTTCGGACTAACATAAAACACGCGTGCGTACGTCAACAACACAGCGAGAGGAATTATCTCCACAAGCAACGTGTTCTACAGAATAATTCCAAGAGTTCTGTAAAGAATTCATTGTATTGCACTCTTTTAACTGCACCTTCTTCCGAACAGTACGGATGAGATTCTTGGTGCTGAAAACTGTTAAACACGCTTCGCTCGGCTGATACTCGTCCAGTTTTCTGGTGTGTAAATCAAATCAGCCTTTAGCAGTCCACTGCTGGACGCAGGTCTCTACCAAATTACGCCACAATACAAGGTTCTGCTCTTCCGGCATCCAGTCACTCCCTGCAACCATTTTCAGGTCATCAGTCGACCTGGCATAAGCGATGCCACAAAAAAATGGTTTACCAGATTCACGAAATAGCTGGTAGGTGATTACAGAACAAACCTTGTTTGTGGATTAAATACACCAATTTTTTATTGTGTTTTATTGTTGGTTCGAACAATGGCCGTTTGGGTGATTGTTCTGAACAAAGACTTGATAACACCAACTCCAAAATGATAAAATCATTGATGTTATCTTGTATTTATACTGATAACGATGCCCTGCTTGTTACAGTATTTATGACTGATATATTTTTGGATATGTCGCTAAAAAAACAGACTAAGCGAGTCGAACTCGCCCAGACGGTTCCGTCCAAATTTTTCACGTATAAGTTGTTCAGGAATCGAATCTCACATTTTTCGATTACGTACTTTAGAGAGAATAGTAGTGATCATATAGAAAAGGTATCCTATGAGGGTTTCGTTTTTACTTTTAGTTACGGAACCCTAAAAGTACTGGGCGCCGAATCTCGATCGTACTCCTTGAAAGCGTAGAGGAAAGTTTACAGTTGACATGTCTTGTCTCGTCTTTTACTAATACGAGACACATGGTATTTCAAGAGTAAATTTTCGTCTACGCATTCAAGTAGACTGCCGGGCGCCGATTCTTCATTTACACTTGGAAACGGTAAAACATAATTATGACAAAAGGCATTTCAACAATAAACTTGCTTTTGAAGTTGATCGAGAATCTTGCCACTGCATCGCGATATCAAAGTTCTTGCGCTGAAGAATGATTGCAACAGTCCAACTTCAACCATTGGTGATTGATCCATGTCAACATCCCCACTTATTCTTTCATATTACTAGGTAGGTACCTACATTGAATCTAGGCCACCCAATACCCTAACTTTAGGGAATGTTACATAAACCTAATAAGTATCCTTTGCATGTATAATTATTTATTTTTGTGTGGGTCCAGCTATTTAGGTGATTTTATTAGGATTCCGAAGCCAAAGAGTCACAAGGGGACCTTAATACTAAAACTTATGAGAATTTGTTATCCGTCTGTCTATCTGCACGTCACGAGACTCACGAGGTTGTATCTCAAGAACCGTGATAGATAGAGCTGAAATTTTCACAGATGATGTGCTTCTGTTTCCGCTTGCTCCATGGTTTCCGCTATAAATAACAACAAATACTAAATAACTACTTATAGAAATAAAAATGAGGTTCCCATAAAACATACATATAATCACGCTTGTCTCCCATCGGGGTAAGCAGAGACTATGGCTTTCCACTTGCTACGATCCTGACATACAACTTTCGCTTCTTCTACTTTCATAACTGTTTTCATACACGCTCGCCGGTTAAGGGTACTCTTGACCTTGCCTTTTTCCAGAACGTCTCTGATTTGATCGGCATACGTACGCCGAGGTCGACCCCTACCAGTTTGCCCATTCATTCTCGCCTCATAAATCTGCTTTGTCAGTCTCTTCTCATCCATTCTTACCACGTGTCCAAACCATCTAAGCATCCCTTTTTCGATCTTAGTCACTACATCTTCTGTTATACCACATTTTTCCCTTATCACGCTATTTCTTTTTTTGTCCATTAAAGTCACTCCAGCTATACTTCGCAGACTTCTCATTTCCACTGCATTAATTTTGCTTACATGCTTCTTCTGCCATACCCAACTTTCACTGCCCATAAAACAAACGCGATTAATAGCCGTCTTTCGGTACAGAACCTTATGTGCTTGATTCTGAATCGCACTTAGCCAGTATTTTATTATTACATCATACTGTAAACTGCCTCCTGACAGGTGG
Source organism: Miltochrista miniata (assembly GCA_933228765.1). NCBI lineage: Eukaryota > Metazoa > Arthropoda > Insecta > Lepidoptera > Erebidae > Miltochrista > Miltochrista miniata. The sequence continues at coordinate 5,672,394 of OW121758.1, forward strand.
ACGACGAAGTCTCATGAATAGGGTCCCATTTTTATCCTTTAGGTACGCAACCAAAATAAGGAAAAATTAAAGCGCTCATGGCCCCGCGGACTCAGTGTTCTGTAAACTGTCACTGCAGTAAGCAACATTTACTATGGCCGGATATGGATGGGTGACCACCACGTGGACCACTTTGTGATTTGTGATATTTATTAACGAGCGTTTCCGTGCTTCTGAAGGCATGATAAGCCGTTGGTCCCGGTTGTCAGTAAAATGATAGTCGTTAAGCCAAATTGAAGGCCTAATGGGCGGCTTAAAAAATTTCAACTGTGAGTCGTCACAACCTGCGCCCCGGTCGGCAGCGCGTGTGTAGCTCCTCTGGTGTTGCAAACGTCTATAGGCTACGGTTACCAACCTTCCGGTGGGCCGTAAGCTTGTCTGCCACCTAAGTAGTATAAAAAAAAACCTTGGATCCAGCTCTTCACCCAACTGAATCTGAAACTGGCGAAGAAGACGATATTGATAACGACCAACCCACAGATTGGAGCAGCGGTGATGTGGACACTCAAGATATCGACGACCACGAGTCATAGAATATCTTCGAAATATTTTTCCATTAATTATTGTAGGTATTAGATTAATTATATTATTCCAATAACTATTATTAAAATAATTGTTTAAGTATATTATTGGAGTGTTAATTTAATGATTCCTAAACACAAAAATCTTAAAAGAATTTTTTAAACATTTATTCCTTGATTCTTAGTTATTGTACATAGTGAATTTTCATAGTAAATCTAGAAAATAGTTCTCATTATACACAATAAATGACAGCTGATGCGCAGTAAAACGTCGCAGTGGACCGAACGCGGTATTTCACTCGCACCCGCTGACACATAATATCCCTCGCGCTCGCACCTACATTAGACTATAACTTTTTAAGGAACTACTGAAACTGTCTGGCTATTGAGAAAACATCATTTGATAGTTCTCCAAATAACATATATAAATTGCAGCTTTTATACTATACCGTGAGTATAGTAATAATGAAATATACTTTAAGGGTGTCTGGCAGAGGGTTGCAACCGTACGAACTGTCTGGCTTTCGACAAGGTGACTTTTAGGATTATTATAAGTAAAATATGTAAAAACTGAGTTTTATACTTTAACAAATTTAACACACAATTTTACACACCTTAACTACCTGATACCTGCGAAAGCCACCGCGACCCAAGTTTCGTAGACGGGGTTCGTTCTTATCTGTGTTGGGGACATACATTGAGAAACTTACAGCTTTTATACTTTACCGAATGCCTGGGGGCCGCTGGCTCTTGCTCTATTATAGATTTTTGTAACAAAGCGTCGTAGTCGATTGGCAATGACTCATGGTAGGTATAGGTGAGAATGCCATATCTTGAATAAAACACCTACATTTCAATTCATAGATCATGTTAAACTTATCTACCCACTGGTATTCCAATCAGATTTTAATACGATTATTGACACAATAAGCTAAAGTAATTTTCAAAATGTAATAAGCACATATTGATAAGATTACAGCAAGATCAAACAATACAGCGAACCTATCTACTGTATTGTTGTACAATTTTAAAAGAGAATAAAAACTTTGTTTTCTTACCAAAACTTTTGCGGAGATGAATTTACAACACTTTGCACAGTACAGAAACAGTTAGTAAAAAATATTCATTGTATATTTCACTAAGCACTTCACATGGACACAAATAAACTTTATTTGATGTTATTTGAACGCGTCACAATAAATTCGTTTCAGCAGGAGACTGCACAAGCACAACGTTTAACGAGAAGCAGAAAGTTAGCCGCGCTACCTTTTCCGTTCAAAAATCGACGTCTGCCCCTCCACGTGACAGGCTGACGTTTGCGGTTGACGTCGATTGGCTGACAGCCTGACACAACACATCTGACAAGTCGTTATTTACTAGTGCTGCAGTGAAACAAGTTATTTATTATCGAGACTTTATTTTGCTACAATATTTGTATTCGGATGAGATGAAGATACGAATGCGTAGGTAATAAATTATTTGAATAGCGTTGATCCAAAAACTGCCCTATATGATCTTGATCTGGATCTTGGTGGGCATGGAATCTTATATTCCTAACCGCTGGATCCCGGCAGGAGCTAGGAAACGACCGTGGTTTAATCGGCTTTGCAGAGAAACTAGGATGTTGAAAGAAACTGCCTACAGAGCTTGGACCACGGTTCGCGCTAACTCAGATCCTAGCATCTCTGAAGTGAAACGCAAACTGAATGCCGCCTCGAGGGCCAGTAAAAGAGCGGTTGCCAGGGCTAAGTTCGATTTCGTCGGCAGAATTGGTCAGCGACTAGCCGGCTACCCTTCTGGAAGTCGTGAATTCTGGTCGCTCGCCAAAGCTGCCGATTGAAACTTTTGTCGGTCGGGATTACCACCTCTACATAGACTGGATGGTAGTCCGGCCCAGAGTGCCAAGGAGAAGGCCGACCTTTTGGGTTCTCTCCTTGCCTCCAACTCGACCATGAACGATGGAGGTGCGCTTCCACCTGGTATACCTTGGTGTGGCACTTCCATGTCAGAAATTAAATTCAAGCAATGGGACGTCAGGCGGGAGCTTCAATCCCTAGATATTCATAAGTCAAGTGGGCCGGACGGCATTCCCGCGGTGGTACTTAAGCGGTGTGGTCCGGAGTTGTGTCCAGTACTTACTTACACGTCTTTTCACGCTGTCATACTCCATGAAGCAAGTCCCGGCGTCGTGGAAGATCGCGCACGTGCATCCTGTGCCCAAGAAGGGTGACAGGATCGACCCGGCCAATTATAGGCCTATAGCCGTCACCTCCCTTTTATCTAAGGTGATGGAGCGTATAATTAATACACAGCTCCTGAGGTACCTTGAGGAACATGACCTGCTCAGTGACCAGCAGTACGGTTTCCGTCACGGTCGCTCGACGGGCGATCTTCTTGTGTACCTCACACACCGCTGGGCGGCGGCTATCGAGAGTAAGGGTGTGGCCCTAGCAGTGAGCCTCGACATTTCGAAAGCCTTTGACCGGGTCTGGCACCGTAGTCTTCTTACGAAATTGCCCTCCTATGGACTGCCCGAGAGTTTATGCGGATGGGTAGCTTTCTGGCCGGTAGAAGCATTAGGGCCGTCGCTGACGGCAGCTGTTCTGACATGGCCATAAACGCTGGAGTACCACAAGGCTGTGTTGTCCCCTACTTTGTTTATGCTGCATATCAATGACATGTTGTCTATTGACGGCATTCATTGTTATGCGGACGAAAGTACGGGCGACACTTATTACACGGGCCGTCCCGGTATCTCTCGGGTTGCAGTGGAAGATAGTCGTGAACAACTTGTGTCTGAAGTCGAGGCTACTCTCACCAGAGTGTCCGATTGGGGTCGACAAAATCTTATCCAAAAGTTGTCACTGTGTGTGAGTGGCATCTTTGCCTTTAGTGATGTCTAGGAAAATAGCCAGAGATTCGCCGTGCCTCTTCATAGTCTCATCCCAGGTGTGTGTTATGTACGCTAGGAGGTCACACGTTGATCGTTTCGGCCTGAAGCCATATTGACGATCGTTAATTAAGGAGTGATCCTCCAGGTAGCGCATGAGCTGTTTGTTGATAATTAGCTCGAACACCTTGCATATGACGGTGGTTACGGCACGGCTCAGCACCACCACCGGAATGCCATCGGGACCACTTGCTGTCTGCGTGTCGAGTGACCGTAGCACCGTTTGCACATCGCACTGCCAGATTACAATAGTTAGCATATGGGTAAATCAGGCCCTCAGGGACAGAATGGCCCGATGATCACAAGAAGTGAAGCTAACACTTTTGAAAGTGATTTGACAGTCGGTCTACACGGGCAGCTTGTGGAATATACAGTTCGCGTGCAGTACAATTGCGCTCTCAAAATGCTGTTGGCGCTCACATGACATAGCATGGGAGCGCCAACAACGCGAGAGAGAACATGTCAGCAAAAATGCTCGAAGCGCAACATTAGTTGCGCATCGGGCATGTTTGCTGACACGTGTATAGATTGCTTGCCGTTTTGATTGCCGACGTTCAAAGAACTGCATTCCTGGTGTTCGAACTGAGGAGTAGCACCAGCACCAGCAGCATCATGAAAGCGTTTGTTTATCGACCTGATTGCTCCTTTTCGTGGCACTGGACGTGTCTGCACGTGTACGGGTCTGGTAATCTGGAAAGAAGACAGAGGTAGGACCAATATGAATTGTTTTAATTATAATTGTTGATCATTGTTTTGTGGTGTAGTTGTAGACACCCATCCTTACAGTTTGTTATGATTTTATTAACATTTTGAAGATTATTTTTTGCAATATCAAATCAATGACATTTTATTGTTTAAAATTTTTACGTTTATATTTTTATATGACGATATCATGTAAAATTATCGTCTGTATACCGACTCTTTTTTACTTTAAAACAAAAAGTAAATTCATTATAGAGCAAATTCAACCCATGAGAGGCACGGGTTAAAGATTTTTTTTTTCGCTCTAAATTAAATTATAGACTAGCTACTAGCATATTTTTGTTAAACATATTACATATTAATCTCAGCAATAGCATAATGGTGGTGTATTATTTGTCGTCTGATTGCGTATGTAATTGTAATTAAAATTTATGCCAAAGAAAACTTTCTATCGACATAATTGTGAATTCACATCACTTTGAAATCGTTCGGAAACAGACAGTACCAAAGACAATTCACAAGAATTAAGGCGAAAATACACAAGCCAGTAAGTAAAACAGATCAGTAGCTTGTAAGCAAGTTAACGTCACATGCAATAAAACTACTTGCACACATTGAATATAATTTGCTAGTTAAACTTGCATACGATATGCGTACTTGCATGCTTGTTTTTACATGTTTTAAAGGATGCAAGTGTGCCAGCTACCATCGTTAGGTGTATAGTCCGTTCATAGTTAATTTACCTCTAGCGCTAATGTTGGCTTGCTTGATTTTCGTGTTACCATACTAAGATTTTGTTTATCCCATGTACTGTAACCCTAAAGTCGAAACTTATTTTCTTTTTTGTTGCCGTTTTTCGGGCGCGGAAATTATTGAGATGTGGAAGGAGTAACTTCGCCCTCCTTGGTGATGGCAATGAGTGTCTTTTTTAAATACCTATCCATATCAATTAAAATAAAACTTAAGTACAAGCTTATAATATCAGAATCACGTGATTAGTAAAGTTATGTATATTGATAATTCGATATTTACATAAAAAATAATTGTTAGTGCCAATGTTTACATCTTATAATTTCCCCTATTACGCGACAAAATGTCTTAAGCTGGCACTCATAGGGGGACTTTACTGCAATACCAACATACAAAAAACGATCTGTCAGAGGTAAATAAACTGTGAACGGACTATAATCAAAGACTTCTATATAAACTGAGGTAGACGCGCCGTACTCTATCAAACGAGATTTCAAAAGCAATCCTCAAATACACACATTACTAAGACTACACTCACTTATAAATATTTTTTACGTAATTGTCACCACACACAATAGCAATATACGAATAGAAAAAGAGTAAAAGAGAAGGTGTATGGACTCCGATTGCAAGTCGAGCTCGAAGTTTTGACTCATAACAGTGCGAGCAACGCTGCTAATTGGCGCAGTTTATAGGTTTCAAAAATCGGTGCGTAGGGCACGTCTACCTCAGTTTATATAGAAGTCTTTGACTATAATACGTCCACATTACGTCGTCACTAAAAATAGAAGCACGCAAGAACCCAAATTACAGGAAAGTTCAACTTTAAAAAAAAGTTTCTATGTGTGTGAGTAGCTTAAATTTAATCTGCCAGTAACTTGCATTTGTATGCTGTGAAGAAAACAGATCAGTAGCTTGTGCTACTGATCTGTTTTACTCACAGACATCTAGGAATATGTCTGTGGTTTTACTGGCATGTGTATTCCCGTCTTTATATTATGTTATATTATGGTACCGTATACGTATGTATAGCCGAAGCTAGCTACGCGAATTTGGCGGAATATTTTGAAGCGAATTCTGAAATAGTATGTCGCTAGGTTGTATACATTTTCAAAATTAGTGTATTTTCGAGTGTTTTTTAGGGTTCCGTAGCCAAATGGCAAAAAACGGAACCCTTGCAGATTCGTCATGCCTGTCTGTCCGTCTGTATGTTACAGCCACTTTTCTCCGAAACTATAGGGCCTATGCTGTTGAAATTTGGTAAGTAGGTATTCAGGGTTTCTTCAAACCCATATACGGATATGGATTACTTATCTATGGATAGGTCTTCATAAATGCTATTGAGGGTCCTTACTTACATTATTTTTTTCCAACTTCTAAAATAAGAGAATGATAAATCTAAAAGATATATGTGATGTACATTGCCATGCAAACGTCCACCGAAAAGTCTAGGTAATAAATTTCAATTTAACGAGCCACGAGAATTTAAAAAAAGCAAAACAAATTTTCGCCTAGAAAACTCACTGCCACAGCGAACGTGTTAAAACATCAATCAAAGTTGCAACGAACTACAAGAACCTTTATATTAATAGAATACTTATATTATACTAGCTGACCCGCGCAACTTCGTTTGCGTGATAAATGAAAAACCACTCGACCGATTTTGTGCAAAACTTCACATAAACCATCTTCTAAATAGTCCGAACAAAGCCTAAATATTTGGTTTGGATAGGTGAGCCCGTTCTTGAGTTATAAAATTACAACGAAAAGTGGCATTGATTTTTATATAGATAGATAATCTGTGATATTATGTTAGGTAGGTACCTACTTGCTGCTACGGAACCCTTCATGGGCGAGTCGGACTCGCACTTGGCCGTTTTTTTAATGTAGGTAATATTTGTTTAAAGAACTACATACATACCTATTTTGATTAGGTACAGTAAAAAAAAATATTACAAAGAGTGAGTGAGCGAGTGTTTTGTGCATAGATTTAGAATTTTTCGCTATGGTTTTGTGTGTATCAATGGTGTATTCATAAACAAACATAAAAGTTCGAAAAATTGCACTGGTGTTGGGATCTGAAGGAAGAGGAAGATGACTGAATGACAAAAACAAGATTTGGAATTATGGTATTAGTAGTTTAGTTTTGCGCAAAATAGTCAGGACTAGCTTTTGCCCGCGACTTCGTACGCGTGAAAATTATGTTATAATGCCAATTTGATTGCTCTCTGCCTAGCCCCTAGGATATTTAGCGTGATAATATATAGTCTATTTGAAGACACTACCCCTAGGTAATATTTCTACAAAATTTGAATCAAATCCATTGAGTACTTTTCGAGATCCTTCCGGACAAAGCAAAGCAAACAGACAAACAGACAAAAATTTTTCTAACTACATTTTCGGCTTCGGTATCTTATGTTGAACACCCAGCGAGTATTTTTTTTATAATGTTTCCAATTAGTCCACTCAACAAATGACTGAATGGGAGGTGTAGCGTGCGTTAGCTGGCACCTAAGCGATTTCTTCAGAAAGTTGTTCAGGGTGCTTAGGGAGTGAACATACTAAAAGTCCCCGCGCCTAGGGGGGGAGCCGGAGGGAGGGGAGGGGTTTAAAGTTCCCATTTTTAGGGTTTTCGCTAATATCTTCAAATCGGTGAGTCGTAGAGAAAAAGTATCTCCTGTGCAATTAAAGCTTATAAAATTCCTTCACCTCATATGAGACTATCACGAGGTAGTTTTGTGTGATGAAGAATGACATAATAACATCTTTAATACTTAAACTTACACGTAGAAAACAACGTAGTAAACTCTTCACCTTATTGTAACCGCCATTTAAGAGTATGGCACAGAGCCATCTATCGAGCTACTTAGCAACTCTGATATCAATGAACGATATTGCAATCATTTTTATACATTGATTTGATGTCTCCGACTCAATCTATAGATTTTAATATTTTAAAGCAATTAGTATGCTAACTTTTTCATAATATTTTATTATAAAGTGAAAAAAAGACAACTTGGCCCAGACGGGACTTGAACCTTGCCCTGGATTAGGCAAAGGTTGCGGGTTCAAGTCCCGTCTGGGCCAAGTTGTCTTTTTTCACTTTATAATAAAATATTATGAAAAAGTTAGCATACTAATTGCTTTAAAATATTAAAACGTAGTAAACAATGCCCAATCAATTAATAAATCTAAAAAGTTCTTGTGAATAAATCAAAAAGTCTTTAGCAGTTCTCTGCTGGACTTAGGCCTACGCCACACACAACACACGACCCTGCGCCTTCCACCCTCCCAGCCTGCGACCTTTCTGTCGGAAATCCTGGGACATCTTCCCGAGGGCTTCCCCGGAGCTCCGGACCGTAGGCAGAGTGGTAGGGCACGTGTGGTTTTAGCCGCTAAGAGCCGGTATAGGATCCATGAGGGATTTCCATACGTAAGAAAAAAAGGCCCCTTGTGGCTACGAGGTTCCGTGTTGCGACCGGTAAGAGTACAAAATGTCCAACGCCACCCCAATACATCCCGAGAGTGTCGTAAGTGGCGACTAAGGTAACACTTTCGCAAAAAGATCCATTGCGTAGAGAAAGACAAGAAAGCCCCTAGTTCTTCTTCGTTCTCACCAGACTGCCCCTCTCTGACACGTACATTGTGAAAGTGAAAGTTCAATCCGATTGACGTTGTCATTTTTGTTTTATTTCAAACTTTGAACAGAAAATCCACGTGACCTAGTGACGTAGTTTAATGCGACAGAGTCACAGCTACAGACAAAGTCCCGCCATAAGCCCCTCTGCTCTCTATCTTATAGAGAGGGGCTAAAAACTTCAAATTAAACCCGGTTGTCAGTAAAATGACAATCGTTAAGCCAAGTTGAAGGTCTTATGGGCGGCTTGAAAATTTCAACAGCGGGTCGCGGCAACCTGCGCCTGTCCATTTCAACACGGCAATGGGCGTATACTATGCCTCTGCCTACTCCTTCGGAGATAAAGGCGTGACTATGTATGTATGTAAGAAAAAAAGCCTGTTACATTTTCCTAGGTCGTCGGTCCATCCATGGCGGGTCGACGTCCTGCCCTAAGTTAGCCAAGTTGCAGTCTCCACTCCAGACCTCGTTTTCTCAATCGCCCGTCGTCGTGTGCTCTGCAGACATGACCACCCACTACCACTTCAATGGGCTTGTTCTGCGAGTTATACCGACCACTTTAATTAGTTCTCTGCTAAAATACTTTAAGCATAGCCCGTTCCATAGCTCGCTGCTCAACTTTAACGGTATGGGGTATTAAAGGCTAACCGTACCGTAAGTATCTACAGTGGTTGTGGATTTTCCTTTTCAGACATTGCGGCATCGGCGAATCGAAAACTCGACGCAGTTTACTGAACGCGCTGCCCAGCCTGCTATGATATAATTATTGTAAAGAACGAGGCAGATGACGTTCTACATAAGGTTTTAGTTTCAGTGAACCACAACGCTATCTTGCTTAGTGTACTTCCCTACGCTACATATAGTTGAGCTTAAAACTCGTCCTGTTAAGACAGGTTGAATACTATTTTTGCATGGATCTTTCTTAAATTGTGCCATCTTATCAGTGAACGAATCGTAATTTAGAAAACATATTGATATATTATGTAGAAAGAGAGAGACACGACCTGTGCAAGTGCCGGGGGTCGCGTTGCGATGTAAACAAAAGCAGGACCGCGTGAGGAGGGGCGGCGTGCGCATGCGCGGGGCGGGGTGGGGTGCGGTGGGGTGCGGCGGGTGCGCGCGGCGCGTGCGCAGGGCGGGCGGGCGGCGCGCCAGTCCGCGCGCGCCCTCGCCATGGCTCGGTGGCTGCAGGCTCTGGCGGCCGTGCTGCTGCTCGCCGCCGCCGCCGCGCGCAAGTCGCCCCCCGCCGCGCCCCCGCCCGCGCCCAAGGTCGAGCCGCACATCGAGGAGGTCACCGCCAAGCAGCTGGAGCGAGTGCTGGACGACAAGGACTTCGTGGCCGTCTACTGGTGTAAGTGCTGCTCTCTGCTGCTCTCGCGCGCCGCCGCCGCCCCGCACCCGCGCCTCGCCCGCCGCAGCGCCGGCTCGGCGAGCTTTCGAAAGCTGGCCGCCGGCCAGGGCGGGGGCGGGCGGTCGCCGCCGTGTCGAAACGTCTGCGACGGCGCCCGTCCAAATGGGTTACCGTCGAGTTAATGATCTTCGAACGGGCCGACGGGAGGACCGCTCGTCGGACCCTTCGGCCGTGCGCATGATATTTTTGCAGCGAGCGACGCGGTCCGTCGTGTGCGAGTTATGCAACCGTGCCGCGCCGCCGCGGAGACAATAAAACTTGACCCCGCAGCCGACCGCTGCGGCCGTCGGCGCAGCCTAAAATGGTACCGAGTCTCGTTTTCCACCGTTCCACCGATGCTGGCTCCGCCAAGGCCGCAGGGCGCCTACGCTCGTAGCTCGGCTAAAACTGTGTGCCACGGCATATTCCTCTGAAATAGACTATCATTGCGCGGTATCGGCATGCCGTCTATTTTCTTTTGTCGCCAACTGTCTGTGTGATTTGCGTGTTGCTACGTCAAATTCTTTATGATAATTATTTCATGCAAGTGCCTGCGGTGCATATAGTGCGTATGGGTATGCGAGTACCTATCTGCTATTAGGCGTAGGCTAATTCGTCTGATACTCATTAATTATCTTGACATATCTGTAGTTGTCATGTCCACTACCCATCTCTCACTCATCCGTAAGATGCATTTGGTCTAAGTCTAGACACAAAAAGTGTCATAAATCACTGTCGGTACCGGCACCGGTGCAAGATTGTCTCTTGGCTAAGAAACTGAATTGTTGCGAGCTATCTTCAGACGCTTTTTGGTTACCTTTTTCATTTAAGATTCGAAATCCTGAGTTCGGTTGCGCTTGAAGACATGATTACATGACACGATTTGGATAAACAAACAAGAAGTCAACAACCTTTCTTGAACCACATCTAAGATATTTACTAATACAAACCTAGATATTGAAATAATGTCAACTTGTAGTAGAGCTTCCAACATGTCAATAGAATCTATGCAAATTACTTAATCACAATAGGCCTAATAGGTCTAAAAGGGCTCATAGTGCAGCGGGAACATACATCTTGTACATTCTGCATTCGCAGGACATCATCACTATAATATGATACCTTGATGAACATACATGAACATACATAGGCAGAGGCCTATACCGGCCCACATTTCACCGTGTACAATTCGGCCCCACGTAACAGGTGGTGAGCCCATCGCCGTGTTGAAATGGACCGCCGTCGTCAGAGCCTCGTCCGTTGTTCAGCAGGTGCACGAGCTTGCACGTGAGGTTGACTTGGGCCCGAAGGTGTTGGTAGGGCCCCACTACACCTTAATGAACCATGAAAAGCTTTTAGTTTTACAAAAATAGTCCCAGAAAATGATACAGAAAAGACATAATTACGAAAATGTGTTCTTACAACTGTTTCGATTGGAATACTTCCAAAATCAAGAATGCCATCAACTTTAATGCGTGGCTTAATAAAATTGCTACGATTTGTTCAAGAACACAAATATCTATTATGAAATTAACAAGAGCTGTTGACGATGTAACTGAGTGAGTTCGTAGTCCATTGAAACGTATAGTACTTAAATAAACTCATCTAAGCAAAGGAGAGTTTTACGATGAGCTCAAAGAATCGTTTTTCACGAAGTTGATTGTCAAATCATTGTTGTTCCTGTACAGGAATATGAACGCGGAGATGAGCGTTGGTTTTAGAGAAAGCCTTTGAGATATGTTAGCTCTACTAAGTACTAGCGAAACTGACGACGCGACAGTGCATCCAAAATCTCTAGACAGAACTAATACTGATTAAACATCAAGATGTTATTGGCTCTTTTGGTCGATAGAGTGGGTAAATTGTTTGGACTGAGGGCATTGTCATGGTTCCGACTTTATCTGCCTCAATAATCACTGTAGAAAGTGGAACTTTTTCAGAAATAGGTACTTATATAGGTATATGTTTTCTACATCAGTTTTCAATCAAAAAAGCAAGGTTAATGTAGTTTAAATACTTAGTAATGCACACTGCATCTATCTGACAAATTCGCACACACAACAAGTCCAGATGCCCTACATTTTGCCTGTTAAGATGGCAATAAATTCTATCTTTATCTTCAAATATTTGTAGTATATTATGCAGTAGCTCAGGAAGATATTTAAGTATAAGTTCTTAAAATAAAATAGGCTTACTAGAATCTGCAACAGATATGAAAATAATACCCATCCCATCAAAAACAAAACGTATAAAACCCAAGTCGCTACCGTAAAAGTAGTGAGATTCGTGTATATTTATCAATTCAATGTCTACATATAATCAACCATAAAACCTTTTGTGTTTTAAATAAGTAAAAAGATTGACTTGACCATCGCATGAAAACATAATGTAAAACAAGTAATAGGTGCCTTATATTAAATTAGATTAAGTAATGCGATTACCAAGTCAATCTATTTACTTATATTAACAATAGCTGACCCTCGCAACTTCGTTTACGTCACATAAAGTCTATGAAAGGAGAGGTTGCTTTTTCACCGCTAAGCAAACCCCAATTACTGTAGCGCCGCAATTTCAGGGCACATCTCTTTCCATCTCCAAAAGTATAGGGATCCTTGGCGTTGACATCTCCAGTGACATTTGGAGGACAAGGCTAAGCTGGCGTCCAAGAAGCTGGGTGTGCTCAACAGGGCGCGGCGGTACTTCACTGCGGCGCAAACACTGCTTCTCTATAAGTCGCAAGTGCGGCCGCATATGGAGTACTGCTGTCACCTCTGGGCGGGAGCACCTGAATATCAGCTTCGTCCATTTGGCTCGGTGCAAAGACGAGCTGTGAGCAAAGAAGAGTTGTCAACGATCCTGTACTTACAGCTGGTGTGGAACCTCTTCGCGACAGGAGAGACTTTGCCTCCGTAAGCGTGTTCTACCGCCTGTACAATGGTATGTGCTCTGAGGAATTGTTTGATATGATGCCCACGGCTACGTTCTATCATCGCACTGCTCGCCACAGACAGGGAGTTCATCCTCACACTCTGCGTCCGGTGCGTTCCAGCACGGTTAGATCCGATAGGTGTTTTCTTCCGCGCACGCTCAACTTGTGGAATGACCTCCCTGCCTCGGTTTTCCCAAACGCTTACAGTATGGGGTTCTTCAAAAGGGGTCTTAGAAGGTTTTTGCAGGGTCGGCAGCGCGAGTGTGGCACCTCTGGTGTTGCAAACGTTCATAGACTGCGGTGACCACCGGTCCTTCTGGTGGGCCGTATGCTTGTCTGCCACCTTAGTGATAAAAAAAAGGTATTTCTTTATTAAGCAGCGTGTGAAACTGCCCTGTTTGCTTAATCAAAAAAGAGCGTAAAGACTATGTCTATTCTAAAACAATTCAGTCACTTTCTTTTATGATTAAGCCAACACCCTGTCAGTTTGGATTTACCCTCACATTCAAAGGAACCCTTGAATTCTAGGCTTTGCGAAACTTGAGATGTCTCTAATTCCTGAACTACAAAACCACAATTTTTGGAATCAGACCGCGTATTGAGAAGTTACAACTAAAAAACCATTTTGTCTTTCATCCCCTCTCCCCAAGGAACCGCGCAAAATATCGGAATCAAAAGTATCCTAGAATCTTCCTCGGATTAAAGGTCAGATTGTACTAAGTTCCATTTAATAGATTCAGTAGTTTCGGCGTGATACTTATTCGGGATACAGACAGACAGACATGAAAAATTTAAATTACAATTTTGGCTTCAGTATCGATTAGAGAACGCCCTACAATTAAAATTTTCTAAATTTCTTCCTTGTACAGAATCTCGACCCTCAACGGTTTCAGTATATTATGTATAGATTTGACAATCAATCAAATCAGACTCTTTTAGCCATTTGGGGAAATGACATTTGGTTTACTTACGACAAGCACTAATGCTGGGATGTTGTAGTTGATATGATATCAGAACTACAGACAATGTCATGGGTACCGCAAGAATATCGGTGCAAATAGCATCACATTTATATCCCGTCAGTTAGTCCAGTCATTACGTCGAAAAAATCGGGTTAGAAATGCAAATGAACCGAGAAAGCCAAATTTTGGATATTACGTGGGGAGGGGCTAGAAAAGCTTAAGTTCAAATTGTCGACCAAAATAACCCGGTGGGTTTTCCGCCATCTTGAAAAAAGGGTAATATTCAGTTTTTTCATCATAATTCGGTTCCCCGTTGAGATACGAAAATTTTACACAAAAGTTTTATGTTGCTCTCTGTACGATCTACAATTAAGGTCAACACATTTTTCACGTATCGATCACCGTTATCGAAATATCGATCCAAAAAGCCATAAATTTGGGGAGAAAAAATTGTTTTTAGCTATTTCCTTCTTTCTCGTGAAAGATATCGAAAAATGCCCGTAATGAAAATTGGTGAGCGTGTTCAGACCTACAAATTCGTTTTTTTATTTTTTATTTTCGATAAGAATTACGACCTCTAGCGCGGCGCAAAGTCAGTAAGACTGTGCCGGTTTTGATTTAGCCGCTCACACGGTTGTATCCATACGTCAAAATGGATGAATGGATGTTCAAGCAATTATTGCAATACAAAATAAATTAATAAACCAGCCAAATTATAAATCAAACACATGAAAATTATTGATCAAATAATTTTTATGCAGAAAAAACAATAATTACAGGTGGTAATTTTTTTCACATGTTTTTCGCCGTTTCGATGGTCCTGGCTGTAGAAGTTCTTCCTCGGTAGACTCTTCGAGTCGTGAAAACTCTTGAATCGCAGTAAATGATGCTGGGACGGTTGAATAAACATAATCATCATCATCGTGATCGTCGTTGAATAAAATCTCGACTCTGGCGACATTGTTGCATGTCTGTCCACTACAGTGCAGGCAAATAACGGAGCAACTAATTCCAGCTTTCCTGCACCCACAAGCAGCCTCAGCCCACTTTCCTTTACATTTGCACGAAATGAGTTTTAAAAGTTCAGGTGGAGCGGGTGCGCCTGTGGTGCAAATTGGTTCAAGCCCGTAATTCGTCTGTCGCCAACCCCATTCCTGAGGATCTTTGAAAATTCCGAGCCACGTTTGTAGCTGTAGATATGTCCGGAAAACGTGTTGGCGGACTGCGCTTTCCGTTGGTGGGAGTAGTGAAAGATTATTCGTCTTATTTGTCGTCATTGATTTTGCAAAGCGGTGTAATCGCAAACTATCCATTGTTGTATTCTCTTTACGACCACCATACAGAGCGATAAGGAATAGTTTTCCCGCGCAAGCTAGCATCTCCGGATCGACCTTTTCTTGCTTGAATAGTTCTACCGATGACCGGAGGTTCGGGTTCTTCTCGAGGGTGCTGATGAATTTCGACTTTCCAATATTATAAAAAGACGACGTGGTGTCACAACCGCTGAAAGCATGGATGAACACGCTCAACTAGGTCTGAACACGCTTAACAATTTTCTTTATGGACATTTTTCGATATATTTCACGAGAAAGAAGGAAATAGCTAAAAACAAATTTTTCAGAAAAAGCCGTTTTTGGATCGATATTTCGATAACGGTGATCGATACGTGAAAAATGTGTAGACCTTAATTGTAGATCGTACAAAGAGCAACAAAAAACTTTTTTTAATATTTTCGTATCTCAACGGGGAACCGAATTATGATAAAAAAACTGAATATAACCCTTTTTTCAAGATGGCGGAAAACCCACCAGGTTATTTTGGTCGACAATTTGAACTTAAGCTTTTCTAGCCCCTCCACACGTAATATCCAAAATTTGGCTTTCTCGGTTCATTTGCATTTCCAAATGTATATAATGACTGGACTAAGTCAGTTTACCACTTCTTTTTTTATTGGGGATACGGATACTTAGCATGTCATTGAGTGCAGCAAAATTATTGCTATGCTCTCACACAAATCACATAGGTAGGTACGTACTTTTGTATTCATGATATTTCTTTTAGTAATTTTTGTGTATCTGTCCTGACTCACGTTAGACAGTAAAGTGATGTCTTTTAAAAACGTTGAACATTCCTGTTAGACAATTTTTAGTATCGTAAAAAAAATATTCTACCGCATAGTGTTCCGAAAGACATTAGGATCAAACATTTTTACAAATTCACAAAACATTCCTCCTAATTCTGCTTCTGCATAATCACATAATAAACACTAAACGTTTTAGAGAATTTAGAGAGAATAGAAAAATTGAAAAATTTACAACACTATTTTATTTTGTAGAATTGAGATGGGTCCGCGGTTCTCGACCAAGGTCTTACCACATTTTTGATGAACAGAACCACTAAATTCACTACTTAAAATAGAAATTCCATCAAAACCAAGAAATTTATGGTCATTTACCTGCACAAGCAATAGTCATCTCAACTTCACCCTGATCGACTTCAGGGATGTAGAGTTATAGATATCTTGTTATTGTATACTTTTGCATGAGAAAACTTGAGGAATTTTTATTACTTATATAGGTAGTTTTCGTTTATACCGTTCGATCTAAGATAAAATCAATACATTCTACACGTTCTTGCAACGCCCACTCCTACAGTCCATTCAGAAACCTTGCCCAGAACGGAGTAAATGCGTGCCAATTTAAGCTGTCAACGTCATGGGGATCTCTTACGTATTTGTTGTTTCTAGCGATATGATTCAGAAGACATTAAAAATAACTACATATACATGAACGGGGTCGATCTTCACGTCATCCTGATGTTATGAACACAAAAAAAACTTATAAAAAGCACCGGAGAAACTTAAGATTTTGTTTTACTGACATCCTTGTTGGCAGAAGTATCTTTGCGTATCTAAAGTCATAAAATATAGCTAGTTACTCATGCCACGAAAATTTCGGGAACATGCCAAATAATAACGGCAGAACCAATTCAATGCAAATAACCCATCACATAATGGTTTGTTTAAGCGTGAAATTTTATAGAGAGTCTGGAAATCACAATTTTGATATTTAAACTAGTGTATTACCATTATTACAAAACACATTGCCCATCTTTCTTAGCTGTTCATTATTATCGGTTTACTAGTCAATGTCAAGTGCGTACGGTGAGACAGGATTCTAAACTAGCCTATGAATGAATGTCATATGGTGTTTCACAGGGCATAAACTTTGGGCCTTCTTTATAGAACATCGATTACCACTATTATACGTTATCTAGCGATATCTAGCATTATTATCTATTTAAATGGTTATAAGACTTATTAGTCACTAGCTGACCCTGCAACTTCGTTTACGTCACATAAGGTGTATGAAAGGAGAGGTATTTCTTCATCAGACTCATCAAGCAGCGTGTGAAACTGCCCTGTTTGCTTAATCATAAAAGAGCTTAAAGATTAAGTCTATTTTAAAAACAATTGTTATAAAATAGTCTTAAATATTAAGCTCTTTTATGATTAAACCAACACGCCAGTTTAGGTTTACACTCACATTCAAAGAAATCCCTACAATTAAAATTTTCAAAATATCTGATTCTTCAAAGTGTAAATTTTTTATTTATAAACCGATTGACATAAAATAAACGCTAAATGTTAAGTGGAGCAAATCTCAACACATAAAAAAACGGCATTGCAATCGGTTAAGCGGTTACTGAGATTAGCGTGCACAAACGTACAGACAAACAGATATACAGACATACAGACAAACAGACAAAAATTCTAAAAATCATTGTTTTGGGTTCTATTGCGTTCATAAAGCCACCCTATAATATTTTTTCTTATTTATCTTCCATGTACAGACAGCGACCTGTTACGATTTTATTATATGTTTTGATGATATTGATTTGCCTACTTCTTTTACTGCTCGTACTTTGTCGCACGCCAAATGGCCAGGCGCAGGTTGATGCACATGCTCTTGAAAATTTACAAGCCACCTTGACAGTCGTCGAAGCAAGATGAAAGACTTTGTCCTTCATTTTTGTTTAACGACAGCCATATTAACTGACATCTGGCACAAAAAAATATTTATTGATACTGTTGATTGATGGTAGTTGATGGAACTTGCTACACATTTGTACCGTTCCACAATATTTACTATTGTAATGTAACCTAACCGATCTCGCCTTACGGCATTCTCAAAGGCTATTTACTTGGCTATTACATGAGTAAAGATTTATTTACATTCCCAAGCACATAGGTTTATACATATAGAAATATACAGGGTGGAATTTAAAGACGGTAGTTGAAGGGAAAGTACCCTTTTTTTTTTTTTTTGTTTAACGTGAGGGAAAAATCCTCATAGGATGTTATGCCGGACTCTTTTACCGACTAAAAAACCTCACGCCACGCCTAACAGCCTATGGTTGAGAGCCCCGGGTAAGCCCTCAGGAAGGATGTCCCGTGACTCCCAACAGACGTACGGCCGCCAATGCGGCCTCGCCCAGGGGGTGGTTCGGGTGCAATCCCGCGTCTATGGGGGGTTTCGGGGGTGACCCCGCTTCTAAGGGGGGGGGGGGGGGCGTGCGTGAGTTGCTCACGTCACGCTGCCGTCATGGGCCTGCTTCTGTAAGGACGGTGAGCGGCCCTCTCACCGTCCTCAGACCCCCGGTCATGGAGGCCGATAGTCCTCGGCGAAGACACGTCGGCGGCGCCCAGGGCGCCGACTGCGGAACTCGGGTGGGAGAGTTCTCTCCCGCACCCGGCCGCGCCGCCTCCTTCGCGAGCATGACCTGCTCGCAGAAAGAGGCGGCGCAGTCCCACTTACTCCCGCTGGAGAGCATGGCTCGCACCATGGCCTCGAGCGAGAGAGTGTCCACGCCCAGACCCACTACGAGGACCTGTCGCTGTTGTGCCCACGCCGTGCACTCCACCAGAGTGTGGAGCGCCGTGTCATCGCTGCGGTCCTCGCAGTACTGACACTCGGCCGTGGTTTCCCGGTGTTTTCGCCACAGATACCTACCGAAGCTACCGTGCCCAGGGAAAGTACCCTTAATTGATAATGGCAAGTTTTGCTGAATTCTTTTCAGCAAAACTTGCCATTACTTTATTCATTCACGTTCCAATTCACATTCCTTTATTTTCAAAAGTAAGTTAAACTGCATTTAAAGATTTTTGAAAAATCACCAGCTTGAGCCGGAAATCGAACCTGGGAGATGTGAAAAAAAAAAGCATCCTGTATTTTATGATACCAACCGAAAGAGTCTTTTACATGGAACAATTTCTTTTAAGCAACATAGTATCTTAAATTAAAGGAAGTCCAAGTAAAATATGTTTTAATTGTGTAACTTACTCATTAGCTAAAGAAAAAAAAAAAAAAAAAAAAACAAGATTGTTTTTTTTCTTTCTTCTCTGTTTTGAAGTTGGTTAAAAAGTGTTCTAGTTTCGGTGAATGGGAATTAATTTTTTTCTGGTAAAACCAACCAACTTCCAAAAAAGTAGGAGGTTCTCAATATTAGACTGCTTTTTAATACGCTTTTATTAGGTCGTCGTGTATGTAACTAACAATGTAATGGAATCTAAGGAAACTAATTTTAAACCATCTTCCAAGGATCGTAGCGTCATGAAAATTGGCAGATGTATGTAGTTCTGATGACAATACAATAATGTGGTACTGCCAAACTGATATGATGATGGAGCCGGAAGATAGGCACTGAAAACAAGTGGAATCTAAGGTAGCGAATTTAACCAGCTTCCAAGGATCGTAGCGTCATGAAAATAGGCAGATGTATGTAGTTCTGATGACAATACAATAATATGGTACTGTCAAACTGATATGATGATGGAACCGGAAGATAGGCACTGAAAACAAGTGAAATCTAAGATAGCTAATTTAACCAGCTTCCAAGGATCGTAGGGTTATGAAAATTAGCAGCTGTATGTAGTTCTGATGACAATACAATAATATGGTACTGTCAAACTTATATGATGATAGAGCCGGAAGATATGCACTGGAACTTCATGATGGAATATCGTATTATATCTGTTTTTGGATTCGTCAGAAAAGTCTTGTAATGAACTTTAACCAAGCTTAGGTTTCAAGGTTACAACAAACCTTTTTTTTAATTGACTTGTAAAACTATGCAATGGAATCTCAGGTAACTAATTTAACTATCTTCCAAGGATCGTAGCGTCATGAAAATTGGCAGATGTTTGTAGTTCTGATAGCCATACAATAATATGGTGCTGTCAAACTGATGTGATGATGGAGTCGTAAGAAATGAACTGTAACTTCATGATTGAACATCGTATCATAGCTGTGTTTGGATTTGTTAGAAAAGTCTTGTAATGAACTTTGACCACGATAAGGGGTTTAAGATTATAACAAACCTGTTATATATTGAAGTTAATATTGAGTGTAAATATTGGCATACGTACCTGCATAAAATGTATATGTATTAGAGTAATAATGACATATTTTCACATTAGTCGAACTTAGTCAAAACATCATGTAATACAGAAATCCCTACTAATATTATAAATGCGAAAGTAACCCTGTCTATATGTCTGTTACGTTTTCACGCCTAAACCACTAAACCGATGTTGATGAAATTTGTTATAAAGATAGTTTGAGTTTTAGGGAAGGACATAGGCTACTTCTTGACTGACTGCGCGAAAGGAGGGTAATGATTTTATGCGATATCGACTTCTACGCGGATAAAGCCGCAGGGAACAGCTAGTAAAGGTATAAATGTTGTGACTAAAAAGTATAAAATAAATAAATGGTTTAAAAAACCCTAGAAAAATACGCTAATGCACGAAAATACCAAAAATAAATTATGGATCTTTCAAGTTGCCTCTATTTCTGGGCTGAAGTGTAAACTATGTGCTTTGAGTTATAATATTTGATTGTAAAAGCGTGGGGCGCTAGAACAAGAAATACTTTTTGTAAGCAAATTCCTATTAATACTAATCCTTATACAATAAAAATCCTGGCGAAAGCTGCATGAGGTCGCACAAGAGCATAACGTTTATGCTACCAAAGGGAACGCCTCTTCTTTCAGGCACTTAAGTAGATACATGAGGGGAATACGTTAACAGTGGCAAAATGTAGAGTTCTTGTTCGAGAATGAGATATCTTTAGTTACCGTTAAAACCCGCTTGGGGATATATGTGTTTGTATTCTTATTACATGATTACTACATATTGTACTAAATATTTCGGAATGCCGAAACTTTAAGGACCTACCTATGAATTATCTAATAGAGATCCGTAACGGTAATAGGTTTGCTCCTTTTATGCGGGCGTCACGGTAACTGGCAAAAGTGGGTGTTGAAAATGCGTAGTCGTCATTAACTACTTTACTTTTCAAGTATGTTATGCATTTCAATTAAAGCCTATCATCGTTATTACATTTCCATAATTTAAAATGATATTAATTATAGTAAAAGTCACAATAGATATATAAAAACGTGACAGTGTAAATTAATAGTTTAAAAACACGAGAAAAACACGCTTTTATAAAATGTGACCTTATCCTTAATCTGACAAGACCACATGCAGCTTCCGCCAGGAAAGTCTTGCCTGTTCCAGCGCCCCACGCTTTTGCAATCAAATATTATAACTAAAAGCACATAGTTTACACTTCAGCCCAGAAATAGAGGCAACTTGAACGATCCATAATTTATTTTTTGTTTTTTCGTGCATTAGCGTATTTTTGTAGGGTTTTTAAACCATTTATTTATTTGCTCTTTAGATAGTGCTTTACAGCTGCAGTAGCTTTACAACAAAAACACATTTTACTTGATCTTCCCTTAATTTAAGATACTATGTCGTTTAAAAGATATTGTTCCTTATTAAAGACTCTTTCGGTTGGTATTATAAAATACAGAATGATTTTGTTTTCACATCTCCCAGGTTCGATTCCCGGCTCAAGCAGGTGATTTTTCAAAAATCTTTAAATGCAGTTTTACTTACTTTTGAAAATAAAGGAATGTTTCCTTTCAGCAAAACTTGCCATTATCAATATTAAGGGTAGGTACTTTACCTCCAACTACCGTCTTTAAATTCCACCCTGTATGTCTCCCACTAAGTGGTAATTCTCCTGGGCAAGCATAACGCGCAGTGATCGTTTACAAGACACTTACTTAATTACGACCGTTTCTTCTCTTCCTTTATTAACTGTTACACCTGAACTGGACTGAAAATGAGAGTGACCACCACAAAATAAGACAAGATAAATTTGTAATCGTCTATAGAGCGCTCGCCGTCCACTATTCAACGTACGCCTTTCTCAAATTAAGACACTGTTTGGCGTTTTTGTACCACACTGACCAGAGGAATTGGTAGTGGTTTTCATCTCAATGTTTTCCTTCTCTGCGCCATAGCCTCGTTTGGTTAAGTCTCTGAAAATCTTTGTAGGGTTTTTGAGTACCCCTGCTGGAGGAAATATATCATAACAACTACTTATACATACTATTATAAATAGTGATGCCTTAAAAAGAGGAAGAAGAGATTCACAGTCTTAGTATCACTCTTAAGGTGTATCACCTAGTGTCGTCTTGGTCTTGCACTTTTAGAACTCCTCTGGTATCTGTTGCAGTCTTGAGACTTGCGGCATACACAAAACAAGAATACTGACCCAAATAGTATACGATATTGACTGTAATAAAATATCATGTCTGGTCGATACTGAACTTAGTCAACTGTATCTTAAATGTTCCACGTTTATGTTTAGTGGCTGAAACAGACAGACTACCAGACAACAAATGTAATAAAAGTGTTATTGGCCTAGTCATTTAAACAAAAGTTTCTTAAAAGTAGCTTTTCACCACATGCACCTGTTCACCACAGCAAATAGTTTTTTTTATTTATACCACTAAAGTGGCAGACAGGCATACGGCCCCACCAGATGTACCGGTAGTCACCGCAGCCTATGGACGTTTGCAACAACAGAGGCGCCACAATCGCGCTGTCGACCCTGTAAAAACCTTCTAAGACTCCTTGTGAAGAACCCCATACTGAAGGCGTTTGGGAAAACCGAGGCAGGGAGATCATTCCCCAACCTAAGCGTACGCGGAAGAAAGCCTCTATCGGATCTCACCGTGCTCGAGCGCTCAGGACGCAACGTGTGAGGATGAATACTTTGTCTGTGGCGAGAGGTGCGATGATAGAATGTAGCCGTAGGCATCATATCAAACAATTCTTCAGAGCACAAACCGTTGTACAGGCGGTAGAACACACACAGAGAGGCAAAGTCTGTCCTGTCACCAAGAGGTTCCACACCACCTGCAAGTATGGGATCGTTGACAACTCTCATAGCTCGCCTTTGCACCGAGTCAAATGGTTTATCGAGAAGACAGAAAAGCTGTGACTAGTGTAATGTGAACGTAGAAAATGCCTCTGCCCAAAGGCGCCTTACGTAGTTCTTTCCACGTTCACTAAATATAAATTTGTTAGCAATCATGCCACAATTCATAATAAGCACAATCAAGAAGTTTATTCGCACGCATAAAATTTTGATGTATGAATTTCGTTTCATCCACCCACTAAACTTGAAAGCATTGAAACACTGAACTACTAAACTGTTTTGTAAGTCAGGTTCCGTTTAATTTTAATGAAATTGACATTCCAAATATGTAGTAACAAAAGCATTAAAAGATTTTATCGATGATACCTTGCTCGGAGTAATAAACTGAACTTAGGGCATCAAAAATCAGCTCATGACATTCCACTGCTGAACGTAAGCCTCTCCCTCAGAGATATGAACATTAGAACCTACTAAATCATACTCTAAGGCCTCTCCCAACTGTCTCTATAGTAAACGGTTGTACGGTTCCTCATTTCAATATTTTTTGACATGATTCTTCAAATTTTGATTCCATATGCTATCCAGACTCCAAAACCAAAAGTTCTGTGTTCTACATTAAAGTTAGCTTTAGCCGACCTGACACTGTATTACAGGCAGTCACTTCTTTCTACGGTATTCAAAATCCATTTTCCTGACACACTGTCAGTTCATTATTTGTAGCATTGCAGCGTTCGTGTTGGCAGAAGTTTTCCACTAAGCATCTACATTAAAACAACGTGATTTATTTGAATAAAAGCTTTACCATAAGCTGCCTTCGGGATTGAACTTAACGGGATTTACAGACAAAATAACCTATGTAAGTTAAGTTATATTTTCGGTGTTAGGATTTCATGACTCCTTTGCCTTACCATTACCAAAAGGTTTTGAGTTGATCGAATGCACTGTTGAAACTTCTCATCTTTCTACATAACCAAGGCTACTGCAATACGGCAGAAATCATTTCAAATATATTAATAAGACGCGAAAGGAAGAATTAAAAATCGTTCAGTTTAAAAGACGAAATTAATTGAACACTGTTCTGGTAGTACCTACTCACAATAAGCGTCTTACACAGATTAGCAAAGTTTTTCAAGACACGTGACTTGTGTCCTAATATTTAGATTTGAATCCTCGTCATTGGCATTGTGTCTCATTACCACAATTTAACTACAAAATTGTCATTACGTATACTGGTATAAATATTGGGATTTGCGTCGTCAGGACGATGTTTCGTTACATTTATGAGATAAATTCCAAACGCTCTATCCTTGGACCCTTCACCCCTGGTATTTTTTATTTTCAAAATATCCCGTTGCAATGAAAACCGTCTGCACAAAATCTATAATTTTGCTGTCATTTACAACAGTTTTGATCTTGTAGTACCTAAGTGGCTGTGTTCGTCACGTTATCAACTATCACAGTTGCGACTGCTCGCAAATATTCTTCACTTGATGGCGCCGGCGGTTCCGCCCGCGTAATCTGGTCCCGTACCTACCCGCATCTCATTAAAACTTATTCCAGGGATAAAAAGTAGCCATGTGTTATTCCAGACTGTAATCTATAACTGTACAAAATTTCAGCCAGATCTCTTCAGCCGTTTAGAGCGTGATTAATTAAAAAACATCCAACCATCCAAATACTTCATAAACTTTCACATTTATAACATTAGTAGGAAGTAGGATGACTAATTCGAAATTTTCCAAATTTTCTAATACCTACCGGAAATAATATAAAAGATTCCAAGAATCAAGTTAAAAGTGATGATGAGAGTAACTGCAGTCTTGTACTCACTGTCAGAATTGTACAAAGTAAAATAAGATCTTTTTGGTGGGAAGGGACTTAATCCCGCGACGTTTACCTATTCTATGAGCTACTCTATCGTATTGAAACAAGCTGAAATTCTTCACCTTATCATATCCAGAGTCATTTAAACAGTTGCATAGCAACCATTTATAGGAAAGTTAGCTAGTTATTTATTGGAAAAAACTTATTCATTTTCATTACCTGGCGATCCGATACTATCTCAAACATAGTTTATACTTTATTGTAGCTACCTATTGTAAGCTTCTTGCACAGGGCCTGATTTACCCATAAGCTAACTAAGCTGAAGCTTAGGGCGCCAGGATCAAGGGGGCGCCTGGCGTTGGGCTCGGCGCAGGGCTGTGACTTACGGTGCTCCCAAAAAGGAGCACACAAAACATCTAACAATTTTTAACAGATTGTAATAACTCCTAACAACATGTTTAAAATTGTTAGTTAAGGCCGCGTGGGTCAGATTTTGAGTTTTTTGAAACAATCCTAGTCAAAAAGTAAAGGGTTTTTAAATCTGAAAAATATATATATAATAGTTAAGGATATAAGCTAAACATATTCCGAGCCCGTTACACGATCCAATAAATTTCACTAGATAGAAAAAAATTCCAAAGTTGACTCTCTCAGAAAAGTTTTTTCAATACTGTGGCTAAACTATTAACATTTTATATATTTTTTTTGCACTCAATTAAAGGTATTAAGTTTTTATACACATTTTCCGAGCGTTTTTCTATAAACAACTATTTACATAGTTATCATGTACGAATATCTACCAAACGCAATAGAATTGCGCGGCTGACGGCCGATCAGTCTCGCCCTGGCGCTTGTGGAGGCAGGACCTGTGTCAGTTTTTTTCGCAACTATTTCGTAATTATTATGCCAAATTACGTTGAAATCGCGCCACAGTATAAAAATATCAGTAATGGGCAAAATGTTATTAGATTAACCGTTACAAATACATACGCGACTCATGGTAAAAATGTGGTGATCTTTTACTTTTTAAGTGTTTTCACGACATGGTAACCAGCTACCTAATGCATTAAAATGTCTACGAAGTACGTGATAATTTTGCAATCCAATATGGCCGCCGCGCCGTAATCACAAAATTTCATGATGGGTATCGTTTAAGGGGTTTTTTGGTATGCTGAGTACGAATCACGTGATAATTTTGCAATCGAATATAGCCGCCGCGCCGTAATCACAAAATTTCATGATGGGTATCGTTTAAGGGGTTTTTTGGTATGCTGAGTACGAATCGCGTACTAATTTTGCAATACAAGATGGCCGCCGCGCCGTAATCACAAAATTTCATGATTGGTATCGTAAATGGTAGTATCGTAAGTATGGTAGTATCGTAAATCATACGTAGCAGACTGTAGTGTAAAAGAGATAGAGACACATGTTCCATTCTTCGTTCTAACATTTGTGTGTGGTTGGCAGTGATGGGCAAAATGTAATTAGATTAACTGTTACAAATTACTATTACTTTGTAATGCTTAATTCAATTACTCTGTAACAGATTACTTGAGTAATTAATTACAATGAGTACTAGCAGTAACTAATTACTGAGTAATGGAACTACACGTTAATTAATTACATTGTAACTAGTTACTCACTAATTCAATTAACCAACTCTCATAATTAACATCTCTGTCCTAAGGATTCGTCACGGCCCAAGGGGTGGATCGATTTTGATGCGGTTTTTTGATCGTTAGTCAATGTATCCTTGATGGTACTTAGCTATACATTTTGAAGACCATCAGCTTAATTCCTGAGTGATGAAGGGATTTCACTAAAATTCCCATACGCGAATCATGGCAAATATGGTGATCTTTTACTTTTTAAGTGTTTTCACGACATGGATACCAGCTACATACTTAATGCATTAAAATGTCTACAAATTACACGATAATTTGGCAATCCAACATGGCGGCCGCGCCGTAATCACAAAATGTCATGATGGGTATCGTTTAAGGGGTTTTTTGGTATGCTGAGTACGAATCACGTGATAATTTTGCAATCCAACATGGCCGCCGCGCCGTAATTACAAAATTTCATGATGGGTATCGTTTAATTGGTATGCTGAGTACGAATCACGTGATAATTTTGCAATCCAACATGGCCGCCGCGCTGTAATCACAAAATTTCATGATGGGTATCGTTTAAAGGGTTTTTTAGTATGCTGAGTACGAATCACGTGATAATTTTGCAATCCAATATGGCCGCCGCGCCGTAATCACAAAATTTCATGACGGGTATCGTTTCAGGGGTTTTTTAGTATGCTGAGTACGAATCACGTACTAATTTTGCAATCTAACATGGCCGCCGCGCCTTAATCACAAAATTTCATGATGGGTATCATTTAAGGGGTTTTTTGGTATGCTGAGTACGAATCACGTACTAATTTTGCAATCCAATATGGTCGTCGCGCCGTAATCACAAAATTTCATGATGGGTATCGTTTAAGGGGTTTTTTGGTATGCTGAGTACGAATCACGTGATAATTTTGCAATCCAATATGGCCGCCGCGCCGTTTTCACAAAATTTCATGACGGGTATCGTTTAAGGGTTTTTTTAGTATGCTGAGTACGAATCACGTACTAATTTTGCAATCTAACATGGCCGCCGCGCCTTAATCACAAAATTTCATGATGGGTATCATTTAAGGGGTTTTTTGGTATGCTGAGTACGAATCACGTACTAATTTTGCAATCCAATATGGTCGTCGCGCCGTAATCACAAAATTTCATGATGGGTATCGTTTAATTGGTATGCTGAGTACGAATCACGTGATAATTTTGCAATCCAACATGGCCGCCGCGCTGTAATCACAAAATTTCATGATGGTTATCGTTTAAAGGGTTTTTTAGTATGCTGAGTACGAATCACGTGATAATTTTGCAATCCAATATGGCCGCCGCGCCGTAATCACAAAATTTCATGACGGGTATCGTTTCAGGGGTTTTTTAGTATGCTGAGTACGAATCACGTACTAATTTTGCAATCTAACATGGCCGCCGCGCCTTAATCACAAAATTTCATGATGGGTATCATTTAAGGGGTTTTTTGGTATGCTAAGTACGAATCACGTACTAATTTTGCAATCCAATATGGTCGTCGCGCCGTAATCACAAAATTTCATGATGGGTATCGTTTAAGGGGTTTCTTGGTATGCTGAGTACGAATCACGTACTAATTTTGCAATCCAAAATGATATTGGATATTGTATTGCATATTGGCCATATTGGATTGCAAAATTAGTACGTGATTCGTACTCAGCATACCAAAAACCCCTTAAACGATACACATCAATCATGTACTAAGGGGCTGTGGTATTGATTTGCTTGAATGTATGATAATTACAAAGTAATGAATTACAAAGTAACTAGTTATAAAGTAATCTAATTACTTTTTAACTAGTTAACCGGAACATCCAAAGTATTTAAATTACAAAGTAATTAATTACTGAGTAATTAGATTACATTGTAACTTAATTACATTGTAATTCAATTATTAATTGAATTACTTTTGTAATTAGTCACGCCCATCACTGGTGGTTGGATTGCATGGAACGACGCAGACTAAAAAAACTTGTTCGGTTTACTGTGAGTTAGTTAACCGCGTGCCAATTTGCAACTGTGCAAGACGTGGTCAGAGTTAAGAAGTTATTTATTTAACTCAGAGCTTACTAACTCTATATTTATATATTTAACTCGACTCTCCGTGCAAGTGGGCCTAAAGAGCTTAGGCGGCCAAATTGAATTCCAAAATGATTATGTTATTCGTACTCAGCATTCGAAAAAACCCATTAAACGATATTCATTACGAAATTATGTGATTACGGCGCGGTGGCCATTTTGGATTGCAAAATTATCATGTGATTCGTCCTCAGCATACCAAAAAACCCCTTAAACGATAACCATCATGGATTATTGCGATTACGGCGCGGCGGCCATCTTGCATTTCAACATTATCACAGGATTCGTACTCAGCATACCAATACACCCCTTAAACGATACCCATCATGATATTTTGTGATTACGGCGCGGCGGCCATATTGTATTGCAAAATTATCACGTAATTCTTACTCAGCATACCAAAAACCCTTTAAACGGTACCCATCATGAAATTTTGTGATTACGGCGCGGCGCCCATATTGGATTGCAAAATTATCATGTGATTCGTACTCAGCATACCAAAAAACCCCTTAAACGATACCCATCATGAAATTTTGTGATCACACCGCGGTGGCCATATTGGATTGCAAAATTATCATGTGATTCGTACTCAGCATACCAAGAAACCCCTTAAACGATACCCATCATGAAATTTTGTGATTACGGCGCGGTGGCCATATTGGATTGCAAAATTAGTACGTAATTCGTACTCAGCATACCAAAAAACACTTTAAACGATACCCATCATGAATTTTTGTGATTACACCACGGCCGCCATTTTGGATTGCAAAATTATCACGTGATTCGTACTCAGCATACCAAGAAACCCCTTAAACGATACCCATCATGAAATTTTGTGATTACGGCGCGGCGCCCATATTGGATTGCAAAATTATCACGTGATTCGTACTCAGCATACCAAGAAACCCCTTAAACGATACCCATCATGACATTTTGTGATTACGGCGCGGCGTCCATATTGGATTGCAAAATTAGTACGTGATTCGTACTCACCATACCAAAAAACCCTTTAAACGACACCCATCATGAAATTTTGTGATTACACCGCAGCGGCCATTTTGGATTGCACAATGATCCCGTGATTCATACTTAGCATACCAACTTTAGAAAACTTTAGAAATTTTTATGACCAGCTATTATGTAATTTACATTTTTTACGCAACTGTAGCAAACGTACGCAACGGAAACTCTCAAAAGAAATGAAATATCCTAGTTGTCGAAAAATGTTTTGTTGCTGCTAAGCTCTTATTCGCCTTAGCGTGATGTTATATCTTTTGGTATTTTTCAAAAATGGACATTCTGTTAAGAAACTCTTGAAATTCAACTAGCAGTCTCTTAGACTCTAGAGTTAGAACAACTAAACAAACAAACAAACTCTTTAGCTTAAAAATAATAGTAAAATATACATAATTTATTTACGATTAACTCATTTATTTTTATTTACGAAACTAATAAATCACTACACTTAATAAAGTTAGATGCATTTACTACGTCAAACAAAGTTAGCATGCTGTTTCTTTCTACTATACTGTATACTGTGGCATGAGAATTGACTGCCGCTGCCGGCGCGCGGTGTGTCTTGCGCCCGGGGCGAGGGGAGCTCCAAATGCCTACTTGTGCGGGTTAACCGCCCCTTAACATTTTGTTACACCAAAGTACATAATAATATTTGGTAATTTAGTGAAAATACAAATACGTGCGTTAAAATTAAATTCCTGCGCCCATCTCCCTGGCATATGGCAGCGTGGTAGTAAATACGACAGCTCCACCCGTGTCGCGTTCAAGGCACCCAGGAAGCAAAGCGAATGGGTGTCCAGCTTTTTGGCCGGTAGAAGCAAAGGTTCTGAATGCATGGCCATAAACGCTGGAGTACCACAAGGCTCAGTGTTGTCCCCCACTCTGTTTCTGCTGCATATCAATGAGATGTTGTCTATTGACGGCATTCATTGCTAGCGTACGACAGTACGGGCGACACTTGTTACACGGGCCGCACCGGTATCTCTCGGGCTGCAGTGGAAGAAAGCTGTGAACAACTTGTGTTTGAAATCTAGACATCTCGCAATTGAGTGTCCGATTGGGAAAAGCAAAATCTTGTTCAATTCAACCCTTCTAAGACACAAGTTTGTGTATTCACCGCAAAGAAAACCCAATTTACTGTAGCGCCATAATTTCAGGGCAAAACTATCTCCTACTGTGACACTCTGTGACAGTGTAGGTATCCTTGGTGTTGTCGACTGTCATACTGAATTTCAAAAGTTCAAAATAGCGATGAACTGTAGCCCTAAAGTACCGAAACGCGGCTCACGTTAGTGCGAAAGTACGCCACATGGATACCCATAATTTCGAATGTTTTCCACCGCGAAGCACGGTAGTGCGAAAGTATTTCACATCGATTCACACATTGTCGAATGTATTCCAGCGCGATGCACGTTAGTGCGAAAGTCTAGTAAATGCGAAGGCATGCTACTTCTTGCTTAACACAGAAATGTTTCTTTTTTTTGACGCGGGGACTGAAGGTTAGGCACTTCACCGCCCCAATTTGAGGGAGTGGGGTGACTTCGTGTGGGACTCACGGTTCTGAAAGGAACCGTCCTACCCATTAAAACCGGCGGTGTTCCGCCTCACCTTAACCGGCTCGCAGGTGGATAAATCACTGCGGCCCGGCAAAGGGTCGCCCCGTTCTTTCAGGCCTATCCACGGGGGGCTTGATGGGCGGCCCCCCAGTACTCCCTAAAAACAGCCCGCATCGTAGCACTCTCGAATGTCCACTGTAAGCAGAGGAGACAGAGAGTGGCCGAGCGGGCGGGCGCTAAAAGCACCCTCGTTACGAGGGACACCCCCGGAACACGAGGAGGTGCTGCCACCGTGCGGACCTCAGTGGACGAGGTCCCCCGTCCTCAACCCACGTTGTAGAAACTAGTCAGGGGCGCGCATCCAAGCCACCATGCGGCGCCCCCGCACGATACGGCGGGGCGGGAGCGTTTGGCCTGCACGCTCCCGCAACCGCAACTCCTCCCGTTTGGCCGCCATCACCTCGCTAACAAACGAGACGACGGACGGCAGCCCAGGACGATTGGTTGCACACCATGGCTCGCACCACGGCCGGCGCCCCTGAGAGCAATGCGCAGCCCGTTCCATGCTGCACACTCAGCGAGGGTGTGTTCCGCCGAGTCTTTGACGCCACTTGGGCAGTGACGGCACACAGGGTCCGACTCACGCCCACCACCTCCCACAGGTACTTGGCAAAACAGCCATGTCCTGTGAGAAGCTGATATGGTACGCCGGAGCACCGTGTGTCCTCTCCACCCAAGTCCGAAGGATGGGTTGGATCGCCCCCACGAGCCGCACGCTTGAGGAAGGATCCTCCAACCTAATTGCCCACTCCCGAAAGAGATCGTCGCGAGCAGACCTTCTCCAGCAACCGATGTTCACCGCAGTGATTTATCCACCTGCGAGCCGGTTAAGGTGAGGCGGAACACCGCGGGTTTTAATGGGTAGGATGGTTCCTTTCAGAACCGTGAGTCCCACACGAAGTCACCCCACGCCCCCAAATTGTGGCGGTGAAGTGCTTAACCTTCAGTCCCCGCGTCAAAAAAAATCAACATTTCTGTGTTAAGCAAGAAGTATGCATGCCTTCGCATTTACTAGACTTTCGCACTAACGTGCATCGCGCTGGAATACATTCGACAATGTGTGAATCGATGTGGAATACTTTCGCACTACCGCGCTTCGCGGTGGAAAAGGAAAACATTCGAAATTATGGGTATCGATGTGGCGTACTTTCGCACTAACGTGAGTCGCGTTTCGGTACTTTAGGGCTACAGTTCATCGCTATTGTGAGCTTCGAAATTCAGTATGACAGTCGGTGTTGACATCTCCAGTGACGTTCAGTTCCGAAGTGATTTGGAGAATAAGGCCAAGCTGGCGTCCAAACCGCTCGGTGTGCTCAACAGGGCGCGGCGGTACTTACTGCGGCGCAAACACTGCTTCTATTTAAGTCGCAAGTGCGGCCGCACATGGAGTACAGCTGCCACTGCTGGGTGGGGGCACCAGAATATCAGAATGAATTGACTGAATTCTTCCGTTCGACTCTGTGCAGAGGCGAGCCATGAAGTGGTCAACGATCCCATGCTTGCAGGTGGTGTAGAACCTCTTCGCGACGGGAGAGACTTTGCCTCCTTGTGCGTGACCACCGGTACATCTGGTGGGCCGTATGCTTGTCTGCCAAAAAGTGTGAGACGGTGCTGTTGAGACGGTGAAACCGGTCATGGAGGAGTGGCTGGAAAGGCACCATCGCACCAATATTACTGACGATTTAATTAACCCCGCCGAAAAACGAGAAGGTTTTAAGTTTGACCTGTGTATCTGTGTATGTGTGTGTCTGTCTGTGGCATCGTAGCAGCCCAACAGATGAGCCAATTTTGCGGTCATCTCCAGCACATCGGCTTTCGAACCGTTCTTAGCTATAAATTTTGCATTCATCAGTTTACTTCCTGAGTTATGAAGGGATTTCACTAAGATTCACTGGTTCGATTTATCGGAAACTGGATGTACCGAGGTACTGTTAGGTACTTTGATGGTATTTTTATCTCGCTTTTTACTGGCTGATGCATCAAGTCATAACTTTATAAGAAGTCTCAGAATCGGGTTTTACGAGTATTTTATTTTCAAATTAACAAAGAATAACGATTAGGAACTTAGGATCAGCTTACGTAGTCTCTTTTGTAGGTAGGACTTAAATTAGTTGCAGCTGGGGGCGCCATATTCATAGCTAGCTTAGGGCGCGCGGAACCCTAAATCAGGCCCTGTTCTTGCACATACTGGACGAAGCGGCTGACGTCAAAACATAATTCTCATTCATTAATTTTATCCGGGTGGCAGTATTTTCCCACCCGAGGATTTTCCACAAAATTATATAAGAGTTTGTATGATATAGCCAGCATACTGCCATTGTTTTTCAAAATATTTCGATTATGTAATGACTTTTGAATTATTTCGTCTTTCATTATGGTAGTATTTTAGGGCCAGATGGAGAATCCTGACTGTTTGGTTGTATAGGTATGTACAAGTCAGATGCAACTCAGTGTTCGCAATCATTGAGCAACTTGACGTACAGAATTTTGCCATTTCATCCTTCAGTATTTTTCTACTGTAGTTGTTTATCCTATTTGTTGATGAAACACATTAAAACTTCCCTGTCGCGGTGCTTGTAAGCGATGACCTATGGTATTTGTAAGCTTTATACCTTTAACATATTTCGCTCTTATTTCTCCGCCTCGCAAAGCGTCCCCAGAAGACTGGTGGCATTGCCACGTTGCATGGCTATGGTAATCCCTGTCCCAAAAAGATGCCAGTCCTCTGGTCAAAAGTACATTTTTTTTATACCACTAAGGTGGCAGACAAGCATACGGCCCACCAGAAGGACCGGGGTTCACCGCAGCCTATGAACGTTTGCAACACCAGAGGTGCCACACTCGCGCTGCCGACCCTGCAAAAATTTTCTAAGACCCCTTTTGAAGAACCCCATACTGTAGGCGTTTGGGAAAACCGAGGCAGGGAGGTCATTCCACAACCTAAGCGTGCGCGGAAGAAAACACCTATCGGATCTAACCGTGCTAGAACGCACCGGACGCAGAGTGTGAGGATGAATTCCCTGTCTGTGGCGAGAGGTGCGATGATAGAACGTAGCCGTGGGCATCATATCAAACAATTCCTCGGAGCACATACCATTGTACAGGCGGTAGAACACGCATAAGGAGGCAAAGTCTCTCCTGTCGCGACGAGGTTCTACACCAGCTGTAAGTACAGGATCGTTGACAACTCTTCTTTGCTCACAGCTCGTCTTTGCACCGAGTCAAATAGACGAAGTTGATATTCAGGTGCTCCCGCCCAGAGGTGACAGCAGTACTCCATATGCGGCCGCACTTGCGACTTATAGAGAAGCAGTGTTTGCGCCGCAGTGAAGTACCGCCGCGCCCTGTTGAGCGCACCTAGCTTCTTGGACGCCAGCTTAGCCTTGTCCTCCAAATGACTACGGAACTGAACTTCACCCAACCTAGTAACCTAGTTACATAAAATTAAAAATGGTGCTGCAGACACGCCGCAATAGCTTTACAGGCATACATTTTCTATTAATTTTCTTACTGCATTTGTTTTCATTTGTCCTTTAGATTTTAATTTATCTTTTGTTTTCTACATTTGTTTGGTCAACCTTCATGAGTTTGACCGGTCTTCCTTTGTATATCTGAATTCTTTTTCTTCTATTGTCGATCTTAATTCTTTTTCCGCTCTTTATTTGTTTTACCGATTTTCACTTGTGTTGTCGATTTTTATGCGTTTTATCGATCGTCGTTTATTTTGAAACTTATATTCATTGTCTGCTATTTATGTACCTAGCTTTAAGTACAGAATGTAGATAAAAGTTGAGAAACAGTTCTCCCTTGTGGTCCCATTAGACAAAATATTGGTACCATGAGAAAACTTATCAAGGTATTTGTTTCTGACTCGCGAAAATTTGTAAATATCAAAAGCTAAGATCACAGTCATGGGACCGCTGACTTAAGAATGCTCAAGTTAGTATTCCCATGACCCCCATGTAAAGACGATATATATTGTGAATCTGTTGACCTGGGATAAGAACAAACGCCAAGTCAACATAAACAAAAGTATCGTTATTGACGCAACTCACGCTTACCCTTGGCAGGAAATAAATTATATTAAACAGCATTAAGCGTAACAAATTAAAAATATAAATCACATAAACATTTAATTTGAAACGCTTTCGTTGTATGTTACTAAGATCCACAGAAAAATAAATAGTAAAAATAACCCAACACGTCCGGTATTTTATAATCAAACTATAGTTCATTCTCCAGGTTTTTTGTTAAAATTCTTACAGCAACAGTTTGCAGATTGTAAATATTGAGTCGTTAGACAAAGTTATGAACTTATGAATCTATGAATGCACGAATAACTTACGCAACAGAGGCATTGTATACGCCTACATTTCACCTTATAGGTTTATGTGGCCACGAGCCACGAGTAAAATCTGGTTGAAGATTTTCTCCTGTATAAATGCCCAGGGACAGGCAAAGTGTGGGCGGGTATTTCAAAACTGCATACAGCTTTAACCGTATCTAATCACTCGGGTAAGAAATATTAAAAGACGTTTTAATAGACTAAACGTAACTTCGATGTACGGAGAATCCCTTAACACTTGATTCTCCTGGGTCCAGGCAGTCCCTCCTAAAATATCTATAGCCAAAAATTAAATAAAAAAAGACCTCTGGCTCCAAATCCCGGTTTGGTAGCAACTTGGAGTTCTGAAGCAACAGGCAGTATAGTAAGATGAAGTAGAGTAAAAAAAGTTTCCGCTGGACCATTTCACACGATAAATTTGTTCAGGGGCACTTAAAATAGTGGATTACGATTTGATTGACTATTAGACTAAATTTATAAGTCAATCAATTCGCAATCCCTTGCTGTATATAGGCCTTCTCTAATTTTCGCCATAACACACGGTCTGTGTCCTATAATTCTTACAACACTACGCAGGGCGTTCAATTTGGGCCCAGCCAGGGTTTTATTTCCTCTGTTGGGAGTCCTGGGGTATTCTTCCGAGGGCTTACTCGGGGCTCCCATCCGTAGGCTGTCAGGTAGGATACGTGTGGTTTAAAGCAGGTAGGAGTCCGTCGTAGCATCCCTGCAGGAATTTAATCACGTTTAAAAAAAAGGGTTTTGTTTCGAGTTTTCCTTCTCTTCACCATGTGACGAGCACATTTCGTTAGTCAGCAGCTGAACCACTTGCAATTACAAGCTATTGAGGCTAATATCTAGGTAGAGATTTTTCTATAGTTGAAAATATCCAAGGTCTCGATAAAACAGGCTAGTAAATCTATACACGTCGGCCTACACTTCCTAGATTTTCTTTACTAATTCTTTACTAATTCGTCAGTAATAATTCGTGAGCTGTCCAGCTCACGAATTATTACTGACATTTAATGAGTGCTCGCTAATTCCAACAAACGTTGACGGTAATGTTTGATAAACATTGTTTAGGATAACATAGAAACTGTTTTACGTGGTTGTAACAGACTGTATTTCTTTCTCATAACAGTGAAGTGGAATGAAAGAATTACGAGCTTAAAAGTAGGTACGTACGTACATAGGGATATTCCAGATTGCCCTTTTAAATTCGCAAAATGAATGAAAAGTTATCAATATTTACGCTGGCTTAAAACAGACATAGGTTAACATACATACAATGCATTAGCACAGAAAACATAATATAATTCGCATTACTTAGGTTCTATTATAACC
This sequence comes from Miltochrista miniata, assembly GCA_933228765.1. Lineage (NCBI taxonomy): Eukaryota > Metazoa > Arthropoda > Insecta > Lepidoptera > Erebidae > Miltochrista > Miltochrista miniata. The sequence goes on from OW121758.1 coordinate 5,709,441, forward strand.
TACAGATAGCAGTAAAAGTTACTTCTAGTCACTCTAAAAGATTACAATCTATTTACTTAAATTAAAATTCTACAAAAAGTTTCTACTGAGACCAGGAACTTTGGACAAATTTAGAGTTCGATTGAATACGATATGATTCAAAAGTAACAACAATAATCTAAATTAGATAGACTGACTAAAGGCTGTTTAAGAACGAGGATCAAGTAATTTCACGACTTTTCTGGACGTAGATTGGCTCTACATTACACATTAGCATGTTGTATCATATCTACTTAAAACAAAGTTGTGCCCTGCTCTTATCTGTTTTTATCACCGTGAAATTCTCAAAATCAGCTTTAAAGATTTTCCCAAGGTTCTCATTCATGCATAGTCATTCAAGAGGTTTTTCTTACTATACAGGATGCAAACCATGGTCTGAATGCCATTGTCATGCTATTTACAAGCCAACCAAATTTCAGTTTAATATTCAGATGGCTAAAAGAAAAAGAAACTTGTACCTTACTAATTAGGTTTTGATTCCCTAAACTACCATTGAAACCAAGTCATAAAAATATTCAGCTTGCACATATGAACACCATGTTTTAACTAGTAAAACGTTTTCATACTCTTGAGGTAACATTAAACTGGGTATAGTCATTAAAGGCAACGGCCACGAATTGAGCCATAATGTGGGCACGCTCATACACCACTACATCATTAAAACTCCAAACTACTGTTGCGTCTTCCTCGTACATAATATTTATGAGCTTATTTTCCTACTCTAAGGTTAACGATGTTTGTTGTGACAGAAATGAACCGTGAGTGATTACTTAGACAGTAAATGCATATTTGAACAAATCCCAACATTGTTTTTAGGATGATTGCGTAACGACTGTTCTGAATAAGCTCTCTCCTTGAAACGAAGGCCGCCATTTTTATTAAAGAGATTTTTTATAAACTATCGATACTCAATATCCAGGGTCATTGAACACTTTGAACAGAGCATAGATAAGTTAGGTACCTACTTCTGATTGTCTCTTGTTATAGGTTATCTTCAATTATTCTTTCGAAGATGCTCGATTTTTTTAAAGGCTTACGAGGACATATTGTTTGAACACGTGGAGGCCCTTTGACAATTTTAATTGATCGAGCAGCGAGAGTCTCCGATTCGACAGTATTGACGATTTTGCTTTCGTCCGTATGTCTGTATGTATGTTAGTTCCTGTCTAGAGGATGCATTTCTTAACCAATTTTCACCAAACTTGGCACACGTGTTCTTTATTTTAAAATACAACTTTTGAGTGAAGATTGAGACTTTTTTGGTAGAGGGAAAAATGGTTGAGAAAAGGGGTGAAGATCTTGATGTAGTTGGGCTGAAACACAAAGGATATGATTCGGAAAGTTGTTCATTTCTTATATTTTCCTGAGCGCTCGCGGGGTCTTCTCTTTATAGAAGTACTGGTCTCAAATGATTTGGCATCCCCATTGCAGGCGATCCACGCACACCTTCACATAACAGAGGCACATTAGTGGACCATCCGCAATGAGAATTTTATAAAGCAAATATTTGCATAGACAGCCTACACCATTTTGATATTGTATGGCATAACATCTGATAAGGCCAAAATAAAACAATGTAGGTACCTTACGCGACAAATTATGAACGAACAAGAATTGGCTGATACACTAAATCCGAGTTGCCTAAAACAAATGTAATAAAAATGTTTAGTTCCAATCTTTTACTATCTGCTTGCCATATACCTCACGGGCGTACATTTACGTCCGTATATTTTTAGAACCATTCTCTAACAGCTGTTTCTTCTTCATGTGTGTAGTCCGTGACACGTCACTCAAATATCGGACGTCTATACATACAGTTTGAAATACCGAAACTATATATTTTAAGTCATTATAGAAGCCCTCGACATTATCAGTCATCGCCTTAAGCTTGTCTAGTCTAAGAAAAATCGCGTTATTTTTGTAAAGTATTTGCTTATGCAATAAATTTCAGATTTCATTTGCGATAAATATACTTTCAGATGCTTTTTTTGAATGAGCTATGAAGTAAATGGTTTGATTTATGATCTATATTTAAAATAAAGATTAATGTAACGGTCTGCATAGGTTTACTGTAATGTTGCCAATGGAATGCATAATGATATGTGGACGCACCTTTCTATTAAATTCCAGTAACCATAATACAATAATACGGGCAAAAGACATGACTTCATCTTTAAAAAAATATCGTGCTTAGTTAGTAGGACGACCCCCTGCCAGATGGACAGATGACCTGAAAAAGTTCGCAGGGACTGACTGGATGCAGAAGGCGCAGGACCGTGTGTTGTGGCGTGATTTGGGAGAGGACTACGCTCAGCAGTGGACTGACATAAGCTGATTTGATTTGATATAATTTATCACTACCTAAGGATTCATAGAGCAACACAACCTCAAAGTCAAAGGTCCTGTTTCTTTATGTAAATGATTGATAGTGCTGGGATATATGCACTATTCGCACTTCCGAATAGATGGCGCATATTGAGATGATTTGTCGATTAATTGATAATTCATATCAAAAGTATTTTTTTTTAAACTATAGGCATATTTCGAACCGTTCAAATGACGCTCTTGGACGTCTATCGTCTTAACAATGAGCACTTAGTGACATAGGTGATAGAAATCTACATTTTTGATAGATGGATAGATCGATAAACGTTTATTTATCAGATTCAAGATATAGATGAAAAAAAATATAGGGAGGCTTTATGAACGCAATAGAATCAAAAAGAATGATTTTTAGATTTTTGTCTGTTTGTCTGTACGTTTGTGCACGCTAATCTCAGCTACCGCTCAACCGATTGCAATGCGGTTTTCTTTATTGCGTTGCGGTTGCCTTCACTTAACATGTATTGTTTGTTTCATGTCAATCGCCTCATAAATAAAAAAGTTGTATCAATCTAAAATTTGCAGCGTACGAAGTCCCCAGGCAACAGCTAGTTGTACATAAAGCTGTTACAAATATTGAATTGATCGTAAAGTTCTGCCGTTTTCGGCGTAGGTACAAACATTAGAGTAGTATAATATTTAATTGGCGTCACTTTCCAACTAATGGGAACTCAACTGGTATCGCCATTGTCAGACGTGATAAAGAATTCTGTGTACTAAATATAATGTGTATTTTCTAAATGAATTGATTTTCCTTGATCACATAGATACCTACTTAGTCATAAGTGTGTGGAAAGTATCACTAATAAATTGATATCATCTGTATTTCATGTTACCAGATGCAAGAAGCTGCGTCACCTGTGACAAGGTACTGGAAGAACTCGAGAAAATCGACGACGACACCGACACCTTCGGGGTAGACTTCGTCAAGATCAACGACAAGCGGCTCGCTAAGCAGTATGGCATCACGAAATTCCCCGCCCTCACGTACTTCCGTGAGAAGGAACCGATCATATACGAAGGTCAGACTGTTACTGTAAAACAACTCAATTCTCAATTCTTTATTGCCTTCCACGATGCTGATAACTTGGGTTGTAGGCACAAATTATAAGATCATCGTGAACTTCGTCGGGCACAGCAAATATGAAAGAGAACTCCAGAATAAAACGCTCACTTTTACAAAATTCTTGTTGTCAGCGTCAGTTGTATCACCGTTTATAAAGCTAAGCCTATTTTGAAATGCAAAAATTCAACAACTGATACTTTGTTAGGATTATTCTATTAAAATATTCATGCCCAAGTAGCCTATAACTCTATCGTAATCGTGTAACATCTTGAAATGTTAACATTTGTAGGAGATCTCATGGACGAGGAGAGCGTCCTGGATTTCTTGACGAGTTTAGAAGCAATGGACCTTCCTGACCGGATAGAAGAAGTCAATCAAAAGATCTTAGGGAAAATCATCGATGAAACAGACTATGTAGCTGTTCTCTTCTGTAAGTATTGAAGTTTACTTTTGAGTTTTTTCACCATTTGTTAGCAATTGTGGTAAATTCGAATCATCTTTTCAACTAACCAAGATAATCATATGATTTTGTAAATTCTTTCGACGTAGTTCTGTCCAGTAGAATATCTTCTTCTCAGTCGTGTATATTGTAAATGTTAGTAAAGGTTAGAACACGTTTCTGTATATTGTACAGAGTGTTTGATTGTGTTTTTGACGTAGGTCCTGATCACAAAAGTTGCGGCCCATCAAACAGTAAGTAAGATTCTAGCTGGCGGCATGCCTTAATTAAATGTCAGCTTGGCTGCTACTCTTCTCGCTTCGTAGAATAGTATTTGTGAATATTTATAATATAGACGTGCTTTTACTTCTTCATAGATCGGCAAGAGGACAACATGCAGTTTATTTCTTAGTGTAATAAAAATGTAAATGTTTTAATTCTGCAATATTACTTAGATGGAAAAATATTATGTAGGTAGTCAAATATTTGATCCAATTTTAACGTAATGAAACGATTTAATTCATAGGGAGAACTGTATTCAATGATCAAAATTTAGATTTTTTATTATACGAAAAAGCACTTTCATTTCAATTCACATGGAAACAGTACCTATTTTATTCTATTACCTGAAAACATTACAGTGTACTCATATTTCCTAATATAACCAAAACCAAGTCAAGAATGTTCGTATCTTGTCTAAGGAAAGCTAGAATCAAAAACGCGTTTGCGTTATCGGGCTGAGGTGAGCTATTTCTGTGTCGCTATTTGTGTCCCGCCAGCAAGCTCGGATTGACGGACCGACATGACACGACTATAGCGTCATGCAAACATTTCCACTCCTTAATGACTGTAAGAAACAATAACTGCTTGTTCGTCACCCAAATTTGAAACACACAATATATATAAATAAAGGTGAGCAGCTAAAGATATTCCAAGGACAAGATCATACGATGACCTTGACCTAAATATTTGCTGTATGACCGTCTCCACGGTATGAACGTTGTTTACAAACCAATTGCGTTAGCTTTCCTACTGAAAGTTAATGAACTTTACATCATTAGATGTGCTGTACTTTTAGCTTTGCAACACGACACATATTAGATACGTACACATTTCAAAAAACACCTTGCACATTACTTCAATCATCAAATTAGCCTTTGATGGCAGACCACTGATGGACATAGGCATCTCCCAATTTGTGCCTTTGCCATTTATATAATTCTTGAATTATATTATTTTATCCACCATCCTCACTCACCACCTTTTCACACCTTTTAGATTTTCAATCTTAACATATAATTTTTATATTATTAGAAAAGAAACACATCCTTTAAAATAATGCACGACACAAGCTTTAATCATGCACACTGAATTTAACATACAGAGCAAATATAACTCGACATTAGGCACTTAACTGCACCGCTTCAAGTCCTACGAGGCATGATTCGTAAGTGGCTAATTATAATTGAGATGTCAAATCATGTGTTACAGACAAACCGGAATGTAAAAAATGTGCTAAAGCTTTGCAAGAACTTGAAAATATTGACGACGAGGCTGACCAACTTGGGATCGGTTTTGTGAAGATCCATGACGAGGAACTAGCTGAAGAGTACAGTCTTGGAGATTTGCCAAGATTGGTGTACTACCGGCATCAAATACCTATTATCTATGAAGGTAGGTGACTCATATAAGAAGTTATTGTGACTAGTACTGATAAAATGAATGTTGATAGCTAGCAACGGTGTTGCTGCTTTGCAATAGATCAGACAATACCTTCATATCACGTAAGCTTACTTAGGATTTTAACTAGAAGTATTAGCTGAGCTTGAGAGAGTAAACTATTTTGATAATAGTAACAGTTTAAGACTTAAATAACAGTTTATGAACACGTCTGTTCGTAGCTATTTTTATAACTGCAGAAAGATTTTCTTATTTCTGCGTTCTAGTTTCTATCCAAACATTTTCTAATCTGATCAGTCCGGGATTTAAATATAATAAAGTTATTTTAATACGCATAATTCAAAATTATTTTCATGTGATTGCAGGTGAACTTAGTAAAGAAGAGGATGTACTGGAGTGGCTGATAACTAACAAGTCTACTGGTGATGAGGAGGATATCATAGAAGATGTTACTGCTAAGACCTTGAACACTTTGATCGGAAACGTTGACAACCTTGTTGTTCTATTTTGTAAGAATCTGTTACTTACTTAAAAAAGAAACTCGTGTTTAATAGCTAGAAACGTATGTTACGAGTATCCTAAAATAATAATTCTTGTGCCACGTTCTTGGTCAAGATGAACTTCGAAACTATCTGACCGATTTTCACAATGAGAAGCCTTATAGGTGCAATGTATGTAAGAAAATTTTAATACATTCTGTATCTAGTCTTTAGTTAGATCAACATATTCATAAACACACTACGCATGAACGTTAAGGTGTTATGTATGTAAGAAACGCTTTAGTCTAAACATCATTTAGATCTATAGATATAATATTTGTACACATATTTTTGCTGAGGTGCCTATGATAAGATGGCTTTTATTGAATGCGAAATTATATTAAATGCAAAAACCGGTGGATTCATATTAGTAAATCAAAAGAAATACAAGACCTCTTTGTTCAAAAAATCACAGAACTGATTTACACGCAAGTGAAGGAATCACTTAGAACTCTCTATTAGCTTTCCTCTTTTTACAAACCATAGTGGTTGGGTTCACACTCTAACGGTAGAAACCAATGGACCGTTAAACTAACCTTCAAAGAGAGAAGCTCTTCTAACTAGCTTTGAATGTGAACCTTATCTCTGAATGTGTTCATAACTTTCCATCAGGGAGTCGCTCAATTTGACGAGGTAAATTTAAAAACAAAAGCCTATTGTTTATTTCAAAGCAAACAATTTTGAATTGTTTTGAATTGTCTTAGTCAAAGTCTTTTTAGGTGATATTTGGGTTGGCGATTTAATATTAAATATAGCTTACAATCGATCCTTTCAACTTCCGATTCAACAAAAGGAATGCTTTAACTATTAATACTAAATTCAAAAGTTAGTCTTTTGATCATATTTCCAGATGACCATGGGGATGACGAGTCAATGACAGTACTAGGTGAGCTCGAAAAGATAGATGATGACTGCGACCGTCATGGTATTCAATTTGTCAAGATTGATGATCATAAAGCCGCCAGGGACTTCGGCATCGATAATGTTCCGTCGATCGTATACTTCGAAAAACAAATCCCAAATGTTTATGATGGTAAATATTTTAAAGCACATAAAAAATGATATTTTTTAATGAAACTTTTGCGAATTTCATGAGCATATTTGTGTTTAAGGCGACCTTGAGAATGAGGAAGAAATACTTGAATGGCTCGTGGAACAGCTAGAGAAAGACGAAATCGAAGATGTCACTGATGAAATGTTAGATCATTTGATAAAAGATGGAAAAACTGTTGCTGTATTGTTTTGTAAGTGTTTGATTTTCTACTGTGAAGAAATGTGTATTTAAAATGATTCCACGTCCCTAGTTATTAGTAAAGATCTTATTTTTCCGTAGATGATAATAACGACCGTAAATCCCAAAAGGTGTTAAACGAACTGGAGAATATTGATGATGAGTGCGATCAACTCGGCATTGCCTTTGTGAAGATTGATAACGATGATGAAGCGCGCGAATATGGTATTGAAAAAGTACCTACGTTATTGTATTTTGAAAAAGGTATTCCCACATACTATGAAGGTAACCTAGAAGAAGAAGAAAAGGTACTAAGTTGGCTCAAACACCAAACTGAAAGTGATGAAATTGAGGATATTACCGATGAAATGTTGGATTTAATCATTGAAAAGATGCAATATGTTGCCGTCCTTTTTTGTAAGTACTAAAACATTTTATTTCAAAGGTTCAGTTTGAACATTGATAGTATTGCGAATGCACAATTATATGGATACTTTAGATGGTGCCCGCGGCTGTTCCGTGGAATTCGGTGTCTGTCATTTCGGAAATATAATGTATCCTGTGCGCTAATTCAATTTTAAATTACAACCAAATGCGTTCAGTCCTTAGAGCGAGAAAGAGTAACAAACATCCAGACATCCACGCTCACTAACTTTCGCATTCATAATATTAGTAAGATTATCTAAATTTTAGTCTAGAACGATGAAAAAATTCTATTTCTGTCACATTATCAAGAACTGACATATAAATGAAATACAGTTTTGCATAATTGTTTTAGACGACAAGGATCAAAAGAAGAGTCAGAAGATATTGGCTGAATTAGAAAATATTGATGACGAATGTGATCAAAACGATATAGCTTTCGTGAAAATCGATGATGATAAAGAAGCTAAAGAGTATGGCATTGAGTCTATTCCAACCATGGTCTTCTTTGAAAGAGGTATTCCTCATGTGTATGAGGGAGATTTGATGAAAGAAGAAGAGCTGCTTGGGTGGTTGCTGCACCAGAAACGTCACAGCGAGATTCCTGAAGTTACTGATGAAATGATGGATAAACTTATTAGCAGCACTCCGTATTTGGCTGTCATCTTCTGTAAGTTTAGTGCTTAACTACATTATAATTATTAGTATTATGTGCATGCTTTATTTCAGCTGAGTTACACTGAAGAAAGTTAACCTTAATAATTAAGCGCGGTTTTAGGTAAATAATAGTAAACTAGATTTCTCTCATCTCTGTCATTTATTCACGCCCAAAGGGGTAGGCCGAGGTAAAGTATACGCCCTCATTTCGCCTAATAGTTTAATGTCCCACCTAATAAGTTACCACCTATTACCAGCCTGTTGCTGTGAAATAGAAAGGCACAGGTCGTGACGACCCGCAATTGAAATTTTTCAACTTGGCTTAACGATTGTCATTTTACTGACAACCGGGTTTCATTTCGAGTTTTCCTTCTCTACGCAATGGATCGTTTGGCGAAGTATTCCCTTAGTCGGCTCTTACGATACCCTCCGAATGAATTGTTAGACTAGATTTCTAATGTCATATATGTCTGTAAATTTCTGTTTGGAATCTTAAAATATTGTAAACGCTTTAATAAGTTCTGATTGTTGTGTATGTGTTTGTAGATGACAAAGAAGATAAACAAGACATCAGAATTTTAAATGAGCTAGAAAATATAGACGATGAATTAGAAAAGGAAGGCATTGTTATAGTGCGTATGGACAACGAAGCTGAAGCAAAGGAATATGGTATTGATCACCTACCGACTTTAGTGTACTTTGAAGAAAATATTCCAGCTTTATACGAAGGAGATCTTATGAATGAAGATGAAGTACTAGAATGGTTGATCGAGCAGAAAAATAGCGCCACTATTGAAGAAGTCACCGATGAAATTCTTACCGACTTGATTGAGGAACATGAGTATGTTGTGGTTTATTTCAGTAAGTGTTCATTTTGTTTATAAAATTTTATAAATTGACTTATGAAAAGAATAATGTTAATATTAATTTCATTTTTCAATATTTAAAATGTACACGACAACATTTTCATCAATCTATAAAATGATTTCTTACGAGGCAATAAGTAATTATCTGGCACATAAATTTCCACAATTCTCTACTGGCCATTGGCTCTCACAATTTCATTTTAAAAGGATCTTACTATGTCAAAACTAGCTAGACGGGATAGTACAGGTTGTTCTTTCGAGAATGCCTCCCCTTTCCCATGCCTTTATCCGTTATGTCAGCTTGGATCGTAAAAATTTTATAAGTTTATTATATTATATAGTATAATTATCTATTTGTGGTAAACGTAGCAGAGTACTAAACTTAAGTAAATGACACTTAACGTTGGAAAAATGTGTAATCCTATTTAATTTAGATAACTTTAAAAGTAAAGTAATTTAAAAACTACTACTGATAATACACCGTCATTATTCCCAGGTGGTAACTGCGAAGAAGGTGAAGAATGTGACAACATTTTGGATGAACTGGAAAATATTGACGATGAGCTTGATGAGACTGGCATCATTTTTGTGACCACTGAGGACTTAGTAGTCGCCAAAAAGTATGGCATAAAGACATTCCCTACACTGGTCTTCTTCAGAAATAAAGATCCACTGATTTACAAAGGTAATTTTCAATATTTTTAACCAATATTCACCATATTTTTATCTATTTAGAAATAACTCGTGAATTGCACATTAAAAGTCATGGTCATTAACGTAAAAGTTTTATACTTTCTTTGTGATACGAGCGAAATATAATAATATATGTATTGAATAGAAAACTAGAGTTATATTCTTCGTAGTTTCTGGCACCGTTGCGGTGTGACAAGAAGGAGTACTATTAATAATTGCAAAGCGAGGACCTTTGCTTTTGCAATTAGTAATGGAAGGTATACCTGTATGAATTGAACTTTAGTTAACTAACTTGACCTTGGAGAACTCATAGAGCATTGCTTGTTCTACTCTTTTATTGAAGAACCGAGTAATCTTTTTCTATTTTAAATGTGAAAGGTATAGATACTTATTTGTGTCTTAAGTCATATGTAACGTTTTTTCTAATTTCATAAATATTTACCTAAAAAAAATTAACAGTACTAATGTTGCTTTGGAATTGTAGGGGATATAGAAGATGAAGATGAGGTGCTAGCTTGGTTAACTGACGAAGATACCTTAGAGATACCTGGCAAAATTGAAGAAGTGAATGCAAGAATGCTGGAAAAAATACTAGAAGAAAACGATCATGTCGTGGTGTTCTTTTGTAAGTATAACATAAAGAACTTTTTTAGTATATTCATAAAAATCAAATCAAAATATAATTATTACACTTCTACTAGTATAATGTAATAGCATAGGTATTGTAGTGCATTCAAATCTTTAAAATACTCTGTATGGCAGATACAGAATCAAGACACTGTTTACCAATTGTAGCCGTGGCTTTTTCTGTAAATATGTTTGCCCTTACAATCTACCATCCAAAATCAGTCGCCTGGATTCTATGAATTACAAGAAACGAAATTCAACAACAACGACGAGACCGAATTATAAATGATATTGATTCACTGACAATGGATGTTTTTTTTTTTGTAAATTTATATTATTGGATATCTTAAATTTGTAATTATTATAATTGTTCCGAGATTATGAATATCTCTTACACGGCCAATTCAAGGTTAACAGTATGTTTTTAAAACTCATTAATTATATAACTAAACTTTCTTTATTTCAGATAAAGAAGGAGACAAGAAATCACAGAAAATTTTGAGCGAACTAGAAAATATAGATGACGAATGTGAAGAAAAAGACATTGATTTCGTAAAGACATCTGATCAAGGTATCGACAAGGAATACGATCTTTCTGAACTACCTGCTTTAGCTTTCTACCGACATAAGTTCAGGACGATCTACGATGGAGACCTCATGCACGAAGAAGCTATCTTGAAGTGGGTGCTAGATCTTCATGATTCAAAACCTGATGTGATTGAAAGTGTTGACAGGAAGACATTGAAGGATCTTATTGATGACGTCGAACATCTAGCTGTTTATTTCTGTAAGTAATTTTAAATATTAATATACACTTTCACATAAATACTATTGAATGAATTTTAAATTAAGCAAATAGTCGATACTAAAACACAAACTCATTAAATTGTAATTCTTATTCTGCCGCGGTATGTTGAATTACGAGTATATCTAATAATTTAATAAAATATTTAATTTATGCATGTAAACAACTTATATTTTATTTACTATACCCGTACAATTATAAACAAATATCTACTAATTATTTTAATAAACAAAACGAAGTCGCATTTATCGCAACATTTAAAATAACTCAAAAAGGGATCGTTTGATTTATGTGTTCTTTGATTTGTTCCATTAGTTTCTACCCCAAAATTAAGCTCAACCTCATTTTTTTATGACGATACAACATTCGCCGGGACTACTAATAAGTATGTAGGGATAATTTTAATTTAAAATGAAATTGCTAATAAAGATTTACTCACAAATCGTGTTTTTGTAGATAGTGAAGATTGTGACACGTGTGATGATATTCTCGAAGAGCTTGAGACCATTGATGACGATACTGACAAGCATGGGATACAATTTGTAAAGTCAAAAGATTCAAAACTTGCATCAGAGCTTGGTATATTTAGCTTCCCATCACTCGTGTATTACGAAACGGGTGTACCTATCATGTACGACGGTGAGTGAGAGATTTTATTAATAACTAGATTTAATTTACAGAATCATTAATGAAATGATCAGATTCTAGAATCTCACGCAGGCACTTCTAAATGAAATTGACTTTTCAGTGAATTAGTCCAAACTTTGAACTTTGATGAAAATGTCTTTTTGTACAAGACAAGTGCCCCAGAGCTTAATCTAATACGAGTTTCTGTCCTGTGGTTCTATCTATTAAAACACTCATGAGCTTGTTGTTTGGAGCATTATGAAATATTTTTGACAGTTTTAACAATGAACACCACAATATTATTATGTAACAGATTTTCTCAGACCTCTACCAATAAGCAGGCGAGCTTGGCTTGAGCCCCGTAAAACATCGTGAGATCCAAAACTAAGATAAAATATTGAGAAGTGTATTTTACTGCAGATATGTAAAGCGATGAGCAATGAGAAAACTAACATTTTTATCCTGTTTATAGGTGATTTAAAGAACGAAAATAAGGTTCTGCAGTGGCTTGTAGATCAAAAAAGTAAGAATCCACATCCATATAAGTAATAAAAATTTTAATGTATCTATGTAAGACCAAAAATTTGTTTAGTATTAAATATGACTATTATATTTCAAAGTATCTTACGTGCATGACATCATTCTTGATAAATCTCTGGAAAGACTCTATCTTTATGCCTTAAATTCTGGATGTTTGAGCTATGTCATTTTGCATGACAGTTACTAATGCCTGCAGGTGAAGATAGCCACCGACATAATAAAGCTAATATAAAATTAAAGGCCGATGCAGATGGTTATAAAAAAACGTCGGGGTCGAAAGATAATATTAATAGCAAGAAAACCTCAGAGAAGGTTAAACCTGCAGAATGGAAAACTATGGGAAGTTTAAAAGTGAGATATCCAAGAACTATTGATAGAAAGCAGAAGTATAATAAAATAAAGTCTACAGAAAATTCGGACGATGACGTTTATGAAGATGAAGATGACTCTGACATAGTTGATGATGATGACGACGCCAATGAACAAGAAAATGATGATGACGATGACAATGATGACAGTCGAAACAGTGCAGATAATGATGTTGCAAACATCGCTGCTATCAAAAACAAACTAAAATTCGAAAGCTGTAACTATGATGCAACTTGGAAGAAAGTCGGCAATTTAAAAATTAGATATCCAGGTAACAGACCTTGTACGCATACTAAGAACAATGACCACGACGACGTTAGTAATGACCATGACAATGACTTTAGTGACTATCATCATGACGGTTATAGTAATGACGATAATGATGACAATGGAGTTGTAAGTGATGAGGACGATTCTAATGAGACTGATGATGATGATGACAATATTGAAGAAGAAGATGATGATGATGACGAAGAAGATAGTGATGATGATGATGACGATGAAGATAGCGATGATGATGATGATGATGACGAAGAAAATAGTGATGATGATAACGATAAAGATAATGGTGATGAAGATGATGAAACAGAACGTAAAGTTAAACCAAACGCAGGTAAAATGAGGCGTCAATCCCAAGACATTGACGATGAAGAAGATAATAGCATACTTGGTAGAATAAAAAGAATGTTTACAGGTAATTGAACCATTGGACCCCTAAAGTCCATGCACGGACCCTACAACATCTGCATGGTCGGAGAGCCCGCATGGGACCCACACTAGCTATCGCCTGCAGTCATTCGCGAACGCTTGTACAATAAATGTTTTCGAATCTTTTACTAACATAACCACTAGAAGTAGCGCTTTACTATCGGCGCAAATATTAATGCAGTTAACCTATTTTTACATTTATACGGGTTATAAACGAGATTTTTACTGACTGCAGGCGATCGCTGTTTCTACATTGGATTGGGGGCGAAACCGGCTGTCCCAAAAATGACTTATGAGCCCTACCAGTGCTGTCCCACTAAAGTTCAAAGTCCAACAAAAGTAGCGAAGGCCACGCCGACCAAGATGCCGTCCAAGAAACTGGAGAAGGAAAGACCGATGATGAAGCCACCAACGACACCGACGACCAAGGGCAAATCTAAAGCCCTCGCTAAACCTGACAAAAAGGGCAAAAAAGGTTTATTAGACTCCGACAATATTTGGTGGTGGTAAACTATATTAATGTTAGAATACCACTTGCATTAATATCGTCGATATTATTGCAAGGCGTGCACTATCAAGTGGACACGAATGTTATGGTTCACTATCCCTCGACCTATCTCTCTAATAGAATATTTCGATCTAACGGTTAATTAATTGCCATTTGTATTAACATTGCTAGCTTTTCAATAATCTCGTGTCCCTTGATTTCTGCAAGTACTTAACAGGGTTGTATGTTGTAACATGTTGCACATGGACTGTACCTGGTGTCAAAATCTATCGTAGCCTGCCGAGCTCTTGCCGGAACATCTCGCGTACAGCTAATTTAGTTCTAATAAAATGTGCTTTACTATAATTCAAGATCATGACGGACTAAATATTGGATACTCTACATTGTAAGCAGGTGTACAAATCTTTATATTCTTTGTAAAATTATTTACAATATTTAGAAATGTAATGTAAAGTGAGACGTAACAATAACAACGAGGCATTTCTCATTGTATTTGTCCGTGCCAACTTGAAAGACTTATGATTGTTGTAAGGATTTCATGTTCATTATAGTTTTCTAGTCTTCATGGCATCTCATTATTTCGTAATGCTACATTTTGATTAAATATTACTTTTACTTTTAAGATTTAAAACCATAGCTCTTAATATTTTATATCATCATTAAACTAATTTTTGATTAATATTTACATAAGTGCAGTGCCGGAAGCGGTGAAATAAATTTCTCATCATCATTTAATTCAGTAACGATAGAATCGGACCGCATTAGACAATCTCTGATGTAAACATAAACATCGGTTGTTAGGGATGATAATTTATTGTTATGGGTGTCGTCTAATGCCTTTCGGTAGAACAGTGCTGGCGTTGTATGACAAATATGTCTTTGTGTAAGTTGTATTGTTTGATCGAAAATTCGCATGAATGTTAATTAATTTATTTGTTACGTTGAATTGTTGAGTCAGAGCTGGAACAAACTTTTGTTATTTAAATACATTTTTTTCTAATAAAACCAAACTGTCATAGTCATTTCAAAACGAATGATGTCAGCATGGTATTGCTGTAGTTGTATCCACGCATGCCAATAATTGGATTTATAATGGTGAGTTCCCAAATATGATATGGATGTGGTTTCTTTCAAATATATTACTTGCTAGGATTTTCAGTGCAAAATAAAATTTGGAACTATTTTAGGAGATCTTTTGGATGAGTCCGAAGTGTTAGATTGGATGGTTAAGCAAAAGGAAGATGAAAGTATAGAAGAAATAGACCGAGAAGAGCTATTCAGTTACATTGAAACAAAAGAGTTTTTAGCTGTGGTTTTTTGTAAGTTATTTAATTACCTTTTACAAAATTCTGATGTTATTTTAACCTCTAGAAATGAAAAATACTCATATTACTATTTTGATCTAGATAAAGACGATGATCCAGCAAGTCCAAGGATACTGAGACATGTAGAGCTAATAGATGACGAAGCTTCCGAATATGGCATTAAAATTGTGAAATGCAGTGATCGCTTAATGGCAAAAAAATATGGCTTTCGAAATCCTCCAGGAATTACATACTTTCGAAAAACTAAATATATAAATTATGATGGGGATATTGATGATGAAGAAGAAATTTTAGATTGGCTAACGAATCCAGAAAACATGGAACTCACTGATCACATTGAGAAAGTGAATAAAAAGATGTTTCAAAAGATAAGGCAGACCTCAGACTACGTGGCGGTTTTCTTTTGTTAGTTTTCTTTGACATTATTTTTTTATTTTTTTAATCTCTTTGGGTAGTAAGATTGCTTTGTTTATTTTATTGGCACATAACACATGTTTTAGACAGTAATGACTGCAAACAGTGCCCCAAAGTTCTTGCGGAGATCGAACATATAGACGATGACGCTGACGATTCTGGCATTAACTTTGTGAAGATCGATGACCGACAAATGGCTAAGGATTATGGAGTATTTGCCTTACCAGCTGTATTATTCTTCAAAATGGGATCTAAAGATCCTGTTATTTATGCAGGTATTAGTATTGTTAATTTATTCTGCTACTAGAGGACGGCTGCGGTTCCACCCTCATTCTGTTCCCTTTTCCGCCTCCCATGGGAAGTTATTCCGGGAATAAAAATTAGCCTATATGTTATTCCAGAATCTAGACTTATAGCAAATTTTGGCCAGATCCATTGGGCCAATCTACACACACAAGCTTTCGCATTTATATTACTCGTATTAGTAAGGACATCGACTGACCTCTTGGTCTTGTGGTTCGAGTACCTGACGAATCCGAAAGACTTTGGATCGATTCCAGCTAAGCACTAATTTCCTTGTGTAATTAACTCAATGCAATGATTCGTTCTCGGTCTGTCTGTGTGTAATTTTAGATGTAGTTCCAATGCGTGCGAACTTTACCTGAATTTGGAGCACGGGGTCTACTTTTCTTGGTTACAAGGAGCGTATTTTCAAATTTAATTTTTCAGTTTATTCGTAGCGATTGTCACCTGACCCACCAATAACTCCTACGCCTTTCCTGCAGGTCCACGCGAATTATGATGTAATCAACCAAATTTGTAGCATTTAAAAATATACAATACTTTGTCAATTCTTTTTAGGAGACTTATATGATGAACAACAACTTCTAAGTTGGTTATTAACTCAAAAGAATCCAGCAGGTGATGTTATAGAAGCTTTAGAAGGGCAAGATCTGGTCGATCTAATAGAAGAGTCCGGATCTTTAGCAGTGTACTTTTGTAAGTTACTCATTGTATATTTGCATTTATAATACTTGTAGGTATTTCAATTATTCTTGCTTTATTAAACATATTTATATTCTACTATTACTATTAGGTAATAAGTACATGATTGATTAATGATAGAAATGGCAGCATGCTTTTGCTTTTTGTGTTCAATATATAAAAAGAATCTCTGATTCGTATGTATAAAATAATGTCAACTTCACATTCCTTAATGACATAGAAATTCCAGATATCCGATACAGATGTTATCCATTGTATTGGTAATCTTATTTAATAATCATCATTACATTTTATTAGGGAACAAAACGTTATGTGAAGTTTGCAATTCAAAGGCTATGAGGAAATCAGTGAAAAAGAAAGATAGAGAACCAGAAGAAGAGGGACAAGATCAGGAGGGTACTCTAATCACTTAAAGACATGTCCATTGGCAATATATTGTGTCCTTGCAAATCCAATATTGTCTTGACCCCATGTCTGTGTAGTCATTTCTTTTGCATGTAGCATGGTATTGGTTAGTGTTCTATGCTAGTTATTACTTTGTAGTGCGGTTTAGTCGGCGGCGAATGAAACCAATGACGACTGACAAAATTTAGATTAGGGGAAAGAATTCAATAATAAAAATCGTGACTTCATTACTGTTTATCAACTTGTAAGTAGGAAGTCCATGAATGAACTCCGCAGATAGGTTTCGATAACAGAATTTTTCCTTGCAAACATTGGTGATCTTATGTTTATCCCTTTATTCAAAACCACAAAATTTTAAGACTACCAATATTTTGAAGCCGCATCATATAATTGTACTACATAGATATACTAGCCTAGTTACTGTGCAGGTATTCAGTGTAAGGGTTCGATGATTAGAATAGTAGTTTTGTAGTGTTCTTCCTCATCCACTTTGTGACAATTGACATTTCTGTACCGGTTTATTATATGTTCGTATTGTGCAAGAGATAGTAAATAACGAATGTATTTTGTAATGCAATGTTTCTTAGCCTTACACAAAAAAATACATGGAAATTTAAAAGATTACAAATTTACAACAGTCAAGAGAATTTGTGAGCAATTAAAATATACAGTTAACAGTGATTCCTATTGGGCTTTTTGAATAAATATATTTCTTGTACAGAAATATTGGAAAGGTTGAGAAACAATGACATATTGAATGGCTTTGTTTTTGTAGTAGCACTTGCTTTCGTATAGTGCTCATGACTATATCACAAAATATTATATTAATTAGCCCTAAGAAGAAATTAACGATAGCTCACAAGTATCACTACATATTAGCTAGTAATATACGCGAATGTTACAGATGGGCCAGATTGTGAACAGTGTGCGGCAATATTAGAAGAACTTGAAAATATTGATGACGATTGTGACAGACATGGAATTAAATTCGTTAAAACGCAAGATTATTCAATCGCAGAGTCATTTGGTGTGACTGACTTCCCAGTTCTGGTATATTTTGAACACAATATACCGAATGTTTATGAAGGTTCATTAGCTGAAGAAGAAGAAGTACTACAATGGTTGATTACTCAGAAAACCGAGGACCGCATAGAGCTTATTACTCGAGTTATGCTGGAAAAAATGGTTGAAGAAACGCAGTATTTAGCTGTTTATTTTTGTAGGTGCTACATCTCTTCCATCTATACTTATAATAGGTAAAACAATTTAATGTTTTCAATAACCTTTTTGCATTTTAGATAAATTAAACTGCCACATTTGCGATCATATACTGGAAGGGTTAGAAAGTATTGATGATGAATGTGATGTCTATGGAATTCATATGGTCAAGATTCAAGATCCCCAGTTAGCGAAGCGATATTCAATCAAGACCTTTCCAGCTATGGTATACTTCAGGTAAGACAAAACTAATTTATGCTATCTGGAGGGATGAGGTTTAATGTTGTGCATCTTCAATGTGACAATTTTGACACGGTAATGTAGAATTTTTAGCATCGAAGTATTTTAATTACTATTCACTTTAATGGCATTAATCGCCACACTATCATCTGTTTCGTAATTTTCTAGTTTTCGTGTTCATTATTTCACGTGTTCTGTAATGATATTTTTCATTTAGGAACGGAAACCCCCTTTTGTTTGAAGGCGACTTACAGAACGAAGAATCAATTCTGGAATGGCTCATTGACGACGACAACAGAGAATTGGCAGATGAGATAGAGTCTGTCAACGAAAGGATGTTAGAAAGATTGCTTGTTGAATCACATCTGCTTGTTGTCTTCTTTTGTAAGTCCTTCAATAAATAAATAATCTTTATTGCAGAAATTGTGCACTTACATCTTAAATTGTTACAGACAGGCTAGTTTTATAAAAATATTACTGCTGTATAGTATTATTTCATACTTACTATTAAAAAAGATTATTAGGCACGGCAAAGTTGGTAGTAGCTAAAGTAAATTGCTACATAATCACAAAAAATGCAGTTCCATTTGTATCGATAATTAATTTTTATTAATAGCACTGTGGCTCTCTGATGGTCGAATAACATATCCGATTTTTACTTCTAGACGATGATGATGACTGCGCAGAATGTGAAGAAATCCTTGAGGCTTTAGAGCAAATAGATGGAGAAGTCGACCAGTACGGCATAGATTTTGTGAAAATTGCTAGCCCTGAAGCAGCTGCTACCTACAACTTTGTGAACATACCATCATTGATTTACTTTCGTAAGCAAGTCCCTATGCTGTATGATGGCGACCTTCACCAAGTAGATAAGATACTTTCATGGCTGACTTCTCAAGATGTTTTTGAAATAAAAAATGAAATTGAGGAGGTCAATCGTAAGATGCTGGACAAGTTGCTAGAGGAGAATGAGTTCTTGGCTGTTTATTTCTGTAAGTTACCAATAAATTGATAATTTACTACAACGAAATGGTAATGGACCATAAAGGTGCGGTTCCACTTAGCCAGAGCCTTAGCAGGAGCTGTGCTGCGATTCACCAATCACGTTGCGGAGCGGAGAGGAGCGGAGAGGAGCGGAGACGAGCTGTGCCGCGATTCACCAATCACATGGCTTAAAATCCACAGCTCCTCTCCGCTCCGCCTAAGTGGAACGGCACCTTTATAACTATCATCCTTTTTTGCAATTTTTTGCTTCCAGTTTATTATTATAAATTCGCTTCATTTGATGGCCGAAAATATTTGGCAGGGTCACGTATAAAATTAAATTTGGTTACAGATGAAAAATCTGGAGAAAGTCGAGCGGTATTAGACCAACTAGAGAACATCGACAGTGAAACGGACAACTTAGACATAACTTTCGTGAAGATGCAAGACCCTCGTTATGCTCGGAAATGGGGAGTTACTAAACTGCCAGCTATTGTATACTTCCGGAAAAGATTTCCAAGTATATACAGAGGTTGGTTGCAAGATGGTTACTAACTTTTTGTTTCTAACGTTTTAAAAGTTTTGTTGGATAGTCTTGAATAGGCATACAAAGGCGATCATGGTAGTTTCTAGAACCTAGAAAGAGGTAATGTCAATCATGCTGAAAACTAAAATATAAATACAATTGGTTATTTTCTTTTTCAGGTGACCTCATGTCCGAGGAGGAAGTGTTAGAATGGCTACGAAAGAATAGATTCCGACAGCCAGAGTTAAACATATTTATGTATGCGTTGTTTGCACTTTCTATTGCGTTCATCATGTACACAGCATTTTTACTTCAATGCTTCAAACCAACTCCTCCCGCACCCGCATCGCATCCGAAACAGGCGTGAACCAACTGACTCTGATCTACATTATTGATTGTGACTGTTTTAACCGTGGGCTTAGTGATGCCAACGACGTATTTCTGACATTTTCGCCTCGTTTGCGTTGTACTGTAATGGGCATTTTACCTATTCCAGGTATGGAAGTCAAATTAACCAGAAATATGGATTTATTCATTTCCACAATATCAACTTATTGACTAGCATCCTCGTCTAGCCCCGGGCTTTCGATAAATCCACTTCAAAATTTGATCAGCTAGTCCTTGATGATCCACCGACACAAACTTTCATTGGACTAATGATCAGTTTAGACATAATGCGTTTCTTGGGATCAAACTTTTTTAGAGTTTTTAGAGGATAAACTGGGTTGTCGTTAAACTTTTTGTTAAATTCTTCGTGATCTAGGAGTAACTACTAACAATTCTCGGTTGTATTCACGGGTATGTGTATAAAATCGTCAGTTTTTAAAGCACTAGATAAACTTCTCTAAACGAGGTATCAGACGTAGAAAACTATGCATGTGGCCTTATTTACACGTGAATACTTCCGATGATTATCATTTGCAACAATTTTTGAGTCTAGGTGTATCAGTAATAATGATTAATGATGAAATCTTTTGACTACTATTTGAGTAAGGCGGGCCTTCGGTGGAGAAGCGAAAACAAATAGTTTCATCACAAAAATATCTTATATAATACCTACTTCAGTTTGTTCAACTTACTAAAGTCCTAAAAATTATTATAGGTATTCAATATTTATCCCAAAACTTTCAGTAATGTTATCCCCCAAGGCTTGCAATAGCCTCGCCTCAAGACTGTTTTGGTATACATCGGTATGAAGACAGTGTAAGATGTACCGTTTTCCATTATCCATTCAGTTATACGATTTAATAATAATTCGCTGATTATGTCTTCTTGTTAATTATTGTCTATATTCATTGAGTCTTTGTTAAGTTGAGAGTGTTGAATTTTTTTGAGCTCTTGAACAATATTACTAAATATTTTGAATATAATATTTATAAGTCTTAAATAATACAAAATATTTGAAACTGAAGAATGATGAAATGTTTCGAATATCTTGTTGTTGATAATATATTAGAATATTAATGACTTTATAAAAATTATAAATATTCTTAATAATATTTTGGTTCGTTTAGTTTTTTTTTGGTTTTTGATTGGGTGATTTTGTTTTAGAGCTCCTTTTTCGAGTGACTGTCCAATGGGCGGGATCCGGACTGACGCTCGTATGTTACTACGGTACATTATTTTTTTCGTATAACTAAAATCGTGTTTCCCAATGAAACAAAGTTCGTTCCAATGCTAGATAATACTGTTTTGTGTTTGTGTACATAATATTTAGTTGTGGATGTGCAGCATCTGACCAATTTCGTGACAAATTTTCTATCACCTTTTCTACGAATTCACAAGAACATGAAGTTGCATTAGTTGACAGTATTTCTATATTTTCTCCCATATGATTCACCATTAATTGATTTTCTAATAAGATAAATACCTTTATAGTTCTTCAAATGGTGTTGCATAGTCACCATAATTATACAATGTACCGTAGTAACATGCTCGATTACTCTGCATCATTCCCGCTCGTATTGTATAAATTATTGTTTTAATGTGTAATTATAATGATACCTTCATTAATAAACGGTAGGGTAGGCGTGTTGACTGTGAACGCACAAAATGTAATACTAAGAATATTCCCAAAATAATAATTGTTAAGCCTGTCTGAGACACTTGTCGCACCGCACCGGCGAGAAAACTATTACAGGTTATTCAAAAAACATGTAAACGATGTAGATAGAACATCAAGAGAAAATAATGTATTAATAGATAGATGACAGCCGAGTACTTCAGTAATCTCTCTCTACCTATTTGACACAGTGACAAGCTATTAAAAGTAATATTTGCTGAGCATTACTCACCCAGACACCTTCGTCGTCACCACACGTTAGCTTGTTAGTAAAAATATCCCAAGTCGACCCTTTTATCCTTGGTAAGAAACGAACACATTTTCCCATTTATGATGTCCGTATGGAAGTAGATGAGTAATTTACGATTGTCTTCAGATAGTGATGACGTAGTACTATTATTATCATTATTACATTAACTTTGGTCTCTACTAGCCCAGACATCGTCGTCGCCATGATACTCAAACTTGATAACCAAGCGACAAATCAGTTGATTAGAAGCGAGTATATAGTTTGAAGGTGTGAACCTATTCTTATTTTTCCTAACATCATCTACGTTATTCTCGAATAGATCCGGATAGCTTTACAGTCTGGGTTCCACTTCCCAGCTGTTTATTTCCACTTTCTCTCGGTCTTCCGTATTTTTGATCTCATTGGCAAAGATATTTTCTGTGAATATCCTACTACCTACACAAAAAAGGGCTGATCTGTGGGTCAGCCCTTTTTTGTGTGACCAGACGGAGAAGGCATAGCAAGCCACGTGTTTCCGACATTCGCCTTCCCAGTGTTTTATTAGTGTGGCAATTCTTCACGCTCTTTTTGGACAGCAAAATAGAAATGTCTATGTTTGCCTGTGGAAGTCACTGGTAGAAAATGATTTACTTAATACATTTTGATTGAAAACTTACATTGTTTTGTGCGTTCATAGTCAGGTAATATAAATATGCTCAAATGAGTCATGCGCCAAGACATGCGCATTCGTTAATGTTAACGTTGTATATAAAATGTAAATATATAAAAATACGTAAAAATAGTAAAATTTTATTCGTTTTATTTCTGCACTTTCCCAAGACCTTGGTGAACAACTACACACTTTTTTTTTCACAGACGTTTCACACAACGCTATCTGAACTCAAAGTTTACATTATACATACCTACCTACACAAAATTACTTTTGACGGATAAGAGTTACTCTGATTTTCTGGACATCTTTGCAGTCTCCGTTTAAGTCCACAACTTTAAAAATTATTATTAACTTTCTAATTGACATATTTAATATTTTACTTAGATATACAGATAAATTTGATGTACGCGTGGTCACACGATGCGAGCGCTCCACAGGGCAGTGTTCTTGGACCAACGTTATTTATTTTATGACTTCTCTTAACCATAACTGGTTTAAGGCGTCAATGGAGAATTGGCTCTTCGTGACAAATCATAAAATATCGACATGAAGACTCTATCGTATTCGTAATATGGGTTCGTGTCTAAGGGCTGGAACAAGCTAGAAATATGAAAAAGAGCATCAAGTCAAGTTACCTCGAAATACGACGTGTTACTCTCTGCATTAAAAAACGACGAGTTAACCTTTAATAATACAGAGAAATACTGGCCAATACTAGTATTCTTATTAATGTTTAACACTGCCATATCATATGTATAAGAATAGAAAAAATAATTTTATTGAAAACATTTATTTATAACTATAGCAACACCATATACACCCTTAATTTTTAAAATCAGTCTGTGATATGCAATATAGATTGACACCAAAGATTTGCATACCTACATATTACATAGAAAAGATGTGACTACCATATATTTAGAATTTTTCGGTGACTACACAGTGCCATCCTTGCAAGCACTGTGTAGTCACCGAAACCGCCACTTTCACTGTTGAGGCAAAGACGAACTGACAATAGAAGAGCTCCTTACACTTGTTTTAGTTTTTTTTAAGGTGCTGATAGACTTGAGCATTCACTTGTAATGAGCATTCTTGCGAATGTTACATTACAAAAAAATACGAGAACCTTCTAGCGAGCATTCTATCGAGCGTTCTGGCGAGCATTCTAGCGAGCATCCTATATATTTAATGAGTATAAATGCAGCACACGCGACCGTGAAGTCTGACATCTTCGAGCATCGAATAGAGCGTTCGCTAGAATTCAAATGATATTCGTAGCAATATTTGGCTCTATGCTTAGCTCGGCTCGTTGTTCTGTTCGACAAAATATAAAAACGACGAATGCTCTATGTTCTGTTACAAGTGATTGCTCAAGTCTATCAGCACCTTTATACTACTAAGATGGCAGACAAGCTTACGGCCCACCTGATGGTTGTTTACTGCTATAGACGTTTGCAACACCGGAGGCGCTATACACGCGCTGCCGACCCAGACTCAGGCTGTGATGATGATGACCCATTTTTTTTGTTTAACGTGAGGCAAAACCCTCATGGATGCTATGCCGGACTCCTACCGACTAAAAACCCTCACGTAACGCCCAACAGCCTATAGTTGGGAGCCTCGGGTAAGCCCTCAGAAGGATTTCCCAGGACTCCCAACAGAACCACGGCCGCCACTGCGGCCTCGCCCAGGGGGTGGTTCGGGGGTGCTATCCCTCGTTTTTGGGGGGTTTCGGGTGTGATCCCACTTCTAAGGGGGGGGCGTGCGTGAGTTCCTCACGTCACGCTGCCGTCATGAGCCTGCTTCTGTAAGTAGGCCTCCGGTCATGGAGGCCGATAGTCCTTGGCGAATGATGACCCATTGTTGAAATTTTCAAGCTACCCGTAAGGCTTTTAATTTGAGCTGGTCACTTTTCTTCACAATTATCTAGTAAAAGTGTAAGTACAGTAAAGACTTACTAAGTTATTTAAATATCTGATAAACACCTCCTTTATTCCAAATACTTTTAGGTATACTGGTACAATAATAATAACTTAAACAAAATTATCTATTTGGGGTAAAAAATTATATCCCCTACTACTTACACTACATAGATAGTCAACGATATTATTCACTATTTATTTATTTTCAATACTTTCACATACTATCAAGGAAAGGGATGCACCCTTTACTTTGTCTTTTGTTTAATGTCTTCTAACCTACTTATTATTTTCAATTTAGTCGTTGGTCCCTTCAGTATAGAACAAGGTTATTCTACTCCTATCCTACAGTCTTTTTCATCCTTAATACTACCTCCACTAATGTGATGTATGTGTGTGCTTAAAACAATAACAACTAAATGCTAAAATGGCTACGTAATGATCAACTTAGCATCTTCGTAATCCTTGATGTGATTCTTCTTCTCACTCTCAAACAACGCGATCAGACGTTCAGTGAATTCAGCGTGGACGGCTTCTATCTGCTCAGGTGTTGGGTCCAGATTTCTTTTCACTTCCATTGGAGCTCCAACTACAACAAATAGGTTTATTTATAGTTTGGTTTGTTCTAAGAAAATAATGAGTCAGTTCCTCGACTTAACTATACCTAATCATTTTTTTTTTGTTTTACTTGAAGGTAGGTAAATCCGGAGGATGCTATGTCCGACTAAAAAACCTCACGTGTCCTGCTGACAGCCTATGGTTGGGAGCCCCGAGTAAGCCCTCGAAAGGATACCCCAGGACGCATTGAGAAATCTCACGCGATTTCTCAATCTTCAGGTGACAACGTGTTCAGGCGTCGTCGTTTCATTTTCATTACATTTGCGGGACACAAATCCAAGTTCATGAAATATAATGGACTCTATTTTTTATTTATTTTTTTACGTGAGGGAAAATCCTCATAGCTGTTATGCCGGACTCCTACCGACTAAAAAACCTCACGTAACGCCCAACAGCCTATGGTTGTGAGCCCCGGGTAAGCCCTCGGAAGGATGTCCCAGGACTCCCAACAGACCTACAGCCGCCTCTGCAGCCTCGCCCAGGGGGTGGTTCGGGTGCTAACCCGCATCTTTGGGGGGGTTTCGGGTGCGATCCCGCTTCTAAGGGGGGGGGGGGGGCGTGCGTGAGTTCCTCACGTCACGCTGCCGTCATGGGCCTGCTTCTGTAAGGACGGTAAGCGACCCTCTCACCGTCCTCAGACCCCCGGTCATGGAGGCCTCTCCCGTACCCGCCCCGCCGCCTCCTTCACGAGCATGACCTGCTCGCAGAAAGAGGCGGCGCAGTCCCACTTACTCCCGCTGGAGAGCATGGCTCGCACCATGGTCTCGAGCGAGAGAGTGTCCACGCCCAGAACCACTACGAGGACCTGGCGCTGTTGCGCCCATGCTGTGCACTCCACCAGCATATGGAGCGCTGTGTCATTCTGCGGTCCTCGCAGTGCTGACACTGGGCCGTGGTTTCCCGGTGTCTTCGCCACAGATACCTACCGAAGCTACCGTGCCCGGTTAGTATCTGTGACAGCCGGTAGGAGAGAGCACCGTGTCTCCTCTCCAGCCACTCGTCCATAACCGGTCTGTATTATCTGAAAAATAGGCTCATTTGTGTGATTCTTACCTACAACAGTAACAGACGCCCTCATAGGCACCACACCATAGGAATACTGGAACACTCCCCGCCCGAGTGGGAATATTGGAGAAATGCCCGTAATCGTCCTGAATTTTTCCTGAAAACGTCGCAGCAGACTGTTCTCCGGGTTGTTTAAAGGATGAAAGAGGTCGTTTTCGCCGAATGAGAACACTGGAACTATTGGCGCTCTGAAATTAGATGTTATTCTGGTTACACCACTGTCAAAGATTGGTGAACCTGATGGTATGAGAAGTCTATGTAAGCATATTATACAAATACCTATCACTATCTATTGCTGAAAACTGCATTAATACCTTTTTTTTTAACGTGAGGAAGATCCTACATGGGTGCAATCCCGGACTCCTACCGACTAACACCATACGTATCCTACCTAACAGCCTAAGGTTGGGAGCCCCGGGATAGCCCTCGAAAGGATACCCCAGGACACTGCACTAATCGCTAAGTGCGAAGATCGATGCGGACAGACAGTGAAATCGATATTGTTTTATACTATGTCAACACGGCAATACGGCTCACCACTATTACAACTTACTATCACACTTATCATAATAATAATAATTATATAATAATAATTAATAGTGTGATACTATTTCACCACCTATTACGTTGGACAAATTCTAAAAAGGTGAAATGAGGGCATATAAAAATGCCTCTGCTCACCCCTTCAGGGATAAAGGCGTGACCATATGTATGAATGTAAAGCGTGTAAAGATAAAGAAATAGTTACCTACAGTAGCCGTTCTAATTATTTACCTTAAATTGTTTTTTGTAGTCTGTACGTATCTAGTCCTATATCATTTACCGGGTTTTATGGTTCAACAGAGTTTTATTCATTACCAAGACTCATTAAAGACAGCCTTGAAAACTAATGATTGAAATGAGTTATTTACGAATTACTCTTCATGGTAAAAAATATTTAGGAATACGCTCGTTACTTTATATGTTGTATAATTTATGAACCACAGAGAGGAAATTCTAGGAATGTTTCCTGTAATTTTTCTGAGGACTTCGATATTCCGCAGACTACTGATGCATTAGTCAGTTCTAGGTTATCATGTGGTGGGAAAGTGCAAATATCGTCAAAGTAACAGAATACCAAGGTTCCATTGAATCGGAACTGGGAATTTTAGATAAATGCCTTCATCACTCTGAAAGTGAGGATCTTTATAATTTATAGGTAACTAAGAATCATCTCGGTCACGTCAGCTTTTCAACAAAAAAAATTGCGTGTACTTAGTGTACACACGTAAGAAGTGAAACTTCTTCATAATCTTAATTTTTACCTCACCTTAAATTAAGTCAAAAAGTACAAAAGTACGAAAGTCCAAAAGTCCAAAAGTCCCAAAAGTCCAAAAGTCCAAAAGTCCAAAAGTCCAAAAGTCCAAAAGTCCAAAAGTCCAAAAGTCCAAAAGTACAAAGTCCAAAGTCCAAAAGTCCAAAAGGCCAAAAGTCCAAAAGTCCCAAGGTCACAAGGTCCCAAAGTCCCAAAGTTCCAAAGTCCCAAAGTCCCAAAGTACCAAGGTCCCATCTAAAAGTCCAAAAGCCCAAAAGTCCAAAAGTCCCAAAGTCCCAAAGTCCCAAAGTTCCAAAGTCCCAAAGACCCAAAGTACCAAGATCCCATCCAAAAGTCCAAAAGTCCCAAAGTCCCAAAGGCCAAAAGTCCAAAAGTCCTCCAAAAGTCCCAAAGTCCAAAAGTCCAAAAGTCCAAAAGTCCAAAAGTCCAAAAGTCCAAAAGTCCAAAAGTCCAAAAGTCCAAAAGTCCAAAAGTCCAAAAGTCCAAAACTCCAAAAGTCTAAAAGTCCCAAAGACCCAAAGTACCAAGGTCCCATCTAAAAGTCCAAAAGCCCAAAAGTCCAAAAGTCCCAAAGTCCCAAAGTCCCAAAGTCCCAAAGTCCCAAAGTCTAAAAGTCTAAAAGTCCAAAAGTCCAAAAGTCCAAAAGTCCAAAAGTCCAAAAGTCCAAAAGTCCAAAAGTCCAAAAGTCCAAAAGTCCAAAAGTCCAAAAGTCCAAAAGTCCAAAAGTCCAAAAGTCCAAAAGTCCAAAAGTCCAAAAGTCCAAAAGTCCAAAAGTCCAAAAGTCCCAAAGTCCCAAAGACCCAAAGTACCAAGGTCCAAAAGTACAAAGTCCAAAGTCCAAAAGTCCAAAAGGCCAAAAGTCCAAAAGTCCCAAGGTCACAAGGTCCCAAAGTCCCAAAGTTCCAAAGTCCCAAAGTCCCAAAGTACCAAGGTCCCATCTAAAAGTCCAAAAGCCCAAAAGTCCAAAAGTCCCAAAGTCCCAAAGTCCCAAAGTTCCAAAGTCACCAAAGTCAACAAAGATGGCGCGTAACCAAAAATCGTGACGTGACGTGACGCAAATTTTTTTCCAACGCCGATAAAGAAGTTTCACTTCAAAAATGCATCAAAATTGGTCCATACAATGCCACAGACAGACAGACAGACCCCTCGTTTTCGGGGTTAAAAACCAAGAAGGATATTAGTAGAAGTTTCTCTATTCATTATTTTAAAATATTGCTATCAAAAAATGGACAGGGAATAAACTAGTGCATAACAAAATAGTATTCGTCTGTCTGGGCATATCTAAAGCGTTCGATTGCGTAAATTACTCAGTGCTTCTGAAGACAAAGTATCTCATTATTTCATATCTCTAAGGTCGAGAACAATTCACAAAAATTTTAAGATTATCTACAAATACAGAGGAGTCATTTATTAAAATGTCTCTGAGATAAAAGAATTTTTAACGGTGTCCCCAAATTAGCATTTTGGGTCCCTTGTTTTTGGATTTTATTCCGAAAAAATGGTGTGCCTATCAGCATCACATGATGTTGTTTGCTGATAGTAGTAGGTAAGTATTGTTTTGTTTTCTTGTCAGGACTGATTTTAAAACGACCTAATAAAAGCAGACTTGAATATTTTGTATGCAATTAACTGGCTACGAGAAACAAAAGTCATAATTCCCTACTAAGCCTTTGTTAAGGTAATAGCAATACTTTTGATTTATCAAATTAATGAAGATATTTCCCTGATAATTAACTTTGCAAGAAAAATCCTTACCCAGACTTCATTGCGACGCGAATAAAACCTTTTCTTCTTTTCAAAATCACTTTATACTCTTTCGGATGAGCATCGAGAGCTTCAGCTGCACCGCCTACTGCCATTGCCACGCAATTTCCTTTGTATTTCTTCTGATCAAGCAAATGGAGCAAACTCTCTTCTGAAGCTGAACATACTCCAAGTGCAAGAATAAAATCTCTGAAGAGCGGCACTAAGAAATGGCCACTTAAAGTGATCATGCAGCTCTTCAAGTTCGGGAATAACTTTTTAAAGCCTGTTGCATTCGTGCAGAAACATCCATAAGCTCCGAAAGAAAGAACACCATGGGGGAAGCTCGCGAATAGATAATTACGAGAAGGATCCAAGTCCACTGTCTTGACTAGTTTTATAGGAAAATAGTCGCAGAAATATCGCCACCACATCCAATTTGATACCCATTCTGACCTGAAAGTGTAAAAGGAAACGTGTAAATTCAGTGTTATAAACATATCCGCATCATAATTTAGGTAAGTACTGAACGTGGAGTTCATCTGCTTATAAGTTGAACGCTTCAGACGCATAGCAAATGGCATTAGGCAAAAGTGCTTGATGATCAGAACTGTCGGTGTCTTTTCAGCATTCTAGCTATCACGGTTCCTTAGATACAGCCTCGTGACGGACAGACAGACAGACGGATAGCAAAATTTCCTGAATAGGGTCCTGTCTCTTACTTCTTTTGGAACACTGACTTTCCTTAACTCCAGCTATTGAGCTTTAAGTCGCTGTTAATTAAAAATATGTCATCTGAACTTACTTTCGTCCACCTCGATTGGCAATATCCACATCTCTCAACATCCAAAAGCAGTATACGATGGCCAGCCACCACAGTCTGGAGTATACAAGTTGCAAGAACAGGTATATGGCCAACGGCTCACCGATGAGTATAATGTAGATGAAGGACATCACAGCAAAGGTTTGCAGTCGTCTGGTCATCGGGACGTCGCGCGGAGCCCATTTTATGCCCAGTGTGTCGGACACCTTGCTAAAATTAATAAAAGAGAACAGTTATTTTACGTCTTTTGAGAGAGTAAGCCAAGTATGTAGCTACGCAGACTTTTTGCCTAACCAGTAGGAAGATAGAGCAAATTGCAATCGATCTAAAGTTTAGGAACTAATTGAATGCGGGTGACATAAGATTTACTGAGCCGAGTTTACACGAAGCCAGTACTGCTGGCGCCAGTCCCGCAGATAAGCCAGCGTTGGCCTAGCCCCTGTTGTTTAGACGAGGCCAGTCATTCACGGATTTTTGTTCGGGTGTGTTCGAAGTTAAAAAATAATAGATTCGCGAGAGAAAGCGAGTGCTGTGCCGCAGTGCGCATTTCTTTTTTTTGTTTACTGCATCACAAAGGTTATCCCAGAAGTATTCGTGCTCTCTATAAAGTTGTACGAATTTTAAAATATCCTGAAAACCCTTCGTGAAATTTTCTCAGCATTTTGTCGCAGAAATTCCAACAAAAAAAACAGACACCGTACTGACGTTCGCCAGTGACTGGCGAGATGCGTCTACACGTGTCCGCCACGCTGGCGCGGGGGTCGAGGGTTATGCTGGCGGAGGTCACTTGCTAGAAAAATAGACGGGCGTCTATTCTCGCCAGCCCTGGCCTGGCTTGAAAAACCGTTTACACAAGGCAAATACCAAGCCAGCGCTGGCTACCAGTGTTGTTATTGGCAGCCAGTGCTGGCTTCGTGTAAACTTACCTTATACCAGATGGAAACCTTTTCTATTTTCTTTTACTAGTTTTATTCGCTGAGGCTACGCACACAAAGATACCGCTCACTGAGCTCACAGACTCGAGGTCAGGCGAGGTTGAGGAGAGTTTTCGATACCGATTTGTGCGCGAGTGTGCGTAGCAGAGAGTAGGTGTGAAAAAAAGTACAAACATGAGATTTCCATTGTACTATCTTTCAGAGAGCCAGCCTTTATGCCCAGAATGTGGGTTTCTACTGACCGCTGAGTGAGATGAAACTTCGTAAGGCAAATAGCGTCTAAAATCAAAGTAAGTAATTACCAAGAGCGCCTTGTTTACGTTGGGAAATCCTCATAAATGCCATGCCGTACTCCTACCCGCTAAAATCACGATAAAATAAAAATAACTTTTAACTTTTTTTTTCTAATTAGACCTTTAATTGTTTTAGAATAGACTTTAGAATAGACAATCGGTTTATAAATAAAAAAGTTATATCAGTTTAAAGAATCATACATAGACTTATGAATCTAAAAATGGGTAAATCTAAACTGGCGTGTTGGCTTAATCATAAAAGAGGCTTAATCTTTAAGCTCTTTTATGATTAAACAAACAGGGCAGTTTCACACGCTGCTTGATGAGTCTGATGAAGAAATACCTCTCCTTTCATACACCTTATGTGACGTTAAGAAAGTTGCGGGCTCAGCTAGTACTTATATATTTCTAAATACATAGGTACATACATGACAGAAAACACCCAAACTTCGAAACAAACATTTGTGATAGATCCCCTTCCATTTGTCTACGCTGGGTAGTACTTGTATGCCTTTGGAAGGATGTCCTCAGGATACAAACAGCGCTTAGGTAGATGCTTAGTACGGATAGGATAGTAACTTCCTAAAATTTCACCTTTGAGTTGTCTTCAAATACCTAAAACACTAAAAAGTGGCCTAGGTAATCTAACCTAGATAATCACAAATTATCTGCAAGTGGATTAATTTATTTATGACTAGTTAGCAACAACATTCTTATCCAGTTGATTACTGTAGTGATAGTTCGTTATAACTTTTACACCGATTACGATTATACAATCAAGGTAGGTAGGTTACTCCTTGAAGTTTGAAAACTTTTATGTAGAAAGGCGATATTGAATAACTATGTACTTTTATAAAACATGAGGAAAATTCTACAGGGATGCTATGTCGGACTCCTACCGACTAAAAACTACACGTATTCTACCTAACAGCCTACGGTTGGGAGCCCCGGGTAAGCCTTCGGAAGGATGTCCCCGAGGACTCTCAAACTATATTGGACCTAGTCTGCATATTAAGTATTGTGACCTTAGCTGCCGTTGCTTTGTTATGCAGAATTAAGAGACTGAGTATTCTGTAGCGCCATAGAACATCCCGCCGAGGATTTACCAGGGAAAATCCTACCAGGGAAAAACCTAAGGGAATAGGCAGATGTAGGCACCGATTGAGCATCCTCCCTCACCTCTCATCCTCTTATACATTTTTGAAGTGAAACTTCTTTATCGGCGTTGGAAAAAAATTTGCGTCACGTCACGTCACGATTTTTGGTTACGCGCCATCTTTGTTCTGTTCCCCACCACGGTGGATTCGAATTAAGAGTACTTTATCCAGGGATAGCATGTCATTTAAGGGTTTTTGGACTTTTGGGCTTTTGGACTTTTGGACTTTTGGATGGGACATTGGTACTTTGGGTCTTTGGGACTTTGGAACTTTGAGACTTTGGGACTTTTGAACTTTTGAACTTTTGAACTTTTGAACTTTTGGACTTTTGGATGGGACCTTGGTACTTTGGGTCTTTGGGACTTTGGGACTTTGGAACTTTGGAACTTTGGGACTTTGGGACTTTGGGACTTTGGGACTTTGGGACTTTGGGACTTTGGGACTTTGGGACTTTGGGACTTTGGGACTTTGGGACTTTGGGACTTTGGGACTTTGGGACTTTGGGACTTTGGGACTTTGGGACTCTTGGACTTTGGGACTTTGGGACTTTGGGACTTTGGGACTTTGGGACTTTGGGACTTTGGGACTTTTGGCCTTTGGGACTTTGGGACTTTTGGACTTTTGGCCTTTTGGCCTTTGGGACTTTGGGACTTTGGGACTTTGGGACTTTGGGACTTTGGGACTCTTGGACTTTGGGACTTTGGGACTTTGGGACTTTGGGACTTTGGGACTTTGGGACTTTGGGACTTTGGGACTTTGGGACTTTGGGACTTTGGGACTTTTGGCCTTTGGGTCTTTGGGACTTTGGGACTTTTGGACTTTTGGCCTTTTGGCCTTTGGGACTTTTGGACTTTGGGACTTTGGGACTTTTGGCCTTTGGGACTTTGGAACTTTGGGACTTTGGGACTTTGGGACTTTGGGACTTTGGGACTTTGGTACTTTGGGTCTTTGGGACTTTGGAACTTTGGGACTTTGGGACTTTGGGACTTTTGGACTTTTAGATGGGACCTTGGTACTTTGGGTCTTTGGGACTTTGGGACTTTTGGACTTTTGGCCTTTGGGACTTTTGGACTTTTGGCCTTTTGGACTTTTGGACTTTTGGACTTTGGACTTTGGACTTTTGGACTTTTGGACTTTGGACTTTTGGACTTTTGGACTTTTGGACTTCTGGACTTTTGTACTTTTGTACTTTTTGACTTAATTTAAGATGAGGTGAAAATTAAGTTTATGAAGAAGTTTCACTTCTTACGTGTGTACACTAAGTACACGCAATTTTTTCTATTTACTATACCCATGAGGTACTTACTTAACTATTCTTAAGTATTATTACTCATGGTAACTATGCTTAACAAAAAATCGTTCGTCAGGTCGAAGTTAACCAACAAGTTAATGCAACTGCAAACCTTTTTACAACTACCAACGCACATAAAGTATTTTCCTGTAAGCGGTAGGCAGAGGCATATTATACTCACAACGTGGCGGCGTCACCACAACTTTCTCATTGTTGAACCTTTTGCATTGCCGCGCCGTTAGGGAAAGGAATTTGGAAATCTTTTGGCTTCCTGCTGTTGGACTTTTCAAGCCGTCCAAAAGGCCAGTAATTTGGCTTAACCACTACCTGCCATGTTACTATGGGACTGGGAGAGCAGCCGAAAAGGCACGTTAAGCCGTTGCTCGGCTACGTGCCTTGCTCTTGAAAGTACCTACTCAAGGGAGCAGAGTAGTAATACGAGTGTTAAAATTTCCACAAAATTGAGGGAAAATGAGAAATCAATATGAAGGTTCTTCAAAATAGATTATGTTATAAGAGAAGCCGTGGGACCCAGTTGTGGATCCGTTACAAATTATCAACTATTATGACGCATGACGCATGTAGTGATATAATTCAGAAATCAAAAGTCAAAGTCCAGCTTAGATACAGAGATTGTAGGATATTGTTACAAAAAATCGGCGGGTGCCTAATTCAAGCCGTTAGCCCGAAGTTACGGATTCCAAATCCGGCCTTTGAATATGTCGGTGTGAACGCACTCCGAACACAAAGAATGTAGATTACACTGAGATCTTCACATCCTATGGCCTTCAACTTGAGGATTTTGATTTTTTAACTTGAAAAAAATATTGAGAGCTACTTTAAGAGGACGTATGACGCCAAATAGACTATTATCTTGATCTAGATCTCAGGACTCCTGAGGTCTAATGAACTAACATTACAACACAAGCAACTTCAGTTCATGAACTAAAGATCTACTAGCCTGAAAACACGATTACTAAAAAAAACCTCGATACTTTTAATTTTTGAAAACACCTCGTTTTAGTTAAACTTTAGGCTGGATCTCTATAATTATCTATTATTTAGATATTATTTTTAATGTATAAGAAAGACAATACTAAAAACTTCATTTACACTAGTCGGTTTTTTTAATATTTATAATAGTTTTCTTTTTATCTGTAATTATCAGATTTTTAGCTTTCACATCATTTCGCTAAACGCGCTCCAAACCTTCTCTCTCTTTCTTTCCTCGCGAAATCTGTATGCGCTATCCTTTACCGATTACGTTTAGTCTGGCTGCGCGCCTTGTAGGAAGCGGACCTATGCCCGATTGCGTCACACAATGCTCAATTACGACATCGATAGATCGATTAAAAAGCTTTTGAATTCCTGAAGTTGGGGGGGGGGGGGGCTGTAGGTGCATAAAATCTTAATTTGTGTAAATAACTAATTATAAAAGTTATACATATAAGCGAACGAACATAAAAAACGTTTTTCGCTCGTAGAATGAAAGAAATAAAAAGCTAAGAACCGTATTGATTGTTTACTATCCGATATAAATTTTCTTCATCTTACTTAGTTTCTTCACGATGGCTTGTAGAAACTGGGGTGTTACTTTTGAACCTAGGTCGGTATGATTTGGCATATTATCTCCTCGATATTGTTGCCACCGAGAATCATCCGAGTTCTCAATGGCGTTGCGGAATGCCTGTACCAGGACCTCGTTCGTTGGTCAGCACCTGCACTGCTTCAAGTGACGTCGGCTTGGGCCTAGAAGATCTTCATGGGGCCCAGACCTTTTCTGCATATTAGCATCTGCCCAGCTGCCTTCAAGCCCAACCATATTACAAACCCGACGCAGCTTTTATTGGCTGCCAGGAGCAGCAGCTATAAATTGAATTTTCATCCCCATTGGCAAAGTTGAGAGCGACTGCTGTCTCACCTCCCCAAGTCCGATAGGTTGCCTAATTGAACTGGACGCTTTCTAGGAACAATAATAATAAACCGGCCAAGTGAGAGTTGAACTCGCCCATGAAGGGTTCCATAGCAGCAAGTAACATAATATAAATGTTCGTGTGGTTCGTTGTAACTTTCATTGATGTTCGCAGTGGTAGTGATTTTTCTCGGCGAAAATTGCGGTATATGACGTTCAAAAAAAAAAGAACTACCATCTTGATTTCGTTCAAACCAATTTTCTTTGGTAGATTTTATGACAATGAACATTATATATATTTTTTAGATTTATCATTCTCTTAGTTTAGAAGTTAGAGGAGGGGGGGGGGGGGTGGGACACATTTTTCCACTTTGGAAGTGTCTCTTGCGCAAACTATTCACTTTGGAAAAAAAAACATGTTATAAACCTCAATAGCATTTTTGGGGACCTATTTATTGATACCCCACACGTATGGGTTTGATAAAAAAAAAATGAGTTTCAGTTCTGAGTATGGGGACCCCAAAATTAACTGCTTTTTTTCTCGTTTTATACAAAATTCTTGATGCGGTTCACAGAATACATCTACTTACCAAGTTTCAACAGCATAGGCCTTATAGTTTCGTAGAAAAGTGGCTGTGACACACGAACGGACAGACAGACATGACGAATCTATAAGGGTTCCGTTTTTGCCATTTGGCTACGGAACCCTAAAAATGTCATACAAAACCCAGAAACCACCACTACTTCCTAGTAGTGGCGGCACTCCTGTGCGAGCGAGTCGGTGCCGGAAGTAATTGCACGGAACATAAAACAATGGAGTCGGCTAATTCAAGTTCAAATTTAAAGACAGTGTAAGTATTTTAAAAAATCTTTAAAATATAACACTGTCTTTAGGCTTTCGATTTAATAGTAGAAAATTGCCGGTGATATTTTCAAAACAAATTTATTGTTTAAAAATACTTGTTGATTCACATAAAAGAATAATCATTTTATTGAAGGTAATAATGAAAGAAAAATGAGTTTTTACTGAATGATGATGCTGTTGGGCGCAACAGCGCCAGGTCCTCGTGGTGGGTCTGGACTTGGATACTCTCTCGCTCGAGACAATGGTGCGAGCCATGCTCTCCAGCGGGAGTAAGTGGGACTGCGCCGCCTCTCTCTGCGAGCAGGTTATGCTCTTGAAAGAGGCGGTGGGGCGGGTACGGGAGAAAACTTTCCCACCCGAGTTCCGTAGTTGGTGCCTAGGCATCGGCGATATATCTTCGCCGAAGACTATCGGCCTCCATGACCGTGGGCCTGAGGACGGCGAGAGGGCTACTCACTGTCCTTACAGAAGCAGGCCCATGACGGCAGCGTGACGTAAGAAGTTCACACACGCCCTTAGAAGCGGGATCACACCCGAAACCCCCCAAAGACGCGGTATATAGCACCCGAACCGCCCCCTGGGCGAGGCCGCAATTGTGGCCGTAGGTCTGTTAGAAGTCCTGGAACATCCTTTCGGGGGCTTACCCGGGGCTCCCAACCATAGGCTGTTGGGCGTTACGTGAGGTTTTTTAGTCGGTAGGAGTCCATAGCACTCATAATGGATTTTATCTCACGTTAAAAAAAATAGTATTATTAGTATCTTTTTCTGCATTCAATCTTTTCAAGAAGTGGAGGCACTGGCGAGTGCGTGTCCCTCTCGGAGACTTTGAAAGGATAAAGAGTGAAAAACTGGAAGATGAAAGCGTAAGGAGTATGTATGTAGGCTTAGTCAGTGAAAGGCTTGCAAACTCGAGCCTTTCCGACTTAGATGTGGATGAATGCTGGAATATTATGACAGAAAGTGTAGTGGATAGTGCAAAAGAAGCATGTGGGAGTGCAAAGAGACATGAACATTCGAAAGGTGATGCTTGGTGGGATGCAGACGTTCAATCCTGCGTAGCAAGAAAGAAGAAAGCGTGTTTGGATTACGTCTTATCTCATCATCTTGCCAGGATTTGGGATTGATGGTGCGCTGCTATGTGCTGTGTAGTCTACATATGTGGGATGTACGGCATGTGTGCGGGTGGGCGGCAGCCTGTCTCCCTGGTCTGACGTCAACATTGGCGTCAGAGAGGGTTGTGAACTGTTTGCTGTATGCAGATGATGCCGTGCTCATAGCCGAATCGCCATTAGAACTACAGTCTCTAGTCACAGCGATGAAAGATGATAGTCTAATAGAGGCTTACATTTGAACGCGACTAAAACGAAAGTGATGGTATTCGAAAGAGAAGAGGACAGAACGAATGCCAGGATAATTGTAAATGATGTAGTGCTGGAACAGGTTGACAAGTTTGTATATCTTGAATGTGCATTAAGCACGGATGGACGGTACACCACTGATGTAGAAAGGAGGGTAACTGCGGGAAATAGAGTGAATGGAGCGTTGGGCAAACTTTTGGGTACCAAAACCCTAAGTCAAAAGGCCCAGCTCGCAGTACACAGTGCGGTGCTGATACTTACGCTAATGTATGGAAGCGAGAGTTAGGTATGGCAGGAAACGCATTAAAGTAGAATAAAGGCGGTCGAGATGCGTGCGACGCAAAATCTGCGGAGTAACGCTCGCAGATCGCGTTCGGAATGAAGATGTAAGAAAGAGAGTTGGTCTGGAAGAGAGTGTCGGTGTTAAAGTAAGGAAGGACATGCTACGATGGTTCGGGCATGTGGAGCGAATGGGAGATGAAAGAATGACAAAACAGATATACAACGCGAAAGTCGATGGACGTAGGAGTCGGGGAAGGCCACGACACACCTACCACGACCAAATTAATCGTGTGTTAGTTGAAAGTGGTGTCAAGAGCCGAAGGAACCGACGTGCATGCATGAAAAGAAAAATGAAAGTTGAAGAAGCAAGTGAGGTGTGTATGGACCGTGCCGTGTGGCGCTCGGTTCTTTCTGCCTACCCCGCAAGGGATTTGGCGTGAAGGTAGATAGATAGATAGTATATTTTTCATCATTGTTCTTTTACAGTAAAAAAGGATTATTCGTTCTTCATAATTCGCCTTGATGCGGTGGTGCATTCGGTAGTATAACCGATGGCCGCGCTGAGGCCCTGATTTTATTCTGGGGTCGGGCCGAATATTTGTGTGATCCACAAAATGATGTTTCGGAGTTTGGGTGCTCGATAGTCCGTTTGTCGAGGATGGTTTATAACATTACACTTCAACGAATAGGAGCAACTATGAATAAAGTTTCGAAAACGGGAAAATTTATTTACTTTTGAGAGTATACGTTGCGTGCGCTGAGTAAATATAATTAAAGTTAAGTACATAAAAATTGTGTATTGCGAAATTGTTCATTTTAAAGTTCTATAAAAATCTCCTCCTATTTTTAGGTATAAGTAGTATAATACGGTCAATTTAAAAAAAAGTAAAACTATAAAACTAAAAACTGAGTAAAACTATTCACACAAAATATCTACTCCATTCTATTCATTGTTCGCCAGTGCGTTGTGATCCGCCCCTACTTGCGTTACTATCGTAATCTGTCACCGACTGACGAGGCGGCGTCGCGCTGCGTGAATATGGCGCGCGATCTGTAGCAGAGGGGCTCGGGGGTAGCGGCAGTGAATCATGCGATTTGGTTAGGGTCAGACAAGCTCTTAATAGTCGGAAATAAAATAATATAGAATAGGCTATGGAAATGGCTTTAATTTTAGGGTTTCGTAGCCAAATGGCAAAAACGGAACCCTTATAGATTCGTCATGTCTGTCTGTCTGTCTGTCCGTCCGTCCGTGTGTCACAGCCACTTTTCTCCGAAACTATAAGGCCTATGCTATTGAAACTTGGTAACTAGATGTATTCTGTGAACCGCATTAAGATTCTTATATAAAACTAGAAAAAGAGCAGTAAATTTTGGGGGTCCCCATACTCAGAACTGAAACTCAAAATTTCTTTTTTCATCAAACCCATACGTGTGGGCTATCTATAGATAGGTCTTCAAAAATGCTACTGAGGTTTTTAAGATCATTTTTTTCTAAAGTGAATAGTCGTCCCCCCCCCCCCCCCCCTCTAACTTCTAAACTAAGAGAATGATAAATCTAAAAAGAATATATGATGTACATTGCCATGCAACCATGCAAACTTCCAACGAAAATTGGTTTGAACGAGATAGAGCTGGTAGTTTTTTTTAAACGTCATAAACCGCAATTTTCGCTTAGAAAAATCACTACCACTGCGAACGTGTTAAAACATCAATAAAAGTTACTTGCTGCTCCGAAACCCTTCATGGGCGAGTCCAACTCGCACTTGGCCGGTTTTTTTATACTACAAAGGTGGCATACAAGCTTAGGGTACACCCTATGAAAAGAGGTCATGTAACCTTTTGACGTTTGCAACACCAGAGGCGATACACTCCCGCTGCCGACTTTGCAACTGTAAAAACTTTCTAAGCCTTTTATAGAACGCCATACTATAGGCGTTTGGGAAAATTAAGGCAGTCTCAGAATCTCTGGACGAAGGATTTTCTTTCATTGTCCTTCGTCATCACTTCTAACTACTTGGTGTCTTATAGAGACAATTTTCTGCAGAAAGTGTTGTGTGGAGAAGTGTCTTTGCCGAAGCCAAAACTTTTTGGAGACCTTTTTTCAGTTCTTTGTATGTGTATTAAGTAATAATTAATGGAATCAGGCTTTATATGACTAAACCTAGTAGAGTAAACGTAGAAGAAGTTTGTAGAAGCCCCTATTTATTGTGGACACAATTGCGGTCTCTACCGCGGACTTTAATATGATCTCTTGAATAATCTTACTTTTAGAATTGTCAACTACACTACAAATAATAATAATACTAATGGATTTTAGTGGATAAAGGGCACTTGCATAAAAAGGTTACCATAGCTGTAAGTGTTGATAGAAGAGCGCTAAGTGTCAGGTGGACCACGGGTAAAAATTATTTCCCGTGGTACACCTAGGTGAACTACGGGTAATAAAAAAATTCCCGTGGTACACCAGGTGGACTACGGGTAAAAAAAAATTCCCGTGGTTCACCTGGGTGGACTACGAGGTGGACCACGGGAAATAAAGGCAATCGTGATCTATGTATATTCCCTTGACTTCACAAAGTCCTCTCTATCAAGATTTCTAACACACTTATTTTTATTCTATACTACTATACTATCTTCACGCCAAATCCCTTGCGGGGTAGGCAGAAAGAACCGAGCGCCACACGGCACGGTCCATACACACCTCACTTGCTTCTTCAACTTTCATTTTTCTTTTCATGCATGCACGTCGGTTCCTTCGGCTTTTGGCACCACCTTCAACTAACACACGATTAATTTGGTCGTGGTAGGTGTGTCGTGGCCTTCCCCGACTCCTACGTCCATCCACTTTCGCGTTGTATATCTGTTTTGTCATTCTTTCATCTCCCATTCGTTCCACATGCCCGAACCATCGTAGCCTGCCCTTCCTTACTTTAACACCGACACTCTCTTTCTAATCTTCATTCCGAACGCGATCTGCGAGCGTTACTCCGCAGATTTTGCGTAGCGCGCGCATCTCTACCGCGTTTATTCTACTTTCATGAGTTTCCTGCCATACCCAACTCTCGCTTCCATACGTTAGCATAGGTATCAGCACCGCATTGTGTACTGCGAGCTGGGCCTTTTGACTTAAGGCCTTGGTACCTAAAAGTTTGCCTAACGCTCCATTCACACTATTGCCCGCAGTTACCCTCTTTTCTACATCAGCGGTGTACCGTCCATCCCTGCTAAATGCACATCCAAGATATACAAACTCATCCACCTGTTCCAGCACTACATCATTTACTTACAGTTATTCTGGCATTCGTTCTGTCCTCTTCTCTTTCAAATACCATCACTTTCGTTTTAGTCGCGTTCAACTTATTTTTACTTCTACTTTTATTTACATATACTTCTTTAAGTTATTCGTCGGACCTTACCTATTCCCTACTCTACTG
This sequence comes from Miltochrista miniata, assembly GCA_933228765.1. Classification (NCBI taxonomy): domain Eukaryota; kingdom Metazoa; phylum Arthropoda; class Insecta; order Lepidoptera; family Erebidae; genus Miltochrista; species Miltochrista miniata. Next base: position 5,751,731 of record OW121758.1, read on the forward strand.
TTCGCCCTCACTGCCACACCTCCTATATTAACATCGAAGTGTATTGACTGGTAGGTATATACCGATGCCTCTAATATGGTTGGTTATCAGTAATTTCATCGTATCCTTAAGTAAAAACGTAAACAGGTAAATGTCCCGATAATATGTTATCAGCTGCATTATCTGGGTCATATTGGGCAACGTAAGATTCACCTAAGTCTGATATTTTTATTTACATTGAACTGAATATTAAACCTAAAGGAGAAGTTAAAGCTTGAGGCTTGTGGCACGCTATCAATCGATGTAGGTATCTACGTACCTACCTATTCAAAAATCTATATTTAAACTTGTTGATGCCCGCCGGCGCAAAATTTGTTCCCGTTCCTGCTTCACGTGAGAACTTATTCCCAGGATGAAAAGTAGACTCTGTGTTATTTTAGACCATAATCTTTCCCTGTACTATATTTCAGTGAGATCAGTTCAGCTGTTAGAGCGTGAAAGAGTATCTTACATACACACTCACAAACTTTCGCATTTATAATAAATCATAAATCTTTATTTGCTATAAATGGGGTGGTACATAAATGTGGAGTTACATAGACAAAAAGAAAAAACCTTTTTTTTTTGTTTTATACAGAGCTGACCCACTTAGCCTTAGTTAAATGGCATGCAAATTATATTAATACATGAGCAATTTATTCAAACTTCTCAATAACATAGAAATTAACATACAAATTAACATTAAACAGTATTTAGGACATCAATCAAATCACTTATTATTTGAATGAATGATTAATTATTATTTTTAATAATTTAATAATTAATCATTCATTCAGGAATTCGTCAATTGTGTAGAAAACCTTTTCCACTAACCACTCCCTTAAAACCAATATAAATTTATTTAACGGTAATGTTTTTAAATGTTCTGGAGTTTTATTGAAAAATTTTACGCACATTGAATAACTGTTTTTTTGCATTCGGGTAGTTTTAGGTATGAAATCCAACATTAGCCTCTCCGGATTCCTCATATTTTTACGTCTTATTATGTCTTTCTTCCGCTTAAATAATTCCAGATGTTGTTTTACAAAATTGACTTCAAGTATGTATATGTACCTACCTATATTGGTAAGGAGTAGATAGTACAGAAAAGAGCTCGACGCAGTACCTACCTACCTACTCGTAGTCATTTTAAAAGTGCATAGCCTGTAGTTTAATCCGATTGTTTAAACTTGAGTGTGCACTCACTATAAATAAGCAGTGGTACATTCCCAGCCTGTATCATAGAGACGATCCATTCTATTTAAATATACTCGCAGGACGCTTTTGTGCTTTGCGTGGAGTACAATTTAGATAATTGACCGTGCACGAGTTTTAATTTCCTTAAAAATCGTTTTAAATTGGTCCTTCTTGTTTGACTATGGATATACCAAGATAGAGTTTAGATTCTCTTGACTCTAGAACACGCGTTTTCTTGTTTAAGTCAAAATAGTAGGATATGATAGATAGGTATTTGATTGGATAAGTAAATAAAAATAATAAAAACACAACGTCATCTTTTTCATTTTTTTTAACGTGCGAAAAAAGATGTAATGCCGGACTCCTACCGACTAAAAACCACACGTTCTCCAGCTCTACTAATGCCTACGGTTGGAGCCCCGAGCAAGCCCTTGCCAGGATGACACCAGGAATCGGAAGTATGACCCCAGGAATCGGAAGAATGGCACCAGGAATCGGAAGAATGACCCCAGGAATCGGAAGAATGACCCCAGGAACACAAAGTCATCTAGCTCAAATTAAGCTTATAGCAATATAGCTTGTCCTATGAGATCTAGAGAACTGATAAGCCTACTTGTCAAAACAAACTTTGAAACATTATTTACAGATCCGGATCACACAAATATTTAATTCGACTCGGGAATCGAACGGCATCCGGAACGGCATTTGCATAGACTTACCACGACGCCACCAAGGCATTATAAAAAGAAAAATATCCCTACTAATATTTTAAATGCGGAAGTAACTCTGTCTGTCTGTCTATCTGTTCCGTTTTCACGCCTAAACCGCGAAACCGATTTTGATGAAATTTACTTTAGAGATAGTTTGAGTCCAAGGGAAGGACATAGGCTACTTTGTAACTGACTGCGCAAAAGGAGGGTTATGATTTTACGCGATAACGACTTCTACGCGAACGAAGTCGCTGGGAACAGCTAGTCTATCTCTAAAACTGTAACGAACAGTTGTAAACATAATCATACTGTAAATACTACCGGCTCTCCTTGTTTACACGCTTATCATCGATTACAGGAAAATAAAACCATGGAACCAAGGAAATAATAACTCTAGCAAACGGTTAAAAGGTAACGTCTAAGCTACAAAGACCAAATGGTATACAATAACAGTTTAAAGTCTATTTTAAATTGATTTTATCTTTAAACTCGCTATAGTTTTTATAAACTAGGTATTCTCGACGGATTTTAATGGAGTTTTCAGCAATAGATAGAGTGATTCAAGAGGAAGGTGTATAGGATTTATTTATTTTATTTTTTATTTTATTTTTATTCGGTATATTTTACAATTTATTTTCGTGTGAAAATTCCTATTATTATATGCTACTAGCTGTTCCCCGCGTCTTCGACCGCGTAGAAGTCGTCAGAGCGTAAAATCATAACCCTCCTTTTGCGTAGTCGGGTAAAAAGTAGCCTTTGTCCTTCCCAGGGCCTCGAACTATCCCTGTACCAAATTTCATCTCAATCGCTCCAACCGTTAAGGCGTGAAAGCGTAACAAACAGACAGACAAAGTTACTTTCGCATTTATACCTAATATTGGTAGGGATTGGACTCTTACTGACTAAAAACCACACGTGCTCTAGCACTGTCTACGGTCGAAAGCCCCGGGAAAGCCCCCGAAAGGATGTCCCAGAATAACACAACATACAGAAAAGTCTTAAAATTAGTTACATACTGAAACACTGTTGTTACAGTCTCCATATTAGCCATCGTGTCGCACGTTATCAACGCACCAGAATGTCCACACGACTCTACACGACACTGATCAAGAAACGACTGAATTTATACATTTATTTCTAATCCCTCTGAATATATCGTTTACGCTCAAATTGTGTAAATATAACACGATTATTTCAGATTGCAGTAATTATGTTTGTTTTTAGTAAAGTCAGTCAATATGATTGTATTGATTGTAGTAGGTACTGTGATTGTACTTTTAACCTTGGACCTAGTACTAGTACGAGTGGATACATTGTCTGCTTTCGGCGATATCAGATTAAGGCCGGATTCCACCAAACTCAGAGAGTCTGCGAAATACCTAGCTCTTCCAAAAATTATAGCTTTGGTACCAAGTTGGACATATTAGAACAGTCTCAGTGCTGAGAGTTTTTAAAATTAGGATGACTCACGCTACCAAACTGAGGGGAGCAGCGGCCGCACTGGCACGGCTGATGCCCAACATCAGGGGACCCAACGCTTCCTACAGGAGACTGTACCTGGGGATCGTGCGAAGCATGGCTCTATACGGAGTTACTGTATGGGAGGAAACCCTGACGGCCAGCAATGTGGCTAGATTGCTGAGCCCGCAGAGAACGATGGCCATCAGGGTGATAAGGGGATACCGCACGATCTCCGGTGAGGAGGCATGTCTCCTAGCCAGGACCCCTCCATGGGACCTGGAAGCGAGAGCCCTGGCGTCACTGTTCAGATGGCGCAGGGAGGCGCTGGAGCGGAGCCAAAGGCCCGCTTATCGAGAAATCGAGGCCCAGCGGTCCCTACTCCAACAGGAAACCGTGGAGACTTGGAACGTGCGACTTGAGCAACCAAAGGGGGGATTCGCCACAATCGCGGCCGTCAGACCAGTAATGGACGAGTGGCTGGAGAGGAGACACGGTGCTCTCTCCTACCGGTTGACACAGATGCTTGCCGGGCACGGTAGCTTCGGTAGGTATCTGTGGCGAAAACACCGGGAAACCACGGCCGAGTGTCAGCACTGCGAGGATCGCAGCGATGACACGGTGCTCCACACGCTGGTGGAGTGCATGGCGTGGGCGCAACAGCGCCAGGTCCTCGTAGTGGGTCTGGACGTGGACACTCTCTCGCTCGAGACCATGGTGCGAGCCATGCTCTCCAGCGGGAGTAAGTGGGACTGCGCCGCCTCCTTCTGCGAACAGGTCATGCTCGTGAAGGAGGCGGCGGGACGGGTACGGGAGAGAACTCTCCCGCCCAAGTTCCGCAGTCGGAGGCCTGGGCGCCGCCGACGTGTCTTCGCCAAGGACTATCGGCCACCATGACCGGGGGCCTGAGGACGGTGAGAGGGCGGCTCACCGGTCCTTACAGAAGCAGGCCCATGACGGGAGCGTGACGTGAGCAATTCACGCACGCCCCCCCTTAGAAGCGGGATCACATCCGAAACCCGCTTAAGACGCGGGATAGCACCCGAACCACCCCCTGGGCGAGGCCGCAGTGGCGGCCGTGAGTCTGTTGGGAGTTCTGGGACATCCTTCCGAGGGCTTCCCCGGGGCTCCCAACCACAGGCTGTTGAGCGTGACGTGATGTTTTTTTTAGTCGGTAGGAGTCCGGCATAACATCCATGAGGATTTTCCCTCACATTAAACAAAAAAAAAAGCACAACGTAACTATGATAACCATGCTGAAGTAGCCGTAACGTCATCGACCTGGGAATTAGCCGCAAAGAGATTAGCCAGCATTTCTGATTTCTCTTGGGCCTTGTGAGCCAGTCATCCGTCAAGATAGCGCAGCGGCGCGGCGGCAGCAAGAGCTTGCAAAAGTTGGCCTGCACGGCTTTGGTCAGTTGCCAGTATTCACGTCTGCCCGTCGGATGTTACGTGAGCTCCTGAACAAGCCGCGTGATGCGCTGGGCGTCCACTCTCTTGAAGGCTCTCTTACTGGACCTAGTGGCTCTGTTGTACGCTGCTTTGAGGCGGGCCACTTTCTGGTCGCGCACAGACCGAGCTCTAATCCAGGCGCGGTAAGCCGCCTGTTTTTGTTGAACATCTACGGCGCACTCACGCCCGAACAAGGGGCGGGCTTTGCGGATGCTGGCGACATCAATGTATGGAATGTAATCTCAATGATGAAGCCCTCCCTGCAAAGCAGCGCTGACTCCACGGGACGGCCGACTGACTCAGGAGGACTCAGGGCAAAATAAACGGATTTCAGGTAGTCCGTTGGCGCTGAAGAATGAAGAAATTTCATTATATTTGCGGGTTTTCGCACTCCGTTTACAAAACGATGATATGTTTTTTAACAAGTTTTCGTCAATAATTACGCCAAGGTATTTAATGCTGTCTGTCCTTTGGATGAATTCACATTTGCAACCTTTCATTTCTTTGCAGTAGTGTAATTTGATACCAAGAGATGTGTAATTGGCCGATCTAGCTGTTTTATGAAAACATACATATTTAGTTTTATTGGCATTCAGTGTCACTAAATTATAACGCAACCATGTTGACACTTGCCCCAGGCCCAACTCGGCTTTCGTAAATTTTTCAGCCCAACTTGCACCATCAAATATAACAACAGTGTCATCGGCATAGCATATTATATTATCCATTTACATTATAAAAAGCGTTGGGCCAAGCACGCTACCCTGTGGGTCTCCAAAGTCGATTGTATCTAGCTCACTTTTAAAGTTACCCACTTTAACACACTGCTACAAGTAGCAGTATGGATGTAAAGGACATCAGGACAAGTCCTGATGTCCTTTACATCCATATTTTTGAGGTGACTTATAGGGAGTATAGGACCATTTAAATTTTTTATGTGTTTTACACCCAAAATTTTCTTTATATTTTCCTTTACTACCAAAATAATTTCACTCTAGTAGGTAAGTGTTATTTACTTCCATATTTTCACGGTAAACTTGGCTTAAAGTCTCAGATTATGTGGGTCGTAAAGGCATTTTTTTTGCGAATTTCGTAAAACGGAATATACAGATCGACAGGGAATTAAAAATTGAGTAAAACTGTATCAAAAAGTCATTTTTGCCCAAATGTCCTTTACGACCTTTGAGCCCAGAGGTATCGATATGGTCTGTCGCCTCAGTTGTGCCGTTGGTTGGCCAGCTTCCTGCACGGGCGACGTACCGTACCTACTTGTACGGGTTCTCTGCGATGGTCAGGCTTCCTGCTATTTGCAGGTAAATGTCGGAGTACCACAGGGATCAGTATTGTCCCCAACTCTCTTTCTTCTCCATATCAATGACATGCTGTCCCTTGGGTGCATTTATTGCTAAGCGGATGATAGTATTCTGCATGGGAGCTACTTTGGCCGTCCTTCGGAGGGCGACGCGACGTAGACGAGAAGTGACGGCAACTAGAGGCGGATCTCGACCGGGAGCTGGGTCGCATGTCCCGATGGGGTTCAGACAACCTGGTCGATTTCAATGCCAGAAAAACACAGGCGTGTGCGTTTACAGCTAAGAAGTCCCCTTTCCTATCCCCACCCTCTCTTCAGAACGTTAGGGCTCCACCGAAGTACAACCTGGAGATCCTCGGTATAGACGTCCGGCGTGAGCTCAATCATAAAAACTACATTGACAGATGTATTGGGTTGGCCTCGCGGAAACTAGGAGTCCTAAATAAGGTGGGGCGGTATTCCACGCCACACCAGAGGTGTTTGTTGGACAAGACGCAGATTCGCCCCTGCGTCGAATACTGTTCTCACCTTTTGAATTACTCCGCGAGGTACTTACCTGCTAGATGCGCTGGACGCTATGCAGAGACGTGCTATCCGAATTATTGGTTGTCCTGAGGTGACGGGAGGCCTCGAGCCGTTGGCGCAGCGAAGAACCATAGCATCCATGGCTGCCTTCTACCGAATATATCACGGCGGGTGTTCGGGAGAGCTCTTCAACCTGTTCCCGCCCTCTCCTTTCCGATCCCGAACAACGCGTGCCGGGCAGAGGTGCCACTCACACACAGTGGAGAGAGTCTTCGCCAGAACTGAGCGTTTCAAAAGATCGTTCCTCTGTCGAACTTTAAAAACATGGAGCGACCTGCGTTGACCTGCGACCCGTGTTTCCCTCATCTTACAATCCCGGGTTCTTCAAGCGGAGCGTGACTAAATAGTAGATTGTTAACCGAGGGTGGAAAGAATCAATTCCCGAGGTATTTAGACGCCCGAGAAAATATACATCATTTTCATGTTATGATTCTTCTTATGAGCAGCGTATTCATGTCAAAGACTTCTATATAAACTGAGGTAGACATGCCCTACGCACCGATTTTTGAAACCTATAAACTGCGCTAATTAGCAGCGTTGTTCGCACTGTTGTAAGTCAAAACTTCGAGAGTAGGTACTCGACTTGCAATTGGAGACCATACGCCTTCTCTTTTACTCTTGTTCTATCCGTATATTACTATTGTGTGTGGTGACAATTACGTAAATAGTATTTATAAGTGAGTGTAGTCTCAGCAATGTGTGTGTTTGAGGATTGCTTTTGAAATCTCGCTTGTTAGAGTACGGCGCGTCTACCTCAGTTTATATAGAAGTCTTTGATTCATGTATGTCCAAGTTTGGACTAAGTTCTACTCTAGTAAGGCGGTGGTACCTTACTAGGGCTTGCTGTGGAATTCGTCGACAAACCCAAAAAAACTCGCGTTTCACTGCGCTTTATCACTTTCCAACACTTTTGCACGTTGTCGAACCTTTATGTTTAATAAATAAATTACACATAAACACTCAAAATTACACCAGTTTTAAAAATTATTAAAACACAATGTAACGCTTGTCTGAAAGTTTCCCGCCGAATCTCAGCCATAAAATATTATTACCAATTGTTTTGAATTTTTTTTTTTTTTTTTTTTTCTTCTTGTTCTTGGACTTTCTCGGTTTGAGAGTATGCCAAAGTCAAGTAAATTTCATTGTGAAAATATAAATCATTTTCATATTATGATTCTTCTTATGAGCATCGTATTCATGTATGTCCAAGTTTGGACTAAGTTCTACTCTAGTAAGGCGGTGGTACCTTACCAGGGCTTGCTGTGGAATTCGTCGACAAACCTAAAAACTCGCGTTTCACTGCGCTGTATCACTTTCCAACACTTTTGCACGTTGTCGAACCTTTATGTTTAACAATCCACCATAAATTACACATAAACATTCAAAATTACACTAGTTTTGAAAAATTATTAAAACACAATGTAATGCTTGTCTGAAAGTTTCCCGCCGAATCCTTGTTTTGAATTCTGTTACAGATAAATAACAACTACATTATGTCGACTTTTTAAATTTTAAATATGGAACTCACCGCGTAATTGTTGCAGAGATTACCGGCCCCATACACGTATTCATCAATATTATTGTACCTGCGTGTATGGGGTCGGAAGACATTTTTTGCTAAGTTCACACTGGCTGTTTGAAAAGTCACAAGAAAACACAATTTTCCGAGTATGAGAAATGAAAAATCATTTACGTGGTTACTAAAAATCATTGTTTTGAGATCTTTTGCGTTCGTAAAGTTCCCCTATAATAGTGACTGAGGCTTCGCAGTCTCTACGTAAGTCTGTCACAGGCTACTTATTGTACGTCTGTGGTCACAGGCTATCTCTTGAACCGTGTTAGGTGATATTCTCACAGATGATGATGATGCGCCTGTCATTATCAACTCGGCAATACGGCTTACGTGGAACAAAAACTTCTTCCTTTGAGGGTATTACCGTACCTACCTACGCAAGTCATCTATGTCTATACTAATATTATAAAGAAAAAAGATTTGATTGTCTGTTTACTTGTTTGTATGTTTGTTTGTGTGTTTGTTTGTTTGAAAAGTTTTTTTGTGTTTGTTAAAGTATTTGACAGTCACATATGATTTTAAAATTGAATTTGGTTACAGATGAAAAATCTGGAGAAAGTCGAGCGGTATTAGACCAACTAGAGAACATCGACAGTGAAACGGACAACTTAGATATAACTTTCGTGAAGATGCAAGACCCTCGTTATGCTCGGAAATGGGGAGTTACTAAACTGCCAGCTATTGTATACTTCAGGAAAAGATTCCCAAGTATATACAGAGGTTGGTTGCAAGATACTTACTAGCTTTTTGTTTCTAACGTTTTAAAAGTTTTGTTGGTTAATCTTGAATGGGCAAACAAAGGCGATCATGGTAGTTTCTAGAACCTAGAAAACGGTAATGAAAACATGCTGAAAACTAAAATATAAATACAATTGGTTATTTTCTTTTTCAGGTGACCTCATGTCTGAGGAGGAAGTGTTAGAATGGCTACGAAAGAATAGATTCCGACAGCCAGAGTTGAACATATTTATGTATGCGTTGTTTGCACTTTCTATTGCGTTCATCATGTACACAGCTTTTTTACTTCAATGCTTCAAACCAACTCCTCCCGCACCCGCATCGCATCCGAAACAGGCGTGAACCAACTGACTCTGATCTACATTATTGATTGTGACTGTTTTAACCGTGGGCTTAGTGATGCCAACGACGAATTTCTGACATTTTCGCCTCGTTTGCGTTGTACTGTAATGGGCATTGTACCTATTCCAGGTATGGAAGTCACACTAACCAGTGGCGGGGCAAGACCTAAATTTGGTGTGGGCAAGACAGATTTCGCGAGGCCCTGTTCTGTGGCGCCAATAATAATGGTATCGCCATAAGGAAAAAAAAGTTTAAACCACAGAGGTTTTTTTTTTTACGTGAGGGAAAATCCTCATGGATGTTATGCCGGACTCCTACCGACTAAAAAACCTCACGTAACGCCCAACAGCCTATGGTTGTGAGCCCCGAGTAAGCCCTCGGAAGGATGTCCCAGGACTCCCAACAGACCTACAGCCGCCTCTGCAGCCTCGCCCAGGAGGTGGGTCGGGTGCTAACCCGCGTCTTTGGGGGGGTTTCGGGTGTGATCCCGCTTCTAAGGGGGGGACGTGCGTGAGTTCCTCACGTCACGCTGCCGTCATGGGCCTGCTTCTGAAAGGACGGTGAGCGACCCTCTCACCGTCCTCAGACCCCCGGTCATGGAGGCCGATAGTCCTAACCACAGAGGTTTACGTCAAATGTGGTTAGTGGGGTCACTCGTCCAAAAAAATCCAGTATAAAACATATATGTTGGTTCCACTACCTAAATGGGTCCAGGAGTATTTGTAAATCATGTCGGACCCCTTAGTGAAACTTAGCAGTGGTACCAACAGTCCGGAAGGAATAAAACAAGGGATTCCCCGCACTGATAAATCAAAATACATATTACTATGAGCTAAGTAAATTTTATTTTTAAGGATTTGTATGAAGTCGGTTCTATTTTTTATTTAAAAAATTTTATAACGACTTTTGTTTTTATAAGTAAGTTTTTGTATTTACATAACTATGATATATATGTTTTATAAAACGTGTTATTGTTTTATTTGATTTATACATTATTTTCTTCAAATCTTAATGAAAATCACTATACAATACAAAAATGTTGCTAAAAAAGTAGGAAAAAAAATAATTATCTCTCAAAAACTCCCGATCCCGTATGCTAGTCATATTATTTTTGAAGGTACTAAGCTAAAATGTAGTTTATTAACAATTATAACTGTAAAAAACGAATTAGACATAATTTTCTTAAAGAAAATAAGAAAAATGATTTTTTGTCATATAGCTCCCAGAGCGGTGCCTAGGGATACCTAAAATGTTTGGCAGATATTTTGCTAACAACCCATTAAAAGTCACTCTAAGCGTTAAAATAAGAAAACACGAGAAAACCGCAAGCTATCCCTTTTTTAATGTACTTTTCCATACATTGAAATCAGTTTTTGTTGAATATTTTTTAAAATGGAATCTAATCAAAATTGTGTCTCTATGATTTCGACCACAACTATTAAGATAAACACTTTGGCATCATTAGTTTTTTGTAAAATCAGTAAAAAGATTTTCAAGATTCCTATGTCCGCCGATTTGTATGAATCGATACATAATTTTCACAGCAAAATTATTTTATATCTTTTTTTATTTTATTCTCGCTTTGAAGCAATGCATAAAATTTTTTGAGGCGCGAGGCCCCTTGTACCGCGAGGCCGTGGGCGGTGGCCCACGTCGCCCACGCCTTACGCCGCCACTGACACTAACCTTAATGTAATATGGATTTATTCATTTCCACAATATCAACTTATTGACTAGCATCCTCGTCTAGCCCCGGGCTTTCGATAAATCCACTTCAAAATTTGATCAGCAAGTCCTTGATGATCCACCGACACAAACTTTTATTGGATTAATGATCAGTTTAGACATAATGCGTTTCTTGGGATCAAACTTTTTTAGAGTTTTTAGAGGATAAACTGGGTTGTCGTTAAACTTTTTGTTAAATTCTTCGTGATCAAGGAGTAACTACTAACAATTCTCGGTTGTATTCACGGGTATGTGTATAAAATCGACAGTTTTTAAAGCACTAGACAAACTTCTCTAAACGAGGTATCAGACGTAGAAAACTATAATGTGGCCTTATTTACACGTGAATACTTCCGATGATTATCATTTGCAACAATTTTTGAGTCTAGGTGTATCAGTAATAATGATTAATGATGAAATCTTTTGACTACTATTTGAGAAGCGAAACCAAATAGTTTCATCACAAAAATATCTTATATAATACCTACTTCAGTTCGTTCAACTTACTAAAGTCCTAAAAATTATTATAGGTAGGTATTCAATATTTATCCCAAAACTTTCAGTAATGTTATCCCCCAAGACTTGAATAGCCTCGCCTCAAGACTGTTTTGGTATACATCGGTATGAAGACAGTGTAAGATGTACCGTTTTCCATTATCCATTCAGTTATACGATTTAATAATAATTCGCTGATTATGTCTTCTTGTTAATTATTGTCTATATTCATTGAGTCTTTGTTAAGTTATGAGTGTTGATTTTTTTTGAGCTCTTGAACAATATTACTAAATATTTTGAATATATATTTATAAGTCTTAAATAATACATTATGTTCGAATCTGAAGAAAAAAAAAATATTTCGAATATCATGTTGTTGATGATCTATTAGATTATTTATGACTTTATAAAAAAATTATAAATATTCTTATTACAATGATTTATAAATTCATTTTACAAATCATTTTAAATATTTTTGTTTGTTTAGTTTTTTTTTGGTATTTGGTTGGGTGATTTTGTTTTAGAGCTCCTTTTTCGAGTAACTGTCCAATGGGTGGGATCCGGACTGACGCTCGCATGTTACTACGGTACATATTTTTTTTATAAAAATAAAATCGTGTTTCCCAATGAAACAAAGTTCGTTCCAATGCTAGATAATACTGTTTTGTGTTTGTGTACATAATATTTAGTTGGAGTTGTGCAGCATCTGACCAATTTCGTGACAAATTTTCTATCACCTTTTCTACGAATTCACAATACCATGAAGTTGCATTAGTTGACAGTATTTCTATATTTTTTCTCATGTGAATGTGATTCACCATTAATTGATTTTCTAATAATATAAATACCTTTATAGTTCTTCAAATGGTGTTGCATAGTCACCATAATTATACAATGTACCGTAGTAACATGCTCGATTTACTCTGTATCATTCCCGCTCGTATTGTATAAATTATTGTTTTAATGTGTAATTATAATGATACCTTCATTAATAAACGGTAGGGTAGGCGTGTTGACTGTGAACGCACAAAATATTTACCATATAGGTATTCTAACAATATTCCTTTAATAATTGTTGGACTATCTGAGGCAGTTTTCTAAAACTATTATTATTCAAGCAAGAATCATGTAATAGATGTAGATAGCACATCAAGAGAAAATAATGTATTAATAGATCGGTCTTCCGTATTTTTGATCTCATTGGCAAAGATATCTTCTTTGAATATCCTACTACCTACACAAAAAAGGGCAGATCTGTGGGTCAGCCCTTTTTTGTGTGACCAGACGGAGAAGGCATAGCAAGCCACGTGTTTCCGACATTCGCCTTCCCAGTGTTTTATTAGTGTGGCAATTCTTAACGCTCTTTTTGGACAGCGATATAGAAATGTCTATGTTTGCCTGTGGAAGTCACTGGTAGAAAATTATTTACTTAATACATTTTGATTGAAAACTTACATTGTTTTGTGCGTTCACAGTCAGGTAATATAAATATGCTCAAATGAGTCATGCGCCAAGACAAGCGCATTCGCTAATGTTAACGTTGTATATAAAATGTAAATAATATATAAAAATACATAAAAATAGTAAAATTTTATTCGTTTTATTTCTGCACTTTCCCAAGACCTTGGTGAACAACTACACACTTTTTTTTTCACAGACGTTTCACACAACGCTATCTGATCCCAAAGTTTACATTATACATACCTACCTACCTACACAAAATTACTTTTGACGGATTAGAGTTACTCTTATTTTCTGGACATCTTTGCAGTCTCCGTTTAAGTCCACAACTTTAAAAATTGTTACGAACTTTCTAATTGACATATTTAATATTTTACATAGATATGTTACAGAATTGTTGGCATATTTATTATTTTCATAAGATACTGCCATTAGTTTGAAGTTTGACAGTGACAAGTTGACATTTGACGTTGACACGTCAAACGTCAAAGTATTGTGCAGCGAACGGGGTATGTGTCAGGCTTCCGAGTGAAACGCCAGTCAGAGGCAAAGAGAATACAATACTACGTAAGAGTCAGAGGGCGGACGCGATTAGATCACTAAGGTCAGTAAAACTTTGTTTGTTATCTCGGTTGAGGAGTAAATAGTAAATAGTAAATATTAAATAAATTTTGTTGAAATATTGTGAATGTGATCCGTTTGATTTTATCTTCCTTCTGCGATGACCCTAACATCTCAGAAGTGGGATAATCTCGAAGTAAAACAATATTTCGTTATAATCCACCCCACGAGCACGGTGGCCATCATTGATAAATGAAGTGAAAGAAACTATTTTTATTTAAAAATACAGTGTTCTATAGATAAAGTAGCCTCATTGACATAGTAAAACACATTTCTTGTGAAGTTTTTTTATCGCGGTTTGATGGATGGAATAGGATTTTATTCGGATTCACCTACTTGACCTCAGTAGAATCTAATAAATAAAACTTTTGTGATGTTGAGTTATAAGAAAAATATGCATAATTTTAATATTTACATATTTAACAAGTCAGGAATATAAAAATAAATTATAATTTTTGCTCGAATTAGTCAAGATGCAAATGGATTTATACTTTTAGTCTACCCTATTTTTTTCTTCTCGATTTCATAATACGGTTTTTCTTAACTTGTGATAGAACAGTTATCAGATTATAGTGACGCATACGGGATAAAATCTAATACTTTGTTAATTTTCGAGCTTTCAGAGAATGAGCGACCAAGGTTCTGCAACGAACTCTCCTGAACACCGGGTACATTTGCGACGAAGTTGGAGTGGCACCCGTCGCCAGGTTTACACTCAGGGCCGTCTTTTCCACTGGGCACTATAGGCACTTGCCCAGGGCCCCGCGATCGAAAGGGCCCCCTCAGACCAAATACAAAGTCCCTAGCCCTAGACCCCTATCCCTAGGCGTACGACGGCTGACGGCTAAGTCTGTGCAATAAAATGGAGAAACTAGAATATATTATACTAACGGAAATTTGGAACTGTATATTGGAAAGAATAGACAAAATAAGTAATTATCTTCAGAAAGAGGGAATAACACTAGACAGTGCAACTGATATGTTTACTTCTCTTGATGAGTTCTCTCCAAAGTTTTTTTGATGGCTTTGCGCCCTCAGTTCAACTTAATGGAAGAGAGAAATTTAAAATAGAAACCTTTCTTCCCATAATTGATACCCTCAGCGTTCATTTAAAACAGCGATTAAGTTCATATAAGACCATCAGTAAACGTTTCGATTTATTTTTTCGCTTGAAAACTCTAATTTCTGAAGAGTTGAGGCAAAGTTGCAAAGAATTTGCTGAATTTTATTATGAAGATGTAAATGAGAAAGAGTTAGAAGTAAAATGTTTGCATTTAAGAGAATACTTGAAAATTGTTGACAGTCAAAATTAGAATTGTATAGTAAAAATATATCAACTTTTAAAAGAAAACCAAATTGAAGATACTTTTCCAAATGTAGAAATCGCATTAAGAATCTATTTAAGCATGATGGTAACGAATTACAGTGGGGAACGCTCCTTCTCCAAATTAAAAAGAATTACAAGTGAATTGAGAAGCACAATTCTTCAAGAGAGATTAACCAGTTTATCACTGATGTCCATAGAATCTGATGTGTTAAAAAGCATAGATTTTGAAGAAGTGATTAATGATTTTGCCAATCAGAAATCTAGAAGGGTTCCTCTTTAATTAACATAGATTTTAAATACTAACTTGTAAATGCAAAAACAAACTACTTTTGTGTAAGTACTATATTACTCTATTCGTTTCATGTCATCTTCTTCTTCTTCTTCTCTTCTATATATATAAAAATGTTGTGTGCTTATACTTACCTATTCTTTAAAAACTCCAAATTTACGGAATCTGTTGAGCTCAAAATTGGACACGATATATAACAGGATTCAGAGATGGTTTTAGGCTACTTTATACACTTTTATCATAATAGCAATATGAATAAAACAGTTTTAAAAAGTTGTAACGACAAGCGCCATCTATTGTACCAATAGATGGCGCTTGTTTTTTTTAAATTATATTCTGCCAGCTTTTTTTTTTTTTTGTTTAACGTGAGGGAAAATCCTCATAGGATGTTATGCCGGACTCTTACCGACTAAAAAACCTCACGCCACGCCTAACAGCCTATGGTTGAGAGCCCCGGGTAAGCCCTCAGGAAGGATGTCCCGTGACTCCCAACAGACCTACGGCCGCCAATGCGGCCTCGCCCAGGGGGTGGTTCGGGTGCAATCCCGCGTCTATGGGGGGTTTCGGGTGTGACCCCGCTTCTAAGGGGGGGGCGTGCGTGAGTTGCTCACGTCACGCTGCCGTCATGGGCCTGCTTCTGTAAGGACGGTGAGCGGCCCTCTCACCGTCCCCAGACCCCCGGTCATGGAGGCCGATAGTCCTCGGCGAAGACACGTCGGCGGCGCCCAGGGCGCCGACTGCGGAACTCGGGTGGGAGAGTTCTCTCCCGCACCCGGCCCGCCGCCTCCTTCGCGAGCATGACCTGCTCGTAGAAAGAGGCGGCGCAGTCCCACTTACTCCCGCTGGAGAGCATGGCTCGCACCATGGCCTCGAGCGAGAGAGTGTCCACGCCCAGACCCACTACGAGGACCTGGCGCTGTTGTGCCCACGCCGTGCACTCCACCAGAGTGTGGAGCGCCGTGTCATCGCTGCGGTCCTCGCAGTGCTGACACTCGGCCGTGGTTTCCCGGTGTTTTCGCCACAGATACCTACCGAAGCTACCGTGCCCGGCAAGCATCTGTGTCAACCGGTAGGAGAGAGCACCGTGTCTTCTCTCCAGCCACTCGTCCATGACCGGTCTGACGGCCGCGATTGTGGCGAATCCCCCCTTTGGTTGCTCAAGTCGCATATTCTGCCAGCTTCAGATCAAAATATTATAAACAACCTATTTAGAAGGTACCAACCAGATTGCTGATTTTTAAGAGAAGTTTGATTCCGGCCTCCTTGCATTCAGAATAAAAAAAGAGAGTACCTACCTTAAAAAGAGGTCAGATAGGTATGTTTTGCATGTTTTTTTAAGTTAGAGTTTTAGCGCGGTACAAAGTATTAGCAGAGTGAATTTGTTTTTTTGAAGAGTGCGCACGATGTTTTAAAAACTGAATATTGATCACAGAATAGTTTTTTTTTCAAGTGAAGCTGCTTTTGATTCGGATCTTATTTGAATTTTCTGAAAGATTTATAATTTTGGGTACACTCCTTCAAGACTACGATCTTATTTGTAGTAAGTATGCGTTGAAAAGAGTGATGAGCGGGAACGAGCTTTCTGTAATTGAAAATACACCTTTTCTATAACAGCGATCACGGTGACTGAGTACATGCGTGAGTTTAATCGATCGATTTAAGAGATAAAGAACATTGATTCGTTAATTTGAACCTGTAAAGTGTGTCGTTAAGCGATTTCCGTCTTGTGGTTCCATAACCATTATCAATATGATACGCCTCCTTGAGGTAGGTATGTCATGGCAACAGACGGGTGTATCGTGGGCGCTTTGAGGAAGACTCATCGTCGACCTTCTTTAGGAGCCATTTTCGAAATATGTGATCCTTGATCGATATGATTTTGAATTATATTATTATAATTAAAGCGTAGGCCGGGGTTAGCTTCTAACTTTTTCTCTAAAGTAAGAAACTGGCGTTAGCGGTGGGACCCGAGGTGAATCAGTGTGATCAGAGTGGCGATCGATGTCATTTCGAGTAAGAGTTGAAATAAAAAGGTGTCACAGACTTCGTAATGTTTGTTAATAGGGACACTTTCGAGTTATCAAAAGCGTTGCGTAAGCGTTTCAAGCGAAGGAGTTAGTTGCGTTAAGCAAAATTAAGTTTTGTTGTGAGAAGCGAATGTTTTTATTTTGAGCGTGCGTCGTGTGTGATTGTTGCGAGCGAGTGTTTGATAGTTGCGCGGGCGAGAGTATTGTGAGAGATGTATGCGAGGACGAAAATGATACCGCGGTACATTGCTGTGCGTGGATTGATTATGAGCGATGTGAGATCAAGGCGAGTGATTTCGTTCCTATGTTGTGTTGTGATTTTGCTAAAACCATTCAGTTTTAAGTAGTAATAAGTTATTTTTGTGATGTCAACACCGCCTCATAGTAGAATGATTAGCCTGTACATAAAACATTTATTGATAATTCGAAAATAGTGGGTAGTTGATTGGACATAAATGTTCAGTATAAGGTGGGATTTGTTGAGAGGCGATAAAAAGTGAATATTCTGGAAAAAGAACACATTCTGTTTCCTGATCGAGTTCAGTAAAGTGCTAATTAGTTAAACTAGAATATTTGTATTAATTAATAGTTAGTTGTGCAAGTATTAGATAAATTGTGAAAATAAAAATGTAACGAATCTACAATCATTGGATTGTTATTTATTTCATCAAACCATTAAGTGGAAATATAGGAGTAGTATCTATTATACGAAGGGCAGAAGAATAAATGGCTATGTACATCATTGGAGTATTATTTCTCATCAATTCAGAAGTGTGATAACCTGCGAGCCAAGCCGTGACAAGTTAAAACTGTAAGTAAAAGTTTATTCGAATTCTAATCATGGTTCGTGATTATTCCTATTAGCGTGTATTATATTCGTAGCATTTTCTACTGTAGTCAAGAAGGTATTTGACTTTAACGAATTGCTGCAAACTGGGGTTACATAACTCTATTGACTGCGGTGTCCATTTAACGAAGTTTTTTTTTTTAACACCGGTAAGGGTTTTAGGAAATATTCTCTACCGGAACAGTGAATACATTTGTTTTAGATTGAACACAGAAATGTGACAAAAAGGTCCTTATCGTTTTATTGTAGTTGCATAGAGCTATATTTTTATTGTGGTAATACCCACTATTATGCCCATATGTACCTATTAGTTACCTTGAAACAAAAGTAGGTACATATTTAAGTTACATAGCCACTTCTCAAGGGCTAGGACTTCATTTTAATTCGTGGATCCTCAGTTAATAAGACGTCCTATTAGACATTTTGGACATAACTACAGTTAGTTATTTTAATTTATTTTGTGAATACCCTCTACCGGTACGGTGAATAAATTTATTTTTACATAGGACAAATAAATGTGACCAAATATGATAGGTACGCACCGTTCTTATTGCAGTTACATAGATCAATTATGTGTAATATAATATTTTGTGTTAAGACCGACTAGACTTGCAGTCTTTGCTATTTATTTTTAAAAGTATGTGGTTAAGATACTTAACGACTTCTCAAAGGCAAAGACTGTATTTAGTGCGTGGATCTCCAATCAACGAGACGTACTATGACAAATTTAGACATTATTTTATTAATTTAAGTATGAATGCTGCTGTGCAACCCTGAGCGTTGCAAGTGATTGTCCAACCATGCAGGTATTGTGTGTGTTAGTCCCATAGCCGTGCAAGGTGTGTTGTTGGCAGCCATTCAGGTGAGCTGTAAGGTGAAACCATGCAGGTATGTTGAGACTCAGTTCCATTAGCCGTGCAGGTGTGCTGTTTGCAGCCATGTGGGTGCGCTGTAGAAGCACAACCATGCAGATATGATGTGAGTTATTTCCATAGCCGAGCAGGTGTGCTGTTTACAGCCATGTAGGTGTGCTGTAGAAGCGCAACCATGCAGGTATTTTGTGAGTTATTTCCATAGCCGTGTAGGTGTGCTGTCTACAGTCTTGTAGGTGTGCTGTAGAAGCGCAACCGTGCAGGTATGATGTGAGTTATTTCCATAGCCGTGCAGGTGTGCTATCTACAGTCATGTAGGTGTGCTGTAGAAGCGCAACCATGCAGGTATGATGTGAGTTAGTGCCATAGCCGTGCAGGTGTGCTGTCTGCAGTCATGTAGGTGTGCTGCAAAAGCGCAACCATGCTGGTATGATGTGAGTTATTTCCATAGCCGTGCAGGTGTGCTGTCTACAGTCGTGTAGGTGTGCTGTAGAAGCGCAACCATGCAGGTATGATGTGAGTTATTTCCATAGCCGTGCAGGTGTGCTGTTTACAGCCATGTAGGTGTGCTGTAGAAGCGCAACCATGCAGGTATGATGTGAGTTAGTGCCATAGCCGTGCAGGTGTGCTGTCTGCAGTCATGTAGGTGTGCTGCAGAAGCGCAACCATGCAGGTATGATGTGAGTTATTTCCATAGCCGTGCAGGTGTGCTGTCTACAGTCATGTAGGTGTGCTGTAGAAGCGCAACCATGCAGGTATGATGTGAGTTATTTCCATAGCCGTGCAGGTGTGCTGTCTACAGCCATGTAGGTGCGCTGTAGAAGCGCAACCATGCAGGTATGATGTGAGTTATTTCCATAGCCGTGCAGGAGTGCTGTCTGCAGTCATGTAGGTGAGCTGTAAAAGCGCCACCATGTAGGTATGTTGAGAGTTAGTTTCATAGCCATGTAGGTGTGCTGTTGAAGTGCAATCATGTAGGTGCGGCAAATGATTTCTATAAGCTATGTAAGTAGACTGCCAGTGCACAATCATGTAAGTATGTTGAGATTGATCTGTTTAGTCATGAAGCGATGCTACATGGAGCCGTGTTAGTGTGCAGCTAGTATGCAACCGTACAGGTGCGCTGTCAATTTCAACCAGGCGAGTATAGTCAGAATGATTCATATTATCATCTGTGCTTTATGCAGTCATATTGTTGTGCTGCTATTATGGTGGCGATCATAACAACATAGAAGTTTTTTCAATGATTTTGGCTGACATTAGGCTTACTTGGATTGGTATGTGTGGAGCGTTTAGATTACACACACAGGAATGCATAACAAATTTTGTTGCCCAATAGTAAATGGAGCGTATGTGAAACAGTATTGATGTTTTTCGATTTACTTAACACCTCCAGCCTTGTTTATGCCTATAATGTTATTTAGATTCCATACCAGCGGCTTAGTGAGCTTTCCCAATCACGGAATCGCTCAAGAAAGGATACGGCACAAACTGTACCCTTTTCATAACTAGCCGTATGCATAGTAAGGCATAGAGATTTTTTTTGGGGACGCCAAGCAGGCGAGATATAAGCGCCTTGGACGTAATAAACGCCTTAGATGAGATGATAGATGGGAAATTGTTAGCTTGAAAGAGCAGTAACTGCGTTTAAAATGACAATTCCAGGTGACTGAAGTGAAAGATTCACGCCCAAGCAGAAAGACAGGTGAACTGTCGTGTCGGAATACAGTGCGGCGCGGCGGAGCGGTGTGACTGCCAGAAGGCGGAATCTAACCAGTGGCGGCGATACTGAAGGCAATGGTGAGGATCGGGCCGAGCGACAGGTGAAATTAAGACTTTGATTCGGATAATTGCAGACGACCTTGAGCAACCGCGACACGAGTCCTCCAGACAAGGAATTGTGGTCATTTATAACTTATTTTAGTTGTACCTTATTGATAAGAACTCCTAGTGCATTATTTATGGAATTATAATTATATAGATATAGATATAATGTATCACGTTTTAAAAATGTGTTATGCCTGAGGATTAGTTGAACTTTTTAGCTTCATAACAATCTATATGTGTTATAGTGTGGGTTTCCTCAAGAGTTATCCGTGTCAAATACACGTCGGAAGTTTAAGGCGGAAACACATTGTTAAAACGCGACGCAACGCGTGTTGAGTAGAATCAATTTGTGTTGTTTTCTATGACCAGAGTCACACTATCAATATCCAATGCGCCACCATACGCAGTACATTCTATCTACACATAGTCACGTCGTGTTTTTAGTGTGTCGTGCACATTAAAAATCCCTGGCGACCATTTTAGGCATGGACTCTATTATTGGGGAATGTAATATAATTTCTAATTGTAATAGACGTTGACCTTTTTGACCAATTGTACCATACCAAGGTAAAACTGCCTTTTAACAGTATATATGCACTTAGACCACTTAGGGCCATTTTGTTAGAGGTAAAGGCTAGAATTAAATGTATATCCTAAATTCTAACAAAAGTTGACTGGTTCGCAAAATGAAAAAAAAGAACCCTGAACAGCTTACGTTATCAGAGTTTCTTGTAGAATTTAATCAGATCGTGGGACTGCTGCCTAGAAAGTATTGTAGCATCTGACAGAATGAGACTTGCTACATATTTATTTACCAAAATAATCCCAATGTAACATTATCTATTTACATTATAACTATCTAAACTAACCTAAATCTAAATAATGACATTGTACCCAAAGACTGGCAGCATTTCCCCTTTAAATAGTTATACCCATTGGTTTAGATAGATGACTGCAGTCTGCCAGTCGACTCGACTAGGAGTTTTCTTTTTCATATTTTTTAACAAATATCGTTAATATTCTTATTCTGATAAAAATGGAAAAGGAAAACCTTCTAAAGTCTTAAATTTACCGTGACTATTGTAACACATAGAAACCAATGCTTAACTAAATGGTCGAGAGTTGGAACTTGTGGGGTTAGCCGCTCCTAGCATTAACAGATGTAGATGGAATTGTAAATTTGAGTTACTTTTACAGCGTATTCAAATTTAACCTGAATCCTCCTGCGGAGTACCTAATCTTGTAACTTACAAAATGTCCATAATAGCGATATTCTATAATTTAGATTACGTCCAAGAGTCTCTCTGCAAAAAGAGTAGGTACATAACATTATGAGAATAAGAAATTCATCAGAATCTTGTGGCTGCACCTCACAAGAAATATAGGTATCGTACCTTGCAGTTTCTTTTATTCAAATACCATTTCTAAAGTAATACCATACTATTTCTAAGTAAGTAGTAGTCTAATAATTATATGTCTAGTTTTTTATCCTGTATTTGTGAAATAGGAAGGTTTTACTTACCAAAAAGTTCCCAATAAATCTTGCGAATTTATAACATGTACATCAACCATAAAAAAAAAGTCTTTCTTGTTATCATAGTAGACTGCATAAGGTCAATGACACTTTATGGGTAGTTACCCAGTTAAACAGTGGTAGGTATACGCTCTTGCGACAGGCTACCAACCGAATTTGAAGGTATTGGTATGGTTAGATTAATCAGAGTATCTCAGTGATTGACTTAAGAATACTTATACCTACATTTTGCATTGACACATTTTATGCGCATACCATGATTACTTTATATTATTATTATTATTTGACATAATTCGTACCTATTTCAGATTTATGTTTGCAAACGTTTGACACAATTTATCATAGTATGATATGAAATTATTAATTATTGACATTATTACACGAATGAAACTATTATTACATTATAAGACACCAATATTTCTGTTATTATCATCTGAGATTTTTATTAATATTTAAAATGATTATCTAAAGTCATTATTATTTGCATGGCAATTTATTAAAGTTAGAGTACAGTATCGGAATTTAATCTATTGATGTATTTATGACCTAAGTTACAATTCATTGATTAAAATTGTCACCTATAATAAACACATTGTAACACTATCGAATTAGGGAAACCTGTAAGGATAGATGTTGATATAACACACAAGAGCTGCCTTAAATACTATATTTATATGTTGTGTCCTTAGGGTTAAGGTATAGGTATATTGTGGCTTCATCACGTTGCCTGAAACTAGACGTTACGTACGTACGTACAAATATTATTTAAGTAATATTATTATGATGGTAATATTAGATACCTAATGATTTTTTTTATGAAAAATCACTCGCTTGTACTAGTTGTATTCCACTATTAAATATATTTTACACTAATTGCTGACACATGTAATGATTTCTTTTGCTGGAACATGAAACCTGGAAGTGATCTGCAGACTCTGCTGGGTTTTAAAAAAGAGATCACTTTTTAGATTTTACATTTGTAAATAGTTTCAGCAGGCGGTCTGCTCTGTGAACTGGTTACTTGTTGCCTTTGTTTTGTATTCTTGACGTTTCGCCAGACTCAAGTTCTCAAACTATAAGTAGTTTTACAAAATAAATAATGATTGAGTTAATATTATAAGCCTATAGACTATAGACAGAGTAGATAGAAGATATAGAGAAGGTTTAGGTTTAATTAAACTTTAAGATTTTGATTTAGCATATTATAAAAAGCCGCATAAAGGTATTATTGTTATGTACGTTATGTATAAAAATATGTGATTAGTTCAATATACAGGTCCGAATGTTGTGATTACTGCGTGCTCCGGAGATAGCACGCTGTCTGATGGCCGAATGTTGTGATTTTGCTAAAACCATTCAGTTTTAAGTAGTAATAAGTTATTTTTGTGATGTCAACACCGCCTCATAGTAGAATGATTAGCCTGTACATAAAACATTTATTGATAATTCGAAAATAGTGGGTAGTTGATTGGACATAAATGTTCAGTATAAGGTGGGATTTGTTGAGAGGCGATAAAAAGTGAATATTCTGGAAAAAGAACACATTCTGTTTCCTGATCGAGTTCAGTAAAGTGCTAATTAGTTAAACTAGAATATTTGTATTAATTAATAGTTAGTTGTGCAAGTATTAGATAAATTGTGAAAATAAAAATGTAACGAATCTACAATCATTGGATTGTTATTTATTTCATCAAACCATTAAGTGGAAATATAGGAGTAGTATCTATTATACGAAGGGCAGAAGAATAAATGGCTATGTACATCATTGGAGTATTATTTCTCATCAATTGTGTATGGGCAATTGTCAATTTTTAATCTTGGTAAGACAAATCCTGTATTACAGAACTGTTCTGGGAAGAAATCTACTGATTTTATTGAACGTTAAAAGTCTTTATTGCATACATAAAATGTGAAATCTCTAGTGATAATTTGATTCTAGAGGATAACATATTAAATAAGGTTACAGTACACAATGATTTGACGTTTTTTTTAAGAATTAATTGATGTATTTAATTTAGGTCGTTAAAATTATAATTATAATGAGGTAGGTACTGCGTTGAAAATGATTTATTTATTTTATTTATTTAACAATTTATGTACACACATAATATATTACAGAGATACATAGTAAGGAAAAAAAGAGTACAATGGCACTGCTTATTTCTATAAGAAATCTCTTCCAGCAGGCCAGCGAGAGGAGAACATGATGTTGAATAATTCAGAGAGGTAGAAGTGTGTGAGATAACTAGGTAGAATCAACTAATTATACATACTATACAAATACAAAAATATTAATATGTGTATATATATGTATATATGTATATGTTTATATATATATGTGTATATATATGTGTGTATATACATATTTATAACAAATAAAAATACTTACATACGTGAGATTACATTTTTATAAATAAAAAAGGCATTATCTGTTAAGTGGTAGAGAGATAGTATTCGAGGACTTTCTTCTTAAAATTCGCAACTGTGTTAACGTCTCTGATATCAGGTGGCAGGGAATTTCACAATCTAACCGCATGAACTGAAAAAGAGTAAGAATAGAAATCGGATTTATGGCGTGGGAGTTGAAGGATGGAACGAAGGTGTGTCCTGCAAGGAGCATCGTCAATGATTAAGTTTAGCAAGGTATAGTTAACATTACATGTTAATAAACAATTTCTATTTTGTTGTCTCGTTTTGTGTACTACTTAAGTTTTGAATCAGACATGTTTAGTAAATCAATTGGTTCAAATCAAATCAAATCAAATAATTTATTTGCATAGAACAGGTACAGTACAGGTGTTATAAGTTTTAAAAGGTTGTGCGCTGTCCTATAACTTCAATGGAGCGTGCAAATGTTATAAAGCATTACAATATTATTTTGCAAAAATTACAGCAAATAGAAAAAAAAAATTAATACATACAAAACAGCAGATTTTTGTGCATGCAATCATTAACAAGCAATTATTGGCCAGATTGATATTTTATTAATACTCTTAATAATTTATATTTCAATAAGTATTATCATGTCAGGAAATTTATAATGTCAGAATTAAAAGGGAATAAAATATGTATCAGAATGTCAAATGAATCAAATAAGTCCTTGATGTCAGGTAGTTAAGGTCACCAATATTTTGAGTATTATTAAAATCACAGTCTTTCACATGGTAGTAACATTTTTTTGGCAGTAAATCTTTCAATCTTTGTTTAAAAATTAACATATTTGATTCCTTAATATCGCCCGGCAGCCTGTTACATATTTTAGGAGCCATGGCGAACACACTATTATGCATTATGGTTTTCACATAGCATTCAATTTTCTGATATGCAGTTGGTTGATCAGTGGAGTTACCCAGCCTACAGAAAAGTTATACAGATGTGCATAAAATGCCTCTTTAAATATACAGGTATTAACATAGTAAAAAGTTTTCTATTGAAAATGCAACAAAAACAAAAGATTGGTTTATTAGCAGTCAAACACATTTATCAATAGCCACAGCAAAGGCGGCGCCACCGATCATATGTATCTATATTCCTAGTCCGTATAACTGCTCAACGCGCGCAAGGCTCCGACAGGCGTAGGGTACGGTCCTGCAGTGCTATTCTCTAAAAAACAGCCTTGCGTACAGCGCTGCCCACAGCGGCGAGTTATTCGGTTATATATTACAATACCAGAAGTCAGAATGCCTTACTTAAAATGCATTAGCCCAAAATACCTGAAATCGAAATACTAATATTCAAAAGAGTACATACTTGGCCTTTTGAATATTGGTATTTCGATTTCGGGTATTTTGGGCTAGTGCATTTCAAGTAAAGGCATTCTGACTTCTGGTATTGTAATATATAACCGAATAACTCGCCGCTGTGGGCAGCGCTGTACGCAAGGCTGTTTTTTAGAGAATAGCACGGCTGAGCGGGCCGCTATGCGAGTCTATTTATCGCACTCAAGAAACAAGTGGTAAGGTAACTTGTGTGGGTTGTGGTTGTGGATAAACAGAAGTCTTTGTAACGGTTCGTTACACTTCCTAATATATCATAGTTTGGCTACACCAATACTATGCTAAAATAATAAATAATAATAATAGATTATCTAAATTTAAACTAAATAAATTAATTCAGAAGCAAACCTCGCGCAAACAAGTAGTATAGCATCGCTATTGTTCATTAGCTTAGATACCTATATCTACATATACCTAACCAGTTACTACAGCGGGCGCGCGCGGAGATTATTCCAAACTCAGCCGGGCCACAGCACTTGAGATCGTTCTAACGCATACACGTATCACGCCGAGAAGCTCATTAGCTCCGTTAAATTGATTGCGCGTAGAAAAATCTGCATAAATAATTCCTTTGTAATAGTTTGGTTAAAGAATTATTTAGTAAAATTAAATTCAGTGAGTGAACCCCGAGTTTATTGGGTGAGTGTTGCATTATCTATATTTATTACTATGTAGGTAACTCGAATCTAGAACTTAGAAATACATCTAAATACATCATTTCATAATTGCTAGATTCCTTCTAATTTTGTTTAGTACAGCCTTGCTAGTGCTTATAAAATATATGTAAGGCTTAATTACATTTTATGTAAGGATTGCACTGCTAAATTTTAATGGCAACTACCTACAGCCAAACTAATCTATCACGCAATTCAGCATTCCCATTGTGTAAAGTCTTTTTACTATTCTATAACTTTGCTTTTTATGACTGCCTCATCATCGAACACCATAGTAGCCTATGATGCCACTTGCTCCTTGCTTAGCTCTCCGGGAGTGGTCGTTGTGGTGTTCGTGATGTTGCAGTCAGTAGGAAAACTAGGACAAACTGTGAATCGACTAAATTTCGATTCCAGGGTTCACTTTTACGTCCACTTTCACTCTTCGCCTTCATCTACACATCATCTACGTGACGTCGGTCACACTGCCGCTGCATCTACCTGCACGGCCAGAGACCTGCCTACTGCTGCTGCACGGCCGCAGCTCCGATCCTACCCGGGGACTAACGCAGGACAGTGGCATTCTTATTTCTTGTAATTGCAACCTACGGTTACGAGCATACCGAACCCCCCTGAGAGAACCTTAACTTACCTACCCCTATTTTTTTAATAAATTTTGTATACTTACTATTTGTTTTCTTCCTCTCTCTCCCTCCTAACCCCTAAGGTTACATTGGCGCCCGATATAGGTATTGCTCGCAACCGCAGGGTGTAACGTAGTTGGGTTCCTTGGTGTTGGCATAAAACGCTTAGATTTAAGTTGTTTTTTTTTTGCATAACTACCTTGCCTACTGTAGGTAGTTCTGTTTAGCTATAAGAAGTGTTTTACTAGGCGGTAGGGTGAATCTAGGTTCAAGAGACCCTACTGGAAGCTAGACCCTAGTGGGATAGACAGCTAACCGCCCACGGGATAGTGCGAAGTCAGTAGTCTATCTACCTAGATTACTGGCGTTCCCGTGCATCCAGCGTCGCGAAAGAGACGTATGAAAGTGCTGCGTGACTGGGCGGTCACTATTTTTATTTTCAATTTTTTTGTTTTTTTATTTATTTTATACTACTTTCAACCTGATAAATTGCTACATGTTTTTCTAAATTTTGCTGTGTACCGCCACTTATCATTTTACTACCACTTACTGCATTTTAACCAACTTAGGGAAAAGTAGGTAGGTAATTTTTTTTCTTAAGTGGTAGATTTCAAAAAAAAAATTTTTTTGTGTTTTGTCACAAATTTATTAATTACTAGCTATTATATTTTATACATTTTGTCTGACTACAGACATTATTTACTTACTACTGTTATTCTGCATATTTTAACCGACTTATAAAAAGTAGGTAGGTAGGATTTTTTAATTATTATCAAACATTTTAATTACTTGTGTGTAGTTAATAACTACCTTATTAACTACTATATTTGTATTTTGCTGAGATTATATTAACCACATTTTTGTACCTAGCTGAAACCGTATAGAACTGCAACACACACCCAAACATTTTTATTCTTAATATGACTGTTCGCGTTAACTACTTTTCATTAAAAATACTAAACCTCTCAAATACTAATTTTAAATTCAAAATGATTCGCTTTGCTGACATTACTTTGTTGGGAGATTTTGCTAGTAAAATTCAATTCTATAACACTTCTGTTTCTCGGTTTACGTGGTAAATACTGTTACTCGGAAGCTGGAAGCTTGCCCTAACAGATTTACGTAGCTAATTCTACCACTCGGAAGCTGGATGCTTGCCCTAGTAGATTTCTTCTCTGGGACGGTTGTATAAATCCCAGCCTTCAACTACAAGCCTAATTATACCTACCCTACTTTCAGGCGGTTCGTATTACCTGAATCTATAATCTTAAGCCTTAAATACGTCCTTCTTCTAACTGTCCCATTGAGTTTCTTCAGAATGATCCTAGTACAGGTTTTAAGTTAGTAAGTTAGTTCAGTTAGTTTCAAGGGATTTTCGTAAGCGAAAATCCTAACCTAAAAAGGGGGGTATGTAACGGTTCGTTACACTTCCTAATATATCATAGTTTGGCTACACCAATACTATGCTAAAATAATAAATAATAATAATAATCTATCTAAATTTAAACTAAATAAATTAATTCAGAAGCAAACCTCGCGCAAACAAGTAGTATAGCATCGCTATTGTTCATTAGCTTAGATACCTATATCTACATATACCTAACCAGTTACTACAGCGGGCGCGCGCGGAGATTATTCCAAACTCAGCCGGGCCACAGCACTTGAGATCGTTCTAACGCATACACGTATCACGCCGAGAAGCTCATTAGCTCCGTTAAATTGATTGCGCGTAGAAAAATCTGCATAAATAATTCCTTTGTAATAGTTTGGTTAAAGAATTATTTAGTAAAATTAAATTCAGTGAGTGAACCCCGAGTTTATTGGGTGAGTGTTGCATTATCTATATTTATTACTATGTAGGTAACTCGAATCTAGAACTTAGAAATACATCTAAATACATCATTTCATAATTGCTAGATTCCTTCTAATTTTGTTTAGTACAGCCTTGCTAGTGCTTATAAAATATATGTAAGGCTTAATTACATTTTATGTAAGGATTGCACTGCTAAATTTTAATGGCAACTACCTACAGCCAAACTAATCTATCACGCAATTCAGCATTCCCATTGTGTAAAGTCTTTTTACTATTCTATAACTTTGCTTTTTATGACTGCCTCATCATCGAACACCATAGTAGCCTATGATGCCACTTGCTCCTTGCTTAGCTCTCCGGGAGTGGTCGTTGTGGTGTTCGTGATGTTGCAGTCAGTAGGAAAACTAGGACAAACTGTGAATCGACTAAATTTCGATTCCAGGGTTCACTTTTACGTCCACTTTCACTCTTCGCCTTCATCTACACATCATCTACGTGACGTCGGCCACACTGCCGCTGCATCTACCTGCACGGCCAGAGACCTGCCTACTGCTGCTGCACGGCCGCAGCTCCGATCCTACCCGGGGACTAACGCAGGACAGTGGCATTCTTATTTCTTGTAATTGCAACCTACGGTTACGAGCATACCGAACCCCCCTGAGAGAACCTTAACTTACCTACCCCTATTTTTTTAATAAATTTTGTATACTTACTATTTGTTTTCTTCCTCTCTCTCCCTCCTAACCCCTAAGGTTACATCTTTTCCTACAGGCTCTACTTGGTTTACTGTTGAAATAAAACTTTTGGTAAATTTGTTTTAATATGTAGTTCTATTAAATTTGTTAGATAGGGAGTGTTGAGTGCACACTTAAGTAACTTGTTTTGGACAACTAGAAGACTACTAAGGTTGATGACTAGTACTGCTCCATACTGGGCTGGGCAAACGTAAGTAAAACCAGGTCATATGGTGCAATATAAAGTCAATTTAGTTTCACTAATAGGCAGGAATCCTCAATTGAGAATGGGAGTTAAAGCGTTCAATGCTGTAGTGCCCTCAAATTTTAATCTTATTGTGTTATCACTCCAATTGAGCTTATGATCTAGCATAGTGCCCAAGCATCAAACAGAACGACTCCATTTGATCCCACTTCAGTCAAATTTGAGATTTCACCTAGGGAGCGACTTTGCCTTGAAAACAGAATCGCCTCCGTCTCAACAATTTTCAAACTGCATTCGCGACAGTAGGCGGTTAATAGCTCAAACGATAAATGTATGCGAAGTTAATCAATATCCAACAAAGATCTAAGAGATTCTGTGTCGTCCGCAAAGCTGTCATATGGTTGCATTGGTGTCATTAATATTTAGTGATGTAGTACGAAACTTGAACCCTAGCATCCTAATAATTTTCTAGAAGTGCCTTCCAAATGGTAGCGTAATTATTGGCAGTGAAAGGAATCTCTGAACACACTGTCAAAGCCTTGTTAAATTATTTACCGTCTAAGTACTGAACCTTCCCTGTGAAGAGGCGGGTGTGGTCATGAATGAGACTTATGAGGTTCTTGTAGAGAAGTCACCATTCACTTGGAACAACGTCAAGAAATGTCAGGTTAAGTGGAGGGAGTTTTTGTTAGTAGACCAGGCTGTTTCCTTCTTCCTTCTGACCACGGAATAAAAAAAAAATGACGAAAAGAATAGATACCTACTGAGTATGCTTGCATGACTCATCGGAAAAATTAAGCACAGGTCATAAACATTTTGTGGCCATAAATATTAGCGCAGGTCATTACTACCTATATTCTACATAAAATAAACCTGTATTACTTTTTAAGATGAATTTTCATAGGGACCGGACTAAGTTTCTTGGGGTGTTCTTCTCAGTCTGTAGTATTTCCGAACCCCCGGTAGAGTCACAAAAATTTAAACACTAAATAATAAAAAAATAAAAAAAAATAAAAAAAAACTTCAAAGGGAATAAAGATTTCATTTTATTTTAATTCAAATACAGATTCTCTATCTGCGATAAATAGGGTACACAATGGTGTTACATCATATGAATAAGATAATCCTTGCCTATTCAGCCATTGAAAAAGCATGCAAGATTTTGTGTATAAACCGTCACATTTTCAGAAGTAAGTACATAATGTCGTTAGATAATTAATTTATTAGAGACTACAGAGATTAGTGTTATATTAAATAAGTTTCTTTAAGAAAAAAAATCTCAACAATTACAATAAGAAATAAATACTATTTGAAGTCATTAAGACTAGAGTTTAAATCATTGAATACATAAATACCCATAAAAAAAAATCATCCAGCTGATACTTTAACATTGGGTCAAATGTAATGGTAAATAATTGATACCTTTCATTAGTAAATTTAGTATAATAGACTTTCTTTTTGCGTTGAAAAGTTTAACTCCATCAGAGAATTTACGATCATCCATAGTTTTGGGCATTCTGTTTGCAAAATACTAATTAAAGTAATTTATTTAAATCGGCGCGTAATTTCAAGAAAAAGAGGAGCCTGAAGATGCTCAAAAAAAAAAATACCAGGATATTGCGATCGTTATAATATGTCAATTTAAAATTAGAGAGTTAAAGCGTCGAATACGGCACAAAAATACACGTGAACGAGTTAATAGCGAAATATACCTATAATGTACCTAGTGACGGTATTATTACGGGTTGCGAAAAAAAACCTTGCAATAAATTTAATTAAGTCTAAATAATGTATCATCTAATTTTAACAAAGACACCACTACTTACTCCTCAACTGAAAATGGTGTTAATGAGTACTTGTATTTTAATGATAAGAGATTGATTACAGATTTAGAACGGCAAACATTTATGATTGTAAAACGTAGTGAATGCATTAATTTTAGTGATTTAAGTATAGTGATGTATGTAGGCAGGATGTGAAAAATGATTGTAAATTATCGAGTACATACATATGCGTGTGTATATTAGTGATTGATGAGGGATTTAAATCATAAAATTGAATTGAGCCTGAGTAATATACCTAATTATCATCTAATTTCGGCGAAGACACTGCTACTTGCTCTTCAACTTACTGTAAACAGTGTCAATGAGTAATTGTAATTTAATGATATGAGATTGAATAGTCACAGATTTAGGACGACAAACATTAATGATTGTAAAACGGAGTGAATGCATAATTTTAGTGATTTAAGTATAGTGATGTATGTAGGCAGGATGTGAAAAATGATTGTAAATTATCGAGTACATACGTATGCGTGTGTATAAGTGATTGATGAGGGATTTAAATCATAAAATTGAATTGAGCCTGAGTAATGTACTTATCATCTAATTTTGGCGAAGACACTGCTACTTGCTCTTCAACTGTAAACAGTGTCAATGAGTAATTGTAATTTGATGATATGAGATTAAATTATTACAGATTTAAGAAACATTAATGATTGTAAAACGGAGTGAACGCATAATTTTAGAGTGATTGAAATATAGTTATAGTGAGGGTGCTCTCGAGCCGGGCAAGATTGGCGTAAACGACCTCGCCGCCCACGATTGGTAAGAGACATCGCAGTTGTGTGTCGTTCTGGTGAAAGAAATAACCTTTGCGGCATGCAGCTATACCATAGTAGTGACGGGTGTTCTCGAGCCGGGCAAGATTGGCGTAAACGACCTCGCCGCCCACGATTGGTAAGAGACATCGCAGTTGTGTGTCGTTCTGGTGAAAGAAGTAACCTTTGCGGCATGCAGCTATACCATAGTAGTGACGGGTGTTCTCGAGCCGGGCAAGATTGGCGTAAACGACCTCGCCGCCCACGATTGGTAAGAGACATCGCAGTTGTGTGTCGTTCTGGTGAAAGAAGTAACCTTTGCGGCATGCAGCTATACCATAGTAGTGACGGGTGTTCTCGAGCCGGGCAAGATTGGCGTAAACGACCTCGCCGCCCACGATTGGTAAGAGACATCGCAGTTGTGTGTCGTTCTGGTGAAAGAAGTAACCTTTGCGGCATGCAGCTATACCATAGTAGTGACGGGTGTTCTCGAGCCGGGCAAGATTGGCGTAAACGACCTCGCCGCCCACGATTGGTAAGAGACATCGCAGTTGTGTGTCGTTCTGGTGAAAGAAGTAACCTTTGCGGCATGCAGCTATACCATAGTAGTGACGGGTGTTCTCGAGCCGGGCAAGATTGGCGTAAACGACCTCGCCGCCCACGATTGGTAAGAGACATCGCAGTTGTGTGTCGTTCTGGTGAAAGAAGTAACCTTTGCGGCATGCAGCTATACCATAGTAGTGACGGGTGTTCTCGAGCCGGGCAAGATTGGCGTAAACGACCTCGCCGCCCACGATTGGTAAGAGACATCGCAGTTGTGTGTCGTTCTGGTGAAAGAAGTAACCTTTGCGGCCGGCTATACCATAGTAGTGAGGGGTGTTCTCGAGCCGGGCAAGATTGGCGTAACGACCTCGCCGCCCACGATTGGTAAGAGACATCGCAGTTGTGTGACTTACTGGTGAAGGAAGTAACCTTTAAGCCACGCAGCTATACCATAGTAAAAGGTTCTGTAGTAGTTTAAGTGTATGTAATTATATACGTACAGTAAAAATCTTAATTTAGGTAATTATAAAAGTGATGCGAGTGATACATTCAATTTTATAGTTAAACAATGTATAATGGAAATATAAATTATAGTTAATTAGAACGAAGAGACTCGTTCCCATAGGATGGCCGACTGTTACAGAATTGTTGGCATATTTATTATTTTCATAAGATACTGCCATTAGTTTGAAGTTTGACAGTGACAAGTTGACATTTGACGTTGACACGTCAAACGTCAAAGTATTGTGCAGCGAACGGGGTATGTGTCAGGCTTCCGAGTGAAACGCCAGTCAGAGGGCGGACGCGATTAGATCACTAAGGTCAGTAAAACTTTGTTTGTAATCTCGGTTGAGGAGTAAATAGTAAATATTAAATAAATTTTGTTGAAATATTGTGATCCGTTTGATTTTATCTTCCTTCTGCGATGACCCTAACAATATACAGATAAATTTGATGTACCTACGCGTGGTCACACGAAGCGAGCGTTCCACAGGGCAGTGTTCTTGGACCAACTTTATTTATTTTATGACATCTCTAAACCATAGCTGGTTTAAGGCGTCAATGAAGAATTGGCTCTTAGTGACAAATCATAAACTATCGACATGAAGACTATCGTATTCGTGTTACTCTCTGCATTAAAAAACGACGAGTTAACCTTTTTTAACGCAGAGAAACACTGACCAATACTAGTATTCTTATTAATGTTTAATACTGCCATATCATTTGTAATAGGTTAGTGCGCTAAAACTAAAATGTCGGTACTTATTATAATAAGAAAAGATAATTTTATTAAAAACATTTATTTATAACCATAGCCATATACACCCTTAATTTTTAAAATCAGTCTGTGAGTGCGAGGCCGCATCTGCGTTTTTCCGCGGCGGTTTCTAACCTCAAAATGTCATCAAACTGTCAAAATCAATGAAATCAAGTCAATGTTTTGACATTTTGAGGTTAGAAACCGCCGCGATAACCGCAAGTGCGGCCTCGCCCTTATATGCAATATTGATTGACACCAAAGATTTACCTACCTACATAGTAGATACATAGGAACGATGTGACAACCATAGATTTAGAATGTACGAAAAATTCTAAATCTATGGTGACTACCTATATATTTAGAATTTTTCGGTGACTACACAGTTCCTTCCTTCCTTCCACCACTTTCGCTGTTGAGGCAAAGACGAACTGACAATAGAAGAGCTCCTTACGCTTGTTTTAGTTTCTTTTTATTCTACTAAGATGGCAGACAAGCTTACGGGGCCGGGGCCCACCTGATGGTTGTTTACTGTTATAGACGTTTGCTACACCAGAGGCGCTATACACGCGCTGCTGACCCAGGCTCAGGTTGTAATGACCCATTGTTGAAATTTTCAAGCTACCCATAAGGCTTTTAATTTGAGCTCGTCACTTTTCTTCACAATTATTTAGTAAAAGTGTACACTAAAGATTTACCAAGGTATTTAAATATCTGATAAACACCTGCTTTATTCCAAATACTTATTAGGTATACTGGTACAATAATAACTTACACAAAATCATCTATTTTGGGTAAAAAATTATATCCCCTACTACATACATAGTACACTACATATATAGTCAACGATATTATTCACTATTTATTTATTTTTTATACTTTCACATACTATCGAGGAAAGGGATGCACCCTTTACTTTGTCTTTTGTTTAATGTCTTCTAACCTACTTATTATTTTCAATTTAGTCGTTGGTCCCTTCAGAATAAACAAGGTTATTCTACTCCTTCAATCCTACAGTCTTTTTCATTCTTAATACTATCTCCACTAATGTGATGTATGTGTGTGCTTAAAACAATAACAACTAAATGCTGAAATGGCTACGTAATGATCAACTTAGCATCTTCGTAATCCTTGATATGATTCTTCTTCTCACTCTCAAACAACGCGATCAGACTGTAACGTTGTGCAACAACGTGTGAATAAATTAATTAAAATTAGATCATTAGAATTAAAATTTAGGCATGATAAATGAAAGCGCCATCTACCGAGTAGGTGTCGCAACGACGGAAGTTTTGGTTCATAGTTATAGTTGCGGTCTTGACGTTGAGTAGTTTCGAGTTATGCCGCCAGAGGCGCTATTCATTAGTATATAAAGCGGTGCATCAATGCAAGAGGACCGCCAGATCAATATTTAAATTAGCTCACGGACGTATAAGTGTCGATTGAAGTTGTGAGAAAAGTAAAAGTTTAAAAGTCGTCATTATTAAAGAATATTTGACAAGTAGGAGCAAATAGCTCTAGACAGAAGACCCCATATTTGGGTAAGTTAACTGAATATAACGTGATCTAGTTTTAAACTGTGAAAATTAACAGCTGTTGGTCCACCCTGTTATAAGGGGGTAGTTAAAGGGGTGTGAAAAAACATTTTGTAGAATTAGTTTCGTTAAGCAGATATTGTAAGACCTCGCGATTCCCGCAGCTGTTCATAGCAGACGGGAGCCGGCTGGTCTTTGAGAATATTGAGGAAAAAGGGTTTCAAACTAACGCCTAGTATGGAACATTTCAGGGTTCACCCTCCGGGTTGAGAGAAATTCACCCTCCGGGTTCTACAGCAAACGTTCACTCTCCAGGTTCTACAAAGAAATATTTCACCCTCCGGGTTCAGCAACACCGTGCAGTTCGACGAGTGGACGGCACGGAGACGTCGTTGACTGAATCACTCACCAAGAAGGCCAAACCCCAAGATAAGTCGGGAACCCTGCGAAGACCATCGGGAATCGCAAAACCTTGCTGCCTGAAAATACCACGACCCCGAGTTCTAGCTTCTTTTTTAATAAATTGTCATTTTTATATTTTAACCAACAACTCTTCTTATTTTCTCTTCTTCCTGAAAGCCTTCAGCTTTTCAGTGGCGCCCATATCGTGGTTTCAGGTAGCGAGAAAGCGATTTCCGACGGGAGTCGGGAGGTCATAGTTATAAGATATTTTAATTTTGTGTAAAATAGTCTTAAGAGTGCCCGTTAGCGGGGTAGTTTCCCTCAAAATTATCATAACTACCCAGGAATTTGGCTCTCCTGACCTCCGCTGCCAACTTGTTCTTTCCGGCTTATTTTGTGTTTTTTTATTATTTATTTATTTATTTGTTTAAAACTTTATGCACAAAAACATGTACAAAGGCGGACTTAATGCCAATGGCATTCTCTACCAGTCAACCTTTGGGTGATGCAGAGATAAGATAAAGCAGGTGCTAAAAGTATAAAGACGAAAGGTATGTATAAAATGGCACAAATAAAATACAAGGAAGAAATATTAAGAATTTACTTACTAATTACATAAATATAACATACTACAAAGATTATATAATATGTAGATACTTATATAAATAAATATAGATAAATTTTTCTGTGTAAATACAATATAATAAATAGATATTGTCATACATACTACGAATAAATAAATACGAACATGAAAAACCTTAGCAATAAAGTAATATTCTGCTTAAGGGACCCTATAGAGTTGACGTACTCTGTTTCTGAACGAGAGACGGTTCGTCAAAGTTCTGACTTTGAGAGGAAGGGCGTTCCAGAGAAGAATAGATCGCACTAGAAAAGAGAAATGGACAAGATTTGAAGTGTGAGTTGGACAGTGCAGAAGTAGATTATTAGAGGAGCGTAAATTTTTGTTATGATTGTTAGCAACAGAAAGAAGTTTAGCGTAATTCACAATGCTTTATTTTATAATTAAAAATTACAACTGTGATACGACGACGTGTGGTAAGCAACCATTTTAGTATGTGAGTTGAGTGTCTATAGACATTTTTCTTACTAACTAGAAGAATAAAATGAAACGTTTCGTTTTACACATAAAATTTTGTGTTTGGTATCAAACAGATTGGGGCCCTAGGTTAAATAAGAACCAAAAAATACCATCGAAATACAGGGCTCACAAATATAGTTTGTAATAAAATTAAAAAAATTCAAGAAGTAAAAACTATGCTTCCTATTAGGGTTACAATATGAAAGTTTAATTTCTATTAACCTAGTAAGAAATACTACAATTTTGTAACTATATAATAATATAGAAAAATAAAGCATTTAAAAAGCTTACTTGGAGCTTATTTTTTCTTTAGGTACTTAAGTATACAAATTATAGAACTAAGTAACTATAATGAGTTAAAGATTACAATAGACTTATAACTAATCATAAAGTGGCAGAGGGCACACTTTCATGATGCTTGTTTGCATTATGTGACCTTTGGCCGTTTTTACAGTTAAGGCACGTACTTTGCCGTCTTTACCCGGCATTACATCTATAATGCGGCCCATAGGCCAATGCAATGGAGCTACATTTTCATTTTTTATAATTACTAGGGTGCCTATCTCTAGGTTTGGTTGGACACCTTTCCATTTTGGTCGATTTTGCAACATAACTAAATATTGTTTATGCCACTGTTTCCAAAAACTTTGTTGCATTTGCACACACTGTTTCCAAAAGGAAAGGGGTCCAATTTGTTCACCAACTAGGTTCAATTCAGGGTATGAAGTCAACGAAGCACCAGTCAAAAAATGAGCGGGCGACAGGTAAGACATGTCATCCTTATCTCTAGACATAGGAGTCAAAGGCCTGGAATTTAAAATTCCTTCTATTTGAACCAGGACAGTATATAGCTCTTCATAAGTAAAGACAGTATTACCCATTACACGCCTGACATGGTATTTAATGCTTTTAATTCCAGATTCCCATAAAGAGCCAAAAATTGGTGAATATGATGGTATGAAATGAAATAATATTCTTTCTGAATTACAAAAATCATTGACTACATCCTGATGTTTTGAAGAATTCTGTAACTCATATAAATCATTTAGAACATTCCTTGCACCTCTATAATAGGAGCCATTATCACAATATATCTTAGTAGGTTTATTTCTGCGAGAAATAAATCTCTTTAAGCATGCTAAGAATGTATTAGTTGTCATATCAGAAGCTAACTCAATGTGAATTGCCTTCGTCACAAAGCAAATAAAGATTACTACATAAGCCTTTGTAATGACTGGTTTTCTGATACGTGATTGTTTTATCATGAAAGGTCCAGCATAATCAGTGCCGACTATCTGAAATGGTCGAGAAATATTCACACGGTCTGCCGGTAGGGAACCCATAAGTTGAGTTGCAGCCTTAGCCTTAAGTTTAAAACAAATTATACATTTATATATTACAGATTTTACTTCTCTGTTTGCATTAATCAGCCAGTATAGCTCGCCTAAACTACTTAGAATTAGCTTCTGCCCTGCATGTTTCAGACGTAAATGTTCTCTAAGAATTATTAGTTTAGTGATGTGCGACCCTCGTGGCAAAATAATAGGGTGCTGTTGAGCAAATGGTAAATTCGCATTTTGGAGCCGACCTCCAACACGAAGCAACCCGCTTGAGTCAATAAATGGATGTAAATCACATAGTTGCGTTTTCAAATTACACTTTTCTTTCAACTGTTTAATTTCAGAATGAAAATGTCTTCCTTGGTCAAGCTTAATAATATCATGCAAGGCAGAAGTCAACTCCGCAGGGCATAACTTCCCTTTATTATTACTATTTTGTATTTTACAATTATTAATAAATCTTTTTACATAAGCTATTATTCTTGTAAGTTTCTCAATATTTGAGTATTTGTCTAACACACTATTAAGCATATTAGTATTACAACATGAATTACACACTGGTGCTATAGGAAAAAATTCAGGAATGTAAATTTGTGTATCATCTTTGTCCACAGTTCTGCAAGGAGTATAGTCAGGGTTCAACAAATATTCAGGACCATGAAACCATAACTGTCTCATGGTTGTCTCCAATAGTTTCGGAGAAATTCCGCGCGACAAGCAATCTGCGGGATTATCGTTTGATTTCACATAATACCACTGAAACTGTGCAGTTAATTCCTTAATTTTCTTCACTCTGTTGGCCACATAAACACCTAACTTTACCGGTTCAGTATCAAGCCAAGACAATACTATTTGAGAATCTGAGTGTAAAAATGTTTTTACCTCATATTTTAGAGACAGAGTTTCATACACTTTTTTAGACAACGTAGCTAATAATAACGCACTATTTAGTTCCAGTCGCGGAATGGTTAACTTTTTATTTTTAGGGTTAATGCGAGATCTTGAACACAATAGATTGACCTTGGCGGCCTTATCTGGACCGATTACTCTCAAATATAAACAACACCCATACCCAATATTTGAGGCATCTCCATAGCCAAGAAGCTCTAATTTGTTGGACGACTGTACATTGATATTTCGAGGTATTGAAATACAAGACATACGTACCAACTCGGTGGCAAAGTCAATCCATTGGTTATTTAGGTCATCAGGTAAGTTATCATCCCAGCCTAAATTCGCATACCACACCTGCTGCATTAGGTACTTGGCCCTTACTAAAAGTGGCCCGATTATGCCTAATGGATCCCAAAATTTGGAAATAAAACTCAACACTTGGCGTTTAGTGTAAATTTTTGAAACATTTTGAACAGGACACTGCATAATCAATGTGTCACTAGCTATGTCATAAGACAGACCTAAAGTCTTCATATACATACAGTTCTTATCAAAGTCTATACTACCAAAATATTGTAATTCTAGTGGAATATCTTTTAACAAATCTGTATTATTCGAACACCACTTATGCAGTGAGAAACTAGCCTCCTGCATTAGTGCAATTAATTCAGTCCTAGTAGCCGCAAGCACAGATAGATCATTACTACCACATTGAACGTCATCAACATATGTTGAATGGGTTAACACCTCTGACGCCAATGGGTATTTGTCTTTATAGCGTAAAGCCAATTCGGCTAGGCAGCGAGTAGCAAGATAGGCTGAACTTTTCACTCCGTAAGTGACAGTTTGCAACTGTATGCACTGCACGGGATCATGTGGCGAGTCACGCCACAATATATTTTGTAAACTACAAAATTTATTTTGTACTAACACCTGTCGGTACATTGCCTTAATATCACACAATAATACATGTTTATAGGTTCTGAAAAGCGTTAAAATATCGAACAACTCGTTTTGGACGACAGGACCGTTCAGCAATACATCGTTTAAACACAGACCATTTTTTGATTTCATGCTCGCATCAAAAACCGCACGAACGGGCGTGGTTTTACTGTTAGGATTTAAAACAGGATGATGAGGCAAAAAATAAACTTTACCAGAGGTTAAGTCATAGTTTTGAATATCAAAAAGTTTTGCATGGCCCTGGTCAATGTATTGGTGTATAAATTCTTTATATTTAATAGCCAAGTTACTATCTTTAGCAAAACGCTTTTCTAAATTGTAAAATCTTTGCAATGCATAGGTAAAAGAATCGCCTAGTTGCAAATTGTTTAATTCTAACTTTAGAGGTAAACCAACAGTGAACCGCTTGTTATACAGTTGAACAGAATTTTTAAAATTTTCTTCAGCTAACTGGTGCTCACTACTACCTTCTATAAAAACGTTAGGTACTTTTTCATGTTCCCAAAATTTGGAAATATTATTGTTAATTTCTTCTAAGAATTTGTTTTCATGTTTTACATTAGAATTAGTATTAATAAAAGAGTTAACTGTAATGCTTATATTACATAAATTTGAAGATATAACCTTGCCGGAAATAGGCAGGCTCCCAGCGACAATGTAGCCAAGTGTAGTGCTAATTAAATATGGACCGGACGGTGTGACAGGCAAAGATTCACGCTGCAACACCTGGAAGAAAATGTCACAACCCAATAGCAACGATATTTCACCGGTTTTATTGAAATTTGTGTCTGCTAGGTTAACATAAGAAGGAATTTTAAGATTTGAAATATTAAAGGATTGCTGAGGAAGTTGGCAAGTTATATTTTTTACTACGCAGCATGAAACCTCAACAGAATAGTCATTCACTCTAGAGTATATAGTTATACTGGCATGCTTTGCTACCCTATTGGTGCTATTCATGATGCCGCCTATTTGTTTATCAAAGCTATGAAGGCTGCAACCAATTTTATTAGCTAATTGTTCTGTGATAAAGGAAGGCTGTGAA
The DNA here is from genome assembly GCA_933228765.1 of Miltochrista miniata. Taxonomy (NCBI): domain Eukaryota; kingdom Metazoa; phylum Arthropoda; class Insecta; order Lepidoptera; family Erebidae; genus Miltochrista; species Miltochrista miniata. Next base: position 5,793,644 of record OW121758.1, read on the forward strand.
CCGCTGTCAAGCAAAGCTCTAGCCTGAATAAATGAGCCATCGCTCCTCCTCAACCGGACCATGGCAGTAGGCAAAAGCACATCCTTATCCCGGAAGTTGTTAGCTGTAGCCACAATATTGTGGTCACCTCCATGCTCATTGGTAGCAGCTGTCGCATGCACCTTCTCACTCGGCTTGGCTAGCACCTTGTTGCATATAAGCGTGTTGTGCTTGCCTTGACAGACCGCACATTTAAGACGCAGCATGCACTTGCCACGATGATCATTCAGGCATACTTGACACAAATGTTTACCTTTTACAAAATTGTACCTATCTGTTTCAGTGGCCATTTTAAACTTTGCACACTCATACAACTTATGTGAATTCAGGCAGTACTTACATGTTGTGGTCTTGGTAGTTACCCCACTAACCGCCTTGGACTTTAACGGCTTCGGCACAGAAGAGGCATTGTTAGATAGTGGCTTCTCATTATCTGTGTTTTCTAATGCCAGCGCACGTTTCTCTATAAAAGTAAGAAATTCAGATAATGTTGGTACTTCTTTAGCATTGCGTTCCAAGTGGAAGCCTCTGTAGGTGTAACTATCAACCTTCTTAGCTAATACATTAATAAGTATGCTATCCCAATATTGAATGGGCTGCTTAAGGTTTTTAAGTGCAGCTAAATGTAAATTTACTTGGCTAATAAGTGAGCGCAAGTTTTGTGCTGTACACTTTGTAAGAACAGGCATGTCAAGTATACTGTTTACATGGAAATTAACTATCTTAGGGATGTTATTAAACCTATTCTCTAGTAGTTCTAGTGCCACAGCATAATTTTCATCTGTGAGCAACAGATTTTTAATTAAATCTAGGGCTTCTCCGCTCAACAATGAGCGAAGATAGTAAAGCTTCTCACAAGCTGATAACTTTCTGTCAGTATGAATAACTGACCTATATAAATTAATAAATGGATAATAATCCACTACATTTTTACCATCAAAACATGGAATCGTTATTTTTGGTAACTTGTTAAACTCACCGTTACTCTGCTTGGGTACCGCATCCAGTACAGATAGCGAATGCGTCTTTATTTGCGAATCTAATGTTGCTATACTAGCGTAGTACCTATCCTCATATTCCTCGTAATCTTCGGCATCGTCTGGACTTAGCAATAATACGGCCTTGTTATAATTCTCATAGCTCTCGAAAGCAGTCTGCAATCCTTTCCTCTTCGCTTGGAGCATTTCAACGGAACAGGTTTTTAGCTCAGGGCTTTCGCAAAATTGCCCGATTCTCGTGATCGCACCTTTCACGTAACCGCGATCAGAAATTAACTGCTTTAGCTTATTACCGTCTGACATCGCCATTGTAACAGCCGTAATTTGTGGAGAATATCACACAGACCGGTACCATATAACGCACAAAACTGCAGCAGGTACCTACCTACTATAGCAAAAGTATTTCCGTTCAATTTAAACAAACGTGCAAATTTACACAACGTTTAACACGAAATATAATAAAATCTGTAAAGACGATACTCCTAGCAGAACTGAAGACAAAGTGCGTTCACAAAACTTAACATAAATTTTTACAATGAGCGAAAACAGGGCGCGGTCGCCATACAAGATTTCGAAAATTTCAAGTCAACCTTCAAATAATTTAAAACAAATTTGACGTGACAAATCAAATTGTCAAAATCCTTTGCTGTGATTGGCCGCCTAGATTGCTTGACGTAAGTTTGACGTTTGAAATGTACTTCCGCACGTTCCGTTTCGCAGAAATCTTGCCAAGTGTGAACCTTTTCAATAGTAGTTACCCTCAGATTGGAGCCAAAAATAGAAAAATTTTCTACGTTACCAAATTATGTTCTTGAATTGATGTTTTTTGATTGAATTGATGGTTTTCGTGTTCGTGAATACCTGGGTAGTTACAATATTCCTCTTGATGAAGTCCTTTAGGAACACGGACAACCCGCCGCGCGCAGGAAACTCCTCCCAAGAGTGCACTTCCAAGCAAAATATCACGTCACCTGATGTATGTAGTCCAAAGATTTGAAAACTTCTTCGTGCTGGCTCGACGAATTATCACGCTGGCCGTGCAACGAAGTTAGGTACCCGGTGACGAAAATTATACAGCACTGCCGCACTGACTTCCGCCAGTGTAAAATTTCTCAAATCTTCTTAAATATACCTTTATTCTCGAAGGACCATTTTTCTGTTAGCAACAGAAAGAAGTTTAGCGTAATTCACAATGCTTTATTTTATAATTAAAAATTACAACTGTGATACGACGACGTGTGGTAAGCAACCATTTTAGTATGTGAGTTGAGTGTCTATAGACATTTTTCTTACTAACTAGAAGAATAAAATGAAACGTTTCGTTTTACACATAAAATTTTGTGTTTGGTATCAAACAATGATTAGAGCCAAGAAGATGAAGATGAGATTTTAAGTAAGTAGGGGCATCGGGAGATTTCAAGAGTGAAAAAAGTAAACAGACAGCTCGCAGACTGCGCCGCCGTCGAATAGGTAACCAACCCAACTCTTCACGAAAAGCCGAAACGTGGTCATACTTCCTAAGATTGTAGACGAATCGAATGCAATTATTGAGAAGTCGGTCGAGTTTATTGAGCAGATCTGCATCAGGTCGAGATAGCACACATCACCATAGTCGAAAATCGGAAAAATTAAAGTCTGTCTCTCATTTTTATTTTTCACACCCTCAAGATTTATTTTGTGGTGGAATTTTTTTAAGTATATTACAGTAAAAGTTTTTTTTAATTTTAAATATTACTTTGATAAAGTTCTGAAGTAAAACTTCTAATTTTAAACGCTTACATTAATTTTCGTAAGTGATTTGTATAGCATATAATCATCGTAAAAAGTCGTTAATTTATACAACCACCACAAATTATTTTTTTTTTACGGCGGCCAACCGCCTCAATTTTATTGTATTTCCTATATGTGAATTAACAGGGTGGACCAACAGCCGTTAATTTTCACAGTTTAAAACTAGATAATGTTATATTCAATTAACTTACCCAAAATGGGTATGGGTCGCTTACTCGCTTACCCATTTTTTTATATAATTGGCGTTATGGCCAAATATTATTTACTGTCGTCATTTGTTAGGGTTGACATGATAGTCACGCACGCACATACATTTTATACTACTATGGTGGCACACAAGGGTCCCATATTTTTTTTACATTTGCATTATGTCCAAATATTATTTACTGTCGTCATTTATTAGGGTTGACATAATAGTCACGCACACACATTCATTTTATACTATTATAGTGGCACACAAGGGTCCCGTTTTTTTTATATAATTGGCATAATGGCCAAAGATCATTTATATTCGTCATTTATTAGGGTTGACATAATAGTCACAACAGTCCACTACTAAGGTTGCGAATAAGCACTTAGTTTTGTTATTTAATTTGTTAAATGGCTAAATAGCCTTGTTATTAAGTAGGGACACTACACATTACATTCAAGTGACGATCAACGTGACAAACACATGCCGTGTTCGTCATGGGGACATAGGGGTTAACTAGCATCACGAAGGATTCTGCAAGTAATTTATTTTCTATCACATTTCTGTTTCATGGTTTAGTTTGGAGATACTGTTAGTTGGAAGCATGGGTCTATCCCTAACAGAGTTCGTCGATTACTGTTAGTTGGCAGCATGGTCTTGCCCTAACAGATTTATGTTGTAGGTTGGTTACTGTTACGAGGAAGCATGAGTCTTACCCGAACAGATTTATGGTGTACTGTTATTTGGCAGCATTTGTCTTGCCCTAACAGTCTTAGGTGTAGGTCACCTTTATGTTTATTTTCGTTATAAAGCTACTCCTACCACTCGGAAGCTAGAGGCTTGCCCTGGGGGATAGCTCATCCTATGATTTGGAAGTGTCACACTAGCCCTAGTAGGATGTTCTTCTCTGGGACGGTTGTATAAATCCCAGCCTTCAGCGAAAAGCCTTATTATACACACCCCACTTTCAGGCGGTGCGTATTACCTGAACCTTCAACCCAAAGCCTCAAATACGTCTTTTCTCTTTCTGTCCCATAAAGTTCTTCAGAATCACCTAAATACAACCTGCGAGTTGGTTTCATTAAGGTTAAGGCCGACTCTTCGCTATACCCTGCATCACATTTCACACAGCACACTAACACACACACACATAGACGAGTAGTAGGTATTATGTTAGGGGCGTTTGAGGACGAACGCAGCATTTGACGTGTTAGGGTACGTCAAACGCTCACCAGAGCGGGGGAGTATGTAACGTTGTGCAACGACGTGTGAATAAATTAATTAAAATTAGATAATTAGAATTGAAATTTAGGCATGATAAATGAAAGCGCCATCTACCGAGTAGGTGTCGCAACGACGGAAGTTTTGGTTCATAGTTATAGTTGCGGTCTTGACGTTGAGTAGTTTCGAGTTATGCCGCCAGAGGCGCTATTCATTAGTATATAAAGCGGTGCATCAATGCAAGAGGACCGCCAGATCAATATTTAAATTAGCTCACGGACGTATAAGTGTCGATTGAAGTTGTGAGAAAAGTAAAAGTTTAAAAGTCGTCATTATTAAAGAATATTTGTCAAGTAGGAGCAAATAGCTCTAGACAGAAGACCCCATATTTGGGTAAGTTAATTGAATATAACGTGATCTAGTTTTAAACTGTGAAAATTAACGGCTGTTGGTCCACCCTGTTATAAGGGGGTAGTTAAAGGGGTGTGAAAAAACATTTTGTAGAATTAGTTTCGTTAAGCAGATATTGTAAGACCTCGCGATTCCCGCAGCTGTTCATAGCAGACGGGAGCCGGCTGGTCTTTGGGAATATTGAGGAAAAAGGGTTTCAAACTAACGCCTAGTATGGAACATTTCAGGGTTCACCCTCCGGGTTGAGAGAAATTCACCCTCCGGGTTCTACAGCAAACGTTCACCCTCCGGGTTCTACAAAGAAATATTTCACCCTCCGGGTTCAACAACACCGTGCAGTTCGACGAGTGGACGGCACGGAGACGTCGCTGACTGAATCACTCACCAAGAAAGCCAAACCCCAAGATAAGTCGGGAACCCTGCGAAGACCATCTGGAATCGCAAAACCTTGCTGCCTGAAAATACCACGACCCCGAGTTCTAGCTTCTTTTTTAATAAATTGTCATTTTTATATTTTAACCAACAACTCTTTTTATTATCTCTTCTTCCTGAAAGCCTTCAGCTTTTCAAGACGTTCTGTGAATTCAGCGTGAACGGCCTCTATTTGCTCAGGTGTTGGGTCCAGATTTCTTTTTACTTCCATTGGAGCTCCAACTAAAACAAATAGGTTTATTTATAGTTTGTTTTGTTCTAAGATAATAATGAGTCAGTTCCTCGACTTAACTATAATCTTTTTTTTTTGTTTTACTTGAGGGTAAATCCTCATGGATGCTATGTCCGATTAAAAAACCTCGTGTCCTGCTGACAGCCTATGGTTGGGAGCCCCGAGTAAGCCCTCGGAAGGTTACCCCAGGACGCAGAGTGAGATTTCTCAATCTTCAGGCGACAACGTGTTCAGGCGTCGTTTCATTTTCATTACATTTGCGGGACACAAAACCAGCTTCATGAAATATAATGGACTCTATAATAAAAACTGCGCAGGCATTATTATCTGAAAAATAGGCTCATTTGTGTGTTTCTTACCTACAACAGTAACAGGCGCTCTCATAGGCACCACACCATAGGAATACTGGAACACTCCCCGCCCGATTGGAGAAATGCCCGTAATCGTCCTGAATTTTTCCTGAAAACGTCGCAGCAGACTGTTCTCCGGGTTGTTTAAAGGATGAGAGAGGTTGCGGTTGTTTTCGCCGAATGAGAGCACTGGAACTATTGGCGCTCTGAAATTAGATGTTATTCTGGTAACACCACTGTCAAAGATTGGTGAACCTGATGGTATGAGAAGTCTATGTAAGCATATTATACAAATACCTATCACTATCTATTGCTGAAAAGTGAATTCATATCTTTTTTTTAACGTGAGGAAGATCCTACATCGATGCAATGCCGGACTCCTACCGACTAACACCATACGTATCCTACCTAACGGCTAACGATTGGGAGCCCCGGGTAAGCCCTTGAAAGGATACCTCAGGACTGGATTAATGATGTGTGGTGAGCCGTATGTCAACATGGCAATACGGCTCACCACCTATTACGTGGGACAAATTCTAAAAAGGTGAAATGTGGGCATATAAAAATGCCTCTGCTCACCCCTTCAGGGATAAAGGCGTGACCATTTTTTTATGATCTGTCGGCTGTGATATAGGTAAAGAAAGATAAAGAAATAGTTACCTAGGGGTCGTCCATTAATCACGTAAGGCTCGAAAGGGGGGGAGGGGGTCTGACAAAAATCACGAAACATCACCATGGGGGGTGGGGGGTGTAGTGAGAAATCACGTGTATTTATTTCGAACAGCAACTTTACAACCCTGAATTTGAGATCACTGTAATTTCTGAACAACAAAACCTTCAACATTAAAACTTGTATGGAATAATTCATAAAGCACTTAATTCCTTTCTTACATCAGAAATTAACTGAAATCGAATTACCTATGCGTTGATCATACAACACAAAAATCATTTTGTTTTTATCGTGTCTTCCAAAGGAACCGCGCAGAATATCAATCCGATCAATAATAATCTCAAATTATGTCAGTATTATTTAAAATGGTACTATCTATACTATAGATAAACTATAGATACATAAATGCCTTCATCACTCTGAAAGTGAGTTGATGATCTTTATAATTTATAACTAAAAATCATCTCGGTCACGTCAGCTTTTCATCAAAAAAAAAATGCATCAAAATTGGTCCATGCGTTAGGTCAATGCCACAGACAGACACACACCCCTCGTTTTCGGAGTTGGAAACCAAGAAGGATATTAGTAGAAGTTTCTCTATTAATTATTTTAAAATATTGCTATCAAAAAATGGACAGGGAATAAACTAGTGAATGCGAAAAGCAATTTTTTATAAAGTGTTTATAAAGAAAAATAGTATTTGTCTCTCTGGGCATATCTAAAGCGTTCGATTGCGTAAATTACTCAGTGCTTCTGTAGACAAAGTTTCTCATTATTTCATATCTCTGAGGTCGAGAACAATTCAAAAAAAAATTAAGATTATCTACAAACACAGAGGAGACATTTATAAAAATGTCTCTGAGATAAAAGAATTTTTAACGGTGTCCCCAAATTAGCATTTTGGGTCCCTTGTTTTTGTATTTTATTCCGAAAAAATGGTGTGGCTATCAGCATCACATGATGTTGTTTGCTGATAGTAGTAGGTAAGTATTGTTTTGTTTTCTTGTCAGGACTGATTTTAAAATGACCTATTAAAAGCAGACTTGAATATTTTGTTTGCAATTAAATGGCTGCGAGAAAGAAAAGTCATAATTCACTACTAAGCCTTTGTTAAGGTAATAGCAATACTCTTGATTTACCAAATTGATGAAGATATTTCCCTGATAATTAACTTTGCAAGAAAAATCCTTACCCAGACTTCATTGCGACGCGAATAAAACCTTTTCTTCTTTTCAAAATCACTTCAGGAGCTTCAGCTGCACCGCCTACTGCCATTGCCACACAATTTCCTTTGTATTTCTTCTGATCAAGCAAATGAAGCAAACTCTCTTCTGAAGCTGAACACATTCCAAGTGCAAGAATTAAATCTCTGAAGAGTGGCACCAAGAAATGACCACTTAAAGTGATCATGCAACTCTTCAAGTTCGGGAATAACTTTTTAAAGCCTGTTGCATTCGTGCAGAAACATCCATAAGCTCCGAAAGAAAGAACACCATGGGGGAAGCTCGCGAATAGATAATTACGAGAAGGATCCAAGTCCACTGTCTTGACTAGTTTTATAGGAAAATAGTCGCAGAAATATCTCCACCACATCCAATTTGATATCCATTCTGATCTGAAAGTGTAAAAAGAAACGTGTAAATTCAGTGTTATATACGAGTACCTACATATCAGCATCATAATTTAGGTAAGTAGGTACTGAACGTGGAGTTCATCTGCTTTATAAGTTGAACGCTTCAGACGCATAGCAAAGTTCTTGATGATCAGAACTGTCGGTGTCCTTTCAGCATTCTAGCTATCACGGTTCCTGAGATAAAACCTCGTGACGGACAGACAGACAGACAGACAGACAGACAGACGGATAGCAAAATCTCATGAATAGGGTCCTGTCTCTCACTTCTCTTGGAACACTGACTCTCCTTAACACCAGCTATTGAGCTTTAAGTCGCTGTTAAATTGAAAAAAAGAAATGTCATCTGAACTTACTTTCGTCCACCTCGATTGGCAATATCCACATCTCTCAACATCCAAAAGCAGTACACGATGGCCAGCCACCAAAGTCTGGAGTATACGAGTTGCAAGAACAGGTATATGGCCAACGGTTCACCGATGAGTATAATGTAGATGAATGACATGACAGCAAAGGTTTGCAGTCGTCTTGTCATTGGGACGTCCCGCGGAGCCCATTTTATACCCAGTGTGTCGGACACCTTGCTGAAATTAATAAAAGAGAACAGTTATATTACGTCCTTTGAGAAACTAAACTATGTAGCTATAGATACGCAGACTTTTTGTATAATCAGTAAGTCAATCAAATCAGCCTATAGCAGTCCACTGCTGGACGTCGGCCTCTCCCAGTTCAAGCCACAGTACGCGGTACTGTGCCTTTTGCATCCAGTTCCAGCCTGCGACCTTTACCAGGTCGTCGGTTCATCTGGCGGGTGGACGTCCTACCCTACGCTTACCGAGTCGCGGTCTCCACTCTAGAACACGTTTGTCCCATCGGCCGTTGATTCTTTTACAGATGTGGTCAGCCATTGCCACTTTAATGTGCTGATTCTGCGAGCTATGACGACCACTCTGTGTAGATAGAGCAAATTGCAAACGATCTAAAGTTTGGGAATCAATTGAATGCTGTTATACTATCTTGCATTCAGCCCTTATACCCAGAATGTCGTTTTCTACTGACTACTGAGTGAGGTGAAGCTTCGTAAGGCAAATAGCGTCTAAAATCAAAGTAGGTAATAACCAAGTGTTGTGATTTTGCTAAAACCATTCAGTTTTAAGTAGTAATAAGTTATTTTTGTGATGTCAACACCGCCTCATAGCAGAATGATTAGCCTGTACATAAAACATTTATTGATTATTCGAAAATAGTGGGTAGTTGATTTGACATAAATGTTCAGTATGAGGTGGGATTTGTTGAGAGGCGATAAAAAGTGAATATTCTGGAAAAAGAACACATTCTGTTTCCAGATCGAGTTCAGTAAAATGCTAATCAGTTAAAGTAGAATATATGTATTAATTAATTAATAGTTAGCAGTTGTGCAAGTATTAGATAAATTGTGAAAATAAAAATGTAACGAATCTACAATCATTGGATTGTTATTTATTTTATCATACCATCAAGTGGAAATATAGGAGTAGTATCTATTATACGAAGAGCAGAAGAATAAATGGATATGTAAAGGATCATTGGAGTATTATTTTTCATCAAGTCAGAAGTGGTAACCTGCGAGCCAAGCCGTGACAAGTTAAAACTGTAAGTATAAGTTTATTCGAATTCTAATCATGGTTCGTGATTATTCCTATTAGCGTGTATTATATTCGTAGCAACTTCTACTGTAGTCAAGAAGGTATTTGACTTTAACGAATTGCTGCAAACTGGGGTTACATAACTCTATTGGCTGCGGTGTCCATTTAACTACGTTTTTATTTAACTCCGGTAAGGGTTTTAGGAAATATTCTCTACCGGAACGGTGAATACATTTGTTTTAGATCGAACACAGAAATGTGACAAAAAGGTCCTTATCGTTTTATTGTAGTTGCTTAGAGCTATATTTTTATTGTGGTAATACCCGCCATTATGCCCATATGTACCTACCTATTAGTTACCTTGAAACAAAAGTAGGTACATATTTAAGTTACATAGCCACTTCTCAAGGGCTAGGACTTCATTTTAATTCGTAGATCCTCAGTTAATAAGACGTCCTATTAGAAATTTTGGACATAATTACAGTTAGTTATTTTGATTTATTTTGTGAATACCCTCTACCGGTACGGTAAAATTTATTTTTACATAGGTCAAATAAATGTGACCAAATACGACAGGTACGCACCGTTCTTATTGCAGTTACAAAGATCAATTTTATTATGTGTAATATGTATATTTTGTGTTAAGACCGACTAGACTTGCAGTCTTTGCTATTTATTTTTAAAAGTATGTGGTTAAGATACTTAACGACTTCTCAAGGGCAAAGACTGTATTTAGTGCGTGGATCTCCAATCAACGAGACGTACTATGACAAATTTAGACATTATTTTATTAATTTAAGTATGAATGCTGCTGTGCAACCCTGAGCGTTGCAAGTGATTATCCAACCATCCAGGTATTATGTGTGTTAGTCCCATAGCCGTGCAAGGTGTGTTATTTGCAGCCATTCAGGTGAGCTGTAAGGTGAAACCATGCAGGTATGTTGAGACTCAGTTCCATTAGCCGTGCAGGTGTGCTGTTTGCATCCATGTGGGTGCGCTGTGGAAGCACAACCATGCAGATATTATGTGAGTTATTTCCATAGCCGTGCAGGTGTGCTGTTTACAGCCATGTAGGTGTGCTGTAGAAGCGCAACCATGCAGGTATTTTGTGAGTTATTTCCATATCCGTGCAGGTGTGCTGTCTACAGTCGTGTAGGTGTGCTGTAGAAGCGCAACCATGCAGGTATGATGTGAGTTATTTCCATAGCCGTGCAGGTGTGCTGTCTACAGTCGTGTAGGTGTGCTGTAGAAGCGCAACCATGCAGGTATGATGTGAGTTAGTGCCATAGCCGTGCAGGTGTGCTGTCTGCAGTCATGTAGGTGTGCTGCAGAAGCGCAACCATGCAGGTATGATGCGAGTTATTTCCATAGCCGTGCAGGTGTGCTGTCTACAGTCGTGTAGGTGTGCTGTAAAAGCGCAACTATGCAGGTATGATGTGAGTTATTTCCATAGCCGTGCAGGTGTGCTGTCTACAGTCGTGTAGGTGTGCTGTAGAAGCGCAACCATGCAGGTATGATGTGAGTTATTTCCATAGCCGTGCAGGTGTGCTGTTTACAGCCATGTAGGTGTGCTGTAGAAGCGCAACCATGCAGGTATGATGTGAGTTAGTGCCATAGCCGTGCAGGTGTGCTGTCTGCAGTCATGTAGGTGTGCTGCAGAAGCGCAACCATGCAGGTATGATGTGAGTTATTTCCATAGCCGTGCAGGTGTGCTGTCTGCAGTCATGTAGGTGTGCTGTAGAAGCGCAACCATGCAGGTATGATGTGAGTTATTTCCATAGCCGTGCAGGTGTGCTGTCTACAGCCATGTAGGTGCGCTGTAGAAGCGCAACCATGCAGGTATGATGTGAGTTATTTCCATAGCCGTGCAGGAGTGCTGTCTGCAGTCATGTAGGTGAGCTGTAAAAGCGCAACCATGCAGGTATGTTGAGAGTTAGTTTCATAGCCATGTAGGTGTGCTGCTGAAGTGCAATCATGTAGGTGCGGCAAATGATTTCTATAAGCTATGTAAGTAGACTGCCAGTGCACAATCATGTAAGTATGTTGAGATTGATCTGTTTAGTCATGAAGCAATGCTACATGCAGCCGTGTTGGTGTGCAGCTAGTATGCAACCGTATAGGTGTGCTGTCAATTTCAACCAGGCGAGTATAGTGAGAATGATTCATATTATCATCTGTGCTTTATGCAGTCATATTGTTGTGCTGCTATTATGGTGGCGATCATAACAATATAGAAGCTTTTTCAATGATTTTGGCTGACATTATGCTTACTTGGATTGGTATGTGTGGAGCGTTTAGATTACACACACATGAATGCATAACAAATTTTGTTGCCCAATAGTAAATGGAGCGTATGTGAAACAGTATTGATGTTTTTCGATTTACTTAACACCTCCAGCCTTGTTTATGCCTATAGTGTTATTTAGATTCCATACCAGCGGCTTAGTGAGCTTTCCCAATCACGGAATCGCTCAAGAAAGATTACGGCACAAACTGTACCCTTCTCATAACTAGCCGTATGCATAGTAAGGCATAGAGATTTTTTTTGGGGACGCCAAGCAGGCGAGATATAAGCGCCTTGGACGTAATAAACGCCTTAGATGAGATGATAGATGGGAAATTATTAGCTTGAAAGAGCAGTAACTGCGTTTAAAATGACAATTCCAGGTGACTGAAGTGAAAGATTCACGCCCAAGCAGAAAGACAGGTGAACTGTCGTGTCGGAATACAGTGCGGCGCGGCGGAGCGGTGTGACTGCCAGAAGGCGGAATCTAACCAGTGGCGGCGATACTGAAGGCAATGGTGAGGATCGGACCGAGCGACAGGTGAAATTAAGACTTTGATTCGGATAATTGCTAACGACCTTGAGCAACCGCGACACAAGTCCTCCAGACAAGGAATTGTGGTCATTTATAACTTATTTTAGTTGTACCTTATTGATGAGAACTCCTAGTGCATTATTTATGGAATTATAATTATATAGATATAGATATAATGTATCACGTTTAAAAAAATGTGATATGCCTGAGGATTAGTTGAACTTTTTAGCTTCATAACAATCTAAGTATTTGTGTTATAGTGTGGGTTTCCTCAAGAGTTATCCGTGTCAAATACACGTCGGAAGTTTAAGGCGGAAACACATTGTTAAAACGCGACGCAACGCGTGTTGAGTAGAATCAATTCGTGTTGTTTTCTATGACCAGAGTCACACTATCAATATCCAATGCGCCACCATACGCAGTACATTCTATCTACACATAGTCGCGTCGTGTTTTTAGTGTGTCGCGCACATTATAAATCCCTGGCGACCATTTCAGGCATGAACTCTATTATTGGGGAATATAATATAATTTCTAATTGTAATAGACGTTGACCTTTTTGACCAATTGTACCATATCATATCATATCATATCAGGTGTTCAAAATATCCCGGGAGATACCGTGCAATGTACATGGGTAGACAATTTTAGGATTTCTTATCTAATTTCAACGTTTTGTGATAAGCCTTTGTGAGACAGCTAGCAATATCTATTATAAAGACCTTTTTTTTTTAATTGAAAGAGCTATACAACGGCAGTGGACTGTATGAGTTAAGCAAAATATTACACTTGGATCCTTGTAAAAAGACCTAGTTGAACGACCTCTACTGGTCGAAGACAATACTAGCGGTTGCCGCATGGTTTTCCCTGCGTAGTCCCATTCCTGTGGAGATACGGGAACGTTACTCGGGGAGGGTGTGCCTTCGCAGTAGTGGAAGAGTTTTTCAAATTGATTCAGTGGTTTTGGAGACTATTCAACGCAAAGAAACAACCATACAGGCAATCGAATCTTTCCTTCTTATAATATTAATGTAGATAATCCTGATTGAAACACTGAGGCTCGGAATAACTTTTAGTAGTACGTACACAAGTTTTACTTCCTTGATCTTGATTAAAGCCAGTGCTAGAGAGTAATAACTATTTTGAGCTATCTTATAGGTATTTCTAAACATACCTGCAAATCGCAAAGAAATATATATATATACAGAGAAATTTAAGTAAAGATCAAAACATTTTGCGTGCGCCATACGCGGTTTAGAAGTCTCCGTTCGGGCGTTAATTATTGCTGTAGGTGTAGGCGAGTTTCAGAAGCCTGACCGAAGTGCATACGGTTGCAGTTCACCAGGGTTAGGTGGTATTCTCTGACTAGTTTAGTTTATCAGATTATACCAGTTGCGTATTTCAGTCGACAAACTACACTACAAGAACGCCCTGTAAACTGTTAGCAAAAAAAAAAAAAGGGTACGTAGGTGTCTATTAGGCCTTAATTTTACGCTGTACACCGGCTGTAACATACTTCGTACCAGCAGTCCTAATACTGTAGTACCACTATGACAAAGAGGGATTTAGTACCACAAATAGCGTCAGGTTGTTGATTTCTTTTAAGCCCGCTTCAACATGGACTAGTGTCCAGTCAAATGAGTATACTAAGACATAATGCCCTATAGGGATAATTTAGGACCAAGTAAACTAAGTATAATTCTGATGCTTATTATGGTTACGCTAGAACAGATTCAGTCTTACTGGTTTACTAATGCAATATTTATAATTCCGCTAAGACTGAAGAAAAGGTAAAACTGCCTTTTAACAGTGTATATGCACTTAGACCACTTAGGGCCATTTTGTTAGAGGTAAAGGCTAGAATTAAATGTATATCCTATATTCTAACAAAAGTTGACTGGTTCGCAAAATGAAAAAAAGAACCCTGAACAGCTTACGTTATCAGAGTTTCTTGTAGAATTTTATCAGATCGTGGGACTGCTGCCTAGAAAGTATTGTAGCATCTGACAGAATGAGACTTGCTACATATTTATTTACCAAAATAATCCCAATGTAACATTATCTATTTACATTATAACTATCTAAACTAACCTAAATCTAAATAATGACATTGTACCCAAAGACTGGCAGCATTTCCCCTTTAAATAGTTATACCCATTGGTTTAGATAGATGACTGCAGTCTGCCAGTCGACTCGACTAGGAGTTTTCTTTTTCATATTTTTTTAACAAATATCGTTAATATTCTTATTCTGATAAAAATGGAAAAGGAAAACCTTCTAAAGTCTTAAATTTACCGTGACTATTGTAACACATAGAAACCAATGCTTAAAACTAAATGGTCGAGAGTTGGAACTTGTGGGGTTAGCCGCTCCTAGTAGTTTATTTTAGATAATTTGATTCAATTTAAAACTAGCTAAAGGTTAAGTTCACCAGCTTTTGCTGTGCAAAAGATGAGGCATTAACATATGTAGATGGAATTGTAAATTTGAGTTACTTTAACAGTGTATTCAAATTTAACCTGTATCCTCCTGCGGAGTAGGGTCAAGTGTTCAACAATGAAACACTAAAAGTTCATAACCTCGTACATCTCATGTTTTTGCTGATAGAAGTCTATAATTTTACAGGCATGTAGTCAATATGATTGGGTATCGAATGTCATTTATAGATTTTTTTAAATAAAGTGATTTGAATCGACAAAGAAATAAAAACTAAGAAATGGGATTTGTGTCATTGTGTCCATATAGGCGTACACAATGAAACACCATATATTCAACAATGAAACACCATAAATAAACTGTGCCTAATTCAAATTTTGTTTAATGTAGGTAGTTATTAAAGAAAGAGCAGTCCGTTTCTACGTTAAATGCAGTGGCACGACGTGCCATGCTGCATGCTTCAGGCTTTTTTAATGACAAGTATGCATGCCCTGATTTATAAGACCGTAAACATTCGATTCCAGCCATTTTCCCAGCTAACAGAATATCGGATATTGTTAATTTTTGCCATTTGGTAAGCAATACGCCCCTCGTCCTTTTTACAGCTTTGTTACGCGCCATCTTAAAATTAAAACAAATTATAATAGATAAGGTTTCACAATATCAACCAATAAAAATCTATAAAACAGTGTTTCATTGTGTCCATTGTTAAACTGTTTCATTGTTGACTACCTAGGGATTATCTAACTAACTTTTAATTTATGTTCACAAAATTGTAACTTTGAAACAAATGAAATATGCCGAAATAATCTACAAAACATGTAGAATGCAGGATAATCATAAAAAATATAATATTCCTAACCATTAAATAATGAAAAATCTTTAAAGATAGCCAGAAATACTTCAATTTTTGACGAAAATAGTAAAAATGAGCCGCAGACGCGTCTTTTCTCACGCGGTGCCGCCGCAAACTGGGATACGCCGGTGGCATCTATTGAGTGTCCTTACGCGATATATTGCACTAACTGCCAACGTCGCGTTTTGGAAATATTACTATGTTTTATTGTGTACTACTGTTTCATTGTTGAACACTTGACCCTACCTAATCTTGTAACTTACAAAATGTCCATAATAGCGATATTCTATAATTTATTTAGATTACGTCCAAGAGTCTCTCTGCAAAAAGAGTAGGTACATAACATTATGAGAATAAGAAATTCATCAGAATCTTGTGGCTGCACCTCACAAGAAATATAGGTATCGTACCTTGCAGTTTCTTTTATTCAAATACCATTTCTAAAGTAATACCATACTATTTCTAAGTAAGTAGTAGTCTAATAATTACATGTCTAGTTTTTTATCCCGTATTTGTGAAATAGGAAGGTTTTACTTACCAAAAAGTTCCCAATAAATCTTGCGAATTTATAACATGTACATCAACCATAAAAAAAAAAAAAGTCTTTCTTGTTTTCATGGTAGACTGCATAAGGTCAATGACACTTTATGGGTAGTTACCCAGTTAAACAGTGGTAGGTATACGCTCTTGCGACAGGCTACCAACCGAATTTGAAGGTATTGGTATGGTTAGATTAATCAGAGTATCTCAGTGATTGACTTAAGAATACTTATACCTACATTTTGCATTGACACATTTTATGCGCATACCATGATTACTTTATATTATTATTATTATTTGACATAATTCGTACCTATTTCAGATTTATGTTTGCAAACGTTTGACACAATTTATTATAGTATGATATGAAATTATTAATTATTGACATTATTACACGAATGAAACTATTATTACATTATAAGACACCAATATTTTTGTTATTATCATCTGAGATTTTTATTAATATTTAAAATGATTATCTAAAGTCATTATTATTTGCATGACAATTTATTAAAGTTAGTTTACAGTATCGGAATTTAATCTATTGATGTATTTATGACCTAAGTTACAATTCATTGATTAAAATTGTCACCTATAATAAACACATTGTAACACTATCGAATTAGGGAAACCTGTAAGGATAGATGTTGAAATAACACACAAGAGCTGCCTTAAATACTATATTTATATGTGTCCTTAGGGTTAAGGTATAGGTATTTGTGGCTTCATCACGTTGCCTGAAACTAGACGATTATTAAGGTTAAAAGAACTTTATTTCTCATAAGGACAATAGTTCGCTTAAAATGAGATTAACAATTTAATTTACAAATATTATTTAAGTAATATTATTATGATGGTAATATTAGATACCTAATGATTTTTTTTATGAAAAATCACTCGCTTGTACTAGTTGTATTCCACTATTTAATATATTTTACACTAATTGCTGACACATGTAATGATTTCTTTTGCTGGAAAATGAAACCTGGAAGTGATCTGCAGACTCTGCTGGGTTTTAAAAAAGAGATCTCTTTTTAGATTTTACATTTGTAAATAGTTTCAGCAGGCGGTCTGCTCTGTGAACTGGTTACTTGTTGCCTTTGTTTTGTATTCTTGACGTTTCGCCAGACTCAAGTTCTCACTTATAGTTTTACAAAATAAATAATGATTGAGTTAATATTATAAGCCTATAGACTATAGACAGAGTAGATAGAAGATATAGAGAAGGTTTAGGTTTAATTAAACTTTAAGATTTTGATTTAGCATATTATAAAAAGCCGCATAAAGGTATTATTGTTATGTACGTTATGGATAAAAATATGTGATTAGTTCAATATACAGGTCCGAATGTTGTGATTACTGCGTGCTCCGGAGATAGCACGCTGTCTGATGGCCGAATGTTGTGATTTTGCTAAAACCATTCAGTTTTAAGTAGTAATAAGTTATTTTTGTGATGTCAACACCGCCTCATAGCAGAATGATTAGCCTGTACATAAAACATTTAATGATTATTCGAAAATAGTGGGTAGTTGATTTGACATAAATGTTCAGTATGAGGTGGGATTTGTTGAGAGGCGATAAAAAGTGAATATTCTGGAAAAAGAACACATTCTGTTTCCAGATCGAGTTCAGTAAAGTGCTAATCAGTTAAAGTAGAATATATGTATTAATTAATTAATAGTTAGCAGTTGTGCAAGTATTAGATAAATTGTGAAAATAAAAATGTAACGAATCTACAATCATTGGATTGTTATTTATTTTATCATACCATCAAGTGGAAATATAGGAGTAGTATCTATTATACGAAGAGCAGAAGAATAAATGGATATGTAAAGGATCATTGGAGTATTATTTTTCATCACAAGAGCGTATTGTTTATATTTGGAAATCCTCATAAATGTCAATGCCGTCCTCCTACCCGCTAAAATCACTATGAAATAAAAATAATATTGTTTGACATTCTCTCACAACATCGCCCAAACTAAGCTATAAGCTTGTGCTATAGGATCTAGACGACTGATAGACATACTTATATATTTCCAAATACATAGGTACATACATGACAGAAAACACCCAAACTTCGACACAAACATTTGTGATAGATCCGCTTCCATTTGCCTACGGCTGGGTAGCATTTGTACTCGTATGCCTTTGGAAGGATGTCGCAGGATACGAACAGCGCTTAGGTAGATTCTTAGTACAGACAATTACTAAAATTTCACCTTTGAGTTGTCTTCAAATAAAACACTAACAAGTGGCCTAGGTAATCTAAGTTATAACCTAGATTATCACAAATTATCTACTAGCCGGGGATTAATTTATTTATGACTAGGTTAGCGACAGCATTCTTATTCAGTTGATAACTGTAGTAATAGTTCGATAAAACTTTTACACCGATTTCGATTACACAATCAAGGTAGGTAGGTTACTCCTTGAATTTTAAAAACTTTTATGGCGAAAGGCGAAATTAAATATAATTTTTTTATAAAACGTGAGGAAAATCCTACAGGGATGCTGTGTCTGACTCCTACCGACTAAAAACCACACGTATCATACCTAACAGTCTACGGTTGGGAGCCCCGGGGAAGGCCTCGGAAGGACGTCCCGAGGACTCCCAAATTATATTGGACCTAAGCTGTATAATATGTATTGTGACCGTAGGTGCCATTCCTTTGATAAGCAGAATTAAGAGACTGGGTATTCTGTAGCGCCATAGAACTTCCTGCCGAGGGTTTACCAGGGACTCCTGGCAATAGGCAGATGTAGGCACCGATTAAGCATCCTCCCTCTCCTCTCATCCTCTTATACATTTTCTACTTACTATACCTATGAAGTACTTACTTGACTATACGTATGCTACTTAAGCTACTAACAAAATCTCGTTAGTCGTGCCGAAGTTAACCGACAAGTTAATGCAACTGCTAAACTTTTAACATCTAAGTACTAACACACATAAAGTTTTGTCTTTTCCTGTAAGGGGTAGGCAGAGGCACATTATACTCACAAAAATCATGGTGTCACCACAACTTTCTCACTGTTGAACCTATTGCATTGCCGCGCCGTTACGGATGGGAAATTGGAAATCTTTTGGCTTCCTGCTGTTGGACTTTTCAAGCTGTCCAAAAGGCCTGTAATTTGGCTTAACCACTACCTGCCATGTTACCTACTATGGGATTACTATGGGAGAGCAGCCGAAAAGGCACGTTAAGCCGTTGCTCGGCTACGTGCCTTGCTCTTGAAAGTACCTACTCAAGGGAGCAGAGTAGTAATACGAGTGTAAAATTTCCACAAAATTGAGGGAAAATGAGAAATCAATATGTAATAATAATATATCTAAATATATATAACTCAAAGGTGACTGACTGACATAGTGATCTATCAACGCACAGCCCAAACCACTGGACGGATCGGGCTGAAATTTGGCATGCAGGTAGATGTTATGACGTAGGCATCCGCTAAGAAATAATTTTGATAAATTCTACCCCCAAGGGGATAAAATACGGGAAGCGGGAACGGGAACAAATTTTACGCGGGTGAAGCTGCGGGCATCAGCTAGTAATAAATAAAAATAATTCTTCAAAATAGAATATGTCATAAGAGAAGCCGTGGGACCCAGTTGTGGATCCGTTACAAATTATCAACTAGTATGACGCATGTAGTGATATAATTCAGAAATCAAAAGTCAAAGTCCAGCTTAGATACAGAGATTGTAGGATATTGTTACAAAGAATCGGCGGGTGCCTAATTCAAATTACGGATTCCAATTCCGGCCTTTATAAAATCGGTGTGAACGCACTCCGAACACAAACAATGTAGATTTAGAAAAAGTCAGTAATTCCTTCCTGGGTAACTGTATACGCATATACGCTTTTACAACAGGCTTCCAAATGAAATAAAAAGTATGCCGTTAAATAAGTTTAAAAAGTGTATAAAAAGTATATTGTACTGCAAGGGCTACTATACAGTTGACGATTGTTTGCTTGACAAGGAAGCCTGGAAATGATCTGCTTGCTCTACTGCATTCTCACTCTGATTTTTAGTTTAAATTTTTGTAAATAGAGCACAAAAGAAAAGCCCGCCGAGTTTCTTGCCAGTTCTTCACAAGCGGGCCGCGTTCCGAACTGGTGGTAGTGACTTAGTTTTGTATTCATTGACGTGTCGCAAGTGCCTATGTATTAGGATTATGCGAAATAAATGTTTTTTTGAGTTTGAGTTTGAGCCTGAGATCTTCACATCCTATGGCCTTCAAATTGAGAATTTTTGATTTTTTAACTTGAAAAAAATATTGAGAGCCGCTTTAACAGTCGGAAATAATATAGAATAGGCTATGAAAGTGGCTCTCATTTATTTATACTACTAAGGTGGTAGACAAGCTTAGGGTAGGTACACCCTATAAAAAGTGGTCATGTAACCTTTGAACGTTTGCAACACCAGAGGTGATACACTCCCGCTGCCGACTTTGCAACTGCAAAAACCTTCTAAGCCTTTTAAAGAACGCCATACTGTAGGCGTTTGGGAAAATTGAGGCGGTCTTAGAATCTCTGGACGAAAGATTTTCTTTCATTGTCCTTCGTCATCACAACTATTATCTTATAGAGACAATTTTGTGCAAAAGCAAAAAGTGTTGTGGGGAGAAGTGTCTTTGCTTTAAAGCCAAAACTATTTGGAGACCTTTTTTCAGTTCTTTGGGAGGTCTTTGTATGTGTATCCATACTAATATTATAAAGCTGAAGAGTTTGTTTGTTTGTTTGTTTGTTTGTTTGTTTGAACGCTAGGATCTCAGGAACTACTGGTTCGATTTCAAAACTTCTTTTACAGTTTGATAGTCCATTTAATGAGGATGGCTATAGGCTATATAACATCACGCTAAGACGAATAGGAGCGGAGCAGCAATGAAGAATGTTTCGAAAACGGGGAATTATTTTTGCCGGCTGAGAGCTTCCGAGGCGTACGCTGCCTAAATGGTTAAAGTTACGTAAAAATTGTGTATTACAAAATTGTTTCTCTTAAAAAGTTCTATAAAAAAGTTCGCGACAGCATATGTCTATCTTTTAAGGTTCGCTCACAATAACCTAATTTGTCTTTATTTTAAGGTTAGCTCACAATATTATCAAACTGAAGAGTTTGTTTGTGCTAGGATCTCAGAAACTACTGGTTGCATTACAAAAATAATTTCACAGTATTATAGTCCATCTATTGAGGATGGCTAATGGCTATAAAACATCACGCTAAGATAAATAGGAGCGGAGCAGCCATGAATAATGTTTTAAGAACGGGGAAAATTCATTTCTTTTGAGAGCTTTCATTGCGTACGTTGAGTAAATGGGTAAAATTACGTAAAAATTGTGTACTACAAAATGTTTCATTTTAAAAAGTTACAAAAAAAAGTCCTGAACAGCATATGCCTATCTTTTAAGGTTCACTTACAATAACCTTCTTAATATTTTTTAAAATATGAGTGACGCAACTCGACGAGTGTCGGGACGGGAGTAAACGTTTTCTGCAGCAGTAGCACTGCACATGATGCAAAAAAAGGGACAGAAATAAATGCGACGGGAAACATTATATCATTTCAACAAAGTTGTGCGCGGTTCAACTCTAATGGTCATCTTTTTTATTGTAACATCATTGATGGTAATGAATATAATCGACGCGACGGGAAAAATTATATCACTTTAAATATTAAAACCTACCACACCTTTCTAATAAATATACCTACCTAAGACACGCGACAAGAGCAGAGACGGGATTATATTACCTACTTAAAATATTAATCTAAACTCTCTTTCTCACTCTCATGTGACGCAAACGAAGTTGCGCGGGTCAGCTAGTTAAGTTTATATAATTAATGGAATCAGGCTTTATATGACGAAAATTTCTCGTAGAAGGAGTTTGTAGAGCCCATATTTATTGTGGACATAATTGCTGCTTTTACCGCGGTACTTAACTATAGACTTTCTTAGATCTCATGAATAATAAGTATCACGCGGAAACTACTGAACCGATTTGAATGATACTTGGTACATTTCGAGCTTATAGTCCGAGGAAGGTTCTAGGATACTTTTGATCCCGAAGTTTTGCGCGGTTCCTGCGGGAGAGGGGATAAAATATAAAATGGTTTTTCAGTTGTAATTTCTCAACGCGTGATGCGATTTCAAATATTTTTTTAGTGTTGGAAAGTAAATACTTTAAGGATTTTTCGACCCAAGTTTCAAAATTAAGGGGTTTGTAGTTCAGAAATTAGAGGCATCTCAACTTTCGCCAAACCTAGAATTCAAGGGTTCCATTGAATGAGAGGGTAAATCTAAACGGGCGTGTTGGTTTAATCATAAAAGCGCTTAATTATTAAGGCTATTGTAAAATAATTCAGTCCGCGCCGAAGGCATGGACTGAATTGTTTTAGAATAGCCTCAACCTTTAAGCTCTTTTATGAATAAGCAAACAGGGACGTTTCACACGTTGCTTGACGAGTCTGATGAACAATTACCTCTCCCTTCGTGCACATTATGTGACGTAAACGAAGTTGCGAGGGTCAGCTAGTCGTAATCTATGTTTATTTCCTTGACTTTGCTAGGTCCTCTCCATCAGGATTTCTAACACACTTATTTTTACTTTTACTTTTATTTACATACTTACTTCTTTAGGCTATTTGTCGGACCTTATTCCCTACCCTACTGTTCGTCCACACTGCCACACCTCTCCTATATTAACATCGATGTGCGTTGACAGGTCTTATAAACCGATGCTGAAAGTTGGTATTATCAGTCATTTCAGCGTATCCATAAGTAAAAACGTAAACAGGTAAATGTCCCGATAATATGTTATCAGCTGCATTATCTGGGTCATATTGGGCAACGTAAGATTCACCTAAGTTTGATATTTTTATTTACATTGAATTGAATATTGAACCTAAAGGCGAAGTTATAGCTTTAGGCTAGTGGCACGCAGTTCTGAGGTATTCTTCCGAGGGCTTACCCGGGGCTTCCAACCGTAGGCTGCTAGGCAGGATGCGTGAGGTTATTCAGTCGGTAGAAGTCCGGCATAGCATTCATGAGAATTTTCCCTCACGTAAAAAATAAAAGCTAATATTGGCACGCAATCAATCGAGATGTAGAGATCTACCTACATTCGTACATAGCTATTCAAAATCAATATTTATACCTACATAATACCTAGTTGATGCTCGCAAAGCATAGTAGGTGAAAGAGTAACAAACATCCACACTCACAAACGTTCGCATTTATAATATAAGTAAGAAATAAGATAGTACAGAAAAGAGCTCGACCCAGTCTAATGACTCCCAGTCAAAATGACTACGATTAGGTAGTCGTAGTCATTTTAAAAGTGCATAAACTGTACCTAGTTTAACTCGATTGTTTAAACTTGAGTGTGCACTCACTAAAAATAAGCAGTGGTACATTCCCAGTCTGGTATCATAGAGACGATCCATTCTATTTAAATATACTCGCAGGACGCTTTTGTGCTTTGCGTGGAGTACAATTTAGATAATTGACCGTGCACGAGTTTTAATTTCCTTAACAATCGTTTTAAATTGGGCCTTCTTGTTTGACTATGGATGTACCAAGATAGAGTTTAGATTCTCTTGACTCTAGAACACGCGTTTTCTTGTTTAAGTCAAAATAGTAGGATATGATAGATAGGTATTTGATTGGATAAGTAAATAAAAATAATAAAAACACAACGTCATCTTTTTCATTTTTTTTAACGTGCGAAAAAAGATGTTATGCCGGACTCCTACCGACTAAAAACCACACGTTCTCCAGCTCTACTAATGCCTACGGTTGGAGCCCCGAGCAAGCCCTTGCCAGGATGACACCAGGAATCGGAAGTATGACCCCAGGAATCGGAAGAATGGCCCCAGGAATCGGAAGAATGACCCCAGGAATCGGAAGAATGACCCCAGGAACACAAAGTCATCTAGCTCAAATTAAGCTTATAGCAATATAGCTTGTCCTATGAGATCTAGAGAACTGATAAGCCTACTTGTCAAAACAAACTTTGAAACATTATTTGCAGATCCGGATCACACAAAATATTTAATTCGACCCGGGAATCGAACGGCATCATGCGGCACTGCATTTGCATAGACTTACCACGGCGCCACCGAAACTTTTAAATTGATTTTATCTTTAAACTCGCTATAGTTTTTATAAACTAGGTATTCTCGACGGATTTTAATGGAGTTTTCAGCAATAGATAGAGTGATTCAAGAGGAAGGTGTATAAGATTTACAATTTATTTTCGTGTGAAAATTCCTATTATTATATGCTACTAGCTGTTCCCCGCGTCTTCGACCGCGTAGAAGTCGTCAGAGCGTAAAATCATAACCCTCCTTTTGCGTAGTCGGGTAAAAAGTAGCCTTTGTCCTTCCCAGGGCCTCGAACTATCCCTGTACCAAATTTCATCTCAATCGCTTCAACCGTTAAGGCGTGAAAGCGTAACAAACAGACAGACAAAGTTACTTTCGCATTTATACCTAACTAGCTGATGCGCGCGGCTTCGCCCGCGTGAAATTTGGTTCCCGGTCCCGCTTCCCGTGGGAACATTTTCCCGGGATAAAAAGTAGCCTATGTGTTATTCCAGACTATACTCTATCTCTATACCAAATTTCAGCCAGATCCATTCAGCCGTTAGAGCGTGATTGAGTAACAAACATCCAAACATCTTCACAAACTTTCACATTTATAATATTAGTAGGAGTAGGATATTGGTAGGGATTGGACTCTTACTGACTAAAAACCACACGTGCTCTAGCACTGTCTACGGTTGAAAGCCCCGGGAAAGCCCCCGAAAGGATGTCCCAGAATAACACAACATACAGAAAAGTCTTAAAATTAGTTACATACTGAAACACTGTTGTTACTGTCTCCATATTAGCCATCGTGTCGCACGTTATCAACGCACCAGAATGTTCACACGACTTTACACGACACTGATCAAGAAACGACTGAATTTATACATTTATTTCTAATCCCTCTGAATATATCGTTTACGCTCAAATTGTGTAAATATAACACGATTATTTCAGATTGCAGTAATTATGTTTGTTTTTAGTAAAGTCAGTCAATATGATTGTATTGATAGTAGTACTGTGATCAGCCCCGGATCTAGAGATTTTTTTAGGCGGGGCAAAATGTGAAAATGCCGCCCCACAACCCCCCCCCCCCTATTTTTTAGGTTCCTCAGTTCAAAGTTGAGAGAAGTATTAGCGAAGGTACGAATCTGCGTATGGTACAATAAACACCTCTATGGTGGCGTAATCATCACCTTTTGTATTTATAGCTCCCATTTTTCGCAAGAGATGATTTCGGAGTCTAGGTCGAGAATGTCTAGATAGCCCTTCAGTAGTATTATCGCATCCTGAAGAGAGGGTTTTTTAGATACGTATGGAAATCCGTCATGGATTCTATGCCGAACTCTTACCGACTGAAAGCACACAAATCCTACCACTGCTTACGGTCTGGGGCCCCGGTTAAGCCCTCGGAAGGATTTCCCAGGATTCCCAACAGACTTTGGCTACAATTGCGACCTTACCTAGGGGGTTAAGGTCTGGGTGAGGCCGCAGTGGCGGCCGTAGGTCTGTTGTGAGTCCCGGGACATCCTTCCGAGGGCTTACCCAGGGCTCCCAACCACAGGCTGTTGGGCGTTACGTGAGGTTTTTTAGTTGGTAAGAGTCCGGCATAACATCCTCTGAGGATTTTCCCTCACGTAAAAAAAAAAGGGGGTTAAGGTCCTATCCCGCATCTTCGGGGGTTGATCAGGTGTTATCCCGCTTCTTAGGGCGTCCCGGGCTTGGACTTCTGTTAAGAAGATGAGCATGCCCTCACCGTCCTCAGGCCCCCGGTCATGGAGACTGAGAGTCTTAGGCGAAGATAAGGCTGCGGCGCGGGCTCCACAGTTATTTCCAGTTTCACGCTTCCTCCCCGATACTCCTCGCCACGCCACTCATGAACATGAACTGCCCGCAGAAAGTCGAGGCGACATCCCACTTACTCCCACTGGACATCATGGAGTAAGAGTCCAATCCCTACCAATATCCTACTCCTACTAATATTATAAATGTGAAAGTTTGTAGAGTACTTGTCGTCTGCATAACAATGAGTGTACTCAGTGTACCCAAGGGTTAAGAGAGAAAAAGAAAATAATCAAAGGAAACTTTTTAACGCTATCCGTTGACGTACGATGCAAAAATCAGAATATGAATGACTGTGGCCGCCCCTGCGTTGGCCGCCCCCACAACATGCTGCAAGTTTGTACAGAAGTGGTGCATGCAACTTGGAATTGTTAATTTCTGATAGGTATAATTTGAACAAATACCATAATTATTTCTTGTGAAAAGAGTTGAATAAGTTGAAGTGTTTATTTTTAGGTAGGTAATCTATCGTCAAGGTTATTAACTGATGATTTGTCCATTTGTCTGAAAAGTTTAATTTGTCGCCCTCTGATTTGCCGCCCCCCCCTGACATTGCCGCCCGGGGCACGGGCCCCGGCTTGCCCCCCCCTAGATCCGGGGCTGACTGTGATTGTACTTTTAACCTAACCTTGGACCTAGTAGGTACTATTAGTACGAGTGGATACATTGTCTGCTTTCGGCGATATCAGATTAAAGCCGGATTCGACCAAAATAAGGGCTGAGGCCGCATTTGCTGTAACCTCAAAATGTCAAAACCATAGACTCGATTTCATTGGTTTTGACATTTTGAGGTTAGAAACCGCCCACGATAACCGCAAATGCGGCCTTATCCTATGGCTATACTACAGAATAACTTGTGTATAATCTTAAATTTAAGTGATTTCCATACCAACAACTAACCATACTTCAGTATGTGATAAATACTTCTACTACTTAATTCAGTACCTATGTGGTATATACTAAAAGTGAAGTTACCGCCAACAACTAACAAGCACAACGTAATACTGGTAAACGTACTGAAGTAATGTTCAGTATGGTTACCATGGTTACGGCTACTTCAGCATGGTTATCATAGTTACGTTGTGCATATTAGGGTTTAACAGAAAAAAATTAAGGGGGGCTGCAACGAACGTGTTATTATGCAGTGTCTTGATATGGAACCATCCGTGCGCTGCGCGATCCAGACTTGCACTTAATTTTTTAGGTACAGTCAACTGCAACGAAATGTACCTATCTACTAGTTAAATCTTACAAAATGATGTACCCCTGCGAGTGCCATACCCACTTGACACTGAACATGTATTGATTGCTATGCATGATAAGCATGCTATTTATTTATTTTATTTTAAGACTTTCTCAGTCAACTTTAAAATAAAAAATAAATGTTTTGGGATACATAATTATTGCTCTTTACACGCATAAATGTTACAGTCAAGTTCTGTGGATACCATCTTTGGTTAGTTCATTATGGCACTCGCAGGGATACATCATTTTGTAAGACTAAACTAGTACATTTCATTGTACTTGATTGTACCTACCTACCACCTGTGCCTATTATTCGACGGTAGGTAAGATGGTATGATTGGGGACCCGGCCTACCACCGAGGCTGTAGAGTGGATCTGTAGGATGTAATACCGTGTGGCAAATAAGAACAGTATGAAAATAATAACATTTTATTTATTATGAAGGCACAAGTATGCTAACCGTTCACAATCTCGACATCTCACCTAGGGACTTACATAATTACCTACAGCCCAATGAGCTAAAAATAAAAGCCATTATAAACTAATCTAGGAAATAAATAAACCAAAAAAATAAGGACTTTATGAGCGGCTTGAATAATTTCAACAGCAGGCAGTCACAACCTGCGCCTGTCATTATCAACTCGGCAATACGGCTTACGTGGAACAAAAACTTCTTCCTTTGAGGGTATTACCGTACCTACCTACGCAAGTCATCTACGTCTATACTAATATTATAAAGCAAAAAGATTTGATTGTCTGTTTACTTGTTTGTATGTTTGTTTGTGTGTTTGTTTGTTTGTTTGCACGAATAGGCTCCGAAACTACTGGACCGATTTGAAAAATTCTTTCACTGTTGGGAAGCTACACTCTTCGTGGTGAACATAGGATATATTTCATTCCCATATTCCCACGGGAACGGGAACTACGCGGGCGAAACCGCGTGACGTCCGCTAGTATCAAATAAATAAATACGACAATGAGGCAAAGTATCTCTTAAAAACCGATTCATTATCGATATTACCAGTAATTAAAATAAATAAAAGCTCGAATGAGATATAGAGAGGTACTATGACCCCCCTAAAATTATTTAAACCATTACCATAATGTATGGAAAACTGCCAAATCTGTTGATACACAACTTTGGTACAAGAAATGCATCTGCCTACCCATTCAGGTATAAAGGCGTGCCTTAAGAATGGAAGGAACACTTGCAGATCTAATATTTTGTATCAACTCAAATATTTTGGAGTTTATAATATATCATCCTTTCACATTAAAAGCAATGACAGATATTGATAAACTTTAGTAAGAGCATACCCCGCTCCGTATGGCGATGGGAAAGAGTACAAAATGTCGCCACCCTAATTCATCCGGAGGGTGTCTAAAAGGCGGCTATGGGAACATTTTTACAATACGTTCCATTGCGTAGAGAAGGAAAACTCGAAATAAAACCCTGTTATCCGTAAAATGGCAATCGATAAGTCAAGTTGACGCCCATATGCGCGGCTTGAAAAATTTCCACTGTGGGACGTCACAGCGTGCGCCTGTCCAATTTAACACGGCAATAGGCTCATCACCAATTACGTGAGACATAAAACTATATGGTCAAATGTGGGCGTTTACTATGTCTCTGCCTACCCCTTCGGGGATAAAGGCGTGACTATATATTTATGAAGAGCCAACTCTGAAGTCAGTATTTTTTTCGTGAACACAGCCACAGGCAAATCAGAGTAGGTATTTAAATTATTCTTTCAAGTTCACTTGAGATTCTTGTTAAACATACATACATGTCATATGGTCACGCCTTTATCCCCGAAGTGGTAGGCAGAGGCATATTATATGCCCACATTTCACATTTGTATAATTTGTCCCATGTAATAGGTGGTGAGCTGTATTGCCGTGTTTAAATGGACAGGCGCAGGTTGTGACTGCCTGCTGTTGAAATACTTTGGAATGAAAAACATGATTATTGATAATATCGTTAAACATCATTATTGATAATATCTCTAAAGTTTTTAATCCTCTGCTCTGTTTCCTTGAGAGAATCTTTCAGGTCCTTATGAATCTCTCCGTATGCCAGAATAGATTGGTTTGTCTCCGAGAAGATGTTTTGCAGAATTTGAAGGTGGAGGATTCTGAAATTAAAATAGGTGACATGTTTTAAATAAAACTTTATTTATCTGGATTAATACTCATAAAGGAGAAAAAGTGTGAGAGATTCAAACAAGGTTTTAATATAAGTTAGAAGTTAGGTAAAGTGTCACGTAACATATGCCTATTATTCGACGGTAGGTAAGGTCGTATGATTGGGGACCCGGCCTACCACCAAGGCTATAGAGTGGGTCTGTAGGATGTAATACCGTGTGGTCAATAAGAACAAAATACATAGGTGGTGAGTGTGGCAAAATGTCACGTCTGTAGAGTATTCAACTGTATAAGTTATCACGGTTCATGAGACCGACAGAGTGACCCTAGTGACCGACAGACAGATGGATTGGGAGGAGACTACTAATCAGCCGTCCGATAGCTACAAGGCACTTCAGTGCTTTGTAAGTTCTATCACGCACCCCCAGTTTCCGAAAGACTGATCAACGCTAAAATTAACTAATCGGCTGTTAAGGGCGGATCCCCACCGGACGATCCAAAATGGATCGCCAATTCCTGCGATCCACGATCCGGGAGCATGAGGCGTGGATCATGTAGTGCTGCACATGTGACTCCATAGCGACCGAAAGTTCAACTGTACTATACTTAGGCGGATCAGTGTGGAGCGTGTCGGTGCAACGCGGCGGGATCGCAAGAAAAGTTTTCTTCGTCAGGCTACATGATCCATGCCTCATGCTCCCGGATCGTGGATCGCAGGAATTGGCGATCCATTTTGGGTCGTCTGGTAGGGATCCGCCTTTAACAGCCGATTAGTTAATTTTTGCGTTGATCAGCCTTTCAGAAACTGGGGGTTAGCGGCCTTTATTTTTTTTTAATTTATATTCAGCATGCCAAATTGACGTCGCCACCAGCCTGATGGAAAGCCGTGGCGCATCTAGCGATTGAGGGCCACTTCTGACAGTGGTCCTCAAGTTGGCGGTCATGTAATGTGCCTCTTCACGCTCCTCTTAAAGAACCCGGGATTGTAAGATGAGGGAAAAATGTGTGCGGGCAGGTCGTTCCAAGTTTTTACAGTTCGACAGACTACAGAGGAACGATCTTTTGAAACACTCAGTTCTGGTGACGTTTCGCCTTTTAGCTATCTATAGCATTATAAACCAAAAAGCTTATGCCAGAAAGTTGACAATTACTCCCCATTGTGGGCTATTCATTAGTTTATGAAATACTCACTTAGATTTTAGATCCAAAATCCTTGTTTTCAATGTCAAGAATTCACTTGAATGATGACTAAACTGTGAGACATCATTCAGACGGTGATTGAGCCACTCCATCATCAACTCTACTTTTTCACTCTCTTGTTGTTCCAAAGTGTTTATTTTATCCTCCAAACTCTCTTGAAGTGCTTTCAACTCACTTTTCTTATTTTTTATGTTGCACTGTTTGAGGTTATCTAGCTCGGAGATAAATGTTGGTAGTTTAGTTTCAATTTTTTGGATCACAGCTTGGTTGAACTCAGCTTGTTCATCAAATGTTAATTCCGTTGCAGTTTGGTGCATGAAGCCTGAAAAAGTCAAAGGAAGAAATTTCTTAAATATCATATCATCAATACATATAATAAAATCGTAACAGGTCGCTGTCTGTACATGGAAGATAAATAAGAAAAAATATTATAGGGGGGCTTTATGAACGCAATAGAACCCAAAACAATGATTTTTAGAATTTTTGTCTGTTTGTCTGTATGTCTGTATGTCTGTATATCTGTTTGTCTGTACGGTTGTGCACGCTAATCTCAGTAACCGCTCAACCGATTGCAATGCGGTTTTTTGTATTGTGTTGAGGTTTGCTCCAGTTAACATTTAGCGTTTGTTTTATGTAAATCGGTTTAGAAATAAAAGAGTTATAAAACACAAGAATCAGATATTTTGAAAATTTTAATTGTAGGGGTTTCTTTGAATGTGAGTGAACCTAAACTGGCGTGTTGGCTTAATCATAAAAGAGCTTAATGATTAAGACTATTTTTAAACAATTCAGTCCGCGCCGAAGGCGTGGACTGAATTGTTTTAAAATAGACTTAATCATTAAGCTCTTTTATGATTAAGCAAACAGGGCAGTTTCAGATGCTGCTTGATGACTCTGATGAAGAAATACCTTTCCTTTCATACACCTTATGTGACGTAAACGAAGTTGCGGGCTCAGCTATAGTTCATATGTTTCTGTTGATTGTCTGTAGGTTTGGTCTTGGATTGTAAATAATATCGTATCCTGTAGGCAATATTCTCCTATTATTAAAAATTGATTTATTTTAGCTATTTCATTGCATTAACCTGATTAATGTGCAGTAGGTACACAATTTGGGAAAGGTGTACATATTGGGTGTGGTCTAAGCTAATGCTTTCAGGGTTGTGCTTTTCCCCCGCTTTCACGCTTCGCGCTTATGCACTAGCTGTAAGTGTAGCATGTAGCCTAGGCCATCCATGTAGGTCCCTCTGACCTACATGGAAGCAGAATGGTTTTGGGAGTGAGTGCAAGTCATGTAGATCCCCAAGACAAGTCAGAGAGATTATCCTTCACGCGGTGCCACCCGTTATTGGTCTAATTCCTTCAGAAATAGACGTAACAGAAATCCCTGGCGAAGTGTCCACAGGACATCAGTGGCTGTGCTCTGTGGCGCGACTCACACTAAAACATGTGAGGGTCGTTTTAGGTGGGCAAGGGGCTGGGGAGGGGGGCTTGGGGGGATTTAGGGAAAAGGGGGGGAGGGGAGGCCACCCGCACACAAATCTGGTCTGCCCGCAGGGTATCTGTGGCTGTGCTCTGCGGCGAGACTCACACTAAAATATGTGAGGGTCGGATCAGATGGGGGGGGGGGTTGCGGAGGGAGGGGAGGCCACCCGCGTGTTTGTGCCGTGCGTGGAGACCCGTAAGGGAGGATGAAGGGATCCTGGATTGCTGAGACTGCAGTGGTGCGTCAACACGCGTCTTCGGCCCTGATTTCTTCCGAAACGGGAGGTTCTCACCTAGCCAGTGAGTACCAATCGGCTGCGTCATCCGTAAGAGGATGGCATTGGCTAGGGTTTCGGTTGGGGTGGCGCGCAGGGGGTGGTGCGCGTAGGTCGTGATTTTGCTAGTTGCGGCGTCTCTCGTATCATTCTCCTCGCTTTGTCGTCCTTTCCGGACCCTATATCTACCGTGGCAGCCTTGGCGACTGTAGATGGTGTACATCCAGCGTCCCCAGTTTGCGGGCTACATGGAGTGTGAGCGCACCACGGTGGATGAATTCAAGCTGTTGTCAAGCATGGACTCAAAACGCAGCAACAAATCCCCTGGGCATGACGAAAGTCGTGTCAACACAGCCTGTGGAACATCCGAGGCATTTAATGTCGATGCACTCAAGAGTGCTATCGACAACGCTGAGTGTTCGGCCCGCCGCGACTCTGGCTCCTGGAGCCACGTCGTCAGGAAGGGTAGAACACCCCGTCAAAAAGCCCGCGACAAGTTGCGCCTCATAGAGCACGACAAGTCAACCGGGCGTTCCCGTAAGCGGAAACGCGGACGTGGTAACGGAAGGAGGCCCGACACCAATGGAGGGACTAGCTCCCAGGTGGACTGCAGCCGCCGTGCGACGACAGAAGGCGAAAGCCAGAAGTCAAACACGGCTGGAGGGTCTAGCACCCAAAGCAGCCACAGCCGTGGTGAAGGTGCCACCGCCGACCAAAAACCCGCATCCGCCACTTCTCACGGCAGGAAGTTCGCTGGGAGACCGTCTGAAAAGACTGGACCGCTCTCGCACTCCTCGCCGAAAAATAGGCCCTCGGAAGGCGACGTTCACGGCAGGAAGTCCGCTGGGAGACCGTCTGAAAAGACTGGACCGCTCTCGCACTCCTCGCCGAAAAACGGACCCTCGGATAGCGACGCTCGTAGGGGAAGACCCGACAAGAGGGGTCGCCCAAACGAGACCACATCCCCGAGGGATCACGTCAAACGGGTGAAGGTCAACACCAGCCTTCCACCTGGTACCTCATACGCCGACGTTGCGGCCAACGACGAACTTCGCGTCGCAATCACCACCGAACCCTCCCGCGACCTCACCGAGGACGAGGCGGAGGGCATCAGGAAGGCGATAAGGGCTGGACTGCGAGCGGCGATCACAGGGAAGGAGACATTCATCCCGGCTTTCAAGGGCAAGCCGACCTTCAGCGACGGGACGCTGAAGCTATGGTGCGAAAGCCGAGAAGAGGTGGATTGGCTCCGTTCCACCATTGAACCCGTTAGCTCGCCAGTACCCGGGACCCGACTCGTCGTCAAGAGACAGTCGGACATCCCGAAA
Organism: Miltochrista miniata; assembly: GCA_933228765.1. Taxonomy (NCBI): domain Eukaryota; kingdom Metazoa; phylum Arthropoda; class Insecta; order Lepidoptera; family Erebidae; genus Miltochrista; species Miltochrista miniata. The sequence goes on from OW121758.1 coordinate 5,827,496, forward strand.
CGCGTGAAAGCGGGGATCTTCATCCCAGAGAAGGAGGATATCGACGTGATTAGATCCTTCCTGGTGAGCCAGAACCGCTGGTACAGTGTCAACGAGTGGCACATCTACTCAGACCAGGAGCAGGAAGAGGGCGTCTTCCTCATGCTCGGCATTCCTGCATACGACGTCGAGAAGCTAAAGGCCAGAGGACAAAGGGTCGCCTACGAGCTAGGCAGCCTTTACCTCAGGTTCCTCGGATCCTCCGCCGCGCAGGAAGAAACGAAGAAGACGACCGAAGCCGCCCAATCCCCAGTTGACACCAACGTGGACAAGGCAGGACCATCGGGCATCAAGTCGCTCGCCACTCAGGGGAGAAGCGAAAGCGCCCCCACCGGACGAGGTGCCGCCGCAAGGCCGGAAACCCCTGGTGCATCGTCGAGCGACGAGAAGAAAAAGGAAGAGGGGATGGAGACCATCAACAATGATGACCTCCCAGCCGCCACCACCTCATCCCAATAATCCCCAGGCTTGCACTATACCGATAGTGCAAGCAAACCTCCAGCACAAGCGGCTCGCAGCGGCTGCCCTGCGCAGACACCTGGAGGTAAACAAGTTGACCATAGCCGCTATCCAGGAGCCGTGGATAGCGAAGAACAAGATCTGTGGTCTCTCCAACATTGGGGGTAAGTTACTCCTAGATACTACAGTGAGCGGGCCTCGTACTTGTGTTTATATGCCTAACAGTATCCCTGCCACTTTACTAAATGAGTTCTGTTCTAGAGACCTAACTGCTGTTAGACTCAGGAACACCTCCGCTGTTGACAGCACAACATCCATGACCGATGACATCATACTAGCGTCCTCCTACCAGCCCGGAGAAGACGCAGTGCCTAACGACGAACTGGTCAAGTTGACGAGATATTGCGAAGATGAGGGCCTGGAGCTCATCGTGTGCGCAGACTCCAATGCGCATCACCACATCTGGGGAAGCGCAGACACAAATAGTAGAGGTGAGTCATTTTTCAACTTCCTATTATCCACACAGCTAAACGTATTAAATGTAGGCTCCGAACCGACCTTCAATACTCGTAGGGCCCACACACTCATAGATATTACTTTAGCATCTAATCTAGCATCAAATCTGATAAAAAACTGGAGACTATCAGAAGAACCATCATGCTCCGACCACAGAAGAATCATGTTCGACTTGGACTGGAGCAAAATTCCCACGGCCCCAAGACGTAACCCACGTAAAACGAACCGGCAAAAATACAAAATTCTAGTAGGTCTAAACATAGGAGATGCACACTCAGAGGTAAGTTACTCTGGCACCGCCGACATAGAACAACATGTCCGGAAGGTGACAGACACACTCACCACTTGCTATGAGGAAACGTGCCCCCTAACCGTCCCTGACAATCGAACAAAATCGGGAGAAAAATGGTGGAGTAAGGACCTCGAACGGTTGAGAACCAAGGTAAGAAAACGCTTCAACCGAGCCAAAAACACCAGAACAGAGTCTGACTGGGACGCCTATAAGCTAGCACAAGCAAAGTTCAAAAAGCGTATAAGTCAGAGAAAAAAAGAGGCGTGGAAACGCTTCTGCTCCAATATTGAATCCAATAGTCACGCACTAAGAGTCAAAAAACTTCTATCTCAGGACACGGATAAGTCTATTGGATCTCTAAAAAAGGTAGACAACACCTACACAAAATCTGACTCCGAAACGTGTGAGGTCTTACTACAGACACACTTCCCAGATTGTCAAATCCAATCAGATATCAACTGGGAAGACACAGAAGGCGCCATCGAATCCGAGCCGGACTGGTCCACAGCTAGGGCCATAGTATCCGATAACAAGGTAAGATGGGCAATCGAAAGCTTCCAACCATATAAATCACCGGGACTAGACGGTATATTCCCCGGACTTAGGTTATGGTGTATAGAGGCTATCACTACGCACCTGACAAAGATCTTCACGGGATGCATCGCGTTCAGGTACGTGCCAAAGTCATGGAGAGAAGTCAAAGTACTCTTCATACCTAAACCAGGTAAAAGTGACTACACTCATCCTAAGTCCTTTAGACCAATAAGCCTCACTTCATTCCTATTAAAGACTCTAGAGAGGCTATGCGAGAGAGAAATAAGGGAGAAAGTACTCCGACAAATACCAATGCACACAAAGCAGCACGCTTACTGCTCCGGAAAATCCACCGAATCAGCACTGCATGAGGTAGTATCGTACATAGAAGACTCCCTAGAGAGTAAATCATCAACACTGGGCGTCTTTATAGACATCGAAGGTGCCTTCGACAAGACGACCTTTGTAAGTATCGAAAGAGCCCTGCAAAAGCATAAAGTACACCCCACTGTGGTAAGTTGGATAGTGAATATGCTACGACACAGGGCTATACAAATTACAGTGAACTCCACATTTAGAGGGATCGCAGCCAAAGGATGTCCGCAGGGGGGGGTTCTATCTCCGCTCCTGTGGAATCTCGTGGTGAACGAGCTCATAGATGTACTCAACAGAGAGAGATACTTCACTGTAGGTTACGCTGACGACCTCACCATACTGGTAAGTGGCAAGTTCCTAGGTACAATAACAAACCTGATGGACAACGCCTTGAGGATCGTCGAAAAATGGTGCATCAGACATGATCTCACGGTAAATCCGACGAAAACAGAAATGGTTCTGTTCACCAACAAACGCCAAATAGATGATCTGAAACTCCCACAGCTCTTTGGCACAAAACTTTCCATAGTAAATGAAGTCAAGTACCTGGGGGTCACACTGGACAGCAAACTGCTATGGAATAAGCACCTCACACAAAAAATCAGTAAGGCCACCATTGCATTCTGGCAATGCAAACGAATGATCGGTAAGAAGTGGGGACTCTCACCGAAAATCATACATTGGCTCTACACCACAGTCATAAGACCACAGGTAACGTATGGCGCAATAGTTTGGTGGCCCAGGGCCGAACTAGCTTCAGCCATAGATAAAATGCAGCAGTTCCTGAGAGCGGCGTGTTGCGCCATCACGGGATGCTTTCGCAACACACCCACAGCAGCGATGGAGGCAATGCTCTGCTTACCGCCTCTGGACCTGTTCGTTCACCAGGAAGCGGCCGCCGCGGCGGCACGACTTCAGGCGTCAAAACAATGGACGCGCTCAAGGGTAGGTCATAGGCGCATACTAGAGGACGCAATAGAGTATGAACCTCTCGTGGAAGCCTCTAACGACAGGATACCGAAAACATACGTGTTTGACCGTAAGTACAATATATCGCTGGCAGAGTCCGCCAAGGACCACTCCGGTATAAGAGAACTCAGAGTGTACACGGATGGATCCAAAACAGACTACGGATCAGGAGCAGGCACCTACTCCCCGGAGCTTAACATACACTCATCAATACCTTTAGGGTCTCATTCGTCAATCTTCCAATGTGAGTGCATAGGTTTAATAAACGCCGCCAATGCAATCGACTCCAGGAAAATTGAGCACAACCACATCAGGCTCCTCTCCGATAGCGCAGCAGTGCTAAAAGCTCTGAAGAGCACCACAATCGACTCTGGGCTGGTGCTTCAATGCCACCAGGGGCTACAAAAGCTGGCCCTAACACACAAGGTAAGCCTTCAGTGGATAAAAGGTCACAGCGGATCGAGCGGCAATGATGCAGCTGACGAACTGGCCAGATTGGGTTCCAGCACCACACCGGTGGGACCAAGCCCGATTATACCAATACCATTCTACCAGGTAAGGGCATGGCTGAGACAACGCACGAAAGAGCGGCATGAAAAGAGATGGGCACAAACAGTAAGTTGCAGGCAATCAAGGGAAGCTCTACCGAGACCCAGGCCAAAACTAGCTAGAACGTTGCTACATCTGAATAAAGGTGATCTACGAACCATGGTAGGCACAATAACGGGTCATTGCACAGTAAATAAGCACTTGAATGTCTTAGGTATCACGGACAGCACGCTGTGCAGAGCGTGCCTGTTGAAAGAAGAAACCATAGCTCACGCAATCTTGGAGTGCGAGAGCCTGGTTACATACAGAGTCAACATACTTGGCAGCCCCACAACACTCCGGGAGGCGTGTGAGGACCCGAAGAGGATCCTGCGCTTCTGGTCGGAGCTGGGTTGGCTGGAGTGACAGCCAACACTCACGTACAATGGGTCCACTGGCGGACCTAAGTGCGGAAAATGGGAGCCCAAGAAGACTGAAGACTGAAGACTGAAGGTGTACATATTCTAGGAAAGGTTTTGATTCCCCAGTCAGATAGGTAGTTCTTATTTATTTATTTATAAAAATAATAATAAAATAAAATAAATACATTCACGGACATCTCACACAACGCTATCTGATCCCAAAGTAAGCTAGGAATAACCTGCTTGTGTTATGGGTATCATCCACGGATATTAATACTTATATACTTTTTAAATACATACATATTATACATAGAAACACCCAGACTCTTGAGACAAACATTTATGGGTCACACAAATATTTGTCTCCGGTGGGAATCGAACCCACGACCTCCAGCGCCGCAGGCGGTATCACTACCGACTGCGCCACAGAAGCAGTCATCTTACTAATACCTCTATTACTGGACAGGAGCAAAGGACAAGGAGTAATCTAGCATGGAAAGATGTTCTACAAAACAAACACTAAGGCCTTTTCTATACTAAGAGCGCTTTACCTTGAAAGTCCATTATTTAATCACCTAATTCACTTAAACAATTATTTGCATTTATATACTTACCCAAGACTGTAGCCGTGCTTTCATCACTAGCACTTAGCTTGTGCAGGCTTGAATAATGTTTCAAGTCACAGTCAGAAACTATTTTATTAACTTTGCTCTTCAACTTTTGAGACAGCTTATTTTCAGAGCTGACTTCCTTAATAATTTCCATAAGAATATTTTCTTGTTTCATATTAATGTCTAAAGAGACACTGTCAGTACTTGTAACTGAATCCATTGCTACAAAACTGTTTACAACTCTTTATTACAAAAGTTGAGAAAACAAGAATGGAGTGTTATGATTGAAACTAAGAATGGAGAAAGGGAAAGAATACAGATGTAATACTATCCTGGGAACGTATGGGATTATTGAACTTTGTGAATTGTGATTGTAAATATTCTTTCTCAAAGAAAATTACAGACAGAACTCAATACAACAACGGAAAATAAACAAAGTTTAAATTCAAATCGTAACCAAGACAACCGTCGATTGACATTTGATTGACGTGATATGACGTGACAGTTGGGCTTTTTAATATTTTTGTTTCACATGGAACAAGCTAAAGTCAGATACCCTGCTCGCCGTTAAACATTTTGTATTAAAGTTGTCAAAAATTAAAATGCCCTTTTTGTGCGCCACTTTCATTGGCAGATTTCGGAATCAGTTAATGAGAGCCCATTAAATGACGAAAATATCATTGTTGGATTCAGAAATTCTTCAAAGATAGCGACGATAGTCTTTGCGGTTACAAGTCAAAAAGGATTAATATATTACCATCATTACCATAGATTTAGAATTTCTAGCTACTCTCATAGGCACGTTAAAAATAGTTTTTCTGGTATACCATATTCATACATACCTAAAACATGAATTAGACACTAGTTTTTAAAGTTTCTAAAATAAAAAACCCTGCCACCTTAACCCTGCCTTATATTGCGGCTACAGTGGGCAGCGATTGAGCAAAATGACGTTACACGCACTCGCATACAATATGGACTTAGGAACTGCCTGAGTTTATTGCTAAATATCTCCGTAAGTAATAGGCCGATTTAGATGATTCAAAAATATATATCATTCTCATGTCCTATGTACTATCTTTCTTTTAATTAAGACACCGCCTAACGTGGAGAAAATGGCAATGATGCCGCACCCATTTAAATAAGTCCTGGCTGTATGAGTCAGATTCTTTAGCCTGCCTTGCTTACATTATTTTGAAAAATTGCCACAAGCAGCACAGTGAGCACAGCTAGGGACACGGTATCGAATAGAAAGTATCGATACTGTACTCATGAGTAGTATCGATAAAAAAGTATCGTACTCGTAAAAGAATCGACACAAAAGTATCGATACCTCAAAGTATCGAGTACTTTTCTCAGGCAGGCAGCCTACGCCATAGTATGTATATACTAAAGTTGACAAACCAACTTATGGCGGCCATACGTTTGTTTGTCAACATTAGTCAGTAAGTACTTATCGTCTGTGCCTTCACGTGAAAATGAAAAAATAACAAATAGTAAACATAATAAAAACAACCTGTAAGTAGAGCCACTTTTTAATCAAAAGCATTAAAAATACCATTCCTCCTTCGTTCAATCGCTCAAGAAAAGAAGTTTGTCGAGCCTTTTCGGTGATAGGTGGTTACGAGTATTAGTAATTGTACTTCCAGCTTTCGAAAACAATCTTTCGGAGGGCACTAAAGTCGCAGGAATCGATAAAAATATTCTCGTGCCAAATTATACAATTTTGGGAAAACAACTTTCCTATCTTGCCATTGTTTCAGAGGATCGAAAGAGAGTGGTATAACCTGTGTAGATAAATAATGGCTTAATTCATCCTTATTTTCAATCTGTTATGATTAAATACTCGTAAAAACATAGTGATTAATTACTCTTTAGAACGAACCGTAGAGTACTAAACGAACGAGTTGAATTCGGGAACGGAACTAAGTACGTACTCTATGAATAAAAGTTTCATCACGATTCAACAAGATGGCGTTCTTAATGTTGCCATAAATTATAAAATGAATAAAAAAAGAGATTTATTCGATACGATACCTGTCGAAAAGTACTTGTTAAGTAAAAGTATCGAATACAAAGTATCGAGTACAAAAGTATTGGTATTGAAAGTAAATGTACTCGATACCATAAAGTATCGATACTTTTTTCGTGTCCCTAAGCACAGCATTCGATTTGTTTGTGTTGTGTTAATTTAAAGTGTGTTGCATTGATGTATGCTAGTGATGGGACGGGTCACAGATTTTTCAACTCGGGCAACTCGAATTGATATATTACGTAACCCGGGCTGTAACTCGGGTTAACCCGGGTTGAGTCTGGACGGCCACCCCGCCGCCCGCGCCGTCGCACCGCAGTGTGTCAAGTAACTCCACGTTTTTAACCCGACCCGCCCATCGTATAATAACTGTCTAGTAATTAAATTAATATTATTTTGCATAATTTCATGTACTTACTAGGTAACTTGTGCAAACAACGGGCGAGTTTGGATGTGTAGTCGTAATTTTTTGTATAAAACTCCCACACTACACTCTTTTTATTTCGATTCATGTTATTAAATTATGTATACTTATCAATTTACTTTTATTTTTACTGTTAATTGAAATAGCGTCATCAATCAAATGAATGTTGCACCGTTGGCCTATAACCTCTAATTAAGATATAACAAAATAAATTTAAATAAAAAACAGCCCGGGTTCCATAACGACCCTGACCAGTTTTCTATTCATCGAACGTAGAATAGCTTTTATTACTTCAATCTTAGTTCGATATTCCTTAATGCTGCGTGTGGTGTGAATGCGTGCGAGGCCAGCGCATGCCTTCTTTAGCGAGCGAGCCCGACCCAAACCGAAACAAGCCGAGTCAACGAGAAGGGCTGAGCGAGATGACGGTGAACGAGCGAGTCAAAGCGAGTTGAACAGCGTGGCGGGTGGCGAGCGTGCCGAGTGTAGTGGTCAACCGAGTCAGCCCGAATCAAGCAAAAATGAACCCGAGTCGACGGGTTGGAAGCTGAGCCCGGGTAACTCGAGTTTTTTAGCCCGACCCGCCCATCGCTAATGTATGCAATTGTTGTAACATTTTAGAAGGGGCATTATAATTCTGTATTGTGTCCTTTGTCTGTTGGGTGACGGGTGAGGCAGAGGCCGTCACCAAAAATGTCCACAGGAGTAACAGATTTATCAAAAAGGTCAATGGAGGTTGATGCCTCTAACAGCCAAAACATTACAAATGAACCTCAAAAGCCCGGCGATGCAGATAGAAGTAAATCAAATAAAACCTCAAATGAATCTCAAAGCACTTGTTACTGGTTAGTATACATCTGGCTTTTTCTTTTTAATTTATAAGTTGATAAAACTACCTGCAAAGTCAGACTTGTAAAATGTATTAATTGTTTTTCAGCGGGAAAGATAGGAATCTCAACATAGCTGAATTACTATGTGCATCATGCAATCGATGGTTTCACGAATCATGTATAGGATACCAGCTAGGAAAACTGGTTCCATTTATGACAAACTATTTGTTTATATGTAAGAACTGTTCTCCAACTGGACTTGAAACATTTAAGAAGAATCAGGCACGTAAGTATTGAGCACTATTTTCTCTACTTTTTTTTATTTTTTTTAATAACATTACAAAATAATACACATTGATATTAGTTTCTAGCACCGAAATAAACCACAGAGGTTTGTACTTTATGAATTGTCAAGTCCTTATTTCTACCCGACTTCAAGGAACCACTTACCCACCAAGTTAACCTTAAACTTTTTGCCAGCATAGGTTATTTATTTCCCAACTTCTATAAATCATATCATTATTCGGGTTCTGACTGGGTTTGTGCTGAAAATGGCAACATTATTTAATAAACACACTCTTTTGTGAGCCACATGGGCTAATTAGCTATTTAAAATCGACCACACATGATAAGTTACAACCCCTCTTAGGTTTGCTGTCATAGAATCTTAATTTTGCGAATAGAGAGCATTGATACCTTAATACTTCTTCTGAGCATAACTTATTACTATCATTGTTAGTAAGTATTTAATTTATTAATGAGATGGTATTATATCTATTTTCAGCGTTTCCTCAGATGTGTCTGACAGCTATAGCTAATCTCAAACAGGAGAATGTGAAGAATGGCAGTCACAGACAACTTTTCAGCAAAGATAGAGAGATCATACCTTACATAGACCAATACTGGGAAGCCATGACCACAATGCCAAGGAGGTATTATTTATTATTGTTTTTATCCTTTCTTGGTGGTACTACCAGTAGTAATACCACAAGTAAAAAATTACCCGTGGTACTACCAAGTGGTCGCAGTTGTACCACTGGTTTACCTGTGGTACTGCTGGATCAAAAACAAATGAAGATTTGTATAATGGATCTGTTTATTGCTGTATTATACCCTGTGTTAATTTCTATTATCGTCTTAGCTAGAGTGAAACAATCTTTTTACTCACATGGCCTCAAATTTAGCATTCTCAAGAATTCTCTTCTCATTTACTCATGCTATGGGCACTCCACCAATACGTGATATTATTATTATATTTTTAATGCACTAGCAGATCTTTGATCTAATGCGTGCATATCACTGCACTTGTGTTGTTTATTATAATGTTACTAGTTCTTATTTGCAACGTGAGAACAATAGATGGACATGGGTGTCCCCAGATGGTCAAAGCAAGAACGAGATAGATTTCATATTAACTAACAAAAGTAGCTACTTTAGAGACTGTAGAGTTTTAAACAAAGTGAATTTTAATAGCAACCACAGGATGATAAGAGCTCAGCTACAGATAAAGTCATCAAAGCAAAACAGACCCTAAAGCAAACCAACAGCGCAACACTGGAAAGCACCGAATCACTAAAAGAAAAACTAGAGCAATTTATGGATAAAACATCATACTTAGACACACAGAGCAAATACAACAAATTTCAAGAACTTCTCTATTCAAATAAACAGGGCAAACTGGAAAGCAATAATAATAAGACAGATTGGATCACGAATTAAACTAAAATACTCATAAGAAATAGAGCAGACCTTATATCAAACCCTGAAAAAACTAGAGCTATAAGAATTACAGAATGGAACAACTGGGAAAATGCATAAAAAGAACTGGAGGCACTAAAAAAGCAACTAAACTATTATTGGAAATACGAGACTGGATACCACACTTAGTAAATAAAAATAATAAATGTGAGAAGCGACGCCCGGATATTACTTTCAATAGCCACGCAATTTTTCAAGGAGTTGTATTCAAAGAAAATGACTTCGGAAACAACTATCCTAACAGGTGAAAACAAAGTACCAGACATAATGCATGACGAAGTAGAAAAAGCAGTAAAATCCCAATAAGTAGACAAAACTCCAGGGTTAGATGGCATTAGTAATGAGTTCCTCATTCAAAACAGAAACCACCTGATACCAGAAAGTATGGGCTCCATATTTGATAATCATACTCCAGAAGGGGTCGTATGTATGTTTTGTAAATTTTCAAAAACAAGTCCTTGGTAATAATATTAAGTAAATGCTTTTCTGACCACATACAACATAACATAGATATACTGTTATTAATAAATATAAATAAATAAATATTCACGGACATTTTACACAACGCTATCTGATCCCAAAGTAAGCTAGGAATAACCTGCTTGTGTTATGGGTATCAGACCACGGATATTAATACTTATAATACTTATATACTTTTTTAAATACATACATATTATACATAGAAACACCCAGACTCTTGTGACAAACATTTATGAGTCACACAAATATTTGTCTCCGGCGGGAATCGAACCCACGACCTCCAGCGCCGCAGGCGGTATCACTACCGACTGCGCCACAGTCATTGCTGCATTCTTCGCAGTGCTGGCACTCCTCTCCAGCCACTCCTCCATGGCATGTCCATGAGTCTAGTCCCCCCTATAGTAGTTGTTCTGGGCGAAATAGGCAGCAACAAGGCGGTCGGATCGCCCGCTCGGCGGTGCCGGCGTCCCCACAAGAAATAGTAGTACCTCCTGTACCTCCCAAGCCTCAATGATTTCCTGGTGGAGCTGTAACCGCTCTGTCCTAACACCTCCATGCGCCATTTCGCATTTCCCCACCTTGGTTGCTCAAGTCACACCTTCAAGGGATCTAGAGTTGGGAGATGATTACATAGCCTGCAGGAGGCGATGACCGTCAAGATGATAAGAGAGTACTGCACAATGTCCTTTGAGGAGGCATGTCTATTTGCCAGGAACCCTCCATGGGACCTGTGTCATTGTTCAAATGGCGCACGGAGGCGCTTAAGTGTCCCGAGAAATTGAGGCTTAGCGGTCCAAGCCATAGAGACTCGTGAAGGTCAGAGAGGTGGCAGGGCAGGGTGGGAGCGGAAGAGAACTTCGAGTTTCGCAGCCTGCGGCGAGGGCGCCGTATACTTGTCTTCGCCCAAAACTATCGGCCTCCAGACCTGGGGCCTGGGTGGCAGTGCTGCTCGCCCTTTTTACAAAAGCAGTAGTGCTGGTACTGCTTTTGTAAGACGGTGGCATGATGTGAGAGTTTCATGCACGCCGCACGCCCAAGAAGCAGCATAACGCCAGATATAATTTGAAACACGCGGGATGGCAGCTGAACCCCTATGCGAGGGGGCCCTAGTGGTAGCCAAAGTCTTTCTAGAATCCTGAAATATACTTATGAAGACTATTCGAGTTGGGCTGAAAAACCAGTCTCGGTTGGACACAGCTAAAAAGCAAAGCTTAGGAATTCCACGCCATAAGTTCACACTTATTGTAAGGGATATTTTTAAATGCACATCTGTTTAATTTTTCTGCACACTAGGTAACTCCACTAATTTACTGAATGCAAACCAGAAAATTAAATGCTGTGCAAAATAACCAATTCATTAACTACACATGTCCTACTTAAAAAACCTATATGTTACTCAGAACGAACGTGATGACCTTTTTAATCGAATTCACACCAAAAATGTGGTTCGTACATCGAATATAATGATTTGTAAAACAGAAATACGAACTGTTTATCAAAAATACTAACTTGCACTCTAAATTGTACAATCTTATAACGGAATAGGTTGGGTTAGGTTAGACTTTTATTTTTTTGATCAATAAAATTTAATTTTGTAAAGGTGACTGATTAAATTGGGGTTTTACTTAGAATAAACGATATTCCTAAAAGTAAATAAGGCGATGGTTTTCCTTAAAAAAGTTTTAATATTTTTGTTGAACTAAGGAATTATTAGATATACAATTTTGAAAATAGTTATTCGTTCAATAAAACAGTTCTGCAAATACCATTAAACAGTAAATTAATTTGATTTATTTAGTATGCATAATAGTGTGCAAGTCAGTATTTTTGGTTTAACTTTGAAATATTTAGTTCAGAAAAAGGGAATATACAGATATCGATTTAAACATAAATAAATAATAAATAAATAAATAAACTCTATATATAAATAAATAAATAAATAAATATTCTTTATTGAACACCATAAAAAGATTACATTTTAAAAAGAAATTCATAACATCGAATGTACAAAAGGCGGCCTTATCGCTAAAAGCGATTTCTTCCAGGCAACCTTTGCATGGATAGAAATCGTTGAATAAATAAAGGCAGTGCACAATAAACCTAAAATACACAATAATTGTACTGACAATAAAAATATACCTACTTATACTAAAGACATACACAATCAGTACAATATTAACACAAATACAAATACTTACTATAGATACCGTTTTATTAACACATAGATACCGTTCAGCACAAAATACATAGTTAAATACCTATGTTGTAACAACTCATTCACACTGAAACTACGAGTGCAATCATTAACAGAAGACACATATAGACAGGAGTTATTACAATAGTACCATATCATCACTAATTCGGGAAGGACAAAAAGTGATCTTTTAGTAGCTTCTTAAAAGACACCAAAGATTGGGCCCGTCTTATTGATACTGGCAGAGCATTCCACAAGCGAACTGCTTGCACCATGAATGACTTATCCATGAATTTTGTGGAATGCTGTGGCATTCGCAGTTGCAAATTCTCTGATGACCTTAATAATTTTGAATGTGTGGCATGAAGGAACTTGAAACGTTCTTTGAGATATGGGGGAGTACGAGGATTGAACAGTATACTGTATAGTAAAGATAGTATGTGAGTATTCCGTCGAAGGCGAATTTGGAGCCACTTGAGCTCTGTTCTGAATTCAGACACGTGATCATATTTGCGTAGGCCAAATATAAATCTAATGCAAACATTTTGAAGACGCTCAAGCTTGTCAAGTTGCTCCTCTGTGAGATCAAGATAGCTGACATCCGCGTAATCAAGAATTGGGAGTAAAAGAGACTGTGCCAGCGCAACCTTAGTGGCAGTATGAAGAAAATTACGTAATCTACGCAGTGATCCTGCAGATGCAAATATTTTGCGCCCAACTTCTTGCAGCTGTCGATCCCAGGACAGAGTCCTATCAATGTATATTCCCAAGTACTTAACTGTGTCACTTATGTCAATAGGAGTGCCATTGAAGATAACCTGAGGCAACTGTGTGTAGTCAATACGTGATATCATGCAAGAGCTACCCACGATTATAACTTGGGTCTTTGATGGATTTACCTGAAGTCCATAATTAAGGCTCCATTCACATACCCGCTCTAAATCCATATTCAATGCAGCGATTGCTTCGGGCAATTGACTTACTGGTGCTTGTGTGTATATTTGCAAGTCATCTGCGTAAAGGTGGTAGGATGAAACTAATTTTTGTGAGATTGAATTTATAAAAATAGCAAAGAGTAAAGGAGATAGCACGCCACCCTGCGGAACACCAGCTGTAATATTACACCAAGAAGAAAAGGATTCTTCTATACGTATATGTTGCCGGCGGCCAGACAGGTAACTTTGAAACCAATCAATTACCATAGGAGATATGTTAATAGAGCAAAGTATGCCAAGTAGGATTTCAAAATCATACATATACATATATGGTCACGCCTTTATCCCCGAAGGGGTAGGCAGAGGCTTATTATATGCCCACATTTCACCTTTGTATAATTTGTCCCACGTAATAGGTGGTGAGCCGTATTGCCGTGTTTAAATGGACAGGCGCAGGTTATGACTACCTGCTGTTGAAATAAAGCCTTCAACTTAGCTTAACGACTGCCATTTTACTGGCTACCGGGACCAACGGCTTAACGTGCCTTCCGAAGCACGGAAACGCTCAAATAAATGTCACAAAGTGATCACATGGATGGTCACCCATCCATGGACCGGCCATAGTGAAAGTTGCTTACTGCAGTGATCGTGTACAGAACACTGAGTCCGCGGGGCCACGAGCGCTTCAATTCGATTTCAAAATCAACAGTGTTGAAGGCATTACTAAAGTCGAGCAAGGACATTACTGTAAGTTGGCCCTTTTCCATGCCTGTTCTTATATCGTCCGTAACATTTACCAGGGCTGTCACAGTACTATGTCCGGGACGAAATCCTGATTGAAAAGAATTTAGTAAAGAGTTCGAACATAGGAAGGTATTAAGCTGATTATAGACAAGGCGCTCAAGAACTTTAGAAAATAAAGGTAGTATTGATATAGGGCGGTAGTGGGAAAAGGATGAAGGGTTACCTTTTTTTGGTAATGGGATTATTTGTGCTTCTTTCCAAGCAGATGGAAAGAGTCTACTTGCAATAGAAAAGTTTAAGATGTGTGTCATGATAGGAAGGATCTGATCGAGGACAGGTACGATCATATTACGACTTATACAATCGTTTCCAACTGCACTGGATGTAATTGACATTATGCTCTTCTTAACATCACTATCGGTGAATGGATCAAAACAGAAACACGGATAATTAGGAGTTGGAAGTGACGAAAGATATTGTAGTGTGTTTATCTTGGCGGTCCCTCCAAATTGAGACGAAGATGAGAAATGCACATTAAGTGCTTCAAGATCAATTGTTTTAGGAATAGCATTTTCTTTAGGTTTTCCAACTCCTATGGTTCTCAGGAATTTCCACACTTTTGATTGATATATATATATATATAAATATATTAAATAAACACATGCCTTATTATAATGAAGAATCACTGATCTGCACTGATCTGTATTATTACCACTGGCGAATGCACAGAAAAAAGAATAGTATTTTCTTTTTGAGGTCTGTTTCAAATAATTTCAGCCAGTGTTTTTTCCTCTATAAACAAGATTTGACATAATCCTGTAGAGGTTTAAAGAAAAAAAAATTACGTTGGTCCTAACAAAATCTCTTACGTAGTATTGTATTCTCTTTGACAAAATCTTTCAATCTGATTCAATAAAAAATTAAGAATTTTATTTGTGCTTAGGTAAAAATAAACATATAGAATAGAAAGTAGTGTAGTTTACAAAGCCTCTCATTCAAAATAATAGATAAGGTGATTTTACAGGATGGGACTTTAGTGCCTCTGCTGTTGAAAAGCTCGTAAAAGCATCAGAATACAGCCTTCATCTCTTTGCAGAGTAACACAATCGTGGTACGCAACGGTCCAACGTGCGCTCATCAAGGATATCCAAGTACTATTCACATATGAGGAGGACGCCAACCAAGGACCAATGTTTGGGCTGCACAATATGGAACTCACGGCTATCAAACCTAACTATGAGGCTATGATCAAGCAGGGGCAGCTGAAGGTGACGGATATGGGCATTGCTACAAGTAAGTAACTATACTTTATTCTTAAGTTTAGCGTCAATTCAGGTTTAATATGATTTAGAGCTTGAGCATCCATTAGTGCGACTATTTGTACGCACGTGATCTTCTACACACGAATGTCTCAATACTTCTAGAACTCTGTATCAAGCAGCGTCTGTTTTCGATGGTACAATCTCGCATCCTTACTTTCTTCGGTCATGTTTCCCGGCGTGACAATCAGTCCATAGAACGCCTTGTCGTCCAAGGAAAGGTAGAAGGCACTAGACCGCGTCGAAGGTCACCCGTTGGACTGACCAGATCAAGTCTGCCATTGAAGGTTCGACGATCACGACCGATCTGTCAAGAGCGAACCGAGAGAGATCTTTTACTACTTCAAGCCGGTGTTCTCATAACGTGCCAGGTCTCGATAGGAGTGCATCGTCATTAGAGTGCTGGTGTATTTCACTCAGGTAACATACCGCTGGCATCCTACGTTCTACGCGTACGATAAATAGATGCTCTTGACTTACCGGTATCTTATCCTACTAGACCTACTATCTTATCCTACTGCTAAGTGTGAAAGTATGTGAAGATGTATAGATATTTGGATGTTTGTTACTCGATCACCCTCTAACGGCAGAGTGGATCTGGCTGAAGTTTTGTACAGGGATAGGTTACAGTCTGGGAATAACATATAGGCTTTTTATCCCGGGAATATGTTCCCATGGGAATATGTTCCCATGGGAATATGTTCCCATGGGAAGCGGGAACGGGGACCGAATACCACGCGGACGTAGCCGCGAGCATTGTCTAGATACGGGCCCTAGTTAATTTTTAATTATCTAATTTTACTGATGTTATAAACTAGCTGACCTGCGCAACTTCGTTTGCGTCCTTAGACCATATATCACGGGACTAGCCTTTGCTAAGTCTGCGTCACATAAAAGAGAGAGAGAGAGAGAGGTGTGATATTAATATTTAAATGACATGTTCCCGTCGCATTTACTCCCGTCGCCTACTCCCGTTGCGTTTAAGCCCGTCGCTTCGCGTCGTCATTATTGTGAACAAAACCTAAAAGATAGACATGCTATCGTGGACTTTTTTTTTTCACCTTTTAAAAGGAACAATTTTGTAATAGGTTCACATTTTTTACGTAACTTTAACAGATTACGCAGCGTAAGCAATAGAAGCTCTCAAAAGAAATTAATTTTCAGTTTTTGCAACATCTTTCATTGCTGCTCCGCTCCTATTCGTCTTAGCGTTATATCATACAGCCTATAGCCATTAACCCTTAATTCGATTTCGTTCACTGTGAGAAACATACTAAATTAAAAAATGTTTATAAAATATTTTTAAACGAAATTCGTATTTTTTTATTACGATGTTATGGTCAATAAACCTTTTTATTAGTATAAAAATATTTTATATCTCTGTCAACATTTTAACTGTCATTTACAATGCAAAATGTCAGCGGCTCGCAGATTGTCTACTGCTCGCAAGGTAAATAAAAATATGTTCTTTTATTTATGCATTATTTC
The DNA here is from genome assembly GCA_933228765.1 of Miltochrista miniata. Lineage (NCBI taxonomy): Eukaryota > Metazoa > Arthropoda > Insecta > Lepidoptera > Erebidae > Miltochrista > Miltochrista miniata. The sequence continues at coordinate 5,844,445 of OW121758.1, forward strand.
TGATGTTTTGATGCCTTCCGTAGCTTACACAATCTCTATTCTTTCGATTTTGACATAATTTAAGTACTTTCAATCGAATTCTAAGGTTGTAGATCCCGTCTTAACTTAATGTTCATCGTGATGAACATTGCCAAGTGCGCTATAAAGTATCTGTATTTTATTGTGTTCATCACGGTGAACAGTGCCAAATTACGGTAATTTTTATCATTTAATGAAAATTAACGTTATTTCGCAATATGCTATATAATAATTTAGATATGTTATAGTTATAGTTTCCGTATTTCTTACATTCGTGTTTTTGGTTGCCAACAGCAAATTTACAAGAAAGAACAGCAAAAAATTGCCGTTTGTGTCTATACAGCATGCACCTTCAAACAATAGCTATAAATCTATCATAAATAGTGATAGTGAAGTGGCTAATATGCACTCTAAAAGCTTAAGTATCATATTCACCACCATCTTTAGACTCATCTCTGAGCAGCTCTGCATCATCAGATGAAAGTGATAACCATTCCGAACCTTGTCTATCTGCAGAACATCAATTCAGCCCAGTTTTATACGGAATATATACTACACCAACGAGAGAACTAAATTACGAAAATATCCCATCGTTATCTTCTATACCATCTCTTCCGTCTACAACTTCAACGAAGACAAGGGCTCAAAAAGAAACTGCTACAGTTGCCAAAGGGCAAAGAAACTCCTGAAATTTGTCCTTACCTATAAGTGGAAAAGGCGTACCAACTTCCGCCATCGAGCTACAATCGAAGAAAATAACTAAGATAGAAAAATCGATGCCTCCCTTCAACCAACTTTATTACTTTCATTTATTGTTTCCTCGCAAGATGTTAACCGATATTGCAGAATCCGTTAATCTTTAATCTGTACAACAAACTGGAAAGTCTATACAAGTCACAGAAGATGAGCTCCGAAATTTCTTAGCCATTCATACCCTTATGGGCAATGTACAAAATGCCTTTATATACCTGGACTATTGGAGCGATAGATTCCAGTATGCTCCAATAGCAGATATAATGATGTTGAAACGTTACGAACAAATCAGAATATTTCTGCATTTAGCTGTCGATATATTTGAAGACTGCGATGGATATTAAAAATATAAGAAACTAGAAGTAGAAAAGAAAAGCAAAAAATGTTAAAAGCACGAAGAAGAAAGTGTACAAAGGAAGAAAAGCGGACAAAAAGGAAGAAAAGATAAGAGAAAATAATGCTTGGATTTTATAAACAATACGCGCACAGAGGGGGCCGTAACAAAAAACGCGAAATAATCACGTTGTATAGGACTCCCCCCCTTAACCCCTCTTTGTTCTGGTTTTTGTACTTTTTATAATAGTGGGAACAAAAATACATCATCAGTGAAAATTTCAGCTTTTTAGCTATCATGGTTCCTGAGATACAGCCTCGTGACGGACAGACAGACAGACAGACGGCGAAGTTTTATGTCAAGTTTTTACCCTTTCGGTGCGGAACCCTAAAAAATGTTACAATTAAAATGTCCTTTTCAACTGCAATTCCTGAATTTACATTGAAATGAACAATCTCAAGCATAATGTGTGATTTTATTTTGCAACCTAATTTGACTATGTTCATCCCAGTAAACATTACAATTTAATGGTAGCTCTCAACGTATTTCGCAGTGTTCACTGTGATGAACATTGGTTTCCTGAAAACCTGAAGGACATATATTTTTTTAAATATTTTTTTCCTATTGTCAATTACACTAGAAACATGAATTTAAACATTTTTATCTAAATTATAACACATCGAACCACTGCCAAATTAAGGGTTAGAACTAGGCTTGCCAACTTCAAAATGCGAATTTGCGGGAAATGTTGATTTCAAATGCGGGACAAGGATTTCAAAAGCGGGATCTTATGAATTTTGTTTAGAATACTAAAAATCGTGAACTTTACTTTGCAAATTAGGATGAAAGGTATAATTTAACGCCTTGTTAGTTAAATAATAGTCAACATTTACTAAAAAACCGTTTAATCCTATCCTAATAAAGATGTTTGTATGTTTAGATGTTTGGATGTTTGTCACTCAATCACGCTCTCACGGCTGAATGGATTGGGCTGAAGTTTGGTACAAAGATAGCTTATAGTCTGGAATAACAGATAGGCTACTTTTCATCCCGGGAATATGTTCCCGCTGAAAGCGGGAACGGGTACTAAATTTCAGGCGGGCAAAGCTGCAAGCATCATCTAGTTTAAATATAATTTCCGTACGCTTTTTACTATGTTGAAAGTTTTACACGACAACGCATTTTCTTTCTCCAGAAGGGCCTGGTTTAATAAATTACGAAACAGAGGTGCAAATAAAAGCATTTTTTGTCTGGATAAGCAGACAAAATTCAACCTAATGGTCCGAAAGGAAAATTATAGCCAAATAAATATATATTTTAATCTAGGCACAAGATGTGTCAAAATATGCTTTTGTTGTAAATACTAATTATACATAATGTCTAAACCGATCATAAAGTCAGCCCCAAATTTTTAGATAAATGCATTTTATGACTTAAATTTTTATCGACGCAAAAGAGTAAAAAACTAAAAATTGAAAAATAAAATAAACTTATCACAAAGTAATCGGTAGTAAATTTAGATTTATCAAATATTATTGAATGTAATACTGAAATCGGCGCCAAGTAAAACTATAGGTTTAGGTAGGTATTATTAATCTCTCATAGAAAAATATTGGCACCGACTTCAGTATTACAATCAATAATATCTGATAAATCTAAATTTACTACCTATTACTTTGTGCTAAGTTAATTTTATTTTTCAACTTTTAGTTTTTGTTCGAAGTCGGTTTTTTTTGTTAATTTTTTTTTTTCATTATTTTTAAGTGACAGGTAGACTGAAATTATATCAGTCTAGGGGTAAAGTCCTCCCCAATACAAATTAATCAAGCCCAAACACAAGGTAACTGCTGTAAATCGTTAAGGAATTCCCTCGAATCGAGGGATTTCTTCGATTTCTCCAGGATCCCAGCATCAGATTCTGACTTCCTGTATATGGGACCACATGGGAAGCACCAGCTTTCAAATAAAAAAAGAATTCAAAATCGGTTTTTCAAGCGATTTGCCGGTAACAAACATAAAAAAAAATACAGACGAATTGAGAACCTCCTCCTTTTTTGGAAGTCGGTTAAAAATATGCCAACTTAAAAAGAAAATATACATCTATAATTTGGTTTTCTTCGATTTTGAATGAGTAAGAGCTTATTACAACAAAAAAAGCTCTAAAATACAACATTTCCTAGCTTGAAAAACGCGTGTTTTGTATGGTCAAGGTCGTTAGCCCTATGAACGGCCTTAATGTTGTTGTATATTATTATATTTATTATCTATCGCGTTCTCATTGGGGTCTTCATAGAAATCAAGCAAACATGTGCGAATACCCTCCTCTGGACAGTAGAATCTTACTAACTATAAGAAATAACTTCACATTTCCGTGATTTGATGCATCGCGTCGCTAGAAATACTGTAAACGTAAACGTTCGTTGCTAGATCAAGAAAAGCGGGATATTACGCGTCCCGCTCACACCCTGAGCGGGACGTCTTGTTATAGGTCTCAGAAACGGGACGTCCCGCGTATAGCGGGACGGTTGGCAACCCTAGTTAGAACAGCAAATGATTACTAAAAATTACCAGTTAAGAGCCCACCTGACGCTAATCAGTTTAAAGAAGATAACAGATATAAATTTCAGCGTTCAAGAAAGTGGTAGAGACGTTCAGTTTTGTGCGTTTTTAACGATATAAATTAATTAAAAAAACTGTAATAATTAAAAAACAATATGTGGTTCCAGTTAATTAAGATTTACTATTGTCTTTCTGGTAATTATAAAATACATTTTAAACCAGACATCAAGTATAGAAGATCCAGCTGAAAATTCACGACATTTTTAACAAAAAAGAGTTATTTTAGTAGACCTTACGACTCCTGTGATCTAGATCAAGATGATAGTCTATTTGAATTTGCCTGTTAGTCCTCTAACTACGAAACATCGATATCGTCCAAATTAAATCGATCTGAAGTTAAGTTATTCTTATCGCACATTACAGGGTTGTTATTAGGTGCACTGCGACGGCAACATTTAAATTCAAATACCTATTTTGCAAGTTTCTCTGAGCCCATATTCCCTCTTAACTCATTTAACACTTAAAATTTGACATGTCGAAATAATAACAAAATATAAATAGTAGGTAATCGATGATATTTATCAGCGTATACCGTATTATTTATAATTCTTTCATATTAAAATTATAATAATAAAATATATAAGATTAGTATTATAAAACTTTAGAAAGATAAATTATCTATATATATAAAAATCAATGCCACTTTTCGTTGTAATTTTATAACTCAAGAACGGGTTCACCTATCCAAGCCAAATTTTAAGGCTTTGTTCGGACTATTTAGTAGATGGTTTATGTGGAGTTTGCTTAAAATCGTTCGAGCGGTTTTTCATTTATCACGCAAACGAAGTTGCGCGGGTCAGCTAGTTTATTATATACAGATGCGTACATTTTTTACACAGTACTTATCATGTGATTCCAAAGTAAACTAGGATTACCTTGATTATGTTATGGAAATCAGACAACAGGATATTAATACTTGAATCATTTTTTTTTGTTAATACCTACATAGAAACACCCAGACTCTAGACAAATTATATTTGTGGTTCACATAATTTTTTGTTGCATGTTGGGAAAAATCCACGACGTCGTGATCCACATTTGGGCTTTACGATCTCTAGACCAACGAGGCAGTCATATTTAATAGTTTTTCGGAGTTCAGGTGTTTCAATGTAACTTCTAGGTATAATGTGTACCTATGTATTAAGAGAGATCTAGGTATGTTTGTCAGTTGTCTAAATCTCATAGCAAAAGCTTATTATAAATTAGTTTGGGCTAGATGGCGTTGTGTGTGAATGTCCCACAGTATTTTTATTGATATTAATGTAAAACAGCGAACGGAATGCGTGTTTATCTGATCAAGTAGTAGGTAAGATTTTATTATTTTTTTATGTAAATGCTCTATGTAGAGGTCTGCCTTTTTGAATATAAGCTTTTAAGACCATAATCAACCAAATGTTTCAATGGCAGATCTGGTCAAATACTTTCAAAAAAAATTTTTTTGGGCATTTTCAAAATCGTCTGCCACTAAGTAAAACTCACGATAATGGTCAGCCATTCTTATTTTCCGATAATAATAATAATATATTTTCATATTTTTAAAACGGCAAACGTGGTCAAATGCATTTAAAACTAGTCAAAAATCGATACCTGTCCTGGCTGCGCAGTCGTCGCGTGCCCCACTTAGAGTTCAGTGAGTCACTGCATAATGCACGGTAGGTATAGGAGACTCAGTGTACAAAACCCCAGGTCTGGTCAAATACATACTGGTAGATGTTCATGGGCTCTAAAGGGCCCCACTCACTAACAGTTTACCGGACGATATCAATCGGTCAGTTAATTGCAATAGCCCACACACTAACAGTTCTGTAGAAGGTTTTGGACGGACGACTAATACGAACTGATAGTGTGTGGCCGCTCGACGATTCCGTTCAGCGCCGACAGATATCGGCCGGACAGTTAATAGCCTTGCGCGCGATTGAACACACATTAGCAGGTAATCGGCCGGTGGCCTGTCGACCGACGTCTTGTATCAGTTGCAGGCCGACAGTTTTAATATTTTCGACTTGTTTAATTTTACCGTCAAAATGGACAACAAACTTCAATTTGAGTCTACGTTTATTGAGCTAAATAGAAGTTTCCCATGTTTATGGCTGGTGAAAGATGGTTGTTTTCACAAAATAAACGATTGAAGGATGATGATTACAACAAATTGTTAGCATATTATCAAACTACAATACCTTCGGCTACAATTGACAATGTGAAAAGAAAAATTAATAATCTTAAAAGTACATTCAGAAAAGATTGATAGTACTATTTTATGAAAATCGCTAAATACACTTTTTGGCAGGTAGTTATCTAGAGGGATAAACCTATATATCTCATGTCTATCTACAATTTAGACGCGAAACCTAAAAGATAGACATGCTATCGTGGACTTTTTTTTTAACGGAACAATTTTGTAATAGGTTCACATTTTTTTACGTAACTTTAACAGATTACGCAACAGTAAGCAATGGAAGCTCTCAAAAGAAATAAATTTTCAACTTTTGAAACATTTACTTTTATTGCTGCTCCGCTTCTATTCGTCTTAGCGTTATGTCATACAGCATATTGCCATCATCAATAAATTAACTATCGAACTGTAAAATAGTTTTTGAAATCCAACCGTAAAATAACACAGGCCTGCAAAATGAGGGTCATAACTTCCTCTCTGGAATTTGATAGCTGATTCTAGGGTATTTTGGTGCGCTGATTACGAATATGTACTTAGTTTTTCTGCATCACCTCCAGATTTTTCAAAAAAGATACAGAAAGAAATTAGAAAAAAAGAACCAAGTTTTCTCATAAAAAAAATATATTTAAAAAAGTACATTACTTTTAACTTTAAAAATGACTAAAATATAATAACAACTTGTTACTAGTCTAAATTACATGTAAATTTTATTTGTTGAACCTGGTCCTTTTTTCCTGGAACCTTCGGTTGTGCGATTTTCGGTTAAAATTCCAGTTTGGATCGTCGCGCTTCAATAACCAACAATAGTCCGCCATCATGCTAGTATTCCATGTTCCTTGATACCAGACTTCAAGCTCTTTCAAATCTCGGTAAAATCTTTCGCCTTGTTCTTCGCCAACGGCTCCTAGATTTTCTGGGAAGTAATCAATGTGCGAATTTAGGAAATGAAGTTTAGTGCTCGTTTATGTCCCTTTCATTATTAAAATTGCATCCAGTTATGTCACAACAACAACAGTAGCAATCTTTATCATGGTTGTTAGCCTCTCTTCGTAGCATAGGCGAAACGATTTTGAAGCTATTTTTCTGTCCTTTTGACCACTGGCGAAGTTCTAATATACAAGTCGTACAAAGTTTATGAGGTGTCCAAGTTTTGTCTTTGGTTAATTAAAACGTCTCCATATTAACTTTTGTAAATATTTTTCAGAAAGTCAGTAATGCTGTTTCGTTGTTTAACACCATCAAAATTTCCGCAAATATTACAAAACAAAAACAATTTGGAGAATTTAAACATCTTCGCGATGACATTTTAAAGTTCATGTTGCAAGATGCGCACTTCAACTGTTAATTTTCTAAATAAGTGCGGGTACTTAATAAAAAAAAGCCTTTTGGATTATCTTTATTACACCCTTTTTTAATAATATTTACAACAATTAGGTAATATTACTACTAGGTAATATTTTTTATAATTTTATTACTAAATTAAGTCAAAATTACTCGTTTTCAACATGGTTAATGCGGATTACTTTTACTTTTTATGTAGTAATCATCAAATTACTGATTTGCATTAATTTCTATGTCCCCTTACACGAATTAAATGCAATAAAAATTAAGCTGAAGTATTTTAATGACGTTTTATAAATTTCTAAAGGTAGACGCTCAGACATTTTGGAGCTAAATCCTAAATATTCAATATCAAAAAATCCTGACGTGATGGATTTTTTTTATTATTTTTCTCGTAATCAGCTCATCAGAAACTATAGAAAATGTTACTCAGATTTCAAAGAGGAAAACCATTGCAGACCTGTGTAATTTTTGAAATACAACCACTAGTCTCTGAGATCCTAGCGTTTAAACAAACAAACTCTTCAGCTTTAATTTAATTTAATTAAACATTGGATTATATGCACTATCAAAGTGCCAAAATATGCCTGCTAATATGCACTAAAAAAGGCGAAATATGCACAAAATATGCACTATCAAAAACCGTTTATTAAGAGAATTTTCGTTTTTTTTTTACATTATTTTGATAGTTTTTTTGATGAAAGTTTTTCAAAACCCAAATATCAAAGAATTTAGGCTTTTTTCACATTGTGTTATAATTTTTTTTGATGAAGTTTATATTGTGTAAGGCGCGTGAGTGAAGCAGCGAGTGCCACACGCTGCATCCCGTCAGCTATTAGCAACAAATCAACTGCGAGTAGTGCGAGTCAACACTTAGCAGCTTGAAAAAATATCGCTTAAGTGACGAAAAAACCCTTGTACAAATTCTAAAGAGATTTTTTCTTCAATATACTGCGAAAGGTTTCCACATGTGGAACAAAACAATAGAATCTCCGAGCACACCTTTTTTTTTTACACAATTCCCGATGTCAACTTACATTTTACGACCAAAATAAGCACTATCAATGAAAATGTATCAAAATATGCAATAACGCTATAAAAATGGAATTATATGCAAGTGCATATGCAAACATGCAAATGCATATAATCCGATGTCTATTGATAATAATAATATTAGTATGCATGCGAAAGTTTTTGAGGATGTGTAGATGTTAGAATTTTTGTCACTCTTTCACGCTCTAATTTAAGCGCAGCAGGGGTCTTCTACCCGAAACCATAAACCCGATTGTAAAACTGTAAACATCTCAATTCAAAAAAAAACCTACAAAATAAATGTTAATGTCGAACACATATTAACGTTTCGAGTTAGACCAGTGCACAAGCATTTGAAATCGATAAAAAAAGAAAGAAATTAGTAGTAGAATGAAACCCATTGCAAAAGGAAGAGAATGTATCAAAAATTCAGGAAAATAATTTACGGGCAATCTAATAACAAGAAGCCGTGAGACGGTCTCACCCGACTGCCCATCTAACGTTTATTGTGAAAGTGACAGTTCAATCCAATTGACGTTGTCATTTTTGTTTTATTTCAAACTTTGTACAGATGATCCACGTGACCTAGTGACGTAATTTAATGCAACAGAGTCACAGACTACAGGCAAAAGTCTCGCCATAAACCCCTCTGCAATCTATTTTATAGAGAGGGGCTAAAGGGGGTTTGAAGCGTGAAAAGGGGGTTGTCTCGTTTTCCGGCAAAACTACAAGTCCTGTCCAAAAACGTTTAACGACAATGTTGTGGGTAATAAAAAAATCTATTATCTAGGTACAACTTTCTTTTACTTTTTTGACATTATCTCAAAAGTATTGCAGAAAACCAAGATTTTGGTTGTTATGGCGTATAAACCTCTGCCGTATCAGACCTATCTACGTTATCTTAAAAATCATAGTTTTGAAAAATCGCATCCTAAAGATTTTTTCAGATATTTGCGTTTTTATAAAAATTTAATGCAAACAATTATAAGATTTTTTAAAAACGTAACATATTTTAATGTAATGGATATCGGGATGTAGATTTTTAAAAAATTGTATCTAGCTATATTTATTACTAGCTGACCCGCGCAATTTCGTTTGCGCCACTTAAGAGAGAGTATTACCTGTTCCCGTCGCATTTACTCCCGTCGCATTTACTCCCGTCGCGTTGCGTTTACTCCTGTAGCGTCTCGTCGTTAATATTCAATACTACGTGAGAGACAGAGAGGGAGAGAGAGAGAGAAAGGTTTCTCGTCGCGTGTATTACCGTCGCATTGTTTTTAAAATCAATTTCGTTTAAGAAAGAGGTATCCCGTGGCATTATTGTAGAAAAAAAATGATTGCCATTAAAATGGTTATTGTGCACCAACCCAAAGATAGACATAATAATATGCTATCGCGCAATTTTTTTAGAATTTTTTTAGGAGAAACAATTTTGTAAACTACGATTATTAATTCATTAACTAAAACCTTTAATGCAGTCCACGGCTGGACGTAGGCCTCTGCCAATTTACGCCACAACCGACGGACCTGAGCCTACTGCATCCAGCCCTTCCCTTTGATCTTTTCCAAGTCGTTGGTTCATCTGACGGAGCGTCGTCCTCCGTCGTCCGGAACTAGTTTACTCCATTGGCCATCGGTTCTTCTACAGATGTGGCCAGCCCATTACCGCTATAATAATCGTCGAAATAGCTCTGAGAACTATCTTCGTCGACCACTCTTGTTCTCTTACGTAGGTATAGCACCGTTTCGGATTCTATCCCTCGGAGAGACTTCGAGCATAGCTCGCTCTACGGGGCGTTTCGCAACTTTAAAGACTAATCCCACCGTAAGTGTCCACGTCTCGACAACGTATCTAAGTCATAACTAGTAGATCGCACTGATTGTAGACTGTCTTCAGGCACTGCGGTATAGGCTAATAGAAAACACGATACAGTTTGCTGCCCAGCCCAAGCGGATGTCTCTGGTTATTACCCTTTCCAGGTTTTTTCAGCTTTCCATATTTTTCGTATTTGGGGTGACGATGCGCATTTGTGTTTCAATATTTTAGAGATAACGGAAGTCTAATTTTGCCAAGAGACGTATAGAATTTATAACAACGATTTTGCGATCGCTACAAGAGTAGATTTGTAGGGAACTGATTCAGCTTAACTCATTTTATAAGATGTGAAAAGCAAATATTTTTTTGGGACATTGGGTACATCAAATCCAAATTAAGCTATGCTTTCAATCACACAATACTAATTTGAATTGTATTGTAATAAAGGATTTCATTAGAAACTAAATGTTTGCATTCAATGGAAAGGAACATTTAATCGGCCAAACCATCTACGTATAAATAACATTAGGAAGGCAAATTATTAGACTGAAGAACAGTAACTAATTAAACATGCACGACAGCGGCTCGCCAGGGTCGATCAATTCGCGTTTCGAGAATCCACCTAGTATTAATTTGTGAATCGTAGTTTGTACTACATGTCATACCTACTACAGTTACGAACTTGTCTCAATCGCTTAAATTATTCTACGACATTATACCGTATTATAACCTATCACGTTTCCTCCTACGGCGTAATAATATCAATTTATTGTACATTGAATCTATTCAGTTATCGTCTAGCACGCGAGCTCCGAAGATTACGTAAAAACAAGCTACGGAGTGACCTAAATAAAACAGAAAGCTTAGTAAGCTTAGTTTTCTGGTTAAATACCATAATTTCCATTGTGATTTCTCTTTGGACTCGATCCAAAAACACTGAAAGTCTGAAAAACTTATCGTAATGTTTCAAAGCGCGATGCATAGATAGAATTGTAGACCCGACCACAAAGACATGTTATTGAATAATGACATTGTTCTTTATGCATTGGTGTATGTAAACACTAAGTTCGCGACGCACACATTTGCAATATTAAACACTATATTGTACGTTAGTGTGTCCGTATATTCGCCGATAAGTACACATAAGAGCGTCGCGTTAGCCGTGCGATTTCTCTTCTATTGATTTTAGATTTAAATAGTTCACTTTATAATCACCTTGAACTTTATGGCTGGTAAGTTACGTTCCTTTGGTATTTTTTTATTTTGTTAAACAGTTATACCGCATGCCAATGTAATGTGCATACATAATTAGTTTACACGGCTATCTGTTATCACAATCGTAATATGCCTTGAACAAATGTTTACTTATACCGAATAGCGTTGGTGACGCGATTTTATCTCGGCACAATAAGTACAGGAAAACTATTTTTATTTCGTATTATGAATTCTGTAGTTGTTTACGTTGAGAGCTCGGCAGATTGCTTGCCACCTAAGTAAGACATCGACTTAATCGGCCAGTAGGTTTGTCTCGATATGTACTTTATCTTATCATAGCTTGCACTAAATATATGACAAGTTTGTCAGTTCTGATATGGGAGCTGACGACATGGATAGTGAGTTGAGATTCCACTTGATTTAACGTTTTCTAATGGCTACTCATAAAACTGTTGTACTTTTGCATATATTAATTGTTATGACTTGCAATAGTTGCGTATCTATCTATATCTAATATTTTTAAGTTAAAATACAGCTAGTTATACCGCTAGATTATTTTATGTTCAATTGCAAACCTAACGCACATTGATTCCTTCCTATTTTTTTTTACATTGATTCTGTTATCCAAGTACAAAATTCGTCGTCGTATCGTTATCTCCATGTTTTTATTTCATTTACATAACATTGTCTAAATTTAAATGTTCTGTGATGATGTTACCAATACCTATTAAACTATCAAAACACGTTTTCTTCTATAACGTTGATGATTGATTCACCAAACATCGTAGTAATTAGAATAATAGTTACATTTGTTAAGTCCTTGCGTGGTTTAATATTCGAAGAATTTATATGCTATTTTTATCTGGCTAGTAGATTGATTTTATAATTGATTACGTCATGTTCACGCGGAGTTTCAGGCAACAAAACGTGCCTATCGTACCTACCTATAAACTCAACTGAACGGTACTCACTGAATGACACAGCATGCGACTTCTTACGCGAATAATAGAAAATCAACTCTTTTCTTGTATCGTTCTACTTGTAAACTGCATAGTTTTGAGTAGTAATTGCTGCTAATTACTTGCTTATAGTACTATGCTACACTTACGGAATATTTATAGCACAAGGTAGTATTGATCGGCATGTCCGTCGCTCGCTGTGTCGACATTGAAGACAATTTCATCATCATCTGTTATACATTCTGGTTCTAGATTGTATCTTATGTGCGGATTCAGTAATACACTTTCACATGCGAGTTTTTTGTAAAAACTTCTGGATTTGATTGACTTGAGTAGAGTACGCTAAGGTTGACTTCTACGAGTTTCACTCTCGCTTCATAAATTTGTTTTGTCTATTTCCATCTCTCCACGTGCCCTAACCATCGGAGCATCCATCTCGCTCTGGTTACTGATGTTTCTAAATAGAGCTGAATAAGGTCTATCCATACACATCAGTGCCGTGTCGGGGACATGACCGTGGCCTGACCGGGCTTCCGAGTCTCGACAGGGACTTTTGGATCACACCTGTCAGCGACGCGATAGTGCTGTGTGGAGGATTCCCCTATCTATTCCATTATGTTGCTGCCAAGTATAGCAGCCTCAATATATAACGGGGAAGCTATACACAATTGCTTTAATAGTTAAGCTTTTGCAACTGCTCTAGTTTTGATTTTTATTATACTTACAATCCATGTATCTCAGTTTAGATAAACAATCGTACAATGCGCCGTATAAGCGTATAGTCTATCAATATTCTATAACGAAACCAACTTACGAACAAAGAAATAAACAAACGGTTAGGGAAAAAAGCAACACAGAAAAATACATTTTATCCAAAAACCTGATACAATATATCAATTAATAGGAACCTATACCTATTGATCCGCCCTCGTATAATATTATGCTCGTTATACTTATTTGGCATGCATCGATACCAAACATTAACCTTCTTTATGTATTTTTTCTAGTACCACTAGCAGGCAGCGTAAAGGGTAGGCAGGGCAAGCGCCGCCCTGCTGTAGGCAGCACAGCCGACGCGGGTGTTTCTGTTGGGAAGAAAGGCCGTACTGCAGATCTGGGAACATTGAAACTACCATCGCATGGCTACCCAACTGAGCATCCGTTCAATAAAGATGGATACCGATATATACTCGCTGAACCTGACCCCCATGCGCCTTTTAGACAGGTTGGTTTACCTTCTTTTACGTAAGATACACCCGAATTTCTCTCCTTAGAATCTCTCGTACCTGTCTGATCTCTTCTTGAATCTTTGCTTTTTTATTCTGAAGTGTAGGTACATTTATTTTTTATTCCCTGTTTAACAGATATTTCAAAAAACAGTTCATCATCAAAAAATTTTGGATTAAATTTTAGTAACAATACTAGTTTTAGGTCTCACAACTGTGGAACCAGACAATATCATAACAATCGCTGTTTTAAAAATATCGTAGTTGACAATAAAGTCATACTCCAATATAAAATGATCTCTGAGACTACTGCGCAGTATTTGAAACGATTTCACTGCTACTTGATTTCCTGAAGTTGATTACGTACTGAAGACATTGATGAGACATAAACATTAGGGTGGAGCGATTGGAGTGGACTGCCTCTGTGGCGCAGTTGGTAGTGATACCGCCTGCGGCGCTGGAGGTCGTGGGTGCGATTCCCAACGGAGACAAATATTTGTGTGACCCATAAATGTTTGTCTCAAGAGTCTGGGTGTTTCTATGTATAATATGTATGTATTTAAAAAGTATATAAGTATTAATATCTGTGGACTGATACCCATAACACAAGCAGGTTATTCCTAACTTACTTTGGGATCAGATAGCGTTGTGTGAAAATGTCCATGAATATTTATTTATTTATAATGTATGAAGAAAAAAATATTTTTCTTTTTCTCAACGGCATAGCGATAAAAAGTTGCCTTTCAATTAATAAAACAACCATAAAAAATTTCATCCACCTGTAATGATTGACAGAGATGAATTTCGAGGTGCCCCAACACAGTTGAAAATTAGAAAGGAAAAGTGTTTTTATAATAATCATTTTATCATCACATTAGCCGATTTGGCATCCACTGCTGGGTCCATGCCTCCCCCGAGGACCGCCACAACGTTCGATCTGGTGCTACCCACATCTAGAAGGCTCCCGCCACCTTTATTAGGTCATCTGTCTACCTTGGAGGTCTTCTTACTCTGCGTTTCTGGTACTTTGACGCCATTCTAGCACTTTTCGATCGGCCGCCCTTTGCCACTTAAATCGGGCAATTCTTATGACTATATTGATAACTCAGGAATTTTAATGATGAAATGATGAAAATGAAACAGGATTGTGAATTCATAAACTTGTGCTGACACAAGCTTATGAATTCACAATCCTGTGTCCCTGAGGACACTCTTGTTAGAGTATTCTCGATGTCAGACGCAAGTTGTTCCACTGCGCACCGAGGAATATTAGGTCGGAACGTGTAAAATTGTCATCCGTACTGTTACTGCATAATAATGTATGTGGGCAATAGACAGCATATTATTTTTTGATTAGCAGCAAAAACAGAGTGGGTGACAATATCGAGCTTTGTGGGGCTCCAGCGTTTATGGCGTACGTATATAGCCAGTACAGCTGCTGTTGACGACGGCCCTGATGCTTCTACCGGCCATAAAGCCATCTTAATGGGTTGTCCAGGTTCCATATTAGCCAAATCAAAAGTAAATATTCCAGTGTTGATAGTAAATACATCGTAAAGGTATTTTTGGGTGGTACCCAACTCATTTCTAGTAATTTCAGGGAACGATGTAGATCACATTAATCACATGCACAAAATAAAGTACATGATCTTCTATGAACCGTTTTCTATAAAATTTCCTTTCTTTCTTAATAATAAATAATGAATAAGAACCAAAGTTTCCAAAACCAAAGAAGTCCTTTTCCCCATCAAAATACAAACCGCGAAGGATTTGATTGCGCTCTGCTTATTGTATAGTTAATCCGACTTTAGTTCTCTCACACCGCAACTTTAAACGATCAATGACACCACTTGGATCGTTTGATGTAGTTATGCCACATATTTTAAGACAGAAGAAGCTATAATGGCAGTGGCTCTGCCAGATCCAGTACGATTACAGGCTAGGAATTCCTCAGGATGTCATTCAGCTTTCATAATTTTTTCGGATTTCGTGGGTATTTTCATAAAATATTCAAAACATAATGAAGACGGGGGCACCTCTAAACATAACATGAGCTTACTGATTTTTCATCAGTTTAATAATCACATGAAACTGCAACTTTTTACAGGTATGCTGAAGCAATAATAAAAATAAAATTAAAATCGCTCCACCCTAATAAACATATCGGTGAACTCCCCAGGAATTCGACGAGAGTAACGAGTGGAGTGGTAAGCCAATCCCGGGATGGTTGTACCGCTCGCTATGTCCGGGCGGCGTGCTGCTCGCGTTGCATGACCGCGCGCCTCAGCTCAAGGTCTCCGAGGACCGGCTAGCTGTCACCGGAGACAGGGGGTTTTGCATGATCCGAGCTACTCATGGTGAGTTCTGTAGCATTCTATACTGTTTTTTTTCTGTTTATTTAGTACTATCGGACGTCACGCGGGTTTACTCGTATAACTCCCGTTCCCATGGGAATAAAATATAGCCCATGTCACTCAGGGTGAATGTAGCTTTCCAATGGTGAAAGAATTTTTGAAATCGGCTTAGTAGTTTTTGAGTTCATTCATTACAAACATACACGCATACACAAAAATACAAAATTTTCCTCTATAAAATATTTGTGTAGATTTCTTTGTATTTTACTGGTCTATGTCTCTGTGCCATTGCAACAGGCTTACACCAATCTTTCAATATCTTTGCTAGGAGAGTAGGATGAAGGTTTTGATATATGTGTGTGTTTTTGCAGGTGTTTACCTTGGCAGCTGGTACTGGGAGGTGTGCATAGAGGAGATGCCGGAGGGCTCGCACGTGCGCCTGGGCTGGGGCCGGCGCTACGGCAACCTGCAGGCGCCGCTCGGCTACGACAAGTTCGGCTACTCGTGGCGCAGCCGGAAGGGTACTAGGTAACTGTGCAGTGTGGGTGCAGGCGTGTACAACTACACAGCTGGTACTGCGAGGTGTGCATGGAGGAGATGCCGGAGGGCTCGCACGTGCGCCTGGGCTGGGGCCGGCGCTACGGCAACCTGCAGGCGCCGCTCGGCTACGACAAGTTCGGCTACTCGTGGCGCAGCCGGAAGGGTACTAGGTAACTGTGCAGTGTGGGTACAGGCATGTACAGCTAGTTGAGGCAGCAGTGGTAACCGTAGCTCTACTGGGAGCCCTGGGGTATCCTTCCAAGGGCTTACCCGGGGTTCCCCAACCTGGGTCCGTAAGGTAGGACACGTGTGGTTTTTAGTCGGTAGGAGTCCGGCATTGTATCCCTGTAGGATTTTCCTCACGCCAAAAAAAAAGGCTTGTATAGTTACACAGCTGATACATTTTGTTGCTTATATTTTTCATATTTTAACATTGTGAAAGTTATAGTTAAGCTAAAACAATTTTGTTTAAGAGGTGATATTAGTCTCCCGGATAAAAAATCCGTCTCTTTAATATGTTTAGTAAAACACGTAAGTGTAAAATGGTGGTTATATCGCAGGTTTCACGACTCTCGAGGCAAGTCCTACAGCAAGCCCTTCGGTGAGGGCGACACGCTCGGCTTTCTCGTTATTTTGCCGGAAAGTGCCACGACCAAATATACTCCCAACACGTACAAAGACAGGGTAAGCATAATCTATCCTACTTTCTACTAATATTATTAATAGGAAAGTTTGTGAAGATGTTTGTATGTTTGGATGTTTGTTACTCAATCACGCTCCAACGGCTCAACGGATTGGGTTGAAATTTGGCACAAATAAAATAAAAATAAAAAATAAAATAAAATTTATTCCCTTTGAAATTTAAAAAAAAAAAATTTAGGTTTGTCAAAATTTTTGTGACTCTACCGGGGGTTCGGAAATGCTACAGACTGAGAAGAACACCCCAAGAAACTCAGTCCGGTCCCTCTTAATTCATCTTAGTATCTAATACAGTTTTTTTTTTAAATGTAGAAAGGAGCAATTCGTGTCACTGCCAGGCAGCATTGTCTTCTAGAAAGTCTTTAATGCTATAATAAGCTTTCTGGCACAATTTAAGTTTTATTAGTTTTTTAAATTTATTAATTGACAAACCTGTTACGGCTGTCGGCAATGTATTGTATATTCGAATACAATTGCCCGCAAAAGAATTGCTTATTTTATTAAGCCTAAATCTACCTAGATTTACCTACTTACAGCCAATTTATTCTTATTTCTTAAGTTTAGGTTATGGATATCACTATTTTTAATAAATTTACTGTTATTTTTATGAGTATATAATAAGTTTTCATATATGTACTGTGAATACACAGTAAGGATGTTGATATCCTTAAACTTTTCTCTTAATGACTCCCGAAACCCCATACCATAGATAGCCCGGACAGCCCTCTTCTGCAACACAAAGATACATTCGATGTCGGCAGCGTTACCCCATAATAGTATGCCATAGGTCATGCATGACACTGTGGAAATAGCTAAAGTAGACAAGACGCGCTGTTCTAATGTCTGTCAGTTGTCGGATCTTTTTAACGGCATAGGCTGCAGAGCTCAGTCTGCCCGAGACTCTCTCGATATGAGGCCCCCACTGCAAGTTGGAGTCTAACTTTATGCCCAGAAAGATAGTTTCATCGACCAATTCCACTTGATCATCCCTAATCCCAATACTGGTGTTAACGAGCCTAACATTTGGCAAGGTGAATCTAATACATTTTGTTTTAGTTTCATTTAACAATAAATTATTTGCGTTAAACCAGTGGACTACCCTAGAGAGGGCATTGTTTACTTCGTCAAGATCGCGTTGTCCACGTTCAACTTTAAATATTAAAGATGTGTCATCAGCAAACAAAACTACCTCATGATTGTCTCCTATAAGGTGAGGGAGATCATTAATGTACACTAAAAATAGAAAAGGTCCCAGAATTGAACCCTGAGGCACCCCCATTGTTACAGCAGAACCATGTGACTGTTTACCATTTATAACTACTCTCTGTACTCTATCTCTTAGGTAAGAACTAATTAAATCCAAGGCCGTCCCCTGGATCCCATAACGATCAAGTTTTTGAATTAAAGTCTGATGCTGGACGCAATCAAAGGCCTTAGATAAGTCGCAGAATACACCATAAGCATCATACGACTCCTCCCAGGCCTCATATATGTATACACTCTAATAATTTGATTCCAGCATCCGTGGTAGACCGACCGCGCGTGAAACCGAATTGTTTAGTATGGAATGGTTTATTTGTATTAAAATGATTTAGCATTTGATTAAGCATTACCTTTTCAAAGTTTTTACTAAACGTGGGTAGTACAGAAATAGGACGAAAATTGGACGGATCCGAGGTGCTACCCGATTTAAACAGAGGAGTTATTTTACTAAACTTCATTAACCTTCGGTCAGTCGCGCCATTTTACTTAACGAGGTTTGTCGCGTGGGGTTCTTGAGAACCTCAATGAAAAATAGCATGTAAAATAGGAAATTATAAGTATTTCATATAATTTATCATTACATTATTACGTGTTTGTCAAACTACAAGGAAACAATGATAAATGATTAAGCAATTTGTATTTAATTACTTATTAAACTTATAATCTAAAAGTAGGAGCCTATATTTCTCACTCTGAGAACACTTTTACAAAAAATTAATAAAATAAAGAAATCTACTCCGTAATTATTTACTTTATACTTTTTTGGCATCATATAGAAATAATCAACTTTGTAACATATAATATACAAGTAATAAATAAAAAAATCGTAACTTTACGAAATAGTATGCTCGTCGCGTGGGGTCTTTGAGAGCCCTTGCGTTCAAAACAGGTCCGTATCACACGGCGCTTACGAGCGAATTGAAGTTAGCCACCTTCCGCGCCAACTACAATCTAACTTAGGAGGGTACATAAACTATTGCACGGCTACAATAGATTTAAATAAGAAAATTTTGCATTTTTGTAATGTTCGGGCTTTCAAAGACCCCACGCGACGGACCGAAGGTTAAGTCAGGAAACACACCACTATCAACACAATTATTTAATATTATTGATAATTCAGGGGCAACCATTTCAATTAACGAATTAACTAAATGTACAGAAATTCCCCAGAGGACAGCCGTTTTCTTAATATTTAAAGATTTAAAAGTTTTTATGATAGTGTGTATACTAATTTTAGTGAATTTGAATATTTCATTACAGCAAGGAACATTTGCTTTTAACAAGGATTCTGCTATTGGGGTAGAAGAACCTAGGGTTCTAGTCAAATCTACTGGTATTCGAGAGAAAAAATGTTCAAATTCGTTAGCGACTTCAGCATCTGTTGTAATCGTCTCATCTCATAATGTCCTTTTCTCGAAATGTCCTTTCTCATAATGTCCTTTTCTCGAAATGTCCATTCTCATAATGTCCTTTCGCACATTGTCCTTTTCTTGAAATGTCCTTTTCTCGAAATGTTCTTTTCTCAAAATGTCCTTTTCTCGAAATGTTCTTTTCTCAAAATGTCTTTTTCTCGAAATGTCCTTTTCTCGAAATGTCCTTTTCTCAAAATGTCCCTTTCTCAAAATATGTACACTACAGGATTAAAAGGCTAAGGCGAGAGCGGAGCTTCCGCATTAGCCTTCGTGGTTATTTTTTTATAACCACCTAAGTTTTAATTTAGGTGGTTTTAAAAAATAACATCAAATTTAGCAAGTGACTGGTGGTAACTTGGTGGTTATAAAAAAAAATAACCACGAAGGCTAATGCGGAAGCTCCGCTACGCTCCGCTCCCGCCTTACCTAACCTATCCAAGTCGGATTGAGCGGGGTTAATCCTGTAGTGTACATATTTTGAGAAAGGGGCATTTTGAGAAAAGGACATTTTGAGAAAAGGACATTTTGAGAAAAGAACATTTCGAGAAAAGGACGTTTCAAGAAAAGGACAATCTGCGAAAGGACATTATGAGAATGGACATTTCGAGAAAAGGACATTATGAGAATGGACATTTCGAGAAAAGGACATTATGAGAAAGGACATTTCGAGAAAAGGACATTATGAGATGAGACCGTTGTAATGATGTTACCATTAAATGGTAACATCATTACAACAAAATAATTAGTAATAAGTAAATTTTACTTTAAGTTTTAAATTATTATCATTTGATTTTGCTTGGCCTCTTTCTGCGTTAATTATTTTCCAAGTAGATTTAACTTTGTCTACACTATTGATAATTTTATTACTTATTATATAAAAATAAGTCGGGTTTTCCTTCCTGACGCTATAACTCCAGAACGCACGAACCGATTTCCACGGTTTTGCATTCGTTGGAAAGGTCTCGGGCTCCGTGAGGTTTATAGCAAAGAAAATTCAGCAAAATTTTACATACAGCGCCATCGCGGGCGAAGCTGCGGGCATCAGCTAACTAGCTTACTTATATACTTTCTTTTGGCCGCTAAGCAGTCTGCTTTAAACTTTTTTGAATAAGTTTTAACATAATTTAGAAATTCATCTGTTCTGTTAAGCTGTCTTTCTGAGTATAGTTCATACAGTTTTTGTCTACTTTTATGTATATCCTCAGTGGCCCATTCACTGAAGGCGAGAGGCAGAGATAGCTTATAGTCTGGAATAACACATAGGCTACTTTCATCTCGGGAATATGTTTCCACGGTAAGCGGGAACGGGTATCGAATTCTACGCGGATGTAGCTAGGAACATCATCTATTTTACTATAGGTACAGGTGAATTTTTCAAAAGGGATTGGATCGCCAAATCCGAAACTATAAGGAATAGCGAAAAATGCTCAAAGGTGTCACGAGCCCGATTTTGATGAAACTTAAAACCTCATCATTAGATTTTTGAAAAACCGATAATCCTAGCTGGGGATCGACCCATTGATTTTGAAAAAAAATACACACCCTATATTATTGCACCGTAGGATAGTGTTGCTATAAAGGATCTTATTCTGGGAAATAGTGACATACGGCAAACTTAAGGAAAGTGCTCATCTTTAACAAAATACAATTTATTTTTCTTACGTTAACTGATAAATTGTTTAAAATGTAGACCATTGTTTTCAATACATAGATGGATTCGAGACTTCAAGGATCGTACTGCATTCAATATTATTGATTTTGTTTAGAATATTCTCCAAATAATCATTCTGAGCATAATTTAGAACACGGAATAGTTTCTATCTATTGTGGGATTTCGAACGAAACAAATTATGATACAAAATTTAGGTACATGAAATATGAATTCTATTAAAATTCTACACTTTCCTTAAATTTGCCGTATATCATTACTTCGCAGAATTTGATCCTTATCAGCGACACCATCGTTTGGTGTATAAAGGGTGTGTTTTTTTTGTCAAAATCAATGGGTTCAATTCCCAGCTAGGATTATCGGTTTTTCAAAAATCTAATGATGAGGTTTTAAGTTTTATCAAAATCGGGCTCGTGACTCCTTTGAGCATTTTTAGCTATTCCTTATAGTTTCGGATTTGGCCAACCAAGCCCTTTTCAAAAATTCACCTGTACCTATAGTAAAATAGATGATGTTCCTAGCTACATCCGCGTAGAATTCGATACCCGTTCCCGCTTACCGTGGAAACATATTCCCGAGATGAAAGTAGCCTATGTGTTATTCCAGACTATAAGCTATCTCTGCCTCTCGCCTTCAGTGAATGGGCCACTGAGGATATACATAAAAGTAGACAAAAA
Organism: Miltochrista miniata; assembly: GCA_933228765.1. Taxonomy (NCBI): domain Eukaryota; kingdom Metazoa; phylum Arthropoda; class Insecta; order Lepidoptera; family Erebidae; genus Miltochrista; species Miltochrista miniata. Next base: position 5,866,545 of record OW121758.1, read on the forward strand.
CTGTATGAACTATACTCAGAAAGACAGCTTAACAGAACAGATGAATTTCTAAATTATGTTAAAACTTATTCAAAAAAGTTTAAACAGACTGCTTAGCGGCCAAAAGAAAGTATATAAGTAAGCTAGTTAGCTGATGCCCGCAGCTTCTAACTCTATTAAGGGACCAGGGACTGCTCGCTATCAAAGAAGCAGGCCCAGGAAGGCTGCGTGACGTGAACTTCACGCCCCAAGAAGCGGGAGAACACCCGATCCAACCCCCAAACTAGCGGGAGAATACCCGAACTACCCCCAAACTCGTGGGATAACACTTTAACCAAACCCTAAAGCCCTCAACTAACGGAAAAGCACCCGAACCAACCCCTAAATTCGCAGGATAGCACCTGAACCAACCGCTAAACTCGCTGAATAGTACCCATACCAACCTCCAAACTAGCAGGATAGCTTCCGAACTAAACCCAAACTCGCAGGATAGCACCCGAACCAACCCCCCAAAGTCGCTGAATAGTTCCCCTACCAACCCCAAACTTGCAGAATAACACCCGAACCAACCCCCAAACTTGCGAAATAACACCCGAACCAACCCCAAACTGGCAGGATAGCACCCGTACCAACCCCCAAACTGGCAGAATAACACCCGAACCAACCCCCAAACTGGCAGGATCGCACCCGAACCAACCCCCAAACTGGCAGAATAACACCCGAACCAACCCCCAAACTGGCAGGATAGCACCCGTACCAACCCCCAAACTGGCAGAATAACACCCGAACCAACCCCCAAACTGGCAGGATCGCACCCGAACCAACCCCCAAACTGGCAGGATCGCACCCGAACCAACCCCCAAACTGGCAGAATAACACCCGAACCAACCCCCAAACTGGCAGGATCGCACCCGAATCAATCCCTAAACTGGCAGAATAACACCCGAACCAACCCCCAAACTGGCAGGATAGCACCCGCACCAACCCTAAACTGGCAGAATAACACCCGAACCAACCCTCAAACTCGCAGGATAGCACCCGAACCGGACCCCAAACTCTTGAAACAGTACCCATACCAACTCCCGAACGATACGGCGAGGCCACAATGTAAAGTAAATACCTTAACATAATTATCACTTACATATCATTTACAATGTTCCAGCCTCTAGTAAAATTCAAGAGCCACCTGTACTACGAAGACAAGGACAACATACAAGAATCTCTGAACAATCTCAAGCCCCTGCCCGGCAGTAAGATATTTTTCTTCAGGAACGGCGAGTGTGAAGGCGAGGCTTATACTGATGTGTATGAAGGCTGCTACTATCCGTCTGTGTCGCTGTTCAGAAATGTGACTGTTAGCGTCAATTTTGGACCCAATTTTAAGTGTCCGCCGTCGACCGAGTATAAATATAGACCGGTGAGTTACTCTTTTTTTTTTTTTCTTAAAATTATTTGTGGACATACATCATCATCTAGTAGAGGGGGGGGGGGGGGGACATTTTTCCACCTTTGAAGTATCTCTTGCGCAAACTATTCACTTTAGAAAAACATATTGATTTGTTTTGTATGTGGGTGTAATTTATCTATAACTAGCTGACCCGCGCAACTTCGTTTGCGTGATAAATGAAGAACCGCTCGACCGATTTTGTGCAAACTTCACATAAACCATCTACTAAATAGTCCGAACAAAGCCTAAACATTTGGTTTGGATAGGTGAGCCCGTTCTTGAGTTATAAAATTACAACGAAAAGTGGCATTGATTTTTATATATTTATTTATTTAAAAATGTGGAAGACTTACAGCTGCATCAACATGAATACAAACAAAACTGATATAAATCTGATAGCCAATTACAAGTCTTCACTTTTAAATAACATTGTAGCTGAAAAATGTGGGTCCACATAATATGGATGTATGGCTAGGCAACATTAACAAGAACAAAAAGAAAATTAAAAATTAAAATAAATGAATACAAAATTTAACAAATATTACCAATACCAATACACAAAATAAACGCAAAGCTACACTCACATACAACATAAATCCCATGCTACACAATAATTAGGTACAGTCTTATTAATAGATTACATCATGCTATAATTAATCAATCATTAATCATTATATTTCGTCGCTTCATTCTTCGATATAATTAACCAGGTAGTCCCTTATTTCTACTAGGCAACATCGCACAATTTTTAAAAGACATGAATATGACTAAAAATTACCGAGCTCCGAGCTACGCATTTGACAGACACTCATTCCTTATTTGTGCGAGGCAACAGTAACACGTGCTCTTCGTAATGCCGAAACGCAGCGTTGAAGAAAAAATTAAGCGTTATCACAAAAAAATAAGGAGATTAGAATCAAAATCAAATAAAAGTTATCGTCGAATAATTTCTTCCGATGAAGATGAGACCCAAATAGAACGTAAGTACCCACTTATATCGTTCATTAAGTGTTGTGCATTATTATAATAACCGGCAGGTATGGATTGACTGTGAGTCAATAAATACCGTTTTTAAATACATCGGGGCTGACTGCGAGTCTTCAACGATGATATTATTATTATATCCTTTTTTACGTAGATCGTAAAATAATGGATATTTAACGCCGGCCTATAAATAGTACAGCTACAGTTTAAATACATCGGGGTTGACTGCGAGTCTCCAACGATGATATACTTTTTTTACGTAATTCGTAAAATAATGAAAAATTCGCCGGCCTGTAGGGATTAACTGCGAGTTAATAACTACATACAAGAATAACTACCCACTTTGGGTATATCATAAGCATTATCGGGGTCCACTGCGAGTGTTCAACGATAATGATTTTATTCGCTAACGTTACCGTGCCACCAAGCACATACCTACCTATTCCATAGGTAGTAATGCTAAATTATTATTTCAGGTCATGAGGACCAGATTACGGAGAACTCAGTTCCTTTGGAAACGGAAATTCCTATTAGTGACGATGTTCATATCAGTAACGATATTCATATCAGTAACGTTAGTCCACCGACGACCACGACACCTGTCGTTAACCCTGAACCGTCGTCATTGGGTGATCCCGATCTCGACCCAGAGCTGTTATTAGCATTAGGCGAATCTACCTCAGAATCGCCAGACTATGGCGAAAAAATTCTGGAAACTCAAGCCAAGCTATGGTTACCGCTTCTAAAGAAGGGTATGGCCAAAGAAAATAAAGACAAATTACTGAGGGAATACATAATTCCAGACAATTGCAGATTGTTGCAAGCACCTAAGCTCAATGCCGAGATCGCAGCAGCCATACCTGACATGGTCAGAAATAGAGACAAGAATACTCTCTCTGCTCAGCAACAACAACTCGGTTCAGGAATTACAGCTATAAATAGGGCTATGGACATTCTCTTGCTAGGCGAAGACAAAATTCAGGCATTAAAACACCTCAGCAATGGTTGTCGTTTACTGACAGATTTACACTGCCAGCTCACACAGTGCCGTACTAAACTCATTACGCCCAGTCTCGATAAGACTTGCTTAAATGTGATACACGACGCGGAAAGAGACGAGAATCTGTTCGGAGCAAAACTTTCCGAAAAAATTAAGGCCGCAAAGGCCATTGAAAGGCAAAGTATACAAATTAAAAAAGTGCCACCGCCGAAACCAACAGCGAGTGCCTCTCAACATTCAAGCCCCTACCGTTATCTCCATCAGGGAAACTGGCAAGCTCCTCCTCGTCTCCCGTCGAACAGGGGGGGGCGGGGAGGGTACCGTCGCCCGGCGCCGGCGCCGAGTTCACGCCGTATCAACCATCAATCTGTTCCCCGCACGAAAGGTGCGCGCTCGAACAAGACCCGTGCAACGACACAGGAATAATTCAGGTACATTCTGGTCGCATAAGCTATTTTTATAATTGTTGGCTTAGGATTACACAGAACCCAGTGGTTCTAGAATGGATCAAAGACGGATATTCGATTCCGTTTTGTAAAGAGGTACAACAAATTGTTGTCCCTGAGAATAGTTTTTCACTTAGTGAAAAACAAGACATGTTGTTAGCCATAAATCAATTATTAGACTTAAAAGCTATATCGCCATGCACACCCACTAGTAACCAGTTCATTTCTAAAATTTTCCTGGCTCCTAAAGCAAATGGTAGTAAACGGTTTATCTTAAATTTAAAACCATTAAATAAATTCATCTCGAAATTGCATTTCAAGATGGAAGACTATCGAACTGCTATGAAACTGATACCCAAAAACGGTTATTTAGCGACTATCGATCTGAAAGAGGCGTACTTACTAGTTCCCATTATAGCGTCAGATCGAAAATATTTACGATTCCAATTCGAATCTCTTTCCGGGGAAAGAACCACCTACGAATTTACAGCTTTACCCTATGGGTTATCTGTAGCACCAAGAGTCTTCACAAAGCTTATAAAAGAAGTACTATCTTATTTAAGAAACCGTGGCTTTAAATCGGTGGGGTACTTGGACGATATACTATGTGTAGGGGATGACTATGCTGAGTGTCTTAAAAATGTAAATGAAACATTGGCATTATTGAAATGCTTAGGTTTCATTGTAAATTTCGAAAAAAGTTCGTTGTACCCACAACAAACTTGTAAATATCTAGGTTTCGTTTATGATACAAAAAACCTAACACTGTCATTACCTATCGAAAAGCGAAACAATATAGCTCAGTTGGTTCGAAAATTTTCAACCTTACCACAGTGCACTATTCGAGATTTAGCTCAACTGATAGGAGTGTTAACATCCTCGTGCCCCGCCGCCAAATATGGCTGGCTGTACACGAAGATTTTAGAAAGATATAAATTCCTTATGTTATCTAAGTATGAAGACTATGAAACTAAGATAAGAATCCCTGCGGGGTTACTAAAAGACCTTGATTGGTGGAATAAGAACATTTTCCTAACATTTAATCATTTGCGTCCCACGCATTCTAAATTTGAAGTTTACACTGACGCCTCCCAAACGGGATGGGGCGCAGTGTGTAATGACAGTCGAGCTAATGGAATGTGGTCTAGTTCTGAACGTGAAAAACACATAAATTACTTAGAACTTTTAGCAGTTTTTCTAGGACTAAAGACTTTCGTTCGGCTAGAAACCAACTGCACTGTATTGCTTCGAGTCGATAATACGACAGCCATAAGCTACGTTAACCGAATGGGCGGAATACAATTTCCCCATTTAAACAACTTGTCTCGGCTTATTTGGCAGTGGTGCGAAGAGCGTAATATTTGGATCGTGGCATCTTACGTCAATACCAAAGATAATTACGCGGATTTTGATTCAAGAATAATAAATCCGGACACGGAATGGGAACTATCCAATAAAGCCTTTGAAATAATTACAAAGCATTTAGGCCATCCCGAAATCGACTTATTCGCTTCTCGCACCAACGCAAAATGCGACAGGTTCATATCTTGGAAACAAGATCCCGATGCGATAGCCGTGGACGCGTTCACTGTTAATTGGCAAAGTTTTTACTTTTACGCATTTCCACCTTTCTCGATTATGTTAAAGTGCGTAAGAAAATTGATTGATGACGAAGCTACCGGTATTGTGGTGTTTCCTTATTGGCCTTCGCAGCCTTGGTTTCCAATGGTTAAAAAGTTAATATGTTCCGAAATACTTTACTTTAATTCAGACAAATATCCCATACAATCTCTTTTCAGAGACCGTCATCCTCTTCGCCAGAAACTTACCCTGGCTGCAGCGAGGCTTTGCGGCAAACCTTCATCAGGCGAGGTTCACCTCCTGATGCATTAAATCTAATGATAGCTTCGTTAGCGGACAGCACTATTAAGCAATACAACGTTACACTAAAGCTTTGGTGGCAGTTTTGCAAAACACACCATATTAACGTGTTCGAACCTCCAAAAACGACAGTTCTGTCATTTTTAAGCCAACAGTTTATGAACGGATGTTCTTACGGCAGTTTGAATAGTCACCGATCTGCATTATCATTATTCCTAGGTGACAATATTGGTTCAGACGAAAGTGTAAAACGTCTGCTAAAAGGTGCATTTAGATTAAAACCGTCAACACCTAAATACTCTAGCACTTGGGATCCACAATTAGTTTTGAATCACGTCTCACAATGGTATCCCAATACCACACTAAACTTGGAAAAGATCACTAAAAAATTAGTTATTCTCCTTGCTCTCTGTACAGCTCATCGCGTACAGACGCTTTGTCTGATTAAACTTGAGAATATCGCTATTTCAACCGATGGCATTAGAATTTCCATAGCTGAAATGATAAAAACTTCCGCTCCTGGACGTGACCAGCCTATTCTGTTCCTACCTCACTTTGAGGAGAACAGTAGTATATGCCCTGCGACAGTTCTCAAAGACTATATTTTTGTTACAAAAAGTAAGAGAACTGCCAGTACGGGTCCATTGTTGTTAACTTATAAAGCGCCACACAAACCAGCTACTACACAATCAATTAGTCGCTGGATAAAGCAGGTGCTAGCAGCAAGCGGTGTCGACACGAGCGTATTCAGCGCGCACAGCACGCGCCACGCCGCCACCTCCGCCGCGCTCTCCCGCGGCCTGTCCGTGGACACTATAAGAAAAACGGCTGGCTGGACCAGCAGATCTAGTACATTTGCAAAGTTCTATAACCGAACGGTAATCAATGAAGCTAATTTTGCTAATTTAGTTTGCTTATCATAGTTATCATTTACCTAGTTAAGGATTATGTTTTTTTTTGTGTTCTCAATATAACCAATAAGATTCTATCAAGAATTTCATTTACCTCAAAACTTTCTATGCTTGCTCTAAAAGTCTACCTGGTTAATTATATCGAAGAATGAAGCGACGAAATATAATAAGTGATCAAACGAACTTCGCAAGTGAAGTTCGATCATTATTATATGATTCGCTTCATTCAAAGATATAATCTCCCTCCCACCCATATACACAAACCTATCCTACGATATGTTCGGTACATAACCCTGAAGAAGCAAGAAAGTCTTGGTATTATTCCTCTTCTCTCTAAAGAATGAGTGTCTGTCAAATGCGTAGCTCGGAGCTCGGTAATTTTTAGTCATATTCATGTCTTTTAAAAATTGTGCGATGTTGCCTAGTAGAAATAAGGGACTACCTGGTTAATTATATCTTTGAATGAAGCGAATCATATAATAATGATCGAACTTCACTTGCGAAGTTCGTTTGATCACTTATTATTAGCCTTTTTCACTATATTTTCCACATGCTCATTAAACATTAGTTCGGAATCGTGCTGCACGCCAAGATCCCGAGTGGAGCTGAATCTACTCAAGGCTTGGCCTAACGTGTAACTCGTGGGGATAGGTAGCCTTTTTCGAGTGTACGTGATCACAGAGCACTTACTGGCATTCAGATCTAGCTCATTATGTATACAGTACCTCTCAAGGTCATAAAGATCAGCTTGGAGTGCCAATGCATCGTCACTTGAGGATATAGTGGTATAAATCTTCATGTCATCAGCAAAACACAACAACTTAGATGAACTAAAGCATGAGTCTATATCACCAACATACACAATAAACAAAAGCGGGCCAATCAGGGAACCTTGAGGTACACCGCTTCGAACAGAAATCCAGCTAGACATGTAATTACTGACCACTGTGGCTTGTGATCTATTTTCTATGTAAGATGCAAACCATCTTAATAGATCCCCACACACCCCGACACCTCCCAGCTTAGAAATTAGACGCCTATGGTCAATACGATCGAATGCTTTACTGTAGTCTGTGTATACTACATCTACTTGGTTACCCCCGTCCATTGCACTGGTAATGTAGTCGTTTAGCAGAACAAGATTTGTAACGGTTGATCGACCCTTTAAAAACCCGTGTTGGTAAGGGCTAAAAGACACACTGACAGCCGAATAAACCTGGTTGTATACTATTCTTTCAAATAATTTAGCTATTATACATAGTTTTGATATAGGTCTATAGTTAGCAATTTCAGTTTTCGATCCTCTCTTATGTACGGGGGTTATAAAGGCCGATTTCCAGATTCTAGGAACCGTACAAAGTGAGAGGGATTTTTTAAAAAGGAGCGTTATCGGCTGGGGTATGGACGTTACACACCTAGTCAAGAACTTCGCTGATATATGATCAGGGCCAGGTCCCTTCGTAGTATCCAGCTTCTTGAGCAGATTAGTTACTTCGTTCACATTAACCTTTATACTTGATATGCTGGAAACCGATTCAGTAGTTCTTGAGCTCGGGTCTGAGGTTAGCAGGTCTGGTGGGGCTGCCGAGCTCAAGTTATTGACGCAAACGCCACCGACGTGGCAGCCGACCCTCGTGCTGCTGAGCTCCTCCATCAGCTCGTTCACGTACAGATTGAACAGCACCGTCGACGTCAACCCGTCCTGCCTAACACCACAGTCGAGCTTATATAATTCCGACAGGGCCTCACCCCATCTGACCTGGTTTTCCTGTGCACCGTACCAAAATTGAAGAAGGTCAGTGACCTTTTCCGGGACTCCAGTACGTCTTAGTTTATTCCATAGAATGGAATAATCTATTGAGTCGAAGGCGCGGCTTATATCCAAAAAACACGCGTACACCGATGTATTTTTAGAAGTATAGTACTTCACAGTATTTTTCAGGGTAAATATTGCCAGGTCTGTGGACAAACCCCTACGGAAACCAAACTGCGCGTTATTTAACGGAATATTAGTTTCATTTAAGTGTGTGTTTAACTATCGTTCAAATACTTTAGAGATTATTGTTGCAAGTGATATAGGTCTGTAGTTTGACGTGGCGGAAACGTCACCGGTTCTATTTTTTACAATTGGAGCTACAATGGTCTTCATTAATTCCCTAGGGAGGTAGCTGTACTCAATACACAAGTTATAAATCTGACTTAACTTTTCATACAACAATTTGCCTCCAAATAATACGTGTTCCACACTGAGACCGTCGTGGCCGGGCGACTTACCCCGCTTCATGTTTCGCACACAAGTAAACAAGTCATCAGCTGTGACATACAAGTGCAGTGACTCACCGAACGCAGCGAGGCGACGTGGGGGAGGGCGCCGGCGGTCCCAGCACAGCTGATTGATTATTATTATTGTTACAACAAGCAGAGGATAGTTGTTTACCTACTTTAAATTTTGATACAAACATGTTTGCAATTTCAATTTGGTTACAACTTCCTTCAATTGATAATGGCATGGAAGTTTTAAGCTTAAGTTTGTTCGTTTCTTTCCAGAAATTACAAAAATCTTTTTTGTGACGATACATAGCTATTATATCGGCTTTAATTTTCTTTTCATTGCGCTGGCACCATCTTAATTTATTTTTGAATTCTCTTTTTGAGTTATACATATCATCATAAATATTACCCTGCAAGGGACAGCCGTGAGAAAGCCAAAGCTGGTATGCTAACCGAGCCTTCCCATGACTCTCACTCACGTGGTAGTTCCAACCAGTTACATATTTTTTGTTTTTAACATTCTTACCTATATACGAGCGCTCCGCGGCCTTTCGCATACAATCTATAACTTGCATATACATCTGATCAATAACCGTTTCTACAGAAAGATATTGGTGGGATAGATGGTCGCCCAAACACGGTAATATGGGCCAATTATGGGCTTTTAGGTATTTATCGCACAATGAGTTATAGTGACACGTTTGGTCAGGTGTTCTAGTGCACCACAAAACCCTGTTCGCACGGCCACCGCTCTGGTTATTAATTTTAGGTACCACCATGTCAACATCGTATTCGAGAACAAGGGGAAAATGATCAGAATCAAACACAGTATTAATTACATGAGCACCCGTAAACATGCGGTGCGCGGCTTGCGTTGCGAGACAATGATCGATCCAACTAGTAGTATGATGAGCATAGCTCCGATTGTATAATTTTTTGACATTAGGCCTAGTAAAGATGTATCAACACATACCAAGTCCTGGTCCTGACAATAGCTCCTCAACTCCTTTCCGAACAGACTATTAGAACGTGATAAGTCCGCATTAAAGTCGCCAATACAAATAACACTTTCATCACTATTATTTTCTATCACTGCGCTTAAGACGGCTAGACACTGAGTGAACAAGGGTAGATTGTCCATGTGTTGTGTAGGCATGTATACAGACATAACGATGTAGCTGCGCTCAGCTGATGCGAGCTCCACTCGCACAGCGGCGACCCGCCTTGACCCGGTATCAATTGGCTTGACACTTGGAAACAAAGACTTCCTCCATAGGAGCGCTACACCTCCATGAGCTCCAGCTCTTCCCCTCAATATACCCACGGTCGTGTCGACTGCGGAGATGCCGTGGTAGCTAAAGTCTGGGTGTATGTTTTTTAATATTTAAAGCAATTAGTATGCTAATTTTTTCATAATATTTTATTATAAAGTGAAAAAAGACAACCTGGCCCAGACGGGACTTGAACCCGCAACCTTTTCTTAATCCAGGGCAATGCTCTAACCAATTGAGCTACGGGAGCCGTACTGATACAAGTTGAAATTCTTCACCTTATTGTAACCGCCATTTAAGAGTATGGCACAGAGCCATCTATCGAGCTACTTAGCAACTCTGATATGGTCTGGGTGTATGGTTTGCAAGAAATCTATCTCCTCTGGTATTAGCCAATGCTCCTGCAGCGCTATAAAATCGTGATTCTTACACAAGACTCGCACATGTAGGTAGGTACGCTTGATACCTTGACAGTTGAAGGTGACAATGTTACTTTTCACCATTATTCTTATCCTGATTATATAGGCTGTTATTACTCGTTGGTGTGCAAGTCACCGGCGGATCGCAAGCGGTGTTTGTGCTTATACCTTCTGTACACTACTCCAGACGGCCACAGCTGTTCGCTCAGAAACAGTGGTTCGTCAGCACGATTTACAGTGATTTTAAATGATGAAAAATCTGTCGGTTTGAAAGGTTTCAGCTTCTCAATGCTAGTAACCGTTAGCCCAGTCTCCAAAAGAAATTCTTGGATGTCAGCTTCTGTAGTGTCAGTTTGAAATCTTGATACGTATAGATATGATAATCTGGGTACCACCCTGATCTTATCAGAGAGCTTTGCCTGTCCTATCCTATTATTATTTTTCCTTCTAATAGGCCTAAATTTTTTATAGACTACCGTCGTAAAACCATAGATTTAGAATTTTTCGCTACTCTCAATAGATATACAAAGCGTGCGAGCGAGACCTCATTATCCATAGCACTTAGCTCGAGAGGAAAAGAGAAAGCAAATTGTGTACTCATATGTCAGTATTTTGAATCGCTGAGCCCGCTGGGATCCTATGGCGGCTCTATGTTATTCATAATATCCAATAATCTGTAGTGATCTTACGATTAAAATAGAAAATTTTATATTTTCAACAAAATTGTCGTGTTTAGTGTGTGAATAGGATATTACAAAACGCAATTATACGAAGAAAGACTCGTTTAACAGGTCATTTGTGACTTCGTTCATTCCATTTTTGACGTACATATTTTGCCAAATTGGATGTAAAATTTCACTGAAAGTCCAACTCATAACATAGATTATGCATTTTCCTTCATACATAACACAATATTTAATGTGTAAATGCATTTTTGGAGGATATATAAGGCAGAAATAGAAAGGGCTGTTTACAGTAAAATAGTCATGGGTAGGTATCGATAAGGATATCGATAGTTCATTATAGTGACATTGCTACAAACAAACTTATCTGGATTTAATTTACTATAAATATGATTGATTTTTACTCGAACTGTGTTATTTAACCTTTTTTTTAGGGTTTTGTGCCTATTTTAATATAATATTTCCAAAATTTGTGATCCATTTTGAGTTGAGTTTTTATAATTTTACTTCACTTAAGGTACTCCACGCCACACCGGGATGTTTGCTGTACAAGGCGCAGATTAGCCTCTGCGTCGAATACTGTTCTCACCTTTGGGATGACTGTGCGAGGTACTTACTGGACGCGCTTGGCGCTATGCAGAGACGTGTTATCCGATTTCAATTATAGGTTGTCCTAAGATGACGGTAAGCCTCGAGCCGTTAGCGCAGCAAAGAACCATAGCGTCCTTGGCTGCCTTCTACTGAATGTATCACGGCGAATGTTCTGAAGAGCTCTTCAACCTGATCCCACCATCTCCTTTCCGATTCCGAACAACACGTCGGGCAGAGGTGCCACTCATATATAGCGGAGAGAATCTTCGCCAGAACTGAGCGTTTCAAAAGATCGTTCCTCTGTCGAACTACAAAATCCTGGAACGACCTGCCCGCACATGTGTTTCCCTCATTTTACAATCCCGGGTTCTACAAGCGGAGCGTGAAGAGGCACATCATAGGGTCGCCAACTTGAGGACTACTGTCAGAAGTCTTGTGTGCTGTAAGCATGGCCCCCATTCGCTAGATGCGCCACGGCTTTCCATTAGTTTCCATCAGTGGCGACGTCAATTTGGCGAGGTTAATATATTTAAAAAAATCTACGAGTAATATCTTTTATTGTTACTAGGGTTCAATAATAAATGAGTTTCTAGGTTTCGTATTACGATAAAAGTTGGATTTTTAGTAAAATTTCAAATTTAATTGGCAAAATATATATGTACGGCAACAATGCAATGTACGATGCCATAAATTACATGTTAAAAGTGTATTTTCACATTCGCACACTGAATCAAAATTCGTAAAATCACTACAGAATTTCTAATATTACGAGTTACCCCATATAATCCCATTTTTACTTTTTCATAGTCGATTACATTCAAATTAACAATTTATTCCCCAAAACAAGAAGTTGGAGATGAAACTTCTAAGCACTTTGTGTGCTTAGAAGTTTCATTTCCATTCCATCCATTTATACAGATACATTTATCGATAACATTGGTGTGACCATTCAACAACACTATTTAACCCACACATAGATCTTTCATTTTTGGTCTCGTCTTCAGTTTGACACTGTTCATCTTGTACATTCTAAATCTATGCGTAAAACTGTCTTCTACGATAGTATTTTCTGACGGGTTTGTACTCGACTTAGGCGTAGGGCTACTCGTTGCACACGGATTTACTGGTACCAATTGTCGGTTCGATCCCGGCCTCTTCACCTCAACAGAGGCAGGCAGATGCTTCACAGCGACAGCGGCGCTGTATAGAGGCGCCGTTGGTGGCTGTTTTTCACAATTTTGATCTACCCCCAGTTCTTGGGAAACAGAAACGAGTGTAGATTTTATGCTTTTTTCCTTTTTCTTCTGCCTCTTACTACTCGCAACGTCAGTATTTTTCTGGTCAACTTGTTTTGTGTCACGCTCCTGTAATGTGTGTAATTGCTCTCGAATATTCGTAATGTCAGTCGTTTTAACGTAGTCACTCTGTATTTTAAATATCTCTTCTTTAAGTCGAATTATGTCTTTTAGTAAAGCAGTGGCGTCAATATGATCAAAACTGACCGGGGGTAACCGATGAAGGTCTTTGGCCACAAAGACGGGTAATTTTTCAGCGTCGGTTTCTTTCAAAACGTTGACAATATCTTTCAGGTTTCGCCTTTTTCTCCCTTCACCCTTTCTCGAATTCCTCAGAAGAGAAAGTTGGGTTAGGATTTCTCTTGCTGCATCAACGTCTTTTTCCACAAAACCGGAATCACAAATTTGTATTAAACTGTCCTCGTTCATTACATCACTTTTGCACTGTATAAAACAGAGAAGCTCGTTAATGATCAGCTTTTGCTGATTCGTCATGATTGATGTCACAAATAATCTTTCGAAGTCACAAAGTCACATTAAAATAAAATACAGTTTTTTGTTTTTTTTTCGATTTGAAATTTTTATCGAGTCGATCGTGGCGGTGGCGGTAAAAATTGTTCCGGCGCGAGTAACATATATGTTCGCACGGTGCGCGCGACCTTGTGCAAGCGCTGCGCGTACGCGACTGAGCATAGCACAAGCTAAAATTAGATTAATTTGGGCTAGTAGTTACAGGTCACAGTCCACTTAATAAACATCTCTTTAATTTAGGAGTCACAGACAGCCCCCTTTGCAGAGCCTGCATGGAGACGGACGAAACTGCCAGGCACATTCTTATGGAATGCCCGGAACTGGCAAGATACAAGGCTACACACCTCGGTACACTGAGATCGCTCCAGGAAGTCGTCGGCAACGTGAAGAGTCTGCTTGACTTCCTGGAGGAACTGGGATGGCAGTAGCCATACCACAACCCCCTACGCAAAATAGGCGCATTAAATGACGTCGAGTTACGGAAACCAGCCCGTGTAAACCTAGAACCTCACTATGGCATAGTACACTTACCACTGCATCACCGAGACAATCAATAAAATCATCTATTGTTATAACAATCTGCAATTTATCTTACTTCACAGATGTCAGAAAAAGCAGAAGAAGCTATCTGCGAACAAACAATGGCCGACTTGCTCTACCTGACTGAGAACGAGGGCAAGCTACGACTGGACAACTTCAATCTCTGATACAACTAACACCGTTTTAGACGGTGTACCAGTGTGGATGGACTGCGGTGTGTGAACCAAGTGTAGTGTTGTGTATAAGTGAAAAGTGAAATTTTATAAGTGCCTCGTGCGAGTCTCTCCGAGCGCTATAGTGATTCACGGTGAGTGTTGACGTCAAAATTTGTATAGGATACCGTCAACGCCATCTATAGCTGGATTATGTAGCTAAGACCTCGCCCAAAGACAAATTAATCGCTGCTTTTTATGAGACATAGTACTAAGACCTTGACATAGTATCATGATTATATTGTCTTTGGGCTCATTTCGACTCGAAATCAATTTACGAATACATGATCCACCTTGAATCACGTTATGCGCTCGAAAAACACTCGCAATAGGCTTTTGTATAGGGCGCCGTCGACACGAGCGCGAGAGTGTCGCGGCGATATATTATCTTCGAGGTACGTATTTCCATACAATTTCTCGTCGCGTTAATAAAGCCTTGAGTGTTTAGAAATACACGGCATACCTATCACCGCGATTTTCACGCTCGTGTAGACGGCGCCTAAATGATTACTATGACTTTTTTATTTTGTACAGCATTTGCCTGTAGCGACTGATATTTTAATGTAAAATAGTGTCTCTTACTGAACAAGTATGCTGGACTTCTTCGTCAATGTGAAACTGTAGCCGTTTGATTTCCGCCACTTTGGCGCTGTGGGCCGTGTGAGCGTCTAAGGAACTAATAATTTCTGGATTCTTTCTTTATATTTTACCACACAAATATTTTTTTTACAAATTTCAATTTGAAATTATTAAGAACTTGGACGAGCACCGTAGCATTATTATAATGATTTTATTTTTATAAATATTTCCATAGCCACAAACTTGTCCATCGCCTTTATGATTTTTATGTTCAAAGATGAGAGACGAATTATGTTTGATAGATAACATACGCATATGGTAGTGTAGGATTGTGCATTTTATAAAATGCTATAGAAATGTATAGAATTAAAAATGTACACTGAGTTTGGCTTTTGAGAGATTTTAAGCCGCTAGGCAAAAAGCTGAAAAGGAAAACCCGAACTCTTATAAGATCACTTTGTTCTCCGTCCGTCTGTCTGTCCGTTTGATTCCCCTGAGTGTCCTAAATATACGTTTTATTGCGACATGAACGGCCGTAAACTTTCTGCGTTAGCCGAGACCTCCACGCATTCACGAGGTCACGACAGAGAGACGGACGAACAATGTACGGAACTCTCGTTGGGAGAGTCCTACTTTTTTTCAATAGTGGTTCCTTTGCCAGTAACAATGTTTCTTTCTTCAGTCTGCATTAATAATATAGATAGAAATAAGTCAATGCCACATGCGCTATTTCTGACATAACAGCTGTCATTCTGAAATAAATCTTAGCCCATTGTGATAAGTCAATGCGACATGGGAATAAATCTTAGCCCATTGCGTTAAGTCAATGCCACATGGGCGCTTTCTGACATATCAGCTGTCATTCTGATATAAATCTTAAAAGCAATCTTAGCCCATTGCGATAAGTCAATGCCACATGGGCGCTTTCTGACATAACAGCTGTCATTCTGATATAAGTCTTAGCCCATTGCGATAAGGTTTAATTCGGGTAACTATTGATGATCATTTGTGATCTTATTACTGCTGACTGTACACTACTTTTAAGGTTGACAAAAGTCTAATCAGGAATGCATTTCTCAGCAGCCAGACGTCAATATATTTTAAGAATATAATTAGGTACTCAATAAGAGTAAGATTTTTAAGCTTAGGTATATTATAGCTGCATTTAACACTTAATCTTGTGGTGTTCAATGAACAAAACCTTGCTGTAAAAGGTTATAAGATAAGCTTTTTTAATGTAATATTTCATTTGGCTGTGGCCAATCCTATTATGGTGAATCCATAAATCTGAAACAGTATTAGAAATAAATATCGTGGACTTAGATTTTGGCATTTCATTGATTTCCCTGAGTAGGCAATGAAAGTCTGTCTCCAAAAAGTTATTAAAGGTTTTATGATTCAGAAAATTATCAATACTCTGTAAAATACAGCATGATCTCTGTGACACTGACAGTGCTACAAACCTTAACAAGAATAGACATGTCAATGGCATCAAACTTTTGTGGTTGAAATGCAGAGAGTAAGAACACAGAGGTGAAAACTGTCAATAACAATCATACTTGTAGAATTCGGGACTTCACGCGAAATACTATTTACTTACATTCACCGACGTTTCGAGCACGTTGCAGCGCCCGTGGTCGCGGTTGGACTGGACTGAGGCGAGGATCGGCAAAAACCACGAAGTTATTTCTTGTCTAACTACCCTCCGTTGTTATTACAACGAAGGATAAAGCCGGCGAAACACTACACTCACTACGTCAGTTTTAATTGGCACAGTTTTATGTTCAAGTTTATTAATCACTGAATTCCACATCCAGCTTATATCCATCATCCCTATTGAAAATTTTGTGATTTCTGATTTCAATGGCTTCACGCACCATACGTGGATAATAATGGCGATTAGTGGAGAGGACTTTCGGTTGGTGAAGTTCGATCCAGTGATTAATGCCCGAATCGAGGTGTTCTGCTATTGCCGATTTGTTTAAATGACGATTTTTCACATCATCCTCCTCGCATCATCACCCACTTCATTTGAAATCAGTCAGCTCGACGCTCATCAAGCGAGCCAAAGACCTCTGCGACCCTGAGCATTTACAGCAGGAGTTGGACTATGTTCAGGAGACACTGAAGATGAATGGGTATGGAGCGAGTAGTAGCCTTACGCGTCTATACCGCGACTACGGCTAACGTGCAGCGATTGAGGACTGTGACGTCACGAGCTAACGCGGACGCCACTTGACAAACTTCGCTAGTAATTTGGTCACAACTGCGTCAGTTTTCGTCGTAGAACAAAAAAGACGTGTGGCACTCAGGGACTGCCGCGGTGAAGCTATTACATAGCATTTTTTACCAACTATGCTAGTATAATTTTATTATTTCTATATAAGAATACTAGCTGATGCCCGCAGCTTCGCCCGCGTAAAATTTGTTACCGCGGGAAGTTATTCCCGGGATAAAAGGTAGCCTATGTGTTATTCCAGACTATAATGTATCTCTGTACCAAATTTCAGCCCGATCCGTTCAGCGGTTTGAGCGTGAAAAAGTAACAAACATCCACACTCACAAACTTTCGCATTTATAATATTAGTAAGAAGTAAGATTTTAAGGCCTATGTTCAACAAAGTAAAGTACCAAGTACCTACTTGACTGTGGACATTTGGGCTTTTGGAATTTTGGCCTATTGGACTATTGGACTTTTGGACTTTTGGCCTTTTGGACTTTTATACTATAGGACTTTTGAAGACCCAAAAGTCCTCAAAGACCGAAAAGTCCCAAAAGTCCCAAAAGTCCCAAAAGTCCGAAAAGTCCAAAAGTTCAAAAGTTCAAAAGTTCAAAAGTCCAAAAGTCCAAAAAACCAAATTCCAAAAGTCCAAAAGCCCAAAAGGCCAAAAGTCCAAAGTACAAAAGTCCAATAGTACAAAAGTCCAAAAGGCCCAAAGGCCAAAGTCCAAAATTCCACTCCACCTAACCTCACCCCACCCACCTCACACCAATTCACCTCACCACACCCCACTTCACTTCACCCCACCCTACACACCTCAGCCAACCCCACTTCACCCTACTTCATTTCATATACATAGGTACACGTTATGCAAACGCTCACGTATACACGTTGGTATATGAAGTGCGAGATACACGAACGTGGCCGAGCGTGGCCGAAGGTAGCCGAGAGTGTGATTTATTTTCGTGACACAATTTCTTGATTCGGTCTCCACGCAAGGCCCGCGATAGAAGCTATGCAATAGCTTAATAGGTATTTTGTTTTAGAACCTTTTAAGAAGAACAATTATTTGTAATAACTTTATTTTTTTGTAACTTCAACCATTTACGCAGAGGCGCAACGGATACTCTTATAACGATTAAATGTTTTCCGTTTTCGAAACATTTCTCATTGCTGCACCGCTCCTATTAATCTTAGCATTATGTTATGTAGCCTATAGCCAATAGCCACTATCAATAAATGTACCTACTTACTATCGAACAGTTTTTGAAACCCTACCAGTAGCATAAGTGTAAATACTAATAGTGGTTCAACTCGGCCGTTTGGCGGAGCAACGATGCGGTGCGGTATGTCGGAGAGCGGGGTCGCCCCCCTAACCGCGATGCCTGAGGTGCGCCCGCTGGTAATGTATGGAGTTTGTGGTACGCCCGTTCCGGAGTGGCAAAATAAGGGACGAACATCGAAAATACAAAACTTAAATAGAATGTACCTTGGTATATAATAATAATATAATATGATCATGTTATATAGTCTATAAATAAAGAATAACTCTCGCCTCGCGGAAATAATCAATGATGTAGTGTTATTACATAACTATTTTGAGAAATAAAAAATCAAGTCGACATCAAAATGTAGGTACGAAATCATCCCTTCAGAGCATATTGACCAAAAAGCAAAATGAGCACTACAATCAAAATGTCCAATATGCAAAATGTTCAGAACGCAAAATGTGCAAAACGCAAAATGTGCACCACAAGCAAAATGTGCAGAACGCAAAATGTATAGCCGATACTTAGGACATGTTCACAACATTATTTTGTGAATTATTATTAAGCTATTGCATAACTTCTATCGCGGGCCTTGCGTGGAGACCGAATCCAGAAATTATGTCACGAAAATAAATCACACTCTCGGCTACCTTCGGCCACGTTCGTGTATCTCGCACTTCATATACCAACGTGTACACGTGAGCGTTTGCATAACGTGTACCTATGTATATGAAGTGAAGTAGGGTGAAGTGGGGTGGGCTGAGGTGTGTAGGGTGGGGAGAAGTGAAGTGGGGTGTGGTGAGGTGAATTGGTGTGAGGTGGGGTGGGGTGAGGTTAGGTGGAGTGGAATTTTGGCCTTTTGGACTTTGGGACTTTTGGACTTTTGGCCTTTTGGGCTTTTGGACTTTGGTTTTTTGGACTTTTGGCCTTTTGGACTTTTGATCCTGCTTTTTGTTGGCAAGTCCAAAAGTCCAAAAGTTTTGGACTTTGGACTCCAAAGTCCCAAAAGACCCAAAAGTCCTAAAAGAGTGGGGTGGGGTGGGGTGGGGTGAGGTTAGGTGGAGTGGAATTTTGGCCTTTTGGACTTTGGCCTTTGGGACTTTTGGACTTTTGGCCTTTTGGACTTTAGGACTTTTGGACTTTTGGGCTTTTGGACTTTGGTTTTTTGGACTTTTGGCCTTTTGGACTTTTGGACTTTGGACTTTGGACTTTTGGACTTTTGATCCTGCTTTTTGTTGGCAAGTCCAAAAGTTTTGGACTTTAAGTCCCAAAAGGAAAGTCCCAAAAGTCCAAAAGTCCAAATGTCCACAATTAAGTAGAAACTTGGTACTTTACTTTGTTGAACATAGGCCTTAAAATCTTACTTCTTACTAATATTATAAATGCGAAAGTTTGTGAGTGTGGATGTTTGATACTCTTTCACGCTCAAACCGCTGAACGGATCGGGCTGAAATTTGGTACAGAGATACATTATAGTCTGGAATAACACATATGCTACCTTTTATCCCGGGAATAACTTCCCGCGGTAACAAATTTTACGCGGGCGAAGCTGCGGGCATCAGCTAGTATTCTTATATAGAAGTAATTATACTAGCATAGTTGATAAAAATGCTAT
The DNA here is from genome assembly GCA_933228765.1 of Miltochrista miniata. NCBI lineage: Eukaryota > Metazoa > Arthropoda > Insecta > Lepidoptera > Erebidae > Miltochrista > Miltochrista miniata. The sequence goes on from OW121758.1 coordinate 5,886,689, forward strand.
GTAATAGCTTTACCGCGGCAGTCCCCGAGTGCCACACGGTTTATTTTTTTTTAATTTGGTCAATAGTCCAATGTAATACGAGCAATGAAATCGCCCAAAATATATTATAACAGTTTTCAATGTTAGAGTTATCTATAACTAGCTGATGCCCGCAGCTTCGCCCGTTAATTATAACGTAAAAGTTATTCCCGTTCCGGCGGGAACTTATTCCCGGGATAAAAAGTGGCCTATGTGTGTTAATCCAGTATCCCTGTGCCAAGTTTCAGACAGATACGTTTAGCCGTTAGAGCGTGAAAGAGTAACAAACATCTACACTAACAAACTTTCACCTTTATAATATTAATAATAAGTAAGATGGCACACACTCAGACAATCCGTGAATTCCACTAAATTACTCGCCTCGTCCATTCATCATTAAAGCCTTTGATGCTCTTTTTGCGTTCTGCACATTTTGCTTGTGGTGCACATTTTGCATATTGAACATTTTGACTTTTGGACTTGCCAACAAAAAGCAGGATCAAAAGTCCAAAAGTTCAAAGTCCAAAGTCCAAAGTACAAAGTCAAAAGTCCAAAGTCCAAAAGTTCAAAAGGCCAAAAGTCCAAAAAACCAAAGTCCAAAAGTCCAAAAGCCCAAAAGGCCAAAAGTCCAAAAGTACAAAAGTTCAAAAGGCCAAAATTCCACTCCACCTAACTGAGGTTAGGTGGAGTGGAATTTTGGCCTTTTGGACTCCTCACCACCAGCCCCACCCCACCTCACACCAATTCACCTCACCACATCCCACTTCACTTCTCCCCACCCTACACACCTTAGCCCACCCCACTTCACTTCATATACATAGGTATACATATTATTTTCGCGACACAATTTCTGGATTCGGTCTCCACGCAAGGCCCGCGATAGAAGTTATGCAATAATTCACAAAATAATGTTGTGAACATGTCCTAAGTATCGGCTGTACATTTTGCGTTCTGCACATTTTGCTTGTGGTGCACATTTTGCGTTTTGCACATTTTGCATATTGAATATTTTGCGTTTTGCACATTTTGCGTTCTGAACATTTTGCATATTGAACATTTTGATTGTAGTGCTCATTTTGCTTTTTGGTCATTATGCTCTGAAGGGAAAATCATTACGAAAGGTATTTTAAAAAGTTGTTCAGACAAACACTGTAGCTGTTTGTGAACTGAGATTTATTTCGTTAGTCTTACCCCCAGTTTCCGAAAGGCTGATCAACGCTAAAATTAACTAATCGGCTGTTAAGGGCTTATCCTCACAGAAGATCCAAAATGGATCGCCAATTCCTGCGATCAGCGAAAACTTTTCTTGCGATCCCGCCGCGTTCCACCGACACGCTCCAACCGATCCACATTGATCCGCCTAAGTATTGTACAGTTGAACTTTCGGTCGCTATGGAGTCACATGTGCAGCAACGATGTCGAATCGCTTTTGTAGCAACAACCTACATTCTTCTTAAATATTTACGAAGCATTTATGTTCCTTGTAAATGGATTTTCGTTTTGGATCTTCTGTGAGGATCCGCCTTTAACAGCCGATTAGTTAATTTTAGCGTTGATCAGCCTTTCGGAAACTAGGGGTTAATCATATAAAATATCTATAAATATAAAAAAACTAGCTGACCCGCGCAACTTCGTTTGCGCCACATAAGAGAGAGTATTACCTGTTCCCGTCGCATTTACTCCCGTCGCGTTGCGTTTACTCCCGTAGCGTCTTTTTGTTAATATTCAATACATTACTATAAATATTTACGTTGCACACGCGACGAAGCTCTCGAAAGGAATAACTTTTCCCCCGTTTTTTGAAACATTTACTATTACTGCTCCGCTCCTATTCGTTGTAGCGTGATGCTGTATAGCCTATGACACTCCACAATAACGTAGCTTTCTATTGGTGAAAGAATTTTTAAACTCGGTTCAGTAGATCCCGAGATTACCCCTTACAATTTAACAAACACACAAACTTTACTTCTTTATAATATTAGTATAGACTAGCTGATGCCCGCAGCTTCGCCCGCGATGGCGCTGTATGTGAAATTTTGCTGAATTTTCTTTGCTATAAACCTCACGGAGCCCGAGACCTTTCCAACGAATGCAAAACCGTGGAAATCGGTTCGTGCGTTCTAAGGTTATAGCGTCAGGAAGGAAAACCCGACTTATTTTTATATAATAGATTAATCCATATTTCCTTGGTGACGACATGACGCGTGAACAGCTAGACCGATTTCGCTTATTCATTTTTAGATGTGTTTGTTATTGTCAGGAGAAGGTTTTCATGGAAAAATAATAATAAAAATGCGTGAAAAAATAGAATATTTGCAATTTAACTGTAACTGGCTCGAACTGTTCAAGGAAATGGTTTCTATTGCAATTTTGGATCGGGTCTTGGGAGTTCCAAGACCCGATCCAAAAAGCGTCAAAATGGGAACTGGAATCGGAAAAACGAACTGGGAAATGAAAACCAGGAACTGGGAACCCGGGACCAGTAACCGGGAACTCAGAACTCGGGATACCGATTTCCATATTCATAGTTATGGCAGGACAACGTCTGTCTGCTCAGCTAGTAGGTATCTTATAATATGATATAGGTAGGGGAACTGAAGGCAAAATGGTATATTTAAGGAAAAACGAGTCGTATTCTACAAAATATAGCTTTATTATCAGAAACTTTTCATAGATTATCCTTAGTAGTAATCAGTCTACAATTCTTTTTAATTAAACTTAAATCAAATCACAGAATTTGTGGATATTGGATGATTTCCAAAATCTTCCATATGGTCCGTTTTGCCTGCATGTGAAGGCAAAATGGACCACGGTGAAGGGCAAAATGGACCCAATACCTTTCTAATTTGGGGAACACATTTCACAAATAAATTTTGTGTTCTCATCGTCGTCATCAACGCCGGCACACCTACAATGTGCCCAGAGGAGACAAATCGGGCCAATGCCCGATTTGTCTCCTCTGGGCACATCAATAGTAGGATAGGTGCAAAAGAGATTGCTTCATTTGCATTATGCGTTGTTTCAAGCTCCTTACGATATTCCGATATTCGTCCCATGACTGCCTATTAGTGGTTCTTATATAATTGTTAACCATCTGAAACAAAAAATGTAGAAAACATTGCATCGAATGTAAAAATATATACCTACAAAGGCAAAATGGACCCTGGTCCATTTTGCCCGGGCCGTTTTGCCTTTTATGTGCTTATGAATCAATGTCAGATTTTGAGGTTAACCGTTCTACTTATGTTCATTCTTTACATACTGTAATAAAGATAAAATCATGCACAAGACTGTGTCAAATCATTAAATTGACAATACTAATTACAATAAAAGTGCAGGCTAGTGAGGCTAGTCAAAAATGACGTTTTTTACATCAAAATATGAAAAAAAAGACTTACCGCGATAAAATTTCGCTGTCACGTCTGGCAGTTTCGCCGGCACTGACCGAGAACGGGAAGGTCGCGAGTAATTAGTTGCGTTACTTAGCAAATAGATGGCCCTAGTAGGCTTAAAATAATTTAAAAGTTCCGTTTTGCCTGCTGTTCCGTTTTGCCTTCAGTTCCCCTACGTAGTCGCGTGGGTACCATTAGGTACTGAACTGTGTAAGGTTCAACATGAAACATATGTATATTACTAACTAGCTGACCCGCACAACTTCGTTTGCGTTACAAGAGAGAGAACGAAAGCGGTGTGGTATGATGTTAAGTAATTATAATGTTCCCCGCCGCATATACTCCCGTCGCGTCGCTTATATTCGTTAGACCTAACCCAGGCAAATTCGTTACTTATAAAACACCCCTCTTTCTCTTAAGTGACGACATAATAGAAAGAGAGAGTCGTTGTATTAATATATTAATATGATGTTTTCTGTCGCATTTACGACCGTTGCGTCGCTAATATTTTAGTAACTAAAAGGTTATTGTAAGCGAACCTTGATAGACATACGCTGTTGAGGACTTTATTTTCGAACTTTATACAGGGTCATTTGTAAAACACCAGCAACCTGCCAGGACTGGATTGTGAACACCATCAGCAACAACATTTGGTCTACCACTTCCAAGATGCCCCAATACACTGAACACAAAAACACAACATTTTTCTACTTTGTATTATTATTTCCATACTGTCGTGATATTCATAGTCTATGTTTCATTCATAATTGAAAGATAGCGCTACACCAAGCTACACGCTCGCGTCTTTCAATAATACCTACAAATGGACTCCGGCATAAAATAACCATCAATAACTTGACAGCAATAAATGTGTACCTACCTACGTGTCGATACACACACACGTGCAAGGAAAGCAGGTACACTGAAGCTACTTTCATTCATGTTTTGTTAAAACATGAATGACTGGCCGTCTCCTGAGCCCATAATAGGCTACGGAGACGTTCAAGCGACTTGAGTCAAGTCATGTGTACATACACGTCGATATACACACACGTGCAAAGAAAGCATGCACTCTGAAGCTACTTTCATTCATATTTCAACAGACTTGACTCATGCCACTTGACCGTCTTAAGTACACATTATGCCAACTTCAGATGTACTTACACCTCACACGTTTTAAGTTCTCTGGCGTTTTGTTCGCCACCTATTGTTCGATAACGTTCAAACCAAGTAACAAGTAATGTATCTTTTTTTATTTAGTTACTAGGTACCTACACCAAATAATTTGCTGGTTTATTCAATTACTGCCGTGTCCTGTAGGCAGTTTACAATGTAGGTAGGTAATCCACAATCCCTTCAAACGTTATAAGGTTTAGGACTAGCTACATTAAATGATTAAAATGAATATTTACGTATCTAAAACTTTGTGACATACCTATGTAATCATTCAGTAACGTAGTGGAACATTGACCGGTTCGTGCTGTATCATACGTGTTGCCCGTTTGCTCTAAGTTTGCCGCTGTCCTAGAGGCGGGTGTAGAGGAGTAGTATGGGAGGTGACCGGCAAACTTAGAGCAAACGGGTAGTAATTGCTGCTGGATTCACTTCAAGAACTCGAGCGTTTCTGTGGACGACCACTAAGCACATAATACTAATATCGTTATCAGGTCATCACTAACGAATTGTCCGTTATCTCGTAGTCACTGTTTAGCGAATAACATCGTGTCACAGCTTGGTGTACGTAAATTCGGAAACCTTATTTCATATTGGCGGTAGGTTTCCGTCACATAGTTATCACTCCAAGCAAACATTCTTACTATTTTCGTGTACTGAAATACTATTACACTGTTACATGCATAAAGTTACGTACGATACATCGATCGATCGACGCGGCGGGTACGCCTGCACCGGGCGGTGGCGATCAAGAAACATAGATGACGTATGTCGCGCGCGCATGCTCACGGCCGACTGAGTGGCGCAATTAGGTCAAGTCCTTGAAGTTCGCATCCCCCGCGGCCCTCCCCACACCTTGCACTTACAAATTTGTACGAGTTTGTTTACGTCGCAATCTTTGGGAAGGGCATAGTATAATGGGCGGAGACCCTGACGGCCAGCAATGTGGCTAGACTGATGAGCCCGCAGAGAGTGATGGCCGTCAGGGTGATAAGAGGATACCGCACGATCTCCGGTGAGGCGGCATGTCTCCTAGCCGGGACCCCTCCATGGGACCTGGAAGCGAGAGCCCTTGCGTCACTGTTCAGATGGCGCAAGGAGGCGCTGGAGCGGGGCCAAAGGCCTGCGTCTCGAGAAATCGAGGCCCAGCGGACCCTGCTCCACCAGGAAACCCTGGAGACATGGAAGATGCGACTTGAGCAACCAAAGGGGGGACTCGCCACAATCGCGGCCGTCAGACCGGTCATGGACGAGTGGCTGGAGAGAAGACACGGTGCTCTCTCCTACCGGTTGACACAGATGCTTGCCGGACACGGTAGCTTCGGTAGGTATCTGTGGCGAAAACACCGGGAAACCACGGCCGAATGTCAGCACTGCGAGGACCGCAGCGATGACACAGCGCTCCACACGCTGGTGGAGTGCACAGCGTGGGCACAACAGCGACAGGTCCTCGTAGTGGGTCTGGGCGTGGACACTCTCTCGCTTGAGGCCATGGTGCGAGCCATGCTCTCCAGCGGGAGTAAGTGGGACTGCGCCGCCTCTTTCTGCGAGCAGGTCATGCTCGCGAAGGAGGCGGCGGGCCGGGTGCGGGAGAGAACTCTTCCACCCGAGTTCCGCAGTCGGCGCCCTGGGCGCCGCCGACGTGACTTCGCCGAGGACTATCGGCCTCCATGACCGGGGGTCTGAGGACGGTGAGAGGGCCGCTCACCGTCCTTACAGAAGCAGGCCCATGACGGCAGCGTGACGTGAGCACTCACGCACGCCCCCCTTAGAAGCGGGGTCACACCCGAAATCCCCCATAGACGCGGGATTGCACCCGAACCACCCCCTGGGCGAGGCCGCATTGGCGGCCGTAGGTCTGTTGGGAGTCACGGGACATCCTTCCTGAGGGCTTACCCGGGGCTCTCAACCATAGGCTGTTGGGCGTTACGTGAGGTTTTTTAGTCGGTAAGAGTCCGGCATAGCATCCTACGAGGATTTTCCCTCACGTTAAAAAAAAAAAAAAAAGAAAAAAGGACATAGTATAAAATATTTAACCACTACATTAGATTAATATTTTTTTGTATGAAAAAAACATGATACGAATTATCAATAATGGTGTATCAGATGTTGTTGTTTATGATGGTAGCTGTCTGGTCCTGAGAGGTTGCTGGTGTTTTACAAATGACCCTGTATAGGAACAATTTTCTACTTACCACACATTTTTTACGTAACGTTAATCAGTTACGCAGCGTACGTAACGGAAGCTCACAATAAAAATAAACCTAATAAAGATAGATAGATTATAGTGACATGAGTACCTACTATTTTATTTACTTACCTACAATTACACAAACTCTTAGTTAAGGCCGCGTGGGTCAGATTTTGAGTTTTTTGAAACAATCCTAGTCAAAAAGTAAAGGGTTTTTAAATCTGAAAAATATATATATAATAGTTAAGGATATAAGCTAAACATATTCCGAGCCCGTTACACGATCCAATAAATTTCACTAGATAGAAAAAAATCCCAAAGTTGACTCTCTCAGAAAAGTTTTTTCAAAACTGTGGCTAAACTATTAACATTTTATATATTTTTTTTGCACTCAATTAAAGGTATTAAGTTTTTATACACATTTTCCGAGCGTTTTTCTATAAACAACTATTTACATAGTTATCATGTACGAATATCTACCAAACGCAATAGAATTGCGCCGCTGACGGCCGATCAGATCTGCCGTGGTATAACTAAAACGCCGTTATGTAACATTTTGACGATTTTTACTTTTAGATGCTATCTTAGTCAGAAAAAAATCTCTATCGATCTGTATTTACAGAATTTTCCTAACTAGAATAGTTACTGAAATAATAAGCGTAAGAAAGCCGTTATATGATTTTATTTTACTTGTGTATTATTCAAAAATGCCGTAAAGTGACTTTGTTAATCTATATAGCCGCTAAAGTTCAATAAAATCAAATATCAACAAAAAAAAACTTGAGATTGTTTCGCTAGATTGCGGTTAACGGATTTTAATTCACTTGTTACAGTTACTAATTGTTTTGAATAGAAATTTAAGCTATATTAAGCTATAATGCCGTTAATTAAAAAAATTAGACATAAATGTGTTAAAAGATACTTAACGGCTTTATAGTTTAACTTCATTGTAAAAATATTTCGACTTATTCATCGTTATGCGCCAGTTAGCGGTGTTTCACATATTGAATAAAATCAAAGTGGTAACAACAGTGAGACTATATTGCCGTTATCCGAAATTAATGCGCTAAAAGGCCGCTATATGATCTCGCAGGGGATGATGATCGGGGCGGTCAGGGATGATCCTTTGAGTTTTTGAAGTGGCGCACCATACGTTTGTGGGACGAGGTCGCGCTGTAGTTCGCGGGGCTCTCGCCAATTTTGTAATTATGGCGAATCATCAGTTTAAGTAAGTTTTTTATTGTTTTAACTTACCGTGTTTTGTTATTTAAAAAAAAACATTTATTATTTCGCGTGAAATCCCGAATTCTATAAGTATTACCGTATTTTATGTAAGTATGAAAATTTATAGTTATATAATCATACGAGTTAATTTATATAGCACTACAGGGCAGCTATTTTTTTGTTACAGAACCCAAAGATCCAAAAATCATTTACAAATGGCTATAAACCCAGATATTGAGCCTGGAACAAACAAAATCTTGGAGACACCAATAAAATTGTAATCAACTGTAAAAACTATTTTAATAATATATACACTAGACTTGACTAGACCTTACTCAATGACCAGCAGCGTCTTTGAGACATTTTGTGAAACTCAAACTATGAACAATTTATAACATTTAAGTGTAGCTATAAATAATTTTATGCGTGTGTGCGATGGGCCCCACTAACGCGCCACTATAACAAGGACATTCTGGATATCGACCAAGTCGAGACCAGGGCGGCTCTCGGGCTACTAAAAAAACAAAAAGTCCCTTGGGAAGGACTGAACTCCTAAAAGCAGAGGAGACGCCGGTCCTCAAAGAGCTAGCGATTCTCTTTAATTCTGTTGTCTAACAGGGACAAACACCTAAAGCATGGAGCGGGAGTGCCGTGGCTGTTTTTCAAGAAAGGTGATAAGACCATAATGAAGAACTACAGACCCATCTCACTCCCGAGCCATGTTTACAAGTTGTTCTCGAGAGTATTCACAAAAATCAGCCGCTGTGTATGGCTTTTGTGAATTACCAGAAGGCCTTCGACTCTGTCGAAACCTGGGAAGTCATGAACTCTCTGCAGCGATGTCGTGTCGACTGGCGATATATCGAGGTGTTGAAATGTTTATACGACACCGCTGTCAAGTATCACACACAAGCTCCAGTAGCTTTTGTAGTACATTTAAGCTAAGTTATTGTTTGTGTGTGATCTAATAAATAAATAAAATAAATAATGACTATCCAGCTGGAAAACTATAAAACCAACCCCATTTAACTGCGTAGATGTGCAAGACCAGGTGATGTCATGAATGAATGATGATGGCCTAAGCTCTTTACCAATGCGCTTGAGGACATATTCAAGACGCTGCTGGATTGGGAAGCGTTGGGTGTGAACATCAACGGTGTGCACATCTCGCACCTTCAGTTTGCCGACGACATCGTCATAGTAGCGGAGACGGTGGAACAGTTAGGCGGAATTCTGCACAGCCTAAATGGAGCGTCTCGACGTATTGGTCTCGACGTCTTGGTGTGAACTTGGATAAAACCAAGGTCATGATCAACGAAAATGTCACACCGGGACCAATCCACGTCGAAGGATCGAAGCTGAAGGTTGTCCAGGAGTGTCTTGGCAAATCTTGGGCAGGTTATTACCCTTGAAAAAAGAACCTGGACAAGGAAATCGCTAGAAGGATCCGGCTGGGCACCGTTCAGTAAACTGCGTCGAGTTTTCAATTCGCCTGTAAGCAATGCCAGAAGACGAAAGTCTACAACCAGTGCGATTTACCCGTTATGACTTACGGTGCCGAGACGTGGACACTTACGGTGGGGTTGACCCACGCCTTTAGGGTCGCGCAGCGAGCTATGGAACGAGCTATGCTAGGAGTGTCTTTGCGGGATAAATTTCGGAATGAGGTTATCCGGCAAAAACTAAAGTGGTCGACATAGCTCGCAGAATAAGCACTTTAAAGTGGCAGTGGGCCGGCCACATCAGCAGAACAACCGACGGCCGTTGGAGCAAGCGAGTTCTGGAGTGGAGACCATGACTTTGCAAACGTAGCTTAGGACGCCTACACGCCAGATGGACCGACGATCTGGAACAGGTCGCAGGCTGGGACTGGTTGCAAAAGACGCAGAACCGTGTGTTGTGGCCTAAATTGGAAGAGGTCTACGTCCAGGAGTGAACTGCCATAGACTGATTGATAAATAATTTAAAACAGGCTTTGTCAACAGCATGTATTCAACCCAGTCCGACTTTACAGCTGTTTGAATCAACTCCTGCGGATGAAAATTTGATGTGTGACGAATTAATGCCGCCAAGAACTCCATGTAGTTTCCAATACAGAATGCCATGATTCGGCTGCCGCCGACCAACTTGATTTTGATTCCGATGTCTTCGTACGAGACAAAGATTACTCGTCTTATTAAAAATTAAAATTATGCTCATTTTACATGATTGATATCCATGATTATGATAATTTTCATATAAGTTTTAGACATACTTTTACATTAGACTAGTGTTATTTTATTAAAGATTTATAATGTAAATTACTAACATTTGAATGCTAGTTTAAAGTAAAAATTATATTTACACTCATTTTATACCACTATGTGGTAATTTTAAAGTGTAGAAGACTGACTTTGGTCAATAAAACAACGATTTTATAAAAAATAAAATGATTAATTTTTATTCTTAACTACGTTTTAATAAACTTGCTCACTTATCATCTCGGCATTGTGCCGCTATAGTGCCGTTAAGATTTAAGGTTCTTGACTTAACTGCGTTTAAGTTTAACAATGCTTCAAGTTTCTTAACAATATGCCTAGGATAATATACTTAAAAGCGGTAAAATGACATTAGCTGCATTTAAGTCTAATATATAGCAAGTTCAGAGCTATTATTATTTAGCTAAAACGACTCTATGTGTTGTAACGGCGCTTTAGTTAATTATTATAGTAGTTTTTTTAAATAATATTATTGGACATTGTTATTTCTTGTTAGTTTTACACTAAAATGCCGCTACGCTATGCACAGCGGCGTTTTAGCTTATACCCTCTAAACTCTTTTTATTACAAATGTTAAGTTAAAACGCATAATACGTTTTTTATATAAAAATATATTCTAAGTACTAAAATTCATAAACGGCATTTAAAAGTACTCCAATTTACCTATCTTATGATATTTTTAATTTTAAGTTATGAGTTGTCATTAATGAGTTACATCAATTTAAAGTTTTTCTCACGTTTTTTGAGCTTATTTCAAAAAGTGGTTTCGGTAGATAACGGCATTCTAGTTATACCACGGCAGAGATCAGTCTCGCCCTGGCGCTTGTGGAGGCAGGACCTGTGTCAGTTTTTTTCGCAACTATTTCGTAATTATTATGCCAAATTACGTTGAAATCGCGCCACAGTATAAAAATATCAGTAATGGGCAACATGTAATTAGATTAACCGTTACAAATACATACGCGACTCATGGTAAAAATGTGGTGATCTTTTACTTTTTAAGTGTTTTCACGACATGGTAACCAGCTACCTAATGCATTAAAATGTCTACGAATTGCATGATAATTTCGCAATCCAACATGGCGGCCACGCCGTAATCACAAAATTTCATGATGGGTATCGTTTAAGGGGTTTTTTGGTATGCTGAGTACGAAGTACGTGATAATTTTGCAATCCAATATGGCCGCCGCGCCGTTATCACAAAATTTCATGATGGGTATCGTTTAAGGGGTATGTTCGTATGCTGAGTAAGAATCACGTGATAATTTTGCAATCGAATATAGCCGCCGCGCCGTAATCACAAAATTTCATGATGGGTATCGTTTAAGGGGTTTTTTGGTATGCTGAGTACGAATCGCGTACTAATTTTGCAATACAAAATGGCCGCCGCGCCGTAATCACAAAATTTCATGATGGGTATCGTTTAAGGGGTTTTTTGGTATGCTGAGTACGAAGTACGTGATAATTTTGCAATCCAATATGGCCGCCGCGCCGTTATCACAAAATTTCATGATGGGTATCGTTTAAGGGGTATGTTCGTATGCTGAGTACGAATCACGTGATAATTTTGCAATACAAGATGGCCGCCGCGCCGTAATCACAAAATTTCATGATGGGTATCGTTTAAGGGGTTTTTTGGTATGCTGAGTACGAATCGCGTACTAATTTTGCAATACAAGATGGCCGCCGCGCCGTAATCACAAAATTTCATGATGGGTATCGTTTAAGGGGTTTTTTGGTATGCTGAGTACGAATCACGTGATAATTTTGCAATCCAATATGGCCGCCGTGCCATAATCACAAAATTTCATGATGGGTATCGTTTATAGGGCTTTATGGTATGCTGAATACGAATCACGTACTAATTTTGCAATCCAAAAAGGCCACCGCGCCATAATCACAAAATTTCATGATGGGTATCGTTTAAGGGGTTTTTTGGTATGCTGAGTACGAAGTACGTGATAATTTTGCAATCCAATATGGCCGCCGCGCCGTTATCACAAAATTTCATGATGGGTATCGTTTAAGGGGTTTGTTCGTATGCTGAGTACGAATCACGTGATAATTTTGCAATCGAATATAGCCGCCGCGCCGTAATCACAAAATTTCATGATGGGTATCGTTTAAGGGGTTTTTTGGTATGCTGAGTACGAATCGCGTACTAATTTTGCAATACAAGATGGCCGCCGCGCCGTAATCACAAAATTTCATGATGGGTATCGTTTAAGGGGTTTTTTGGTATGCTGAGTACGAATCACGTGATAATTTTGCAATCCAATATGGCCGCCGTGCCATAATCACAAAATTTCATGATGGGTATCGTTTATAGGGTTTTATGGTATGCTGAATACGAATCACGTACTAATTTTGCAATTCAAAAAGGCCACCGCGCCATAATCACAAAATTTCATGATGGGTATCGTTTAAGGGGTTTTTTGGTATGCTGAGTACGAATCACGTGATAATTTTGCAATCCAATATGCCCGCCGCGCCAACTGTAGCAAACGTACGCAACGGAAACTCTCAAAAGAAATGAAATATCCTAGTTGTCGAAAAATGTTTCGTTGCTGCTAAGCTCTTATTCGCCTTAGCGTGATGTTATATATTTTGGTATTTTTCAAAAATGGACATTCTGTTAAGAAACTCTTGAAATTCAACTAGCAGTCTCTTAGACTCTAGAGTTAGAACAACTAAACAAACAAACAAACTCTTTAGCTTTAAAATAATAGTATAATATACATAATTTATTTACGATTAACTCTTTTATTTTTATTTACGAAACTAATAAATCACTAAACTTAATAAAGTTAGATGCATTTACTACGTCAAACAAAGTTAGCATGCTGTTTCTTTCTACTATACTGTATACTGTGGCATGAGAGTTGACTGCCGCTGCCGGCGCGCGGTGTGTCTTGCGCCCGGGGCGAGGGGAGCGCCAAATGCCTACTTGTGCGGAATAACCGCCCCTTAAGGGGAGTGGTTGACAAAGTTTGCGAAAAAGAGGTGCAAATAAAGACGTTCTTCTCGGTATTAGTATACGAAAAATGACAGCCAAAAGTAGATTTGAAATCTACAAGATGTGTTCCAGAGGATGGTTTCATCAGAAATTGTGTATTTATTATAAATAACTAGTAAAACATCACTGAAATAGTCCATAATTTTTTAGAAGAAGTCGTTGTATGACATCTATTTATTAGTGAATGATAATAAAATTTATATCAGAGACTAAAGAAAACATAGACCTCTAAAATGGTTTTCTTCAATTTTGAATTAGTATAAGTTTTAACTAATTATAACTAATAATGTATTCAATCAAAGAATACATCACGTTGCTTGCTTCCCCGCGCTCGCCCGAAAATCTAGTGCGGGGGGAGTCGTGTTGCTAGACGGACGTGTGTCGCTCTGGTCTGCAAAATATTCTCGTAAAATGTTATATTTTCATTCATGTACAGAGTAATGCGTGCAACAGAGCCAGAGCCCGAGTTACACAATGCATGCTGCATTACATGAGAATATAATGCATTTCAACTTATTTTTCGTATTGTTTTATTAAATTACTTCGAAAGGTAATCATGCTTATATTGTAAGCGGTACTTAATCATTTCAATAACAATAAATGAAGAAATATTTGTGGACATTCGCACACAACTTAAGCTAATATAACCTTGTGCTAAGGGATACTATAATATAAGTATTTTCATCAGATGTCTACTGATGAAAATACTTATATTATAGTTATTATTAATACACTGCTTTTTTGAGACACTGCTCTCAACCTAAGCTGAAAGAATTGACTCTTTTAGCTTATTACGTCTAGTGGGTCGCCACAAGTAGGCACCATCTACCGGCAAATTGGTTAAGGTATAAAAGTGAATAATTCATAATTTTCATAATTCATTTATTCATAACAAAATAATTTGTGTAGAATAGCAAATAGGTGACCAGTAACAAACAAAAGATTAAATAAACTTCAATAAATTTAAAAATAAGTATACATTGCAAATTTCTTAATTAATTCCAACAAAATCATAACAATCAACATATTTAGAAGACTATCAAAAATCAAAATTTAAAAAATAAATGTCGTAAAAACATACCAATTCTAGATTTGCAAAATGTCCCAATAAAAAAATTAAAACAAACAATAATCAGAAATGTCAACATAAATAGACGAATATCAAGATTTAAAAAAAAATTACAATATATTAATATGTCATAAAATCATTAGTCCACTAGTTGTTAAATAGTCTAAGGTCCACTATTATTGATAGTTACAATAATTTAAAAGGATATCTATAATGTCAAATTAGGTCTAACATCTGTGAAATTTAAGTACCCTGCAAATAATCATCAACACTGTAATAACACTTTTCTAACAATAAATTGCGCAACCTAGTCTTAAACCTGTTCACACTATATATTGTTTTTAATTCTACTGGTAGTTTGTTAAACAGTTTAATGGACTGAATTCCGGATGAATGCTTTACGACATTCAACCTTGGCAGCAAGGTGCTAGGTAGAGCCTTTCTGCGTGTTCCCTCTCTTATTTTTCGTAAAGTGAGTGCCCGCCGAGTTTCTTGCCAGTCTATATCTATACATGGTCTCATCTCATAATGTCCTTATCTCGAAATGTCCTTTCGCATAATGTCCTTTTCTCGAAATGTCCATTCTCATAATGTCCTTTCGCAGATTGTCCTTTTCTCGAAATGTCCTTTTCTCGAAATGTTCTTTTCTCAAAATGTCCTTTTCTCTAAATGTTCTTTTCTCAAAATGTCCTTTTCTCGAAATGTTCTTTTCTCAAAATGCCCTTTTCTCGAAATGTCCTTTTCTCAAAATGTCCCTTTCTCAAAGTATGTACACTACAGGATTAACCCCGCTCAATCCGACTTGGATTTTTTTTTATAACCACCAAGTTACCACCAGTCACTTGCTAAATTTGATGTTATTTTTTAAAACCACCTAAATTACTCTTATTTAGGTGGTTTTAAAAAACGTTTCGTAGAAAAACTAAAAAACTTAGGTGGTTATAAAAAAAAATAACCACGAAGGCTAATGCGGAAGCTCCGCTCCCGCCTTAGCCTTCTAACCTAACCTATCCAAGTCCGCCGAGGCGCTGAGGTACCACAACGTCCCGTGGTACCTCAGGCGCGTCCTTGCGGACTATTTCGTGGACCGGGCCATTATCTACCCGGCCCGGTCGGGAATAGTCCGCAAGGACTATTCCGGGGATGTCGTGCGGTGTTCCACAGGGGTCGGTGCTTGGTCCGCTCCTGTGGAAAATCGGCTATGACTGGGTCCTGCGCGGTGCAACTCTTACGGGGGTCGGCATTATTTGCTACGCCGACGACACCCTCGTCACCGCGCGGGGCCCAGAATTCAGGGACGCGAAGGTCCTGGCCACCGCGGGCGTTGCCCAGGTGATCAGCCGCATCAGGGCGCTGGGACTCCAGGTGGCTCTCGAAAAGTCCGAGGCCGTGTTTTTCCACGGGCCTCGGCGGGGGCCACCTCGAGATTCCTTCATTGTGGTGAGCGGCACCCCCATCGCTATCGGGGAGACCATGAAGTACCTAGGATTGGTCCTCGATAGTCGATGGGGTTTCGTCGAGCACTTCCGGCGCCTGGCACCCAAACTGGTGTCATACGCCGGAGGGCTGGCGCGGCTGCTCCCCAATAAAGGGGGGCCGGAAAGTGCATGTCGCCGTCTCTACGACGGTGTAGTGCGCTCCAAGGCGCTCTACGGAGCGCCTATTTGGTCGGACGCTCTCTGCGCCAAAACCATCCCCCTGCTGCGAAGACCGCAGCGGGTGATTGCGCAGAGGGCGGCGCGAGCGTACTGCACCGTCTCTTACGAGGCGGCGTGTTTGATTGGCGGGAGCCCCCCTTGGGATCTCGAGGCTGGAGTCCTCAAGCGCGTTTACGACGAAAGCGCCCTGGTGCGGATAAATGGAGGTCGCCCACTCCCGGACGAGATCGATCGCTGGAGACAGTCTGCTCGCGACGATCTCTTCCGGAAGTGGGCCATTAGGTTGGCGTGTCCCTCTGCGAGCGCGCGGCTCGTGGGGGCTGTCCGGCCCGTTCTTCGGCCTTGGGTGGAGAGGGCGCACGGTGCGCCGACGTACCACCTCACTCAGCTCCTCACATGCTGACGGACATGGCTGTTTCGCCAAGTACCTGTGGGAGGTGGTGGGTGTGGAGTCGGACTCCGTGTGCCGTCACTGCCCAAGTGGCGCCGTGGACTCGGCGGAGCACACACTCGCCGAGTGCGCGGCGTGGGACGGGCCGCGAGTCGCCCTCACGGGCCAAATTGGTTTTGACTTGTCGCTGCCGGCTGTGGTGCGAGCCATGGTCGGCAGCCAGGAGTGTTGGGCCGCCGTCACCTCTTTTGCCAATGAGGTGATGGCGGTAAAGAGAGAGGAATTGCGGGTGCGGGAGCGTGCAGGTCTAACGCTCCCGCCTCGCCGTCCGGTTCGGGGGCGCCGCATGGCAGCTTTCGTGCGCGCCCCCGACTAGTGTTGTCCCGGTGGGTGGTGGTCGGGGGACCCCACCCACCGATGATCGCTTGGCGGAAGGCACCTCCCCGTGTTCCGGAGGTGCCTTATTGCCCGCCCGCTCGGCTGCTCTCTACCCCCTCTGCGTTCAGAGGGGCGCTCGAGAGTGGTGCGATGCGGGCTTGTTTCTTCAGCTCCTTAGGGAGCTCCGGGGGGCAGACCATCTGGCCCCCCGAGGAGAGCCCCAACCCTACGGGGCATCCCTAGCCGGGTCGACGTAGAATCTTCAACTTCATATCCTTCGGCCCGGCTATAGGGTGAGTCGGAACACCGCGGGGTTTAGTGGGTAGGACGGTCCCTGTTTCCGGGACCGGTGAGTCCCACACACCGTCCCAGCTACCCCCGTAGCTGGGATGACGGTGCCTAAATGCATTCCCCGCGTCAACAAAAAAAAAAAAAAAAACCTATCCAAGTCGGATTGAGCGGGGTTAATCCTGTAGTGTACATATTTTGAGAAAGGGACATTTTGAGAAAAGGACATTTCGAGAAAAGGACATTTTGAGAAAAGAACATTTCGAGAAAAGGACATTTTGAGAAAAGAACATTTCGAGAAAAGGACATTTTGAGAAAAGAACATTTCGAGAAAAGGACATTTTGGGAAAAGAACATTTCGAGAAAAGGACATTTCGAGAAAAGGACAATCTGCGAAAGGACATTATGAGAATGGACATTTCGAGAAAAGGACATTATGAGAAAGGACATTTCGAGAAAAGGACATTATGAGATGAGATGCTATACATAATAATAAAACTGTTGAGGGTCGAGAGTCTGAATATGGAAGCTATTAAAAAAAAAAGAACGCGTTCTCTAATCGATACCTACTTAAGCCAAAATGAAATTTTAAATTTTCATGTCCGTCTGTATTCCGAATATGTATCACGCCGAAACTACTGATTTGAATGAAAATTGATCCGAGTAAGTTCAGGAGTTAGAGACATCTCAACTTCTCTAAACCTAGAATTCAACCTAGGATTGCTTCACACAAGTTTCAGTGCTGAGGGTTTTGTAGTTCAGGAATTAGAGATATCTCAACTTTCTCTAAACCTATAATTCAAGGGTTCCTTGGAATGTGACGGTAAATCTAAACAGGCGTGTTGGCTGAATCATAAAAGAGCTTAATGATTAAGGCTGTTGTAAAATAATTCTGTCCGCGCCGAAGTCGGGGACTGAATTGTTTTAGAATAAACTTAATCTTTAAGCTCTTTTATGATAAAGCAAACAGGGCCGTTTCACACGCTGCTTGATGAGTCTGATGAAGAAGTGCCTCTCCTTTTGCAAACCTTATGTGACGTAAACGAAGTTGCGAGGGTCAGCTAGTTTTACAATATGCTTAATCTTTAAATTCGTTTATGATTAAGCAAACAGGGCAGTTTCACCCGCCGGTTGATGAGACTGATGAAGAAATACCTCATGTTTCATACACCTTAAGCGTCGTAAATGAAGTTGTGAGAGTCAGCTAGTTACATACATACATATGGTCACACCTTTATCCCCGAAGAGGTAGGCAGAGGCATATTATTATGTCCCCACATTTCACCTTTTTAGAATTTGTCCCACGTAATAGGCGGTGAGTATTGCTGTGTTGAGATAGACAGGCGCAGGTTGTATCTGCCTGCTGTTAAAATTAATAAAGCCGCCAAAACGGCCTTCAACTTCGCTTAACGACTGCCATTTTACGGGCAACCAGGACCAATGGCTTAACGTGCCTTCCGAAACACGGAAACGACGCTCAAATAACTGTCACAAAGTGGTCACATGGATGGTCACCCATCCAAGGACTGGCCGGTGAATAAGCTTACTACAGTGATCGCTTACAGAACACTAAGTCCGCGGTGCCACGAGCGCTTTTTATTTATACATAACTAGCTGACCCTCGCAACTGCGTTTACGTCTATTTTTGTTTGTTTGTAATAATAAAATGAAATGAATTTTTTTTCAAAAGTAACAAAAATTTTGAGCGAGTGGAAGACCCCCCCCTTTCTGGATTTGTAATAATTTATGTACAAAACAATGAATATATCTTATTCTTATATGTCTGTGGAATATTATGAACATTCGTCTTTGTGAATTCGTCACATTTAAGTTTTACGTAATGATCAATCACATTTTTTGCAGTGTATTTTACTACACTTAAAAACGAAGGAAAATTGAAATACAAACGTTCCTTTGTTTTTAATTTACTTTTCGCCTCTCTCTATAAAATAGAGTGCAGAGGGGCTTATGGCGAGACTTTGTCTGTAGTCTGTGACTCTGTTGCATTAAACTACGTCACTAGGTCACGTGGATCATCTGTTCAAAGTTTAAAATAAAACAAAACTGACAACGTCAATCGGATTGAACTCTCACAATAAACGTTTTAGAGAGGGGCAGTCGGGTGAGACCGTCTCACAGCTTTTTGTTTATTTGGTGAAGCGAGGAACGCATTTCCGCTACTATGTTTCTTCTTCTTCTTCCGTGGTTCTTTTACTCTGATGTCTCTGTAGTTGCGCTACTCTATGTTAGCGAGTCATATCGCCCATTTGCTCAAGGTCGTTAGCCCTGGGTATGGCCTTAATCAACGAAAGTATTTTTGTGACAACCCTAGCATATTTTATGCCGAGATAGCGTTGTAGGTATTGTACGATTTAACAATGGAGATGATTCACTATTAGTTTTTACACGTATGCCAGTAGTTTCAGTAAGGCTTGCCTTGGTATGATGTGATCATGGTCCCTTTGCAGCGTGTGTCCAATCCAGCGCAGCAGCTACACTTCCGACGTATGATCTGTTGGTGGATAGGGGTCTCACTGCAGCGTTCCAATAGTCTTACGTTCGTGATGTTCTCGGGCCCGTATGTACCGAGGATCCATTGGAGGCAGCGTTTGACGAAGACTTATAGCTGGTAGCTGGTGCGAAATGTCTTTAGTGACCTTCCATGTCTCGCATCCGTATAGCAGTTAGCAGTACAGTTTTAACGTTTACTTTGTTTTGAGTTTCACTCTTCGTGTCCATTTTCGCAACTGCCTACGGGGCGCAGCTGTGTAAAGGTTCTTCTGGCCTTGGCGAGACTCGAAATGATGTAGGGTACTCTTCTATCCCATCAGTTTCTGACACGACACTCCCGAGGTACGTGAATTAGTGCCTCCACCACATCTCTTGCGTCTGTCGATTTTAACTTCAGTCCAGCCATTCGTTGCCTCATCCTGCTCGTTGTCCTGCACGTTGTCCTGCAGACATGCATGACGGCGTGTGTGTGCCTCAGCAGGCACAGGACATCGGCATCATTTAAATCCTCCAGGATATCAGTATAGGCCCCATTCTATGCCGCGCCGATTGTTCTTTGCGGTATTCAGCATTATACCATCTATTTTCTATGGATGGTTGTTAACTATCCTGTAATCTTCATAACGATCCTCTAAGGTAGGTACAGTATGTATTTTCAAGAGTTTGTGAGTCTTATTTTTAATTTCTTTTTCAGAATATTGATGACATTTGATTGATGTCATTTTATACACGTTACGTCATAGATTTAGAATGTCGAAAAATTCTAAATCTATGCGTTACGTCTACTACATTGATACATGTAATAAAATTCTAACACGCCGGTGTTTGTATGTAAATTGTTTATACTGAGGAAAATTCTATACTGAGGAATAGCTTTAACCATTAAGCTCTATTTAGATTAAGGAAACAGGGCAGATTCGCACGCTACTTGATGAGTATGATTAATAAATACCTCTTATTTCATAGACCTTGTGTGACGTAAACAAAGTTGCGAGGGTCAGCTAGTTAAAAGATAAAACAATAGGTTTCTTCTTATCTACTTAAAAACTATTTTTACAAATTTTATGGTGATAAAAAAAAGTCTATTGCATCTTCGTAGACTTGGAAAAGGCCTATGACAGAGTGGTGAGGAATGAACTGTGGTCAACACTGTCTATGTATGGAGTGAACAGCAACTTGATACGAGCCTTGAAATCTCTATACGAGGGCTCCAGTGTTTGTGTCAGGATCAATGAAGCTTGCACAGACTTTTTTCCCATCGAAAAAGGTGTGAGACAAGGCTGTGAAGCGTCACCATGGCTGTTCAACCTATACATGGACAGTTGCTTGAAAGAACTACAAGAGTGTGCGTATGGATTAAAAATGAATGAGCTAACCGTCAAATGCCTCCTTTATGCTGATGATCAGGTAATACTGGCATCATCGGCGGATGAGTTGCAATTTATTGATGGTTAATATAATGAACGATGCGCTTAAAAGTAGAGGAATGAATGTTAATGTAAGCAAGACAAAAGTAATGGTTTTTGAAAGAGAGAAATGTATGACTGATTGCTCGATATCGATCGAAGGAAAGAGCGTGGAACAGGTGAAAGAGTTTGTATATTTGGGTTCAAAATTTGCAAGAGATGGAAAGTGTGACAATGATATTGAAAGAAGAGTTTTGGCAGGAAATCAAGTGAATGGAGCCATTCACACCTTTATGAGCAGTCAGAACGTGTCTAAAAAGGCAAGGATGGCTGTACATAGAGGAGTGCTTGTACCTACACTTATGCATGGTAGTGAAAGTTGGGTGTGGCAGGAGAAGCATGAAAGTAAAATTAATTAGTGGAAATGAGAAGTTTGCGAAGTATAGCTGGAGTGACATTGAGGGATAAAGTAAAGAATAGTGTGATAAGGGAACATTGCGGTATGACAGAAGATGTAGTGACTAAGATAGAGAAAGGGATGCTCAGATGGTTTGGACATGTGGAGAGAATGGATGGAAATTGGCTGACAAAACAGATTTATGAAACGAGAGTGAATGAGCAAACTGGTAGGGGTCGACCTCGGCATATTCATATCGATCAAATCGATAATCTTCTGAAAAAAGGCCAGGTCAAGAGCACCCTTAACCGAAGAGCATGTATAAAGACACTTATGAAAGTTGAAGAAGCCAAAGTTGTTTGCCAGAATCGTAGCAAGTGGAAAGTCATAGTCTCTGCCTACCCCGTTGGGAGACAGGCGTGATGTTATGTATGTATGTATGTAATAGACATTCTTTGAAATATGCATGTATGGTATTGTTGTGACTTTTATGACACGTTTAAAGTACATAGGTATGGGATAGATGGCGCTCGCGGCTACGTCAGCGTGAAATTTTCTTCCCGCTTCCCATGGGAACGTACTCCCGGGTTTGGTTATCTTTATAGCAGTATTATATATAAATTAACATAACAAAAAATAATACTGCATTGGTGATAATAATAATAAAATGTATGTATATAGAGTACTCACTCATTTTCTTTCACTATTTTTCGTGACTTTCTTCATTAATAAATGCACTTTGTTTATTCATATTTAAAACACTTTTTACACAAATTATACGAGTACAGTTCACTGTTGTACATAGATGATGAATACCTATACACCTATAGTCGAATTTTTATTTAGACGAAGTAAATTGACAGCAATTATTTAATTAATTTAAATATTGAAGCGCTCGTGGCCCCGCGGTCTCAGTGTTCTGTAAACGATCACTGCAGTAGGTAAGCAAAATTTACTATGGCCGAATATGGATGGGTGACCACCACGTGGACCACTTTGTGACATTTATTTACGAGCGTTTCCGTGCTTCGGAAGGCACGATAAGCCGTTGGTCGCGGTTGTCAGTAAAATGACAGTCGTTAAGCCAAGTTGAAGGCCTTACGGGCGGCTTGAAAAATTTCAACTGTGGGTCGTCACAACCTGCGCCGGGTCGGCAGCGCGTGTGTAGCGCCTCTGGTGTTGCAAACGTCTATAGGCTACGGTTACCAACCTTCCGGTGGGCCGTAAGCTTGTCTGCCACCTAAGTAGTATAAAAAAAAAAAAAAAAGCAACTAATGTAATTGACAGCATCGAAACTGTCATTTCACATTAAGAACTCTAAATTCGACCAGCACTCTTGATTCAACTTTGGTCAAGTGGTTAAGACGCGGATCGGTACGCAGAAGGCGCAAGATCGATTCTGGGTACAAGCATCAATTTTTGGATTATTTGACATAATATATAATATATCGTCGGTCGGATTCATTACCGGAACATTTCCGAAATGACGTGTTTTGAGTTAAGTATGAGGTTTGGTAGAGAATCTTAGAATCTATCTAAATCACTAACAGTATAACTCAAATTTAAAATCTAACTGTCAGAAAAGTGCTAAAACCAATAAGGAAATATACATTTTTATGATCTTTCCGCATGCTGTATTAGATTATTTCGAAATGTTCGACTGGAACTTCAAATATCTACATTAAAAACTAGTTTACCACTAGTTCATCAACCGTATATTTTGAAATGTTTCAGTATGATATTGAAATTTAAGGTAAGAAATAAGTTTTCACGTGGTTTGTGCCATTGGCGCTCTGAATGCTGTGTGAAGTATTTGGATTAAAGATATTGCAAGAGCTTTTCAAGCAAGTTCATCACTCAATTAAATCAGCCTATAAGTCCACTGCTGGGCTCTCCCAAATTACGCCACAATATACAGTCCTGCGCCTTCCACATCCAGTCTCTCCATGCGACTACCTCCAGAACGTCTGTTCATTTAGCGGGGGCTCGTTTTACCCACTTTGAACCAGTTGCGGTCTGCTTTCCAAAACTCGTTTGCTCCATCGGCCCGACGACCATTTTTCTAAAGAAATGGGCAAAGTTACACTAAAATTAGCCAACTGCGGGTGTATGAAGTCACTCGGTACTATAAAAACCTTAGTGGTATCCACTAAGGGGCCACAAGTGGTCACCGTAACGTATTCGTATGGCCCTAGTGCATCTACCGAACGGAAGGCTGGATCTCCGGAACGCGTCGGTAAGGCAATTTGGATAAAATACTATTATAAGAGTAATTTTATGCTATAGTGCTAAACCCGGCTAAAGGACTTAGACATATTAATGTGTGTCAAGTGTCACTGCCCGTACATTGCATTGGATCACATCTGGCATTGAGTTGCCACCATTGACGAAGAAAGAGGACTGCTTGCAATAGTCGTCGACCCAGAAATCAGTCTCGAAGCAAAACATTTCTGGTTTGTCTTGGGCTTTGTAAGTCAGTGATCCGTCGGCAGAAATTGTACAGCTAAAACTGATTGGCATTGTGATTGACAAGCTAAAAACATGTGAACTAAACAAAAGCAAAAGAAAAGACATACTCTCTTTTTCGACCCCAGTGTCAACCCAAGAGTCTACCATAAGTATTACGTAAGCTTTCAGGCTGCAGTTAACATTGAATATGAAGAGCTTGACTTATTTAAAGTACATACTTATGGACTCTTGAGTCAAACCACGACCAAGGGAGCTGTAACGTGTCCGAAACGTCGGTACATGTATCAAAGTTAAAGTATCTCGCGTGAAGTCCCGAATTCTATTATTACGAGTGTACAAAACCGCAATAGTTTAAAAAACAGTCCAACCATGAACACAGGCGCTGCAACGTGTCCGAAACGTCGGTCCAGTTAAGTAAAAAGTATTTTGCGTCAAGTCCTGATTTTTTTAAGTGCGAGTGTAAAAACCGCAATAGTTTAAAAATAACATTATTATATTCGTTTATATTATAAATTTTAACTACAAACGACTTCAAAACTGATTTATTTTATTAATTTTTGGCGACTTACTTAGAAATATTCCACTTGGATCTCATTTTCTCAAGAAACTCTTGATTCACTATCGGAACATCTCAAAAAAAGAATTATAACTCAAAAAATACTATTAATATTTCAATTTTAGCTGCCGCATCATAAAACTCATCTAAATAGGCAGTATACTAAATTGAAACACTCAAACACAATAATCAATTTGATAGGTAAAATAACATTTCAAAAATTCAAAAATCTTAAATCCTCATTTACTCGAAACAGTGTTTTTGGAAATGTTCCAGTACTGTTTTCGACCGACGATATAACGACTGCAGAGTTCATAATTGACGTAAACAAAAAAATTATGAAGTGCGAGATACACGAACGTGGCCGAAGGTAGCCGAGAGTGTGATTCGTTTTCGTGACACAATTTCTGGATTCGGTCTCCACGCAAGGCCCGCGATAGAAGCTATTCAATAGCTTAAAAATTTTTGCACTGTTTGATAAGAATTTCTTAGCTCTATAAATCTGCATTCTTACCTAAAAACGTTACGGATCCTCATTGCATTTTGTAGGTACCTTAATTTTTTGTGTTACCTTACCACCGACCGGTGTTATGTAGGTAGGTACCCAAAATGTGAAGTAAATATTGTTAAGTATCAGATTCTAGCACTACCGAAAATAAGATACAATTTGACGGTGTTTTCTCTGGGTCCCACTATTTTATTTATTCCAATGTAAGCATTTTATATACTAGGTATAGGTCACAAAACCATACAGAGAACTACTGTTTATGATAGCCTTCTGAATGAAAGATGGTAATAAATAAAATATACCTTTATTATAGTAGGTAGGTATAGCCCGTTCGCTCTAAGTTTGCCGCTAGCGCAGCGGCGAAGTAGTGGAGACGACCGGCAAACAGAGTGAACGGGCAGTATGAACCTATTCTTTCTCTGCCTACGCTGCATACCTACCCTTCTAGGACGAGTTTGACGATTGATAAGATAATATATTATTTATTGAGTGTTAATTCTAATACATAGTTACTCATGTTAACGACCTTCTTTTAGACACCTATATGAAGATTCAAGTTTTTCCACTGGTACTTTTAATGTTCCCGATAGATGGCGGTGTGCTGAAATCTGAATGCCGCTATGGTTTCGTTACAAACGGTAACACTGATCCGTTCAGTTGTTTAATATTTGTCATGAATCGTCTAGAATTTCATCAAAACCTGTAATTTTTGAAGTGACACAAATTAAATTGTGTTACAAATAACTTAAATTGAAGGTTAAATTAAATAGTAAGAAATGAGGATAATTCGGCCAGCGCAGAGAAATAGAGAATATTTGTGTAAGAGATAAGGCTACTATATACTTTCATTCTTTCATTATTATTTAGTGTATAGGTGGTTGTGACTATAATGAACTGAACACCTATATCAATATGTAATAATAACACTCCAAGACTTTGATGAGTTTATTGTAGGAACATAAAACGCTTTCAAGATCAAGTCTTTACAAAAACATATCGCAGGAGAGAATCTTAATCTAGCCGTCTGACATATCCCGAACCGGCTCTCTTCACTCTCTGGTCAGACCATAGTCACGCAACTCGTCTGCGTCGTTAAGGCTAGTTGCCTGGGTGGCATGTACTGGGACTAATGCCGCCACAAGTGATTTGATTACTTACCTACTGAGTGCGAAATGTGCGAATGCAGGTGATTAGTAATAATTAGTGATTAGTCTGAATATTAAGCTTATGTGCATATTGAGAGTAGTGTCCAATTACGTTTAGTTGCTATGCATAGTTAAAGATTTAGTTGTTGGGCGAGAGCATGTAAAGCATGCAAAAACTCACTGTCAAATTACAAAAAAAAAATTACGTTAAGTATAGATGATCCTGCAATAATCTACAGTCCATTTCGGAAAGAACAATGGCAAGTCGCCATACATGAAATTATTTGGGAAAATTTTTCGCGTTTAGATATGTAATATACATAGAACGATTGAGAATTTACTCTTGAGCAATTCCATAGACTAAACTGTTAGCAGAGTTTAATAGAGTTAGGCATCTTCAAACAAAATTATATCAAGGGGCCGTCCATTGATCACGTGAGGCTCGAAAGGGGGGGGGAGGGGGTCTGACAAAAATCACGAAACATCACCAGGGGGGATGGGGGGTCTAGTGAGATATCACGTGTATTTATTTAGAACAGCAACTTTACAAACCTGTATTTGAGATCACTGTAATTTCTCAATAACAAAACCTGTAATATTAAAACTTGTATGGAATAATTCATAAAGCACTTAATTCCTTTCTTACATCAGAAATTAATTGAAATACCTATGCGTCTCCCAAAGGAACCGCGCAGAATATCGGCATCAATCCGATCAATAATAATCTCAAATTATGTCAGTATTATTTAAAATGGTACTATCTATAGTTTTGGCGTGATACAGAAAGACATACCAAAAAAAAAGACGTGTGGCACTCGGGGACTGCCGCGGTAAAGCTATTACATAGCATTTTTTACCAACTATGCTAGTATAATTATTTCTATATAAGAATACTAGCTGATGCCCGCAGCTTCGCCCGCGTAAAATTTCTTACCGCGGGAAGTTATTCCCGGGATAAAAGGTAGCCTATGTGTTATTCCAGACTATAATGTATCTCCGTACCAAATTTCAGCCCGATCCGTTTAGCGGTTTGAGCGTGAAAGAGTAACAAACATCCACACTCACAAACTTTCGCATTTATAATATTAGTAAGAAGTAAGATTTTAAGGCCTATGTTCAACAAAGTAAAGTACCAAGTACCTACTTGACTGTGGACATTTGGGCTTTTGGACTTTTGGCCTATTGGCCTTTTGGACTTTTGGACTTTTGGACTTTTGGACTTTTGGACTTTTGGACTGTTGGACTTTTGGACTTTTGTCCTAATAGTCCCAAAAGTCCCAAAAGTCCCAAAAGTCCCAAAAGTCCCAAAAGTCCCAAAAGTCCCAAAAGTCCCAAAAGTCCCAAAAGTTCCAAAAGTCCCAAAAGTCCCAAAAGTGCCAGAAGTCCCAGAAGTCCCAAAAGTTCCAAAAGTCCCAAAAGTCCCAAAAGTGCCAGAAGTCCCAGAAGTCCCAAAAGTCCCAAAAGTCCAAAAGTCCAAAAGTCCAAAAGTCCAAAAGTCCAAAAGTCCAAAAGACCAAAAGTCCAAAAGTCCAAAAGTCCAAAAGTCCAAAAGTCCAAAAGTCCGAAAGTCCAAAAAACCAAATTCCAAAAGTCCAAAAGTCCAAAAGCCCAAAAGGCCAAAAGTCCAAAAGTACAAAAGTCCAAAAGTCCAAAAGGCCAAAAGTTCACTCCACCTAACCTCACCCCACCCCACCTCACACCAATTCACCTCACCACACCCCACTTCACTTCACCCCACCCTACACACCTCAGCCCACCCCACTTCACCCTACTTCACTTCATATACATAGGTACACGTTATGCAAACGCTCACGTGTACACGTTGGTATATGAAGTGCGAGATACACGAACGTGGCCGAGCGTGGCTGAAGGTAGCTGAGAGTGTGATTTATTTTCGTTACACAATTTCTGGATTCGGTCTCCACGCAAGGCCCGCGATAGAAGCAATGCAATAGCTTAATAGGTATTTTGTTTTAGAACTTTTTAAGAAGAACAATTATTTTGTAATATATTATTTTTATGTAACTTCAACCATTTACGCAGAGGCGCAACGGATACTCTTATAACGATGAAATGTTTTCCGTTTTCGAAACATTCCTCATTGCTGCACCGCTCCTATTAATCTTAGCATTATGTTATGTAGCCTATAGCCACTATCAATAAATGAACCTACTTACTATCGAACAGTTTTTGAAACCCTACCATCAGTTTCAGTAAGGCTTGCCTTGGTATGATGTGATCATGGTCCCTTTGCAGCGTGTGTCCAATCCAGCGCAGCAGCTACACTTCCGACGTTTGATCTGTTGGTGGATAGGGGTCTCACTGCAGCGTTCCAATAGTCTTACGTTCGTGATGTTCTCGGGCCCGTATGTACCGAGGATCCATTGGAGGCAGCGTTTGACGAAGACTTATAGCTGGTAGCTGGTGCGAAATGTCTTTAGGGACCTTCCATGTCTCGCATCCGTATAGCAGTTAGCAGTACAGTATTAACGTTTACATTGTTTTGAGTTTCACTCTTCGTGTCCATTTTCGCAACTGCCTACGGGGCGCAGCTGTGTAGAGGTTGTTCTGGCCTTGGCGAGACTCGAAATGATGCAGGGTACTCTTCTATCCCATCAGTTTCTGACACGACACTCCCGAGGTACGTGAATTAGTGCCTCCACCACATCTCTTGCGTCTGTCGATTTTAATTTCAGTCCAGCCCTTCGCTGCCTTATCCTGCTCGTTGTCCTGCACGTTGTCCTGCAGACATGCATGACGGCGTGTGTGTGCCTCAGCAGGCACAGGACATCGGCATCATTTAAATCCTCCAGGATATCAGTATAGGCCCCATTCTATGCCGCGCCGATTGTTCTTTGCGGTATTCAGCATTATACCATCTATTTTCTATGGATGGTTGTTAACTATCCTGTTATCTTCATAACGATCCTCTAAGGTAGGTACAGTATGTATTTTCAAAAGAGTTTGTAAACTCAATTTTTAATTTCTTTTTCAGAATATTGATGACATTTGATTGATGTCATTTTATACACGTTACGTCTACTACATTGATACATGTAATAAAATTCTTACACGCCGGTGTTTGTATGTAAATTGTTTATACTGAGGAAAATTCTATACTGAGGAATAGCTTTAACCATTAAGCTCTATTTTGATTAAGCAAACAGGGCAGATTCACACGCTACTTGATGAGTATGATTAATAAATACCTCTCATTTCATAGACCTTGTGTGACGTAAACAAAGTTGCGACGGTCAGCTAGTTAAAAGATAAAACAATAGGTTTCTTCTTATCTACTTAAAAACTATTTTTACAAATTTTATGGTACCTAATAATAGATATTCTTTGAAATATGCATATATTTTTATGGCACGTTTAAAGTACATAGGTATGGGATAGATGGCGCTCGCGGCTACGTCAGCGTGAAATTTTCTTCCCGCTTCCCATGGGAACGTACTCCCGTGTTTGGTTATCTTTATAGCAGTATTATATATAAATTAACAAAACAAAAAATAATACTGCATTGGTGATAATACTAATAAAATGTATGTATATAGAGTACTCACTCATTTTCTTTCACTATTTTTCGTGACTTTCTTCATTAATGAATGCACTTTGTTTATTCATATTTAAAACACTTTTTACACAAATTATACGAGTACAGTTCACTGTTGTACATAGATGATGAATACCTATACCAAAGAGAATACAATACTTGACCTATACACCTATTAGTCGAATTTTTATTTAGACGAAGTAAATTGACAGCACCTAATGTAATTGACAGCATCGAAATTGTCATTTCACATTAAGAACTCTAAATTCGACCAGCACTCTTAATTCAACTTTGGTCGAGTGTTTAAGACGCGGATCGGTACGCAGAAGGCGCAAGATCGATTCTGGGTACAAGCATCAATTTTTGGATTATTTGACATTTGGTAAACAAAAAAATTATGAAGTGCGAGACGAGATACACGAACGTGGCCGAAGGTAGCCGAGAGTGTGATTCGTTTTCGTGACACAATTTCTGGATTCGGTCTCCACGCAAGGCCCGCGATAGAAGCTATGCAATAGCTTAAAAACTATTTTAGCTTGTCACGTTGTAGGTGGGTCAGCCACCTCATCAAGTGCAAATATAG
Source organism: Miltochrista miniata (assembly GCA_933228765.1). Lineage (NCBI taxonomy): Eukaryota > Metazoa > Arthropoda > Insecta > Lepidoptera > Erebidae > Miltochrista > Miltochrista miniata. Next base: position 5,916,876 of record OW121758.1, read on the forward strand.
GTATATTTACCAAGGAGATAAATATGAACGAAGTGGTAATAGTAGAACTGCAGTTATCTGCGTTTATTCTTCAGAGAATCGATATATTACAATAATAACAGTGGACTTTCGTCCCTTTAATCAATTAACGAGAGAGAGGTTTCTTAGTACTAGACCACCAGTCCCAGCGATGTGCACAGATGGAGAGTGGCACATCACCTGAACAGCCGCAGGCCGGAACAGAGACCCGTCGTAGTCGCGCAGCTGTTTATATAGGCACCGGTAGTGGAGGCTGCGGCGGGGATGAGAGTGCGGGGACGCGCGCCTGGCACGAAGCTCGCGCGTGGTGGTGGCGTGACATGACGTCACAGACGTCACACACCCCCCTTTTAGGGCGAGAATTTTTCTTAAAAAATTCCGCTTCTCCAGTCTTCAAAGTCCGCTCCCCTTAACGCTCCAGGGACTTGGCTTCCACCCTGGAACAATTCAAAGATAGTGGGGTACATAAGGGGTACAAGGGTGCTTAGGGTAGTAGGGGTAGAAGGTCAATAGCTAGGTAAGCTCAGATATAGGACGTGGCTAGACCGCGTAGCATAATTTTAGTAAGATTAAAAGAAAAATATAAGTACAATTTAGATAACATAGATAGGTAGTAGACGGCATACGGCGCGTTGTTAGCTAGCTATAGGCTTGTGTGAGCGCAGCTGATAACCAGTACCTACACACGTAAGCTGTGAGCGAGAGAAATCGAAGTATGATTTGACTTCTTAGAAAAGATAAGATTGCAAAACGTAGATAACAAAGTATATATCTTCATAGCAAAACAATAATACACCTGACTATCCTGCGACGTAGTCTTGGAATCGGAATGTTAGCCCATAGTCAGGTGGAATGCAGTATTATACCGTAGCATACTTATAGATACAAGAACATGCATAAAATTTTAGTTAACAGCGAATACTAAGTAAGTATGTATAATGATTGCGCCGCTCGCACAATGCACTGTAGTAAACATGATGACAGGCGTCACAGTCATGTCGGTCTGTTTGTCACGGTTCAACGCTATAACTAGAGAATGGCTGAACCGATTTTGACAAGTTTTAGTTTAAAAATAGATAATTATTTTTGGATATTAGTAATTTTTTTTAGAAATATGTTATAGTTACCACAGAATAATATTTTTAGTTTAAGATTGTAGGAACAACTATTGCAATGATGTGTCGCTATTAGGGCTGATTTTACCCTCTAGTATAGAAGGTAAATAGCTTAGCGATTAGTCGTAGCTGTACGTGCTCATCACCGCTCATCAACCATATTAGAGTAGGATATATGGTGTGAACTGTACCTTTTATTTTTATGAGTAGAAACAACGATGAATGAATCAAGTGACTGAGTTGCGATCGAGTCTCCGCTTGTTAGAAGATGTTTCATTAAATTAGGAAAAATGTAAGCGTCGCACTCAGATCGACTGTTAGAAACACAAAAGAATTTTTTTTCATTATCGACGTAGGAACTTAGGTTTACAACGCCGAAACACTTTATGATTAGAAACCAAGATTGATTCTAAATTTTTAGGGAAGAGATTATACTTTCTCCAAAAGTCCATTCCTAAAATAAGATTATTTTTTATATTAGGTACAATGTGAGCAACGAGAGATACAGTTTTATTTAGAAATTTGAAAGAAATATTGGCCGAGCCAAATGAAGAAAACTTATCACCACTAGCTGTGACAAAATTTAAGGGTTTAGAATTATTTATTTTTACATTTTTTAAGATTTTATGGGAACCATTACCCAGAATAGTAACAGCTGAACCCGAGTCAAGTAAACCAACAGTATCAATCCCGTTCAGAGTAACCGGGATATAGGGGATACGAGGAATATGATTTATTGTAGTATTTTTAGTTTTAGAATTTCGCAGTGAATTTGAAAATTTTGAAACAAAATTTAGCCAACTTTGCCAATCAGCCGGGTCAAATTTATTATTTACTTTAGTCGTAATATAAACGGGACTTACGATGTTAATTGGTATTTTATTCGAGGCTTGATTGCATTTAGGGCAGTCAGTAGTGCGAAAATCCTTTAAACCGCACTTAAAACATACTAGATAACGAGGTTCAGTGCATGTTTTTAATGAATGCGAGTAAGTACGACATCTCGGGCAGTATTGTTTAGAGTTGGCGGTCACAGCCGCGTTGACCTTGAACGCTGTGGCGCTAGCGTTAGAGGGAGATGGCATGTCAGATGCGATAACATTATTATAAGTTGAGTTAGATAACTTATAATTTCTGTTAGTGGAATAAGTATGCAAGTTAGAATTATTTTTAGAGCATTTATATGCGAATTCAGGAGCTATCGTATCTGAAGTTATTGTTGGAGGTTCAACAAAGTACTTAGTGCGACTGTGGTATTGTTCAAATCTTCTACAGACGCTCAATAAAGAAGGAACATCTACTACATTCGATGTTAGAAGCGAATTTACATAACAAGGCCTGATATTATTTAGTAAAATTTCAAGCTTATCAGACTCGCTGATTGGAGTATCGAGACGAGAAAATAACCCTTGCATTTTAGAGATGTAAATGGTTATATTTTCTACTTCGCCTTGAGAACGGCGTCTAATTTCCGACATTAGTTTATAGTCGTAATTATGGGGACTGAAGTCTCGTTTTAGTAGTATACATAACTCGTCCCAAGATTTCACACTGTCCTTTACAGCGCGATACCAGTGGAGGGAGTCGTCAGAAAAGATTTCGAAAGCAAAGGATAGTACCTTTTCCGAAGGAATATTCCTACAGGCAATGAATTCATTAAGATTTTGTATGAAAGCACGCACACAAGTCTTTCCGTTATATTTAAATTTAGCTAATTCAGAAAAAAGTTTACGTTCATAATAAAGATCAGAGGAAATCGGAACGCGCGAGTCAAGAGTAGGTTTGGCCACGTCCGTAACCTTGGCATCCGTAGGGGACAAACGGGTCAATCTAGTATAGTAATCATGGAACTGATCCCATAGGGGCTTGATTACTTCTACATCAGAGAATGAGGTTAAGTCAATTCGAGATAATCTAAAGTAAACGTGGTGTAAGACCGATTCAGTTCTAGCAAAAATGTTACTATCAAATTTACATTCTAGCGAGTTGATGTTATTAGATACTTTAAACAAAGAAACTTTACAGGCAGATATATCGTCATCCGCTTTATAGGGAGATGTAGCAATGTCCTCCGAGGACACGGTTAGGGAAAGTTTAGTAATTTGCTTCCGGAGCTCATCGACCGTATTCGACTTAGTTCCCCCGCGAATTAAAACTTCGTATTCTAATTCATTTTTACCTAAATGTGTATACTTGATGGGGTAAGACATTTTTACGGTGGATGGTATCCGTAGCGAAAATAGACACAAAAATAATGAGTTAGGTTCAAGAAATTAATTTCAGTGCAGAATAAATAGGAGCGCGTTAGGCCGGCCGACGCAGCGACTCGCTCAAGGTCATGCGGCGAGCCAATTTGAAGGACACGCACGACTCGAGTGCGCGCTGTATTTAGTACGCGTTTGGAAGATTAACCTCGCTTATGTTATTGCTTGAATAAATAAAGCGAAGTTAACATAGAATTTACCTTCTGCACTGAAAAAAAATATGTATTAGTAACACAAAAAAAAAAAAATACACGTCCTGGTATTGGTGGTCTAGGGGTTTTCTATTCCCGTGGGCGCCATTGTCACGTTGTAGGTGGGTCAGCCACCTCATCAAGTGCAAATATAGGTATATTTACCAAGGAGATAAATATGAACGAAGTGGTAATAGTAGAACTGCAGTTATCTGCGTTTATTCTTCAGAGAATCGATATATTACAATAATAACAGTGGACTTTCGTCCCTTTAATCAATTAACGAGAGAGAGGTTTCTTAGTACTAGACCACCAGTCCCAGCGATGTGCACAGATGGAGAGTGGCACATCACCTGAACAGCCGCAGGCCGGAACAGAGACCCGTCGTAGTCGCGCAGCTGTTTATATAGGCACCGGTAGTGGAGGCTGCGGCGGGGATGAGAGTGCGGGGACGCGCGCCTGGCACGAAGCTCGCGCGTGGTGGTGGCGTGACATGACGTCACAGACGTCACAAGCTTCAGTATCGATGTAATGGAAGTTACATAGATAGAATGTCCAGTAAAAAAAATCTTGGAAAATAATTACGGAATACATAGGTATTCGACGTACATATTTTCGACTCTCTATAGCTTTATTATAAGTTATACTAGCCTATATATATTATACTAGCCGATGCAGCTATGACTCCGTCCACCGATGATCATTTGGGGGAAGGCCCCTCTCCTTGTTCCGGAGATGCCTTCAGAGCCCACCCGCTCACCACTCTCTACCCTCTCTGCTTCCAGAGAAGCGCTCGAGAGCGGTGCGATGCGGGCGAGAACCCCGGAAGTGTTGGGAGTTCCCGGCCGGGCAGGGCCGACGTGAATAACCTTTGGATATTCATGCCGGCTGTAGGATGAGGAGGGACATGGCGGGGTTTAGTGGGTAGGACGGTCCCTTTTCGGGACCGGGAGCCACACACACCGTCCCGGCTGCCCCCGCAGCTAGAATGATGGTGCCAAACCACATTCCCCTCGTAACATAAAAAAAACGCAGCTCAGTCCACGTGGATATCGATCGTCGTGACCAAAAGCATAATGATCGCATGGAAATTCAACCTTGATTATTGTACTTTTGTTCAAAACTTCGCTTCTATTTGGCCAACTGCGATCAAACCAACGTAAGATTTTAAGCTTGACAAACTGACACCTTCTTTTTTAGCTCCAAAATAATGAATATTATATAGCAACACGTCGGGAGTAAATGCAACGGAAAATATATTAAAATATTAATTAATATCTCTCTATTATGTGACGCAATACTCTCTAGTATGGATATATTATAACAATAGCGACTTCTATAAAATAAAATAAAAAAAACTTTGTAGTTACTAAAAATACACGTGATTCAACCCAGGGGGGGTAGGGGTAATCTGAAACCTCACCAAATATCACCAAGGGGGAGGGGGGGTCCAAAAAATGCCCAAAAAAGCCTCACGCGATTAATGGACGACTCCCAAAGGTACCGAGCGCGGTATACTTGTGTGCGTGCGCAGTGCCTACGGACGCGTCGCGTCAGAACGAGCCGCGCGTCACGCACACATTTAAAAATCAGTACTAGTCGGAACGCTCCCAGCAGGTAAACCATTGTGGAACCAAGCGTTCAATCAGTGTTGACGCGAACCGCGTGCGCGTGATTACGTAAAATGTATGTGTCATATGCCTGCTATCTTTATTTACATACATACATATAATCACGCCTTTATCCCCGTTGGAGTAGACAGAGGCATAGTATACGCCCCCATTTCTCATTTTAGTTTTATGCCTCACGTAATAGGTGATGAGCCTGAGATGAGTAGATGGACAGGCGCAGGTCGCCACGACCCGCAGTTGAAAATTTTCAAGCCAAGCATAAATCCTTCAACTTGGCTTAACGATTGTCATTTTACTGACAACCGGGTTACATTTTGAGATTTCCTTCTCTACGTAATGGATCTTTTTGCGAAGGTGTTCCCTTAGTCGCCTCTTACGACACCCTTGGGATGTATTGGGGTGGCGACATTTTGTACTCTTACCTGTCGCAACACGGGACCTCGTCGCCACAACCTGTCGCCATTAGATAAATATGACAATGCCTATAAAGAAGTAAGGACGATATATATTGCTCTGTTTTTGGATGCCTCAACAGTAATTTTTAAACTCCCTCATTATCTATCGTTATTCACGAATTCACGATAGGTAACAAAAGAAGAAGAAAGGTGAGTTTGAATAATTCACTTACGTACCTGCTACGTCCATAATACTCTCAAGGTAGTTAAGGCACCTTGAGATTATTATGGACGTAGTAATATAAGTTCAATGCTTACTTACGAATTCGTTCAATACCTATTAGACTTCGTATTTATTAGGGTTCCGTACCCAAAGAGTGAAAAACAGGACCCAATACATGACCCTTCGCTGTACGTCTGTCTGTCTGTCCCACAAAATGTGTGTATCGCAGGAACCGTGATAGCTAGAGAACTGAATTTTTACAGATGATGTATTTCTGTTGCCGCTATAACAACAAATACTAAAATCAGAAAAATAATATTGTATTAGGGGAACGTTTGTTGCATGGAATACAACAAACATGAATTTTGCCGTTTTTTGGTACGGAACCCTCGCTGCGCGAGTTCTACTCTCACTGCTTCGAACCCACTCAGTTCGTTTTCGACCCCTTATAATTTCTTTGTGGATAAAACTAGAAGTTTGAAGTAAATTTAGTATTTTTTAACAGAACACTACCCGTCCATTTCAACACGGCAATAGGCTCACCACCTATTTCGCGGGACATGAAACTAAAAGGTGAGACGTGGGCGTATACTACGCCTCTGACTACCCCTTTTGGGATAAAGGCGTGACTATATGTATGTATGCAGTGAGTGAACACTGACTGACTGATAATCGAAACTTTACTTTGGTGGCATTTCAAACGAATATAGAACCTTCAAAAGAATGCAAATTTATAGTGTTTAGTGTATGAATTAAGGAAAAGCTAAAATATTCTAGAATTTCGGTCGTTTTTAAGGTTCCCTACCCAAAGGATAAAAACGGGAGTCTATTTATGGGACTACGTTGTCCGTTTGCTGTCTTTGAACTTTGTCTGTCCTTCCGTGGTGAGACTGTATCTCAGGAACCGTGATAGTTAGAAAGCTGAAATTTTCACATTAATTCTGTGATCCATAAAATGTTGCCATCATTAATATGGGAATGTTGTGCTGAGGTCCCAGGTTGGATTCGGGTGGAATCGAATAAATTGTGTGTTCCTCAAAGTTTTGTATCAGAGTTTTGATGTTTTTGTATACCTACTATGTATTTATTTAGAAATATATAAGTACATATGTCTATCAGTTGTCTAGATCCCATAGCACAAGCTTAAACTGGCCTAATTTGGACTAGATGATGTTGTATGAGAATGTCCAATTGTTTAACCTAACCTGTCATTTACGACGATTGAATAAACTAAAAGTGACAGCCCTGATACTATAGGTAAGTATCGTGCGGTCGGGGTCGGAGATACCCTACTATATATAATTCTACTATGCTGTTAGCCTAGGGACGTTACAAATAAAGATAAAGCAGTTTCATTTTTTTGAGGTTATGTTTACAAATACTAGTACTTACATATACCTATACGCATAGACTTATTATAACACCATTAATTACATACCAATGAAGTTTATTTAACATGGGCGTTTAACTCACTGCCTCATAAAGCCTTAAATCAGTGACGTTTAACTCCTACTTGCATTATGAAAACTCCATATGAAACTCCTACTTGCCTTACCTGGTAAGGCAAGTCTATGTAACTGGTTTGAAACACTAAAGAACACTAGATGCATCAGCCACACTGTAAGATCTATCTTTCTACTCTGACCGACTAAACCAACTAACTGTTGTGCAGAACGGAACTCAATCGGACCAACCACAACTGCTTGATCACATGTATTTTTCTGTAGATGCGGTACCTACTTATCAGTATAAACCAAACTCTGTATATGCTCTATTGTTTGTTCTAGTCATAAGCACTGCCGGGTTAATATGATTATTTCTTGATTCTCTCGGTCCCAATTGCATCCATTCCGTTTTGGGACCTGCATCAGAGCTAGACCTATACCCCAGACAGAAGGTGAGTTAAGACATGGGTCCTAGATAATGGCCCCTTAATGCATAGATTTCAAATCGGAGGAAAAAAAAGTATAATATAGACTTACAAATGAATACTTACTTTAATGGAATGAAACAATATTTTGTTGTATTTTTTATTATTTACTACGTTATAGACTAAAGTATTATTATTATTAAGTATTAAGTAGGTAGGGTCAAGTGTTCAACAATGAAACAGTGGTACACAATAAAACATAGTAATATTTCCAAAACGCGACGTTGGCAGTTTGTGCAATATATCGCGTAAGGACACTCAATAGATACCACCGGCGTATCCCAGTTTGCGGCGGCACCGCGTGAGAAAAGACGCGTCTGCGGCTCATTTTTACTATTTTCGTCAAAAATTGAAGTATTTCTGGCTATCTTTAAAGATTTTTCATTATTTAATGGTTAGGAATATTATATTTTTTATGATTATCCTGCATTCTACATGTTTTGTAGATTATTTTGGCATATTTCATTTGTTTCAAAGTTACAATTTTGTAAACATAAATTAAAAGTTAGTTAGATAAACCCTAGGTAGTCAACAATGAAACAGTTTAACAATGGACACAATGAAACACTGTTTTATAGATTTTTATTGGTTGATATTGTGAAACCTTATCTATTAAAATTTGTTTTAATTTTAAGATGGCGCGTAACAAAGCTGTAAAAAGGACGAGGGGTGTATTGCTTACCAAATGGCAAAAATTAACAATATTCGATATTCTGTTAGCTGGGAAAATGGCTGGAATCGAATGTTTACGGTCTTATAAATCAGGGCATGCATAACTGTCATTAAAAAAGCCTGAAGCATGCAGCATGGCACGTCGTGCCACTGCATTTAACGTAGAAACGGACTGCTTTTTCTTTAATAACTACCTACATTAAACAAAATTTGAATTAGGCACAGTTTATTTATGGTGTTTCATTGTTGAATATATGGTGTTTCATTGTGTACGCCTATGTGGACACAATGACACAAATCCCATTTCTTAGTTTTTATTTCTTTGTCGATGCAAATCACTTTATTTAAAAAAATCTATAAATGACATTCGATACCCAATCATATTGACTACATGCCTGTAAAATTATAGACTTCTATCAGCAAAAACATGAGATGTACGAGGTTATGACCTTTTAGTGTTTCATTGTTGAACACTTGACCCTACCTACCTAGAAAGTAATAAAATTCTTAATAGTGAAGACAAAGTTAAATCTACTTGGATAAAAATTAAAGCGGAAAAATCAAAATAAAAAAAAAACTACTGATAAGTATCATTTGTATCATTGTTGTATCATTTTAAACTCAAAATAAATGGTAACAAAATTACAGCAGATGACGAAGTCGCTAACGAGTTAGAACAATTTTTCTCTCGAATTCCAGTAGGTTAGACCAGAAACCTAGGCTCTTCCACCCCAATAGCAGAATCCTTGTTAAAAGCAAATATTCCTTGGTGTAATGAAATATGTATTCAAATTCAGTACAATAAGTAAACACACTATCATAAAAACTTTTAAATCGTTAAATATTAACAAAACGGCTAACCTTTGGGGCATTTCTGTACATTTAGTTAATTCGTTGATTGAAATGGTTGCTCCTGAATTATCAATAATATTTAATAATTGTGTTGATAGTGGTGTAAAGTTTAGTTAATTAACTCCTCTGCTTAAATCGGGTAGCACCTGAGATTCGTCCATTTTTCGTCCTATTTCTCTACTACCCACCACGTTTAGTAAAATATTTGAAAAGGTTATGGTTAATAATATGCATGATCATTTCAATATAAATAAACTATTCCATAATAAACAATTCGATTTCACGTGCGGTCGGTCCACCACTGATGCTGGAGTCAAAATTATTAGAGTGTAGGTATACAGGTGAATTTTTCAAAAGGGATTAGATGGCCAAATCTGAAACTATAAGGAATAGCGAAAAATGCTCAAAGAAGTTACGAGCCCGATTTTGATGAAACTTAAAACCTCATCATTAGATTTTTGAAAAACCAATAATCCTAGCTGGGAATCAAACCAATTGATTTTGAAAAAAAAACACATCCTATATTATTACACCATACGATAGTGTTGCTATTATTATGTGAATAAATCTTAGATCATCTAACCACGGGATGCGCCTTACTTAAGCATTGTTTTCTGCCATTGCACATGACCATTTGGTCTTTTGGCTTTATGAAAAGCCTGTACATCAGTACATCATTTTATATGATTAAACTAGTACATTACATTGTAGTTGACTGTACAATAACAATTAACACACAACAGCCATTACGCGTTTGTCGATTAATACATTTTTAAATGCAATGAAATTTTATACGTCTTTGTGTTTCCCCCTTCACTTGTATGAAAACTGGCAGAATATTTTTGTATGCGGTGGTTCGCAAAGGCTAGTCCCGTGTTATATGGTCTAAGGAATAAATATATTATTATTATGTCTCTTGGAAATGTCGAGTGGCAACACTGTCTTGCTTACATATCGGCTGCGTAATGTTTTCGAAATTAAAAATATATAAAGTGCTGAAACCGTTGAAATAAAGTGAAATTCTTAAAGTGGGGAATAAATTGAGAACTATAATGAGAAGACTGTTTTCAAGTGTTGGTGTCGATTAAATCTTGATAGATAAAAAGAACCGACGAGTGTGCTGTGTATGTAACCATACCTAACAACATTGTAGTCTAGTGATCAATATTTTGATTAATCGCTTAAAATTATTGCTCAAAGACCCTCATACAGTAAAAAGTGATGAATAAAGAATCAAACTGAAGAATATTTCGAATTGAAACAACTACTTCTAAACATAACCTGCAAAAAATATTCATTAAAATCGTTTATGTAGTAGATCACAAGTATTGATCCCATTGAAAACATAATTGTGAACAGCGCCATCTATCAGCGAAATACCATAAACTTTAGAACAGTACGGTTACTGTTAATTTACGCAATAGGTACCGCTGGAGTATAACGCTAGAGGAAAGCTATATTAAAATCAAGCATGGAGGCTATTATGGAGATATTAAAGCAGATTCAAACAGAGTTAAAAGATCAAAAACAGGAAATGAAAAATATTGAGGAGTCAATTAACAATAATATTAACAGAAAATTTACGATTTATGAAGAGAAAACAAAAGAGATTGAAAATAAAATTGATAAACAGCAAATTGTGATAGATCATCTTGAGAGGCAAATAAAAAAGAAGAATTTGATATTTTTCGGAGTAGATGAGACAGAAAATAGCTACAGAGAACTAGCAAACCTGGTACCCAACATTATCACGGGATCTCTAAAAATTCATTGCCGATCAGAAGAAATCGATGAGGTCGAAAGATTAGGTCAGAAAACAGGCAAGGTTAGGCCCATCGTGGTAACAGTTACCAGTGTTGCTCGTAAGATAGATATTTTGAAGAAAAAAAAGTTATTAGATGGCTCTGCAATCTACATTAAGGAAGATTTTCCCGAAAATATTTTAGAAAAACGAAAACAATTACAAGAAGAGCTGAAAAGCAAAAGAGAGGCAGGAGATAAAGTTTTTATTTGTTACGATAAAATAGTTACACTGAAAAAGAATATTAAGAGTATTGAGCAAAATAACAGGTTCCGGCCACTAAACTGTAAACACGTACGTCAACCAATTCCGCGAATATAATCGATTTTAGCGAAAAAAGTGACTTTTAACTGTGCTCGGACTGTAAAATCAATTATGTAAAGACCGAGGATCATTTAGAAGTAACGAAACACTCTCTAAAATATCGTTTCGCGAGTGAAAAGTGCGAACTAAACTTGTGAACATTACCAAATTACGTTCAAATTGGTCAAAACAAAAGTGGTTTGTGTTTGTTTTCATTCTGAGTCTGAGCATAGACTATAGACTTTTGACAGTTCATTCTTCATACCTTACCAACATAATAAAAACAAATTACGGTTGCCAGTGCAAGAAAACCAGATTACCCTTACTAAGTACCAATTACTAGTGCTGCCAGCATAAGAAAACTAAAACACCTGAAATGAATATAAACATGGAACTATTGTTAGAAAAACTAGATGAAAAACTAAACCAACAAACATTGCTTATAACAACCGCTGTAACAAACAATGTTATGGAAGCTTTGAACGAAAAACTTTCTACTATAATGGAAGAAAACAATAACCTTAAAAATAAAGTATCCTATTTAGAGAAAAAACTAGATATTGCGGAGAAGGAGAAACGCAAAAGTAACCTCATATTTTTTGGAGCACAAGAGCTGAACAAAACAGAACCAGAACTCGTCGACTATATTAAGGAACTAGTAGTAGGTTCAGGGGTACATCTGGAAAATCAGGAGATTAACAATGTGCAAAGAATTGGGCACTGGACGGGAAAGAAAAACCGTCCCGTAGTGGTAACCTTCTCATCTATATGGAAAAAACACATTATTATGAAAAACAAAACTAACTTACCACAAGGCATTTATATCAAGGAAGACTTCCCAAAGGCGGTTCTTGAAAAAAGACGACTATTACAAGTTCAAGTCGAAGAGGAGAGAAAAAAGGGAAACATTGCCTTTATAAAGTATGACAAGCTTATTGTTAAAACACCCTCAGAGTTAAGCCGTGACAAAAGGAAAAGAGAGGAGTCCGGCTCACCAAACACATCACATCAGAAGAAGACGAATACACAGAAAAAATTATCTCCTTCACCGCCTAAAAAAGTAAGCACAAATAAAATAGTGAAACCTAGCATACTAAATTATGTCAAGAGCACCAGACCGACCCCATTAACTGGACTTCCAAAAAACTAGCTAGAAACGACACCCGGAACCGAAACAACAACAATGCCGCAATATTTAAACCAAACTATTTAAATTCTACCCCAAGCCGGCTAGTCACCGTGGGGATAAGCGACTATAACCCTCCAGGGAACCGTAAAGACATTATATTGCCAAAATCACCACTCAGCACACTGCACATCTGTACATCCAATGTGAATACACTAAGTACTAAGGAAAAGTTACTAGAACTGAAAGAAACAATTAAAAACATAAAATATGATATCATAGGATTATCTGAAGTACGACGTATAGAAACAATAATTACAGAAGACAAAGACCATATCTTGTGTTCTACGGGGCAAACTCCAGGCCAATACGGCGTTGGATTCTTGATAAAAATAGAGTTAAAACACAGCATTGTAAACTACAAAGGAATATCGGAGAGAGTATGCTTATTAAACTTAAGATTTTATGATTATAGCGTGTCTATTATTCAAGTTTATGCTCCAACAACAAGAGCCAATGACGAAGAGGTTGAAAAAATTTACCAGGAAGTTCAACTAGCCCACGACTTAGCAGGAAAAAATGTGATAAGCATGGGTGATTATAATGCAAAAATTGGCGAACCAAAAAAGGGACAAACGAAGAGAAAGATTACTTCACTACGCATACGAGAAAAAATTAACAATAATCAACACTTTATTCAAGAAAAATAAAAAGAATAAATGGACATGGATTTCCCCTGACAAGCAGACAAAAAACGAGATCGATTTTATCTTATCGAATTTCCCACGTTCGTTTACTAACTTTGAAACCATATCTACAGGCTTCCCAACACCCCACAAGATGCTAAGAGCTACAGTCAAAGTAAAAGCCGTGAAATTAAGTAGAAGAAATTTTACTATCCCAAGAAATCAATTTAAGACAATAGATGACAGATCAGACTACATAACCAACTTGAAAAATGCTAAACATGGCCTCTCTGAAAAAGGAAAAGAAATTCTCTATTTCCAAACATACTACAAAAAGATTGAAAGCACTATCAAGCTTTGTCTAACGAAAACGAAAAAAGACAAAGAAAAAATCAAAAAGAAAAAATCAAAAATACTTACAGAACATACCTTAAAACTAATGAAAGAGAGAAGTCAACTACTTCACAAACAACACCTAAGTCACGATGAAAAAGCTAGACTCACCTTCTTGTTCAAAACAACTAACAAAGAGATAAAGAAAAACTATAAAAATCATAGGAAATCGATATTTACCAGACATTTAAAATCTTCCGGAAGTCTGAAAAAGGCAATTAAAGAACTAAATACTACAAAGCAGTGGATACCATCATTGAACGCAAACGCTCCAAAACAACAAACTCGTGCAGATGTCTTAAACTCCGCTACAGAATTCTACCGACGGCTATATAGCCTCTCTACAGACTCGCACCATGATCATATCGAAACTGCACTAAATCAAAACAAAGAGACACCTACCTACCTACTTTAACGAAATCGAAATTCTAAGTAAATTAGAGAACTAAAAGACGACAAAAGTCCTGGCTGCGACGGTATATCAAACGAGGCAATAAAACTGGCTAAAAAGTGATCATTAACTCCCTTACATTACTATTTAACAAAATCCTAGACGAAGAAACAGTCCCAAAGACGTGGACAGAGTCTGAAATAGTACTGCTGTATAAGAAGGGAGACCCTACAGACGTAGGGAATTACAGACCCATAAGCATAATGCCATGTCTATACAAGCTCTTTTCTAGCTGCTTACTGGAAAGGATTAACAACAATATAGAAAACCATCAACCGCGAGAGCAACTGACCATATCCAAGTACTTGAACAAATAATTGAAAAATATTACGAATTTCGCAGGCCACTTTATCTAGCTTTTATCGACTATAAAAAAGCATTCGATACCATATCGCACCAAAGCATCTGGAAAGCCCTCTACGATCAAAATGTGAATAGCAAATATATCAGAATAATTAAACATATATATATACGAAAATAGTACTAGTAAAATCAAGTTAGAAAGCTCAGGACAAAAAATTAAAATAAGCAGAGGAGTCAGACAAGGTGATCCACTACCACCTAAATTATTCATATCAGTCCTTCAAAACACAATGAAAACTCTCTCTTGGCACGAAAAAGGATTAAAAATTGACAAGGAACGCCTTCACCATCTATGCTTCGCAGATGACATTGTTCTATTTTCCGAGAGTCCTGCAGAACTCCAATCCATGATGTCTGAACTAGATAACGCAAGTACAAGCATCGGCTTGGAAATGAACATCTCAAAAACGAAGGTAATGTCTAACCGCTTCAAAACTCCAATTTTCGTAAATGGCAACATGATCGATTATGTCGAAGAATATATCTACCTAAGCAAACAAGTTTCATTTCGCAAAAATAACAACATAGAAGAAATAGACAGGCGTATATCACTCACATGGAAAAAGTTCTGGGCCTATAAGGAAGTTATGAAGTCTAACATGTACGTAAAACTAAAAAAGAAAGTAATGGACTCATGCCTCCTACCTTGTCTCACATACGGATGTCAAACGTGGATATTCGATTCAGCAGCTAACAGAAAGCTAACAACATGTCAAAGAGCCTTAGAACGCAGCTTACTAAATCTAAAATTGAGGGACAGAGTCCGTCATAAGAGTATCAGAAAACAGACTGGCGTGATAGATGCCTTGTCCTTCGCACGGGGTCTGAAGTGGAGGTGGGCGGGTCACGTAGCACGCTACCCTAACATTAGGTGGACGAAATCAGTTACTATGTGGGTCGGACCGCATGGGCATAGAGGCAAAGGTAGGCCAAAAGCAAGATGGAAGGACGAAATAGAAGTTATAGGAACAAGTAATTGGGCCTACCTCGCAAAAAATCGTGACGAATGGAAATCTCTGGAGGAGGCCTTCACCCGATCAGGGGTCCAGGCGGCATACGCTTTAGATTAAAATTATTTACCCAATTAAGTGAACACGAATGTTCATGTCGATGGAATAATAAAGGCTTTTTTATTTTTATTTTATTTTATATTGAGCAAAATACAGAAGAAGACTTAATGCGGCTTCAGAAAAGACAACTGTCAGAATCCCCTGAAAATGCAGAGAACTCTAGCACGTCATCTTTGATCTTCTTCTATAAAACAGATGTCAAAAAAGAACAAAACGGGCAGTATTACCTCTTACCTTCGTAACGATCCTAAAAAATTAAAAAACTATGACACTCGACTCTCGTAGCTCCCAACACGGGTGGTCGCCGTGAGAGTCTTAGACCAAAACCCCCCATGCAAAGAAAAACCACACAGTTATATAATATACACACTGCAATTACAACATAATACATAATCAAAGAAAATATAATTGTATTTGTACTACATAGTACCTACCTACAATTCAAGATCTCTCTCAAAAATTGAAAAAAATAATAGAATAAATAATATGGAAAGAAGAGTATAATATGATAGAAAGAAAAGACAAGTTAAGGCTAGTATTTCCTAAATCGACCAAAATCGACCCATTTTGAAGCGATCTTTATACTAGGAAATATTCTTTGATTTGATCTGATAAAAATGTATTACTATAGTTTAATAGATGCTCTTGCTTCCTTTAATTTTTAAAACACGGTTAATAAAACTTTATATGATAAAATTCGTTCTCGAAAAACTGGAAATGTGCAAAAATTTTAAAGATGAATGTTGTTATTGCTCAAAATATATTTGTTTATTTTATATAAACACATGTCTATATTAAATATATTGATCTTATGAACAAAATTCATGCTATTATTTATTTTTTAAACACCTCAGATTTTAAAACAATGATAAAAAGTGTAGAATCTAGAACAATTAGGCATTTAGCGTACACTTCAATCACTTCATACTGGTCTAAGAGCCCATGAACATCTACCAGTATGTATTTGACCAGACCTGAGATTTTGTACACTGATGCCCGTTTTCACCAACCAAACATAAGTCATCTCCTAACTAGGGGCCGCCTAACGTAGGTAGCCCCTAAATACAACCCCTTATCTAATTTCGTTTTCACCATGCTAAGTGACACCTAACTAAGGGTCTCCTATTTTGTAGTGATTTCCAAAACCGTAAATTTGTGCAAGTGTTTATCGATTGTCTCATTTTTGCAATATTAAATTATTAAGTTGTTTAATATTACTTAGTAAGAAACTTATACATGAAATTAAATATATTTTGTATATTTAAACATTTAATTACCATTTTTTTCTAATTGGTGGCTGAATAGATAAAAAAAAATAGTTTAGAATTAATATGTAAATGTAAATTTTCAATGATTTTATTAATCTAGACTCTGATATTATTTTAATACAGTTTTAGATATTTACCTGGCGACTGTATTTTAATGTGTGTACAATCTATACAACCCAATATATTGAGGAAGTGCGCTATCTTGAAAAATTCTGACTTTACTGTAACTTGCTCCTGTTCCGTGTCTGGAAATACTATAAATTCCTTATATAAGGTTACAATAGCTTCAGACACTCTCTTTATAATAGGGCTGCAAGTACTGATACTGATGCCGCCCATATCAGATACTGTTTGTAAATGACAACTTGTACCTACTTAGGGCACACAATAACTGTTTTATAGGTGGCACCGATTTGTTTCTGTAAAACAAAAAATGTAGAGATTTCAATAACTAGGTACACCAGGTAAAGCTTTGGGAAACAGTTGAATCGGGGCAGGTACTAGGTACCATTCTTTTAAGCGAAATAAAAGTCTCGCCACGCTTTCCTAACGTCCAAACTTATTGAGGCAGGTATTATAAATATAAAATCTTATCAAAGAACTTAAAATAATTTTGTATCACTTACCTGTCATCGGGATACTCTAATATTTGTTCAATTTTATTTAACAAAAAGATAACAGTCTCCTTAGTTAACCTAAATCTTGTATAAAAATCTTTATCGTCGTATTTAGAAAATAAATCTGGGGGCCGAGTCTGCTATTTTCCATCAAAAAGCCGGTCCAGTGCGATTCTATTACGATATTAAAGCGATTGGTCCTAAATTTGCTAGTCGCGTAAATCTTGTCTATCGCCACTATAGAACATCGATAGAATATAAATAGAATCGCAAAAGCAGAGACAAGGGCTTTATTTTTGTTGTTTTGACTCTTGTCAGTCAGTACTAGTAGGTGTTTTTTAGGTTATCTACAAATTACATAAAAGAGACTTTTGTAGAGAATTACGATGTAAAATTACACCTATAAACACACGTGAACTTTATAAACGCCTTCAAAGCAAAGAGTGACAGTGTTATCCAGAAGAACTATCAATCAAATCAGCCTATCGCAGTCCACTGCTGGACGTAGGCCTTTGCCAATTTACGCCACAATTCACGGTCCTGCGCCTTCTGCATTCAGTCCCAGCCTACGACCTTTACCAGGGTCGTCGGTCCATCTAACGGGTGACCCCACGGTTGCCGAGACGCGGTTGGAAGAACTATATAGAAATTTTAGAAAAAACTCAAATGAAAAAAACTGGTCCAGCAATGAATTTCATTTTGAAGAAAGGCTTTGGATGCTAAAATTAATAGATTAAACACAGGAGACTGTATATTTTCATATACATATATAACAGCAGATTCAAGTCTTCTACAAATACATCTTTACAGAAAAAATATTGAACAATAACCTCATGATAACTCAAGATTGTGAATAGTGAAAGTTTTTATCTACAAACAACTACTCTGTCTTATGAAAGTTGGTTTTTAAATTGATTAACACTAGTGTAACTACTCAACGGACTTAAAAAGTTATTTCATCATTGTGAAATCACGATATTCCACAGCAACTATGTGATATAGCCAAACAATCTCAATACAGACAGCTTTTATTAGTGCTCGTGTGTGATAGATAATATGATGGATAGTAAAAATAAATATGCTATTATCATTTTGTTAAAACTCAAGGAAGCTGAGCAGTGATAATTTTAATAGATCTTTTATTTACTGGCATGTATGGGTTCATAGTATGACACAGGTAAAGCCCTTAACTACAGCTAGTATGTTGGATTATGAAAGAGTAATGTGCATGTACAGAGATCTTGGCCATCCAAGCCTGCCATGATGAGAAGCCATGCCTTCGATTCCAATGACCAATGCACTAGAGCTAGACTAATGTCAATTTGTTGTTTTGACTGGCCTCGTGGTTACTGCTCTAACCACTAACATGTAACTCACATACTAACTGTAACTGTAATGTGTAGTCAGGTACTCCGTCTACGGATTGAGAGGTTGTGGGTTCGATTCCCACCCAGGACAAATCTCTTTGTGTGATGATCATATTGCTTTGTTGTGTCTGGGTGTAATTTATCTATAATAAGTATGACATATAGAAATATAAGTATGTCTATCAGGCGTCTAGATCCCATAGCACAAGTTTATAGCTTAGTTTGGGCTAGACGGTGTTGTGTGAGAATGTCCAACAAAAATATTTCTATTAATACCTCCTCAAAATGAAATTGGGTAAGGCCTAGGTCTGAGCATAGTGGTAGACTGTAATAGGGTTATTTGATAGCTTATTTTGGATTTGGAAACATTAAAAATGATGAAATATGGAAAAATATTTTTAATATTCATATTTTACAATTATTGTTTTTACATTATCTTCATCTTGCCAAAAATACTATTGTAATAGCCACGCTGCTTGAAGATCAGGGTTAACACTTCAATTTTGAACTCGAGTATCCTGAAATAGATTACAATACAATTAGTTTTATTTCAGCTATTGCAAGCTTGTGAATTATGATTGATGATTAAAAAGTGATTTCAAAATGTTGTTAAAAGGAAATGAGATTTATCTGATAGAAATATTAAATGACTGTGATTTTAAGTGTCAAACATTGATTTAAATAAACAATTTTACCAATTTTGTCAACTCTTATTTACCCACCTCATGTTTCCATGGTCATTGTGAGTTCTTCTTCTAAAGGAGAGATAGGAAGTACTACAGATGTTTTATAACACAGTTATGCCATGCACAACATGCATTAACAATCTTCCCTGCTATTTTGAGACCATAATGTAATGAATGTACTCGCAGCAAATATCTGCAATTAACATAAAATGGTAAGGACTTAATCATCTTCACCAAGCTTGATGATCTGGATCACATTTATTAGGGTATTAGGAGCACTGTGAGCTGACCAGTTTTGTATCAGCATTGTTAGATGTGAATGTGACTATCATCGGGCTGCTCTCCAACCAACCCAGTCCTTGTCCGTCGGTGTACTGGTGCACTAGGTACTTGCCAGTTACTTTAAATTTGGAACCGGAAGATAGTTTGTAAACTCAGAATTCAAATGATCTGTTAGAATATTGACCAATTAGTAATGAAGTCTCATACTCCCATCAACACTACTTACAGGTGAGGTTTGCTTGGAATGGTACCCTACAGTAGAGTTCAAAAAGTGATTGATTTTTTATTTATACCTACCTAAGTATACTCTAATATTCCCATTTAACACCTGACTTATTTCAGTTTCTTGAGAGTTTATAGGTATATAAGTCATTAGGGATGCCTATATAATTTAAAACCTGCAGTCTCTATACCAATATTATTAGGTATGAGGAAAGATAGGATGTTTGTTTGTTTGCATCGGAATAGGCTCCAAAACTTCTGGACCGATTAATAAATTCTTTCAGTGTTGGGAAGCTAGACTCTTCTCGGTGAACATAGGCTATATTTTAGTCCCATATTCCCTTGGGAACAGGAGCTATGTGGGTGAAACGGTGAAAATATGCTGTGCACCCGGGTAAACTGGGTATTTTAAATGTTCATAAAAACTAAAAAACAATTAAGTAAGTATAATGGGAATTGAGTGTACATAGGTAAGTACCTATGTACTAAAACAATAATAACTACCTACTGTAAGTATTAGAAATGTGACTTGTATTTTAGATATGAGTGATTGTAAAGAATATTGGACAGTAGGTACTTACAGAAAATAGATGCATGTCAATTGCATAGGTACATGTCTTCATACTATTTTGCTGATCTTGTTGAGTTGGCTACTTGGAATAGTTGCCATCTATGTATCTAAAACTAATAAAGTTCATTGACCCTGCGACAATGGCTCACTCACAGCTCTAAATTCACTTTTTGGAGACTTATTACAGCACTACGACCATCCAATGTATGAGTGAAATAAATAAAGTCTGCTTCGGATAAAATGTTAGGCTATGTCTTACCATTACCAAATCAATCTTCATCATTTTGATGTAAATTGTAAACTTGCTTCTATTTAGTTTATTTGCAAATTGGTTAGGTAATTTAAACAATAATACCTATTGTATGTATAGCGAACGAAAATAACCAGCCTCGCACTTTCTATTTCTAGCTGTCAAACATTAATTACGCGACTTCCAAAACAAATCCCATCAAATATTAGCAGACTACGCATAAATGTCAAATACACTGGCGATTCTATCGAGAGGCCATCGGTCGACCATAATCGCACTTCAATAGAAACAAGATAGAAGCTATCGAGTTAGCGAATACGAAAACTGTCAAATTGTACCGATGAGCTTCTATTTTGCTACGATATCTATTCTATTCTGATGCGATTGAAATAGCAGACTCGGCCCCCTGGTCTCTCACGGTAAATTCTCGGTCTATTGTGTAAATTATGATTATTTATCGTCTCTAAAACCTCCACAGCGTCGAAAAAATCCGACAAATCCTCCGTTTCAATAATTTCAAACAAAATATGTGTCCTGTACCGCTTTCACTTTGCTAGGGGTTAGTTAGGTGGTCAACATTCGGGCCCCTAAATTTTAAGAGCCACCTAAGCACTTAAGTGTCCCCTAAAGGTTGGTGAAAACGAAAAGGTCACTAAGAGGTACCTAACTTTTCGTAGGTGGCCCCTAAATTTTAGGGGACGTTGGTGAAAACGGGCATGAGACTCCTATACCACTGTATACCTATACCTACCATGCATTATGCAATGACTCACTAAACTCTAAGTGAGTCACGCGACGACTGCGCAGCTAGGACAGGTATCGATTTTTGACTAGTTTTAAATGCATTTGACCACGTTTGCCGTTTTAAAAAAATGAAAGTATATTATTATAATTATCGGAAAATAAGAATGGCAGACCATTATCGTGAGTTTTACTTAGTGGCAGACGATTTTGAAAATGCCTAAAAATTTTTTGGAACGAAGTTCCTTATCGCGCGTTGTGAAAGGGGGCTAGACGGAAAAAATTCTCACGGAAAGTTGTAACGACACTTTTGGTAGTGATAGTGGTAGTGATAGTGGTAGTGATAGTGGTAGTGATAGTGGTAGTGATAGTGGTAGTGATAGTGGTAGTGATAGTGGTAGTGGTAGTGATAGTGGTAGTGATAGTGGTAGTGATAGTGGTAGTGATAGTGGTAGTGATAGTCGTAGTAATAGTAGTAATGATAGTGGTAGTGGTAGTGATAGTGATAGTGGTAGTGATAGTGGTAGTGCTAGTGCTAGCCAGGGGATGAACATGAACTCTACGAGCAACACCAAAGCAAATAGGAGTTTCGCTCTGTTCAGTTTCAGTCGCGCGTAAAGGTTACACGCACTCACTGAACTCACTCACTCACTTTTTTATATTAGTTTTCTTTTTGTTTTTGTTTCTGTTTTTGTTTTTGCTTACAATAAAATTTTAAAATTAAAATAAAATTTTATTACAATTCCTTCACTTTAATCGAAAGGAACTTCGTTCCATCCGGGTGTCCCTTGACACCTCTCAAGTTTTTTTTTTTGAAAGTATTTGACCAGATCTGCCATTGAAACATTTGATTGATTATGGTCTTAAAAGCTTATATTCAAAAAGGCAGACGTCTACATAGAGCATTTACATAAAAAAATAATAAAATATTACCTACTACTCGGTCAGATGAATACGCATTCCGTTCGCTGTTTTACATTAATTTCAATATAAATACTGTGGGACATTCACACACAATGTTATCTAGCCCAAACTAAGATAATATAAGCTTTTGCTATGAGATTTAGACAATTGACAAACATACTTAGATCTTTCTTAATACATAGGTAGGTACTTACACATTCTACATAGAGACACCTAAACCCTGAAACAACTATTTGTGGGTCAAAAAAATATTTGTTCGACCCATGAATCGAACCCAAGATCTCAGAGCGACAGTCTGTTTCACTAACGCCCGCACCAACGCATAATTTTACTTGCGAGTACCTATGTCAATGTATTTATTTTGTATTTTAAAGTGATGTTTTAAAATAGTGTTTTTTTACTCTTTAAATTTGTCACGACGAATATATTACCTACTACTTATACCTCCACGTATATATTTCAATGCTATAGACACAGTATCTATAGATGTTCCTGAGTAATTTAGAACAGCAAATGATTACTTAAAATTACCTGTTAAGAGCCCACCTGACGCTTATCAGTTTAAAGAAGATAACAGATATTAATTTCAGCGTACAAGAAAGTGGTAGATACGTTCAGTTCTATGCGTTTTAACGAAATAAATTAGTTAAAAGAACTGTAATAATTAAAAAACAACATGTGGTTCGAGTTAATTAAGATTTACTATTGTCTTTCTGGTAATTATAAAATACATTTTAAACCAGACATTAAGTATAGAAGATCCAGCTTAAAATTCACGACGTTTTTGACTAAAAAAGAGTTAATTTAGTAGACCTTACGACTCCTGTGATCTAGATCAAGATGATAGTCTATTTAGCGTCATACAGACTCTTGAGCAATAGTTTTTAGATTTCAATAAGAAGAAAATCCAAATAGAAAGAAGGGACATATTGAGCCTACATCTTGCGAGTGACTGAGCTGTGGACCTAAGGAGTAGATGTCTCTGCTGAGAGGCACACTCCACATGTCAATATATCTACCCAACATAATCTGCTTATAGTTCAAGAAAAGAAAAATACTGATTGCAGATTAAACCAGAACACAAAAAAAAAAGGTTTCAATAACGCCTCATTTTAATAAATTCATTTTTAAGACTAAACCATACGTCAGGTTTGATCTTTTTTTGTTTGACAGTTAGTATGTTCTCTAAAGCTGATCGCATATTTGTTAGCAACGTACGCTCCGTACGCGTCGACCGTGCCGGATTTTAGAATTCGTTGTATGTAATGATATGAAACCTCGCACATTTCACCCGCACTGCACACTCCGTTTTTCTTAAAATGCGTCATAATGCGGCGCGTACGGCGCGTGCTGGTACTCGTTGTAGCCGCATGCATGTTCAGTCTTGCCATATATACGGATTTGTCCGTATCTGTACGGAAATAATGTTCAAACCGGGCAATACATAATACATGCACATGAATTTTTATACGGAATTATCAGGCAAATGCAACGAGTAGTTTCTTAATATTCCTAAGAAACTGAATATAAATAAGCAGTACTTTAAAACTTATTTGATCTTTCTAAACTAGAGATTTATATTTTTAAAAGAAATTTTTACCCCTTTGACATCGAAAACTTTGCGTTTGAATTGAAGTTTCGTTTTTTGACAATCTGTCATTGCGGTGCTTGCATTTTCTTGGTGTTGTAAAATTTCAACGTCAAATGCAAATATCTGAAAAATTGTTTTGAATTTGCCTGTTAATCCTCTAACTACGAATCTACTCGTCCAAAGAAAATCGATCTGAACTAAAGTTTTTCTTATCGCACATTACGGGGTTGTTATTAGGTGCACTGCGACGGCAACATCTAAATTCAAATACCTATTTTGCAAATTTCTTTGAGCCCATGTTCCCTCTTAACTCATTTAACACTTAATATTTTGACATGACGAAATAATAACAAAATAGAAATAGTAGGTAATCTATGTGATTTATCAGCGTATACCGCATTATTTATGATTCTTTCATATTAAAATTATAATAGTAAAATGTATAAAATTAGAATTATAAAACTTTAGAAAGACAAATTATTTACAGATGCGTACAATTTTTACACAGTACTTATAATGTGATCCCAAAGTAAACTAGGATTACCTTGATTGTGTTATGGAAATCAGACAACAGGATATTAATACTTGAATCATTTTTTTTGTTAATACCTACATAGAAACACCCAGACTAGACAAATTATATTTGTGGCTCACATAATTTTTTGTGGCATGTTGGGAAACAATCCACGACTTCGTGATCCTCATTTGGCCTTTAAGATCTCTAGACCAACGAGGCAGTCATATAAATAAATAAATAAATAAATATTCACGGACATTTCACACAACGCTATCTGATCCCAAAGTAAGCTAGGAATAACCTGCTTGTGTTATGGGTATCAGACCACGGATATTAATACTTATATATTTTAAATACATACTTATTATACATAGAAACACCCAGACTCTTGAGACAAACATTTATGGGTCACACAAATATTTGTCTCCGGTGGGAATCGAACCCACGACCTCCAGCGCCACAGGCGGTATCACTACCGACCGCGCCACAGAGGCAGTCAATAGCGCCACAGAGGCAGTCGATATTTAATAGTTTTTCGGAGTTCAGGTGTTTCTATGTAACTTCTAGGTATAATGTGTATTCAGTATATTTATTCATTAACAATATTTACATTGTGTTTGAACATAATATGAGGCATACACATTGTTTCCAAATATATACTTACTATCAATTTAAATGAATAGAAAATACAAATGTCAATGTCAGGAAATAAAGTGATAGGCAGGTACATAAAATTCAAAAAACCCAAAACAAACAAATACATGTCAAATCTCGATAAAATATAAACCCATAAAAACAAACAGTAATGTCAAAACTCGAAAAAAAAAAAAAAAAAAAAATATAAATCCATAAAAACAACAAATACCATGTCAAATCTCAATTAAATTATAGACCCATAAAAACAAAAAAATACTTGTCAAATCTTAATTAAATTAAAACCCATAAAAAAACAAATACATGTCAAATCTCAAAAAAAAATAATAATAATATAAATCCATTAAAACAAACAAATACAATGCCAAATCTCAATAAATTATTATAATAATCAGAAGTAACCAATTATATAAATTTATTTCTACAAATCGTCAACTGAGTAGTAGCACCCCTTCAATAGATACGCTTTCAATTCTGTTTGGAACTCTTTTTTATAAAGAAGAACCTTTAAATCTAAGGACAACTTATTAAACAATTTTGTAGAACTATAAATTGTGCTATGTTTGACAATATTAAGATGAGGAAAAACTACGCTCCGGAAATCCTTTCTGCGCGTGCTCTCTCTAATTCTCCTTTCATCTTCAGTTTCATATTCATGAATGTACTTGGCAAAAAAGGTCATTAGTACCAGTACATACAAACTAGGGACCGTTAATATGCCTAGCTCTTGAAAGTGCCTTTTGCAAGACTCCTCCTGCCTTATACAGACCATTGTGCGTATAGCTCTTTTCTGAAGGATGAAAGCTCGCTGTATATTGTAGTCATAGCTTCCTCCCCAGACAAGAATTCCATATCTGAGTTTGGACTCGACCAATGCATGGTAAACTATTTTCAGATGGTCCAAACTTACATCATTGCGCAGACTTCGCAGGACATAGCAAGCCGAACTCACAGCCTTTTCCAGATTGCCAAGCTCTGCTTTCCAATTTAGAAATTCATCTATACACACACCCAAGAATTTCACAACAGTCACTGAAGACACCTTTACGCCATGCAAAAAGCAGTCAAGAGTACTTTTGTTTTGAGCAGAGGGCCGAGTGCGAGTTTTTTTCCAAAGTCTCGTGAAATTAACATAGTGATACTCGACGAACCAATTAGCTTCAAGTTGCTTGTTTCGATCGACGATAGCCCCTCCCACATCTTCACTTTTCACTTTCATATTTTTCTAAAGTTGTTAGCAAGTAAACGTGAATTTATGGAATCAGTACCAACCTAAGAAGGTAATAAATGATTAAGACAGATTATAAACTAGATGAATGAAAAATAATGTACCTACTTATTGAAAATAAAAAAAAAACAAGATAAACTTTAAAAAAATAATAGTAGAAAGTTATTATTTTATTTTAATAACATTTTATTGTTAGGTCAACGAATAAAAACCAAGAAATTGCTATTTGGCAATATTGACAGATCATACTTTTTTGAATAGTTTTGGCTTGGTTACAATACTGACAGACCATCATTATGACGTTCAGTGTGGTTATTTACGTGGCTTGTCTTTTTGGTAGGTTTTTAATCTTAAGGTTTTAAGAAGAGAAGTAAAGAACCGCAAACTCATCAAGAACGGTATCAAAACGCAATAAAAATGGGGTTTACCACTGGTGACCGAAATTCATTTGATCATTTGATGTGTGACCGAAAAAACATTAGGCCATTCTACTACTGATCGAATGAACAATTGACCAATAGAGTTTTTATCGAACAAACATTTGGTATTTTTACTACTGATCGATTGAACGTTTGGTCGAAAAACAGTTGACTAAAGAATAATTTAACAAATAAAAGCGAAATAAGTGGAATTCGGTTCTGGCACTCGCCGGCCGCTGCCGCGGCACGCTCGCTTCGCTCGCTCGGCTCGTGCATTATGGTCGCAGTTCTAACCTAACCTAACCTAGCCATTTTGATTCAGCCCCTGTTAAAATATTCTTTAGTCAACTGTTTTTCGGCCAAACGTTCATTCGATCAGTAGTAAAAATACCAAATGTTTGTTCAATAAAAACTCTTTGGGTCAATTGTTCATTCGATCACAAGTAGAATGGCCTAATGTTTTTTCGGTCACACGTCAAACGATCAAATGAATTGCGGTCAACAGTGGTAAACCGATAAAAATGTATTGATACCCATTTATGACCATTATTTACAAAAAAAAAAAACGTTCTAACCTTATTCTTCAGACAAATATGACAGATGCTGATACTTGGACTCCCATCGCTACTTGACGACTGAAATCACATTAATATTTTCAAAATCCGCATTTGAACATTAAATCACTTAAAGAGTGTACAATACTCAAGTTGCCCTTATTTTGTTTTGAGTAGTATATTTTGAAAATTTTAATTCCAGGGCGTTCTCTAATTGCTACTGAAGTCGAATATATTTTTTTTTTCATGTACTTATGCCTGTCTGTATCCTGAATGTATCACACCGAAAGTACTGAATCTATTTGAATGACATTCGGCACAATCTTAGTTTATGATCCGAGGAAAGTTCAATGATACTTTTGAACCTGATATTTTGCGCGGTTCCTTCAGGAGAGGGGATGAAAGATAAAATTGTTTTTGAGCTGTAATTTCTTACCGTAAGGTCTGATTTAAAATATTTTCATGGCATCAGAAAGGGAGTAGTTACTTTAAGCGTTGTTCCACACAAGTTTCAACATTAAGGTTTTGTATCAGAAATTAGAGAAACCTAAACTTTCGCTAAACCTGAATTCTTTAAGAGTTCCTTTGAATGTGACGATAAATCTAAACTGGCGTGTTGGCTTAGTCATAAAATAGCTTAATGATTAAGGCTATTGTAAAATAATTCAGTCCGCGCCAAAGGTGTGACCTGAAGCAAACAGGGCAGTTTCACACGCTGCTTTTAAATCCGATGAAGAAATACCTCTCCTTTCTCTCCTACTTCTCCATTTATAGGGTCAGCTAGTAACTACTAAAAGTCTTTAGTTCGAGGACTTCCCATTACACATCATTCCCGTAATGAATTCGTAATTCATTATTAAAATAGTTCTTTCCAGACACACAGGGCGTTGGAGATCCCAAAACGATCTCCGTCCTCCATAAATATGAGGCTGAGGGCGACACTGGCCTAGCTGTCGTCCTAACAAAGGCAAACCCTAGGTAGTGGAACGTCGTGATCGAGCACGTCCATACGCGATCACGGTTGGTCAGGATCCATGAGGTTTCCTTTCGAGGGTCCACTAAGTTCAAGACTACATGCAGCCAAGATGGAAAACTAAAAAAAAAACTCAGTGCATAGGACGGATTTCGAATCTGATTCTTGACCAGCAAACCGAATGCGGAAACCGTTAAGGGGCCCCGGCACGAACAATTGGCAATTGTCAAGGACGTTAAATCTCATGTGTATATACGTCGATGCACACACACATGCAAAGAAATCACGCACACTGAAGCAACTTCCATTCATATTTGACTGCCTCTGTGGCGCAGTCGGTAGTGATACCACCTGCGGCGCTGGAAGTCGTGAGTTCGATTCCCACCGGAGACAAATATTTTTGTGACCGATAGATGTTTGTCTCAGGAGTCTGGGTGTTTCTATGTATAATAATTATGCATGTATTTAAAAAAAAGTATACAGGTATTAATATCCGTGGTCTGATACCCATAACACATGCAGGTTATTCCTAGCTTACTTTGGGATCAGATAGCGTTGAAATGTCCGTGAATATTTATAATTATTATTTAACGTGCATGACAAGCGCAGTTTGACCGTGTGGGTAGCGAGCCCTTAACATGTTATCGATATAAAAAATGACAATAAGTAATGTAATATGGATTTACCGGGACACTTACGCCAAGCGACTTTGTATTTTAATTTTTCAAAACAAGTGTATTTTTGATGTTTATGTGTATTGGTTTTTGATGTTTATGTGTATTGGTGTTCTGAAACTTACACAACAAACAAACAAACAAAAAATTGTTCTAGTTTACAGTAAGTCGTGACTTAAGGTATTAATTTTAACCTAATAACATAAAAACAGTAAAATTTATGTCGACTTGTCACCATACTATGGCCCACTCTTAGCTTGTTGTTGTCTCACGGTCAACATTATAACAACACTGATTTTCTGAGAAGGCCAGTTGGGACAGTGACGAAAAACACCGCAATAAAAATAATATACCTATAGATACATTTTCCTCTACTCAACTCTACTGCATTACAAAAATCTAATACATTTATCTAATATTATTTTAATAACATAAAAAATTACAATTAAAAAAAAGAACAGTGTTGATAAAATGTAACTCGACAATAAATTCAAGTTTACATTAATATAACTAAATGGTACCAAAATAAGCCATGCTGTCAGCGCCTTGGCAGCATGGCCGAATAGTTTCGAACTCCTTCGCCTCGATTTTTGAACATGATATGAAACCCTTACGTCAATGTCAAAGAGCATTGCATCATTACCATACTATTTTATTTTACACATTTTAAAGTTGAAAAATACACAGCTTAAAGTAATCAAACAAATCTGTCGAGTAGATAGCTAACTCAAAACAATGCGTACAACATCGACAAGTTCAAATATCGATGAGTTGAAGCTACATTAGACAGGTTTGTAGTCGAAGTTCAAGTCATTATGACACACTTTATTATAGTGATTCTTTGATGGTTTTGGGGTAATATAATATTACCAGCTGATGCCCGCCTGAATGTCGTTCCCGGTTTAGGATCCCATGGGAATATTCATAACAATATAATATTCTAGGAACAAAAAGTAGCTTAGGTGTTATTGTAGACTAGGTATAATTATTTTTTACCAAATGTCAACCTCATTAAGTAGTAGCAACCATTCAAAATCCCAACAAAGTAACATTTAGAATAATAATAAACTGATTATTTAATATATCTGTATGTTATTTCAGCTAGACAACCTCGGAACAAGCCTGAGTCATGCCGGAATGATAAACTAAGATATTACAACACCAAATCTCCATTCGTTTCAAAGGAAAATCAATAAATAAGTAGAAAAGAACTAATGACTTCAATTACTTTATAAAGCATGCACATTATTAAGGTAAAGCTATCGTTGTATGCCCTATTATTCTTAGAAACCATATTTACCTACAAAAGTGAAAGGTTTGAGACCCTGCGGACTCAGCATTCTGTAAATGATCAATATAGTCAACAATTTTCACTGGCCGGTCCTCGTATGGAGGTGACCACTTTTGCATTTGCAGATATTTTCATATTGCAGAAGGAATGTTAAGCCAAGTTGAAGTCATTATGGGTAGCTTAAAAAAAATTCAACAGCAGCCAGCCACAACCTGAGCCGCTCCATTTTAACATGTCAATACTGCTTGCCACCTATTATGTGGGACAAATTCTACGAAACTAAAATGTAGACATACAATAATGCCTCTCCCTACAATTATATCTCTTCCTCATAGTACAAGACTTGCATAGTTTAATGAAAGCCTTATCATTATTGTCTATATTATGCCTCATAATATTTGATTTTGATAAATATATAGTTAAGAAGTTACTTATTAAAGAAATGTTATGTCAGAATCATTGTCCTCTTTTGATTTTGCTCTAATTCGTTATCTCATTTACTTACTTATTTTACAGATGACAGTGGTGATACACCAGTTGGTACCACAGGAACCAGCCACTACAATCTCCATCTGGCCCAACTAAACCATGGACCAGAGTATAGAAATGGTAAAAGAGTAAGGGCATCACCTAGACATAGTTTGAGGCCCACCCACATCAAGCAGGAAACTCGGCATTATCTCCAAGCTAAGAAACCTTGATGACAAAACAATCTTAACGGCACCAATATAATATTAACTTGACAACAAACTAGGCTGAACCATAAGTGGACAGGTTTAAAGAAGAATTATTCTTTGAAGTATACTAAATATTTATATAAACATATTTTAAGCTATACTTTTTGTAATTTAATCCATGCTTTTTGTAATTTAATCCATGTTCGGTGTACAATAAACTTTTAATTACATGCCTTTTTGAATGAATTATTTTTCCTTCCTTTCCATGATCAGCAGGTGTATAACTTGCAAATGAGGTTGGTTCGGGCCTTGGAATGTGTAATGGGGTCCCATTACATATTAAATCACACTTGGCTGAGCGGATCTGGTACCTACAGAAATCTGGTCTGAAATACACATTGGCTACTTTTTATCCCTGTTCCCATGGGACGCAGGTACAAAATTCCACACAGATGAAGCAACAGGGTGACTGCGTTTGTAACTAGACGGTGCTTCTAGGTAAATAAGTGGAAATATGGGATTCCACTACACATACACAACACAATTCTGTTAATATTACAATGTGAAATATTGTGCCGTTTATTACTGAATCACACCCCGCTAAACGGATCAGGCTGACATCTGGTACCTACAGGAATTGATTATAGTCTAAAATACACATACATACATACATATGGCCACACCTTTATCCCGATGGGGTAGGCTGAGGCATATTACTTTCACCTTTTTTAGAATTTGTTCCACGTAATAGGTGGTGAGCTGTATTGCCGTGGTGGAATTTACATAAGCTACTTTTTATCCCAGGAATTTGATACCATGGGATACAGGTACAAAATTCCTCACAGATGAAGTCACTGACACCTTCCAGTTAAATAAGGTGGTAATATGGAATCCCATTAGGTACACATACACAATCCTACTAATATTAAAATGTGAAATATTGTGCTGTATGTTATTAAATCACACTCAACTGAACAAACTGTACCAGTTTGTACAGGAATAGATCAGTCGGGAATTCACATGGGTTACTTTTTATCCCTGGAATATGTTCCCATGGGATGCAGGAACATAATTCCACGCAAATAAAGCCTCTTGCACTATATATATATATATACCATTTAGTTAAGTTAGGTGATTATGTAGCTAATTATGAAGGACAAGTTACCATAATTTGTTGATCTTTATTTAACACTTTCTATAGAATATTTTGTTGTCATTGTAGGTAAAGACAAATTAGTAGGTACCTATATATATTAGAATCACTTTCACGTTGCTGATATTTACATAGGAATTAGAACTTTGATCCCGAGGCCAATCAAACATTGTGTGGCTGTGTTTAATGTACCTACATAGCACTTAAAATTCTGGTACACAGTAGGTAACGCTTCTGTCACTTGTTGAATATAAAAACTGCACATTTTTTTGTGTTATATGTAGGTAAAGAACACCAAACTGTCTCCATTCAAGGAAGCCCGAGCTCTTGCCTCCATCCTTGTGTTAGATAGATAGAATATTGTCGATTATCTTATTCCGTAGCAACAGCAAGCATCCTCCACGCGAAAAAATACATTTCAGCCATATTATAAATCATATTTAAGCTTTAATATCAACATTAAAACGTATTCACTGTGCTTTCACTAGGAAATTATAGGTGACAGCGTATTCGATCACGTAAACCAAAGTTTACGAAACGAAATGTCAAAATTGCAACTCGCACTTGGGCAAATTTTTAAACAACCAATGATCATTATCCCAGTGTCGACAATGGGCGGGGCTTGCGACAAGGACGTGCAAAACTGACTCACACAATCAATGTTTCAAGATGTGTGCTGCTCTATATGAATACAAATTCACGAAAACTTGCTCGTAAACGCATAAGAAAAAAACTCGCACTCGACACTCAGTACGTGTTTTTAAAATGAATATTTACTCACCTATGGAGGGTGATTCCAGCGTTTTTCATATCCGTATGGTTTCTACACCACTTCAGAACACACGAAGGCATATTTGAAATATAATTAACGCAAAAAAACCATTAAAATCACTGACAGATTGGTTCCGGTGACACAACCGAACGCTATGCGTGACAGCGCGGACTAAATGTGTCGCGCGGTCCCCATTTTAAGCAACGCCTTCCGCGGTCCCCATTTGGTGGAGCCATTTTTTGAGCCGAATTATGCTTCTATAGTATACATTATTCGTAGCTTTTAGCACTTTTTATGACTCTATTATATATTCGAATATAGCTCTGTCTATAGTTGATTACACTCAAGTCATTTTTATGACTTTTACCTACCACTAAAAACCGTTTCATCATACTGGAAACTTTAATACCCTTTGAGACCCAGCGGAGACTAGACGAAGGATAATGACGAACTTGAGTTTTATGTGTTTTAAAGGCCTGTTTAAAAGTAAAATCAAAGCGTTTTATGAACGTATTGATGCCCATGCTATTCCAGTTTTGATTTACCAACTTCTGTCTAAAATTACTTCTGTGCTTAAAATTAAAAATTCTTTTATTAATAAATGTCACAGAATTATTATATTTGTTTGATGTAATACTGCATAATGTCATACAGCATATTAATCCTGCATGGCCATCGCCTAGTCCGTTGTGATCAACATCAAAGTCATGAATGCAATCCTCATGAACATTAGTGAGTATGTTGTCAATACATGATTGAATATCATCCCGAATAAAAGTTATTGAGTTAATTAGTGGTCTAAAATTGTAACAAGTCATTAAATTCATAAAATTAATACATTTCTGATCATCAGAATAAGGATTCAGGTTGAAATCGCCCACAATACAGCATTTTCCATTGAAAAGGTGCTCCAACAGTCTCTCAAGTTTGTTCATAAATACATTTAAGTTGGAATCATATGGAGTGCGATAGCAGCAGCATACCATTAGTCCAGTTGAAGTATCTCTGACACCACATATCTCAAAACTGTCCTTACTATACAACTTTTTTACAATAGGTAATTCTACACATTCTACATCATTGTGGGCCAAGATAATTGTGCCCCCTCTCGTCTTGTTTACCCTTGCACTACTAGATACCACTTTATAGTGAGTTAGACTCAGTAAAGAAGCCTGTTCGGAATTTAGAAAGTGCTCACTCACACACAAGTAATGAATTTTATTCTGGAGGCTTTCAATATATAGTTCCAATTCATTTATTTTAGTGTTAATGCCACACAAGTTTTGATGAAAGATATTTAAAGGTTCCCTAAAACTATTACATGTAGATTGGTCAACCGATACACTATCCAAGAAAAAAATTAACAGAATTATTATCTGTAGTGGAATTATTTTCGTTACCTTTATCCTGAAAGCTACAAGGGGGCATAGACGACTTTAAGTCGTCTATGCAAGGGGGACATGAAATGTCATCAGTTTGTGTACCAACGCTAACATGAGTAATTTCATTCCTGTTATATGAAATGTAGTTATTTTTATAATATATGTGCAGAATTTCTTTAAGTAGAATTCTGCTTAAATAATCACTAAGTTGATAATAATATGGCACTAAATTTAAATTAACAAATGTCACATGTGCATAGTTGTTACAAATGTACTTCAACTCGTAGTTTAGTTTATTTTCATTGAGATGTTTATTAAAAGGAACTTCACACATAATTATGTTAGTGTTGGTCACAGATGTCAGCCAGAAATGTAATGAGCATTGCAGTTCTCGAGGATTTTGGTCATTCATACCTGTTAGCAACAACAAGTAGTCAGTCTTGGTTAGACTAGATATATCCCCCCTGTTGCCAGCCAGTAATTCCCTTGTGGTCGCTCCGGGCTTCCAAAAGGAAAACACTTCATAATCTGAGCCTAGGAGATTTTGTAGCTTCGCCCGAATTCCTCGACCTTGCTGATCAGCAATCACTAAAACCCTTCTCTTTTTTATGTAACGGCCATTTGTTGTAGAGCTCTGTGAGACCAGCGAATTGATGTTGGTATTGTCTGTGTCCAATTTACCAACAGATTTAGGGCTTATATTTGGTTGTGGTAATATTGAATTGTTGCCTATCATGGGCTGTTCCCCTGTATTTTTTGTTTGGCCTATATTTACCAGCGTTAGAGGATATTCCGTAAAAGTATCCGTAAGTCGACGCTTTGCACTTAATTTTCTCGCTGATGACAGATTTTTACGAAATGAAGAAAATGGACTGTTACATATCTGCTTGAGAACATCAATTTCTTGTGATAATTGTGATATATGTTTTTTTAGTTCTATATTTTCCAAGATGACATTTTCTGACTCATTCTGTGTACTTTGCAAGGTGCATTTCATGTTTTTTAATTCCGTTTTAATTTCATCCTGATACAGAGAGAAACCATGGGATAAAAGGTCTAGACTCCTTCCAAGTAGTTCATCAGAGCACGATGGATGCAGTGACATACTCGTATTAATATCTTCTAGTGACGTAGATTTGATATTTCGCTTGCGAATAGTAACGTTATTACAGTCTTCCATTTCTATTTACTGTTTAATACAATATTGAGATTAACGCCCTCTATGTATTTGTGCTAGTACTACTACGATACTTCAAGCGCTTGCGCAAGTCTCTGGTGAACTAGCCCTGCTACCAGTCAAAAGATGGCGCTTTTGTAGCCTACACAATTTTAAGTGTCACTAACCGCAGATAGATGTCACTTGTTGTATTAATATAAACATTAGTTTCAAGATTTGATCAAGAAAATACCCTCATCTATTCGGCACTTGAGGCGCTATTTTTTCTGTAGTTCTTCTTCAGTATTTTATTATGTTTTCACTTGTAATTTGATTATGAGGTAAATTCATGGAAAGACAATATGAGTTTGACGGGCAATAAAGAGTACCTACTGTTTCACAAACACTAGTTAAACAAAGGGTCAATTCTTACTCTTGTAGATGTATAATCGTCTATGTATTTATCTTGATTCACGGTGTAATTGAAAAAAAGATAACGTTTGAGCACCAACTTCCCTTCACTTTAATCACTTTTTTGACATAACAGGATATTAAAACTTCGATTTTATATTCTTTACGGAATTTTTAAACGGACCGCGACGGAATTCTGTGTTTTCTTAGCAACGCCCTCTGTACCTATCTATTAAGAAAGATCTAAGTATGTTTGTCAGTTATCTAAATCTCATAGCAAAAGCTTATATTATCTTGGTTTGGGCTAGATGGCGTTGTGTGTGAATGTCCCACAGTATTTATATTGATATTAATGTAAAACAGCGAACGGAATGCGTATTCGTCTGACCGAGTAGTAGGTAATATTTTTTTTTTTTTTTATGTAAATGCTCTATGTAGACGTCTGCCTTTTAGAATATAAGCTTTTAAGACCATAATCAATCAAATGTTTCAATGGCAGATCTGGTCAAATACTTTCAAAAAAAAATTTTTTAGGCATTTTCAAAATCGTCTGCCACTAAGTAAAACTCACGATAATGGTCTGCCATTCTTATTTTCCGATAATTATAATAATATATTTTCATTTTTTTAAAACGGCAAACGTGGTCAAATGCATTTAAAACTAGTCAAAAATCGATACCTGTCCTGGCTGCGCAGTCGTCGCGTGACTCACTTAGAGTTTAGTGAGTCATTGCATAATGGATGGTAGGTATAGGAGTCTCAGTGTACAAAACCTCAGGTCTGGTCAAATACATACTGGTAGATGTTCATGGGCTCTTAGACCATACGCCTGACAGGGCTGTTCTGGGTTGGACCTGTGTCGCTCTGTCATCCGTTCGCGCGAATCGATCGTTTTAATTAGAAGTAGTTGCAGAAATCTGTAAATATTATTTTGTTTTTATTTGTAAATATTAGGATAAGTACGTTATTGTGTATAAATAAATAAATATCGTGTAATATAGTGATTAGTGACTAGGTACTCAGTGAATATGGGTAAAAAAAAGCCAAGAGAAATAAAATGCCCAGATGTCAATTGCGGCTACTACGACGGCAAGTATGGTAAGTTCCTACAAGTATTGTTTTATCTTTATTATATTTATAAAAATACACAACCAAATAATTCACTGACGGGCATGATGAAATTATAAGGTTGATGCTGAGCGAAGCGACTGAAGCCAACAGCTGCCATTATTTTGCTACCTGCTGAAGAGGCAGTACAGTAGCTAAACGTACTCATATAGGCTTAGAGATCTCCCATTCCAGTCCTCTTCTACGTAGGTACAGGTAGGTGTCATTTAGCAAAGGCCAAGTAAGTTAGATCACGGCTGTTTTTGGTAATGAATGACTGTGAGAAATGAACTCGGTGCCCCAAAGTTGCTTGGGACCTTACGATAAGAAGAGGGATAGTATTTACCTAAACCACAGTAACTACTAGGTATAAAATATTCTCTTTTACTATGCCTGAACAATCAACGTATTGCCCGTTCGCTCTAAGTTTGCCTTTCGCCTCCCATACTACGCCTGTACACCATCCTGTCCCGCCAGCGGCAACCTTAGCGCGAACGGGTAGTAAATAATATAATGTTTGACGCTTAGAGTATATATAATAGTCGATTCACGTTGTTATTGCTACACTGTATAAATTATAACAGTAGTACCTACCCACTACCGACATAAAAGAATAAACGTGTAGTTTTATTTTTCGTTGTAGTCTAGCCGTTTCGTTGTAGTGTACCCTCAAAGTCTTTTTTTTTTCAGCTCATCGATTCCGTGATTGAACGGTGGTTCATTTGCAAAAAAAGATACACGTGAATCGTAAGTACCTAGTACTCGTAGGTACTTTCATACTTTAATTTTGAGTGTAATAATCGTTACTTTCTTAGTAAATATGAATGTATGAAAAAGTGGATAATTTTTAGGGTTCCGTAGGTACCCAAAGGTAAAAAAACGGGACCCCATTCATGAGACTTCGCTGTCCGTCTGTCTGTCTATCGGTCAGTATGTCTGTCGGTCAGTCTGTCTGTTTGTCTGTCCGTCTGTCTATCTTTGTGTCTTTCCTTCACGAGGCTGTAGCTCATGAATGGACATAGCTAGAGATCTGAAATTTTCACAGATAATGTGTTTCTGTTGCCGCCATAACAACAAATATTGAATTTTGCATGCCAATATTTCTATCAATAAGCTGATTCACCGAATTGACATACGAGAGCGAGACTTTGAGGACATGTACCTTTTTCATTCAACTTTGTAACAGCTTTATTTTTGTAAGCAAGGGTTATAAACCCTTTTTTTTTCTTTTTAACGTGAGAGAAAATCCTCATGGATGCTATGCCGGACTCCTACCGACTAAAAACCTCACGTTACGCTCAACAGCCTATGGTTGGGAGCCCAGGGTAAGCCCTCGGAAGGATGTCCTAGGACTCCCAACAGACCCACGGCCGCCACTGCGGCCTCGCCTAGGGGTAGGTTCGGGTGCAATCCTGCGTCTTTGGGTGTTTCGGATGTGATCCCGCTTCTGAAGGGGGTATGCATAAATCCCTCACGTCACGTTGCCGTCATGGGCCTGCTTCTGTAAGGACGGTGAGCAGCCCCCTCACCGTCTTCAGGCCCCTGGTTATGGAGACCGATAGTCTTGGGCGAAGACACGTCTGCGGCGTTCATTTCAAGTGTGTACTTGTTGCCGTTATTAATAAAAAAAGGCAAAAAAAAATCACGTTTGTTGTATGGAAGTCCCCCATAAATATTTATTATTTTTCTGGTTTAAGTACTCAATTCAATCCTTTATTTTTGCAAACAAGGGTTTATATCCCTTGTGCTTCCACGGACCTCGGAAGGGGCCACCTGCGGGATCCAGCCTGCGGGAGACTAAGAATAGGTTTTTGAAAACTTTCTAGGCAACCTAAGTTCCTAGTCTATATACATATAATAAAAAGATCTAAAGTCAAAACTGTACATTAAACATATTTAAAAAAATACTCGCGGGGGGTTCTACACAGGATACCGAAGTCGAAAATGTAGTTAGAATTTTTTTGTCTGTTTGTCTGTTAATTTTGCTTTGTCCGGAAGGATCTCGAAAAGTACTCCATATTTTTGATTAAAATTTTGCACAAATATTAACTAGGGGTAGGGTCTTCAAATAGACTTAAAATTGACTTCAAATTGACTATGTTGGTGTCAGCGCCATCTATCATTGGTTGTATTTTGTAACACAGGTCTAAGCTGACATGCGGCGTGCGTGTTACTTGTCTTATTCATATTATAATGTAAAATAAATAAACGCATTATTTTACTCACAAGATGCATTCTATTATTTTTTGCTACTTATGTTATACCTATGCTTACCTCTTCGAAGACTGCTCGAATTGATTTCATAAATTATTGACGGATTTTTTTCTTATTATCTTTTCTCGGCTCGTCTCACAATTAAAATGATGATAAAAAAAAGTAGTAAAAAATAGAACCGACTTCAAAAAAATCCTGAAAATTTAAATTTACTTGGCACAAAGATAAATTTATTTTGATTTTTCATATTTTATTCAATATCATATTGAAGTCGGCGCCAAGTAAACCCATAGGTTGAGGTAGGTATTATTAATGGCACCAACTTCAATATCATATTGAATACAATCTGATAAATCAAAATCTTAGACCATATATCACGGGACTAGCCTTTGCGAACCACCGCATACAAAAATATTCTGCCAGTTTTCATACAAGTGAAGGGGAAACACAAAGACATATAAAATTTCATTGCATTTAAAAATGTATTAATCGACAAACGCGTAATGGCTGTTGTGTGTTAATTTTTATTGTACAGTCAACTACAATGAAATGTACTAGTTTAATCATATAAAATGATGTACTGCTGTACAGTGCTTTTTATAAAGCCAAAAGACCAAATGGTCATGTGCAATGGCAGAAAACAATGCTTAAGTAAGGCGCATCCTGTGGTTAGATGATCTAAGATCAAAATACATATTATTACTTTGTGCTATGTAAATTTTATTTTTCAGGATTTTTTTGAAGTCAGTTCTATTTATTACTAAAAATTTTTGATCATCATTTTAAGTGACGGGTGGACCGAAAAATATATCTATCTAGCTGTAAAGTTCTTATCAATACAAATCAATCAAGCCCAAACACAAGGTACGTGCTGTAAATCGTTAAATAATTCCCTCGACTGTTTTTCGGTTCCGATCGACTCCTGACCTTCATTAAATTGTAGTACATTAACAGTGGGCGCACACTAGGCGTCTTGTCACGGCGATAAGCTGTGGGCGCCAAATTACATACATTTTGTTCTAAGCTCCGCACACTAGGCGACATGTCATGTCGCCGCGACTCCGAGACAAGCAAGGGGAGTCTTCGCGTCTGTCGCGCTATCGTCGCGGCGATACGGCGACAGTCACCCAGCGACAGCTTTGGACAACGTGTTTCTTGCACAACGTCTGTCACGGCGTCAAGTCGCCCGATGCAGGCGCACACTGCGCGACAAGTCGCCGTGACATGTCGCCGCGACTGTCGCCTAGTGTGCGCCCACTGTAAAGCACTTCATTAAAAAGTTACCAAACGCACTAGTTGTCCCTACAATTTTCGGTGGTTGCCCTCGATTTCTCCTGGATCCCATCATCAGATTCTGACCTGGTAAAAATGGGACTACCTCAGAAGTAAACCCTATTGAAGAAAAGAAAAAAGAATTAAATCCGTCTATAATTGACGGAAATATCAGTGAACATACATAAAAACATACAGACGAATGTAGAACCTCCTCCTTTTTTGAAGTCGGTTAAAAATAAGGAAAGGTTTCTTACAACCCCATTTTGAATATACCTGCTAACAGGCACTTACTAAATAAAATGTCTTATAAAAGTTTGATAAACTTATACTTCTGTTGTAATTTATTTGGTGGTACAAAAAGTGCGGCATGAAATACACGCTGCACCAACTGTCAACGTCCAATTGCACCAACTGGCAACGTCCAAACAAAGTGCTTGGGGTCAAATGAGTTCATGTCGATCGCATGCTACGGGGGTATCGCCCGCGGTGAGGTGAGGTGGTAAAAATACCTAATGCGCTCTGGCATTCGGCCCTTAAGTATAAAGTAAAACGTTACTAAGAGAGAATTTATAAGCCATGGAGGAGGCCTGTACTCAAAGTGAGAACCTCGAGGAAAATTTTATTTATTAAGTTTCATTCTGTTTTCTTACGATAACTGATTATTTGTTCAAAATGTAGACCATTGTTTTTAATACGTAGCTGGATTCTAAACCTCAAGGATCGTACTGCATTCAATTTATTAATGATTCCGTTTAGAATATTCTCCAAAGAGTCATTCTGGGCATAATTTAAGACACGGAATAGTTACGACCTATTCTGGGATTTCAAACGTAACAAATTATGATACAAAATTTAGGTACCTACATGAAATCGTCCCCTTAGTAACATAAAAATGTAACTCGATTTTTATCGATTTTGAGTTAAGTATGCCACCAGTCAGGAAATAGTGTGTTCCATGTTGTCACAAAGACTCGTATCTCTAGAACTCTTCATTTCCGAAATAGCCTCCACCGTATCTGTAAAACACGTTAAACAGAAACAAGCACACAAACTTATCATCAGATAGGCTTTTGTGTGTTAACTAGGCATACTTGAAACCAAAACGTATCTAAAGATACGTTTGTGTGTTACAAAACGTATCTATAGATACGTTTCTGCGTGACAGTGCTTTCATTGTTTAACACTACAATAATTGAACACAAGATGATCATAGCACATAAAAGACACCCGTCCATAGTGTTTAACCATTATCCAAGCGTATTTAACTAACCCACTAGCCAATGATGCAGTTTCGCTCGCGGGGATGACGTTTATCACGACTAAACGAACAGTGATTGAACGGAAAACCAACATTGATTTTTAACTCCGTTTTGTTCTCAACTCCGTTTGTTCTTAACTCTGCTTCTACTTAACTGATCGCGAGGAAACAAACGTAGACTTTTAAGTCTGATCAGATCTTTCTCAGAACTGCTAACATTAGGACAAACAGAAACGAGTTCCAAAAATATATTCTAGACACAATTTGTATATTACTTACTACAGAAATCAATAATACGTTTTCTTGACGGAATATAAGGGGCGTCCTCAATAGATAATATGTCATTGAAATGCAGCAAGTTGGATACCCATAACTCCTTGGGGCAGTCAATAGGCGAGCAACTTCTTAAGTTGCCAGACTTGGCTAAGATCACCAGTTGAGTGACAGTGACGAAAACAGGTGTGCTTCAAGCTGTAATCCTCACCTTTGAAATCTCAATGAAAACGAATTTTGACAACGCCAAAAAATAGTCGTGAAATAGTCGTAAATAGTCGTACATGTAAAAAAAATAGTCGTATTATAGTTTCGGCGTTATAGCTATAGGTTAGTGAGGATTATGGCTTGAACGTCAAGCTGTAATCCTCACCTCTGGTGCAAGCAAACGGTTAATGCTATCGAATTGGTTTAGGTTCCAAAAAATAGTCGTAAAATAGTCGTAAAGACCTGCCAAATCTCAGAAATAGTCCATAAGCGGTTTCCGAGATGTGAAGTTACCCTGGTGAGGATTATGGCTTGAACCTTTGAAAACTTCAAATTTCTCCGGAACGCCTGCGAGTTTCGGTTCAAAGTTTGTGCCAAAAAATAGTCGTGAAATAGTCGTAAGAAGCTATAATAAATTTGAGTTGATTTAATGCGAAAATAAAAACTTTTTATTTTCCCTACATTTCTATTGATGTACAGTCGTGTACAAAATTTGTAACTTCCAATGATACTAGAGGAAGTCACGCGGTTTTATCCGCGTAGTTCCCGTTCCCATGGGAATGCGGGAATAAAATAAAGCCTATGTTTACCGGGAAGAGTGTAGCTTCCCAACAGTGAAAGAATTTTTCAAATCGGTGAAGTAGTTTCGGAGCCTATTCGATGCAAAAAAACAAACAATAAAATCTTCTCTCGTTATAATATTGGTACAGAATTAGGTTATTGGGAAATATTCTGCTTAATATAATAATATTTCTTTGAATGAGACGTTTTCCATACCAGCAGTTATAATTAAACAAAAAACAAACATTTATGATTTGTATCCTTATTTATTACAACCGAAAGCTTGCAAATACGTACATTTGTTTAAATCTCTCTGTATGTTTATAACACAGCAATTAGTTTTGATCACAATTGTCATAGTCAGTTCAATATCTGTTGGCGTTTCTAGAAAAGTTCTAGATGGCGCTGCTAGGCTGCTAGCAGGTATTATTATTAAAATTTTGTAGGCTAATATAGCATAGGTATTTTCGCTTTTGTATGGGAGCGATGTATCTGTTACGTAGTAGCTATTTATTAGTCTGTGACGCAACCTACCAGCGCCATCTAGAACTTTTCTAGAAACGCCAACAGATATTGAACTGACTATGACAATTGTGATCAAAACTAATTGCTGTGTTATAAACATACAGAGAGATTTAAACAAATGTACGTATTTGCAAGCTTTCGGTTGTAATAAATAAGGATACAAATCACAAATGTTTGTTTTTGTTTAATTATAACTGCTGGTATGGAAAACGTCTCATTCAAAGAAATATTATTATATTAAGCGGAATATTTCCCAATAACCTAATTCTGTACCAATATTATAACGAGAGAAGATTTGATTGTTTGTTTTTTTTGCATCGATTAGGCTCCGAAACTACTTCACCGATTTGAAAAATTCTTTCACTGTTGGGAAGCTACACTCTTCCCGGTAAACATAGGCTTTATTTTATTCCCGCATTCCCATGGGAACGGGAACTACGCGGATAAAACCGCGTGACTTCCTCTAGTATCATTGGAAGTTACAAATTTTGTACACGACTGTACATCAATAGAAATGTAGGGAAAATAAAAAGTTTTTATTTTCACATTAAATCAACTCAAATTTATTATAGCTTCTTACGACTAT
Organism: Miltochrista miniata; assembly: GCA_933228765.1. Lineage (NCBI taxonomy): Eukaryota > Metazoa > Arthropoda > Insecta > Lepidoptera > Erebidae > Miltochrista > Miltochrista miniata. The sequence goes on from OW121758.1 coordinate 5,960,746, forward strand.
TTCACGACTATTTTTTGGCACAAACTTTGAACCGAAACTCGCAGGCGTTCCGGAGAAATTTGAAGTTTTCAAAGGTTCAAGCCATAATCCTCACCAGGGTAACTTCACATCTCGGAAACCACTTATGGACTATTTCTGAGATTTGGCAGGTCTTTACGACTATTTTTTGGAACCTAAACCAATTCGATAGCATTAACCGTTTGCTTGCACTAGAGGTGAGGATTACAGCTTGACGTTCAAGCCATAATCCTCACTAACCTATAGCTATAACGCCGAAACTATAATACGACTATTTTTTTTACATGTACGACTATTTACGACTATTTCACGACTATTTTTTGGCGTTGTCAAAATTCGTTTTCATTGAGATTTCAAAGGTGAGGATTACAGCTTGAAGCACACGAAAACAGTACTGCCGGTCACTGCGAAGGTAATGTTTTTCAATTTACCCTAACAACAGACTGTCTATTAATTACGAGCTCTATAGCATTTTATAAAAGGGAGGTGGAAGAAGGTACAACCCTTCCGACTAAAGGCCTATGCCTTTAGTCGGAAGGGTTGTACCTTCTTGAAAGAAAGAAAAGTTTTTAATCAAATTAAACAAGAAAACCTTTAAAATTATGCGTTTCCTGCTAAGTGTACCACAGTGTATAATAACGGCCGCCACTCAGCGTAATGCCGTTCGCGTGTAGTGCAGGCAGACAGGGCTGAGTATTTCTGAGACGAACAGTATGCTTGGCGATACGATGTGCATCTGCGGTCTTTCATGAAACCAGTACATATTCGTTTCATGGAATATAAAAGAAATGTTAGTACCTGACAAAACAAACTTCTGACTATATTACTTGAATACCACCTCAGGTAGACCGTCTGGCAAATTTACTTATGAACTTTACTTAAACTACTGCCCTGTGGCTTTTTTACACCTACAGAATCCAGCGGTAAGGAGTGTAAATTTTATGCCCGACAAGACCTTCTAAAGTGAGGCAAAGCCACCCCACGAGTACGAGCAAAGAACTCATGCCAGTCTGCCGACTTACAGTAACAATACCGCTATTTTCTGAACCGGGGCGGTTCAGGTCTTGCGAGAGGCGCTCACACCCGACCGAAAGTATTCCAATCTACCAAGTGGTCCATCCCATGTAACGGTGTATCTATCAGGTCCAGCAATGAACTCTACTCGTTCTCCTTGTCTAGTACCCTGGTGAGGTATTTAACCGTTTGGAGAAAGCTTGATCCTCATAAGCAGCCCTTCCTGAAAATTCAGTGCGCAGGGAACTCGCTCAGTCAACATAGAGCCTGTTGAAATCTCCCACAATCACTGTCTGCCGAAGGATACTGCTTGAAATTACTTTGTCAGAACCCACAGTGGTAACGCGGATACAGTTCACCTCTTTAGGTGAACTGTATCCGCGTTACCACTGTGGGTTCTATAGATACATCCGTAGTTTAGGGTGTGACCCTCGTGATCCCCTATAATGATCCCCCGTGATAAGCTAGACAGTGTCCCTGTCTTCAAGGTTTTGAAGAACTGCAGAATTATAATCTAAAACATAATTAAATACGTTCGGGATAATAATTTTTCTGCCGCCGTACATACTCTTCCTCGAATAGCTTCAGGGTATGCAATATACATATCTATCCCGACTTGTATTCTCTTTTATTATGTTTAATTGAATTCTAATAACACAAAAAATACCAAAGTATTAGAATTATAACACGAAGTATCTCATTTAAAATTTCATTTTCATACGAAAAAGTTAGTCACATAAATGCGTATCTGGATCCATTTTGAAAACTATTGAACTTTAAATATATAAATAAAACCTTTTTAAATGTGTAGTTACTTTCTTTGCAAAGCTAAATAATGCGCTCAACGCATTTTAAGCATTTACCGTGAATACTTTCAATAGTAGTCCATAAATTCTCATTAATACATCGTGTCACACGGTTTTTTGCTGTTTCCCAAAAGTATGCAAAATCGAGTTACATTTATATGTTACTAAGGGGACGAAATATGAATTCTATTATAATTCCAAACTTTCCTTAAATTTTCCGATCATTACTTCCCAGAATTTGATCCTTATCAGCGACACTATCGTATGGTGTAATAATAACGGGTATGTTTCTTTTTTATCAAAATCAATGGGTTCGATTCCCAGCTAGGATTGTTGGTTTTTCAAAAATCTAATGATGAGGTTTTAAGTTTTATTAAAATTGGGCTCGTGACGTTTTCAAGCATTTTTCGCTATTCCTTATAGTTTAGGATTTGGCCATCCAAGCCCTTTTCAAAAATTCATCCTGTATAGAGGCCTGGGAGGAGACGTATGATGCTTATGGTGTATTCTGTGACTTATCTTAAGGCCTTCGATTGCGTCCAGCATCAGACTTTAAGTTAAAAACTTGATCATTATGGGATCCGAGGGACGGCTTTGGATTTCATTAGTTCTTACCTAAGAGATAGAGCACAGAGAGTAGTTAAAAGCAGTGCCGGATTAGCCATATAGCAAGAGTAGCAAATGCTACGGGCCCCGCGAATTTGGGGGCCCCGCACTCCAACGCCTATCTGACCGTTATAAAAAAATACCTAATTTAGATAGGAAGTGTAAAATATCTTGCATGACTTAAACGCGAAGCGCTTAGGCTATGCTTCACTTCCACTTGACAATCTAAAACTCGATTTCGTCACGTTAATTCGTAAAAATAAGGAGGTATCTATTTTACGAACTTTTTAACATTAATGTTCTAATTTTTAACTATAATCGACATATTTAGACTAGCATCTTTAACCCATTTCTACACTTCAAGCGGCCAGATTTTTTTATATGTATAGATATACATTTATTTTGCGATTTAGAGAATACAATATCGATTAAAAGTATTTCGAGAAAACAGGTTAACTATTAAAATTTTACTAACTCAGTCACGATCCAATCTACTGTGGTTGGTTGATTTAATATAAAATATAGATTCATTTTAAGAATTATTCAAATTATAAACAAAAGTTAATCAATTAATAATTACACATTTTATGTGACCGTCGACATTTAATTTACTTGAATACCTATCTTTACTATAAAATTAGTGCTTTAAGCAAATTTGGATATTTTGGATTTTAAACTTTTTTTCAATTACTATAGGTAGGTGTAGGTATTATACCTACCACGAGAAACGTTGGTATCAAAATCTACAACAATAATTTTAAATTGTTCCACATTTCTAAAATTGAGCGCTGGCCACACCACAAGTAGATACTTAATGTGTTGTACTATTGCGTCAAATTGGGCTATTAATTCTAACAAGCCTAAATAATTTCCATTGTGAGGTGAACCAACAATTTTGTCACTACTTCGAAACGCAAGACCTCGTTCTGCTAAAAACTTTATTACTGCAATGATTCGTTTTAAGAGTAGCCTCTAATACTTTTGCTCAGTCTCTATTTGGCTCACAAGTTGAGAATCAACACGCGTAGTCGCGTATTCTTGTTTTTGAGGTTTAACAGTGAAATTATGGCTTGTCTATGCGGAGTGCTTTCTTCATTGTGCGCATTCTTCCAGTCATCTAAGTACTGCTCGTTCGCTCTAACTTTGCCGCTCGGCTCCATATTAAAGTCGAATTTTTAATTAGACGAAGTAAATTGACAGCAACTAATGTCACTTCTTCATACAATGTTGCTTTTTTTCTATGACGAAGTGACATTAGCTACTGTCAATTTACTTCGTGTAATTAAAAATTCGGGTATACGCCTCTACGCCAGCGGCAAAGTTAGAGCGAACGGGTAGTAATTCGTCTTTATAAACCGTGGTGACGAACTATCTGAATTCGTAACTTTGCAAACAAAACATGAAAGCCGTCGTTTGGTTTCCGAATAACACAGTCTCTAACGTGAGTTTAAATCGTTAGTTTATGTTTATAGGTGAAAAATTACTTATGGCAGGTAAATTTTCTTTGAAGCCAAAAAACCACTATTCATTTGTTGCAGTTCGCTGCTTCCTTTTTCAATCCATTAATCAATAATTTAGTGAAGTCTATATTAAAAGTGTAATCTCTAAATTTGCCCATTAATAAACTTTCTAGATTTAATAATCAAGAAAGTTTATTTGTAGGTACCTAACAGTTTTGTTTTATTTAATACCCTACATTACATTAAGATTTGTTTTGTTTAAGATTATTTTTGAAAAGCAATTAGTATGCTAACTAATCATAAATTTTAAATATGGAAAAAGAATTGGTTTCGAGCAAGATTCGAACCTGCGTCTTCGGCGAACCACTCCGCCATCGTTAACGCATCGGCACGGTTCGTCGAAGACGCAGGTTCGAATCCTGCTCGAAACCAATTCTTTTTTCATTTCTCATGCTCGGAAAATAGTGTTTTCTTGATCTGACTATTGGGTGGAAAATGCTGTTTCCCTCCCTAGGGAGGGAACTCATACAAATTACTTCCCACCCAAGGGCCGAAATGAATTTTAAAAATGGAACTGCTGTCAGGTCAGCTGTGATAGTGAAGAGATTTGTGTAAAAAAAAATGCTGCGGCCATGCGACTTTCCAAACAGCCAGTGTGAACTTAGCGAAAATTTCTTCCGGCCCCATACACGTACAATAATATTGATCAATATAGCAATAAAATGACCGTGTATGGGTAATATTGAGGTTTGAACAGACTATATTCGGATGGAAATAAATATTGTGGCACTATTATTGAGTCAATAATATTGTAGGTACGTGTATGGGGCCGGTAATCTCTGCAACAATTACGCGGTCAGTTCCATATTTAAAATTTAAAAAGTCGACATATTGTAGTTGTTATTTGTCTGTAACAGAATTCAAAACAATTGGTAATAATCTTTTATGAATCTTATTATAAGTTTTATTTTCCTCGTATTTGAAATGAAAAGTAGAGTGTTTACTCGGGTAAAAGAATCAATTCCGACTCGGACTATAGCCGCCCTCGCTGGTGACATTAGTTGCTGTCAATTTACTTTGTCTAATTAAAAATTCGACTTTAGTATGGAGCCGGTTAATTTTGATTATTTGGATGGTGGAGACTTGAGACTGGCGTATCGCCATTTTTTACTGATTTAATTTGTATCTATTTATTTTACTGGAGACTGGCAAAGTCGTTAATAAACGGAGGGCCATTCATTAAAAGAAGAAGAAGAAGAAGTATGGAGCCGAGCGGCAAACTTAGAGCGAACGAGCAGTAGTTTTGTTTGATGATAACACAAATCTTTAATATTTAAAGTTGAATGTGGACAACGCGAACTTGACGAAATAAACAATGCTCTCTCTTTCTCTAGGGTAGTCCACAGGTTTAATGCTAATAATTTATTGTTAAATGAAACCAAAACAAAAATATTCACCTTGCCAAATGTTAAGCTCATTAGCACCAGTATTAGGATTAGGGATGATCAAATAGAATTGGTCGATGTGACTGTCTTAAAAGATCCAAAAACTGACAGGCATTAGAACCGCGCGTCTTGTCCACTTTAGCTATCTCCACAGTGTCATGACCTATGGCGTCAGGGCCGAGCCGACCCCTGGCAGCGCCTGTGTGCGAAACCTTGTTTTCTCGATTCTTCATGTTTCAGCGTATTTTTGATGTGAAACATCTCAATTTTTCTGGTGGCGACGCTTTTTTTCACGTTTGGCAAATCCGCCATGCACGCTGACCCACGAATCTACCTACTGCCCACTGTTCTAGGGCCCCGGGTAAGCCCTCGGAAGGATATCTCCAGGAATTCCCAACAGAACTTGGCTACACTGCGGCCTCACCTAGGGGGTTCGGGTGCTATCCCGCGTCCTTGGGGTTTTGTTCGTGGCGTGGGCGTGGAGTGCGTGAAACTATCACGTCACGCTGTCGTCTTGGGCCTGATTCTGTAAGGAAGCTAAACAGATTCTTCCAGGTCCCCTGTCGTGGAGGCCGAGAGTCTTGGGCCAAGACAAGTCTGCGGCTGCCCCACCGCAGACTGCGAAACTCGAGTGGGAGAGTTCTCTTCCGCTCCCTCCCCTTCGCCACTATTATGTTTGTCCCGCTTACTTCCACTGGAGATTATGGCTCGCATCATGTTCTCCAGCGAGAGAATATCCACGTCCAGACCTGCCACGAGGGTTGCTGTTGCGCCCACGCTGTGCACACCATCAATGTGTGAAGCGCTGTGTCCTCGCTTGGTTCCTCGCCGTGCTGGCATTCAGCCGTGGGTTCCCAGTATATTCGCCACATATATTTACTGAAGCTCCCGTGCCCGGTAAGCACCTATGAGAACCGGTAGGAGCGAGAACCGTGTCTCCTCTCCAGCCAATCATCCATAACCGGTCTAATCGCCCCGATTGTGGCGTATTCCCTCTTTGATCGGACGCAGAAAATCGCACCTTCCTGGTCTCCACGGTTTCCTGGTGGAGCTGGGACTACCGTACCTTGATTTCTCTAGATCTATGGCTCCGCTCCAGTGCCTCTTAGCACCATTTAAACAATGACGCAAAGGCCCTCGCCCCGCTAGGAAATACAAATCCGAGGCTTTGTGCTTTCACAGACCTCGGAAGGGGCCGCCCGCGCTTAGCATTGGTATCGAGCTCTTGATGAAGTATCTGGGGCTTGTACTCGATAGCCGAACTTTGGACACCATAACGCTTTTATTATCCCTACTAATATTATAAATGTAACTCTGTCTGTCTGTCTGTTACGCTTTCACACCTAAACGGCTGGAGCGATTGAGATGAAATTTAGTATAGATATAGTTCGAGGCCCTGGGCAGGACATAGGCTACTTTTTGACCGACTGCGCAAAAGGAGGGTTATGATTTGACGATATAAACGACTTCTACGCGGTCGAAGCCGTGGGGAACAGCTAGTAATATATATAGCTCGCAGAAGGTGATAGGCGTCACAGAGTACCGCACGATGTCCTTTGAGACGAAATGTCTCCTTCCCATGGCCCTTTTTTTTTTTTTTTTTTTTTTACGTGAGGGAAAATCCTCGTAGGATGCTATGCCGGACTCTTACCGACTAAAAAACCTCACGTAACGCCCAACAGCCTATTGTTGAGAGCCCCGGGTAAGCCCTCAGGAAGGATGTCCCGTGACTCCCAACAGACCTACGGCCGCCAATGCGGCCTCGCCCAGGGGGTGGTTCGGGTGCAATCCCGCGTCTATGGGGGGTTTCGGGTGTGACCCCGCTTCTAAGGGGGGGCGTGCGTGAGTGCTCACGTCACGCTGCCGTCATGGGCCTGCTTCTGTAAGGACGGTGAGCGGCCCTCTCACCGTCCTCAGACCCCCGGTCATGGAGGCCGATAGTCCTCGGCGAAGACACGTCGGCGGCGCCCAGGGCGCCGACTGCGGAACTCGGGTGGGAGAGTTCTCTCCCGCACCCGGCCCGCCGCCTCCTTCGCGAGCATGACCTGCTCGCAGAAAGAGGCGGCGCAGTCCCACTTACTCCCGCCGGAGAGCATGGCTCGCACCATGGCCTCAAGCGAGAGAGTGTCCACGCCCAGACCCACTACGAGGACCTGTCGCTGTTGTGTCCACGCCGTGCACTCCACCAGCGTGTGGAGCGCCGTGTCATCGCTGCGGTCCTCGCAGTGCTGACATTCGGCCGTGGTTTCCCGGTGTTTTCGCCACAGATACCTACCGAAGCTACCGTGCCCGGCAAGCATCTGTGTCAACCGGTAGGAGAGAGCACCGTGTCTTCTCTCCAGCCACTCGTCCATGACCGGTCTGACGGCCGCGATTGTGGCGAATCCCCCCTTTGTGGCGAATCCCCCCTTTGTGGCGAATCCCCCCTTTGTGGCGAATCCCCCCTTTTCCCATGGCCCTTCCATGGGAACTGAGGGTCATTGCGATATTGTTTACATGACAAGGAGGCGCTGAAGCGGGGCTATAGACCTGAACCCCGAAAAAAAAAGAGACTCAGTGGTCCCAGCTCCACCACGAAATCATGGAGATTATCAAGATGCGACTTATGCAACCAAGATTTGAAACGCCTTTAGGAAAGGTCAAACCGGACATGGACGAGTGGCTGTAAAGAAGCCCTGGCTACTTTACTCACCGGTTACGGATGCTTCGGAAAGCATCTGTGGCGGAAGACAACGGTCGAGTGCCAACACTGTGAAGAAAGCAGCGAGGACTCTCATTGGTGTAGAGCCAAAGATAATATAATAGTAGTGTTGGCTCGTGGTCTATTTTAATGAAAGTAACGAGGATTTTGACACAATTTCACTTTATTGGAAAAATTGATTATCTATCTTAGGTACATGGCTGCTCGGTGTGCACATATAACAGGACTTGTCATCAATACATATAATAAAATGGACGCCTCAATTACCGTCACTGTCAGCGCCATCTAGTTCGCAACTTGCGCAACTGATGCCCAATAGTTCCCCCCTATTGCCACTAGATGTCGCTGTGTTAACATACTGCCCGCCTAGGAAATAATTTAAATGTTAAATTACATGTTATATGGATTAGTAGTGTTGATTCTACAGTATGTTATCTTTATGCTGGCTAAGTCACAAGTTACAATTCCAAACGATATCTAGAGTTGAGGGAAATTACGTTATGAGTGCAAAAATAGGTCAAATGTAGTATGCCCAACGATATTCAGAATTAATTTCAATTTAGGTATAGATGCAATTATATACTAGGTATATATATATTAAATACTATATAGGCAGTTGCATATCATAAGACAATTGTCCCGACCTGTTCGCGTAAATTGGTTAGAGGTACACGTTTGATATTACTAGATACATAGTTACTACATATTTTTCCAACAAATGGGAGACTATAATCAAACATTTCAATGAGATAGCTATACATAGGCTCACGCTAGAACCTTATGAACACGAAAAATGCAGGTTAATCTTCCAACATTAACAATTAGTTACATAGGCACACGTTGGAATATTTGTTAGGCAAGAACATGCAGATGGTAGATTAACCAAATAGTTATATATATGCATTAGAGCATTGTTTACAATGTTAACGCGAGACATGCAAATTTAAAATTAACTTAATATGTATACTAGCTAGTTATATAGGTACACTGTACACATCAGAACATTAGTTTACACGGAAAAAATGCAACTGGTAAATATACCAAATATTATATAGGTACACGTTAGAATATTAGTTTCACAGAAAAATGCAACTGGTAAATATACCAAATAGTTTTATAGGTACACATTAGAATATTAGTTTTACACAGAGAGAATGCAACTGGTAAATATACCAAATAGTTATATAGGTTCACATTAGAACGTTAGTTTTACACAGAAAGAATGCAACTGGTAAATATACCAAATAGTTGTATAGGTACACGTTAGAATATTAGTTTTCACAGAAAAAATGCAACTGGTAAATATACCAAATAGTTTTATAGGTACACATTAGAATATTAGTTTTACACAGAGAGAATGCAACTGGTAAATATACCAAATAGTTTTATAGGTACACATTAGAATATTAGTTTTACACAGAGAGAATGCAACTGGTAAATATACCAAATAGTTATATAGGTACACATTAGAACATTAGTTTACACACAAAGAATGCAACTGGTAAATATACCAAATAGTTATATAGGTTCACATTAGAACGTTAGTTTTACACAGAAAGAATGCAACTGGTAAATATACCAAATAGTTATATAGGTTCACATTAGAATAATAGTTTACATGAGTCATGCAAATTAGATTAAGATTTAAAAATTAAGTAAGTATGTACTAGCCCTACGACGCCCTGAATGGACGTCTTGGGTTCGGAGGTGTGCCACTCGTGGCACATCTCCACTAGATACACCAGTATTACTAAACTAGTTATTAGTACTTGTACTAAGTTTATACAGACTCTACAGAATTTACTGACGCCCGTAGCAGGGCAATTTAGGTTATTGGTAATGGACACAAATTGTTGAAAGCCCGTTTTATGGGTCCCTTTGCAGTTTGAACGGTTGCCACTCTTGTCACACCGTCAGCGCCGTCATGGGTCTTGATGATACGTCCCATTTTCCACTGGCAGGTAGGGGTTCGATGATCCTTGATTAGTACCACGGTGCCTGTTGCGAGACCGGGCCCCTTGCAGCTCCTCCACTTGGTTCGTTGCTGAAGACCACCTATGTAGTCTCTGGACCAACTCCGCCAAAAGTCTTGTTGGATTTGCTGTAGTTGTTGGAGATGGGTCAGTCTGTTGAGAGGTATATTATTGTATTCATAATCAGGTAATGCTGTCATCGACCTACCTATCAAGAAGTGAGCCGGCGTTAGGACTGGGAAATCGGTACCATCGGTACTACTTGGTAATGAACATAGGGGGCGTGAGTTTAAAATTCCTTCCACTTGTATTAGTATGGTCGAAAATTCTTCATAGGTTAACAATGCTTGGGCTAGGATTCTTTTTAAATGATATTTGCAACTTTTGATGGCGGCCTCGTGGAGTCCCACCATGTGAGGGGTGTACACTGGCGCAAACCTCCATTTAATGCCCTCATTCGCACATGAAGCCATCACCTCTTCAGAGGTTTGCGAGAGAAATCGGTATAATTCAGATAATTCCTTGTTGGCACCATGAAAGGTGGTACCATTATCACTCACCAGTTCCTTGGGTTTACCTCTGCGGGCTACAAACCTCCGCAGCGCTGCCAGGAAGGTTTGGGATTCCAAATCTGAAACCAGCTCTATGTGAATTGCTTTGGTAGAGAAGCATACAAACATTGCAATATAGCATTTCGAAGTCTTGCAACCACGTCCTCTAAAGTTTCTAATTAAGAAGGGACCTGCGTAATCAATACTGGTTATCATGAAAGGGGGTGACGGTGTTACTCTCGCGGTCGGTAGGTCGTTAAGTGAGATTCCGGTACTGGTAGGGAATGAGCCGTCAAAAACTACTCTCAACGGTGTGGTGGTTTTGTGTGTGTTCACTACTGCATGGTGTGGTAAATAGTTACACCTTTCACTAACGTTTATTATATTTCTTAGATTCATGTGTCCGGCGTACTCAAATTCCTGCATAAACTCGACATATTGTTTCTTATAGCTTGGATCTTTTAGGAATTTTGACTCTAGGGTTTTAAATCTTTTATAAACTACTGGTCTCGATTGTCCTAACAACGTCGGTGATGCCTTAAGAGGTATGTCCACCACGAAGTTGCCCTCCGAAGTTCGAGTGTGTTTTTTGAACAAACTCTCACACTCCTCGGTATCATCATCTGGGATCCTACGTGACTTCGGTACCTCGCTATCATTCCAAAAAGTCTGTAGGTTAGTCATTACAAAATTGCAGTGTGATTTGTTTGATGTGGCTGATGTGAAGATACAACCGGAGACTACCCAGCCTAGCCTAGTATTTTGCAAAATGGGTAGCCCATTGCCTAATTTATGCTGACCGGTGCATATAAGATCGTAGAAAACTTCAGCACCGAGAATCATATCTATTTCTCTGGCTTCCCGGAAGGATTTGTCTGCTAATTTAAATCGTTTCGGTATGTTAATAGGTGTATTAATTGTTTGTAGGGTACATATATTAGGTACAATAAGACAAGACACATTAGCAGAGAATGATCCTGTTTGTGATTGAAAGGTAAGTTTAATACTGTGTTTTATCTGTGTAGTGTTTTCATTAAAGCCCAATACCTCAATACTCACTCCATTTCTAGGTAGTGCTAGTTTGTTTGCAGCCCTTTCTGTGATAAAGTTAGACTGAGAGCCTGAGTCCAAGAGGCATCTCAGTGTGTGTATGCTATTTTTGTCATCGATCACCCTTATAAGGGCCGTGGACAAAATAACATATGATTGTATTGGTAAATGTTTCGGGTTAGCTGTGTCATGATGGCTATGTAAACTAATAGACTGAATTTGTTCAGGCCTTGGTTGAGGGTTCTGCATAGTGGTAGGGGGTGAAGTTTGCTCAGTAATGGATTGTGAAGCCTGCATGGGAGCACCTGGCACGTGTAGGAGGCTGTGATGTCTTCCCTTGCACGAACGGCAACTGCTTGCACGGCAATTTGGTAGCAAATGGTTTGATCGTAGGCAGTTGAGGCATAGACCTAACCTTTTTGTAGCGTGAATGCGTGACCTTGCATTCATAGATAAAAATCTTGGACATTGGTTAATATAATGTGTGTCTTTACAATACGGGCACCGGGTATGATTATAAGATTGGTTAGATGTTACCTTGCTATTAGAGGTGCTAGGTTTGGTAGATGCGGACGTGCTTACAAAGACCTTTTTCGATGATGCCCTTGCATGCTGGTCCACCTGCTCCAGCGGCTTGTTGGCATCCATGGATTCCAACAGGTCGGCCCGGGAGCGTAGAAAAGATTTGAAGTCCTGTAATGTTGGCAATTCTTTAGAATTGGTTCGTTCCTCCCACTTTCTTTGAGTTGTGTTGTCTAGCTTAGAGCTCAAGAGATGTATCAGTAAAACATCCCAATTCTCGGTTGAAATATTTAGCGTCTTTAAGACCCTTAAGTGTCTTGAAATGTTGTCAACCGTTCCTCGCAGCGCTGAGGGGGTTGGTTGCACATTAGTTATATTAAGTAGATCCCTTAGGTGGTGAGTGACAAGTTTCTTAGGGTTGTTGTATCTTTCACAAAGAAGTTGCCAGGCAATGGCATAGCTTTCCTCGCAATACTCTAGAGAAGCGACCACATTCAGAGCGCTATCCTTTAAACTACTACGAAGATATTTAAATTTTTGTATAGGTTTCAAATTACTTTGGTTAATGAGAGCTTCGAAAGTGTCTCTGAACTCCAACCAACTGGTAATGTCACCCTTAAATGTCGGTAGGGTTATATCAGGAAATTTAATGGATTCGTCCATGAACAGCTTTATTTGGGAATTATCAGGTGGTTGGCATTGTTCAGTACCTTTAAATTTGTGTAAAGAAGCCTTGGCAGCCGACAGATTACTAAAATACATGTCTTGAAAGGTTTCCCTTTCTTCTAATTGTTCATCTACATCAGTACAGAGGGTTTCAATTTTATCCTGAATCTCCTCAAATTCTTGGAAACTAATGTTAACTCTGGATATACGTAATTCCAGGTCAATACATTTTTCAGCTGTTAATGGTTCTCGGAGAGATTTTAAGTATTTTTTAAATAGAGTAAGTTTGCCTTTTACAACCCCTCGTCTTTTTATTAATTCCCTTAAGACAGGGTTTTCAACATTTGCCTTGTCACTAGCCATGGTATTAAGTACCAATGTACAATGAAATTTCTTAATAATAAGTAGGTAGATAAGTGGAAGGAATTCTAAGCTAAATATGAAATAAATGTGCCAACTCACGGATCTTGTAGGTAAGTACTTATCCTTTCTTATTCCTGATCCTCTCGGTATAAAACAATGAAATTGCGTCGTGGTTTTTTCCCGCGCCGGGCCGGTTCGCCAATGACTTTTCGATGAATATTTCGATAAATGCCACGAAATATAGCTTCGATGGAATAAAATGCTGGTACAATCTGCAGTGATTTCTTGAAATCTGCGCCTTTACCAAGGAAACGTGAAAGATTTATCACGTTCTTCGTTCGCGAACAAGCGGCGTTGGTAGAAAAAATGGCGATCCACGCCTTCGTATTTTCAGACCACGAGTTCTCCAAACTGCACAATCATCGAACGTCGGGTCACCAAAATGTTGGCTCGTGGTCTATTTTAATGAAAGTAACGAGGATTTTGACACAATTTCACTTTATTGGAAAAATTGATTATCTATCTTAGGTACATGGCTGCTCGGTGTGCACATATAACAGGACTTGTCATCAATACATATAATAAAATGGACGCCTCAATTACCGTCACTGTCAGCGCCATCTAGTTCGCAACTTGCGCAACTGATGCCCAATAGTTCCCCCCTATTGCCACTAGATGTCGCTGTGTTAACAAGTAGATATCACATACCTACGGATCGGCAACTCCCTGCCGCGCCACAGCTGTCATCTGTCATTAACGTGTTGACGGAACATTTGCTTAGAATTATTGGTCACACGCACATATTCAAGCTGGAGTTTCCGCTGTGGTAGTGCTCAGCGTGGGCGCAACAGCGAGCGTCTCGTTCCCGTGGCGAGGTTGGATGTCGAGTATGTCGACATTTTCTCACTGGAGACCTTAGTACGAGTCTTTCTTTCTTCCGCAGACCGCGGCGAGGGCTCCGCTGACTTGTCTACGCCCAAGGTTATTGACCTCCATGACCTGGAGTCTGCTCGTCGTTCTTATATAAGCAGCCAAAAGACGACAGCGTGTCGTGAGAGATTCACTTCCTAAAGGCGGCGCGGTGGTACCCAAAGTCCTTCCAAAGGCTTATCAGGTACTCTCGGCCTTAGGCTGTAGTGTGGTAGGGCCGTGTGTTTTTAGTCGGTGAGAGTCAAAGAATAGTTATATCGCCTATCAAAAATAGTTTCGGTGGCAGCAGCGGCTCGGCGCCCCTTAGGTCTTAGCGCCTGTGTGCTTTGCTTCGCACACAGGGGCGGCTCGGCCCTGTATCTAGGTACTACTTCGCCAAAAAAGCTACGGGAAAGATCAATAGTACACAACATGTTTGTTTCAAAATTCATCCAAATTTATTTTATCACCTTCAATCAAAGTATGCTCTTTCAGAAATGATACACTTAGGTACACCCACGAAAAATCCATTCATCAAAACAATTTTTACTGATATCAGTATATCAACAAATCATCCATTTCCGATACTTTTTAACTGATTGTACCTTATATACTGATATTAAATAGAGGAAAGATTTGATTGTTTGTTTGCATCGAATAGGTTCGGAAACTATGTATTGAACCCATTTGAAAAATTCTTTTACTGTTGGGAAGCTACGCAATCCGCGGATGAAAGGATGGAGGATATACAATACCCTTTGCTATATTATATTCCCTTATTCTCACAGGAACAGGAACTACGCGGGTGAAACCGCGTGGCGTCTGCTAGTTAAGTATAAAGTTTGATAATTGTTGGTTAATTAATTTTAGAGCTACGAACGATTGCGATGCTCTGCAGGGAGAACTGATTTCCTGGGCGAGGCCGCAGTGGCGGCCGTGGGTCTGTTGGGAGTTCTGGGACATCCTTCCGAGGGCTTCCCCGGGGCTCCCAACCACAGGCTGTTGGGCGTGACGTGAGGTTTTTCACTCGGTAGGAGTCCGCCATAACATCCATGAGGATTTTTCCTCACGTTAAACAAAAAAAAAAAGGGAGAACTGATCTTTACACAATTTATTACTGCATAGATCCAGAGTGAGCAAAATAACAATAATTAAGTATATTGAGATGTATTGTAGAAACGTAAACCCAAAGGTATTCAAGAATACATTTGGGAAGACACCGCAGTGTTTGTAAGATGCAGATTCATCCAATACTGAAATCAGTATTTGGGCAGGGATGAATCTGCGTCTTGTACTGCAGAGGGCTCTGGTGTAGTGAAAAAAACACCTAACCTAATTTAGGACTCCTAGTTTCCGTAAGGTATTTAAACATTAAACACCGCTTTTAGACCCCATTTCATTAAAACACTGAAACACTATGGTCGCAGAGGACCTGTCACCACTGGCTCTAGGTTATATAATGTGAAGAGCAAACCTCTGCAAAGCGTCCAGCAAATTACAGTGTCTTCGCAAAGGTATTCTTAATAATTAAGTTCATATTATAATACTAAATAACAAATCAAATTATTATAGAAGAAACACAACTTGGCCCATACGGGATTTGAACCCACAACCTTTGCCTAAACCGGGGCAATGCTCTGCCACTTGAGCTAATGGGAGCTTGGGCTAATCGTTCATTGATATCAGAGTTGCTGAGTAGCTCAATAGATGGCTCTGTGCCATACTCTTAAATTACAATAAGGTGAAGAATTTCAACTTGACTCATTACGGTCCCATTAGCTCAAGTGGCAGAGCATTGCCCCGGTTTAGGCAAAGGTAGGGGGTTCAAATCCCGTGTGTGGCAAGTTGTCTTTTTCACTTTATATTATATACTAGCTGTGCCCGCGACTTTGTCCGCGTGAAATTCTGTTATAATGACATAACTTTTTTATTTATGAACCGATTGACATAAAACAAACACTAAATGTTAAGTGAGGGAAACCGCAACGCAATAAAGAAAACCGCATTGCAATCAGTTGAGCAGTTGCTGAGATTAGCGTGCACAAACGTACAGACAAACAGACGGTTACGATTTTATTATATGTATTGATTATGAAAAAGTCAGCATACTAATTGCTTTAAATATTAAATCTATATTATAGAAGAGTTAATCTAAGTAAATGTAATTGCTATTTGAGTTCATTTCCCAAAGCCTCCTCTGCAATTGGGACTACTTTCTACAAGCTTGTCACTCTCCTCCCATTGTTTAGGAGTTTTAGCTACTATAGATAAAGCATGGACCCCGTGCAGTAACTCATCTTTCAGTATGTCATTTACTAGTCGGTGTCTCTGAAACAACAAAATACATCTGCTTGAACTTCATTAACATTATAAATAAAGTGTGTACAGATGGATGGTTGGTTATTCGCATGTAGCAAACATAAATGAGGCGCTGAGAGCATAAGTGGATCAACCTCAAAACAATAAATCTGAGATAGAGGGGTCTAATGACTTTAACATTTAAACAATGTTAAATAGCAAGAAATTCAGGAGGAAGGTTTGTATCTTTATTGTTGCATTTTGATGGAATTAAAGAACAGTTTCAAAGGGTTATCGTATATTTTCATATAAGTTATTATTTATATTTATTTTGTGGGTTGGACCACTTTTGCATTTATCTATTTAGTAGGTTGACCTTCTTTTCATGTGAATGTTATAGAGACATCTTCGTAAATAAAACTGTTTTTATTAATAAAAAACATTTTTTTGTTTGTGTATTTTATGTGTATGTTGCCTATGTTTTTTTTTATACCACCAGGTGGCAGACAAGCATACGGCCAGTGGCGGATACAGAAAAATCTCAAGGGGGGGGCGCAAAAGTTATTTTGAGTTTTAAGCTACCTTTACTATTAGCGCAATAAAAAAGTAATCAAGTCACATGTGAAGTATATGAAAATTTTATTTGAAATGGTATAATAGTAATACAGTAAAAATACAATGTTCAAGTTTAAGGTCCCTTAAACTTGAACATTGCATTGCATTGAACAACAACGAAAAACACGTCTTAAGTGGCCATTCCATGAATTCACCATGCGGGCACCGCACCGGGTCCATAGCGTGGTACAGAGGGAAATACTGTTAGGGGGTCTGGGACTTGCGAGCTTGCGACCCATTTGATTAGGTTTAGGGTGGCCACCTTTCTGTACAGATAAACGTTCACAATGTTACCTTCCCTGCCTAACCAGATTTAACAAGATCCTAACAATGTCGCTTTGGATATTCGTTTTAATGAAGAGTTTACTGAAGCTCTTGACAATCTTAGGTCTTTATTTAGCTGGTATTCCCTTTGCTCCTACTTCTACGTTTCATTATAACGTAAGAGTTGACTGCTCTAGGTGCTAGATGACGCTGTAACTTTTAACGCCAATAACTCTTTCACGGCCACATAGCCAGAGAGTTTCCTGCATTGGCTGCTTGGTAGGGCTGGTGTCCTTAATACGTAAACTGACCATTTATTTTTTAATTTAAAACGGGACATAAGTTTTTATAAATACCCCAGTTATATGGTTTATTTGGAAAAAGTGTTATTTAAAGCAAATTTTAAGGGTGGAAATCCGTCAAAAATTCTGTGCCGGACTCTTGCACTCGGACAGTCACGGTGTCCTACCACGGCTACCACTGCTTACGACTGGGAGCTCCGAAAAATCTTCGGAAGGATGTCCCAGGATTTTCGACAGACTTTGGCTGCCACCGCGTCCTCTTCTAGGAGTTCGGGTACTAACCTGCGTCTTTAGGGGTTGGTTCGGGTTTTATCCCGCTTATTGACGGGTGAGGCGTGCTTCAAACTCTCTCATCACGCTGCCGTCTTTGGCCTGGTTCTGTAAGGACGGCGAGCAGCCCTCCCGCCACGCCGTCCTCAGGCCCCCGGTCTTGGAGGCCGATAGTCTTGTGCGAAGACAAGTTCGCGGCGCCTCCGGAACTCGGGTGGGAGCTGCCTCTTTCACGAGCATTACCAGCTCGCAGAAAAAGGGAGCGGCGACCGGCCCACTTACTTCCGCCGGAGATCATGACTCGCACCACGGTTTCCAGCACGAAAACTTCTATTCCAGACCGGTTGTGCTGTGAAGGACAAGGCGCTGTTGCGCCCACGCTGAGCACTCCACAATTGTGTTAAGCGCTGTGTCCTTGCTGCGTTCCTTGCAGTGGTGGCACTCAAGTGTGGTCTCCCGGTGTATTCGCCTTCCTCCCGCCACTTGTCTCTGACAACCGGTAGAAGAAAGCGCCGTGGTTCCGCTCCAGCCACTCGTCCATGACGGTTTGATCGCCCCGGTTGTGCCGTTTTCCCATCTTTGTTGCTCAAGTCGCACCTGTCAAATCTCCATGATATGCGGTTTTCCTCCATGATTAAAAATGGTTTGAGTTTGGTCGAACATGAATGAAATAGACTCCGAAATGAGGTTATCCGGCAGGGAACCAAAGTTGTCGACAATAAGCACACCAAAGTGGCAGTGGGCTGGTCACGTCTGCAGGAGACTGAAGGCCGATGGAGAAAACGGGTTCGAGAATGAAGAACTCAGCAAACTTAGTGTAGAACGCCGACCCGCCATGCCAGATCGACCGACGACTTGGAAAAGGTCGCCGGCTGGGACTGGATGCGGAAGGCGCAGTACCGTGTATTGTGGCGTTAATTGAGAGTGGTCTGAGTCCAGCAGTAGACTGCTATAGGCTGACTAGATTGATTGAATCAAATGGGCACCACATCCAATAACATTCAATGGTTTTTTCAGAGATGATTGTAACTTTGCTAATACATTATAGTTCCTCTCCTCGCCTATCTACCTAAACCCCCAAAACTTAATGTAAATAATCGATCGATCTGAGGTTTCACCAGAATATCGTTCTTTTGTTGTCGCGGGAATACAGTTGGGCACCGTCAATACAGCCACGAGGGCAGCAGGAACGGCGTGTGGGGCACCCGGTCCCGGATAGGGACCGTCCTACCAAATAAACCCTGCGGTGTTCCTTCCTCCTTCTGAATTCTCTTCAAAGATTATTCACGTAGCGCGTCAATTGGGCCAGAGGCGCCCTGCAAGTTCGTGGCTCCTCTGGGGAGCAAGGTGGGTGACACCCCCGGAGCTCTCTAAGGAGCTGACAAAAAACCAAGCCCGCATGATACCGCTCTCAAACGCTTCTCTGCTTGAAGAAAGGGCAGAAAGCTACCGAGCGGGTAGGCACTAAAGGCATCTCCAGAACACGGGGATGTGCCTTTCGCCAGATGATCTTATCTTGGAGGTCTAATCATTTTTTTCTTTTATACCTTCTTTCTGTCTATGGATTCCCCGACCACGTGTGTCTCACGAACTTCGTTTAAATAAATTCCCGGTGTTTCGGAAAACGGGACTATTTAGCGTCCCGGCGCGGGCGCTGTGTTCGGGGACCGAAAAAAGGGACAGTTCCGTTCAAAACGGAACGTATGGTCAGTTTATAGATACGTCGAGCGTGTGCCCGCCAGCGCTTGTCGGATTCGTAGTATTTTAAACACTGTATCTATCCTGCTCTGACTGATGTTAGAGCAGGATACACAGTATACACACGATCGCGTCGTCGCGCCGTCTGCTTAAGATTGTTATGCTTCCTCTACATTACTCGCGAAGTTGAACAAAGGCGAAGTCGCCCGGGGCAAAGAAAAATTTTGACGAAGTGCCCCTCTACACTATCGTATTCGTCCAACTTCGCGAGTAATGTAGAGGAAGTTAAAGACCAAAATTTTGGGTGGCCTGGCGCGGCGCGCAAGAAAAACGAGTGCGTGCGGCACCCAAGGGGGGGGCGCGCGCCCCCCGCGCCCCTACCCTGTATCCGCCACTGCATACGGCCCACCTGATGTACCGGTGGTTACTGCTGCCTATGGACGTTTGCAACCCTGTAAAAACCTTCTTAGACCCCTTTTGAAGAACCTTATAATGTGTAGGCGTTTGGGAAACCCGAAGCAGGGAGATCATTCCACAATCTAAGCGTACGCGGGAGAAAGCCCCTACCGGATCTAACCGTGCTCAAACGCTCCGGACGCAAAGTGTGAGGATGAACACCCTGTCTGTGGCGAGCGGTGCGGTGATAGAACGTAGCCGTGGGCATCATATCAAACAATTCTTCAGAGCACAAACCATTGTACAGGCGGTAGAACACGCACAAGGAGGCAAAGTCTCTCCTGTCGCGAAGAGGTTCCACACCACCTGCAAGCATAGGATCGTTGACCACTCTCATGGCTCGCCTTTGTATATATGTATATTAATAAACTAGCTGACCCGCGCAACTTCGTTTGCGGCACATGAGAGTTAGAAAAAGAGAGGTATGGTATTATTGGTATTAATATTTGGAGTAATATAATGTTTCCCGTCGCATTTACTCTCGTCGCGCCTAGTCTCGTCGCGTCGCTTATAATACATTAGAGCTGACCTGCACAACTTCGTTTGCGTCACATGAGCGAGAAAGAGAGAGGTGTAGTATTAATATTTAAGGTAATATAATGTTTCCCTTTGCATTTACTCCCGCCGCGCCGCATAGATTCTTTAGAGCTGACCCCCACAACTTCGTTTGCATCACATGAGATTGAGAAGGAGGTGTGGTATTAGTATGTAAAGTAATATAATGTTTCCCGTTGCATTTACTTCCACCCGTCCTTTTTTTGGTACGGAACTCATGTGTGTCCGACTCGCACTTGGCCGGTTTTTATCGTTCAGTTGATTGGCTACCACTGCAGACCACGTTTACCTACTTCCGTCGCGTCGCTCATCAAAACTTATTAAAAGGGGTTATTGTAAGTGAACCTTAAGAGATAGACATAATAATATGCTGCCGCGGACTTTTTTTTAGAACTTTTTAAGAGAAACAATATTGTAATACTCAATTTTTACTTATCTTCAACTATTTACCCTTATAGTTTATCCCTCGGGGTTTAGGGGACATGCGTTACTTCTCATGGAGCTAACGTTACACCCTGAGGGTACAGTAGTGGCTTCTTCAATCAGATCCCTAAGATTCAATATCTTAGGGATTAACGAAAAAGCCCACATTAGGAGGAAGGGCATAACGGTACTCCGTTCGTTGAGCAGCCCGCCTGGGGCAGTACCTCCGCCCTGCAGAAGACCGCGGTAATAGTAACCTGACTCCGGTTGGGTTATGTTCTCCGTCGGTTAGCAGGGATCCAGAGCTCATTGGGGCGACTTTGTGCCGGTGACGGTGAGACCAGAGGCTTATCTGGCTCCATTGGCGGATAGAGGCGCGGAGTATTGGTACGGCGGTCAGGGAGACCCGGTGAAACGGTTGACCGCTGACCGCCCGCAGGCTGTACGGGACCCGAACCTGGGGATCACTTAATCTCCGCCCCAGGAGGCTGAACCAGCAGCCTGTGTAAAGTCCCTGGTGCTGTGGTCGTGCCGGAGGAGGATACCGGAGTGGACGCGGCCACTGCATTGGGGGGGACCGGGGGCCCTTCCGTACGCCGTGCCAATCTTCCGCATTACCTTTGTCTGCCTTTGGTGAGTTAAAGCCTCGCTTAGTCTCCTGCGCCAACGGCACACAGGCGCCCCCTCAACCTTCTTAATTCCCCTTTTTTAAAAAAAAAACAACCATGGCTGTAAAAAAGAAGAATAAAAAGGTATCCACAGCGGCATCGGCGTCCACACTTCAAGTGGACTTTTGCAACATCAGAGGCATGCGCGCGAACATCAACGTAGTCCACCACCATCTTGAAACTGCGAAGCCGACCCTTTTTTTCTTGACGGAGACGCAGATCTCATGCCCGAAAGACACATCCCACTTAATGTACCCTGGCTACAAGCTGGAGTACAACTTCAGGCAGAAAGCCGGGGTGTGTATGTACGTCCGGGATGATGTCTGCTGTCGCCGTCTTACAAGCCTCGAAGACAGGGACCTGTCTACGTTATGGGCGCGCGTGGATCACGGGGGCCACACCCGGATCTACGCGTGCGTGTACAGGTCTCACAGCGGTAATACGGACACAGTTCGCCTTTATGACCACCTGCAGCAATCTACTGACAGGGCGATTGAGCAGTGTCCCTCCGCTGAGATAGTGGTTTTGGGAGATTTCAACGGTCATCATGTTGACTGGTTGGGCTCCCGGACCACTGACTTTGCGGGAAAAGCTGCTCACGAATTTGCCTTGACCTATGGGTTCTCCCAGCTGGTTAAATCCCATACAAGGATACCAGACAAGGAGAACGAGCATAGTGCATTGCTGGATCTCCTGCTGACAACGCGTCCGGACGGATACAACGTTTCAGTGGATGCTCCGCTAGGATCGTCGGACCACTGTGTCGTTCGGACGCATGTGCCTCTCGCAAGGCCTGAACCACCTCGGCCCAAGGAGTGGCGACATGTGTGGCACTACAAGTCAGCAGACTGGGATGGACTGCGAGAGTTCTATGCGTCGTACCCGTGGTGGCGGCTTTGTTTTGCCTCAGAGGATCTGGATTCTTGTGCTGTAGCAGTCGCTGAGGGGATCTTGGAGGGTATGGAATGCTACATTCCCAACCGATGGATCCCTGTAGGTGCAAAAAAGCGACCGTGGTTCAATCGGCTCTGCAGAGAAGCTCTAATGCAGAAAGAATCTGCCTACAGAGCTTGGACCACGGCTCGTGCAAATTCAGATCCAAACATCTCTGAGGTGAAACGCAAATTAAATGCCGCCTCGAGGTCCAGTAAAAGAGCAATTGTCAAGGCCAAGTTCGATTTCGTCGGCAGAATTGGCGAACGGCTAGCAGGCTACCCCTCAGGAAGTCGTGAATTTTGGTCGCTTGCCAAAGCTGCCGAGGGAAACTTCTGTCGGTCAGGATTACCACCCTTGCTTAAACCCGACGGTAGTTTGGCCCAGAGTGCCAAGGAGAAAGCCGACCTTTTGGGTAATCTCTTTGCCTCTAACTCGACCATGAGCGACGGGGGTGCTTTACCGCCGGGCATTCCGAGTTGTGGCACTTCCATGCCGGAAGTTAAATTTACACAGCGGAATGTCCGGCGGGAGCTTCAATCCCTGGACGTTCATAAGTCGAGCGGGCCGGACGGCATTCCCGCGGTGGTACTTAAGCATTGTGGTCCAGAGTTGTGTCCGGTACTTACACGTCTTTTTACACTTTCCTATTCCATGCAACAAGTCCCGGCGTCGTGGAAGATCGCGTATGTACATCCTGTACCCAAGAAGGGTGACAGGACCGACCCGGCCAATTACAGGCCTATAGCCGTCACCTCCCTTTTATCCAAGGTGATGGAGCGTGTAATTAATACACAGCTCCTGGGGTACCTTGAGGAACACGACCTGCTCAGCGACCGGCAGTACGGTTTTCGTCACGGTCGCTCGACGGGCGATCTTCTTGTGTACCTAACACACCGATGGGCGGCGGCTATCGAGAGTAAGGGTGAGGCTCTAGCAGTGAGCCTCGACATCTCTAAAGCCTTTGACCGGGTCTGGCACCGTGGTCTTCTTACGAAATTGCCTTCATATGCCACATTACCCATCCGCATAATCTCTCGGGTAGTCACCCGAGAGATTATGCGGATGGGTGTCCAGCTTCTTGGCCGGTAGAAGCATCAGGGCCGTCGTTGATGGCAGCTGTTCAGACTGCATGGCCATTAACGCTGGAGTACCGCAAGGCTCAGTGTTGTCCCCTACTCTGTTTCTGCTGCATATCAATGACATGTTGTCTATTGACGGCATTCATTGTTATGCTGACGACAGTACGGGGGACACTTGTTACACGGGCCGCCCCGGTATCTCTCGGGACACAGTGAAGGAAAATCGTGAACAGCTTGTGTCTGAAATCGAGGCTACTCTTACTAGAGTGTCCGATTGGGGTGGACAAAATCTTGTCAAGTTCAACCCTTCCAAGACACAAGCGTGTTATTTCACCGCTAAGCAAACCCCAATTACTGTAGCGCCGCAATTTCAGGGCACATCTCTTTCCATCTCCAAAAGTATAGGGATCCTTGGCGTTGACATCTCCAGTGACGTTCAGTTCCGTAGTCATTTGGAGGACAAGGCTAAGCTGGCGTCCAAGAAGCTAGGTGTGCTCAACAGGGCGCGGCGGTACTTCACTGCGGCGCAAACACTGCTTCTCTATAAGTCGCAAGTGCGGCCGCATATGGAGTGCTGCTGTCACCTCTGGGCGGGAGCACCTGAATATCAGCTTCGTCCATTTGACTCGGTGCAAAGACGAGCTGTAAGAATTGTCAACGATCCTGTACTTACAGCTGGTGTGGAACCTCTTCGCAACAGGAGAGATTTTGCCTCCTTATGCGTGTTCTACCGCCTGTACAATGGTATGTGCTCTGAGGAATTGTTTGATATGATGCCCACGGCTACGTTCTATCATCGCACCGCTCGCCACAGACAGGGAGTTCATCCTCACACTCTGCGTCCGTTGCGTTCCAGCACGGTTAGATCCGATAGGTGTTTTCTTCCGCGCACGCTTAGGTTGTGGAATGACCTCCCTGCCTCGGTTTTCCCAAACGCCTACAGTATGGGGTTCTTCAAAAGGGGTCTTAGAAGGTTTTTACAGGGTCGGCAGCGCGAGTGTGGCACCTCTGGTGTTGCAAACGTTCATAGGCTGCGGTGACCACCGGTCCTTCTGGTGGGCCGCATGCTTGTCTGCCACCTTAGTGGTATAAAAAAAAAAAAAAAAAAAAAAAAAAATTACGCATCGTACGCCTCGGAAGCTCTCTGACAGTAAAAAATATTCCCCGTTTTCGAAACATTATTGATTGCTGCTTCGCCCCTATTCGTTTTAGCGTGATGTTATATAGCCTATAGCCATCCTCAATAAATGGACTATCAAACTGTAAAAGCATTTTTTGAAATCCAACCAGTAGTTCCTGAGATCCTAGCGTTCAACCATACAAACAATCAAACAAACAAACAAACTCTTCAGCTTTATAATATTAGTATAGATATAATTAATAAATAAGTGTCTTTTAAGTATACATTTAAAGAAACTGTTAAAAACCAAATAATACTTTGAGGTTGTACCACTGCTTTGGCACGCTTTCTACAAACTCATATTAGAAAAGTGGGCTAACCCTCTTGGCCCATTTTTCTTTTGTACAGATTACTAATTTTCAATGGTGCATAAATAGTTTGTAACAGTGCCATCTCTTAGAATAAGTGGGAAGGTTGGTTGATCCACTTTTCTTCAGATGCAATTTTGCACCCTTTACACAAGTAATCTTAACGCCTTGTCTGTTTAGACACGGATCCGTGCACACTATTAACCCGGAAACGTCATAAGGACGGCCCACGTGGTGTACGCAGGAGCGGTTAATTATCGTTTTTTGTGGGTTGGCCCACTTATGTTCTCAACGCCTGAAATATAATAGGTATAAAAGTAAAATCAGGTAAAATCTATGTTTTAAACTAATGTGGTCATTACTATCCCTACTAATATTATAAATGCGAAAGGAACTGTCTGTCTGTCTGTTTCACACATAAACCGCTTAGGTGATTTTGATGAAATTTCGTATAGAGATAGTTTAAGTCCCTGGAAAGGACATAGGCAACCTGGGACTTTTTAACCGACTACGCAAAAAAGGTAATGATTTTACGCTATAACAACTTCTATGCTGATGAAGTCGCAGGGACAAGCTATTACATTACATAATTATTAACCAAATATTTGCCATGTGTTAAGGTTTCGTTGAGTTTCCGATATTTCGGCACTTTTGCAAGCGCCATGATCACGGATGAACTGGAAACTAACTGGGAAACTCATCAAAACAATAACACAATCATGGTAAATATCCCATTAGTGGAGTATAGGTAAACATCTAACTTTCTTACCTTAATCAGTGTCAATCCGTCAAATTTATCCGACACTACTACAACTTTGAAGTGTGTTTCAGCATCTTTTGGAACACTGTGCATGTATGATTCGTTGATTACATCGATATGTTTCGGTTCCAAAGTAAAGAGTAGCTTCTCTCTTATAGTAGTTTCTACTATGCCTACCATCGAGGACATGTTTCTGTGGATGCTAGAGACACCTAAAACAACAATCATCAAAATCGTAAAATTGTTATAAAACTTCAATCTGAAAAATAACCTCTGTTCCTTAGCCTATGTAGGTATCGCCTTCACATACCCGAGCGCAAAACAATGTTCATCAGTCTTATTAAACTCCAAAATATATGAAAATAAATGTATTCGTACACACTTAAATATAGAGAGTCAGCTAGAAAGAATTTTCGAAATTTCGGACAATCGTCAATTCGTCAATGACAAAACAAAACAACAGTTTTTTGCTTTTTTGTTTACGTAAAATTAAACGCCAAGTTGACATTGACACAACAGTTTGACATTTCAAGGATATTAAGGCCGCTACATACACGTCTGCTGTAGCCGCGCAGTAGGCGCGAAACGGTTGATAATTCTGAGACAAAATATTAAAAACATTAAGAGGCTGCCCCAGCTTCCCATATAATATATGTACCAAAGCTACGTGTTGAGCTACTTATCTCACAGTAATTTTTAGTAACACTCCTATTTTTTTATTTTTTATTTATTTGTAACATGAAATGGAAATAACAGAGAGAGTAAAGTACAAAGGCACTACTTATTTCAATAGAAATCTCTTCCAGTAGGCCTGAGATAGGAGAAGATAAAAAAAGAATATAATTATGTGTGTGTAGGTTAATAAACTTACATAAACTATGGCTACATATTATATCCCATCGTCTGTTACGGCCTGACCGCGCGTGGAACCGGCGAGACGCTGACGTCGCTGCCGTGGCCCAGCCTGGTCCATACACCATATATGACAAGCCGCCATTAGCCCAAGTTGGGCCACATCACACAGCATAGGATATAGATGATACCAAATTACATACATACTATTATACACTAGAAATACATATACTACATTCTATGTATTTACTACATTATATGTATTTAGGTCTCACAACTGTGGAACCAGAGAATATCATAACAATCGCTGTTTTAAAAAATTTCGTAGTTGACAATTAAGTCTTACTCCAATATAAAATTATCCCTGGGACTACTGTGCAGTATTTAAAACGACTTCACTGCTACTTGATTTCCTGAAGTTGATGAGGTACAGTTTGTCTATAAAGTCGTGAAATTAAATGAGGGCGCTGCTGAATGCATGTATGCAACCCTATATACTTAGTACGACCAAAATGATTTTGATACGAGGAGTTCGTTCCGAGTAAAATCTTACTAATGTTATAAATGCGACAGTTTGTGAGTGTGGATGTTTATTATTCTTACACGCTCGAACGGTTAAAAGGATCTGGCTGAAATTTGGTACAGGGATACATAATAATCTGGAATAACCATGGCTACTTTTTATTCCGGGAATAAAATCTTACGGGAAGCTGGAACGGGAAAAATACAAATATTATGAATGCGAAAGCTTATGAGTGTGGATGTGAGACTCTTTCACGCTCGAACAGTTGAACTGATCTGGCTGAAATTTGGTACAGGGATACATTATAGTCTGGAATAACACATAGGCTACTTTTCATCCCGGGAATAAGTTCCTACGGGAAGCGGGAAAGAGAACAAATTCGACACGGGTGAAGCTGCGGGCATCAGCTAGTGAGTTAATAAATAAAACACATTATACATTTTTAATTTTGTTTCTGTTTTATTGAATCAGATCCAGAATAAAGTTATTGAACCAGATCCAGAAGCCCCGGTCTAATAGCGTCTTACAACCCACCAGCAGGTGCCTAGCAGTCCCAATTGCTTTGCCACAATCATGTAATTACATGTTTTATCTGTAACTTTCCCCCATCTGACAAGGATTTTTTTGGCGCAGTGCTCAAATATTAAAATCGTCTATTTCTTTCTTTGCCGACCTTTTCTGTGTTTACCAGGAGTTTCAAACTTTCCTTCATTATTAAAACCTTCGTTAACTATTCGCCTAACTGTACTCTCTGATTTTCCTGAAAAGAGTAAAAAAAGAAAATTAATTACATATTGGAAACAAACTATTGACATGAAGCAATTAATTCTAAATAAAAATTGGTAGAAAACCAGATTGAACTGAGTATCAAAAATGTAGGTCGTACTATAAAATAACCATGTTGTTCTAACCACTGACTTACATAATAGGTAGATTGTAAGTTTAAGATTCTAACCTAAAAATATGCAAACAATGCCTTTTTTTGTCTTCAAATCGTAAATTCAGTAAATTTGTAACTTCAGACAGATTCAAAACAAACAATAACACGATTACATACCCACCAAAGATGCTGTTCGCTCATAAACATCCTCAAAATACCACAACAATTGTCCAGATTGGTACTCCGCGAAACATCACTGGAAAACTTTAAAAATCACTTCCTTCGCACCACTCCGATTTTCTTTACTCATTTCTCAAACCTTTATGCGTAGTTTGGTCTCAATTTGTTGCAGTTTAATCCAAACATTAAAGTTACGTGAGAGAGTAAACGAAATTCGACGATAGCATTGACAACTGACGTACTTATGTTTCTTGTTGCCACACACATAACTATTTTTAGTTCCTCAAACATTCATTTCACGACTTTATAGACAAACTGTACTGAAGACATTGATGAGACAAAAATATCGGTAAACTCCCCAGGAATTCGACGAGAGTAACGAGTGGAGTGGTAAGCCAATCCCGGGATGGTTGTACCGCTCGCTATGTCCGGGCGCACGCCGCCCGGACATAGCATGCGTTGCATGACCGCGCGCCTCAGCTCAAGGTCTCCGAGGACCGGCTAGCTGTCACCGGAGACAGGGGGTTTTGCATGATCCGAGCTACTCATGGTGAGTTCTGTAGCATTCTATACTGTCTTTTTTCTGTTTATTTAGTACTATCGGACGTCACGCCGGTTTACTCATATAACTCCCGTTCGCATGGGAATATGGGAATAAAATATAGCCCATGTCACTCAGGGTGAATGTAGCTTTCCAATGGTGAAAGAATTTTTGAAATCGGCTCAGTAGTTTTTGAGTTCATTCATTACAAACATACACGCATACACAAAAATACAAAATTTTCCTCTATAAAATATTTGTGTAGATTTCTTTGTATTTTACTGGTCTATGTCTCTGTGCCATTGCAACAGGCTTACACCAATCTTTCAATATCTTTGCTAGGAGAGTAGGATGAAGGTTTTGATATATGTGTGTTTTTGCAGGTGTTTACCTTGGCAGCTGGTACTGGGAGGTTTGCATAGAGGATATGCCGGAGGGCTCGCACGTGCGCCTGGGCTGGGGCCGGCGCTACGGCAACCTGCAGGCGCCGCTCGGCTACGACAAGTTCGGCTACTCGTGGCGCAGCCGGAAGGGTACTAGGTAACTGTGCAGTATAGGTACAAGCGTGTACAACTACACAGCTGGTACTGGGAGGTGTGCATAGAGGAGATGCCGGAGGGCTCGCACGTGCGCCTGGGCTGGGGCCGGCGCTACGGCAACCTGCAGGCGCCGCTCGGCTACGACAAGTTCGGCTACTCGTGGCGCAGCCGGAAGGGTACTAGGTAACTGTGCAGTGTGGGTACAGGCACTGTATACTGTGGTTTGACTCGGCCGGATTTTAGAAATAAATGCCTACAGCCGCGCGGTACGTAAGCAAGCGATAGGGCTGCCCACCTACAGCATTATAATAATGTGCCTACTTTGATTTTCTATTTAATATTGCGATTGTAAATATGTACATACATACATTCATATAGTCACGCCTTTATCCCTGAAGGTGTAGGCAGAGGCATAGTATACGCCCACATTCTACCTTATAGTTTTACGTACGCGTATAGATAGTGAGCGTAATGCAGTTGAAATTTTTCAATCCGCCCACAAGGCCTTCAATTTGTATTAAGGATTGTCGTTTTACTGACAACCGGCTTTCATTTCGAGTAAATATGTACCTTTTTTATTTAAACAAAAAAATACTTTGTGAATAATAAATATAATATCCCCGCAACGGCTGGCGGCGCGGGGCGGCGCCGGCGGCGTGGCGGCGCAGCGCCCGTTATCTACTAACGATTGAGTGAGACGGGTATGGAAATTTGAAAACGAGTAAGCGGCGTAGACAATAATAATTGGCTCATCACATGTTTCGTCAGTGATAGAATCACGGAATTCTAGTCTTTATAATCATTGTGTTAAATTTTTTGATTTACAAAATTAAAACTATATTTCGATTTAAAAATACATACCTACTAGTCCGTCTCTAGTACACTAGTACTTTTCGTACATTGTCAAGTTGTGTTAAAGTTTGGAAGTTCATATTTGTCTCTATGCGTGTAATAAAAATCAAAGGTAACAAAAATGCTGTCAATCAAAGTCATACGGTTTGTTTCTTTGTGGATGACCGATGTTACAGTAGGTACACTTAGCGTGTACTGTAACATCGGTCATCCACAAAGAAATGAATACTCTTAAAACATACCTTAATCATTGCTCTCAATTAAATAACTACGAACTGACAACGGAACTAAATGTACTACCTACACGTACTAGAGTTCTGAACTAGTTTTTTTTTGGATATTGTACTAAATTGGATCGCACCGTTCACTGCTCAGTCAGTGAACGCACACACAAGCACAAGTCTAGTTTTAAACACAAACATACCCACTTCATGTAACTACCTAGTTCACTCGTGTTAATCACTTTGTTTAACTTTAGTCAACTAGTAGTATAGTACCAATTAGTTCTGAAGTAAAAACAATTTATAGTCTTACCTTTCGGAGTTTCCAGGTAATCTAAAAAAAGGTTATCTCTGGGTGCGTTATTGACGAATTCATGCAACCAAAGCAGAATAGACTCTAGTTGTCATATTAAATATTTTTAGTAAATAAACCTCGCGCGGTTACTATCTAAAAAACGACACACCGTCCATTCGTCTACTCGGCACAATCGCGACTGCGGCGCCTGCATGCGTGCTGAAAAGCCTGCCGATAACGATACTCGTAGGTATAGTTTGCGCTTCGTCCGTTTGTAGGGAGCTACAATACTGGTTAGTACTCTTTATACTGTGGTACAGGCGTGTACAGCTAGTTGAGGCAGCAGTGGTAACCGTAGCTCTACTGGGAGCCCTGGGGTATCCTTCCAAGGGCTTACCCGGGGTTCCCAACCTGGGTCCGTTAGGTAGGACACGTGTGGTTTTTAGTCGGTAGGAGTCCGGCATTGTATCCCTGTAGGATTTTCCTCACGCCAAAAAAAAGGCTTGTATAGTTACACAGCTGATACATTTTGTTGCTTATATTTTTCATATTTTAACATTGTGAAAGTTATAGTTAAGATAAAACAATTTTGTTTAAGAGGTGATATTAGTCTCCCGGATAAAAAAATCCGTCTCTTTAATATGATTAGTATAAACACGTAAGTGTAAAATAGTGGTTATATCGCAGGTTTCACGACTCTCGAGGCAAGTCCTACAGCAAGCCCTTCGGTGAGGGCGACACGCTCGGCGTTCTCGTTATTTTGCCGGAAAGTGCCACGACCAAATATACTCCCAACACGTACAAAGACAGTGTAGCATTTATTTTCTATAGATGCAGTATTTAGGATGTGAAAGCAGCCTTATCGAGTTATCTTTTTTTAATCGGTTGTCAGTGGTGACATTTCTGCTGTCAGAATGACAGGATGTCATAAGTTCGGTGACGAAGCGTTTCGCATTTAAAGGAACGGGGTTTTGTTAAGATTTTTCGTGAAAGACGGGACTTTGACCGAGACCTGCTTTGGGGTAGTTGGAGGTCCTTTGGCTTATGCTCTGAGACTGTGCCGCGAATCAGTTTTTCGCTCAAGCGCGATTATTTGTTGCCTCGCATGGCCTAACGGGCGGTGATTGGGTTGCTGCATTGCATCTTGCTACATTTTACCCAGAAAACTGGTGAGTCACTTCTTCTTTTGCAAAGCGGGTCGATTGTCGTCTGTCGCGCAGCCAAGATCTTAATTTGTCGTTTCTTTCATGACAGGGTTTTTTACTACGGGGCTAGTTGCCGGAAGAGATTTTGTGTGCCGCACCTATAAGTTAGTGGGCTGCACGTGGTACGACAACGTGGAAGTGCGGACTACACGAGCTTCTCATGTGAGAGGTATCTGCCGTCATCACCTGGCAGTAACAACAGGCAGTCACTCTCACTCAGCTCACTCTGCAGGCCAGTAAATCCACTACTTATGTGTAGCTTAGTAGCATAAGTACCTAAGCACTGACTATACTTCTGTGTACCTGTGATATTTGTGTCTATCAGTGAATAAGCTCTCTGTGTGTCTCTGTGTATCTCTGTGTTATATAAATATATGTGTGTACACCCTACCTGACTGTTTTCGTCAGAGCCCTGGCCTACCCTTGCACGCACACTGGAATCTCTGTAGTAAGGCGCCCTGGGAAAGAGTTCTCTGCATAGCTACCTCGCGCTAGTTGGTGAGTAACACTGATCATCACTTAGTGTTACAAATTGGCTCCCAACGTAGTGGCAAATCTCTGGGTCTACTCTGCGGTAGCCTCAGTCTAGTGTGTGTGCATAGGTGGTTACCTCTGGCGAAACCATCCTGGTGAATCGTCCGAGACGCTCCAGGACGTTAATTGGTGGTGCTAGCAGCTAAGCACAAAACCTTCCCTTTCGTCTTCTTCCAGCTTCCTACATCTTTGGCTGGAAAAGACACAAAATTCTAAATTCAAAAATTTAAAATAGCTGTGATTTTGGAAAAACTTTTTGATTTTATTTGGAATACCCACTTCTTTTCTTATTGTGTTTTTTTTCTTCTTTATGTTCTTTTTTTTATGGTGCACACATATATTTATTATATTATTAGTGTAGATTAATATATAATATATATTATCCTATAGTTTCACCTTGTAAGGTAAACTTAGTGAATCTCTCTGTGTTAACTTAGTGAATTTCTCTGTGTAACTTAAAACTTTTTTATAAGGTGTGTACATACCTTGTAATTTTGAATGTTAACCTGAACTGTGTTATCAGAAAATTTAGAAACTTTTCTCTCTTAATATACCCTTAATCTTTGTTAAATTCTAAAAGTCAATTTGAAACATAATTACCTAACTTAGTACACTTTGTTGTAACTCAATTTACATTTTTACTTTGTAATTGATCCCTATCTGTGCCATTTTATCTTTATAATTGTTGTAAGTAAATTTTTACATAATGGCACAGATGAAAAAACATATTAATTATTTAAGAAAGGATGAACTTGCTAACGAGCTGTCCCACATGGGTATTTCAGTGGAACCGGAAACGACAGTGTCTGGCCTTCGGAGTGAGCTAAGAGCGGCACACCGACTCGTCCGTCGAGGTAGCATCAAAGCGAGTGCTCCGGTACCCGCTGATGCATCGGCTGAGCTCTCGATCTGCCTCCCGAAGGTGTCCGAGCTGGAGGAGGCTATTCAGTCAGGTGACATCTTCATTAATAAGGGTAGTCGTCTTAGGGTGTCCCTCAGGGCCAACTACTTATTGAGTAGGTTAGCTCGTTGTGGTCTGGATTGCCCCGACCTGGTGGATATTCGTGGTAGGCTAGTGAAGATCATCGCTAGGGCTGAACCCAGTAGTGATTCTGAATCCGAAGGTTCGGATGATGATGGTGATGATCCTTCGGGTCGTGACCAGGTGGAATATACTTCACCAGTAGTGAGAGAGGACCGCTCGGTGCGAGCTAGTTCAAGTAGGAATAGTTCTACATGTAACATAGTGTATAAAGAACGTCCCCTTAACTTATGTTCATTTAACTTAAAATATGATGGTTCTACTTGTGTACGTGTGTTTTTAGAGAGATTAGAGGAACTTAGATGTGCTCGGGAGGTTACTAAGCCTAGACTCCTTATGGCTTTCTCCGACCTGTTGGATGGACCGGCTTTGTCTTGGTTCCGTACAAACAAAGCTAACATCATCTCATATGAGGATCTTATTAGTGAGCTTAGAGATACCTTCGATATTCCTGATTATGATTACCGCCTCAGGAACGAGATAAGACAGCGTACACAAGCCCGCTCTGAGTCCTTGGTTAACTATATATGTACAATGCAAGCCATGTTCTCAAGGTTGTCATGTAAGATGCCCAGTGAGGAACAGCTGGACATTCTCATGCACAACATTAGACCTGACTACATGAAGGAACTGGCCTTGCATGATGTCAACTCTGTAGATGACTTGAGACGTTTGGGTAAGCGCTTGGAGCTTGCGCGTACTAGGGCAGACGCTTTCCATGAGCCTGCTCTTGACAAGTTTGAGATTACATCTGACTTACACCAGCTTAAGAACAAAGGTGTACAAAAGCCCGCTAAGCAGGTGTCTGCAGTGGAGACGCCGGTTACCCCCCACGATCGCAAATGCTTTCGTTGCGGCGGGGGCGGTCACACTGCATACAGCTGCACACAGTCAAGGGAGCTGGTGTGTTTCCGGTGTGGTCTCAAAGGAGTCAAGACCCCAGACTGCTCACACTGTACTAGCAAGTCAAAAAACGCGTAGGCCAGGGCCTTATTAGGAACTCTGTGCATCACTCTGTATCTGAGTCTATTACTGATAAGGTCCTGTTTCCTAAACGGGATAGTGACATTAGACCGTATCTAGTTGTTAAGGTTTTAAATTTAAATGTCTTAGGCCTTCTAGATTCCGGTGCCTCCTGCTCTATACTAGGTAAGGGAGCGCACCGCATCTTCTTGGAACTGGGTTTTGATCTTGTGAGTATCAATCCTACTTTTCGTATTACAACTGCAGACAGCACTCACTTGCAATGTCTGGGTTGTATCTCTTTGCCAATTGAGTACAATTCGGTTATTCGAGTTGTCAAGTTCTATGTTGTCCCAGGTATAACCACCTCCATGATATTTGGAGTGGATTTCTGGCAACAATTTAAGTTAAGTGATAAGTTAATTTTACAAAATATTAGTCTTGATAGCTTTAGTGATAATAATCCTATAGAGTCTGTGTCCCTTAACGGTGGCCTCGAGGATTACGACAACCTGACAACTAAACAAAGGTGTGTAATCAACGAGGTCATTGAAAAGTTCGACTCGTTGAACACTGATAAGGTGGGTTTAGGTCGGACCTCACTTGTGCACCATGTCATTGACACTGGTGACAGCAAGCCGATCAAGCAGCGTTATTATCCGCTCTCTCCCCTTAAGCAGAAGGCCCTGGAAGCCGAGCTGGACCGAATGCTGGAGATGGGAGTAGTGTCCCCGTCTCAGTCCGCCTGGAACTCTCCAGTGGTCATGGTGGAGAAGGCGAACGGCGACCTCAGATTGTGCTTGGACTCTCGCAAGCTTAACTCTGTGTCAAAGAGTGACGCCTACCCCTTACCCTATATCAATCAAATCTTGGACCACCTTAATAACGCTAAGTATTTAACTTCTGTAGATTTGAGTGCGGCTTACTGGCAGATTCCATTTGACTCACCCCAGTCTGCTGAGAAGACTGCTTTTACGGTTCCCCGGAGAGGATTATTCCACTACAATTCGATGTGCTTCGGTCTTGTCGGGGTCAGTGCCACGATGCAACGCCTCATGGACCGTCTGTTTGGTCCCGAGTTCGACAACAAGGTATTTGCGTTTCAGGATGACATAGTCTGTGTGTCCAGCACCTTTGAGGAGCATGTAGAGCTCTTACATAGAGTCTATCAGCAACTCAAGGATGCTGGCCTAACTATTAACATGAAAAAATCCCACTTTTGTCGGAGTGAACTCAAATACCTGGGGTATTATGTGGACAAACATGGCCTACGGACAGACCCGGGTAAAGTTGAGGTTATCCTCAACTATCCCACCCCTTCTAACCCTAAGGAGGTTAAGAGATTTCTGGGAATGGCCGGCTGGTATCGTCGCTTTGTTAACAACTTCTCGAAGATTAGTAAACCTCTGTGCAAACTGACTTCTACGAACCTTAAGTTCGAATGGACCCCTGAGGCTGAACAGTCCTTTAACCTGCTAAAGTCAGCCTTGGTTTCTGCCCCTATATTAAAAATGCCTAACTTTGAGATGCCCTTCCGCATTCTTAGTGACGCGTCAGCTTACTCAGTTGCTGCTGTACTGACACAAACTCACGATGGTGTTGAGCACCCTATCGCCTACTGTAGCCGTTCTCTTAACAAGAATGAGGTGAACTACAGCACAACTGAGCGAGAACTTCTGGCCGTGATTTTCGCTTTGGAACAATTTCGACAGTACGTCGAAGGCCAAAAATGTACGGTCGTCACGGATCATTCATCTCTTCTGTGGTTCCATAAGCTAAAAAATCCCACGGGTCGTCTAGCACGTTGGAGCATGAGGCTCAGTCAATTCGATTTTGACATAGAGCATCGAAAAGGTAAAGACCACGTTGTACCTGATGCTCTGTCTCGTATCAAAATTGATTCCCTCGATGCAGTACCCACTAAAGACCCGTGGTATGACCACACCATGAATAGTGTTCGGAAGAACCCTAGGAAGTCACCAAATTATGACATTCGTGACAACCTTTTATATAGGTTAACTAAAAATAAATATTCTCTGACTTCAGACTTTGACTGGAAGCTGGTGGTACCTCAGGAGGATCGCTTGCCCCTGCTCTCTAAGTACCACGATGACACACTTAGTGCCCATGGTGGCGTTTGGAAGACGCATAAAAGGTTAGCCCTAAATTATTACTGGCCCAAGATGTACGAGGACGTCAAAGAATATGTTGGGAATTGCGAAACATGCAAGCAGTACAAACCCGTAAATACGTCTCGTCCCGGCCTAATGGGTAGCCCGAAGCGGGTTTCGAAGCCATTCGAAGCTATCTCTGTCGATCTGCTTGGTCCCTTTCCCACTTCGAGCAATAGAAACGTACATCTGATCGTGGTCTCCGACTACTTTAGCAAATACGTCATGTTGTGCCCTGTTCGGGTTGCCACAGGCGCTGTAGTCGCGAGGTTCATAGAGAAGAGTGTGTTTCTCGTGCACGGAGTCTGCAAGACTATTTACATGGATAATGGCCCTCAGTTTGTGAGTAAGCCATTTAAAGATATGTTAGCTAAATACAATGTACCTAATATATATTATAACCCTAGGTATCATGCCCAAACTAATCAGGCAGAACGAGCTATTCGCAATGTGGTTCAAGCGATCTCATGCTATGTGAAGTCACAACACAAGTCTTGGGATCAGTTCTTGGTTGAGATACAGTGTGCTTTAAACACTGCAGTTAACGAAGCAACTCGTTTCACCCCTTACTTTTTGGTACATGGTAGGGAATTTATTGGGGATGGAGTGCTGTACAGGCAGACAGATATCGCGTGCCATCCTACCTCAGTCTCTGTAGACGATCCATCAGCCTTCGGTGTCAAGCTGAGAGAAATACAACGCATTTACGACCAGGTGAGGAAACATTTGAACGTTGCCCACCAGCGTAATGAAAAGTATTACAACCTCAGAAAAAGGCATGTAGAGCTGAAAGTGGGACAGATAGTTTACAAACGCACGTTCTACCTGTCCAACAAGGCCAAGAATTTTACTGCTAAGCTAGCTCCTAAGTTCCTTAAATGTGTGGTGACTGCTAAACGATCCCCTTTAGTATATAGGCTGTCAGATCTGGACGGTAAGGATCTTGGGGAGTACCATATCAAGGACATCCTGAAGTATCAGGAGGAGCAGTCTCCAATACCTAACGTAACTACATAGCACTGTTTCTCTAGTTTATTAAACCAGTGCTATGTGATCATTATGTAAGACTATTTTAATCTTTTGTTTGTATTTCTATATGTGTACGTGACTTTAAATTGTCACGTTGTAGTTTCTTCTATGCACCGCACCGAGCGTTTTTCTCTCATTCGCTTCTTAGTACTCTGCATTATCCTGAGAGCTTGGGTAGTGTTAGGGTATCGGCAGTGAGTAAAGGGAGCATTCGTTTTCTATGAAGGGCATTAGACTCTAGTTACTTAGCCTAACCGGTACACGAGTCAGTGTCTAGTTAGGTACATAGGAGGATCTTTCTTTGGTATTGTAATGGTCGTAGTCAGCTGGTGTTTGAAGGACCTAGCTGGTTGTCTTTGTTTATTAGTCAGTACCTTTCTGTTTTCTTTATTGTGTATTTCCAGCGTGTCATATCCGCAGGAAATACTATTAAAGGGGGGGTGGTTGTAGCATTTATTTTCTATAGATGCAGTATTTAGGATGTGAAAGCAGCCTTATCGAGTTATCTTTTTTTAATCGGTTGTCAGTGGTGACATTTCTGCTGTCAGAATGACAGGATGTCATAAGTTCGGTGACGAAGCGTTTCGCATTTAAAGGAACGGGGTTTTGTTAAGATTTTTCGTGAAAGACGGGACTTTGACCGAGACCTGCTTTGGGGTAGTTGGAGGTCCTTTGGCTTATGCTCTGAGACTGTGCCGCGAATCAGTTTTTCGCTCAAGCGCGATTATTTGTTGCCTCGCATGGCCTAACGGGCGGTGATTGGGTTGCTGCATTGCATCTTGCTACATTTTACCCAGAAAACTGGTGAGTCACTTCTTCTTTTGCAAAGCGGGTCGATTGTCGTCTGTCGCGCAGCCAAGATCTTAATTTGTCGTTTCTTTCATGACAGGGTTTTTTACTACGGGGCTAGTTGCCGGAAGAGATTTTGTGTGCCGCACCTATAAGTTAGTGGGCTGCACGTGGTACGACAACGTGGAAGTGCGGACTACACGAGCTTCTCATGTGAGAGGTATCTGCCGTCATCACCTGGCAGTAACAACAGGCAGTCACTCTCACTCAGCTCACTCTGCAGGCCAGTAAATCCACTACTTATGTGTAGCTTAGTAGCATAAGTACCTAAGCACTGACTATACTTCTGTGTACCTGTGATATTTGTGTCTATCAGTGAATAAGCTCTCTGTGTGTCTCTGTGTATCTCTGTGTTATATAAATATATGTGTGTACACCCTACCTGACTGTTTTCGTCAGAGCCCTGGCCTACCCTTGCACGCACACTGGAATCTCTGTAGTAAGGCGCCCTGGGAAAGAGTTCTCTGCATAGCTACCTCGCGCTAGTTGGTGAGTAACACTGATCATCACTTAGTGTTACAACAGTACTTTCTACTAATATTATTAATAGGAAAGTTTGTGAAGATGTTTGTAGGTTTGGATGTTTGTTACTCAATCACGCTTTAAGGGCTCAACGGAT
Organism: Miltochrista miniata; assembly: GCA_933228765.1. NCBI lineage: Eukaryota > Metazoa > Arthropoda > Insecta > Lepidoptera > Erebidae > Miltochrista > Miltochrista miniata. The sequence continues at coordinate 5,999,937 of OW121758.1, forward strand.
TGGGTTGAAATTTGGCACAGAGATAGCTTATAGTCTGGAATAACACATAGGCTACTTTCATCCCGGGAATATGTTTCCACGGTAAGCGGGAACGGGTATCGAATTCTACGCGGATGTAGCTGCGAACATCATCTATTTTACTATATGTACAGGTGAATTTTTCAAAAGGGATTGGATCGCCCAATCCGAAACTCTAGGGAATAGCGAAAAATGCTCAAAGGTGTCACGAGCCCGATTTTGATGAAACTTAAAACCTCATCATTAGATTTTTGAAAAACCGATAATCCTAGCTGGGAATCGAACCCATAGATTTTGAAAAAAAATACACACCCTATATTATTGCACCGTAGGATAGTGTTGCTATAAAGGATCTTATTCTGGGAAATAGTGACAGACGGCAAACTAAAGGAAAGTGCTCATCTTTAACACAATACAATTTATTTTTCTTACGTTAACTGATAAATTGGTCAAAATGTAGACCATTGTTTTCAATACATAGCTGGATTCGAGACTTCAAGGATCGTACTGCATTCAATATTATTGATTTCGTTTAGAATATTCTCCAAATAATCATTCTGAGCATAATTTAGAACACGGAATTGTTTCTATCTATTGTGGGATTTCGAACGAAAAAAATTATGATACAAAAAGGTACATGAAATATGAATTCTATTAAAATTCTACACTTTCCTTAAATTTGGCACTTAAAATACAGCATGATCTCTGTGACAGTGCTACAAACCTTAACAAGAATAGACATGTCAACGGCATCAAACTTTTGTGGTTGAAATGCAGAGAGTAAGAACACAGAGGTGAAAACTGTAAATAACAATCATACTTGTAGAATTCGGGACTTCACGCGAAATACTATTTACTTACATTCACCGACGTTTCGAGCACGTTGCAGCGCCCGTGGTCGCGGTTGGACTGGACTGAGGCGAGGATCGACAAAAACCACGAAGTTATTTCTTGTATAACTACCCTCCGTTGTTATTACAACGAAGGATAAAGCCGGCGAAACACTACACTCACTACGTCAGTTTTAATTGGCACAGTTTTACGTTCAAGTTTATTAATCACTGAATTCCACATCCAGCTTAATATCCATCATCCCTATTGAAAATTTTGTGATTTCTGATTTCAATGGCTTCACGCACCATACGTGGATAATAATGGCGATTAGTGGAGAGGACTTTCGGTTGGTGAAGTTCGATCCAGCGATTAATGCCCGAATCGAGGTGTTCTGCTATTGCCGATTTGTTTAAATGACGATTTTTCACATCATCCTTCTCGCATCATCACCCACTTCATTTGAAATCAGTCAGCTCGACGCTCATCAAGCGAGCCGAAGACCTCTGCGACCCTGAGCATTTACAGCAGGAGTTGGACTATGTTCAGGAGACACTGAAGATGAATGGGTATGGAGCGAGTAGTAGCCTTACGCGTCTATACCGCGACTACGGCTAACGTGCAGCGATTGAGGACTGTGACGTCACGAGCTAACGCGGACGCCACTTGACAAACTTCGCTAGTAATTTGGTCACAACTGCGTCAGTTTTCGTCGTAGAACAAAAATTTTAGCACTGTTTGTTAAGAATTTCTTAGCTCTATAAATCTGCATTCTTACCTAAAAACGTTACGGATCCTCATTGCATTTTGTAGGTACCTTAATTTTTTGTGTTACCTTACCACCGACTGGTGTTATGTAGGTAGGTACACAAAATGTGAAGTAAATATTGTTATCAGATTCTAGCACTACCGAAAATAAGATACAATTTGACGGTGTTTTCTCTGGGTCCCACTATTTTATTTATTCCAATGTAAGCATTTTATATACTATAGATAGGTCACAAAACCATTCAGAGAACTACTGTTGATGATAGCCTTCTGAATGAAAGATGGTAATAAATAAAATATACCTTTATTATAGTAGGTAGGTATAGCCCGTTCGCTCTAAGTTTGCCGCTGGCGCAGCGGCGAAGTAGTGGAGACGACCGGCAAACAGAGTGAACGGGTAGTATGAACCTATTCTTTCTCTGCCTACGCTGCATACCTACCCTTCTAGGACGAGTTTGACGATTGATAAGATAATATATTATTTATTGAGAGTGTTAATTCTAATAAATAGGTACTCATGTTAACGACCTTCTTTTAGACACCTACATGAAGATTCAAGCTTTTCTACTAGTACTTTTAATGTTCCCGATAGATGGCGGTGTGCTGAAATCTGAATGCCGCTATGGTTTCGTTACAAACGGTAACACTAATCCGTTCAGTTGTTTCCATCGTCTAGAATACTCTAGAAAATTCCTTCTAAACCTGTAATTTTTGAAGTGACACAAATTAAATTGTGTTACAAATAACTTAAATTGAAGGTTAAATTAAATAGTAAGAAATGAGGATAATTCGGCCAGCAGCGCAGAGAACATTTGTGTAAGAGATAAGGCTACTTTATACTTTCATTATTATTTAGTGATTTGATTACTGAGTGCGAATGCAGGTGATTAGTAATTAGTGATTAGTCTGAATATTAAGCATATGTGCATATTGAGAGTAGTGTCCAATTACGTTTAGTTGCTATGCATAGTTAAAGATTTAGTTGTTGGGCGAGAGCATGTAAAGCATGCAAAAACTCACTGTCAAATTACAAAAAAAAAATTACGTTAAGTACCTATAGATGATCCTGCAATAATCTACAGTCCATTTCGGAAAGAACAATGGCAATTCGCCATACATGAATTATTATTTGGGAAAATTTTTCGCGTTTAGAAATGTAATATACATAGAACGATTGAGAATTTACTCTTGAGCAATTCCATATACTAAACTGTTAGCCTAGGGACGTTACAAATAAAGATAAAGTAGTTTCATTTTTTTGAGGTTATGTTTACAAATACTAGTACTTACATATACCTATACGCATAGACTTATTATAACACCATTAATTACATACCAATGAAGTTTATTTAACATGGGCGTTTAACTCACTGCCTCATAAAGCCTTAAATCAGTGACATTTAACTCCTACTTGCATTATGAAAACTCCATATGAAACTCCTACTTGCATTACCTGGTAAGGCAAGTCTATGTAACTGGTTTGAAACACTAAAGAACACTAGATGCATCAGCCACACTGTAAGATCTATCTTTCTACTCTGACCGACTAAACCAACTAACTGTTGTGCAGAACAGAACTCAATCGGACCAACCACAACTGCTTGATCACATGTATTTTTCTGTAGATGCGGTACCTACTTATCAGTATAAACCAATCTCTGTATATCTATTGTTTGTTCTAGTCATCAGCACTGCCGGGTTAATATGATTATTTCTTGTTTCTCTCGGTCCCAATTGCATCCATTCCGTTTTGGGACCTGCATCAGAGCTAGACCTATACCCCAGACAGAAGGTGAGTTAAGACATGGGTCCTAGATAGGCTTGCCAACTTCAAAATGTGAATTTGCGGGAAATGTTGATTTCAAATGCGGGACAAGGATTTAAAAAGCGGGATCTTACGATTTTTTTCAGAATACTAAAAAACGTGAACTTTAACGGGTACTTACTCTATTTCACGCGGGAGAAGCCGCGAGCATCATTTAGTTTAAATATAATTTCCGTACGCTTTTTGCTATGTTGTAAGTTTTACACGACCACACATTTTCTTCTCCAAACGCATGATACTGTAACTGTACTGAATTTTTTTTAAAAAGCTGTCAAAAAAACCAAGATAGCATTCGGTCTTTTTACTTTTATCCTCGTCAAAAAATTTCTACAAACCGATTGGAAAGTTTTCTCCAAAAAACGAAAAATAACTTTTTAAGGCAGGAAACCCGTTTTATAATTTTCTCGACAGGAGGATGTAATGAGAGCCATCTTGTTACTTGTTTTCACTTGTCTCACTATTGTATTTGTATACTGTAGATTAGCATCAGCGAAAAATTCTTTAAGTGTTTGAACTCTCTGTGCATGATACGACAGGTGACCATATACTTTTAAAACAAAGTTTCCACATCAAATTCACATTTTGCACCAGCATGCACAACAGCATCATGCAACATGTGTGCTGAGCAACCATGTCGCCATTTTGGTTCCGTAAATGTGTAAAAACGGAATTATTTCTCCCGAAATTAACATTAGCATTATTAGCGGAATACGCAGATGCGTTTCGCAAATCAAAAGGGGCCTGGTTTAGAAAATGACGAAAAAGAGGTGCAAATAAAAGCATTTTTTGATTTGATTTGAAAATTATAGCCAAAAAAATATTTTTAATCTAGGTACAAGTGTGTGTCAAAATATGCATTTGTTGTAGGTATAATATATCCTACTTCCTACTAATATTATAAATGTGAAAGTTTGTGAAGATGTTTGGATGTTTAGATGTTTGTTACTCAATCACACTCTAACGGCTGAATGGATTTGGCTGAAATTTGGTACAGACATAGCTTATAGTCTGGAATAACACATAGGCTTACACTTTTTATCTCGGGAAAATGTTCCCACGGGAAGCGGGAACGGGTACCAAATTTCACGCGGGCGAAGCCGCGAGCGTCAACTAGCGACATAATGTCTAAAATGATCATAAAGTCAGCCCCAAATTTTTAGATGAATGCATTTTATAACTTAAATTTTTATCGACGCGCAAGAAAAAAATATGCCAACTTAAAAAGAAAATATACATCTTTAATTTGGTTTTCTTCGATTTTGAATAAGTAAGAGTATTAGCTTATTACAACAAAAATAAGATATAAAATACAACATTTCCTAGCTCGAAGGACGCGTGTTTTATATGGTCAAGGTCGTTAGCACTATGAACGGCCTTAATGTTATTGTATATAGGTACTATTTATCTATCGCTTTCTTATTGAGGTCTTCATAGAAAGCAAGCAAATATGTGCGAATACCCTCCTCTGGACAGTAGAATCTTACAACTACATATAGGAAATAACTTCACATTTCCGTGATTTGATGCATCGCTAGAAATACTGTAAACGTAAACGTTTGTTGCAAGAAAAGCGGGATATCACGCGTCCCGCTCAGGGTGTGAGCGGGACGTCTTGTTATGGGTCTCAGAAACGGGACGTCCCGCGTATAGCGGGACGGTTGGCAACCCTAGTCCTAGATAATGGCCCCTTAATGCATAGATTTCAAATCGGAGGAAAAAAAAGTATAATATAGACTTAAAAATGAATACTTTAATGGAATGAAACAATATTTTGTTGTATTTTTTATTATTTACTACGTTATAGACTAGGGCGCTTTACTTCTTTTTAGTGCATTAATCTGAAACTAAATAGTAAGTAATTGTAGACATTTATTATTTCTTCCTCACACCCTAAGGTATATTATGGTCTACTCTATGCATGGTGATAAATACAATGGAATATTTTGTTTAACTTCCTTGAAGAGCAGTGAATAATGATTATCTGATATGGTTCTATTCTGCTTCTTATAATATTGAAGATAGACAACTTTATGTGCAGTTGAACATCCACTCATGATATGATTCTATTCTGCTTCTTATAATTTTTTTTTTTTTTTTTTTTTATATTCAGCTCGCCAAATTGACGTCGCCACCAGCCTGATGGTAAGAAAGCAGTGGCGCATCTAGCGATTGGGGGCCACTTCTTACAGTGGTCCTCAAGTTGGCGGCCCTGTGATGTGCCTCTTCACGCTCCTCTTGAAGAACCCGGGATTGTAAGATGAGGGAAAGACGTGTGCGGGCAGGTCGTTCCATGTTTTTATAGTTCGACAGAGGAACGATCTTTTGAAACGCTCGGTTCTGGCGAAGATTCTCTCCACTGTGTATGAGTGGCATCTCTGCCCGGCACGCGTTGTTCGGGATCGGAAAGGAGATGGTGGGATCAGGTTGAAGAGCTCTTCAGAACATTCGCCGTGATACATTCGATAGAAGGCAGCCAAGGACGCTATGGTTCTTCGCTGCGACAAAGGTTCGAGGCCTCCCGTCACCTCAGGACAACCAATTATTCGGATAGCACGTCTCTGCATAGCGTCAAGCGCGTCTAACAAGTACCTCGCGGAGTCATCCCAAAGGTGAGAACAGTACTCGACGCAGGGACGAATCTGCGTCTTGTACAGTAAACATCTCTGATGTGGCGTGAAATACCGTCTCACCTTATTCAGGATTCCCAGTTTCCGCGAGGCCAGACCAATACAGCTCTCTATGTAGTTTTTGTGATTGAGCTCACGCCGGACGTCTATACCGAGGATCTCCAGGTTGTCCTTTAGTGGAATTGTAATGCTCTGAAGAGAGGGCAGGGGTAGGAATGGGGACTTCTTAGCTGTAAACGCACACGCCTGTGTTTTTCTGGCATTGAACTCGACCAGGTTGTCTGAACCCCATTGGGCAATGCGGCCCAGGTCCAGATCGAGATCCGCCACGAGTTGTCGTCTCTTCTCATCCACGTCGCCTCGCCCTGCCGCTGGACGGCCAGAATAGCTCCCATGAAGAGTACTGTCATCCGTATAACAATGAATGCACCCAAGGGACAGCATGTCATTGATATGCAGAAGAAAGAGAGTTGGGGACAATACCGATCCCTGTGGTACTCCGGCATTTACCTGAGAAAAACAGGAAGCCTGACCATCACAGAGGACCCGAATCCGTCGCCCGTTCAGGAAGCTGGCCAACTAGCGGCACAACTGATGCGATAATTCATATGACGGCAGCTTGGAAAGAAGCGACGCATGCCATACCCTATCAAAGGCTTTTGCGATGTCTAGGCCAATAGCCAGAGATTCGCCGTGCCTCTCCATAGCCTCACCTCAGGTGTGCGTTATGTACGCTAGGAGGTCACCCGTTGATCGTTTCGGCCTAAAGCCATATTGGCGATCGTTAATTAACGAGTGATCCTCCAGATAGCGCATGAGCTGTTTGTTGATGATTAGCTCGAACACCTTGCAGATGACGGTGGTTACGGCTGTGGGGCGATAGTTGGCTGGATCCGACCGATCCCCTTTCTTGGGGATCGGTTGGACATTCGCCTCCTTCCAAGCCTCCGGCACTTCTCCCGACGAATACGAAAGGCGATACAGACGTGTTAGCGTTGGAGACAATTCAGCTGCACAATTCCTCAGCACCACGGCCGGAATGCCATCAGGACCACTGGCTTTCCGCGTGTCGAGTGACCGTAGCACCGCCCGCACATCGCACTGCCGGATTACAATTTCCGGCATCGTGGTTCCACAGTTGGCGATAGTGGGAGGTTGCTTGCCACAGTCATCGACCCGGGAATTAGCCGCAAAGAGCTTGGCCAGCATTTCCGCTTTCTCTTGGGCCTTGTGAGCCAGTGATCCGTCAGGATGGCGCAGCGGCAGCAGCGAGGGCTTGCAAAAGTTGGCCTGCACGGCTTTGGCCAGTTGCCAGTATCCACGGCTGCCCGTCGGATGTGACGTGAGCTCCTGACCAAGCCGCGTGACGCGCTGGGCGTCCGCTCTCTTGAAGGCTCTCTTACTGGACCTAGTGGCTCTGTTGTACGCTGCCTTGAGGCTGGCCACATTCGGGTCGCGCACAGCTCGAGCCCTGATCCAGGCGCGGTAAGCCGCCTGTTTTTGTTGAACAGCTACGACACACTCACGCCCGAACCAGGGGCGGGCTTTGCGGATGCTGGCGACGTCAGTGTATGGAATGTAGTATTCCATACCTAATGTGATTTCACCAGCAACCGCAGAGGCGCTTTCCGATGAAGCCGTCCCTGCAAAGCAGCGCTGACTCCACGGGACGGCTGCAAAGTATTCTCGTAGTCCGTCCCAGTCTGCTGACGAGTAGTGCCACAGTCGCCGCGTCACCTCTACTGCCCTTGCAGGGGACGGTACCTGCAGGCGGGCACGCACAACACAGTGGTCGGATGTACCCAGTGGGGCGCTAACCGTCACACTGTACTGTGCTGGATTACTCGTCAGCAGTAAGTCCAGCAGGGCGGGTTCATGGTCTGACCTGTCCGGTATGCGCGTAATCCCGCGTACCACCTGGGTCAGACCATGGGAGAGTGCGAACGCGTGGGTGGCCCGTCCCGCAGGATCTGTCTTGAGGGACCCCAACCACTCAATGTGGTGACCATTGAAGTCCCCCAGAAAAATCAACTCGGCGTTCGGGAACCGTACCTGCGCGTCATCAGCCCCCTCGCTGAGGTGCTGATACAGCCTCATCATCTCAGCTGTCCCTGTGTGGGATCGATAGACACACACGTAGATCTGACTCATGGAGCCGTGATCTACGTGCAGCCAAAGGACGGAGAGGGAAGGGTCCTCAAGGCAGCGCAGCCGGCGACAGCAAACATCCGCCCTAACGAACGCGCACACCCCGGCTTTTTCTCGAAATAGTTCCTCGATGATATAGCCGGGGTAACTAAGGTACGACTGATCGGCAGGGCGGAGTATTTGCGTCTCCGTTAGGAACATCACAGCTGGCCGTGCCGTCTCTAGATGGTGATGCACGACGTTGAGGTTGGCATGGAGTCCGCGGATGTTAGCGAACTCCACCTCAAACAGTACGTTACTGGGAGTAGTAGCGGCCGCTGTGGTACCTGTTTTTCTTTTCTGCACTGCCATGATTGCTGGGAAAGGGAGACGTGAAGACGGAGTGACATTTGCTGCAGCAGTGAGTGACAAGGCGTAGGGGCTAGCTTCATCTATGACTGTGTGGTGAGACGGAAGCCGACCCGCCGAACGGAAGGGCCCCCGTACCCCCCCGAGTGTGGTCGCCGGGACCCAGTCCGGTCACCATCCGGCACGACGAACCACATCGGGATTATGCGCGGCCTGGTGGGGCAGCCTCCCAGGGTGGTTAGTCCCAGTTGGGCCCCTATACTATGCCGCGGGCGGCCAGCGGTAAACCGTTTCTACGGGTCTCCCTGGCCGGCGGGTCGACCCCCGTCAGCCACACTAGAATCCGGGGAGCCTAGGCCACCATGTGGGTAGGTACCTAAATTCGCGGAGCCTCGTTCGTTGGTTAACAGGTGCACCACGTGTAGGTGAGGTCGCTTGGGCCCCTTACAACCCAAAAACTACCCAAAATAATATTGAAGATGGACAACTTAATGTGCAGTTGAACATCCACTCAAAAGGCATACATCAGAGTTCAAGGAACGGCTATCTGGATACCTGTTCACCTCTACTATTTTCTTGCCTAGTCAGGTTCTCATTCACAGTAGCCCTAGTAAAGTTAAGGCATCTCTCACAAGTGTGGTACAACTTTTGAAGATATCTGAAACAAAAAATATAGGAATATGTAAGTTTAAACAGGTACTTAACATGAATTTAAAGTGCAAATAATTATGTACCTTGTAGCTTGCTATAACTTATTTGAAGGCAGGGTGACTCTGTATATGTTAGGCTATTATGTATTTAACTGCAATCGGTTATCGTACGAGGATAAAAGTAATATTACAATAATTCGAGGATACACTCAGCTACGAAGTAGAATAACCTTGAGTTATGCCTAAAGTAGCCCAAAACTATAAACATTTATACTAGTGTAGGTCGATACTAGAGAAATCCAGTAAAATAGCACAAATCGTCATAGTGGAACTTCAAATAACTTAAAACAACATGTTTCAAAACAGAATGAAATCAAAACAAACACATTTTGAAATGTATCTGACAGTATAGTGACAAGACTTGGGTAGGTACTGTTCGTACTGCCGGACGTGATATAGGGCATAACCGCGTACTGGTTCAGTACCCAGTACGCGACAAATTTTAGCAGGACCCAGGACCTTTCTCGGACGCGATATACCGCTCGGGCGCGTACAGTCGACGTTCGGCCGCGTCCGAGTCCGAGATAGAATATATTATACTATCTGTGGTCCGAGGGACCCGGTAACTGGAATGATGCACGCTTGGGAACATTTTGTTACGTAGTGTATCCCAACTTAACGTGTACGAGTAGTAAATGAATGAATGAATGAATGAATGAATGATTTATTTATTTGCTTGAAATATGGTAGGTGGTTTACACAGATCTTACATTACAAACTTTTAACAATGTTCTTCATACTTCGCCTACTGATTTCGGCATGCAAATTTAATTAAGTAATTAGGTACATACTAAAATTATCATAAAACAATCACTTATGTATCAAAGTTATTTTTAAAAGTTCACACTATGTCACAGTATTAATTTCAATATAATGTTTTCCAGTACAACAATTTCTAATTTCAAAATTCAGTGCTATAGATACAAATGTCAAATAATAAGAAATGTCAAAATACAAATCAGAATAATAAAGATTGATACATAATAATAATGCTAATTGGGTATGTCACATAATTTACAAATGTCAATACAGTTCCATTCTGGTATTAGTTTTATGGTTCAAAAAATCAGTTATAGCATAGAAACATTTCTTGATAAGCCATATCTCTAATTCTTTTTTGAAAGATTTGAGTGGCAATTCTCTAATTTCCTTTGGAATTGTGTAAAATATTTTTATTGCCATTACGTAACAGTTTTTTTGGCAATAAGTGGTGTTACACTTCGGAATGGCAAGTTTAGTTGGATCCCTTGATAGTTTATTCAATTTGTAAGTAGTATCAGAGGCTTTGTGAAATAGTTCTGGATACTTTCTTACAAATATTCCCATTTCTAATATGTATAATCCTATCAATGTCAACAAATTGTTTTTAATAAATAAAGGTCTACATGAGTCTAAGGGTCCTGCTCCAAATATAGCTCTTATGCACTTTTTTGAGTTATAAAGGCTCTATTTATCTCTGTTGAGTTGCCCCAAATAATCAATCCATACCTTAGGCCACTGGAAACATACCCATGATAAGCCAGCAAGGCTGCATTTGTGCCAACTGTTTTCCTTAAGTTCAGTAGGGCAAAGGCAGAGCTATTAATTCCTAGAAACTTTGTATAATCTACTTCTTTTAATATATTACCATCTCCAATATTTTTTATAGTGTCAGTATTATTTTTCCTATTGTAGAATCTAACAAATTTAGTTTTATCAATATTTACGTTTAAATTGTTAATGTCAAGCCAATTTAATATAGACTCTACCGCGGTATTGATTCTGTCCTCATAAGAAGCATCATCATTTTTTTCGTCAGTTATTATTAACGAAATATCATCCGCAAATAAAATGCAATTGTGTTTTACGACCATGGGCAAATCATTAATATATAGTAGGAATAATAGTGGACCCTATATACTCCCTTGTGGTACACCAAATTTATTTGTAGCATACTGGGACCTATTCTTTACTAATTCCTTGCTCAGATTTACTCCCGTGATTTCGACGCATTGCTGCCTATTCTTCAAGTAAGTAACGAATACTGATGAATGTTATATAAATACTTGAGGCACGCCTGCCTGCTTAATGGGCTCAGGAGATCGTCAAGCGACTTGAGTCAATATCAAGTGTACATACACGTCGATGCATACACATGTGCAAAGAAATCATGCACACTGAAGCTACTTTCATTCATATTTTAATCGACTTGTCAAGTGCATATTGACCATATATGAGCCCATTAGACGAGGCACGTGTAGTACCTGCCAGATAATAATATATTAAACGAATAATATTTATTATTAGGATAAATGAAGAAAAAGTGACATATTTTATTTTTTTAATTATCTCGAAAACGGTGCGTGCTATCGTAAAAATAATGGCATTTTTGACCCCCCTTTGAAAGCCCCCATCCGCCAAATATACATTACGAATAACGATTTTTATACCACTAAGGTGGCATAATGTTGCCTGTAGTATAGGTTTATTTGTTGGTTTGATATCAATCGTCAAAAAGGTTCCATGCTGGCGGTGTTGCAGTCATTCTCATCAGCTAGCAGTTTCATAAAAGAGAATGATTACAAGGTAGATTTTTTTTTCTAAATCTTGTATCTCGAAAACCGTGCGTGATATCCTGATCAAATACAACAAAATTTTCATCCCCCTTTAAGAAAGCCCCAACCATAAGACTGCCTCTGTGGCGCGGTCGGTAGTGATACCGCCTGCGGCGCTGGAGGCCGTGGGTTCGATTCCCACCGGAGACAAATATTTGTGTGACCCATAAATGTTTGTCTCAAGAGTCTGGGTGTTTCTATGTACCTATAATATGTATGTATTTAAAAGTATATAAGTATTAATATCCGTGGTCTGATACCCATAACACAAGCAGGTTATTCCTAGCTTACTTTTGGATCAGATAGCGTTGTGTGAAATGTCCGTGAATATTTTTTTTTTTTTATAAGGGGCAAACACATACAAACATAAGTGACCCTCGCCCCCCCCCTTATTTTTTGCAAAGCGGGATATAGTGCTCCCCAATCTATTTTATAGAGAGAGGCTTAAAGGGTAGGTTAATAAACATAATTACGTAGGTACGTACAACTTAAGTACTAGAAAAGAAAGTTTATTCGTTGAAACTGACTGTCAGAACTATTGCAAGCCAAAAATCGTCCCCTGGCTATCTCTAACGCAATAACCTGCTCTAGATTTATTATTGCATTTGATGGATTGATTTTTCATTGGATATTGGAAGTGAGTTTGTTTTCACATCCCCCCTCCAACCCCCCACCCTCCTCAGTCCCATTCACGTGATATATCGTACGATCAAATACGATAACGGAATCACTGAGTTTTGCCACCTATAGATTTAATTTGAGTTTGAAATATCGACTTCTAGCTGTTCCTCGCGTTCTTCTGCGTAGAAGTCGTTATCTCATAAAATTATTACCCTCCTTTTGCGCAGTCAGTTTAAAAGTAGCCTATGTCCTTCCCTTGGACTCAAATTATCTCTATACCAAATTTCCTTTGATTAAATATCTACTATGTAGGTAGATATATAATCAAAGCAAATTTCATCAAAATCGATTCAGCGGCAGACAGACAAACAGATCGACAGACAGAGGTACTTTCGCATCCTGGGGCATTCTTTCGAGGGCTTACCCTGGGCTCACAACCATAGACTGTTGGGCGTTACGTCAGGTTTTTTACAGGTATGACATCCACGAGGATTTTCCCTCACGTAAAAAAAAGGTACTTTCGTAGTTATAATATTAAAAGTAGAGATTTTTATTGTTTTGCTAATACCGAGACCACAATTTTTAGCTGGGTTATTAATAATTAGTACCTACCAAGAAGGATTTTTTATGTTTTATTTGAAGCAAGCCATTGAAGCTGCTTGTGTTTTTCAAGTCTCGGATTCGATTGCATCCATAGTCAGAACAAAATATTCCATGACATTTTAATGTCTGTATCGGAGTATAAACGCTATGTCTAACGGTCAAAATGTGCCACTGCGGATCACGAGGTTGTGGGTTTGATTCCCACCTCCCACCAGATATTTACAAAAGGAAACTATAGCAATGCGCGGTAAAATACTATGAAGTTTACTTAATTTCAAACTAGATGGCGTTGTGTGTATAGAAACCAGGGACCGGACGGGTACTCGTTGAAAGGGTTTTTGAAGGGGTTTTTTTAAGCGCTTAATCCAGAAACCCTATGAAACGGGTTACCCTTTCGAACGGGTGTCAAAAACCCATTCCGAAAGGGTTACTCTTTCAAAACCCAGTAACACTGTAAAGGCCAGTATACACGGCAACGATAAAACTGCGCAAACGAACTGTGCAGTTCATTTGTGCAGTTTATCGAACGTAGGTAGTGCGTCCACATATCTACGATATCTGCGTCGATCGTCAGTTCCCAGCAGAAACTGAGACGAAATACACGTCATTCGCGAAGGAAGACGATGAAGTGCTTGCGCTAGTCTGGCTTATTTTGTGCAAAAAGAGAAGAAAATCACGTAGTGTGTGGTGTAAGGATTGGCTTCTTAAAAGAAAATCATACTCTCACATAAATTTATTAAACGAGTTGAAGTTTTCCCCAAAAGACGGCACAATTATTTGAGGATGAATGAAGAGACTTACTTACACCTCTTGTTTTTAGTCACACCGCTAATACAAAAAAGCAATACCGTGATTAGAGAAGCAATAAGTTCTCATGAACGATTGTCTGCAACTCTGAGGTTTTTAGCTACAGGTCGCTCGTACGAATGCATGAAGTTTTCTACATTAATATCGAAACAGGCTCTCAGTCGAATCATTCCTGAAACTTGTGATGTTTTGTACAAACTTTGACTTTTTGACTTTGTTGAGTTCCTTCTTGTAAGAAGTCCGCAGGTTATTTATTTTCTTTACTACCGTCTCCCTATTGGCATTATGATCAATAGGTTTATATTTAATAATTAGCCTATCGTAGGCAGCATTTTTCTTGTTACGGTCGTGATAATCTTTACTTTTCTTATTCCATAAGCAAACTTCATTTTTATAGCACTGGATAAACTCTTCCAATAACTCACGAATTCCGCTACAATCTTCTTGCGACATGTTTTAACGTGCGCCGACGCGTCCGCCTACACCAACCCTTGCGAAAGAATTGAATGATTGGCCCGACTTCCGTATACACACTACGATAAAACTGTGCAAACGCGATCGACAACGATTTATCGAATAGATTTTGAACCTTGCTCCGATGGCTTGCACCAACCAAAAACTATGCACCGATTTTTGTCCATACGTTCGATAAAACTGCGCAAATGAACTGTGCAGTTCGTTTGTGCAGTTTTATCGTTGCCGTGTATACCGGCCATAACTTGGGTAAACCATTCCCACCTGAGACATTGAAATATAGGTTTTATGGTGATAGAGTTAAGTTTGAAAATTGCATAACTACGATTGCACAAGACGCTCGGCCGGCTCGGCGCAACATTGTAACATCTACTCACTACAGTAGCGAAGTTGCCGCTAAATTGTAAACATGGAATAATATTTCTTGCACGAATGAGAGTAGAGTTCAATTTTACATAATGCACATTATTTTTCGTGTCTATACTTGTTAATGTCATTCTCATTGCTTCGTTCGGCTGATTTCATTTGGTTTGTATTTTCAATACCTGGGTGAATTTCAACATCTATGAATTTTTACCTAATTTTGATGGTTTCTTTTGTTACTCTATATGTAGATAATATTATTCTATAATTAGAAAGAAATACGTATAATAGTTGCATGAAAGCTAGAAAAGTCTAATTAAACCCGAAAATGACATAAATATTATCGACACCTAAATTATACTGTCAATACACCAAAATTAGATATAGGAACACCAAAATTGATTTAGTCACCAAAATTAGTTTACAATGAAAATACCTTTTAACCTATGATTTTTTTATTTAATGACACATTATATGTACTTACCTAATAAGGTCAGGTGGGGTATGTGAAACGACGGGGGAACTGAAACACACATGCACAGACAATAAACTATAGGAGATAGACTCTAGAGTGGTTTGTTGATAAAACAGGAATGACGAACTAATTTCAATGTACCAACACAGATGTCGCTACGATAATTTTGTACTATGCTAAAATAAAATAAAAAAATTAACTGTCAACTCGACGATACACGAGATAGAAGCGGCAAGTTTTCGGCTCAATTAAAGTGAAAATATAAGTGTATTTATATGTTTTTAAAGGTAAGTACTGCATAAAAGGTGTATATTTTTTGGTTCTATTATCGAATTTAGATAAAACTTACGGGAAATAGATTTTTGGCGATGGTGTAAAACTTAACCTAAAAAAGTATTAGGTGGGGTGAGTGGAACAAGCATGACGGGGGAAGAGAATCATATGTTTCACTTTCCCCATATCAGATTTCACAAACATTTTTTTACGTGTATATTTTACTGACTGAAATAAAAATATTATTCCAAGTACATCAAGTATGTAGGTAGGTATTATATAGCTCGACAAAAATTAAAAAGGTTGAGATACCTTTTTGTTGTACAATTTTAAGGGTTCTGTACCTCAAAAGGAAAAAAGAAACCCTTTTAGGATCACATCGTTGCCTGTCCGTTTATCCGTCTGTTCGTTTGTCTGTCTGTCTGTATGTCAAGAAACCCTTTTTAATAAATCAGTAAACACTAATAAACGGTAGACTTTTCAATTTTACTTTTTTCAGGTAATCAAAAGATGCCTCGAATTTACCAGCGAAAAACCGATAAAGCTTGGTACTCCAGAGAGCAACTCCAGGACGCAATTTTATGTGTCAAAAAATGTGTATTAACGTGCCATATATAAAATACGTACCTTAATAACTATTAAGCCAAAATACGAACAAAATTGTTCATCTAAGTAAAGAAATTACTTTATATTTTGTTTTTCATTTCACTGTAACTTCTATTTAAAATTATGAACAAATCTTTAAAAAAATGTTTTCGACATCTGACTAAGACGACTATGTTACACTTACCCCAATATATGTTTCTTTAGTTTATTTTCGAATATAAACCTTATTTCGATTAGACAAGATACACATTAGAAAAACAAAGTTTAAACTGTTGTTTTAGTCAGGTTCATAGATGCATAGTCACATTATTTATTAGACTTTTGGCGACTGTTTCACTTACCCCCCTCCAGGGGTAAATGAAACAAAACCATAGTCTCAATTTTTTTCTTGTTTTCTCGCTTATAGTAAGACTAAAGAGCTAAATGTCATTTTACTGTAAAGAACTGATTAAAGGAGAGCATTTTGCACTTATCACTGATGCAATTAAGAATTACATTACTGTGGTAGATACTTTTACATTTAAAACAAATAAAATATGTTTCACTTACCCCACCTGACCTTATAGATTTTTTTAATATATTTAGCTTGCCAAAATGATGCAGCCGCCGCCTGATGGAAAGCCACAGCGACATCTAGCGATTGGGGGCCACCGTCCCAGTCTGTAAGACTATAGAAAGCGGCCCTCAACTTGGCAGCCCTATGATGTGCCTCTTCACGCTCCGCTTGAAGAACCCAGGATTGTAAGAGGAGGGAAACACGTGCGTTGGCAGGTCGTTCCAGATTTTTATAGTTCGACAGAGAAACGATCTTTTGAATCGTTCAGTTCTAGCAAAGATTCACTCCACTGCGTGAGAGTGGCACCTCTTTCCAGCACGCGTTGTTCGGGATCGGAATGAAGAGGGTGGGAGTAGGTTGAAGAGTTCTTCAGAACACTCACCGTGATATATACGGTAGAAAGCAGTACCTGGGGATCGTGCGAAGCATGGCTCTATACGGAGCTCCTGTATGGACGGAAACCCTGACGGCCAGCAATGTGGCTAGATTGCTGAGCCCGCAGAGAGCGATGGCCATCAAGGTGATTAGGGGATACCGCACGATCTCCGGTGAGGCGGCATTTCTACTAGCCGGAACCCCTCCCTGGGACCTGGAAGCGAGAGCCCTTGCGTCACTGTTCAGATGGCGCAAGGAGGCGCTGGAGCGGGGCCAAAGGCCCGCTTATCGAGAAATCGAGGCCCAGCGGTCCCTACTCCACCAGGAAACCGTGGAGACATGGAAGGTGCGACTTGAACAACCAAAGGGGGGATTCGCCACAATCGCGGTCATAGAAGACACGGTGCTCTCTCCTACCGGTTGACACAGATGCTTGCCGGGCACGGTAGCTTCGGTAGGTATCTGTGGCGAAAACACCGGGAAACCACGGCCGAGTGTCAGCACTGCGAGGACCGCAGCGATGACACGGTGCTCCACACGCTGGTGGAGTGCACGGCGTGGGCGCAACAGCGCCAGGTCCTCGTAGTGGGTCTGGACGTGGGAACTCTCTCGCTGGAGACCATGGTGCGAGCCATGCTCTCCAGCGGGAGTAAGTGGGACTGCGCCGCCGCCTTCTGCGAGCAGGTCATGCTCGTGAAGGAGGCGGCGGGACGAGTACGGGAGAGAACTCTCCCATCCGAGTTCCGCAGTCGGCGGCCTGGGCGCCGCCGACGTGTCTTCGCCGAGGACTATCGGCCACCATGACCGGGGGCCTGAGGACAGTGAGAGGGCGGCTCACCGTCCTTACAGAAGCAGGCCCATGACGGCAGCGTGACGTGAGCAATTCACGCACGCCCCCCCCCCCCCTTAGAAGCGGGATCACACCCGAAACTCCCCAAAGACGCCGGATAGCACCCGAACCACCCCCTGGGCAAGGCCGCAGTGGCGGCCGTAGGTCTGTTGTGAGTACCGGGACATCCTTCCGAGGGCTTACCCGGGGCTCCCAACCACAGGCTGTTGGGCGTTACGTGAGGTTTTTTAGTCGGCAAGAGTCCGGCATAGCATCCTATGATGATTTTCCCCCACGTAAAAAAAAAAACGGTAGAAAGCAGCCAAAGATGCAATAGTTCTTCGCTGCGCCAATGACTCCAGACTTTCCGTTACCTCAGGGCAGTTGATAATGCGAATAGCTCGCCGCTGCATAGAGTCCAGCGCGTCAAGCAAGTACCTCGCGGAGTCGTCCCAAAGGTGAGAGCAATATTCGATGCAAGGACGTATCTGCGTCTTGTACAGCAGACACCTCTGGTTTGGCGTAAAGAACCGCTCCACCTTGTTTAGGACTCCTAGTTTTCTCGAGGCTAGCCCAATACATCGCTCAATATAGTATTTGTGATTGAGCTCGGGCCGGACGTCTATGCCCAGGATGTCCAGATTATCTGCAAGTGGAATCGTTGTATTCTGAAGAGAGGGTAAGGGTAGGAAAGGGGTTTTTTAGCTGTAAACGCACACGCCTGTGTTTTACGGGCATTGAACTCAACCAGGTTCGAGGATCCACATTGTGAAATGCTGTCCAGGGCGCATGCCATACTCAAACGAAGGCTTTAGCGATATCGAGGCTTATAGCCAACGACTCACCGTGCCTCTCCATAGCCACACCCCAAACATGCGTCACGTATGCCAGGAGGTCACCCGTAGATCGTTTTGGCCTAAAGCCATATTGTCGATCATTGAGTAGCGAGTGATCCTCGAGGTAGCGCATGAGCCGTTTGTTGATGATCAGCTCAAATATTTTACAAATGATCGAGGTGACGGCTATAGGGCGATAGTTGGCAGGGTCCGACCGATCCCCTTTCTTGGGATCGGTTGTACGTTCGCCACCCTCCAAGCCTCCGGCACTTCCCCTAAAGAGCGCGTCATTGCTGGCTGGAGCCAATTCGGCAGCACATTTTTTCAGCACCACCGCCGGATGCCGTCAGGACCACTGGCTTTCCGCGTGTCGAGTGACCGCAGCACCGCCTGCACATCACACTGCCGGATGACAATTTCTGGCATTGTGTACCCACAATCGGCGATGGTGGGGGGCTGCATGCCACAGTCGTTGACCCGGGAATTGGCCGCAAAGAGGTTAATTAGCAGGTCGCCTTCCTCTTGGGCCTTGTGAGCCAGTGATCCATCGGGGTAACGCAGCGGTGGCAGCGAGGGTTGGCAGCAGTTAGCATGCACAGCTTTGGCCAGCTGCCAGTAGCCACAGCTACCCGTGGGGTGCGAGGCTAGCTCCCGACCCAGCCGTGCGACGCGCTGGGCATCCGCTCTGTTGAAGGCGCTCTTGCTGGCTCGCTATCGTCGGTGTCGTCACTTCACTTGTTACCAAACTTACCAATTTGCCAAATTTGCGACAACTAACAAAAGAGACCCCGCTTCGGTACAAGTACGGTCAACATCAAAAGTACACATGTCAAATTTACGACATAGATTCATGAATGAAAACTTAAACGTAGGACTTCTTAATGTTGTTGAACTTCTAATTAGAGTATATATTTATAAAAAGATTATTACAAATAAGTATTACGTGTAAGTTTTCATTAATGAATCGATTGCGTAAGTGTAAAATGTGTTAAGCTACTTCTGTCGCTGACTGTACAAGTATGAATGCCCCCACCATCATGCAATGATTGGGTAAGCCTAGGTTACCCGAAAAAACCCTTTCGTAGAGGTAACTCCTTCAAAGGCTTAACTCAATTGAAGGGGTTACCCCTTCACGTAGATACCGTAATAAACGGGTTAGCCATTTCGCTGGGTTTAGAAGGGATACTCGATGAAGAGGTAACACTGCGATATG
The DNA here is from genome assembly GCA_933228765.1 of Miltochrista miniata. NCBI lineage: Eukaryota > Metazoa > Arthropoda > Insecta > Lepidoptera > Erebidae > Miltochrista > Miltochrista miniata. The sequence goes on from OW121758.1 coordinate 6,019,837, forward strand.
AGTTATCCTATCGTTCAGATTACCCTTTGAAAGGCTTAACTCGTAAGCGGGGTTGTCCGGTCCCGAGGTATTACCTGTTTCTATTAGAAACAGGTAATACCTCGAAAATTTATTTATGTACTTTTATATAAGTACTAACTAGCTGATGCCCGCAACTTTGCCCGCGTATCATTCGTTCCCGTCCCTGCTTCCCGTAGGAAGTTATTCCCGGAATAAAAGTAGCCTATGTGTTATTTCTAGTGTCCGACCGAAACTGGTTTTCCGGCCGAAACCGAAACCGAAACCGAAACCCACGTGTTCATATTGAAAAAAAAAAAAAAAACCGGAAGCAGCCAAGTGCGAGTCGGATTTCGCACAGATGGTTCCGTCACAGAATTTGGGCACAAAAATTACGTTTTTTGTGTGGATGCTTTTTTCTGATTTTAGTAGGTATTTTTTGTTTTCTGTGGTAGTGTCTCTTGACATCGCCAACGCTTTCAGCACCTTGCCCTGGAGCTGCGTTTGGGAGGCGCTTATTTACCATGGAATGCCTCCATACCTCCGTCGAATTGTCGGGGCCTATCTTTCTGCATAACTTACCCGAGCTGGCAAGGCTGGGTCCGCGAAATGTGTCGTTCGGTGTTCCATAGGGATCGGTCTTAGGACCGCTTCTGTGGAACATCGGTTACGATTGGGTGCTGCGTGGTCCGGACCACCCCAAGGGTGGCGGCGTAACATGTTACGACGACACCCTCATTACAGCGCGAGGAGCAACGCACCGAGACGCAGCCCTGAGACCTCCAGCTTACATAAAGGGGGCGACGTATCTGGGGCTCGTACTCGATAGCCGGTGGAACTTCGGATACCACTTCTGAAGTTTGGTCCCATAGCTGAGGGAGGGGGCATCAGCCGCACTCTCGCGGCTATTGCCTAATATCAGGAGACCAAACGCTCCCTGCAGGAGACTGTACCTTGGGATCGTGCGGAGCATGCCCTATACGGGGCCCCGTATGAGCGGAGATGGCTAGCAATGCGGCAAGATTGCTTAGCCCGCAGAAGGCGACGGCTGTCAGGGTGATAAGGAGATACCGCACGATCTCAGTTGAGGCGGCATGTCTTCTAGCCGGGACCCCTCTATGGGACCTGGAAGCAAGGGCCCTTGCATCATTGTTTAAAATGGCGCAAGGAGCCGCTGTAGCGGGGCTATAGGCCTCTTCCTGTGAGCAGGTCATGCTCGTAAAAGAGACGGCGGGGAGGAAGCGAGAGAGAACTCTGCCACCCGAGTTCCACAATCTGCGGTGGCACCTCATACTATCAGCCTCCATGAGCGGGGGCCTGAGGACGGTGACGGGGCGGCTTACCGTCTTTACAGAAGCAGGCCTTAGACGAAAGCATGAAGTGAGAGATTCATCCACACTCCACTTAAGAAGCGGGATAACAACTGAACAACCTCCCAAAGACGCGGCCGCAGTATGCATCATTCCGAGGGCAAACTCGGGGCTCCCAACCGTAGGCTGTCAGGTAGGATACGCGTGGTTTTTAGTCGGTAGGACACGAAAAGGCCTAAAATTTTCACTGTACAGTAGTAAAGTGAAAATTTTAGGCCCATTGTGGCGTAAATCATAGATTTGCTGTAATTAGTTTATTAGGCGCTATTAAGCGTAGGTATAATGGTTATACTTAGGTCGGTATAAGGGGTGTGTCCTTAATAGTGTCATAGTAGGGATATTTGATGGAAGGAGATATGGTGGGATGTAAGCTATATATAGGCGTGCGCATTAGTAGAATAAAAAAAAATCAGGAACTAACTAAATTTTTTATTTTACTTCATACTGTCGAAGAAAATTTACATCAAAGTAAATTATTCTGTAAAATATATTCCACTGAAATAATCAGTGAGTGGCTTAATAGCCCAAGTATTTAACTAAATTTTTATATGTGAAAACGGAAGCTCTGGTAAGCATCAATTGCATTACTTAAGTTTATTTAGTAATTTAAGTGTGGGTAAAATTCATGTAAAAAAAAGAATATTTTAAGTAAATGTATTTTATCAGGCAGGCGTTGTGAAATTTAGAAAAGGGGGTAATGTTCTTTGTATATTAATGTTTTAAAATGGGGTTAAAAATAATAGTAAGGGAAAGTTTAGGGAAATCTATGCTTGAAGAGGGTGTATATAAAATATATTGTTTGTTCTTTTCAGAATGAGCTTCCAAGTCTTTGTTTAAAAACCCTGCCTATACCGGTAAGGCAGCTATTTATGAATAATATATGCGTAGAGCCATATTCTTATATTGTACATATTCCTGAAGGAAGGAAGTCCCATCCCTGAAGGATTCGGATGAGTACCTAGTTTTTAAGTTAGATATAAGTTTTAATATTGTGGAATTGAAATAAAAATAATAATACTCTGTAGTATTTGCATTATTGACTCCAGGACAAATTATATACCCTCACCTAAACTACTGAACCGCCTGGGAACTCCTGGGATCACTCTCGACTTCCCAGAAGCGTGTCACCATATCTAGCACGGTTCCAGCGATACAACCTCTTGACTAGTCGTGACTAATAGACAGACGGACTAATAGACGTTAATAGGCTTTAACCCCTTCGTGTGTCAGTTACACTCGCTCTTGGCTAGTTATTTTTTCAATAGGTGCAGCAAGTTCCACCAAGTGCCATCAATCAACGGTATAAATCTCCCAAGTGTTCATTTTAGAAATATCTCCACCTAAAGATGAGTTTCTTTCTTTTACGTGTGGAACGACTAAAACCACACGGTGGCCTGCTACTAGCTCTTGGCTGGTTTTGGTTACATTCTAGAAGTATATAGGTAACCAAAAGTAGACAACTGTGAGCCGGACTAGCACGCATAGGGTTCCGTGCAAGAAAATCAGCAAAAAATCACGTATGTTGTTTGGGAGGCCCCCTTTAATATTATTAATTTGTCTATTTTTTTATTTGTAGCTATAGCGGCGACAAAAATACATCATCTGTAAAAAAAATTACTGTCTAACTATCACGGTGCATGAGTTACAGCCTGCTGACAGACAGACAGACGACCAACGAAGTCAACGGAACCGATAACAAACGGGTAGGGTTATGTAATGTCCTAGATCACCTTTTTAGGATTCCGTAAAAAATATATTATTATAACTATTGATTGGAAGTCCTTTGTAAATCTGTAAATCTTTAGTTAGTAACATATTAACTGGTTGAGCTGACCCTAACCACGTCACAAACAGAGCTAGGCACTCAAAATTTATGAACACGTGAGTTTCGGCCAGGCCGAAAGTTTCTGCCCATTTTGGCCGAAACCGAAACTGCGGCCGAAACTCGATTTTTTGGCCGAAACCGAAACCGAAACTTCGGTCGGTCACTAGTTATTTCAGACTACAAATAAAGTATTCCTGTATGTACCAAATTTCAGCGAGATTCGTTCAGCTATTCGAGCGCGAAAGAGTAGCAAACATCCAAACTCACAAACTTTCGCATTTAATTTATAATACCTATTAATAAGATTAAAAATATATACGTAACAACTTGCAAGTCTTATATAAATATCAGTCGGCGTCCGCGGCCCCCGCCCGCGTGGATATTTATTCCAGATCCCACTTTCATGGTATTTTATACCCGGTATAAAAATAGCCGATGTATTATTTTCGACTATAACCTATCCCTGATTAAACTAGATTCGTTCTGCCGATATACTGTGTATGTAATACATGGACGACGGAGTACTATATTTGCATTGTTTACCATTGTTTTTTCAAGTAAGTGACTGTAGTCTTTTTTTGAGAATAAATTATCTTTAAACCTTGAGTAACAAACATCCAGTATCCCGACATCCACACTCACGAACTTTCGCATTAATAATATTAGTAAGATAAGATTCAGTCACACATCCGCCCGCCAACACAACGCCAAAGTGAGCTGCGGCTGAAACATTAATCTTTGTCAACTCGCTGTCTTAAGGCAGCCCTGTACGTCAGCAACGAAAACACAATGATAATGAATCGCTGAGATTTGGTTTTATTGTCTTTATTGCGTGACGGCACATCACTGGGCTGTCAGCTTGAAGACCACTGTTTGAAGTACCCGGCTACCCGGCAACCGGTACGTGTGAAAAGGGGCTTAGAGTGGCCATCAATTGCTGGATGTCACCATTGTCATCAGGCGGGCGGCGTCAATTTGGCGAGTTTAATATAAAAAAAAAACCTCCAATAAAAAAAGATGGGAGTCTAAGTTTGACGGCTATAATGCTTTGTATGTGTGTGTGCCTGAGTGTAAACTTTTACATCAAATAAGATGCGGTAAAAAGCTTGGCAGGTAGGTATAGTTTGACCGCAACCGCTGTACCGCTCCTTGCGTATGTGAGGGTCGTCCAGCACCTGATCATGTTGGCACTGGGAATACTCACCAAAACTCCTTGGCACCCGTAGTGTTCATTAGGTCCCCTCTAATTTATACTCTAAGTTGGCGCCGTTCTGCCCTAACACAGGTGTCTTGGGACCTGTTTAACTCAACCAAAAACCAAAATATCTAGTCATTAGTGCAAATGCACGTATGCCAGCTGTTGAATTCTCCCATAGATACCAAGCTGTTACTTTCATTTCGTTCATCGCCGTTTCGTTCATAAATACTGGAAAACTAGAGTAGGGTTACAACGGAACGGAAGTGTATTAAGGGAATTTCTGGTCTATAGGAATCATTGGTTTCCGAAAAACTACTGAAACTAAGTTCTGTAGAAGCACATACATAACCTAAATAGCGCAAATACATAAAACGGAAGTCTGTTTTTATTAGTCAGTTAAAATGAATCTAACTGATTCAAGAAACATCGAAATTCCACCAAAAATTGTAGAGAAAATTCGCTCACTGAAACCACATGGTACAACAATTATAACACTAGTTAATATCGCTCACGAAAGAGCTCGCAGTTCGTGCTATTGCGCTTTTAGCGCCGTACCTTATCGCATTGAAAATCTCTACTGGGGCTATATTGCAGCAAAAGCGTTCTTTATGTCCCTATTAAGCAGTATTACCTTGAATCTACGGATATCAAATGTTATTGCGGCGTTGTGGCTTTAAGCTCAAAATGATATTAAGGTACCTAGGCTTAATATTGTTGTTAGTTTATATTTAACCTACTTGTTAAGGGTCCAGTCGCCGAATTTCAACCACACGACGTGCATCGTGAATGCGTGGACGGAAGTTCACGGGTAGAGCGCCACGGGACCTTCATCATCAATACATATAATAAAATCGTAACAGGTCGCTGTCTGTACATGGAAGATAAATAAGCCCAAAACAATGATTTTTAGAATTTTTGTCTGTTTGTCTGTATGTCTGTTTATCTGTTTGTCTGTACGTTTGTGCACGCTAATCTCAGTAACCGCTTAACCGATGCGGCTTTTTTTATTGTGTTGAGGTTTGCTCCACTTAACATTTTTAGTGTTTATTTCATGTCAATCGGTTTATAAATAAAAAAGTTATATCACTCTTAAGAATCTATTTCATATAAACCTAAAAATAGGTAAACTAAACTGGCGTGTTGGCTTAATCATAAAATAGTTTAATGATTAAGGCTATTTTAAATCAATTCAGTCCGCGCCGAAGGCGTGGACTGAATTGTTAGTATATATAATAATAAGTAATTGTAGAATAGATAGTTTAATGATTAAGGCTATTTTAAAACAATTCAGTCCACGCCTTGACTGTATTGTTTTAGAATAGACTTAATCTTTTATGATTAAGCAAACAGGGCAGTTTCACACGCGGCTTGATGAGTCTTATGAAGAAATACCTCTCCTTTCATACACCTTATGTGACGTTAACGAAGTTGCGGGGTCAGCTAGTTATACATATGTCTCATCTCATGTTTTCCCGTTCCTAAATATGAGACAGATGACGTTTCAGTCGTAAACTTCCGTCCACGCATTTATGCATGTACTGTAAATCAGCGCCCTGGTAAGTAAGGAAAACTGGTCAAGTGCGAGTCAAACTCGCGGACAGAGTGTACCGTCCCAAAAAACGCCACAAAATCAAGTTTGTTGTATAGGAACCCCCCTTTTGTCCTGATTTAAGTATTTGTGCTATAGCGGCAACAGAAATACATCATCTGTAAAAATCTCAGTTCTCTAGCTATCACGGTTTGTGAGATACAGCCTTGTGACGGAAAGACTGACAGATAGACAGCGACGTCTCATGAATAGGGTCGATATGGTAATGCACAAGAGCAAAGGGTTAAGAGAGTTTAACTGTATACCAATTACAGGAGATTAAATGTGAGGCCTGTGTTCACAAACCTTTTAGATACATAGATCAACTTTTAAAAACAAATTTAACAAAATAGCTGACCTGTCGACCGTTGGTATGCCATAATTAGTTTAGAAAAAGATGTTTGCAGGTTGTATTTGTGGTACTAATTACCTAAACATAGAGAACGGAAGGAGAATATTCCCGTATTCCCACGGGAACCAGAACTACGGGAAACCGCGTGAGTTCGGGTAGTTTACGATAAATTCATAGTTTCGTGCTTTGAGTGCCACACCAACATCGCAGTCATACAAATTCCAATCAGAATAATTTACACAGTGCGTGTAACATTGAAGTTTCGTATCAGATCCAATGTGAATGTCCGATGCCTCAATCTGTCGTTACAGTTAACAAACCAAAAATTAATATTAACGAGGTTGCATCGCACAACTGTCTGACAAAGTACAGGTTTGGCTAATTCAAAGTCAATAGAACGAACTAGTGTCGATAAGTTCTCAGAATAGGCACCTAAAAGTGACAATAGGGTGACTACTACTATTTCTGCCAGAAAAGGCGTGATCATATGTAGGTATGTATGTATTTCAGTCTTGTTCTATCGCCACTGTTTTAATAACTTTACGTGGGAAATTTATCTTCCGTTGGAGTGATGGAGGACTCCCGGTTTGCCCAATTTCCGTATTAACCTCCTGCGGAAGTATGCTTTGACAAGACTCGTTCTCCCTACCAGGGGGCCGAGTCTGCTATTTTCCATCAAAAAGCCGGTCCAGTGCGATTCTATTACGATATTAAAGCGATTGGTTCTAAATCTGCTAGTCGCGTAAATCTTGTCTATCGCCACTATAGAACATCGATAGAATATAAATAGAATCGCAAAAGCAGAGACAAGGGCATTATTTTGGTTGTTTTGACTCTTGTCAGTCAGTACTATGGTAATATTAGGTGTTTTTTAGGTTATTTACAAATTACTTAGACTTAAAAGAGACTTTTGTAGAGAATTACGATTTAAAATTGTGAACTTTACCTATAAACAAACGTGAACTTTATAAACGGCTTCAAAGCAAAGAGTGACAGTGTTATCCAGAAGAACTATCAATCAAATCAGCCTATCGCAGTCCACTGCTGGACGTAGGCCTTTGCCAGTTTACGCCACAATTCATGGTCCTGCGCCTTCTGCATTCAGTCCCAGCCTACGACCGTTACCAGGGTCGTCGGTCCATCTAACGGGTGGTACCCCACGGTTGCCGAGACGCGGTTGGAAGAACTATATCCTAGAAATTTGAGACAAAACTCAATTGTAAAAAACTGGTCCAGCAATGAATTTCATTTTGAAGAAAGGGCTTTGGATGCTAAAATTCATAGAATAAACGCAGGAGACTGTATATTTTCAAATACATATATCACAGCAGTTTATTCAAGTCTTCTACAAATACATCTTTACAGAAAAAATATTGAACAATAACCTCATGATAACTCAAGATTGTGAATAGTGAAAGTTTTTATCTACAAACAACTACTCTGTGAAAGTTGGTTTTTAAATTGATTAACACTAGTGTACCTAACTACTCAACGGACTTAAAAAGTTATTTCATCATTGTGAAATCACGGTATTCCACAGCAACTATGTGATATAGCCAAACAATCTCAATACAGACAGCTTTTATTAGTGCCCGTGTGTGATAGATAATATGATGGATAGTAAAAATAAATATGCTATCATTTTGTTAATACTCAAGGAAGCTGAGCAGTGATAATTTTAATAAATCTTGTATTTACTGGCATGTATGGGTTCACCACCTGTTACGTGGGACCGAATTGTACACGGTGAAATGTGGGCCGGTATAGGCCTCTGCCTACCCCTTCGGGGATAAAGGCGTGAGTATATGTATGTATGTATGTATGTATGGGTTCATAGTATGACACAGGTAAAGCCGTCAACTACAGCTAGTATGTTGGATTATGAAAGAGTAATGTGCATGTACAGAGATCTTGGCCATCCAAGCCTGCCATGATGAGAAGCCACGCCTTCGATTCCAATGACCAATGCACTAGAGCTAGACTAATGTCAATTTGTTGTTTTGACTGGCCTCGTGGTTACTACTCTAACCACTAACATGTAACTCACATACTAACTGTAACTCTAAATGTGTAGTCAGGTACTCCCTGTCTACGGATTCGGAGGTTGTGGGTTCGATTCCCACCCAGGACAAATCTCTTTGAGTGATGATCATATTGCTTTGTTGTGTCTGGGTGTAATTTATCTATAATAAGTATGTATATAGAAATATAAGTATGTCTATCAGGCGTCTAGATCCCATAGCACAAGTTTATAGCTTAGTTTGGGCTAGACGGTGTTGTGTGAGAATGTCCAACAACAATATTTCTATTAATACCTCCTCAAAATGAAATTGGGTAAGGCCTAGGTCTGAGCATAGTGGTAGACTGTAATAGGGTTATTTGATAGCTTATTTTGGATTTGGAAACATTAAAAATGATGAAATATGGAAAAATATTTTTAATATTCATATTCTACAATTATTGTTTTTACATTATCTTCATCTTGCCAAAAATACTATTGTAATAGCCACGCTGCTTGAAGATCAGGGTTAACACTTCAATTTTCAACTCGAGTATCCTGAAATAGATTACAATACAATTAGTTTTATTTCAGCTATTGCAAGCTTGTGAATTATGATTGATGATTAAAAAGTGATTTCAAGATGTTGTTAAAGGAGATTTATCTAATAGAAATATTAAATGACTGTGATTTACTGTGATTTTAAGTGTCAAAAATTGATTTAAATAAATAATTTTACCAATTTTGTCAACTCTTATTTACCCACCTCATGTTTCCATGGCCATTGTGAGTTCTTCTTCTAAAGGAGAGATAGGAAGTACTACAGATGTTTTATAACACAGTTATGCCATGCACAACATGCATTAACAATCTTCCCTGCTATTTTGAGACCATAATGTAATGACTGTACTCACAGCAAACATCTGAAATTAACATAAAAAGGTAAGGACTAAATCATCTTCACCAAGCTTGATGATCTGAATCACATTTATTAGGGTATTAGGAGCACTGTGAGTTGACCAGTTTTGTATCAGCATTGTTAGATGTGAATGTGACTATCATCGGGCAGCTCTCCAACCAACCCAGTCCTTGTCCGTTGGTGTACTGGTGCACTAGGTACTTGCCAGTTACTTTAAATTTGGAACCGGAAGATAGTTTGAAAACTCAGAATTTAAATGATCTGTTAGAATATTGACCAATTAGTAATGAAGTCTCATACTCCCATCAACACTACTTACAGGTGGGGTTTGCTTGGAATGGTACCCTACAGTAGAGTTCAAAAAGTGATTGACTTTTTATTTATACCTAAGTACCTATACTCTAATATTCCCATTTAACACCTGACTTATTTCAGTTTCTTGAGAGTTTATAGGTATATAAGTCATTAGGGATGCCTATGTAATTTAAAACCTGCAGTCTATACCAATATTATTAGGTATAAGGAAAGATTAGGATGTTTGTTTGTTTGCATCGGAATAGGCTCCAAAACTTCTGGACCGATTAATAAATTCTTTCAGTGTTGGGAAGCTAGACTCTTCCCGGTGAACATAGGCTATATTTTAGTCTCATATTCACTTGGGAACAGGAGCTATGTGGGTGAAACGGTGACAATATGCTGTGCACCCGGGTAAACTGGGTATTTTAAATGTTCATAAAAACTGTAAAAAACAATTAAGTATATTGGGAATTGAGTGTACATAGGTAAGTACCTATGTGCTAAAACAATAATAACTACCTACTGTAAGTATTAGAAATGTGACTTGTATTTTAGATATGAGTGATTGTAAAGAATATTGGACAGTACTTACAGAAAATAGATGCATGTCAATTGCATACCTACATGTCTTCATACTATTTTGCTGATCTTGTTGAGTTGGCTACTTGGAATAGTTGCCATCTATGTATCTATAACTAATAAAGTTCATTGACCCTGCGACAATGGCTCACTCACAGCAAATTCACTTTTTGGAGACTCATTAAAGCACTACGACCATCCAATGTACTATAATACAATAGGTACAACAATTTATTATGTTCCACCTTCTTCCATGAGGCTCTATATGGTCTTGTTTTGTAGGTGAAATAAATAAAGTCAGCTTCGGATAAAATGCTATGTCTCACAATTAATCAATCTTCATCATTTTGATGTAAATTGTAAACTTGCTTCTATTTAGTTTATCTGCAAATTGATTAATTTAAACAATAATATTGTATGTATACCGGACGAAAATAACCAGGCTCGCACTTTCTATTTCTAGCTGTCAAACATTAATTACCCGACTACCAAAACAAATCCCGTCAAATATTAGCAGACTACGCATAAATGTCAAATACACTGGCGATTCTATCGAGAGGCCATCGGTCGACCATAATCGCACTTCACTAGAAACAAGATAGAAGCTATCGAGTTAGCGAATACGAAAACTGTCAAATTGTACCGATGAGCTTCTATTTTGCTACGATATCTATTCTATTCTGATGCGATTGCAATAGCAGACTCGGCCCCCAGGGGGCCGAGTCTGCTATTTTCCATCAAAAAGCCGGTCCAGTGCGATTCTATTACGATATTAAAGCGATTGGTCCTAAATCTGCTAGTCGCGTAAATCTTGTCTATCGCCACTATAGAACATCGATAGAATATAAATAGAATCGCAAAAGCAGAGACAAGGGCATTATTTTGGTTGTTTTGACTCTTGTCAGTAGTGTTGCCGCAATATCGATAGTTTGACTATCGATAGTTGACCTCGAAAATAATCTATAATATCGATTGGTCTATCGATAGTATCGATATTTTCGATAGTACCGATAGTATCGAAGTTCAATATCAAATTTACTATCGATATTATTAATATTATCGATAGTATTATATAACAATTTTTAATACTATCGGTAGTATCGATACTATCTATATTTTTGCGCAATCTATAGCAGCCTGTGATTCAATAGTATTATTTTTATGCACCGTACGTATGTATTTATTTTTTTGCACCGTGGTCTTCTTACGAAATTGCCCTCCTATGGACTGCCCGAGAGTTTATGCGGATGGGTGTCCAGCTTTTTGGCCGGCAGAAGCATTAGGGCCGTCGTTGACGGCAGCTGTTCTGACTGCATGGCCATAAACGCTGGAGTACCACAAGGCTCAGTGTTGTCCCCTACTTTGTTTCTGCTGCATATCAATGACATGTTGTCTAATTGACGGCATTCATTGTTATGCGGACAACAGTACGGGTGACACTTATTACGCGGGCCGTCCCGGTATCTCTCGGGTTGCAGTGGAAGAAAGCCCTGAACAACTTATGTCTGAAATCAAGGCTACTCTCACTACAGTGTCCGATTGGGGTGGACAAAATCTTGTCCAATTCAACCCTACCAAGACACAAGTTTGTGTGTTCACCGCAAAAAAAAACCCATTCACTGTGGCGCCGCCATTTCAGGGCACATCTCTCACCATCTCTGAAAGTATAGGGATACTTGGTGTTGACATCTCCAGTGACGTGCAGTTCCGCAGTCACTTGGAGGGCAAGGCTAAGCTGGCGTCCAGGAAGCTCGGAGTGCTCAGCAGGGAAATAAGAAGAAAGAAAGAAAGAAAATAATTTTTATTTTAGATCACAGCGCACATAGACCAAACAACAGTAACCTTTTATAAAAAATAATAAAAACAGAGAAAAACAATGTACTGTACAGGGCGCGGCGGTACTTTACTGCAGCGCAAACACTGCTTCTTTATAAGTCGCAAGTGCGGCCATACAAGACTGCCAGTCGAGCGACCGTGACAGAAACCGTATTGCCAGTCACTGAGCAGGTCGTGTTTTTCAAGGTACCTCAGATAAAAGGAACAACCTAAGATAAAAGGGAGGTAACAGCTATAGGCCTGTAATTGGCCGGGTCGGTTCTATCACCCTTCTTGGGTAAAGGATGCACGTACGCGATCTTCACGAAGCTGAGACTTTTTCATAGAATATGAAAGTATGAAAAGACGAGTATGTAAGCGCCGGACACAACTCAGGACCAAACTACCACCGCAGGTATGCCATCTGGCCCACTCGACTTATGAACGGGATCACGGATTGAAGCTCCCGCCTTACGTCCCGCTGACTAAATTTAATTTCTGGAATGGAAGTGCAACACCAGGGTATGCCAGTCGGCGAAGAACCCACGTCGTTCATATTCGAGTTGGAGGTAGAGAGAGAACCCAAAAGGTCGGCTTTCTCCTTGGCACTCTGAGCCAGTCTACCATCCGGTTTAATTAGGGGTGGCAAACCCGACCGACAATTGTTTCTCTAGGCAGTTTTGGCAAGCGACCACAATTCACGACTCCCAGAAAGGCAGTCCACCAGTCCGTATCATCGCTGTGATACCAGTTCAAACACGCGTACTAGTAGAACCGATCCGATCCGATCCCTTTCTTCAAGGTACATATTATACAAACACACCCCAGCTTTTCACCTAAAGCTGTACTCCAGCTTGTAGCCAAGGGACATTAAGTCCGGGCAGGAGATTTGCGTCTCCGTCAAAATAAATAGGATCGGCTGCGCAGATTCCAGGTGGTGGTGGACTACGTTGATGTACTTGTGTATGTCTCTGATGTGACAAAAGTCCATTTGAAGTGTGGACGACAATGCCTCTGTAAAACGTTTCATATTTTTCTTTTTCCTTGCCATGGTGTTGAGAAAACGGGAATTTAAGAAGGGTGTGTACCGGTGGCGCAAGATACAAAGCGAGGTTACTGCACTCCCAAAAGCCGGCACGTGTGATGCGGTAGATTGGCATGGCGTACGAAAGGGCCTCCAGTCCCCTCTAATGCAGTGGCCGCGTCCACTTCAGTTATCCTCCTCCGGCACGACCACAGCACCAGGGACTTTACACAGGCGGCTGTTTCAGCCCCCTGGGTCGGAGATAAATTAATTCTCAGGTTTGGGTCCCGTGCAGCTTGCGGGGGCCCTGTGGTCAACCGTTTCACCGGGTTTCCCTGAAAGCAGACAAGCCTCTGGTCTCACCATCACCCGCATATAACCACCCCAATGAGCTCTGGAACCCTGCTCACCGACGGAGAACACAACCCAACACGAAGCCCGGTTACTATTACCGCTGTCTTCTGCAGAGCGGAGGTACTGCGCCAGGCGGGCTGCTCAAAGAAGGGATTACCGTTATGCCCTCCCTTCTAATGTGGCCTTTTAGTTAATTCCAAAGATATTTGATTTAAGGGAGCTAATTGAAAAAGCCAAATTTACTGTGCCCAAAGGGTGTTGCGTTAGCTCCGTGAAGAAGTAACGCTTATCCCCTGATCCCTGAGGGGTTCTGGTCTGGAGTAAGACATAGGCTATTTAGATAGAAAGAAAGAAAAACAATTTATTTCTGCCAGCTGCAGTAACAAAAGCGTACATTCCAAACAACAAAAAAAAAGAGATATTTATTAGCTTAGCCTAGCTCTCAATAGAGCTCTTCAACCTAATCCTGCCCTCCCATTTTCGATCCTGAAATTATGCATGCCAGCCAAATGTAGGTAACGCTCTTACAGCGGAGAGTACTTCGCCAGAACTGAGCGATTCAAAAGATCGTTCCTCTGTCGATCTATAAAAGTTTGAAACGACCTGCTCGCGCACGTACTTCTCTCCTCTTACAATCCCGGGTTCTTCGAGCGGAGCGTCAAAAGGAACATCACAGGGTCGCCAACTTGAGGACCACTGTCAGAAGTCTTACGGACTGTGAGAATGGCCCGCAATCGTTAAATGTCGCTATGGCTTCCATCAGTCAATTTGATGAGCTTAATAAAAAAGCATTTTTATCCCGGGAAAACGTTTCCATGGGAAGCGGGAACGGTAACAGGAATTCACGCAGGTGGAACCGCGGACATTGTCTAACTTGCTAGTTTGCTATAACCTTTTATGGGGTTCCGTAGAATAAACCATATTTGCTTGGTGTTCCGTAACCTTAAAAGTTTACGAAGCCCTGTTTTAGACTACAGACTCCAACCAATACTATTGAAGGAAAGGTCACTATCGATAAAACAAAACTATCGATATTATCGATACTATCGACACTATCGATTGTCATTGCAATGTTCAGCATCAATAGTATTGATACTATCGATATTATCGATAGTACATTGAGTATTGAAAAACGATTCTATCGATTCTATCGATAGTATTACAGTGTGTCGATAGTATTTATACTAATGGTGCTATCGATACAATCGATAGTATCGACACTATCGATACTATCGATAGAACTATCGATAGGCTAACAATAGTCGACTATCGATAGCCTATCGATATAATATCAATAGTCAACTATCGAGCGGCAACACTACTTGTCAGTCAGTATTATGGTAATAGTAGGTGTTTTTTAGGTTATTTACAAATTACTTAGACTTAAAAGAGACTTTTGTAGAGAATTACGATTTAAAATTGTGAACTTTACCTATAAACAAACGTGAACTTTATAAACGGCTTCAAAGCAAAGAGTGACAGTGTTATCCAGAAGAACTATCAATCAAATCAGCCTATCGCAGTCCACTGCTGGACGTAGGCCTTTGCCAGTTTACGCCACAATTCACGGTCCTGCGCCTTCTGCATTCAGTCCCAGCCTACGACCGTTACCAGGGTCGTCGGTCCATCTAACGGGTGGTACCCCACGGTTGCCGAGACGCGGTTGGAAGAACTATATCCTAGAAATTTGAGACAAAACTCAATTGTAAAAAACTGGTCCAGCAATGAATTTCATTTTGAAGAAAGGGCTTTGGATGCTAAAATACATAGAATAAACGCAGGAGACTGTATATTTTCAAATACATATATCACAGCAGTTTATTCAAGTCTTCTACAAATACATCTTTACAGAAAAAATATTGAACAATAACCTCATGATAACTCAAGATTGTGAATAGTGAAAGTTTTTATCTACAAACAACTACTCTGTGAAAGTTGGTTTTTAAATTGATTAACACTAGTGTACCTAACTACTCAACGGACTTAAAAAGTTATTTCATCATTGTGAAATCACGGTATTCCACAGCAACTATGTGATATAGCCAAACAATCTCAATACAGACAGCTTTTATTAGTGCCCGTGTGTGATACATAATATGATGGATAGTAAAAATAAATATGCTATCATTTTGTTAATACTCAAGGAAGCTGAGCAGTGATAATTTTAATAAATCTTGTATTTACTGGCATGTATGGGTTCATAGTATGACACAGGTAAAGCCGTCAACTACAGCTAGTATGTTGGATTATAAAAGAGTAATGTGCATGTACAGAGATCTTGGCCATCCAAGCCTGCCATGATGAGAAGCCACGCCTTCGATTCCAATGACCAATGAACTAGAGCTAGACTAATGTCAATTTGTTGTTTTGACTGGCCTCGTGGTTACTACTCTAACCACTAACATGTAACTCACATACTAACTGTAACTCTAAATGTGTAGTCAGGTACTCCCTGTCTACGGATTCGGAGGTTGTGGGTTCGATTCCCACCCAGGACAAATCTCTTTGAGTGATGATCATATTGCTTTGTTGTGTCTGGGTGTAATTTATCTATAATAAGTATGTATATAGAAATATAAGTATGTCTATCAGGCGTCTAGATCCCATAGCACAAGTTTATAGCTTAGTTTGGGCTAGACGGTGTTGTGTGAGAATGTCCAACAACAATATTTCTATTAATACCTCCTCAAAATGAAATTGGGTAAGGCCTAGGTCTGAGCATAGTGGTAGACTGTAATAGGGTTATTTGATAGCTTATTTTGGATTTGGAAACATTAAAAATGATGAAATATGGAAAAATATTTTTAATATTCATATTCTACAATTATTGTTTTTACATTATCTTCATCTTGCCAAAAATACTATTGTAATAGCCACGCTGCTTGAAGATCAGAGTTAACACTTCAATTTTCAACTCGAGTATCCTGAAATAGATTACAATACAATTAGTTTTATTTCAGCTATTGCAAGCTTGTGAATTATGATTGATGATTAAAAAGTGATTTCAAGATGTTGTTAAAAGGAAATGAGATTTATCTGATAGAAATATTAAATGACTGTGATTTACTGTGATTTTAAGTGTCAAAAATTGATTTAAATAAATAATTTTACCAATTTTGTCAACTCTTATTTACCCACCTCATGTTTCCATGGCCATTGTGAGTTCTTCTTCTAAAGGAGAGATAGGAAGTACTACAGATGTTTTATAACACAGTTATGCCATGCACAACATGCATTAACAATCTTCCCTGCTATTTTGAGACCATAATGTAATGACTGTACTCACAGCAAACATCTGAAATTAACATAAAAAGGTAAGGACTAAATCATCTTCACCAAGCTTGATGATCTGAATCACATTTATTAGGGTATTAGGAGCACTGTGAGTTGACCAGTTTTGTATCAGCATTGTTAGATGTGAATGTGACTATCATCGGGCAGCTCTCCAACCAACCCAGTCCTTGTCCGTTGGTGTACTGGTGCACTAGGTACTTGCCAGTTACTTTAAATTTGGAACCGGAAGATAGTTTGAAAACTCAGAATTTAAATGATCTGTTAGAATATTGACCAATTAGTAATGAAGTCTCATACTCCCATCAACACTACTTACAGGTGGGGTTTGCTTGGAATGGTACCCTACAGTAGAGTTCAAAAAGTGATTGACTTTTTATTTATACCTAAGTACCTATACTCTAATATTCCCATTTAACACCTGACTTATTTCAGTTTCTTGAGAGTTTATAGGTATATAAGTCATTAGGGATGCCTATGTAATTTAAAACCTGCAGTCTATACCAATATTATTAGGTATGAGGAAAGATTAGGATGTTTGTTTGTTTGCATCGGAATAGGCTCCAAAACTTCTGGACCGATTAATAAATTCTTTCAGTGTTGGGAAGCTAGACTCTTCCCGGTGAACATAGGCTATATTTTAGTCTCATATTCACTTGGGAACAGGAGCTATGTGGGTGAAACGGTGACAATATGCTGTGCACCCGGGTAAACTGGGTATTTTAAATGTTCATAAAAACTGTAAAAAACAATTAAGTATATTGGGAATTGAGTGTACATAGGTAAGTACCTATGTGCTAAAACAATAATAACTACCTACTGTAAGTATTAGAAATGTGACTTGTATTTTAGATATGAGTGATTGTAAAGAATATTGGACAGTACTTACAGAAAATAGATGCATGTCAATTGCATACATGTCTTCATACTATTTTGCTGATCTTGTTGAGTTGGCTACTTGGAATAGTTGCCATCTATGTATCTATAACTAATAAAGTTCATTGACCCTGCGACAATGGCTCACTCACAGCAAATTCACTTTTTGGAGACTCATTAAAGCACTACGACCATCCAATGTACTATAATACAATAGGTACAACAATTTATTATGTTCCACCTTCTTCCATGAGGCTCTTTATGGTCTTGTTTTGTAGGTGAAATAAATAAAGTCCGCTTCGGATAAAATGCTATGTCTCACAATTAATCAATCTTCATCATTTTGATGTAAATTGTAAACTTGCTTCTATTTAGTTTATCTGCAAATTGATTAATTTAAACAATAATATTGTATGTATACCGGACGAAAATAACCAGGCTCGCACTTTCTATTTCTAGCTGTCAAACATTAATTACCCGACTACCAAAACAAATCCCGTCAAATATTAGCAGACTACGCATAAATGTCAAATACACTGGCGATTCTATCGAGAGGCCATCGGTCGACCATAATCGCACTTCACTAGAAACAAGATAGAAGCTATCGAGTTAGCGAATACGAAAACTGTCAAATTGTACCGATGAGCTTCTATTTTGCTACGATATCTATTCTATTCTGATGCGATTGCAATAGCAGACTCGGCCCCCGGCTCCATGCCACCTTCCAGGGTAATTTAACATCATTCACGGGTAGGATGCAACTCCGCCTAAAGTCACTTGTGAGGACAGCCACTGAAAAAAATAGCTCTTATATGGGTACATTCCCGACCGCACCGCACACAGTCACCCGGAATCACCTACGTAGAGTCGCAAATAACACATTGATGAACCGACCTATATTAAAGTTTACTCTTTCAGCTATACAATGAAGTCTATTATATCCAGTGCCCCTTTAGATAAAACATTATTAGTTTGACAAATAAAATATTCAAACACTATGTAGAATTTTCTGCAAAAAATGCATATTGAGTGTAGAAATAGCACTCAGTGGACACATAAATCATGTTGGTTGGTTTAAGTCTACGTTTTTACAGTTGCATAGTTGGTGCTTAATTTTCATTATTCAGGTAAATGCCCGCTGGGAGGAGTCACAGGTCTCGTGATGTGCACTAGTTAATTAGAACTACTACAGTGTCGACAGTTAGTTTTTGCTTTTTCTTTACTTATTGTTTTAACCTTGAGTAAATTCTAATCAAATTCATAACCTCAACCTTAAAGTATGAACAGGGAAAATAATATTCGCCACAACCACAGAATATACATATGAGCGATTCGTACCAAGAACTTGAATTGGTCTGCCAGCGCTGCAGCGCACGTGTTGTCCTCCTTTTACAACTTCGGGTTTTTCAAGTAGAGCAGGGGCACATCATTGGGCCACAAACTTGAAGTTTGAAGTCAATAATGTTATGGACTCTGATAGAAACCCTCACCTCGCTATTTGTCGCCATGGCTTTCCATTAGGTAGGCGGCATTGGCGAGTTTTGGTCTACAAAAGAAAAACAACAAGCACCACATGAATTTCTCGTTTCGCTAATAATGGTTTTCTTTAATAGGCTTCCTCTGATATTTGTACAGTACTTCATGTTGTGGAATTTTTAAGCATAGATATTTTTTGCATACTTGCTCATACGTAGTAGTCAAGTATTCATAATGGCCGAATGACTAGTTTCAAATAACAGTCTCTATAGTCTTCAAGGGAATCATTATACCTATTATGCAGACATTCAAACAAATACCTTTGATACCTTTAACTGACGTGACTGTTAACTGGGGGCCGAGTCTGCTATTTTCCATCAAAAAGCCGGTCCAGTGCGATTCTATTACGATATTAAAGCGATTGGTCCTAAATTTGCTAGTCGCGTAAATCTTGTCTATCGCCACTTTATAACATCGATAGAATAATAGAATATAAATAGAATCGCAAAAGCAGAGACAAGGGCTTTATTTTTGTTGTTTTGACTCTTGTCAGTCAGTACTAGTAGGTGTTTTTTAGGTTATCTACAAATTACATATAAGAGACTTTTGTAGAGAATTACAATGTAAAATTGTGAACTTTACCTATAAACAAACGTGAACTTTAACGGCTTCAAAGCAAAGAGTGACAGTGTTATCCAGAAGAACTATCAATCAAATCAGCCTATCGCAGTCCACTGCTTGACGTAGGCCTTTGCCAATTTACGCCACAATTCACAGTCCTGCGCCTTCTGCATTCAGTCCCAGCCTACGACCTTTACCAGGGTCGTCGGTCCATCTAACGGGTGACCCCACGGTTGCCGAGACGCGGTTGGAAGAACTATATAGAAATTTTAGAAAAAACTCAAATGAAAAAAACTGGTCCAGCAATGAATTTCATTTTGAAGAAAGGCTTTGGATGCTAAAATTAATAGATTAAACACAGGAGACTGTATATTTTCATATACATATATAACAGCAGATTCAAGTCTTCTACAAATACATCTTTACAGAAAAAATATTGAACAATAACCTCATGATAACTCAAGATTGTGAATAGTGAAAGTTTTTATCTACAAACAACTACTCTGTCTTATGAAAGTTGGTTTTTAAATTGATTAACACTAGTGTAACTACTCAACGGACTTAAAAAGTTATTTCATCATTGTGAAATCACGGTATTCCACAGCAACTATGTGATATAGCCAAACAATCTCAATACAGACAGCTTTTATTAGTGCTCGTGTGTGATAGATAATATGATGGATAGTAAAAATAAATATGCTATTATCATTTTGTTAAAACTCAAGGAAGCTGAGCAGTGATAATTTTAATAGATCTTTTATTTACTGGCATGTATGGGTTCATAGTATGACACAGGTAAAGCCGTTAACTACAGCTAGTATGTTGGATTATGAAAGAGTAATGTGCATGTACAGAGATCTTGGCCATCCAAGCCTGCCATGATGAGCAGCCATGCCTTCGATTCCAATGACCAATGCACTAGAGCTAGACTAATGTCAATTTGTTGTTTTGACTGGCCTCGTGGTTACTGCTCTAACCACTAACATGTAACTCACATACTAACTGTAACTGTAATGTGTAGTCAGGTACTCCGTCTACGGATTGAGAGGTTGTGGGTTCGATTCCCACCCAGGACAAATCTCTTTGTGTGATGATCATATTGCTTTGTTGTGTCTGGGTGTAATTTATCTATAATAAGTATGACATATAGAAATATAAGTATGTCTATCAGGCGTCTAGATCCCATAGCACAAGTTTATAGCTTAGTTTGGGCTAGACGGTGTTGTGTGAGAATGTCCAACAACAATATTTCTATTAATACCTCCTCAAAATGAAATTGGGTAAGGCCTAGGCCTGAGCATAGTGGTAGACTGTAATAGGGTTATTTGATAGCTTATTTTGGATTTGGAAACATTAAAAATGATGAAATATGGAAAAATATTTTTAATATTCATATTTTACAATTATTGTTTTTACATTATCTTCATCTTGCCAAAAATACTATTGTAATAGCCACGCTGCTTGAAGATCAGGGTTAACACTTCAATTTTGAACTCGAGTATCCTGAAATAGATTACAATACAATTAGTTTTATTTCAGCTATTGCAAGCTTGTGAATTATGATTGATGATTAAAAAGTGATTTCAAAATGTTGTTAAAAGGAAATGAGATTTATCTGATAGAAATATTAAATGACTGTGATTTTAAGTGTCAAACATTGATTTAAATAAACAATTTTACCAATTTTGTCAACTCTTATTTACCCACCTCATGTTTCCATGGTCATTGTGAGTTCTTCTTCTAAAGGAGAGATAGGAAGTACTACAGATGTTTTATAACACAGTTATGCCATGCACAACATGCATTAACAATCTTCCCTGCTATTTTGAGACCATAATGTAATGAATGTACTCGCAGCAAATATCTGCAATTAACATAAAATGGTAAGGACTTAATCATCTTCACCAAGCTTGATGATCTGGATCACATTTATTAGGGTATTAGGAGCACTGTGAGTTGACCAGTTTTGTATCAGCATTGTTAGATGTGAATGTGACTATCATCGGGCTGCTCTCCAACCAACGGGCTGCTCTCCAACCAACCCAGTCCTTGTCCGTCGGTGTACTGGTGCACTAGGTACTTGCCAGTTACTTTAAATTTGGAACCGGAAGATAGTTTGTAAACTCAGAATTTAAATGATCTGTTAGAATATTGACCAATTAGTAATGAAGTCTCATACTCCTATCAACACTACTTACAGGTGAGGTTTGCTTGGAATGGTACCCTACAGTAGAGTTCAAAAAGTGATTGATTTTTTATTTATACCTAAGTATACTCTAATATTCCCATTTAACACCTGACTTATTTCAGTTTCTTGAGAGTTTATAGGTATATAAGTCATTAGGGATGCCTATATAATTTAAAACCTGCAGTCTCTATACCAATATTATTAGGTATGAGGAAAGATAGGATGTTTGTTTGTTTGCATCGGAATAGGCTCCAAAACTTCTGGACCGATTAATAAATTCTTTCAGTGTTGGGAAGCTAGACTCTTCTCGGTGAACATAGGCTATATTTTAGTCCCATATTCCCTTGGGAACAGGAGCTATGTGGGTGAAACGGTGAAAATATGCTGTGCACCCGGGTAAACTGGGTATTTTAAATGTTCATAAAAACTGTAAAAAACAATTAAGTAAGTATAATGGGAATTGAGTGTACATAGGTAAGTACCTATGTACTAAAACAATAATAACTACCTACTGTAAGTATTAGAAATGTGACTTGTATTTTAGATATGAGTGATTGTAAAGAATATTGGACAGTAGGTACTTACAGAAAATAGATGCATGTCAATTGCATACATGTCTTCATACTATTTTGCTGATCTTGTTGAGTTGGCTACTTGGAATAGTTGCCATCTATGTATCTATAACTAATAAAGTTCATTGACCCTGCGACAATGGCTCACTCACAGCTCTAAATTCACTTTTTGGAGACTTATTATAGCACTACGACCATCCAATGTATGAGTGAAATAAATGAAGTCTGCTTCGGATAAAATGTTAGGCTGTCTTACAATTACCTAATCAATCTTCATCATTTTGATGTAAATTGTAAACTTGCTTCTATTTAGTTTATCTGCAAATTGGTTAGGTAATTTAAACAATAATACCTATTGTATGTAGGTATACCGAACGAAAATAACCAGCCTCGCACTTTCTATTTCTAGCTGTCAAACATTAATTACGCGACTTCCAAAACAAATCCCATCAAATATTAGCAGACTACGCATAAATGTCAAATACACTGGCGATTCTATCGAGAGGCCATCGGTCGACCATAATCGCACTTCAATAGAAACAAGATAGAAGCTATCGAGTTAGCGAATACGAAAACTGTCAAATTGTACCGATGAGCTTCTATTTTGTTACGATATCTATTCTATTCTGATGCGATTGAAATAGCAGACTCGGCCCCCTGATGTGGTGTGGCCAGTGGCGAACACACCACACCACACATGAGTTAAAGACATCGAGGGATGTCTGTCGTGATCATAGATTTAGGATTTTTCGGTGATCGTGATAGGTCCGACGTGTCCACGTGAGCACTAGTTGCACTGGGTGGCCTATTAAAAGTTTCAAAGTACCATTTTAGTAATTTTTATCGCAGATTTTATTAACAATAAACTTTACCTAACCAGTTGTTTCAATGTAACACACACACACAGTCTCTTTTGTCAATCTGTTTTCATCCATTCTCTCCACATGTCCGAACCATCTGAGCATCCCTTTTTATATATTAGTCACTACATGTTTTGTCAAGCCGCATTTTTCCTTTATATCACTATTATTTCCCTTATCCTTCAATGTCACTCCCGCTATATTTCGCAATTGTTTTGTATTATTTTTACTTTCATGCTTCTCCTGCCACACCCAACTTTCACTGCCATGCATAAATGTAAGCACTCCTCTATGTACAGTCTGACTGACGTTCTGACTGCTTATAAAGGCGTGAACGGCTCCATTCACTTGATTCCCCGCTAAAACTCTTACATAAAAAATAGGTTAGCCCTGGAACATGCTTACTACATGAAAATTTTCTTTTTACAATATATTCGGTGAACGATCGTAGCTAAAAAACTTAACTTTTAAGTTAATTAAGTACTATGATATTCGGCGACAAAAGTAATTGTCCGCTAAATGGTTCAAATCTTATCTCTACAAAATTTCCCAAATATTTTCGTATTTACTCGGAGCTGGTAACACTGTTTCACGATATAGACGGGCTAGACGGCATGCACACAAGCGCGCGATCGACACTCCGGATATTGAAAGCACGACAACTCTTTGCTCCACATTCCCTTTGCTTGCTCTGACAACCGCATTCAGCTTGACATTTAGCGATGGATTCGGCCTTTCAGTTAAGTAGAACATGACTACAAGTTTGTGTCAGTTTCAAATCGTCAGACTAAGTAACTTGAGCATCAGCTGTAGGTTTCACAGAAAACCCCCAGGCCACGGTAATAGTTATACTGTGCCCTTGATAATTTTTTGGTATTAATTCTTCCCGAATGGCCACCTCCCCCCCCCCACCACGTAAATCGTCAATTTGTGCATATAATGTTGTAGGATGTTGATAACTGATTGATTCAGTCAGTCACTATTTATTTTTTTCAGTTTTTTCATCTTGTTATCTCATTTATATTATACCTATAGGTAAATGTGAAAGTTTGTAAGTGTGGATGCTCGATGTCTGGATGTTTATAACTCTTTCACGCTCTAACGGCTAAACGGATCTGACTGTATTGCAGGTATGAATTACAGTCTGGGATAACACAAAGGCTACTATTTATCCAAGGTATATTCCCATGGGAATCGTGTACTGGAACGGAAACAAATTCCAAACAGACGATGCGGCGGGCGCCAGCGCCATCTAGTTGACATTATGTCTGACCGGTCTACGCTCAATGATCATAATCACCATCAATAAAACTAAACTGGGAACACAATATAAATGCGTCCCTTCAAAAATTTGAATGTAGAAAAAAAAGTTTAAATCACTAATAATGTTATGTCATTTTGATCACTATGTATTACTGCCTGTAACGAAACCATAGCGGCATTCAGATTTCAGCACACCGCCATCTATCGGGAGCATTGAAAGTACTTGCAGAATAGCTTGAATTTCTATGCAGGTACCTATTTAAACACGGTCACTTTAAATTAACAGGCAGACAGAATTATGTTCAAACTCAATCAGAAAATTCGGAAATACCTAATGAAACTATTTTTTTTTACTGTGCGAAAAAGAACGGGACTCTTTCCGACTAAAACCACCCGGTGTCCTACCACGGCCTACGGCCGGGAGCCCCGAGTAAGCTCTTGGAAGGATGTCCGTGGATTCCCGACAGACTTTGACTACCTTCGCAGCCTCACGTAGGGGTTCGGGTGCTATCCCGCTACCTACTTGGGGAAGGGGCGGGGGAGAGTTAAGAACGACGCGATATTTACCATGTATCGTTGGGATGCGGAACTCCCAACCCAATGATACAGACATGCATGGTAAATAAATATCTAGTAAGTATAGTGGTATAATAGTATAGGATCGCTGACAACTGTCATGGCTCGCCTTTGCACCGAGTCTAAACGGACGGGTGCCCCCGCAGGTCTCATGTGAGCGTATGAAACTGCCCTGTTTGCTTAGTCATAAAAGAGCTTAAAGATTAAGTCCATTCTAAAACAATTCAGTCCACGCCTTTGGCCACTTCGCCTTCGCCACGACTGAATTATTTTACAGTAGCCTTAATCATTAAGCTCTTTTATGATTAAGTCAATACGCCAGTTAATATTTACCCGTTTAGATGTCTCTAATTGCTGAACTACAAAACCCTCAGCATTGAGACTTGTGTAAAACAATCCTTGAATTACTCCCTTAATAACACTAAAAAAATTGGAATCGGACCACGCATTGAGAAGTTACAACTAAAAACCCAAAGGAACCGCGCAAATTATCGGGATCAAAAATATTCTAGAACCTTCCTCGATAGATTGACAGATATTTTGAAAATTTAAATTGTAGGGCGTTCTCTGGTTGATACTGAAGCCAAAAATGTAATTTAAATTTTTTCATGTCCGTCTGTATCTCGAATAGGTATAATGCCGAAACTACTTAATCGAATGAATGAATTTTAGTACAATCTGAGCTTATAATCCGAGGAAGGTTCTAGGATACTTTTCATACCAATATTTTGCGCCGTTCCTCTGGGAGAGGGGATGAAAGACAAGATGGTTTTTTAGTTGTAACTGCTCAATGAGTGGGTCACAAGGGAGTAGGTACTTAAAGGATTGTTTCACACAAGTTTCAACGTTGAGCATTTTGTAGTTCAGGAATTATAGACACCTCAACTTTCACAACACCTAGAATTCAAGGGTTCCTTTCAATGTGAGTGTAAATCTAAACTGGCGTGCTGTATCCTGTGATTCTAAAACAATTTAGTAGGCGCCGAAGGCTTGGACAGAATTGTTTTAGAATAGACTAACCCCCTTATTCATAATCGTTTATTAAACCTATTTTAGTTAAAACACATTTTAAGTCTCTTGCTGTCTCTAACCATACTCTGTCATTGGTTAGAGACAGCAATAGACTTAAAGTGTGTTTTAACTAAAATAGGTTTAATAAACGATTATGAATAAGGGGGTTAATCTTTAAGCTCTTTTTTGATTAAGCAAACAGGACAGTTTCACACACTGGTTGAGGATGAAGAATTTCATTAGTACGATTAATCAAAGACCGGACTGTTATTTTCCCGAAAATCATTATTCATAATTTCAAATATCCGAAAATTTATTGTTAAAGTTATAACTTTCAACATAAAATAGGTTAAAGTTAAAATTGCATTATCCAGAGTTATAAATAAATAAGTACCTATATTGAATGATTTTGTAATTAAATAGGGTATTCGTGTAACATAAAAATTAAGTTGAAACCCGACTCGCTGTGGTTCTTACCCGGAGTGACAAGAGTAAAAGAAGATTCAATTTGGTTAGGTTAAGTTAGAACTGTGACCCCCTGTCCGCAAGCCGAGCGAGCGAAGCGAGCGTGCCGCTGGAGTGGCCGGCGAGTGCTTTGAAATACTAGTTAAAAGCGTGGAGGAAGGACATTCCTCGCTTGTAGTAACAAGCTTGTCTCGTCACTCTCAACTCGTCAAGCAATTTTGGAAAGCTAATGAATGCCTGCATGCATGTCCGCATGTCTGCTTGCTTGCGCATGGTTAAGGTTTCGTGTAATTTATAATCAGTAGACGACGTTGCAGCCACAACAAAAGTAGCTTACTAACAGTGATCGTTTACAGAAACTCAAGCAGGGTTACGAGCGCTTAAACTTATCATTAAAAATGACGATTATTTATATTCCCGATTCCGCCCGTTTTTTTGATAAAGTACGGTCAAGTCTAACTACCGAAAATATTATTTCCAAATGAGTGGAAGGCAAGCGACAAAACAACAAAAAAAATAACCACGATGGCTAAGGCCGGAGCTCCGCTCCGCTTCGCTTTCGCCTTAGCTTTCTAACCTAACCTATCCGAGTCGAGGTGTTAACCATAATAAGTGAATGGTTAACACCCCGACTCAGAGTACCCAGTACCCCGATTCGGATAGGTTAGGTTAGAAGGTTTCTTCGGCTCGGCTACGCTCCGCTTCGCTCCCGCCTTAGCCTTCGTGGTTATTTTTTTTGTTTTGTCGTTTGCCTTCCACTCACTTGGAAATAATATTTTCGGTAGTTAGACTTGACATTGACTATACCTTATTAAAAAAAACGGGTGGAATCGGGAACATAAATAATCGTCTTTAATGATAAGTTTCCGGGTTAAAACGGGAACGGGTGGAAACGACATTCACCTTTCGTATTTATGATATTTTGGATTTTTGATAATCGGAGTTCGTATTTATAATAACGCGCGCTGACGCCTACACAGTTGTAAGGATATGGCGGATGTTTAATGATTCGGAATTGAACGGTTCGGTTTTTTGAAATTCGGCATTCTGACAGTCGGAATTGTAATCATTCGGAATTTTAAAATTATGACTTTTAATAAAAAAGATTTACGAAACATCCGATTTTTGACTTTCGGGATTTTGAATCAATTCTCAATTCTCAATGCTTTATTGCGTTCCACAATGTTGACAACTTAGGTGGTAGGTACAAATTATTAGATCATCGTGGACCCTGTCGGGCACAGCAAAATAAATATGAAAGAGAGGGAGAGTGTGCACTTTTTTTTTCTCTTAAACTCGAACTTACAAGGTACTTTTCTCTCTTAGATCTAAGGTGATTCCTAACTTTTTTTTGTCTAAATAATACTTTCCTTTTTTATTTTTTATTTTAAATCGAATTTATAAATTGTGTAATATTAATTCACTAAAGGTCAAGGTTAGGTAGTGTCGTGAATCCTTATTAAGTATGTTAAATGTTTGTAAATAAAATCATTAAATATTTTGTTAATTTCACTAAACGTTACATGCATCTCATTAGATTTGAATATCATTATATTGTTCTTATATCAGTACATACTATGTGTCGCATTCACTTCTTTCAATGTTCATTTATACCTATTTGCTAAATAATATCTAGACTATCTTAATTTAATATTGTATACATGTCACTTAAAATTATGTCCATGTCATTAAATATCTTGTGTGTGTCATTAATTATTATTTCTATGTCATTAAATTGAATTACTTTACATTTTTGTATCATTAACTATTTATTTTCATTGAATATTTTACTAAGCCATGTCAAGATTTATCGTTAAAATATTCATTTATGTCATAATAGCATTTTTGTGTCAGGAATTGTTTTAATTTATTGACAAATGTATAGTATTTTGGTTCATTTTTCACTTCTACAGGGAGTTTGTTAAAAATCTTTATAGACATCACATAATTATGTGCTTGTTGAGTGGATTTCTAATTTAGAGGCTGGTAAATTCAATCTATCCTTATGGCGCAGTAAATACTTTTGTTGCTTGTCTTTTCGCTTTGTATACAATTTTGGGTTTCTATGTACGAATTTGCATATTTCCAATATGTAAATACAGGGCAGTGGTAAGATTTTGTACTCTTGGAAATGGGGCCTACAACTTTCGATATCATCTATGTTGACTAGGATTCTAATTAGCCGTTTTTGAAGGGTGAACAGTGTAGGTGCGTCTGAGCTATTTCCCCACAGCACTACCCCATAACTCATCCACGCATAGGCGTATGCATAATATGTAGCGAGAGCAGTTTCTATGTTGGTGGTCTTTTTTATTTCGCGGAAAACGTATGCAAATTGTGAAATTTTGGATCTTACAGTTTTTATAGGGATTTCCAATTTAAATTTGTATCCAATGTTATACCCAGTAGGGTAGTTTCGCTAACAACTTCTATTTTTACACCGTTGTAAAGTACATTTATGTCTAAGGATGCTTTTTGGTATGGGTGGAATGATATAATTTTTGTTTTTGTGAAATTAACTTCAAGGTTGTGGTCGGTCCACCAAGAAACTGTCCTGTTCAGAATTTCGTAGAGGTTTTTATCTAGGTTAAGATTGCTCTTGCAGGAGGTAAGTATAGAAATATCATCTGCAAACATGACGCAGGGCTCATTTATGCTTTTTGGAAGGTCATTGATGTATAGGAGGAACAGTAGACAGTCCACCACGCTACCCTGAGGAATTGAGCCATTAATTACTTTTCTACTTGATCTGATGTTTTCTATCTCCTTGGTTTCATAATTGAAGAATTCGATTTCTACTTGATGTTCCCGGTCTTTTAAATACGATGAGAACCATTCATAGGCAGGGCCTCGTATTCCTATGCCGTGTAGTTTCTTCAGAAGTATGTCAAATCTTACTTTATCATAAGCTTTTGTCGTATCCAACAGGATGCCAATAGCATATTTTTTTTTATTGATAATGTCGAAGGCTTCCTGGGTAAACTTATAGGTAGCTAGTGTCGTAGATTTATTTTTTCGAAAAGCGTTTTGGCATTCATTAAATATATAATATTTTTCGCAAAAGGCGTATACACGATTACACATTGCCTTTTCGAATATTTTAGATGCAGTTGGTAAAAGGGCTATTGGACGATAGTTGTTTGGGTCTGTTTTTGTACCTTTCTTGTGAATTGGTTTGATTATCGCCTTTTTCAAGTAGTCGGGGAAGGTACCCTCGCAAAAAGACTGATTAATTAGTAAGTAAAACGGCAGTGTGAGTTCATCTGCACACTGCTTTATAAGGATCGGTGGTAGTTCATCCAGCCCGTGACTTCTTTTATTTTTTAAATTTTTGAGTAGCCTATTCACCTCATATGCCTCAACTGGACTTAGAAACAAAGAGTTTTGTACTGGAGTCAGCACAGGGAGACCCTGTGGATAGTTGTTTCCAGAGGCAAGAGAGCTTCTTTCCCCTATTGATGAAAAAAATTTTAAAAGTGTCTACGACCTCTTGAGGCTCAGAGATTATTTTATTTTTTGTTTGTAATTTTATATTCTTTTTTTCTTTTTTTGGTTTCTTGTTTGTTCGCTCGTTTATGACGGCCCACATAGTTTTAATTTTATTCTCAGATTTTTTTATTCTATTTATACAGTGTAATTTTTTTGACGTCACCACTGTTTTTTTTAGAATTTTTTCATAATTTTTATAGTACTCCATAAGTATCGGATTGTCATATTTAAGTGTAACTATCCTTAAAAGTCGTTTATTCGTACATGATAATTTAATTCCTTTTGTTAACCAATATTTTTTGTTATTAGTTTTAAGTTTTATTCGTCGAATTGGCATATATTGGTAAAGAGTATTTAATAGTGTGGCATTAAATGCGTCATAATTTTCGTTCATACTTTTGTCTAATTTTATTATATTTTTCCAATTCAACTTCTCTAGAGCTGATTTAAATAATTGCATATTAGTGTTATTATTAGTGACCGACCGAAGTTTCGGTTTCGGTTTCGGTTTCGGCCAGTTTCGGCCAAAAAATCGAGTTTCGGCTGCAGTTTCGGTTTCGGCCAAAATGGGCCGAAACTTTCGGCCAGGCCGAAACTCACGTGTTCATGAATTTTGAGTGCCTGGCTCTGCTTGTGACGTGGTTGGGGTCAGCCCAACCAGTTCATATTTTACTAACCGAAGATTTAGAAATTTACAAAGGACTTCCAATCAATAAGTTATAATAATACAACTTTATTTAAACCACAAGCAATTACAATCATTGAGAAGTATTAGACAGTTACCCCTGTGTTATGTCTCAGACCTCCTTTTTAGGGTCCCGTTTTTACCTTTGGTTACTGAATTTTAAAGATCTAGGACATTACATAACCCTATCACTTTGTTGTCGGTACCGTTGACTGTGTTGGTCGTCTGTCTGTCAGCAGGCTGTAACTCATCCACCGTGATAGTGAGACAGTTAATTTTTTGACGTGACAACGTCTTATAATTCGATGGAGCCGGCTGTACGCACGAAAAAACATGACGTATGCGGCGTTACCTCGCCCTGGGGCGTACCATTTAAGGCTGAGTTGTCACGTACAACTATCGTCAGTGAACCGACTTTACAGACAACCGATTTTTTACAGATTATGTATTTCTGTTGCCGCTATAGCAACAAATAATAAAAATAGACAAAATAATAGTATTAAAGAGGGCCTCCCATACTACATACGTGAGTTTTTTTTGCCGCTTTTCTTGTACGGATCCCTACGTGCGCGAGTCCGGCTTACGCTTGTCCAGTTTAGAATGTAACCAAAACCGGCCAAGAGCTAGTAGCAGGGCACCGTGTGGTTTTAGTCAGTAGGAGTTCGCAATAGCATCTATGTGTAATTCCACGCGTAAAAGAATGAAACTCATCTTTAAAAGTGTCTTCTCAGGTGCTTACACTTGAGAAGATTTATATCGTTGATTAATGGCACTTGGTGGAACTTGCTGCACCTATTGAAAAATAACCGGCCAAGTGCGAGTCGGACTCTCACACGGAGTGGTTAAAGCGGGACCCTATTAACGAGACATGAGGCCTAGCTGTCCGTCTGTCTATTAGTCACGAGGTTGTATCGCTGGAGCCGTGCCAGATAGAGGCCTAAAATTTTCACTGATGAAGTATTTCTGTTTCCGCTATTTTTTTAACGTGAGGGAAATCCTACAGGGATGCTATGCCGGAGTCTTACCAACTAAAAACCACGCGCGGAGCCCCGAGTATGTCCTCGGAATGATGCATACTGCGGCCGCGTCTTTGGGTGGTTGTTCAGTTGTTATCCCGCTACTTGAGGGGGGCGTGCATGAATCTCTCACTTCACGCTATCGTCTAGGGCCTGCTTCTATAAGGACGGGGAGCAGACGTCCTCAGAACCCTGGCCATAGAGGCTGATAGTATAGGGCGCGCCGCCGCAGACTGTGCAACTTGGGTGGGAGAGTTCTCTCCGGCTTCCTCCGTGCCGTCTCTTTCACGAGCATGACCTGTTCACAGGAAGAGGCCTATGGTCCCGCTCCAGCGCCTTCTTGCACCATTTAAACAATGACGCAAGGGCCCTCGCTACCAGGTCCCATCGCGTTCTGCGGGCTAAGCAATCTAGCCGCATTGCTGGCCATCAGGATCTCCGCCCATACGGAAGCCCCATTTAGGGCCATGCTCCGCATGATCCCAAGGTACAGTCTCCTGCAGGGAGCATTGCTTCCCCTGATATTGGGCAACAATCGTGAGAGTGCGCCTGATGCTCCCCTCCGTCAGTTTTGGGACCAAACTTCGGAAGTGGCATCCGAAGTTACACCGGCTATCGAGTACGAGTCCCTAATACGTCATCGAGAGCTCAATGCCGATGCTGACGCCCCCTATATGTAAGCTGGATCCCGCAGGTGGCCTTTAGGGCTGCGTCTCAGTGCGTTGCTCCCTGCACTGTAATTAGGGTGTCGTCGTAACACGTTACGCACGTAACACGTTACGCCGACACCTCTGAGCAACGGACCACGCAGCACCCAATCGTAACCGATGTTCCATAGAAGCGGTCCTAAGAACGATCCCTGTCGAACACCGAACGACACATCTCGCGCTCCCTGCTCTGGCCAGCTCGGGTAAGTTATGGCCCTCTCGGAAAGATAGGCCCCGACAATTCCACTGAGGTATTGAGGCATTCCGTGGTAAATAAGCGCCTCCCAAACGCAGCTTCAGGGCAAGGTGTTGAAAGCGTAGGAGATTTCAAAATAAACTGCCACCACCAACCGCCTCACCATGTGCTGTTGCCGCTATAACAAAAAATACCTACTAAAATCAGAAAAAAAAACATCCACACAAACCTTAGATCATCTAACCACAGGATGCGCCTTACTTAAGCATTGTTTTCTGCCATTGCACATGACCATTTGGTCTTTTGGCTTTATGAAAAGCCTGTACATCAGTACATCATTTTATATGATTAAACTAGTACATTACATTGTAGTTGACTGTACAATAACAATTAACACACACCAGCCATTACGCGTTTGTCGATTAATACATTTTTAAATGCAATGAAATTTTATATGTCTTTGTGTTTCCCCCTTCACTTGTATGAAAACTGGCAGAATATTTTTGTATGCGGTGGTTCGCAAAGGCTAGTCCCGTGTTATATGGTCTAAGACACAAACATTATTTTTGTAACGGAACTCTCTGTGCGGGAATCCGACTCGCACTTTGCTGGTTTTTTTTTTCAATATGAACACGTGAGTTTCGGTTTCGGTTTCGGTTTCGGCCGAAACTGACCCTGGGGCCGAAAGTTCGGTTTCGGTTTCGGTTTCGGCTGGAAAACCAGTTTCGGTCGGACACTAGTTATTATACAGTCGCTTTTTGACGCACCAAGTTATTTTTTTACTTTGTTGTGGCAAGGAAATGTGTATACTTGTGCCACGATGGTCCGAGAAACCTAGCTGCTCTACTTTTGCCTGTATATTTAATCCACTGACGTTATGGAAATTTGTGAATATGAGATCGATAGCTTTTTTTGTTGTTTTTGTAATGCGTGTTGGTGTTTTTATGTGTTGTATATAATTGTATTCTAGCATTAAGTCTAAAAATTCGTTTATTTTTGTACTTTTTTCCAAGATATTTATATTAAAGTCACCTCCCATGATTATATTGAGCCTTGAATATTTTTTATTAATATAAACTAATATTTTTTTTAAGCTGTTTCAGAAAATCATTTGGACTTATGAAATTCGGAATTATGAAATTCGTGATTGTGACTTTCGGAATTAAGTTTTTCGTATAAATGTAGTGTAGGTACCCCGGCCATAGCCATGTAGGCTTTTCCCAAAACTGTCCTATCTCTCAAGTTGGATCAAACTGCACACGGTGTGCTTTGGTTAAAATCGGTTAAGTAGTTTAGGAGTCCATCGCGGACAAACATCGTGACAGGAGATTTATATACAGGCGAATTTTTGAAAAAGGATTGGATGGCCAAATCCGAAACTATAAGGAATAGCTAAAAACGCTCAAAGGAGTCACGAGGCCGATTTTGATAAAACTCAGAACCTCGTCATTAGATTTGTGAAATTCCAATAATTCTAGCTGGGAATCGAACCCATTGATTTTGAAAAATAAACACTCCCTTTATTATTACACCTTACGATAGTGTCGCTGATAAGGCTCAAATTCTGCGAAGTAATGATATACGACAAATTTAAGAAAAGTTTAGAATTTTAATAGAATTCATATATTATGTACCTAAATTTTGTATCATAATTTGTTTCGTTCGAAATCCCAGAATAGATCGTAACTATTCCGTGTTTTAAATCATGCTCAGAATGATTCTTTGGAAAATATTCTAAACGGAATCAAGAATATTGAATGCAGTACGATCCTTAGGGTCTCGAATCCAGCTATGTATTGAAAACAATGGTCTACATTTTCAACAATTAATCAGTTTACGTAAGAAGAATAAATTGTATTTTGTTAAAGATGAGCTTTTTCCTTTAGTTTGCCGTATGTCATTACTTCCCAGAATAAGATCCTTAATAGCAATACTATCGTATGGTGTAATAATATAGGGTGTGTTTTTTTTTCATAATCAATGCGTTCGATTCCCAGCTAGGATTATTGGTTTTTCAAAAATCTAATGATGAGGTTTTAAGTTTCATCAAAATCGGGCTCGTGACTCCTTTGAGCATTTTTCGCTATTCCCTATAGTTTCGGATTTGGCCATCCAATCCCATTTGAAAAATTCACCCTGTATATCTATACTTATAATAAAATTGTTGAGGGTCGAGAGTCTGTACATGGAAGATATTTTGAAAATTTTAATTGGAGGGCGTTCTCTAATCGATACTGAAGCCGAAAATGTAATTTAAACTTTTCATGTCTGTCTGTCTGTCTGTCTGTATCCCGAATAAGTATCACGCCGAAACTACTGAACCGATTTAATTGATACTTGGTACACTTGGAGCTTACAGTCCGAGGAAGGTTCTAGGATACTTTTGATCCCGATATTTTGCGTGATTCCTGCGGGAGAGGGGATGAAAGATAAAATGGTTTTTCAGTTGTAATTTCTCAACGCGTGATGCGATTCCAAAATTTTTTTCAGTGTTATAAAGGGAATACTTTAAGATTTGTTTCACACAAGTTTCAATGTTGAGGGTTTTGTAGTTCAGGAATTAGAGGCATCTCAACTTTCGCAAAACCTAAAATTCAAGTTTTCCTTTGATTGTAAGGGTAATTCTAAACGGGCGTGTTGGCTTATTCATAAAAGAGCTTAATGATTAAGGCTATAGTAAAATAATTCAGTCCGCGCCGTAGGCGGGGACTGAATTGTTTTAGAATAGCCTTAATCTTTAAGCTCTTTTATGATTAAGCAAATAGGGCCGTTTCACTCGCTGCTTGATGAGTCGGATGAAGAAGTACCTCTCCTTTCGCTAACCTTATGTGACGTAAACGAAGTTGCGAGGGTCAGCTAGTTAAGATAATAAAGAGGGAAGATTGGATTGTTTGTATCGAATAGGCTCCGAAACTACATGACCGATTTCAAAAATTCTTTCACTGTTCGGAAGCTACACTCTTCCCGTTGTACATAAGCACAATATTTTATTCCCGTATTCCCACGGGAACGAAGCTACGCGGGTTAAACCGCGTGACGTCCTCTAGTATCACTTTAAGTTACGAATTTTGTACGCGACTGTACATCCATAGAAAAAAATAATAACATTTTATTTTCAAATTAAATCAGCTCAAATTTATTATCGCTTCATACGACTATTTCATGACTATTTTTAACTTACTAGAAAAGAAAGTTAATTCGTTGAAACTGACTGTCAGAACTATTGCAAGCCAAAAATCGTTCCCTGGCTATCTCTAACGCAATAAACTGCTCTAGATTTTTTATTGCATTTGATGGATTGATTTTTCATTGGATATTGGAAGTGAGTTTGTTTTCACATCCCCCCTCCAACCCCCCACCCTCCTCAGTCCCATTCACGTGATATATCGTACGATCAAATTTTAATAATATCCGTCCTTTTTCACTTTACACGGTCCCATATAAACGGGATCACTGAGTTTTGCCACCTATAGATTTAACTTGAGTTTGAAATATTGACTTCTAGCTGTTCCTCGCGTTCTTCTGCGTAGAAGTCGTTATCTTGTAAAATTATTACCCTCCTTTTGCGCAGTCAGTTTAAAAGTAGCCTATGTCCTTCCCTTGGACTCAAATTATCTCTATACCAAATTTCCTTTGATTAAATATCTACTATGTAGGTATATAATCAAAGCAAATTTCATCAAAATCGATTCAGCGGCAAACAGACAAACAGATCGACAGGCAGAGGTACTTTCGCATCCTGGGGCATCCTTCCGAGGGCTTACCCTGGGCTCACAACCACAGGCTGTTGGGCGTTACGCCAGGTTTTTTACAGGCATGACATCCACGAGGACTTTCCCTCACGTAAAAAAGGTAGGTACTTTCGTAGTTATAATATTAGTAGAGATTTTTATTGTTTTGCTAATACTTACCGAGACCACAATTTTTAGCTGGGTTATTAATAATTAGTAGGTACCTACCAAGAAGGATTTTTTATGTTTTATTTGAAGCAAGCCATTGAAGCTGCTTGTGTTTTTCAAGTCTCGGATTCGATTGCGTGCATAGTCAGAACAAAATATTCCATGACATTTTAATGTCTGTATCGGAGTATAAACGCTATGTCTAACGGTCAAAATGTGCCACTGCGGATCACGAGGTTGTGAGTTTGATTCCCACCAGATATTTACAAAAGGAAACTAAGTATAGCAATGCGCGGTAAAATACTATGAAGTTTACTTAATTTCAAACTAGATGGCGTTGTGTGTATAGAAACAGGTCACAAAACAACCTCGAAAATTTATTTATGTACTTTTATATAAGTACTAACTAGCTGATGCCCGCAGCTTTGCCCGCGTATCATTCGTTCCCGTCCCTGCTTCCCGTAGGAAGTTATTCCCGGAATAAAAGTAGCCTATTTCAGACTATAAATAAAGTATTCCTGTATGTACCAAATTTCAGCGAGATCCGTTCAGCTATTCGAGCGCGAAAGAGTAGCAAACATCCAAACTCACAAACTTTCGCATTTAATTTATAATATTAATTAGATTAAAAATATATACGTAACAACTTGCAAGTCTTATATAAATATCAGTCGGCGTCCGCGGCCACCGCCCGCGTGGATATTTATTCCAGATCCCACTTTCATGGTACTTTATACCCGGTATAAAAATAGCCGATGTATTATTTCCGACTATAACCTATCCCTGATTAAACTAGATTCGTTCTGCCGACATACTGTGTATGTAATACATGGACGACGGAGTACTATATTTGCATTGTATACCATTGTTTTTTCAAGTAAGTGACTGTAGTCTTTTTTTGAGAATAAATTATCTTTAAACCTTGAGTAACAAACATCCAGTATCCAGACATCCACACTCACGAACTTTCGCATTAATAATATTAGTAAGATAAGATTCAATGACACCTCCGCCTGCCAACACAACGCCAAAGTGAGTTGCGGCTGAAACATTAATCTTTGTCAGCTCGATGTCTTAAGGCAGCCCTGTGCCGTCAGCAACGAAAACACAATGATACGTACAACACTGTCATGCACTGTGAATTAATGAATCGCTGAGATTTAGTTATATTGTCTTTATTGCGTGACGGCACATCACTGGGCTGTCAGCTTGAAGACCACTGTTTGAAGTACCTACTCGTATGAACTCTGAGAGTGGCCCCCGATCGCTAGATGTCGCCACAGGACCACTGTCCGAAGTCGTATGGACTGTGAGAGTGGCCCCCGATCGCTAGATGTCGCCACAGGACCACTGTCCGAAGTCGTATGGACTGTGAGAGTGGCCCCCAATTGCTGGATGTCACCATTGTCATCAGGCGGGCGGCGTCAATTTGACGAGTTTAATATTAAAAAAAAACTCCGATAAAAAAAGATGGGATTATAAGTTTGACGGCTATAATGCTTTGGTATGTGAGCGTGCCTGAGTGTAAACTTGGCAGGCCAATACGTCGGTAGACAGTGTATTGTGCACACGTACGTACTCGCTTACGCTTACCCTACGAGTTGAACGGCAGTGTGTGTTTCTCAAAGTTATTGCGACAACGTAATAGACCCCATAATCAGGAAGATGTTTAAGTGTATGAGGTGCGGTACAGAATCTCGCGATGGTGCTAAGTGTTCTGTCTGCCTGGGGGAGTTTGACTACCTGTTCCAGCGCAGAAGGGATTTGTAGATTTCAGAAATAAAACCAAATTTTAGGTGGCGAGTACTGAGCTTCAAGGATAGTATATTTGAAGTGACGGACATATGTACATAGTATAGTGCTTAAACAATTAACTTAAAACTAGTGATGCGCGTACACTGCAAACGTAAGTACTAGGGCTGGATGATATCGATGACGCTCGAACATGCCCCCAGCCGTTGAAAGCTGGACTTTCAACCATGGAAAATCAATCCATCAAAGGGCAACAAGTTAATAAGCCACGCCGGACCACTCCGTTTGCTGTGTTACTATCCACTCTTCTGCTGATGTTGTCGCAGTCTGGATGAAGAGCGACCATTCGACCCATCTTCCACTTAAGGGGCAGCAAATTTTCAAATTAAATAATGATGAGCTACATTGTACGGAGCCTTTGTATGTGTAACATAGGACTCGCTGCTCAAATTAATATAGGGTATACAGATATCCCTGCTCCACCTCATCCAAATGTAGCCGTATTGTAGGATGTGTTGATGGTGAGTTGAGCATAATCTGGAGTGATTACGAAGATTAAGTGTCTTTTTCAATATGTGCAGCAAGTTCCACCAAGTGCCATCAATCAACAGGATAAATAACGAAGTTCCTTGGCTGGTAGTGAGGTGACAAGCCATACAATAATTCATAAAGTGTCCTGGAGTGAGAGGCAAAGGTCTTTGATGATTCAGGACAGCGAAATATGTGTAATTAACCTAAGTTAAAAATTCCTTCATAATAAAGTAGATAAGTTATGTTACAATTGCCCAACACTCGAATTAAATGATGCTTGTCGATAGTCACGCTCGCCTCCCATGGTGTGGCAAAATTGATCAAAAAGTTAAATTTATCTCGAGCTAAATTGTCAGATGCGGAGTCACAATTGGTAGGTTTGCAGCGGCTATACGGTAAATGAATCGGCGCAAAGCATAATAATTATAATTGCTACCTGTGAAATCACCCGCTAGTTCTGAATGGCTGTAAGGTTAACCATACAAAAATGACCATGTGCACTATAACTAGTCCATATCCACGTCCTTGACAACAGAGAGAATTAATAAGTTCTATGATTATTAGAAAGAAAATAAAAAGTAAACATTACATAGATTACACGATAATAGACCCTAGCTAAGTTGCTCCCATCGGGTGGGGTGGCCAGTAAATCTCTCATATTGTGACTAATAGTTATAATTGAGGATCTGCGTGCATTAATTCCAAATGCTTGTATGATCTGAACAAACTTCGAAAAGATGTGTGGACTGTATTTATTAAATGAATATTCAGAAACATGAATTCTACGACCTACACGAATCACTTTATGATCCTCTAAAATATTATGTTTACCTAATATA
Organism: Miltochrista miniata; assembly: GCA_933228765.1. Lineage (NCBI taxonomy): Eukaryota > Metazoa > Arthropoda > Insecta > Lepidoptera > Erebidae > Miltochrista > Miltochrista miniata. The sequence continues at coordinate 6,059,467 of OW121758.1, forward strand.
ATTAATAAATTTATGTGAGTCCAGTAACAAATTGTATTCTGGGAAAGCCTGTCTTTGCGACTCAACTAAATGAAATTCATAATTTATAAAATACTTTACTGAAAAATGAGAAAGATAAGAATTAATGCGATTGCTGCATTGTTTGACACATTTAGTAAGACATGGCATAACACGTTGTAAGATTACTTGATTAGAAAACGCTCCTGTACCTGTAAGTTTATCACTTAGATACCTAAATCAATTATTCTATTCCAATATATACATACATCTGATTTTATCCAGGGTAAATGAATATTCGAACTTGGAGCCCTAGGCCATGAACTATATCTTTGTAAAGAGTATGGACCGTGCCACCACCATTCACGATTGGGTATAGCAGTATCCACACTGCAAACATTTACATAAACACCATAATAAGCTGTAACAGCATAATCTGAGGCGTCAGAAAATTGGTGAAAATGAACAATATTGTGTAACTCACATACTACACGACGAGAAACATTAATATATAGCAATGTAGACAAAGTTTTCATTAAATCAACCCAAGCAGTAATTGTTTCAGGTGGTAAATGTTCATCCCAAAGTAGGGTTTTAAGCCAAAACTTCTGAAGCACAAAGAGATCAAAGATTACAGCAACTGCTGCGAGAATATCTCGGTTATCACTTTGACCCTCATCAAATGTATTAATTGAAACGCTTATGTGATCAGTCTGAGGTCGCCAACACAGCCTTATCGTCTGGTTTAGTTCACCACCGTCGATATTTAAATCGACGAGGGACTGTTTCGACTGTCTGACAAGTAAGGTGAGCTCATTGGACTTCCACTTCCTGACAAGCATGCAAGCAGAAGCAAGAGCTTTAGTGACGTCGCGACCTACATGGTAGGCTCCCTCAAACTGATCAGCACCAGTAAGAAGAGTATCCACCATGAATGTGTAAAATAACTTTAGCGATCTTTAAATCAATACATTTAAGTCCCATTTGCTTGAGAAGACACCTCGTTACTAAATAGGGGACACTAACAGTGCCGTAATTTACAATGCATAAAGAAGAAGCTTTGAGTGGCTTAGACGAATGATAACGTTCAATGAATTTAAATAAATGTATATTAGCTGGATGTATAAAATTGTAAATGTAAACCATGTACATTATCTCGACGTTAGTCGAGATTACGTACTTATACATCCTAAATCTAAAAGGAATAGAAATTAAGTCGTACTGAATGGTCGGGAAAACTATTTGAATATTCTTTTTATATATTCCTGACGATATGGGAGCACCTGCATTAAAAACTACACTTAATTTGGTAGTGGTGCTGCCCTTCCTCAACACTCCATGGTGAGGGATAAGGTGATATAACGGAGTATCTTCATTAATACGGCACTCGAACATATGCCCTAAAGAAATGGATTTCGATATTAAGTCTTTGTACACATTGTCGAGTGAAGGGAAATCCATATTTCTACGAATAAGAGATAAAACACAACGTTTTAGATGAGAAAATGAATCGCCAAACGTCTTTGAAGACTCCTTCAATGGTAACTTCCCACAGAAGCGACCAGAAAACATACTAAAGGTGTTAAGTTCGGTTGCGTAAATAGACGAGTCATGGCAAATCTTCTCAATTTGCCTAAACCGCATTAATTGTGTTTGGACATCATCTATCTGCGCAAAACTTCTGTATAAGATTTATATTTGGACTGCGCAAATATGATCACGTTTCTGAATTTCGAAAAAAACTCAAGTGGTTACCAATTCGCCTTCGCCGGAATACCCATATCCTATCGTTGTTATACAATGCACTTTTTAACCCCTTTACTCCTTCCTATCTTAAAAAACGCTTTGACTTTCTGAGCAACTCTCACAATAAATTTCTGAGATCGTCGACGAATTTGAGACTAAAGATGCCCGGACATTCCACTACCTTTATGGACAATTCTTTCTCCATTCAAGCGGTTCGGTTGTGGAATGCTCTCCCTGTGTCTATCAGACGTGCTCAGAGTCTGGCCACATTTAAGAGGCTCGTGAACGACCACTACTTGAGAAACGTTGGCTATATTTAGTTGTGCCTACCAGCAAACTAACATTTTTATTTTTATTGTTTTTTTTTTTCTAATACTGTGTATTTTGTCTATCTATGGGTGTATCTATGGAAGTGTGTTAATGGTTAGGTATATGTGTAGTTATATAATTATAATGTATAATGGAATATATATATATCTATATTATATTTGTGTATATATGAGTATTTATGTGTTTCATATGTATGTATGTGTGTTTGTGTATGTGTGTATGTATGTATATAAATATCTACGTAAAGTTTTTATCTTAAAATGTTAATCTTGCTACCCCAGAATTAGTATCATAAATTAATTTCTATATAAGGTTGCCTGTAAGAAATTGCCTTGTGCGATAAGGCCGCCAATTGTAAAACCAATTTAGTGTAAGTAGATATAAGTAGTATAAATTGTATTTTGGTATTACAATAAAGAGTATCTATCTATCTATCTATCTATCTGCGAAGTACCTTGTATGTTAAAAGTATGAAAATTACATGTAATATTAGACGGATATTTCACCTTACAGCCGCTATTAATTGGGCCACAAACTAGCCAACCGAGCCTAGTTTGAAACAAAATAGGTTTCATATCCCCTAATACTATTCTTTCAGAACCTAACAAATTCCAAAATATATCGGCCCCTATTACAATATCTATGGCCTGTGGTATGTAAAAATAAGGATCAGCTAAATTAATGTCAGTCGGTAGATCTAATTGAATTCGTCTGGAGGGCACATTATCCGTGATGGTAGGTAAAACAAAACAAGTTAAATTATCAGAATATGATTCACAAAGAGACTTAATGGTAACATGACACAGTTTATCTACGTGTGACAACGAATTATTTATACTTTGTATAGATTCATTTGTGGATACAAATAGTAAACCAAGTTTATTGAGTAGGTTTTCGGTCATTAAACAAGACGTGCTGCCCGAGTCAAGGAGTGCGCGTGCAATATGTACCCTATTATTAACGTCATAACATCTAATCAATGCAGTGGACAACAGAACATCGCTCACAGGGTGCGCACTGATATTAGCAGATAACGTTATATTATGGCTATCTATGTCGGATGCAACGATGCACGCCGCTGGCGCGGTCGCCGAGGACTCGCTTCTATTACTCGTGCCTGTGACGTCGTTATCAATAGTCTTACAGTTATCTGTTGACGAATTTGATGCAGATTTTTGTTGTTTGTGAATTAAATGGTTATGTCTCCTATGGCATAGCGTACACCCTTGTTTCCTGCAATTGTTCGCATAATGACCACGACGAAAGCAGTTATAACAAACCTTAAAGTGAGGTAATGCAGCTATACGGTCATTGATACTTAAAGCCAAGAATTGAGCGCAAGTGTTGAGGTTATGATCGCCCTTGCATAGCGGACAAGTACTTGATGAAGAAAAACTACCATTAAGAGAAACCATCGCCTTTAACTTTGTGTGTTGTTTTGTGTTTGAATTACTTGAGTGACCAGAGTGATGAGAAAGTTCCAAAGTTTCAATTAAATCAGCTCGGTTTTTCATAAATTCCATGAAGCTAATAAAAGAAATGGACTTGGTTTTGTCTAATGACCCTTTGTGTTCTTCCCACTCTCTGAAAGTTTTACTGTCTAATTTCTGTGTGATAATGTGTATCAATAAAGTGTCCCAAGTACTGACGGGCTCACCTAAGGTACTTAGTGCTCGTATATTTTTATTTATTTTATCAATAAGACCCTTTAATGATACTGAGGACTCTTTTGTGATTGACTCGATATCAAACAAAGCTGACACATGATTTTGTATTAATAAGCGTTTGTTATCGAATCTCTCACACAAGAGATCCCAGGCCACTATATAGTTCTGAGCAGAAAATTCGATAGATTGGATCACGACAGCAGCAGTCCCTTCCAAGGAGGTTCGTAAATAGTGGAATTTATTAACCTTATCTATGTCGTCATTTTCGTGGATCAGACTAGAAAATGTATCTCGAAACTCGAGCCAATTGTTATAAGAACCAGAAAACTTTGGTAAATTGATAGTGGGTAACTTTATGAACTGACGCTTAGAACTTGCACTACAATTATGAAAAGAATCGTTTGGTTCTGATTTAGAAAAAGTGCTTATGATATTTTTAGCTTTAGCCAGTAGAGAATAATATTGAGATTCTATAGTTGACCTTTCAACTATTTCCTCGTCAATATTATCAGACGAACATTCCAGCTGTAGCTGAACGTCATTAAATTCATCATATATCACTTCGAATTTATCGGTGCGCAATTGTAACTCCGTTACCTGACAGGGGGTTAATTTGGCATCCTGTAAACTTGATAAGTAATTCCCAAAGACAGTGAGTCTCCCTTTACAACTGCTACGCTTCTTTTTTAATTGTACAATATTTGCCATTATGGGAGACGAGTGCTTCGACCTGGAAATTTACAATTTACAAGGTTACCTCTTAAAAGCACTAACAAATTTAACTGTAGTTAAATACCTATTGATCCTATACTTATATTATTACTACTACTACTATTACACCATTATATTATTTACTGAAATACAGGACTTCAAAAACTTTACAACTTTAAGTATTAAAATACGATTTCTGATTAATTAACAATGTAAATAATTATTATGTATTGTTAAAGAGGTAAATAACAATTTAATTAAGCTTTAGACAAATAAAATTAGAACTAAGTTGAAATTAATTAATCAATGTAGATGTAGGTAAGTAGCTATCGATGTAAGTAAATTACTGTGCTGTATCTAAGCACGGATAACTATTTCCACAAAGATTACAAACAATATTACTTTCAAACTTAGAAATTACACTTTAAAGCATTGTAATACCTAAAAATCAGAATTAAAGTCAAGTTGTAAATTTATAAGTACTAACCTTATGTCTGCTACAGATACTCTAATTTAAATATTACCTTACGAGTGTTGGGTGAACTATAATTTAATTTATATTAATAAAGATTTACAAATATTTCGCTTGTTTTATTCCAAGTTCCATCCTCTTTGACCTCTAGTTCACCCTTTCAATGTAGGTAAGTACGTAGTACAAATAGCAAGTTTTGGTTCTTCGTATTTATTATCCTCTTCAATACTTAATTGTGCTGGTTATGTTCTGCTGTATATCCGGCTCGAAGGACCATGTTCCAGCGCAGAAGGGATTTTTAGATTTCAGAAATAAAACCAAATTTTAGGTGGCGAGTACTGAGCTTCAAGGATAGTATATTTGAAGTGACGGACATATGTACATAGTATAGTGCTTAAACAATTAACTTAAAACTAGTGATGCGCGTACACTGCAAACGTAAGTACTAGGGCTGGATGATATCGATGACGCTCGAACACTACCCTTGTGCTGGAATCTCCGAGGCTGGATGGAGAAAGCTGGGCGACCGCAAGTTGTCATGGAAATGCAGCCAGTGTAAAAGTTCTGCCACTTCTAGCCCGCGACCTAAGCTAACTGTTGGGTCAGAGATGCAGCTCGTACTTGAAGAATTAAAGAATCTCTCAGCGCGTATGGACGATCTGCCGGCTTTGATAGAGAATGTCAAGGCCATACAACTTGAACTGGTGGAACTTAAGGCGATGAGATCGGACTACTCGGGATTAAAGGCATCGGTTGAGTTTATGGACAACGCTGTGGAATCCCTCTCTGGTAAAGTTGCGGATATGGAACATGAAGTCACCAAGGTAAAGAAGGCTCAAGACGAGGTGGCCGTATTGCGGGATCGATGTAGTAAGTTGGAGGAGTTCAAGCGGGAAAGTGAGCAGCGAGCAAGACTTAACAACATTGAGATCAAGTGTGTTCCTGCTAGCAATTCAGAAGATCTTTATGAGATTGTAGCTAAAATCGGCAACATTATCGGGTGTAGCATACCGAGGGAACAAATAAACTATATCGCTCGAGTGCCAATGCGAAGCAACGAACATAATAAACACATCATCTGTTCCATACATAACAATTATTTGAAGAATAATTTTGTGGCATCTGCCAGAAAATTAAAAAATTCGCTTAACACCGCAAGATTGGGCCTGGGTGGAGACAGTACTATTTATATTAATGACCATTTGACGTTGGAGAACAAGTTGCTGCTGAATAAGACTAAATCCCTTCCTAGAGAATTGGGATTTTCTTACGTCTGGGTCGTCGGGTGCAAAATACTACTAAAAAAGAATGCTACTTCACCAACTCACCACTACGTTCGGAGCAGGATGTAAGAAAATATTTATGTTAAATGTCTTTACTCATAGTTACATTGTTCAAGATTGTAGTCATTCATTGTAGTCAACAGCTGGCCTACCTGCTATTTGCATTAAAATTTAGTAGGTAAACAGACCATCTCTGAGGTGTTTTGGTAGAGTTAAACAGGTCCCATCTGTGTTAGAGCAGAAAGGTTCCAAGGAGTTTTGAAGGTGCTGGGTGACGTCTGGTTTGTCTGTAAGCGGATCGCTCCTGGTAAAAAAAAGGTAAACAGGTCAGGCAGGCAAAAACTTGGCAGGTCCTACCTACCTAAGCTATCGCCTGTTTACCTTTTTTTTACCAGGAGCGATCCGCTTACAGACAAACCATGCGCTATGCGTGGAACAGTGTAACGTCACCCAGCACCTTCAAAACTCCTTGGAACCTTTCTGCTCTAACACAGATGGGACCTGTTTAACTCTACCAAAACACCTCAGAGATGGTCTGTTTACCTACTAAATATTAATGCAAATATCAGGTAGGCCAGCTGTTGAATTGCCCCATAGATTCCAAGCCGTTACTTCGTAAGTATTGGAAAACTAAGGTACGGTTCAAACGAAGGCGCAGGAAGGAAATTATTGCTCGATAGGAATCACTAGTCTCCCAAAAACTACTGAAACTATGGTATAACCTAAACAGCGAAAATACATAAAATAGACTTGTCAGTTAAAATTAAACTGTCGCATTCAAGAAACATCGAAATTCCACCAAGAATTGTAGAGAAAATTCGCTCACTGAAACCACATTGTTTTATCAAGCTATAAAGATAAGCCAACCAGCATTTTAACTCAATAAAAATTTTAAAACAGCCGTTCGTTCCTTACAACAATTATAACACTAGTTAATATCGCTCACGAAAGAGCTCGCAGTTCGTGCTATTGCGCTTTTAGCGCCGTACCTTATCGCATTGAATATCTCTACTGGGACTATATTGCAGCAAAAGCGTTCTTTATGTCCCTATTAGCAGTATTACCTTGAAATCTACGGATATCAAATTGTTATTGCGGCGTTGTGGCTTTAAGCTCAAAATGGTAATAAGGTACCTAGGCTCAATGTTGTTGTTAGTTTATATTGAACCTACTTATTAAGGTGGCCAGGTGCCGAATTTCAACGACACGACGTGAATCGTGAATGCGTGGATGGATATTCACGGGTAGAGCGACATATACATATGTCTCATCTCGTGTTTTCCCGTTCCAAAATATGAGACAGATGACGTTTCATTCGTAGATTTTCGTCCACGCATTTATGCATGTACTGAAAATCAGCGCCCTGGTAAGTAAGGAAAACTGGTCAAGTGCGAGTCAAACTCGCGGACAGAGGGTCCCGTACCAAAAAACGCCACAAAATCACGTTGTTATATAGGAACCCGCCTTTTGTCCTGATTTAAGTATTTGTGCTATAGCGGCAACGGAAATACATCATCTGTAAAAATCTCAGCTCTCTATCTATCACGGTTCCTGAGATACAACCTTGTGACGGAAAGACTGACAGATAGACAGCGACGTCTCATGAATAGGGTTCCGATTTTTACCCTTTCGGTACGGAATCCTAAAATGGATCGATATGGTAATGCACAGGAACAAAGGGTCAAGAGAGTTTAACTAAGTATATGTATACCAATTACAGGAGATTAAATGTAAGGTCTGTGTTCACAAACCTTTTAGATAAACTGATCAACTTTTAAAAACTAATTTTAACAAAATAAGTAAAATAACTGACCTGTCAAATGTTGGTATGCCATAATTATGTTATTTTTATATTATGTTTGCAGGTTGTCTTTGTAGTACTAATTACCTAAACATTAAGAACGGACGCAGAATATTCCCGTATTCCCACGGGAACCGGAACTACGGTAAACCGCGTGAGGTCCGGTAGTATACGATAAATTCATAATTTCGTGCGTTGAGTGCCACACCAACATCGCAGTCATACGAATTCCAATCAGAATAATTTACACAGTGCATGTAACATTGTAGTTTCGTATCAGATCCAATGTGAATGTTCGATGCCTCAATCTGTCGTTACAGTTAACAAACCAATTAATATTAACGAGGTTGTTCCCCACAACTGTCTGACAAAGTACAGGTTTGGCTGATTCAAAGTCAATAGAACGAACTAGTGTCGATAAGTTCTCAGAAAAGGCACCTAAAAGTGACAAAAAGGGAATACTTACTATTATTTCTGCCAGAAAAGGCGTGATCATATTTAGGTATGTATGTATTTCAGTCTTGTTCCATCGCCACTATTTTAATAACTTTACGTGGGAAATTTATCTTCCGTTAGAGTGATGGAGGACTCCCGGTTTGCCGTATTTCCCTATTAACCTCCTGCGGCGGTGTGCTTTGACAAGACTCGTTCTCCCTGCCAGGTTCCATGCCACCTTCTAAGGTAATTTAACATCATTCACTGGTAGGATGCAACTCCGCCTTAAGTCACTTGTGAGGACAACCACTGAAAAAAAAACCCACTCTGATTTGAGTACATTCCCGGCCGCACCGCACACAGCCACCCGGAATCACCTACGTAGAGTCGCAAGTAACACATTGATGAACCGACCTATAATAAAGTTTATTCTATAGCTAGGCAATGCAGTCTATTCTATCCAGATGAAACATTATTAGTTTGACCAATGAAACATTCGAACACTATGTAGGATTTCTGCAAAAAATGGATAATAGAGAGTAGAAATAGCACTCAGTGGACACATAAATCATGTTGGTTGGTTTAAGTCTACGTTTTTGTAGTTAGTGCTAAATTTTCATTATTCAAGTAGATGCCCGCTGGGAGGGGTCAGGTCTAGTGATGTGCACTAGTTAATTAGTACTACAGTGTCGACAGTTAGTTTTTGCTTTTTCTTTACTTATTGTTTTAACCTTGAGTAAATTCTAATCAAATTCAAAACCTCAACCTTAAAGTATGAACAGGGAAGATAATATTCGCCACAACCACAGAATATACATATGAGCGATTCGTATCAAGAACTTGAATTGGTCTGCCAGCGCTACAGAGCACGTGTTGTCCTCCTTTTACAACTTCGGGTTTTTCAAGTAGAGCAGGGCACATCATTGGGCCACAAACTTGAAGTTTGAAGTCAATAATGTTATGGACTCTGATAGAGACCCTCACCTCGCTATTTATCGCCATGGCTTTCCATTAGGTAGGCGGAATTGGCGAGTTTTGGTCTACAAAAGAAAAAACAACAAGCACCACATGAATTTCTCGTTTTGCCAATAATGGTTTTCTTTAATAGGCTTCCTCTGATATTTGTACAGTACTTCATGTTGTGGAATTTTTAAGCATAGATATTTTTTGCATACTTGCTCATACGCGTATTCATATTGGCCGAATGACTAGTTTCAAATAACAGTCTCTATAACCTTCAAGGGAATCATTGTACCTATTATGCAGACATTCAAACAAATACCTTTGATACCTTTAACTGACGTAACCGTTAACTGATGTGGTGTGGCGAACACACCACACATGAGTTAACGAATCGAGGGATGTCTGTCGTGATCGTGATAGGTCCGGCGTGTTCACGTGAACACTAGTTGCACTGGGTTGCCAATTAAAAGTTTTAAAGTACCATTTTAGTATTTTTTATCGCAGATTTTATTAATAATAAACTTTACCCAGTGGCGGATACAGAAAAATCTCAAGGGGGGGCGCAAAAGATATTTTGAGTTTTAAGCTTCCTTTACTATTATAGCAATAAAAAGTAATGAAGCGCTCGTGGCCCCGCGGACTCAGTGTTCTGTAAACGATCACTGCAGTAAGCAACTTTCACTATGGCCGGTCCATGGATGGGTGACCATCCACGTGATCACTTTGTGACATTTATTTAAGCGTTTCCGTGCTTCGGAAGGCACGTTAAGCCGTTGGTCCCGGTTGCCAGTAAAATGGCAGTCGTTAAGCCAAGTTGAAGGCTTTATTTCAGGCATTTTTATGGTTGGGTGGGAGTGAAGCGCGATGGATAATCAAGTGCGAGAACCTGCTAGTGTACTAGAGCGCATAAAAGTAGAAAATTTGCAAGAAATAAGCGTAAAAAGAAGAAGTCTTATAAGCCACAGAACTAATGGGAAAAAAATGACCAGTAGTTCTGCAAACAGAACAGGTGGGAGTAGACGGAATTTTCGAGTAAATTGAGCGGGAAGTTTGAAAATTTTGATCAAGAATGTGAAATGGACGAATTATGGAAGTCGATTAAGGAAGGACTCGTTGAAGTGGCAGTTGAAGTATACGGGGTATGCACTAGGAGCCAAGGATGCCAGGTAAAGAGAATGTGTGCAGAAGTTTTTGTCTGCTAAGAAGAAAGCATGGTTAAAATGGCTGGCTGCAAAAGCCAATCAGAGAATGCAAAAGGCAACGGATGAGGATGTAAAAATAGCAAAGGATGAGTATAAAAGGTTTAAGCATGTCGTAAAAGAGGTGATAAAAAGAAAGAGAGAGGATGATAGGAATGTATTTTATAACCGGTTATCTGACAACTTCCAAGCAAATATGAAATTCTTTTGGAAGTCTATAAGATCAATGGGGCTCAAAAGTCTACATCACAACTAAAACACATCAGAAATCGTGAGGGAAGTTTAGTGAGAGGAGAAGAATGTGTGCTAAAACGATGGAAGGAATATTTTGAAAGTTTGTTTGAAAAAGAGGATTTACAAGGAGAGACTCATGTCTTGGAATGGAATGAAGTTGACGATGAAAGCGATTTAAGTATGAAAGAAATTGTGAAAGCGTTGAATGGTATGAAATTAGGAAAGGCTGTTGGATTGATAGGATTTCTGTCGATACGCTGAAAGTGGGACGTGGCGTGGTAGCTTGCCAGCTGTACCGCCTTTTCAACCTTGGCTGGCGAAGTGGCAGAGTACCAGAGGAATGGTGTAAATCTGTCATAGTGCTGCTGTACAAAGGGAAAGGGTCGCAGCAAGAGTGCAAGAACTACAGCGGCATAAGCTTGCGCAGTGTCGTAGGCAAACCATATGCAAAAGTGCTGATAAAAAAAGAGACAATTGAAACGGAATCAAAAATGTGGGATCTGCAAGCAGGATTTCGGAAAGAAAGGGGATGGACGGATCAGGTCTTTTCCTTACGTGCGTAGTGGACTTGGAAAAGGCCTATGATAGAGTAATGAGGAATGAAATGTGGACAACACTGTCCAGGTATGGAGTAAACGGAACCTTGATACGAGCACTGAAATCTCTGTATGAAAACTCCAGTCATGTGTCAGGATAAACGGAGCTTGCACACACTTTTTTCACATTGAAAAAGGTGTGAGACATGGTTGCTTGGAAGAACTGCAAGAGTGTGCGTATGGTTGAAAAATCAATGAGCTTACCATCAAATGCCTCATATACGCAGACGATCAGGTGATATTAGCTTCATCGGCGGAGGAGTTGCAGTTGATGGTTAACATAATTCATGATGCGCTTTAAAGTAGAGGTCTCTATGAAAGTGAATGTAGAAAAGACGAAAGTAATGGTTTATGAAAGAGAAGAAAATATGACGAATTGGCCAATTTACATCAGAGAGTGGAACAGGTAAAAGAGTTTGTGTACTTGTAGTCAAAATTTGCAAGAGATCGAAAGTGTGACTATGATACCTATTAACGAAGAGTTTTAGCAGGTAATCAAGTGAATGGAGCCATTCATGCCTTTATGAGCAATCAGGATGTGTCTAAAAAGGCAAGGATGGCTGTACATTAGTGTACATAGAGGAGTGCTTGTCTACACTTATGCATGGCAGTGAAAGTTGGGTGTTGCCGAAGACGCATGAAAGTAAAATTAATGCAGTGGAAATAAGAAGTTTGCGACATTGCTTGCTTGAGCTTTAGTGACATTGATGGATAAAGAAAGAAATTGTGTGATTAGGGAACATTGCGGCTTGACAGCAGATATAGTGACTAAGATAGAGAAAGGGATGCTCAGATGCTTCGGACATGTGGAGAGAATGGATGGAAACAGACTGACAAAAGAGATTTATCGCGACAGCGATATAGGCGACAGCGAATGGACAATCTGGTAGAGGTCGACCGCGTCGCACTTATGTCGACCAAATTGGACACTTTTCGGAAAAAGGCCAGGTCAAGAGACCCTTAATCGGAGAGCATGTATGAAAACACTTATAAAAGTAGAAGAATCGAAAGTGATATGTCAGGATCGTGGCAAGTGGAAAGCCATACTATCTATCCTGCTCTAACTTATGTAAGACTGCTGGACCCCAATTCTCCGCCACTCGGATTGAATCCGTGGCCGACAATTTCCGCGATTAATGTCATCTTTCTCTTGATATGCCGTTTTGCCTATTCTCGGAGAGTCGTGGGCGACAATTGTCTGGCTATTTTCACCCGGATTACGTCGCATGGTACAGATCACACGTATTTCCTAAGTCGTATGGTATTTTATCTGTAATCCCACACGTCTGTTGTCACTAGTTTTAAGTTTATAGTTTACCTAGTTAAGAGTTAATTTTCAAACGACAGTGAAATACACTAACAATATACAATCACTGAAAATGAAACGCCACGGAGCTGGAGGTGCATTACGTGGAGAGTAGAGGAGTTTGATTTACTCGATGTTTATTTACGAATATGCTATACTACTTTGTGAAGTTCAAGGCAAGTATTTACGCCACAGTCTAGTATAATCGGGGTTTGGTCTATCTATACAGACAGTAGAACATAGGTACTGTTGATAACATATCACCATTACATGTATCAATATGTTTTTAGTCCATTGTCTTGACAGTCTACTATTACAATCTAAAACCCGGTATAAACATCGTAGAACATGTTAACATAATTTCGATTCGTCTGACTTAGGTAGGTATATTCCTCTGTCTTTGCAGTCTTCTACTCTATTCAAAGCCCGGTCTATTCAATACAGACACTAGAACATACTGTTGATAACATTATATCGATATGTCTTTTATTCTACTATCTTGACAGTCTTCTACTCTTTTATAGGCGCTGTGTACGCTAATATCCTTAGTACTGGGTCAATATGCAATATGATACATACTAATACAGTATTAGTATGTGTAAGGCATTGATGAATAAATACCTACAACTAAATGAACTGTTTCATATACAGAACTTGCCTTATTCACTTGTCATTTGCTTTCAGATCTATGGCTCAAAATAAAAAATCCTGAATGTTTATGCACGGTTTGCCGGAAGCTGCAATGTTTACCTTACCACATTTTGAATAGCTCCAATGCATTGACCCTAATAAAGCAATAAGAAGCCACAGGCAATACCACATAATCGGTTAGTTATATTTTATCACTTCTTTTATCTCCAAAAGGACCAGCAAGGGCATACTAACTTCACCTCATAGTATTTGTCCCACGTAATAGGTGGTGAGCTATGTAGTAATGTATGCAGGTGTGGGTTGTCACTGTCCGTTGTTGACATTTTTGAAGCATATGATCAAAGTCTATACATGCCTTCTGAAGGTAGAAAACACTCACAAATGAATGTCACAACGTGGTCCAGTGGTGGTAGATATAGCTTAGGTCTAGGATACTTACTGCAGTGATTGATAGTTGAGTCTGCTTCAAATTTAACTCCTTACCCCTTTTAACAATGCAAAATTTCCATCTTACTTAATAACAAATAAATGGTGATTATTTATTTCAGGAGATAATGGATATGCCCTAAGGCTATGGTGTCTTACACTTCAACAAAACTATGAGGAAGGACCCACCAACAAACCTGAATGATGACACCTTGTCATGTTAAAGACAAGTGATGCTGGTCACAGAACAAATTTATTAATAGCCACTAATTATCAGTCTGACCATCTTAGCTAGAATCACATTCCTCCGTCAACAGGTCCACCACTTGCAGGTCACAGAGCCACATTACATGCAGTAGAATATTAACAAGAATGTGTTAAGTGTTTTATTCAAGGAATAAATGAAAGTTAATTTCATTAATATAATAAGTTTTATTAACCCTTTTAATTTGCGAATTACAACTATACTATGTATGATTATCAATTTCAGTCAGTAAAATTACATTTAATTAGTGCATTTAATGACAGCATACAGCAGTTAAAGCATTCAGTTAATGTAAAGTGTATAAAATGTCGAAGTCCATTGATAGCCGAACATCACTATGGTCGCTACCATAGTGATGTTCGGCTATCAACCTTTTTGTATCAGTGACAGTTGCACTTTTCATTTTACTAACTGAGATTAATAATCCTATTTTAGAACTACTAACAACTAAGAAATAGCACAGTCACTAAAGAACCATTACAGGTTGACAGTTGAAAGATGAATTCTATTTCTGTTGCCGCTTTAAAGTTGGGATACAGGAACTACATGTTAGGATGATGTTGAAGTTAGCTTCATTTTTGTGATCCTGGTGTATAAGTACACTCCTTTTTACAGCCTATGGTATTGTTCAAACCTGAAATAGATGCAACAGATTGTATTAAGAAATTATAAAACATTACAATAAGTAACACAACATCTGTCTCTCCGTTCCGACCAACTGTTGCGATATGTATGACATAAAAGATATCATATTAACATGTTGCAATGCATTAGGTACATGATAAATTGCTGTTGTTCTAGGCTAGACTAGTAGCAGTTATAGATTAACCACTGACTATCTTGAAGAGACCCACCACAGTAGCATTCACAGAGAGTGACAACAATTTTGCATTATAAATAATAAAAGGTAAGTATTAGTATAGCATTAGTACCACAGACATGCATGTGCCTGTGTTTATATAAAACCTAGCCTGCCACTCTCCTGACACCTACTGTGATGTCAAGTATTTGGACTAATTGACACCACATTGAAGTTTGAACGAAGAAATCTTGTATGTTTTGGCACACAAAGTACAGGCACTCGTGGTTTTTTGTTTTTGTTAATGCTACTATGTCTGTGCATAGTAGGTAAGTACCTACTTTTAAAACATCACTTAGGAGACAGGTAGGTATTCTAACATACTAACCTCTAAAAATTACTTTTGGCTCTTGAGTTTCTCATCTTCTTTTATAAATAGTTCGGGGAAACCTCCACGCATAGCTCCAGCTGATCAATTCATCGCTGACGACATCGTTTTATGTTATTCTCCTGTCTTGATAAATCTAAAAAGAAAAACGGATTAGTTGAGACTAGTAACGAAATTTGAATAATTCAAGACATTGCATGATAAGTATTACTTACTTTTCTCTTCTCGCACCGAGTTTTGGGACCTTTAGGACGACACCAAGTTCAGCGTATTCTAGCAAACGGTGTATTTGCACATCGGAAGAATACGCTACTCCAAGTTCAGCATAATAATATAGTCTAGCAAACGATGTATTTGCACATCGGAAGCATACGCTGCTCTTTCCTTTTCTTTGAATTGTTATTTTCCGTTAGCTGGTTCTAATTCCATTATTTTGTTTGAATTATTTGAAATATTTATGATAAATAAAGTTCCCGACATTTGTCTTGTTTACATACTTGTTTTTTTTAATGCTAAGTAAATATTCCGTCTACACGCATACTGCTTACTTATTTCCTTCATTTAAAAATTATTATTTTTATTTAATATGATAGTTTGCGCCCCCAATAACAACTTATTATAAAAATTAAATGTATTCTCAATACGTTAGTATTATTTTGATATTATTATTAAGGTAAAATACGTAGAAAATTGCTAATCGATTTTATTGGTGCTAATATGTGAGAAAACCGGTAATACCCAAGAGAAAACGGAACGTTATTTGTTAACATCACTGTGTGACATTCATAGACAATAACAAAAGCGGGGAATTTGAAGTCTACTACCGCCCAGAATACACAATTTAGTGATCACCAGACAATTTTTAACAGCATTCAATCCACAGACTTGAGGTCTGGCGATAGACATAGGCGTGTGAATCGAGAATCGGCCTCCTGGATAGACACTGAACACACACGATCGCGTCGTCCGCGCCGTCCGCATTAGATTGTTATGCTTCCTCTACATTACTCGCGAAGTTGAACGAAGTCGGCGAAGTCGTCCGAGGCAAAGAAAAAAATTGACGAAGTACCCCTGTACACTATCGTATTCGTCCAACGTCACGAGTAATGTATAGGAAGCATTACAGTTAAAGACCAAAATATTTTGGGTGGCCTGGCGCAGCGCGGACGAACGACGCGTGCGTGCGCCACCCAAGGGGGGGGCGCGTGCCCCCCGCGCCCCTACCCTGTATCCGCCACTGACTTTACCTCACCAGTTGTTGTAATGTTACACACACACATACACACACTTGTCTCATTTGTTCGTCTGTTTTCATCCATTCTCTCCACATTCATGTCCGAACCATTTGAGCATCCCTTTTTCTATCTTAGTCACTACATGTTTTGTCAAGCCGCAATTTCCCCTAATCACACTATTATTTCTTATCCTTCAATATCACTCCCACTATATTTCGCAATTTTTTGTATTATTTTTACTTTCATGCTTCTCCTGGCACACCCAACTTTCACTGCCATGCATAAGTGTAGGGACAAGCACTCTTCTATGTACAGCCATCCTTGCCTTTTCAGACACGTTCTGACTGACGTTCTGACTGCTTATAAAGGCGTGAATGGCTCCCTCCATTCACTTGATTCTCCGCTATCTTCCGCTTATTTCAATATCTTCGTCACACTTTCCATCTCTTGCAAATTTGACCCTAAGAATACTTTTAGTCTAAATACATTTGGTGATTATTAGAAGTATATATTATATACTTAGGTGCTTACCATGATTTAAGGCATCAGTCCGCCCTTTTCCGTTTGAACAGACCATAAGCTAGGACAAACACTGTCAATCGGTTGAATCGTATGCAAGTCTGTCACTTCAGTACTGTTATCAACAATAGGTAAGCCCTGGAACATACTTACTACATGAAAAATTTTTTTTTACATAATATTCGGTGAACGATCGTAGCTAAAAAACTTAACTTTTAAGTTAATTATTATGATATTCAGCGATATCAAGTAATTGTCCGCTAAATGGTTCAAATCTAAACTCTGCATTTCCCAAATATTTTCGTATTTACTCGGAGCTGGTAACACTGTTCCACGTTATAGACGCTAGACGACATGCACACAAGCGCGCGATCGACACTCCGGATATTGAAAGCACAACAACTCTTTGCTCCACATTCCCTTTGCTTGCTCTGACAGCCGCATTCAGCTTGACATTTAGCGATGGATTCTGACCTTTCAGTTAAGTAGAACATGACTACAAGTTTGTGTCAGTTCCAAATCGTCAGACTAAGAAAATTGAGCATCTGTAGGTTTCACAGAAAACCCCGAGGCCACGGTAATAGTTATTATACTGTGCCCAGGCGCACTTGACAATTTTTTTCTTTCCGAATGGCCACCTCCCTCCCCCCCACCACGTAAATCATCAATTTTTGCATATTATGTTTTAGGATGCTGATAACTAATTGACTCAGTCCGAGTCATTATTTATTTTTTTCATCTTGCTATCTCATTAATATTATAGGTAAATGTGAAAGTTTGTGAGTGTGGATGCTCGATGTCTGGATGTTTATTACTCTTTCACGCTCTAACGGCTAAACGGATCTGACTGTATTGCAGGTATGAATTACAGTCTGGGATAACACAAAGGCTAGGGCTACTATTTATCCAAGGAATATTCCCATGGGAATCGTGTACTGGTACGGAAACAAATTCCAAACAGACGATGCGGCGGGCGCCAGCGCCATCTAGTTGACAATATGTCTGACCGGTCTACGCTCAAGTATCATAATCACCATCAATATAACTAAACTGGGAACACAATATAAATGTGTCCCTTCAAAAATTTGAATGTAGAAAAAAAAGTTTAAATCACTAATAATGTTATTTCATTTTGATCACTATGTATTACGGCCTGTAACGAAACCATAGCGGCATTCAGATTTGAGCACACCGCCATCTATCGGGAGCAATGAAAGTACTTGCAGAATAGCTTGAATTTCTATGCAGGTACCTATTAAACACGGTCACTTTAAATTAACAGGCAGACAGAATTATGTTCAAACTCAATCAGAATATTCGTAAATACCCAATGATACAATTTTTTTAACTGTGCGAAAAGGACGGGACTCTTACCGATACCGACTAATACCACCCGCTGTCCTACTACAGCCTACGGCCGAGAGCCCCGAGTAAGCTCTTGGAAGGATGTCCGTGGATTCCCGACAGACTTTGGCTACCATCGCAGCCTCACGTAGGGGTTCGGGTGCTATCCCGCTACCTACTTGAGGAAGGGGGCGCGGGGGAGAGTTAAGAACGACGCGTTTGTTTCTGTAACGATGATATAGTTAATTTAATACAATCTGCCTTTGTAACACACCATTGCCGATCTGTACTATTTAGTCTAGTTTACTTGTTTATTTGGTTTTTCTTTTGTAAGCTTGCTTTTGAAGAGTAAGCAATAAGTTAAAGGCTTGTCATTTGTTCATGTGACAGCAGAAATTACTACGTTAGTATCGAAAAAATTCTAAATCTATGATTAGAATATTTATTTTATTTAAAATTAAGGCTGCCCCTGTCTAATTGCGTCCGGCCACCTCTGAAAACCAGCGCTGTCTACCTGTAACGCAGGTGGACTGCATTACGCTGAGAGGTAGCCGTTATTCTACTTTTTGTGTAATTTTTTTTCTTAAAGTTTTATAATGTATTTTTTTAAGTGGAATAAAAACGCATTTTCTTTCTTCTTCTTTCTTTCTTTCTTACGTATTTTATCGTTTTATGTTTACTACGAATAACAACTTTACTCATTCATTGTTTATTATAAAGGAGCATTATAAAATTACTTTTTGTTCTGTAACATCAGCTGTGGCTCTGAGCTACCACCTACATAAATTCAGCAGCAATATGAAATATCCGTCTACCGAATCATCATTCGTACAATCTACCTTACGACTTTCCGGAGGGAAAATGTGTATTTGAACAAATATTGAACATCCTTTATCAATAATTATCCAATACTTCGGTAATTTCATTCAACATAAGGTTTCGAAACTTTGACCTAAAAACATAAAAAATTGGGCACTGTAGTGCCTCCGGTAAAATAAACTGCGCTAAAAATATTGTTTCGTAGTTTTATTGGGTGCTGTCTCGTGTCTCCCCCAGTTGATCCCCTGGGGGAGCTAACAGGAATTTCCAGTCCTGGTGTCCCCCCTAGCTGGGGAGACATCAGTACAAGTATTTAAATTATATTATTTTGGCGACCACTTCAACATAAATTAATTTCATACTCTGTAGTAGCGTATTTTACTAGCGTTTGTTATAATGATCATGCTTTTCTGGCATTTCCACCGGTCTGATATTTTTTTCATATTTTTATTAGTATAACTATTTCAACAAGATTTGTGAATTTCGTTAAATTACAAGGGCAAAATTGTTTCAGGGTTATCTGGGTTAATTCGATAGAGCCGGCTGCACGCACGAAGAAATATTATTTCTTCGTGCGTGCAGCCGGCTCCGTCGAATTATAAGACGTTGTCTCGTCAAAAAAAAAAACCAAAGCACGGTTAGATCCGATAGAGGTTTTCTTCCGCGCACGCTTAGGTTGTGGAATGATCTCCCTGCCTCGGTTTTCCCAAACGCCTACAGTATGGGGTTCTTCAAAAGGGGTCTTAGAAGGTTTTACAGGGTCGGCACCGCGGGTGTGACGACTCTGGTGTTGCAAACTTTCATAGGCTGCGGTGACCACCGGTCCTTCTGGTTGGCCGTATGCTTGCCTGCCACCCTAGTGGTATAAAAAAATATTAAAACAAAAAAGACATTTTAAGGGAGCTCCCATACAACAAACGTGATTTTTTGTAGTTTTTTGGTACGAAACCCTCCGTGAGCGAGTCCTACACGCACTTGGCCGGTTTTTTTAGGATCTCCTGCAAGCTATGAACAAATCATGGGTGTAGTAAGTAAGTAGGTACCATATTCAATAGTCACCATCACCACAGTCTCTTTATACTCTGTCAGCACTATCAAATTTCAAATCAAATCAATCAATCAAATTAAATATTATACAGTAAATAATTTTTGAAAATTATTTACTGTATAATAGTTCTTTGCTTTTGTTTAAATATAATTATAATTTTACTTTAATTACACTTTTTCTTTTATTTAACTACCTAGCAAACTATGTGTAAGTATTTAAGAGGACGTATGACGCCAAATAGACTATTATCTTGATCTAGATCTCAGGACTCGTGAAGTCTGATGAACTAACATTACAACACAAGCAACTTCAGTTCATGAACTAAAGATCTACTAGCCTGAAAACACGATTACTAAAAAAAACCTCGATACTTTTAATTTTTAAAAACACCTCGTTTTAGTTAAACTTTAGGCTGGATCTCTATAATTATCTATTATTTGGATATTATTTTTAATGTATAAGAAAGACAATACTAAAAACTTCATTTACACTAGTCGGTTTTTTTAATATTTATAATAGTTTTCTTTTTATCTGTAATTATCTGTTTTTTAGCTTTCATATCATTTCGCTAAACGCGCTCCAAACCTTCTCTCTCTTTCTTTCCTCACGAAATCTGTATGCGCTATCCTCTACCGATTACGATTAGTCTGGCTGCGCGCCTTGTAGGCAGCGGACCTATGCCCGATTGTGTCACACAATGCTCAATTACGACATCGATAGATCGATTAAAAAACTTTTGAATTCCTGAAGCAAGCTAGAGGGGGGGGGGGACTTGCTGTAGGTGCATAAAATCTTAATTTGTGTAAATAATAAATGTAACTAATTATAAAAGTTATAAATATTATAAAGACCAAAAAAATGACTAAAAAGGAACATAGAAAACGTTTTTCGCTCGTAGAATGAGAGAAATAAAAAGCTAAGAACCGTATTGATTGTTTACTATCCGATGTAAATTTTCTTCATCTTACTTAGCTTCTTCACGATGGCTTGTAGAAACTGGGGTGTTACTTTTGTGTGGAGTAGGTCGGTATGATTTGGCATATTATCTCCTCGATATTGTTGCCACCGAGAATCATCTAAGTTCCCAATGGCGTTACGGAATGCCTGTACCAGGACCTCGTTCGTTGGTCAGCACCTGCACTGCTTCATGTGACGTCGGCCTGGGCCTAGAAGATCTTCATGGGGCCCAGACCTTATCTGCATATTAGCATCTGCCCAGTTGCCTTCAAGCCCAACCATATTTCAAACCAGACGCAGCTTTTATTGGCTGCCAGGAGCAGTTGCTATGAATTGAATTTTCATCCCCATTGGCAAAGTTGAGAGCGACTGCTGTCTTACCTCCCCAAGCTCGATAGGTTGCCTAACTGAACTGGACGCTTTCTAGGAACAATAATAATAAACCGAGTTGAACTCGCCCATGAAGGGTTCCGTAGCAGCAAGTATCATAATATAAAAGTTCGTGTAGTTCGTTGTAACTTTCATTGATGTTCGCAGTGGTAGTGATTTTTCTCGGCGAAAATTGCGGTATATGACGTTTTAAAAAAAAACTACCATCTTGATTTCGTTCAAACCAATTTTCTTCGGTAGATTTTATCACACTGTACATTATACATATATTTTTTAGATTTATCATTCTCTTAGTTTAGAAGTTAAAGGGGGGGGGGACACATTTTTCCACTTTGGAAGTGTCTCTTGCGCTTTAGAAAAAAATTATGTTATAAACCTCAATAGCATCGTTTGATGAAAATAAAAATTTTGAGTTTCAGTTCTGAGTAAAGGACCCCCAAAATTAACTGCTTTTTTTTTTAATTAACATTTGATTAACAAAAATCTTGATGCGGTGCACAGAATACATCTACTTACCAAGTTTTACCAACATAGGCCTCATAGTTTCGGAGAAAAGTGGCTGTGACACACGGACGGACAGACAGACAGACAGACATGACGAATCTATAAGGGTTCCGTTTTTGCCATTTGGCTACGGAACCCAAACCCAGAAACCGCCACTACTAGGATTGCGGGCGAGTCGGTGCCGGAAGTAATTGCACGGAACATAAAACAATGGAGTCGGCTTTTTTTTTTTTTTTGATGTGAGGGAAAATCCTCGTAGGATGCTATGCCGGACTCTTACCGACTAAAAAACCTCACGTAACGCCCAACAGCCTATGGTTGAGAGCCCCGGGTAAGCCCTCAGAAAGGATGTCCCGTGACTCCCAACAGACCTACGGCCACCAATGCGGCCTCGCCCAGGGGGTGGTTCGGGTGCAATCCCGCGTCTGTGGGGGGTTTCGGGTGTGACCCCGCTTCTAAGGAGGGGCGTGCGTGAGTTGCAAAATAAAAATAAAATAAAATAAAATAAAATTTATTCCCTTTGAAATTTTTAAAAAATTATTTAGGTTTGTCAAAATTTTTGTGACTCTACCGGGGGTTCGGAAATGCTACAGACTGAGAAGAACACCCCAAGAAACTCAGTCCGGTCCCTCTTATTCATCTTAGTATCTAATACAGTTTTTTTTTTAAATGTAGAAAGGAGCAATTCGTGTCACTGCCAGGCAGTCTTGTCTTCTAGAAAGTCTTTAATGCTATAATAAGCTTTCTGGCACAATTTAAGCTTTACTAGTTTTTTAAATTTATTAACTGACAAACCTGTTATGGCTGTCGGCAATGTATTGTACATTCGAATACAATTACCCGCAAAAGAATTGCTTATTTTATTAAGCCTAAATCTAGGTACAGCCAATTTATTCTTATTTCTTAAGTTTAGGTTATGGATATCACTATTTTTAATAAATTTACTGTTATTTTTATGAGTATATAATAAGTTTTCATATATGTACTGTGAATACACAGTAAGGATGTTGATATCCTTAAACTTTTCTCTTAATGACTCCCGAAACCCCATACCATAGATAGCCCGGACAGCCCTTTTCTGCAACACAAAGATACATTCGATGTCGGCAGCGTTACCCCATAATAGTATGCCATAGGTCATGACACTGTGGAAGTAGCTAAAGTAGACAAGACGCGCTGTTCTAATGTCTGTCAGTTGTCGGATCTTTTTAACGGCATAGGCTGCAGAGCTCAGTCTGCCCGAGACTTTCTCGATATGAGGCCCCCACTGCAAGTTGGAGTCTAACTTTATGCCCAGAAAGACAGTTTCATCGACCAATTCTACTTGATCATCCCTAATCCTAATACTGGTGTTAACGAGCCTAACATTTGGCAAGGTGAATCTTATACATTTTGTTTTAGTTTCGTTTAACAATAAATTATTAGCGTTAAACCAGTGGACTACCCTAGAGAGGGCATTGTTTACTTCGTCAAGATCGCGTTGTCCACGTTCAACTTTAAATATTAAAGATGTGTCATCAGCAAACAAAACTACCTCGTGATCGTCTCTTATAAGGTGAGGGAGATCATTTATGTACACTAAAAATAGAAAAGGTCCCAGAATTGAACCCTGAGGCACCCCCATTGTTACAGCAGAACCATTTGACTGTTTACCATTTATAACTACTCTCTGTACTCTATCTCTAAGGTAAGAACTAATTAAATCCAAGGCCGTCCCCCGGATTCCATAATGATCAAGTTTTTGAATTAAAGTCTGATGCTGGACACAATCGAAGGCCTTAGATAAGTCGCAGAATACACCATAAGCATCATACGACTCCTCCCAGGCCTCATATATACACTCTAACATTTTTAATTTGCTCACGTCACGCTGCCGTCATGAGCCTGCTTCTGTAAGGACGGTGAGCGGCCCTCTCACCGTCCTCAGACCCCCGGTCATGGAGGCCGATAGTCCTCGGCGAAGACACGTCGGCACAACGGAGTCGGCTAATTCAAGTACAAAAAAAAAGTGTAAGTATTTAAAAAAAAAATCTGTAAAATATAACACTGTCTTTAGACTTTCGATTTAATAGTAAAAAATTGCCGGTGATATTTTCAAAACAAATTTATTGTTTCAAAAATACTTGTTGATTCACATATAAGAATAATCATTTTATTGAAGATACTAATAAAAGAAAAATGAGTTTTTACTGAATGATGATGCTGTTGGGCGCAACAGCGCCAGGTCCTCGTGGTGGGTCTGGACGTGGACACTCTCTCGCTCGAGACCATGGTGCGAGCCATGCTCTCCAGCGGGAATAAGTGGGACTGCGCCGCCTCTTTATGCGAGCTGGTTATGCTCGTGAAAGAGACGGTGGGGCGGGTACGGGAGAAAACTTTCCCACCCGAGTTCCGCAGTTGGGCGAAGACATGTCGCCGATGCCTAGGCATCTTCTCCGAAGACTATCGGCCTCCATGACCATGGGCCTGAGGACGGCGAGAGGGCTACTCACCGTCCTTACAGAAGCAGGCCCATGACGGCATCGTGACGTGAAAAGTTCACGCACGCCCTTAGAAGCGGGATCACACCCGAAACCCTCCAAAGACGCGGTATAGCACCCGAACCGCCCCCTGGGCGAGGCCGCAATTGTGGCCGTAGGTCTGTTAGAAGTCCTGGAACATCCATCCGAGGGCTTACCCGGGGCTCCCAACCATAGGCTGTTGGGCGTTACGTGAGGTTTTTTAGTCGGTAGGAGTCCGGCATAGCACTCATGATGGATTTTATCTCACGTTAAAAAAAACTGTATTATTAGTATCTTTTTCTTCATTCAGTCTTTTCAAGAAGTTGAGACACTGGCGAGTGCGTGTCCCTCTCGGAGACTTTGATAGAATAAAGAGTGAAAAACTGGAAGATGAAAGCGTAAGGAGTATGTATGTAGGCTTAGTCAGAGAAAGGCTTGCAAACGCGAGCCTTTCCGACTTAGATGTGGATGAATGCTGGAATATTATGAAAGAACGTATAGTGGATAGTGCAAAAGAAGCATGTGGGAGTGCAAAGAGACATGAACATTCGAAAGGTGATGCCTGGTGGGATGCAGAGCTTCAATCCTGCGTAGCAAGAAAGAAGAAAGCGTGTTTGGATTATGTATCATCTCATCATCTTGCCAGGATTTGGGATTGATGGTGCGCTGCTTCGTGCCGTGTAGTCTACATATGTGGGATGTACGGCATGTGTGCGGGTGGGCGGCAGCCTGTTTCCCTGGTCTGACGTCAACATTGGCGTCAGACAGGGTTGCGTGCTGTCGGCCCTGCTGTTTGTCCTGTACCTGGACGATTGTCTTAAGAGAGTAAGATCGATGAATGTTGGATTGCGAATGGGTGACGTACTTGTGAATGTGAACTGTTTGCTGTATGCAGATGATGCCGTGCTCATAGCCGAATCGCCATCAGAACTACAGTCTCTAGTCACAGCGATGAAAGATGATAGTCTAATGAGAGGCTTCCATTTGAACGCGACTAAAACGAAAGTGATGGTATTCGAAAGAGAAGAGGACAGAACGAATGCCAGGATAACTGTAAATGATGTAGTGCTGGAACAGGTAGATAAGTTTGTATATCTTGGATGTGCATTAAGCAGGGATGGACGGTACACCACTGATGTAGAAAGGAGGGTAACTGCGGGAAATAGTGTGAATGGAGTGTTAGGCAAACTTTTGGGTACCAAAACCCTAAGTCAAAAGGTACAGCTCGCAGTACACAGTGCGGTGCTGATACCTACATTAATGTATGGAAGCGAGAGTTAGGTATGGCAGGAAACGCATGAAAGTAGAATAAACGCGGTCAAGATGTGCGCGCTACGCAAAATCTAAGGAGTAACGCTCGCAGATCGCGTTCGGAATGAAGATGTAAGAAAGAGAGTTGGTCTGGAAGAGAGTGTCGGTGTTAAAGTAAGGAAGGACATGCTACGATGGTTCGGGCATGTGGAGCAAATGGGTGATGAAAGAATGACAAAACAGATATACAACGCGAAAGTGGATGGACGTAGGAGTCGGGGAAGGCCACGACACACCTACCACGACCAAATTAATCGTGTGTTAGTTGAAGGTGATGTCAAGAGCCGAAGGAACCGACGTGCATGCATGAAAAGAAATATGAAAGTTGAAGAAGCAAGTGAGGTGTGTATGGACCGTGCCGTGTGGCGCTCGGTTCTTTCTGCCTACCCCGCAAGGGATTTGGCGTGAAGGTAGATAGATGGATAGTATCTTTTTCATCATTGTTTTTTTACAGTAAAAAAGGATTATTCGTTCTTCATAATTCGCCTTGATGCGGTTGTGCATGCGGTAGTATAACCGATGGCCGCGCTGAGGCCCTGATTTTATTCTGGGGTCGGGCCGAATATTCGTGTGATCCACAAAATGATGTTTCGGAGTTTGGGTGCTCGATAGTCCGTTTGTTGAGGATGGTTTATAACATTACACTTCAACGAATAGGAGCAACTATGAATAAAGTTTCGAAAACGGGAAAAGTTATTCTTTTTGAGAGTATACGTTGCGTGCGCTGAGTAAATATAATTAAAGTTACATAAAAATTGTGAATTGCGAAATTGTTCATTTTAAAGTTCTATAAAAATTCACCTATTATTTTTATAAGTAGTATAATACGGTAAATTTTTAAAAAAAGTAAAACTAAAAACCGAGTAAAACTATTCACACAAATATTTACTCCATTCTATTCATTGTTCGCCAGTGCGTTGTGATCCGCCCCTACTTGCGTTACTATCATAATCTGTCACCGTTTGACGCGGCGCGCGGCGCCGCGTGAATGAGGCGCGCGATCTGTAGCAAAGGGGCGCGGGGGTAGCGGCAGTGAATCATGCGATTTGGTTAGGGTCAGGCAAGCTCTTAAGCAATACTACCCTGACAGAAAAATAAGTGATTTTAACGAGTCTATTTAGTTACTAGCTGAGCCCGCAACTTCGTTTACGTCACATAAGATGTATGAAAGGAAAGGTATTTCTTCATCAGAGTCATCAAGCAGCGTCTGAAACTGCCCTGTTTGCTTAATCATAAAAGAGCTTAATGATTAAGTCTATTTTAAAACATCGGTCTAAATCATTAAGCTCTTTTATGATTAAGCCAACACGCCAGTTTAGGTTCACTCACATTCAAAGAAACCCCTACAATTAAAATTTTCAAAATATCTGATTCTTAAAAGTGTTATAACTCTTTTATTTCTAAACCGATTTATATAAAACAAACGCTTAATGTTAAGTGGAGCAAACCTCAACACAATAAAAAAAACCGCATTGCAATCGGTTGAGCGGTTACTGAGATTAGCGTGCACAACCGTACAGACAAACAGATATACAGACATACAGACATACAGACAAACAGACAAAAATTCTAAAAATCATTGTTTTGGGTTCTATTGCGTTCATAAAGCCCCCCTATAATATTTTTTCTTATTTATCTTCCATGTACAGACAGCGACCGGTTACGATTTTATTATATGTATTGATGATTGATTTAAGTAGCTTACAGCTTATATTAATGATAATTTGTACGGTTGTGCACGCTAATCTCAGTAACCGCTCAACCGATTGCAATGCGGTTTTTTGTATTGTGTTGAGGTTTGCTCCAGTTACATTTAGCGTTTGTTTTATGTAAATCGGTTTAGAAATAAAAGAGTTATAACACTTTTAAGAATCAGATATTTTGAAAATTTTAATTGTAGGGGTTTCTTTGAATGTGAGTGAACCTAAACTACGCAAACAGGGCAGTTTCAGACGCTGCTTGATGACTCTGATGAAGAAATACCTTTCCTTTCATACACCTTATGTGACGTAAACGAAGTTGCGGGCTCAGCTAGTAATAACTAAATGAGGAATAATAATCTCGTAAAATCAAAAAAGTAAGTATATGCTACCCATACAAAGAACATAAGTACATAGTCACAGGTTCAGTGTTCACACAAAGAAACTATTAAAATCTATACATATATTATAATGAATGATAGAAAAGTCAAAACTGTACATTGGAAATATTAAAAAAAAAATACTCGCTGGGTGTTCAACATAAGATACCAAAGCCGAAAATATAGTTAGAAAAATTTTTGTCTGTTTGTCGGTTTGTCTGTTTGTCTGTTTGATTTGCTTTGTCCGGAAGGATCTCGAAAAGTACTCAATAGATTTGATTAAAATTTTGCACAAATATTCACTAGGGGTAGGGTCTTAAAATAGGCTTTATATTATCACGCTACATATCCTAGGGGCTAAGCAGAGAGCGATCAAATTGGCATTATAGCATAATTTTCACGCGTACGAAGTCGTGGGCAACAGCTAGTATACAATATTTTGAGTACTGACCTTATTATTATTGCACAGCTTTTTACCTAAAATTTACCTGAACTAGAGTGATGGGTGGAAATAATGATTAATAGACCGAAATGATTGAGCTTTAACACCACTTGACCTTTCGACCTTCACGCAACTTGCGATGAGTCTTTATTTTCCACAATTTTAATAAATCCTCTTCTTCTGGTTCAAAATTATCATCCGGTTCGATCCAGGACCATGTCCAGAAAAGTCCAGGTAATGGTGAAATGAAAACTGCGATGATCAAGTGACTTCAGTACTTAATGTAATGACTTGTTAGTGCTACAATGATGAATAAGAATAAGAATAAGAATAATATTTATTTGCAAGAATATAGGTATGATACATGGTGATAATACAATATGATTGTTAGGTCCATATATTCAGCCTAAAGAGAAGGCGTGCAAATTTTCGATTACAGTTTTATTATTATTAACAATTTTATTATTATATTTTAAACTTTTGACAAATGTAATTAAATAATCAACACTCATGCAGACAAAGCACCTACTCTTACCTAATAAAAAATAAAATGTCGAAGATCAAGTGATGTCGCCATTAAAATCATAAATCATGTCATACATTTCAAGCTATGTCAATCCACAAGTAATCAATGATGGTTTCGAAGTGAGCCTTTTACTTAGAACTAAAACCCCTATACATAGTTATGGAGCATCCTAATTACGAGTACTAAACTCAACTTGCTATAATATTTTTTGTAGGCGTTTCGCAACACAAATCAAACAATTTGAAGCGCTCGTGGCCCCGCGGACTCAGTGTTCTGTAAACGATCACTGCAGTAAGCAACATTTACTATGGCCGGATATGGATGGGTGACCACCACGTGGACCACTTTGTGACATTTATTTACGAGCGTTTCCGTGCTTCGGAAGGCACGATAAGCCGTTGGTCCCGGTTGTCAGTAAAATGACAGTCGTTAAGCCAAGTTGAAGGCCTTACGGGCGGCTTGAAAAATTTCAACTGTGGGCCGTCACAACCTGCGCCCGGGTCGGCAGAGCGTGTGTAGCGCCTCTAGTGTTGCAAACGTCTATAGGCTACGGTTACCAACCTTCCGGTGGGCCGTAAGCTTGTCTGCCACCTAAGTAGTATCAAAAAATAAATAAAAATATAAATAAAATTAATTAGGAACACAAAAAGTATGTGCCCCTCCAAAAAATGGCGTTTTTTATTAGTTTACACAAATTATCATGTGCGCTACGCAACGGATAACTATTAAAATTATATTATATTTATTTTATATCAATTTTTATTGGTAATGGTAACACATTAAAAATGTGCCCCTTCAAAAACTTATTGTATAATTATTTAATTTTAACTATGTGTTTTGTAAATTTGTTCACTATATTACCACAGTATAAAGATTACTGTCTGTAACGAAACCATAGCGGCATTCAGATTTCAGCACACCGCCATCTATCGAGAGCATTAGAAGTACTAGTAGATTGGCGGTATTTAAAATTTCACGATTCCTATGCACGAACTCAATCAGAAACTCGTCTGAAATCACCCTGACGGCCATCACTCTCTGCGGGCTCAGCAATCTAGCCACATTGCTGGCCGTCAGGGCGTCTATCTTAACCTTTTTAATGGCAATCAATTTTTTCTACAATAATGCCACGGGATACCTCTTTCATAATCGAAATTGTGCTTAAAAATAATGCGACGGGAATACACGCGACGAGAAACCTTTCTCTCTCTGCCTCTCTCTCTCTCTCTCTCTCTCTCTCTCTCTCTCTCTCTCTCTCTCGCGTAGTATTGAATATTAACGACGAGACGCAACGGGAGTAAGCAACAGGACGGGAGTAAATGCGACGGGAACAGGTAATACTCTCTCTTATGTAGCGCAAACGAAGTTAGTTCCTAAATAAAGACACAAGCTCGTAACGACTTCAACGATGTTATGTACCTACTTAACGAATTACAAAAGTGTTACAACAAACGTTGCTTTTTTTTAACGCGAGGAAACTCCTTCATGGATGCTATGCCGGACTCCTACCGACTAAAAACAACAAGAATCCTGCCTAACAGACTACGGTTAGGAGCCCCGGCAAAGCCCTCGGAAGTTGCTGGTTAAACCTTAGCTAGTTAGTTCTAGCAGGTTGCTGGTGTTTATAAATCACCTCACCTGTATAGTTTTACTGTATAGTTTTACTTCCTGTATAGTTATACACTTAGTGAGAAGTTGTTTATAGGGAATTACAAAATGAGACTCAAATTTCATTAACATGTATGGATCTGTGAAAAGTACCCTATTTCAAGCAATAAACTTTTTAATCTATTTATCTATACAAAGTGCAAACTAGTTATTATATAATAACTAGCTGTTACCCACAGCTTCGACCGCGTAGAAGTCGTTATCCGTAAAATCATGACCCTCCTTTCGCGCAGTCGGTTAAAAACTAGCCTATATCCTTCCCAGGGCCTCGAGCTATCTCTGTACCAAATTTCATCTCAATCGCTCTAGTCTAACCGTTTAGGCGTGAAAGCGTAACAGACAGACAGACAGACAGACAGAGTTACTTTCGCATTTATAATATTACTAGCTGTTCCACGCGGCTTCGACCGCGTAGAAGTCATTATCGCGTAAAATCATAACTCTCCTTTTATTTGCTCAGTCGGTTAAAAAGTAGCTTAGTCCTACCCAAGGCCTCGAACTACACTGCGAGGACCGCAGCGATGACACGGCGCTCCACACGCTGGTGGAGTGCACGGCATGGGCACAACAGCGCCAGGTCCTCGTAGTGGGTCTGGGCGTGGACACTCTCTCGCTCGAGGCCATGGTGCGAGCCATGCTCTCCGGCGGGAGTAAGTGGGACTGCGCCGCCTCTTTCTGCGAGCAGGTCATGCTCGCGAAGGAGGCGGCGGGCCGGGTGCGGGAGAGAACTCTCCCACCCGAGTTCCGCAGTCGGCGCCCTGGGCGCCGCCGACGTGTCTTCGCCGAGGACTATCGGCCTCCATGACCGGGGGTCTGAGGACGGTGAGAGGGCCGCTCACCGTCCTTACAGAAGCAGGCCCATGACGGCAGCGTGACGTGAGCAACTCACGCACGCCCCCCCTTAGAAACGGGGTCACACCCGAAACCCCCCATAGACGCGGGATTGCACCCGAACCACCCCCTGGGCGAGGCCGCGTTGGCGGCCGTAGGTCTGTTGGGAGTCACGGGAAATCCTTCCCGAGGGCTTACCCGGGGCTCTCAACCATAGCACAGATTACTAAATAGTTACTACGTAACAGATACATCACTCCCATACAAAAGCGACAATACCTACGCTATATTAGCCTACAAAATTTTAATAATAATACCTGCTGCTCAGAACGAGAAGAATTGTACCTTAAACACGCGCTCATAGCGTCGAGACTGTGTTGCCCGCTGTGCGAGTGACGTCATCGTAAGAATGCGCTAGGGTTGAACCTATAATGATTGTTGTAATAAAACAAATGTTACGAATCAACCATGTTTTAATACGCTTTTAGTAGGTTGACGTGTATGTAACTAACAATGTAATGGAATGTAAGGAAAAAAATTATGAATGGTTTAAAAAAACCCTAGAAAAACACGCTTTTATAAATGCACGTAAAAACCAAAAATAAATTATGAATCACAGTAGGTAGGTATACCTATATATTTATATTGTTTATCTTATGCCTACCCATAACTAAAATATCAAAGACATCTAAATTTAACTGACATTACCTTTAGCGTAAGTACCGGCTATTCACCTATCTCACCCGGCCATCCTACCTTACTATGTTACACACACATACATATGGTCACGCGTAGATCTCCGAAGGGGAAGGCAGAGGCATATTAGATGCCCACATTTCATTTTTTTATAGTTTGTACCTAATTTACGATTTACATACTTATCACCTACCTACTTATGTTCAAACAAATAAATGGTGAAAATATTCAAATCAATAAGATTTAAAATATTACTCAGCTTTCTTCGTCTCTCGGCAATTTAAAAAACGACAAATTTTCTTTTGTTTTTGTACTCACTGCACAATAATTACGTGGTTTCGGTATTTCGAAGCGTAAGCGCGGGAAACGTGCGGTGCGGTGCGATGCGAGCGCTCAGTCGGGCGTCCGGCAGCCCTCTGCCAGTTGTATCCCCAGGGAGATGCCGAGCGGTAGGTACATAGCGCGCGATTTTGAGCGAGTGACGGAGGCTGACCATAGGCTGTTAGGCGTGGCGTGAGGTTTTTTAGTCGGTAAGAGTCCGGCATAACATCCTATGAGGATTTTCCCTCACGTTAAACAAAAAAAAAAAAAGGCCTCGAACTATCTCTATACCAAATTTCAACTCAATCACTCCAGCCGTTTAGGCGTGAAAGCGTAAGAGACAGACAGGCAGATAGAGTTACCTTTCGCATTTATAATATTAGTAAGGATAGTAGGGAAGTATAGTCGGGATATTAGTAGGGACGTATATAAAGTTCACCTAAATAATTCCTTTGAGGTTGCGAGTGGATGTTACTAAAGCATATGATATTTATGTGTGGTTCCGACCTGTTCCGATAAATACTATAATACTAGGGGTCTTAATAATTTAATACTCTCAAACTACCCTAACGTCCCGCAACGCGCATCTATTACATATTAGTAGGCATACTCCGAAATCTACAAATAAATTAAGGTTTCTAAGTTATTGAAAATGAAAATGCCAGACTGAAATTACGCCGCCAGACAGAAAGCCACTGTGATATCCCAAATTGAGGACCGCCAGCCAAAAAGGCTGTTAATGTCTACCTGAAGTTGACTGCCTATATTATGCTTCTCCTCACGTTTCACTTAAGGGGCGCGTCCGCAAAATGCACAAAAAGACATAATGCACATAATAGATGAGACTACATTAACACCGTGCGCTTTTTACAAAATAATTATTTACTTGCGAAAAAACCTCTGAAAACCATCGAAATTTACCTTTGTAAATTTGATTATTTCTGCTACTTCGATGATTTTTAATAACTTTGAGAGGTGTTTTTTCTAATGTAAATATTTATTTTGTAAAAAGCGCACGGTGTTATTGTAGTTTCATCTATTAAGAATTTAAGGTTCCATTTTAGTGTCTCAGAGTTCTTGAATATTTCCAAAATCCTAAGTGCATTTTTTGCGGACTAGCCCCTTAAAGTAACCGAGGTTGTAAAAGGAGGAAAACACGTGTGCTGGTAAGAGAATAAGAAGGTGTTGTGGCACGATAGAGAAAAAACTTGTGAGGAGGCGTTAGCTTTCAGTAGATTCTCTCAACTGTGTTGGAGTGGCACCACTGAGTTGTTTGAGATCGGAAGGAATTTTTTTTATATATGGAAATCCCTCATGAACGCTATGCCGGAATCTTATCGACTAAAGCCACACGTACTCTACCACTGCCTACGGTGAGGAGCCCGAGTAAGTCCTCGGAACGATGTCCTCGGAAAGATGTCTAAGGGTGGAGAGGGTGGAATAAAATGGAAGAACTTCAGAACTCTCTCCGTTGTTGATTCAGCAGTTATGAGGGCGTTGTTACCGCGTTGTTCACGCCGCTAGCAGAGCGCAAAGCTTAAAGGACTTTCAGAACTATAAGTCAAATATTTTTCTAGGGTGTCCTGAGCACATATTTGTGTAGGCGCGTAGGCATCTAGAATACATTAACGTATGCTAAACACTAGAAAAAAGAAAATATCCCAACGTTTTGCCTCCAGTCATTCCGATCATTTGTTTATCGAGTAACGGCATAGAGCATCGCGACTAGTACAGTCACGAGTTTTAATTCGGGACCCACATAAGGTTGTATATCGTGTAGAAAACTTACGCTACTTAGAGCTAATATTTTAACGCAATATTAATGTCATAATGTTTACGTTTCTAAGGGCAACCGTACAATTATGTCAACTGGAGCGAGGGCAACTAAAATGAATTTCGACCTTATTGCATTATGAATGTTCTTACAACATTTTATGAAAATGGGCCCCAAATGAAAGCTCGTGACTGTACAAGGGGAGTAGACACAGCATGTTTTCTTTATACATAAATGTTTGTCATGTGTTGCGGGGAGAAATCGTATTCATATACATCTCGTCAAAAACAATCAGCTGTCACTATAGAACTGACACAAAACAATTATAAGAAAAGAAAATATTCCAACGTTTTGCGCACAGAAATCTTTCTGATATCTGTGGTTTTGCCTGGAGTAAAAAAAATAAAAGATTCTTAAAAATATTTAAAGCCAATGACTACCCACTTAATAAATGATCCTTGACAAAATCTCCATCCAAAAGTTGCCTGTAAGAGAATGCTTTTTTGCGATAAGGCCGCTCTCTGTACATTTTTATTATTATAATCTCTTAACATGAATGTTTGTGGATTGGTGAGCAATAAAGTTTATTCTATTCTATAAGAATACACTCATTATTTCAGATACACACATACGTATTTCATACTCCTTTCGGGGCCCGCTTTGACAGAGGGAAAAGTCTCAGTATAGAGCCTCCCCTCCCAATAAAAGTCATATATCGTTTTGCTCTATGAGTCAGGGCTACGGAGAGCTCAAAAACTTCACGCCCCTCGAATTCATTGCTCAAATAAACACGGCCCAAGAGTTCAACCGAAACGGCTTTCGAATATAAATCTTCAGCGACAATACAATGTTTATGTTATGCTGAGCGGAAAATTTACAACGGAATGTAATTACTGTAATCTTTTCAAAAATGGTACCGACTGTACCGAGCCCTTTTGTGTTAGGCGAGTTTGCCGACTCCCGGAGTATGACGCAAAGGGTAATGCTACGCGCCAGTTCGCCATGGTTTATATTCACGTTTTACACCGATAGTCACAGATAATATTTTGTCCAATCAAAGGTTGCCTGGAGAAAATTGCATTAGCCGATAAGGCCGTCATTTGTGCGTATTATTCATGTTATATTTATTTGTCATATCTTTTTGGTGTAATATAAAGTTTTACTTATTAAATAGTCTGAGTTAAATATTAATAAATAATAAATATTCACGGACATTTCACACAACGCTATCTGATCCCAAAGTAAGCTAGGAATAACCTGCTTGTGTTATTAGAAACACCCAGACTCTGGAGACAAACATTTATGGGTTACATAAATATTTGTCTCCGGTGGGAATCGAACCCACGACCTCCAGCGTCGCAGGCTATATCACTACCGACCCCGCCAAAGAGGCAGTCGAGTCGTTATGGAACCTATATATAAAATAATCCTGCTTCCTGACTACGCATTTAAATACAAGATACCTAAATTTACTAAAACGTCACTTTCACATTCGTAACTCCTCTTTCGGTTATTTAAAAGCCGGTATTTGCATTTTTTCGTATAAATTTGCCCGAATAAACAAAATGGTGGACGCAGTTCCATAAGTAGAATATTCTTTAGCGACATCCCATTAGTGATTTGTATCCGAGTTGCTAATTTAAAACAAGGAAGTACCATTAAAAGCATACCTCTCTATATCGTGTAAACCGCTTGCAAATTTATTCAGGACACTCATCAAATAATACGGCGGTAACATTTTCAATTCTGCAAATAAGTTTCAAATTTAAACTTTATTTTAAAGGAATAGAGCTTATTATTGGTTGTGAGCGTGCACGAAATATTTCAATTTTGAGTATTATTCTAGCAATTTGCATTGCAGTGAGCGTTATTGTGAGGTTGGACTGAGTAGGTGCTCTGTCCCGCGGATTTAGAATCATCACGTATTTTGCATCACTCGGAAGTTCTTGCACATTGATATAAATTTCTAGAAAGGAAAAGGAAAATAAGATTCTTTAATACTTTACGTGATACCAAGTATCAGTAGTAGTATCAAACATAAACACGGTTGCATTACTGAATACATGTGCATGTACATGTGCAGTTTATAATACATGTACATGTACAGGCCTCATGTTTGAGAGTACTACGCGATACGCGGCTGGGTCCAACTGTAGCAGTCGTAACTTTGTGTGAAGGGTGAATACTATATAATATTAACTGACGCCCGCGGCTCCGCCCGCGTGCAATGTTTTTCCCGGTCACAGGGGTATGAAAAATAGATGTTGGCCGATTCTCAGACCTACTCAATATGCTCACAAAATTTCATGAGAATCGGTCAAGCCGTTACGGAGGAGTATGGCAACGAAAACTGTGACACGAGAATTTTATATATTAGATGTCTACGCATTACGTGGGATCAACCGAACTAATTGACAACGAGTGGGTGTCAATTCACCTCTGCCTACCTCTTTGGGGATATACCCAGGCGCAATTTTTTTGTACTGATCCGTATGATACGTATCGTTATGGCTGGAGAGGAGACACGGTGCTCTCTCCTACCGGTTGTCACAGATACCTACCGGGCACGGCAGCTTCGGTAGGTATCTCTGGCGAAGACACCGGGAAACCACGGCCGAGTGTCAGCACTGCGAGAACCGCAGCGATGACACCGCGCTCCGTGGAGTGCACGGCGTGGGCGCAACAGCGCCAGGTCCTCGTGGTGGGTCTGGACACTCTTTCACTCGAGACCATGGTGCGAGCCATGATCTCCAGCGGGAGTAAGTGGGACTGCGCCGCCTCTTTCTGCGAGCAGGTCATGCTGAGACGGCGGGGCGGGAACGGGAGAGAACTCTCCCACCCGAGTTCCGCAGTCGGCGGTTTGGGCACCGCCGACGTGTCTTCGGCGAGGACTATCGGCCTCTATGACCGGGGGCCTGAAGACGGTGAGAGGGTTGCTCACCGTCCTTACAGAAGCAGGCCCATGACGACAGTGTGACGTGAGCAACTCACGCACGCCCCCCCTTAGAAGCGGGATAACACCCGAAATCCCCCAAAGACGCGTGATAGCACCCGAACCACCACCTGGGCGAGGTCGCCATGGCGGCCGTGGGTCTGTTGGGAGTCCTGAGTCATCCTTCCGAGGGCTTACCAACCACAGGCTATTGGGCGCATGGAGCAAATATAAGATTGGGCGTAACGTGAGGTTTTAGGAATATATTAGTATGTATATCAGTCGTCTAGATTCCATAGCACAAGCTTATATTAGCTTAATTTGAGCTAGATGATGTTGTGTGAGTATGTCAATGTTTATTTTTATTATTATGTCGTCGTTGTCCTTCGCTGTCTTCTAATTTAATTTAAGTTAATCCAGTATATGGCTATTATAATGGCGTTGCTATGATAAAAATATCCTCGTTTGCATGTGAAAATTCTTAAGTTTCGTCAGTATAAGTCCTTTGATGTACAGAAAACCCAAAAATCACATAGATCTACAAAATCTACAGGTTGAGTATACACTCTAGGACTTAAAATCACGACTGTTTCAGGGAGCCGACAACCTATTTTATGCTCTGTTTTTCAGGCTGCGAGAAAAAGTACTACTCTTGTTATGAGATGTATGCGTGACTGTAACAACTGCGGCTATTCTGTGGCAAAGACTTCTATATATTCTGTGGCTCTTCCACAATGACCCTTGATTAAAATTATATTAAATCCCTGGCCGACACTACTGTGGTGCAATTCTAAAGCCAAATAAACATTTCTACAGGGCTTACTGAGCGTTATTTACAAACCGACGCTCAAGTTACATTATTACTGAGTGAGAGCAAAATAATTTATTGCGGACACTTAAATTGTTTTCGGAAAATTAATTTACCTGATGGACGCTTAGAATTTTGCTGGCGTTCTCGCTTGATTCTTGATAAAGGTATATTGGGATTCACGGTCCAAAAGATAGGGATTATGTAGCCTATTTCCGAAATGGACTTTGTTAAGAAATTTAATGATCAAAGTGCTTAAATTTTAATATTTTGCCACTGGTTTATTTGAAGGTCTGATAAGTTTTCAAGTTGTTTCGATAACTTATTGAGCTTGTAACCAGTTATTATAAGATGGAGTGGAAAACTTTAGTTGTTAAGTAACTCTGTTACCTATTGAATTACATTCTTTGGTATGATGATTTTGGTATGATGATTTTGGTATGATGATTTGGATGATTTGTTTGATTCAGTTATTTGGAAACCGGTGGGAGAGAGAGTCCCGGGACATCCTTCCGAAGGCTTACCCGGGGCTCCCAACCACAGGCTGTTGGGCGTTACGTGAGGTTTTTTAGTCGGTAAGAGTCCGGCATAACATCCTCTGAGGAGTTTACCTCACGTAAAAAAAAAAAAATACCGGTGGGAGAGTCATCAAGTATCACAATATTCGAACCCGCGACCTCAGAAAGGCGGTCGCATGCACTGACGCTAGCTTTTTTGTTGTAGGTGTAGAAATCCCTAAGAGACCCCCATACACGGACAATAATATTGATCAATATAGATAATTGTTATATAAATGGACCGTGTAGGGTGTAATATTGAGGTTTGAACAATCACTAAACAAAAGTTTGACGGAGCTTTAATTTTATTGATCAATTTTTTTCTTGCACCGTTTGGGCTTAATATTGATCAATATTTTTCAGATCACCGTTAGTCGGATATCGGAATTTCAAATTTGGAATTTACTTCTTCGTCAGACATAAATAATCGGATGGAAATAAAACCATTGATGCAATGTTATTGAGTCAATATTATTGAAGGTGTGTATTCAAAAGATGGTGATTAATAATCTTGAACAATAAAAATATTGATCAAAAATATTGTAGGTGTATGGGGCCTCTTATGGATGCTATGCCGGTCTCTTTCCGACTAAAGCAACATGCGTTCTACCGCTGCCTACGGTCAAGAACCCCGGGTAAGCTCTCGGAAGGAGGTCCCAGGATACACTACCGCTGCCTAATGTAATTTAGGTGAAATGATTATGTCTGGCCCACCGGTCTTGGGTAAACTTCATACTTCATGACTTGATGTAGTAGAAGTACAGTATGGTAGGCAGGCAAATGGCTTCAAGATCAGGGATGCAGAAGTGCGTGATAAGTGGAAATGTTGGAAAACGGAACTCGGGCAATGTAGCGAGGGTTTTGGAAGCAACGGAGTGTAATGATACAGAAATATAACACTTTCTTGATCGGTTTAGCTTGTTGGAAAAATGGGATCACTTTGAGAGGAAAGTTTTATATTGTACTAGCTGATGCCCGCGGCTCCGCCCGCGTGGAATGTTATTCCCGGTTCCCGGTCACTTAGGGGTATGAAAAATAGATGTTGGCCGATTCTCAGACCTACTCAATATGCTCACACAATTTCATGAGAATCGGTCAAGCCGTATCGGAGGAGTATGGCAACGAAAACTGTGACACGAGAATTTTATATATTAGATACTAGCTGTTGCCCGCGACTTCGTACGCGTGAAAATTATGTTATAATGCCAATTTGATTGCTCTCTGCTTAGCCCCTAGGTTATGTAGCGTTATAATATATAGCCTATTTTAAGACCCTCCCCCTTGCTAACATTTGTACAAAATTTGAATCAAATCCATTGAGTACTTTACGAGATCCTTCCGGACAAAGCAAAGCAAACAGACAAACAGACAAACCGACAAACAGACAAAAAAAATTCTAACTATATTTTCGGCTTCGGTATCTTATGTTGAACACCCAGCGAGTATTTTTTTTTTAATATTTCTTATGTACAGTTTTGACTTTTCTATCATTTTATTATATGTATAGATAATTACAATAATAATCTATGTAATATAAAATAAATAAGCTAGCAGCGGCCCCGACCGTGTCGTTGCCGCTCTAAGTCAACGTCAAGGGCACGGGTTTTTTATAAAGGACAAAAGAGTATCTCTCGCCTTATCGTCCCTTTGCCGGATCGCCATTTTTAGGTTGT
This sequence comes from Miltochrista miniata, assembly GCA_933228765.1. NCBI lineage: Eukaryota > Metazoa > Arthropoda > Insecta > Lepidoptera > Erebidae > Miltochrista > Miltochrista miniata. Next base: position 6,099,672 of record OW121758.1, read on the forward strand.
AATCCCTCACTTGCTCTGTAGTCGCAACTTCAGCGCGAGTTATTAGACGCGCTGTCGCGTCGTCACTGCTGTCGTCTGTGTAGTAGACACAGGTGTTTGTGTGCCTTGAAATTGGAGGATTTGGGATTTGCGTGATGTTGTACGCACTATAACCACCTTTTCGTTATGTCAATGTCCCTGCGATTCGTGAACCGTCAGTGTGCGAGATCCCTCGTTGTTACCGTATCCCTGGCTGATTAAGAGAGCTTTCTCAGCCTGGGTGTGGACGAGGTATAATGTGGCATCCTGTTTCGGGATCTCTGCACCTGTGAAAGGTCTCAACGACAGTGATTTAGTACGGTTTTTGAATGAGTATATGCCACTATAGATGAGGGCATACGCTACATCCTGGGGGTTTCTGTACGTACATAACAGCTCTTTTGTAATGTTAGTAATAAGGTTGGGTCTATTAAAGAAAAGTGGGAAAAGGTTATCTCTATCTATGTACGGAAGCTGATTGTTAACACCGATCAATAGGGCTTCGCTGGCTTTGGCAAGCTGTATTGCCATTACTATGGATCCAAAGTGGTTCATAAGGGCCTCGTCCACCATGAAGCGTATACACGATTCGCCCTTACTCATTCCATTGACCAGAAAGGATGCCATAGTCCGCACTCTTGTTTTGACCCGATCGCCTATTTGTGGCTCCAGCTAGTCCTTAAGATCCCTGGCAGCTTCCGTAGTAGTTGTTAATATGATGTCACTTTCAATCTTTATTTCAGACATCACCCAGGTCGTCTTCCCGCACCCGGGAACTCCATTTACCCATGATATTGTGGGCGTCGTCCAGTGCTCCGGGTATACGCTGTCGCCCAGGTCTCCCGATACAGTTTGTGCCATATCGTCGCTGCGCCTGCAAAAGTCGCTATGTGATTTTTTTCGAATTTTGGATTTTGATGCCATTTAGATCCTTATTTCAAGGTGCACAAGGTGCAAAAACCGAAGTTTTAAAAAACCTAATATTAACGAAGTTTCAAAAAATAGCTATGTGAAATCAATACTTTTTTGCGCCCTCAAAATAATTATGTGCTTCAAATCACATAGCTAAAAACTTCACCTTAACTAAAATATAGTCAATTGCGCGGAATTGCGCCCGCTATGTGTTTACGGGCACATAGCGATATTGGTGTACAATATTTGACCTGAAACATCGCGCATTGCACAAATCAAGTGACACATAGCTATCTTTTTCTATGAAATTTGCCAGTCGTTTTGGATATTTATGTCATCGATCCGTTCAGGAATGTATTGAAATAATAAAACAGCTTTGGAGCTAGAATATTTCAAAAGTGTAAAAATGTTTTTTTTTTAAATATTTAGCTCGCCAAATTGACGTCGCCACCAGCCTGATGGAAAGCCGTGGCGCATCTAGCGATTGGGGCCACTTCTGACAGTGGTCCACAAGTTGGCGGCCCTGTGATGGGACTCTTCACGCTCCTTTTGAAGAACCCGGGATTGTAAGATGAGGGAAACACGTGTGCGTGCAGGTCGTTCCATGTTTTTATAGTTCGACAGAGGAAAGATCTTTTGAAACGCTCCGTTCTGGCGAAAACTCTTTCCACTGTGTATAAGTGGCACCTCTGCCCGGCACGCGTTGTTCGGGATCGGAAAGGAGAGGGTGGGATCAGGTTAAAGAGCTCTTCAGAACATTCACCGTTATACATTCGGTAGAAAGCAGCCAGGGACGCTATGGTTCTTCGCTGCGCTAACGGTTCGAGGCCTCCCGTCACCTCAGGAAAACCAATTATTCGGATAGCACGTCTCTGCGGAGTCATCCCAAAGGTGAGAACAGTATTCGACGCAGGGGCGAATCTTCGTCTTGTACAGTAAACATCTCTGAGGTGGCGTAAAATACCGTCTCACCTTATTCAGTATTCCTAGTTTCCGCGAGGCCAGCCCAATACAGCTCTCTATGTAGTTTTTACGCACTCGCCTGTGTTTTTCTGGCATTGAACTCGACCAGGTTGTCCATCGGGCAATGCAGCCCAGGTCCCACTCGAGATCCGTCACAAGTTGTCTTCTCTTCCCCTCCACGTCTGGAGGGGAAGACCAATGCCAGAAAAACACAGGCGAGTGCGTTTACAGCTAAGAAGTCCCCATTCCTATCCCTACTCTGCATGGGAGCTATTCTGGACGGCCAGAATAGCTCCCATGCAGAGTTCTATCATCCGCATAACAATAAATGCACCCAAGGGACAGCATGTCATTGATATGCAGAAGAAAGAGAGTTGGAGACAATAGCGATCCCTGTGGTACTCCGGCATTTACCTGCAAAAAGCAGGAAGCCTGACCATCACAGAGGACCCCCGTACACGTCGCCCGCGCAGGAAGCTGGCCAACCAGCGGCACAACTGAGACGATAGACTGTATGCCGACAAATTGGAAAGAAGCGACGCTTGCTGTCATTAAAGGCTTTAACGATGTCTAGGCCAATAGCCAGAGATTCACCATGCCTCTCCATAGTCTGCTACCTCCGCGCTGCCTCTTTTACAAGTATAACCTGCTCAAAGAAAGACGCGGTGGCGTCCTAATTAATCCCGCTGGAGATGATTGCTCACACCATAGTCGAGGGAATGTCCACGCCTAGACTTGCAACGAGAACCTAGCACTGCTGCGCCCACGCTATGTACTTCCTATTTGTGGGAAGTGCTGTGGCCTCGCTGAAATTTCTATATTCGCCTAAAATTCAAGTGGCTTCCTTCCGTCTTCGCTGGATCACTTGAATATCTAGTTTATTCATTACCCCATTAAAATCCCAATCTCCTTTACTTAAGCCTGTTTTTCTAATAAAGGACCCTTTTACGTTTCATTCTAAAAATTCTTTCAAAAATCCGAGCTCTGCACTCATTCCTTTTCAGCCAATATTTTTTTGGATCACACTAATATTTGAGTCTAATCGGGAATCAACCTCCTTACGGGATCTGAGCACAACAGTCGCATACATTTACAGACAAGTATCTAAAACTAGGTACTAGTATTATAAGTGGTACATACTAACATACCTACCAGGGTTCCTTAAAAAATAGTAATATTCTTTGGTTGCTTTAAAGGAGTTGGTAGAGGTAAATAATTGGGACGGCACGCCTTTTCGTAGTCTCTTTCCCGGCTGTATGTAGCCAGGGATTTTGGTGCACTCTCGAGAGGAAATCCTATGCACCCTCACCAGCTGTGGTCGCCAAGCTGAGGCGACCTTTCGCCACGAACGTTAAAAAAAAGGAAAGGGTAGTAGCCAGCCCAGAGTGATGGAGATCGTTCTGGGATCTCCGGCGACCAGTGTTTCTGCTGCAGTACGGGAGAGAACTGTTGCGCTCCCGTTCCTACCTCGGTGCCTTTATTGCGTACAACACATCCTCACACATCAAGGCAGCAGAGTTTTATGGCAGAGAACACCATGTTTTCCAGTTTCTTAATAAAATTTGATGTTATTTTCAATTGACACCTTGTATTAAATAGCTATGTGTAATTAAACGACGAGAATTATGTTTTATTCGTACCCGCTATGTGCTCAGCAACACATGGCGATATTTGTGACCCAAACAATTTTAGCTATGTGTCAGATTTACAGTATTTGTTTTTTGGTATTTTCGTTTTAAACGTTATCTTCCTAAAAGTCATTTTCCACAACGTAAATATAATATTTACATTATAAAAAAATTATGTACTTTCTCTATCACAATATTATATTTCGGGTAAATCGGTTTTTACTTCCTCCTGAAAGTAGGTTAAAAATACATAGCGACTTTTGCAAGCGCAGCGACGATATTCAGAATCCTGTCTTCGAGCATCACCCTGGTACACTTGGCGACTACCACTATTGAATCGCCGGGTGGTGTTTTGAATACAAGTTTACCCTCCCTTGACTCTTCTTCATTCAAAGGCACAAAACCACACCCGTGGCTGTAGGCCGCCATGTATAATCCCGACATGTTTCCGTATACTACTAGAGATCTGTCATTGTCGTACACCGCCGCCCCCGTCTCATCCGACAGTTCCCGCAGCAGTCTTTGGTTATCACGGCGGTAGGTCTGCATGATCTTACTGCAGACATCCGTGTTTACCTTTCGTGTGGCTTTCGTGACTGCTACGAATTCCATGAATGCATTCACTATGTGGTCTCGCGGTTCTCGAACGCTTCTGAGTGTAGGAGGGGTAACCTGTCCCATGTCGGCTTTAGTGCGTTGAGGTCTAAACCCAGTTCCGTCAGTGCTACGCAAATTTTCTCGAATTCAGTGGTTTGGTCGTCCGCGCAGAACATTGCGACAGTTTTATACTTCTTTCGCACCATTTCATTTCGCACGTCTGACCCTCTATTGTCACTGTTGGCAGCTCGTTATAGGTTTTACGCCTCATAGAAGTTCTCGACGTACTGCCGTTTAGCAGGGCGCCGAGACCCGACGAGATGTACACCGTACTGCTAGTCACGGGGTTGCAGAAGGCTATGCCCGCTCTTTCAGAGTTGTGTTTCATAAAGAGTGCAACGCCTCTCAGACGGACCCCAGGTTTACCCAATTCCGCGCACATTGGCAAGTTGAAAAGTGGATTTGGTATCTGTGGTATGTTCGCTTGTGTGGTTGTTGGTGTATCCATGTTTGTGGTGGTAGTATTTGCAAGGACTTCTGTTTCAACTTCAACTTTTCTGTTCAACTTAGCTTAACGACTGCCATTTTACTGGCAACCGGGACCAACGGCTTAACGTGCCTTCGGAAGCACAGAAACGCTCAAATAAATGTCACAAAGTGATCACATGGATGGTCACCCGTCCATGAACCGGCCATAGTGAAAGTTGCTTACTGCAGTGATCGTTTACAGAACACTGAGTCCGCGGGGCCACGAGCGCTTCATACGTGAGCAATATACGTGAGCTGTCCAATAATAATATAGTTAACTAGCTGACCCGCGCAACTTCGTTTGCATGATAAATAAAGAACCGCTCGACCGATTTTGTGCAAACTTTACATAAACCATCTACTAAATAGTCCAAACGAAGCCTAAACATTTGGTTTGGATGGGTGATCCCGTTCTTGAGTTATAAAATTACAACGAAAAGTGGCATTGATTTTTATATATATAGAAGATAAAACTAGCTGATGCCCGCAGCTTCGCCCGCGATGGCGCTGTATGTGAAATTTTGCTGAATTTTCTTTGTTATAAACCTCACGGAGCCCGAGACCTTTCCAACGAATGCAAAACCGTGGAAATCGGTTCGTGCGTTCTAAAGTTATAGCGTCAGGAAGGAAAACCCGACTTATTTTTATATAATAGATAAACCGGTTGTAGAATATGTTTTGATTATGGTCAAGATTATATTGCTGGTGCGTTGACTACAGCGAAAAAAACTTTATAAAAGTAAGTACCTATCTACTTATGTTTCACTAATAAATATTTTTTAACTAATAAATGCCCACGGCTCTACCTTTTGGCGATAGTTTGTCTTATGCACTGCCCTGACCAGATAGACGTGGTGGTAAAGTGAATTAATATTTAAAGAAATTATTGGTATATAGGTACTACTCTTTCCATAATATTTTTGTAAAGAAAGACTACTTGAATCTGATGGGAATTGAACCCGCAACATTTGCAAAACAATCTGAAATTCTTCACTACATTGTTAGTATTGGTACAGGGTTTTGCTTTTCAAGTTGTTTTTCTCTCTGCCATGACGTCGTCCGTATTTGGGAGTCCCAGGATATCCTTCCAAGGGCTTACCCGGGGCTCCCAACCGTAGGTGGTTAGGCAGGATACGTGTGGTTTTTAGTCGGTAGGAGTCCGATATAGCATCCATGTTGGATTTTTCTCACATTAAAAATGCCCTCGTCAGATAGTCTCTTCACTGCTTAGCTTATAGTAGCAGGTGCTCCACTGGCAGGAATGGCTGTGTCGGGTCTGAAAAACCTCGTAAGGCTCGTAAAACACGCTATAAAGTAGCCAGGTAACCAATAAACTTCTACAGAAACCAATAGCTACTAAACAACAAGTACGTACTAAATAGTTGCAGTGTTCAGTAAATTACGAACCCAGTAAAGAGCTTGCACAACACTTTACAATTTTGCATCGGATTTAGTATATGAAGTTATTCTTAGTGTGATATACGAGCCCCTTTTGTAAGCTCTGGAATGTTCTACATTGAGCTTACATGATCAGTTTGTTGCAAGCAAAGAGAAACTTGTTACTTAGTCACTTGTAGTACGTAATTAAAGTTCTTGTTGGTTGTATTTGGCAAAATTTTCTATAACAATGATTACAAGATGAACTGCAGACAAAAACTTAATTAACCAACACAGAATCGCAAGAAAAATCGGAGAAATTAAACAACTCTTTGTAAGACTGTACAAACCGTCAGAAATGCTTACGAGAACCCCTTCGGCCACCTACGAAACCGTTGCTACGTAACCAGTGTCATACGAAAAATAATTCCTTGTAGTACGAAATCAGTTTCGTAAGAAGAAGACTATTTCCTGCTACAAAACATACAAGCCCGTGCTACATAACCAGTGTCGTATGCAATTATAATATTACGCTAACTCTAATACCAATTTTCCCAAGTAATTGTCTAGCTATTGTCACAGAATAACTAATAGTGCTATTGACGACTAAGATATTGTCTTTTCTGAATCTATTGTTCAAATGATTTAATCTTTTGGAACCAAATCTTCATTATAGTATCCTGCCCGATCTGGCAATAATGTAAACATGTCATGTTTTGACAATCGTTGTCTAAGACAGATGAATAGAAAAATATAGTATGACAAATCATTGAATTTTTTACTATCCCGAGTAGGTATTTTAAATGAAAATAAACTGTGATAAAGAAGTTATTTGGTGTCGAAATGATTGTAAGAACACTGTATGACTCCTGGATACTGGAATATAATCAGGGTGAATATTCAAATGCAAGTAACTATGGATATATAGGATCAAACGTGTTTGTTTACATTTTTGCGCAAAGCTATTGAAATACAGTTATACATATAGTCCCATACAAACAATAGGAAGGCGCAAGACCTCATATTATTATGTCGGAAATTGGGAGAGGCCTACATCCAACAATGGATTACATAAATTTAATTAAAATGACTTGAAAGGTTGAGTGGCAGAAACGGACTAATGAATGTAAACTATGAAACAATACCTACCTACTTTTAATAATAGACAAGAATTTCATTACAGAATTTGAAGTTTTAGTTTTTTTTTTTTTTTTTTTTTCTTGTTCTTGGACTTTCTCGGTTTGAGAGTATGCCAAAGTCAAGTAAATTTCATTGTGAAAATAATATAAATCATTTTCATATTATGATTCTTCATATGAGCAGCGTATTCATGTATGTCCAAGTTTGGACTAAGTTCTACTCTAGTAAGGCGGTGGTACCTTACTAGGGCTTGCTGTGGAATTCGTCGACAAACCTAAAAACTCGCGTTTCACTGCGCTTTATCACTTTCCAACACTTTTGCACGTTGTCGAACCTTTATGTTTAATAATCCACCATAAATTACACATAAACACTCAAAATTACACTAGTTTTGAAAAATTATTAAAACACAATGTAATGCTTGTCTGAAAGATTCCCGCCGAATCCCGAAGTTTTAGTTATGTCTTGCGACTTACTACGACTTACTACGAGCTTGCAACCTCGTCTAGCCTAGGCTTATGACTTACTACGAGCTTGCAACCGTAGAACCAATATGCCCGTATTTACAACACTTAACGAAAATCTGTCCGATCTCTTGACTTTTATTATTAGTGTTAACGTTTGTAGTAACTTGAATATTAAATAACATATGCTACTTTTGAATATCATGGCTTTCTTATAGTTGAAGAATTTGAGATCTGTTTCAGTAGTTCCAAAGGTTTTCGATTAGGAAAAAAAAACGAATTTCTTTAAATAGTTATAGTACGTACCTACTCCGAGATTAAGAAGTAAATTGTAACTGATGGCAAATGTATGTGTGTGTTAAAGCTTCATATATGCCGATGATTGTTTCAAAATGTGCTTCTGAATCTAGTATAGGTAGATTAGTTATTCAATTTATATGCATTCAATAATGAAAAGAACCACAAAATCAATTGAACAGTACAGCCTGTTTCCACACATCGGATGCACCCCGTCCCCAATTCCCAACAATGCACCACAATTTCTCAAAACAATAAACAATTGCACGTACGAAAAGAATCACAACTGAAAACTCCGAATTCTCGAGGGTGGAAAGTGAAATGAATAAAGGCTAGTTGGACGGCACTTGGCGTCGAAAAAGACGTGCCGTGAGTGGCGCCCCCTCTCGGTAGCCTAAAGTACCGGCCAATTTCACGGTGTAGCGCTTCTACGTTTATAACCTGATAGCAATCTTTTTATAGGCGTATTTTAAAGGTAAAATTGTGTATTTCTTGGCCGGCGAGATGAAAAAGGGCGTCTTTTTGACATGGTAGGATCTTTTTGACAGGCTGAACCTTGAGTTATAAGTTGTCTAATTTGAATAAACTTACCAGAAACAGAAAGCTATATCATATTAACCTTACGTTTTATGGCAACGCAGCATTAGGACGTTTATGACATTGAAAGAAGCTGCTGGGCTCTAAAGTAAGTGAAAACTCAGGGATATTTCGAAATGACATCGACGCTATTCGCGACACTTTAACTATCCTAAAAACATTATTAAATCAACACACAAACTCCTTACTGCACTTTTCTCTTACATTATACCATACAAGAAACCTTTTTCTCCACATTTGTCTAACAGGTTATACAAACACCTTTCGTTTGGGCGCCATTTTTGTTTTCCGTTCACTCGTATTTGTGGAGTAATCCATCTTCATTACCAGTTCTATTTTGTCAGCTTGAGGATCGTTGGAAGCGCTCACTGACTCTCCTAAGACGCAATCGACGCCTAATTGAATTGTTGCCGAATGAATGACTCGAATTGTTATGCCTCTGTTTTACTTTGAGAGGTATAAGAATTTTCTTAAAAATATATTTTTTAAGGGCGTTAAAGTGGTTAAGAGTAAAAAGAGATGAGTGTCACTCGAGTTCTTGTTGACGTATTGTGTGCACAGAGCATCGCGCGCCTCTACAGAGGGAGGGGCCAAAGCTTTCAAACCCCCTCTGGCAATAATGTGACACATAATGTGACATATCGACGACAAAAAGTGGCCAGTTCCATACAAACTGAAGGAAGATTTCCCCCCGCCACCCGCAAAATATGACAGAAAATTTTGTACCGAGCAATCGTTCTATGCCGTCTCCCCTCAGACAGTTCGCGTTGCTCTATGATTGTGTGAGAAGGACTTTGAATAATGGTAGTTGAGATTCGTTATAAAATTTTATTTTTAATTGGGCACGAGTACTTGGAATCAAAGTTCATTCGTTGGCAGATAAATTTGTTGATGTTAGAGTTACTTAGATACATACCTACTCGTACTTACTCCGCGTCATTTCTATCATACTTCGAATTCCCTTCTCAATAGTATTAGTACTAAAAAAAGAAAAAAAAAACTGCTTAGTTAAAATTTTAAAGTCCAAGAATAAGCTCCGGCAAGAGGCTCATCACACGTAGAGCGAAAAACTATAAGGTAAAATGTTAGCGAATACTACGCCTCTGCCTCCTTCTTCTGAAGATAAGCGTGTAACTACATGAATCTTACTAATATTATAAATGCGAAAGTTTGTGAGTGTGGATGTTTGTTACTCTTACACGCTCGAACGCCTGAACAGATCTTTCTGAAATTTGGTACAGGGATAGATTATAGTCTGGAATAACACATAGGCTACTTCTAATCCCAGGAATAAGTTCCGACGGGAAATCAGAACGGGACCGAATTTTTCGCGGTCGAAGCTGCGGGCATCAGCTAGTGTAAAATGAAAGTAAAATTATAATAACGTCAGTATGAGTCATACCCAACCTTGTAAAGACGCGCGTTGCTCTGAATACCCAACTGACATACCGAATGGCAAACGATAAACCTGATTTAGGTTCTAGGTAAGTTTCCATTGTAGTCACATAAACAAAACATTATCTACGTTTGCTGAAATGTCTATTCTCATTCCCTCATCCCATTCACAAAACCAGCAATCATTTGCGAGCTCGATAATTCGATATCCAGATAAAAAGTCCACGTGAAAATGTATTCTGATCTTTCCATTGTGTGGTCCGGAGAGAAAAGCTCTTCGTTGATTGTCGATGAGCTTTTTATTGCTTTTATCTGTTTCCAACTGCCTATACGAGTCTGTTTATGACGTAGATAGTACCCTCATGTGAAGACCTTTTGTTATTTTACGTTTTTGTCTCTGAGTTACACAATTTGGAATGTCACTCGCATTTGAGTTGTTGAGTGATGTTCAAATCTACACTAATTATATTATAATTATAGAGGAAAATTTTGTATTTTGTGTGTGTAAGTTTGTAATGAATAAAATAAAAAAGTCTGATTTCAAAAATTCACATATTCTGAGTAACATAGGCTATATTTTATTTCCATATTTTCACGAAAACTGGAGCTACGCGGATGAAACCAAACGGGTTTCAGCTCCCGTTTGGCTTTTTTTTATATTAAGCTCGCCAAATTGACGTCACCCACCTGATGGAAAGTCGTGGCGCATCTAGCGATTGGGGGCCACTGTCACAGTCCGTAAGACTTCGGTCAGTGGTCCTCAAATTGACATTAATGGTTGTACTTAAAACTGTTTACTGCAGTTCTTAATGCCGAAAAACCCTCATCCACCGTCTGTGTTTTGTCAGCAGCTTTGGATTCAGGTGACAATAGACTAGTCTCTGAAGAAAACTATTCTCCTGGAATTAGGAGTTTGAAAGGAATATGCTCTATTGAGAGCAAAATAGTCAAATGTCTGTGTGTAATGGTTGAAAAAAAAATCGAGGTGATAATGTGCATAGTAGCTTAAAATATTTGCAGTTATTATATACAAATGGATATCAAAGTATTGTATTGTCAAAACTTTTAAATATGATGTGCAGAGTATACTGAGAATCTCTTTAGTGACAGCGGTATCAAGGAATGAAACATTTCAATTGTAATAAAACAGCAAAACTTAAAAGATAAGTCTCGTACATTCTATCTATCTACCAACCTTGCTTGAAACTATAAAAAAGCGGCACCGTGAAACTTTCCTGCCCACTGAATCGTGTCGAAACGGAGCAGCAACGTTACAATATTGTCCTGGAGATGGCGAGATTGTAATATCTGTTCTACTAAGCGCCTGCAATACGTGTATCCTTTATAGTCACAGATAAAACGGTACCTATTTCTTTCTTATTTTAGTCAAATAGACATTTTTTTGCTCACTTTATTTACATAATACGTTAAAATATTATAAGTATTCAACACATAAAAACAATCAAAAAATGTTAGAATTATAACTACTAGCTGATGCCCGCAGCTTCGCCCGCGTTAAATTTTATCCCGTTCCCGCTTCCCGTGGGAACTTATTCCCGGGAAAAAAGTAGCATATGTGTTATTCCAGACTATAATGTATCTCTGTACCAAATTTCAGCTCGATCCGGTCAGCCGTTTGAGCGTGAAAGAGTAACAAACATCCACACTCACAAACTTTAATAAAGAATTAAATATTTACAGAAAAATGGGTTAAGAATAAATGGAAAGGAAACATACACAAGACTGTCGTAGCCCTCGTCTAGGTGTCAAAGAATTCCTCCCCATCACAATTGACTGGTAAGGTTCCCATAAGGCTGGCATAGAAAAGTTGTATCCAAAATCAAAACTAAGACTCTTCAAGAGAAGCATAGATGCATTTTGTGGACCGTTAACTTGCTCAGCCTGTCTCTCTGTTATAAGACCATTTCAATTAATCAAAACAGCCTCTGGTGGGTCACTGCTCGACATAGGTCTCTCCCAAATGATTCCTCTATAAACGGACCTGCGCCTTTCGCATCCAATTACTACCTGCGACCAGGGGCCGTATGCTTATCGTAATTTCTTGAATGACATCATGGTTTTCTAAAAAGCTGCACCATTTTATGTGATAACTAGCGGACGTCACGCGGTTTTACCCGCGTAATTTCCGTTCCCGTGGAAATACGGGAATAAAATAAAGCCTATGTTCACCGCAGAGAGTGTAGCTTCCCAACAGTGAAAGATTTTTTCAAATCGGTCCAGTAGTTCCGGAGCCTATTCGATGCAAACAAACAAACAAACAAACAATCAATTTTTTCCTCTAATTGAAATTGAAATATAGTCCAGTCATTTAGTATTTTTACTTGGAAAGTTTTCCGGGAGTTTTGAAAATTGGTAATTTTATAGATTTTGATATGCTCTTTCCAAATTTCAACTTTGCCACCTCGTATGTTTGCCACTCGCGCCGCCATTTTGAAAAAATGGCGCCCAAAAGCAGTTTTTTGATAATAACTCCTTTCCGACGCATTTTACAGGAAAAACATTATCTACACAATAAAAGTAGAGGAAATTTCCTACAATTTGTCATAATCTTTTTTTCCTAAAATTAACAGTTTCGGCGTAGTAAAATATAAAAGTAGGAAATTTTCTCTACTTTTATTTTGTATAGTATGTTTTTCCTGTAAAATGCGCCGGAAAGGAGTTATTATCAACAAACTGCTTTTGGGCGCCATGTTTTCAGTATGGCGGCGCGAGCGGCAAACATACGAGGTGGGGAAGTTGAAATTTACAAAGAGCATATCAAAATCTATAAAATTGCCAATTTTTAAAACTCCCGGAAAACTTTCCAGGTAACCTCTATTTTTCCGACCAAATGACTGGACTAATAGTTGACCGAAGAATAAACATTAAAAAGTAATCCCATGAGCTCCAAAGCAAATGCTTCTGTCTGATTTGTCTTATTTTTTGAGTTCTCTTACTTACTTGGCTATATAACTGTATGATAAACTTCAAAAGAATTCGTTTGATAATAACGGTGACAAAGGCAATAAAAAACTGTTTTAAAATGCATTGCCATTAAACAGCTTGATTCGTTCAATGAATATTTTAAAACAGTCATTTACACAAATGAAAGATCGGGCCGCAGTCGCTGCCCGGTAATTATTTAAAATGCCCGCTGATCAATATTCATTACACCTGCTGTTAAGTATTGGACAAGTGGTGTGAACTTAATATATTATATTTACCATAATCGGTTTGGCACTTTGAACAGTATTTTATGTATTACTGTCACAAAATCGTGAATTAAGTGGTAGCAATCATTGGGTTATTCAGACAATTTTTATTCTTCATTCGCAATTCGTATAATTTCATCTTATCAGGCAACAGCACAACTGTCATAGGATCCTTCTGAAAAATCGAACTCCTCAAGGAAAGTTATATACAGCAGGTAGTAGGTACTCATTGTTTACCATCTAGATAGCTTATAATTTAACATAACTGGGCACCAATTTCATCAAACGAAGAAGAGTCATACCAAGCACTTCAATGCTACGAATCCCAGTCTGCGGAACCAACAAGAACTATCCCATTTCTGTGATTACCTTACCGAGTCTAAGAACGGGATCCTTTGACTTGTATTTTCTAAGCTGTTGTCTTTTTCGACAGATATGTTCAGCCCGCAGTCGGCAGCGCCCAGGCCACCGACTTCGGTCTTCGCCGAAGACTATCGGCTTCCATGACCGGGGGCCTGAGGACGGTGAGAGGGCTGCTCACCGTCCTTACAAAAGCAGGCCCATCACGGCAGTGTGGACGTGATGTGTTTTACGTACGCCCCCCCCCCCCCCCCCCTTAGAAGCGGGATCACACTCGAAACCCCCCCAAAGACGCGGGATAGCAGGCGAGGCCGCGGTGGCGGCTGTAGGTCTGTTGGGAGTTCTTGGACATCGTTCTGAGGGCTTACCCGGGACTCCCAACCATAGGCTGTTGGGCGTAATGTGAGGTTTTTTACTCGGTAGGAGTCTGGCATCGAACATCCATGAGGCTTTTACCTCACGTTAAAAAAAAAGATATGGTCAGCCCGATACAGGTGTTTACTTTGCAAAGTAAATCGACCACTTTGCCTTTGGTTCTTTGACGGATAACCTTAGTTTCGGAGTTTATCCGTCAGAGGCTTCAATCATAGCTTGCTGGTCAGGCTATGAGGTATCGACTAGCCTTAATGCAAAGTAGAATTCTTCCATTAGGCGTTCATTATGCAAGTAAAATGGTTTGCACTAATCCAGTAGGTATAGGAATACGAGTATGTGCTCCAATGGTTTAGAAATAAAAATTTGAATGTTTAAAGCACAAACGATCCTTGTTCCACATATTTCTGTGCATTAATGAATCCTCCCATATGTCGTTTGGAAATCGGTTCGTTAGTAGGTACGGATAGCAGCAAAACTTTAAATTTTAAGCGAAAATAATGCTGATAATTTTATGTAAAAAAGAAAGTAAGAATGGCTTATGGAAAAAATACAGCAATAATTCCAAAGTTAGTGATTGGTATGTAATTTATGTATGCAGTTATTATGTGTAGAATCTCAACTGTAAGAACATTATATTCGTGTCATCTATAGACACTGATTCTAATTCATCAATCTACACACAAAATTATACAGATACTAGATAGTTATTAATTACGAAGAGACTTGAAAAGTAAGTTTCCAAAATCCTAAAGGGCTTAGAATATACTAAAAGGCGGTCTGAATATCATAGGTAAAACAACGGGGGTATTTAGGGTTGAAAAAACTTAAATTTTTTGACCTGTAAATAAAAACTTATTTTTTTTAAGGTACACCTCACACCTGATATGCAGACGGTACCAGCCAATGGTCAACATTCGCAATCAGTGAAAACTGGGTATTTGCCGTCGGTGAATAAATTGGACCCGGCGTGGCTCCCATCGACTCCTGGCGCCGCGTGACGGCAACGATGGACGGACTCACGTTAATTATGATGCGTTCAAATTGTATTGGTACATTTGGACCACAATTTTGTGAGACAGAGCTTATGAAATCGAGATTTATATTAAGCTCTTTCTGCCTTTGCTTAGCTCTATACGTTATTTCGATTCAAAAGATCGTCCAACTCACGGGTTCTTCATACGGAGCGTAAAGAGGCACATCATCTCTTGGAAGTCTTGCGGGCTGTAATTTGTGTACTTAGTTAAAATTTTAAAGTAATCTTTTTAAATCAGATTTTAAAGTATCATTACCAGAGCGACCCTCGTAATGTGTTACATATCTAAGGTATATACCCTTACTTTACAATTGGCTCTAATAAACAAAAAGTTCGGGACCCAAGTCGGTCTTATTTGTACGACTACGGTATAATTACTTCTTAAAGATTTCTCTCTCGATTTGTACCATCTTTTTAAAAATGAAACACGTATCTAGATAAATAAGGCACTTAAAACGTCACAAACATTTCAAACAACAAATAAACATCACGATATTGATGCCAAAAATACCTAACATACAGAATTGTACGAAATTGTCTGACAGCGGTGTATTTTGCAAGTTTGCTTTTGTGAGCAAAAAGGAGTATTAGAAGTTCGGAGCGATTTTACGTGAAAAGAGGATTATGCCGTTGGGGAAGGCTAAAATCGTCTGAATTCCGCCACTCCCGAAAAATGGGCGATATTGAAAAATACCCAAGAGAGACTAGATGTATTTTTTTAATGTTTTGTGTTGCAACGTTTGTTATGAATTTGGTTTCAATTTAAATCTACAAAAAATTACGAATACAAGAATACTATTGGTATTTTATATGGTCTCTGAAATAGGCGTAGAAATCTAAGTAGGTAGTTATTCCAATTTTTATTATCATTTATAGGTAATTAGATTACATAATGTTCTTAAGCAGATATGATGGTCAGAAGAACTGATGATCGATGGGGCCAAAAAGAGTTTAAGTGATGACCACGTACCGGAAATCGCAGTGGGGGTAGGCCTCCCGCAAGGTGGACAGATGACCTGATAAAGGTCGCAGCAGCCTGCTGGATGCGGGCGGCTCTAGACCGACCTTAGTCGCGATCCTTGGGGAGCACAGCAGTGTGTGCCAAATCGGCTGTAATGATAATGATGAATGTTCTTAAGATGTAACACTCTCTGCTTTATTTAGAACAATATTATGTACTAGCGGACGTCACGCGGTTTTACCCGCGTAGTTCCCGTTCCCGTGGGAATACGGAAATAAAATAGCCTATGTTCACCGCAAAGAGTGTAGCTTCCCAACAGTGAAAGAATTTTTCAAATTGGTCCAGTAGTTCCGGAGCCTATTCGTTACAAACAAACCAACAAACAAAAAAACAAATCTTTCCTCTTCATATTATTCGAATTCCTCATTTTGAATAACCACTTAATGTAACTGTATAATTTGCTTTGAAACAAAACCACGATAAAGGATTTAATCGCAATCGGACTCGTCTAAAAGACGGACGAATAAACCCCCAGACAGTCAAGTTATGGGAAGCTGGGAAGCAGGGATTCAATAAAGAATTGAAATGTATTTTCCGTTAGAATTGTTTGTTGCGTGTTGGGAATAAACCGTGTGTGATTACTGTGCCGAATGAGCGATTGTTTTCTTAATACCACTGCGGTATTATACACAGTATTGGAGGGTTATTGGGAATGAATAATATAAAGCGTTCGTGTATTAATTCGAGTGTGGCTTGGGAAATTGGAGGGAAATTGTAAGGCTGTCGCGAGGGTTGAATTTGATAACAGTTGTTCGTAATTATTACGTTAAACTGACTCAATATTACGAAATGCGTAGTTTATGAGATAGGATGTCTTCATTTGATTTGAAACTATACGTGTACTTATAAGATTAACTATTCAACTGCGCGAGTTTGACAGCTGTTTAACCCTCTAACGCCCACCTGTCAAAACAACATGCCACGGCGTTTGAGTGTTTATACCATCATTTTGAAGAAGAACTATGAGAATTATTACTAGAATATTATCTCAATACCTTAACGCCTTTTATCCCCGATGGGGTAGGCAAAGGTATATTATAAATGCCCACATTGCACCTTTCAGATTTTGTCCCACGTAATAGATGGTGAGCCGTATTATTGCCGTGTTGAATAGGACAGGTGCAGGTTGTGACTCCCCGCTGTTGAAATTTTTCAAGCCGCCCATAGGGCCTTCAACTTGGTTTAACGACTACCATTTTACTGGCAATCGGGACTACCGGCTTAACGCGCCTTCCGTAGCACTGAAACGCTCGAAAACAAAAGTCACAAGTGGTCATGCGATGGTCACCAATCCATGAGCGGCCATAGTAAATGTTGCTTACTGCAGTGATAATTTACAGAGCACTGAGTCCGCGGGGCCACGAGCGCTTCTTTAAATATTATAAGATATTATAGTATAGAAAGTTTTATAGTATAAAATAAACCGTTAGGTAGCAGAAAATGTTTTGATTATGGGCAAGATTATATTGGTGGTACGAATGACTAACAGCGAAAGCTTTATTTGTGTGTGTTTTACTTACCCTACTTCCTACTAATATTATAAATGTGAAAGTTTGTAAAGATGTTTGGATGTTTAGATGTTTGGATGTTTGTTACTCAATCACTTTCTAACGGCTGAATGGATCTAGCTGAAATTTGGTACAGGGATAGAGCAGAGTCCGAAATAACACATAGGCTATTTTTATCCTGGGAAAATGTTCCCATGAGAAGCAGGAACGGGAACCAAATTTCACGCGGGCGAAGCCGCGCGCATCAGCTAGTAAACATATAAATTTTAATCTTTTGGCGTCCGTTCGTCTCATGCACTACGCTGACCAAATAGACGTTTTGGTACCAGGTTTTCTTTCAAGAAGTCTTTCACTTTGCCATGACCTCGTTTGTTAGTCTCTCCCCTGCTTAGCTCTTAGTAACAGATGCTCCTCTGGCTAGTGAGGCTAGCTAGGGCCCTACGATCCTGGTGAGGCCCGTAAGGCACGCAATTAAGTAGCTAGGTAACCAATGCATTTCTACGGAAACCGATAGCTACTTAACAACAAGTAGGTACTCAATCAGTCAATCAAATCAGCCTATGACAGTCCACTGCTGAACGTAGTCTCTCCCAAATTTCGCCACAATACACGGTCCTGCGCCTTCTGTTTCCCTGCGACCTTTTTCAGGTCGTCGATCCCTCTGGCGGGCGGTCGTTCTACCCCACGTGTACCATGTCGCGGTCTCCACTCCAGAACTCGTTTGCTCCACCTACCATCGGTTCTCCTACAGATGTGGCCAGCCCACTGCCACTTCTAAACGCATACTCTGCGAGCTATGTCGACCACTCTTACTTACTAGTTGTTGTTTGTTCAGTAAATTACGAACCCAGTAAAGAGCTTGCACAACACTTAACAATTTTGCATCGGATTTAGTATCTAAAGTTATTCTTAGTGTGATATCCGAGCCCCTTATGTAAGCTCTGGAATGTTATACGCTAAGCTTACATTATCAGTTTGTTGCAAGCAAATAGAAACTTGTTACTTAGTCACTTGTAGGTAGTACGTAATTAAAGTTTTATTGGTTGTATTTGGCAACATTTTCTATAACAATGATTACAAGATGAACTGCAGACAAAAACTTAATTAACCAACTCAGAATCGCAAAAAAACATTGAAGAAATAAAGCAAAACTCCTAACCGTCAGAAATGCTTACGAGAACCCATTCGGGCGCCTAAGAAACCGTTGCTCCGTAACCATTGTCATACGAAAAATAATTCCTCTTAATACGAAATCAGTTTCGTAAGAAGAAGACTATTTCCTGCTACAAAACATACAAGCCTGTGCTACTTAACCAGTGTCGTATGAAATTATAATATTACGCTAACTCTAATACCAAATTTCATAAGTAATTGTCTAGGTATTGTCACAGAATACTGAATATTGCTATTGACGACTAAAATATTGTCTTTTATGTATCAATTGTTCAAAGGATTTAATCTTTTGGAACCAAATCTTCATTATATAGGTATATTCCCATACAAACAAAAGGAAGGCGCAAGACCTTATATTATTATGTCGGAAATTGGGAGAGGCCTATATCCAGCAGTGGATTACATAAATTTAATTAAAATGACTTGAAAGGTTGAGTGGCAGAAACGGACTAATGAATGTAAATCATGAAACAATACCTACTTACTTTTAATCATAGACAAGAATTTCATTACAGAATTTGAAGTACTAGTTATGTCTCGCGGGTTGGCTTATGACTTACTCCGAGCATGCAACTTGAACCAATATGCCCGTATGGTTACCTATCATAATAACTAAAGTTGTTTCAACTATTTTCAATATAACTACGGTCAAAATAACTACTGATTAAAACACCTAAAGATCGTTACACCTATTTTTTTTTTGTTATAACTACTGGTCGAAACAAATATTGGACGATTCACCTACGATTAATTCAACTACAATTAACTGAGCTAAGATTGATTGAACTATGTATGAAATACATAATAATCAATTCGCCTACGAGTTTATTGTACGATTTCGAGTCTCAGTAGGTACTCAGGGGTACGTATCATAATGACTGTTATTTTCCCGAAAAACATTATTCAGAATTTCAAATATCCGAAAATTCACTGTTTAAGTTTTTTTAATAAAGTACGGTCAAGTCTAACTACCGAAAATATTATTTCCAAGTGAGTGGAAGGCAAACTACAAAACAAAAAAAATAACCACGAAGGCTAAGGCGGGAGCTCCGCTCCGCTTCGCTCCCGCCTTAGCCTTCTAACCTAACCTATCCGAGTCGAGGTGTGAACCATTATAAGTGAATGGTTAACACCCCGACTCAGAGTACCCCGACTCGGATAGGTTAGGTTATGTGTATGGACCGTGCCGTGTGGCGCTCGGTTCTTTCTGCCTACCCCGCAAGGGATTTGGCGTGAAGATAGTATAGTATAGTATAGTATAATGATAAGTTTTCGGGTTAAAACAGGAACGGGTGGAAACGACATTCACCCTTCGTACATTAGGTATTTCAAACGTAGTCAACATGTCCAATATCTTAAATGAACATTATATTAATCGTCCATTAGTTCAAATAATTATAGTTTATTCGAAATTATGTGAATTAACGAGTAGTCGAGTCGACCAATATGCGTAATGAACATAGGTGAATCAACCGTAGTTGTATTGAAAATAGTTGAAACAACTTTAGTTATTATGATAGGTAACCGCCCGTATTTACAATACTTAACGAAAATCTTTCCGATTTCTTGACTTTTATTATTAGTGTTAACTTTTGTAGGAACTTGAATACCAAATAGCCTATGCTGCGTTTGAATATCTTAACTTTCTAATAGTTCAAGAATTTGAGATCTGTTTCAGTAGTTCCAGAGGTTTTCGATTAGAAAAAAAAAAACGAATTTCTTTAAATAGTTATAGTACGTACATACTCCGAGATTAAGAAGTAAATTAGTGACTGATGGCAAATGTATGTGTGTGTTAAAGCTTCATATTATATGCCGATGATTATTTCAAAATGTGCTTCTGAATCTAGTATAGGTAGATTAGTTATTCAATTTATATGCATTCAATAATGAAAAGAACCACAAAATCAATTGAACAGTACAGCCTGTTTCCACACATCGGATGCACCCCGTCCCCAATTCCCAACAATGCACCACAATTTCTCAAAACAATAAACAATTGCACGTACGAAAAGAATCACAACTGAAAACTCCGAATTCTCGAGGTTGGAAAGTGAAATGTATAAAGGCTAGTTGGACGGCACTTGGCGTCGAAAAAGACGTGCCGTGAGTGGCGCCCCCTCTCGGTAGCCTAAAGTACCGGCCAATTTCACGGTGTAGCGCTTCTACGTTTATAACCTGATAGCTATCTTTTAATAGACGTATTTTAAAGGTAAAATTGTGTATTTCTTAGCTGGCGAGATGAAAAAGGGCGTCTTTTTGACATGGTATTTTAAAAGACAGAACCTTGCGTTGTAAGTTGTCTAATTTGAATAAAGCTACCAGAAAAATGTATCATAATAACCAAAAGTTTTATGGCGACGTGGCATTCTAGTGCTCATCACATTAAAAGAAAATGCTGGGCTCTAAAGCAAGTGAAAACTCATGGCTAGTTTGAAATGACATTGACGATTTGAAACTTTCACCCGAAATAAATCAACACACGAACTCCGTAATGCACTTTTCTCTTACATTAGACATACAAGAAACCTTTTTCTACACATTTGTCTCACAGGTTACACAAACACCTTTCGTTTGGGCGCCATTTTGTTTTCCGTTCACTTGTTTTTGTGGAGTAATCCATCTTCATTACCAGTTCTATTTTGTCAGCTTGAGGATCGTTGGAAGCGCTCACTGACTCTCCTAAGACGCAATCGACGCCTAATTGAATTGTTGCCGAATGAATGACTCGAATTGTTATGCCTTTGTTTTCTTTGAGAGGTATAAGAATTTTCTGAAAAATATATTTTTTAAGGGCGTTATAGTGGTTAAGAGTAAAAAGATATGAGTGCCACTCGAGTTCTTGTTGACGTATTGTGCGAGAAGGACTTTGAATAATGGTAGTTGAGATTCATTATCAAATTATGTTCTTAATTGGGCACGAGTACTTGGAATCAAGGTTCATTCTTTTGCAGATTTTGTTGATGTTAGAGTTACTTAGATACATACCTACTCACTCGTACTTACTCCGCGTCATTCCCGTCATACTTCAAATTCCCTTCTCAATCGTTTTAGGAAGTACTACTACTAAAAATTCAATAACACTATGTCTAGTTGTGAATCGAAAGTAAAATAAAACCGAACAGTGAAATAACCCTTGACATCAAGCTGCGGGCATCAGCTAGTCTATCTATACTAATATTATAAAGAGGAAAGATTTGTTTATTTGTTTGTTTGTAACGAATAGGCTCCGGAACTACTGGACCGATTTGAAAAATTCTTTCACTGTTGGGAAGCCACACTCTTTGCGGTGAACGTAGGCTATATTTTATTCCCGTATTCTCACGGGAACGGGAACTACGCGGGTGAAACCGCGTGACGTCCGCTAGTGTAAAATAAAAGTAAAATTTTAATAATGTCAGCATGAGTCATACCCAACCTTGTAAAGACGGGCGTTACTCTGGATACTCAACTGACGTACGAACGTAAACATAAACATAAAAAACTCTTTATTGCACACCAGGAAATACATTTGAGTAGCTTAATTTTAACTTATTGGTATAACAATTGGTGGCCTTATCGCACAAGGCAATCTCGCACAAGGCAATCTGACCCAACTGACATACCGTATGACGAATGATAACCTATAAGTTCTATAAAGTTAAGCTTCCATTGTACGTCACATGAACAAAACATAATATACGTTTCCTGAAATGTCTATTCTCATTCTCTCATCCCATTCACAAAACCAGCAATCATTTGCGAGCTCGATAATTCGATATCCAGATAAAAAGTCCACGTGAAAATGTATTCTGATCTTTCCATTGTGTGGTCCGGAGAGAAAAGCTCTTCGTTGATTGTCGATGAGCTTTTTATTGCTTTTATCTGTTTCCAACTGCCTATACGAGTCTGTTTATGACGTAGATAGTACCCTCATGTGAAGACCTTTTGTTATTTTACGTTTTTGTCTCTGAGCTACACAATTTGGAATGTCACTCGCATTTGAGTTGATGAGTGATGTTCAAATCTACATTCATTACATTAGGTATACAGAGGAAAAAATTTATTTTGTGTGTGTGTGTATGTTTGTAATGAATAAACCCTAAAACTACAGTGCCGATTTCAAAAATCTTTTACGATAGGAAAGTTACATTCGCACTTAGTAACATAGGCTTTATTTATTTCCACGGGAACGGGAGCTACAGGAGTGAAACCGCGTGACGTCAGCTAGTATTATATAATTTGGTTAGGCTGTACTAAAAACTGTTGACTACAGAGTGGCAAGTGCGAGTTTCGGCGTCCGCGTGTCGAAATTCACGGGTGAGCGCTTTATCGCCGATTTGTATGGAATCAAGACAAGTTCCCGCGTTTACAGCTAGGTGGCGGAGTGTTGATTCCATACGAATTGGCGTGCCGTGAATGTCGACAGGTTCACGCAAAAACTCGCACTTGCCAGTTAGTTCTTCAGGGCTAGAAACACGCATCCACTGTCTGTGTTTTGACAGCAGCTTTGGGATCCAAGTGACGAAAGACCAGTCTCTAAAGAAGACTATTCTCCTGGAATTGGGAGTTTGAAGGGATTACGCTCTATCGGGAGCGAAGTAAATAAATATCTGTGAGTAATGGTTGTGTATACAGTAATCATGTGGTTGAAAAAAAAAAAACGACGTGATATTATGCCTAGTAGCAGTTAATATTTGCAGTTATCTATAAAAATGGATCCATAGACTAAAGCTCATCTATCATAGTATTGTTACAGAAATTTAAGATATGTGCAGAGTTTCATAATAATCTGTTTAGTGACAGCTGTATCAGGGAAAGTAGCATATTCAAATTAAAAGATTATATTATATTTAGTATTTTAGGTTCAAACGGCAAAACTTAAAAGATATATCTCGTACATTCTATCTATCTACCGACCTTGCTTGAAACTATAAAAAAGCGGCACCGTGAAACTTTCCTGCCCACTGAATCGTGTCGAAACGGAGCAGCAACGTTACAATATTGACCTGGAGATGGCGAGATTGTAATATTTGTTCTACTAAGCGCCTGCAATACGTGTAGCCTTTATAGTCACAGATAAAACGGTACCTATTTCTTTCTTATTTTAGTCAAATAGACATTTTTTTGCTCACTTTATTTACATAATACGTTAAAATATTATAAGTATTCAACACATAAAAACAATCAAAAAATGTTAGAATTATAACTACTAGCTGATGCCCACAGCTTTCGCCCGCGTAAAATTTTATCCCGTTCCCGCTTCCCGTGGGAACTTATTCCCGGGAAAAAAGTAGCATATGTGTTATTCCAGTCTATAATGTATCTCTGTACCAAATTTCAGCTCGATCCGGTCAGCCGTTTGAGCGTGAAAGAGTAACAAACATCCACACTCACAAACTTTAATAAAGAATTAAATATTTACAGAAAAATGGGTTAAGAATAAATGGAAAGGAAACATACACAAGACTGTCGTAACCCTCGTCTAGGTGTCAAAGAATTCCTCCCCATCGCAATCGACTGGTAAGGTTCCCATAAAGCTGGCATAGAAAAGTTGTATCCAAAATCAAAACTAAGATTCTTCATGAGAAGCATAGATGCATTTTGTGGGCCGTTAATTGGCTCAGCCTGTCTCACTATGTTAGGACCATATCAATGAATCAAATCAGCCTCTGGTGGGTCACTGCTCGACTTAGGCCTCTCCCAAATAACTCCACTATACACGGACCTGCGCCTTTCGCATCCAATTACTACCTGCGACCAGGGGCCGGCTTATAGTAATTCTTGAATGTAATCATGGTTTTCTAAAAAGCTACATCATTTTATGTAATAACTAGCGAACGTCACGTGGTTCCACCCGTGTAATTTCCGTTTCCGTAGGAATACGGGAATAAAATATAGCCTATGTTCACCGCAGAGAGTGTAGCTTCCCAACAGTGAAAGAATTTTTCAAATCGGTCCAGTAGTTCCGGAGCCTATTCGATGCAAACAAACAATCAATTTTTTCCTCTTTATAATATTATTAGTATGTTAGTATTAGTATATTAGTATTAATATAGAATAGTTGACCGAAGAATAAACATAAAAAAATAATCCCATGAGCTCCAAAGCAAATGCTTTTACCTGATTTGTCTTATTGTTTGAGTGCTCTTACTCACTTGGCTATATAACTGTATGATAAAGTTCAAAAGAATTCGTTTGATAATAACGGTGACAAAAGCAATAAAAAACTGTTTTAAAATGCATTGCTATTAAACAGCTTGATTCGTTGAATGAATATTTTTAACCGACTTCAAAAAAAGGAGGAGGTTCTCAATTCGTCTGTATGTATTTTTTTTTATGTATGTCAAGCGATAATTCCGTCAATTATAGACGGATTTCAAATTTTTTTTTTTGTTGAATAGGGGTTACTTCTGAGGTGGTCCCATTTTCACCAGGTCAGGATCTGATGAAGGGATCTAGGAGAAAACGAGGGCAACCACCGAAAATTGTAGGGACAACTAGTGTGCTTGATAACTTTTTAATTAAGTGCTTTAATGTTCTACACTTTAACGAAGGTATGGCGTCGATCTGATGATAGACTCGAAAGACTGTCGAGGGCATTCCTAAACAATTTACAGCAGTTATCTTGTGTTTGGGCTTGATGGATTTGTATTGATGAGAACTTTACACCTAGATTGATAGATCCAACTTCAAAAAAAAAAGAAAGGTCTCAATGATTTATGTATGTTCAGCGTCAATTATAGACGGATTTCAATTTTTTTTGTTGAATAGGGTTTACTTCTGAAGTGGTCCCATTATAACCAGGTTAGGATCTGATGATGGGATCCTGGAGAAATCGAGGGCAACCACCGAAAATTATAGGCACAACTAGTGCGTTTGTTAACTTTTTAATTCAGTGCTTTAATGTACTACCATTAATAAAGGTCTGGAGTCGATCTGATGATGGAACCAAAAGAGATTCGAGGGAATTCCTTAACGATTTACAGCAGCTACCTTGTGTTGGGGCTTGATTAATTTGTATTGATGAGAACTTTCACCTAGATAGATATATTTTTCGGTTCACCCGTCACTTAAAATAATGAAAAAAAATTTTTCAATAAAAAATACAACCGACTTCCAAGAAATCCTGGAAAATAAAATTTACTTGGCACAAAGTAATATGTAGTTGATTTATCAGATTTTATTCAATATAATATTGAAGTTGGTGCCATGAATAATACCTCCCTAAAACTATGAATTTACTTGGCGCCGACTTCAATATGATATTGAATAAAAAATCAGATAAATCAAAATACATATTATTTTGTGCTAAGTTAATTTTATTTTCCAGGATTTCTTGGAAGTCGGTTGTATTTTTTATTGAAAAATTTTTTAAAACAGTCATTTACACAAATGAAAGATCGGGCCGCGGTCGCTGCCCGGTAATTATTTAAAATGCCCGCTGATCAATATTCATTACACCTGCTGTTAAGTATTGGACAAGTGGTGTGAACTTAATATATTATATTTACCATAATCGGTTTGGCACATGAAACAGTATTTTATGTATTATTATATGTCACAGAATCGTGAATTAAGTGGTAGCAATCATTGGGTTAACTATCAGACAACGAATTTTCATTCTTTATTCGCAATTCGTAAAATTTCATCATATCAGGCAACTGTCACAAGATCCTTTTTTTTTACGTGAGGAATAATCCTCATGAATGTTATGCCGGACTCCTACCGACTAAACAACCTCACGTAACGCCCAACAGTCTATGTTTGGGAGCCCCGGGTAAGCCCTCGGAAGGATGTCCCAGGACTTCCAACAGACCCACGGCCGCCACTGCGGCCTCGCCTAGAGAGTGGTTCGAATGCTATCCCGCGTCTTTGGAGGGTTTTGGGTGTGATCCCGCTTCTAAGGGGGGACGTGAGTGAATTCCTCACGTCACGCTGCCGTCATGGGCCTGCTTCTGTAAGGACGGTGAGCGACCCTCTCACAGTCCTCAGGCCCCGGTCATGGAGGCCGATGGTCCTCGGCGAAGACGAGGCGCCCAAGCCGCTGACTGCGGAACTCGGGTGGGAGAGTTCTCTCCCGTTCCCGCCCCGCCGTCTCTTTCACTAGCATGACCTGCTCGCAGAAAGAGGCGGCGCAGTCCCACTTACTCCCGCTGGAGATCATGGCTCGCACCATGGTCTCGAGCGAGAGAGTGTCCACGTCCAGACTTCGGAACCAGCAAGAACTATTCAATTTCTGTGATTATCTTACCTAGTCAAAGAACGGGATCCTTTGACTAGGTTAATATTTTCTAAGCTGCTGTCTTTTTTGACAGGTATGGTCAGCTCGATACGTGTTTACTCTGCAAAGTATGTCGACCACTTTGGTTCTTTGACGGTGGTAATGCTGCGATGCTTGAGGGTTCGAGTTGAAGGAGAGAATTGAGAACGTAGACTTCTTGATAAATGAATTATAATTGAATATAGATTCATGTACAGTAAAGAGTAGATTAAATATAGCTTATTAGTACAAAGGTTCAGATGCGAGTGTTTGACGGAGGTAAATTTGAGTAGAAAAAAGCTTGTGGTATGGCCGTAGATCAAGCGCTGTGATTGGTCGCCGATGACGTGATATCTTGATGCGATTGGTTTAATATCACGTCATATATGGTACATACCTAGGTGGTTATGGTCGTTGCCGATCTTTGCGACCTCTGGTGTCGGTTACGATGTACTAGGTGCTTTTCTTAACATACTCCCCGCCTTGGAAGAGGTGTCTTCCAATTAGTCCACATTGATTGGCAGAGGACAGATCTTCGAAAATGCTCGACGGACCGTGCCGTTCGCCGTTCTGATGTCAGCCACTCTGGAGATGGCATTCTTGCCAGGAAATGTTTTTATGATGCGGCCCAGTGCCCATTTCAAAGGAGGCAGGTTGTCGTCCTTTATTAAAACCATCGTGTTGATTTGTAGGCTATCTGCATTCTGCTTCCATTTTAATCTGGTCTGCAGCTCGGAAACATACTCCTTCGATCATCTGTTCCAAAAATGCTGGCGTATCTGTTCCACACGTTGATACCTCGTTAGGAGATGCATTGGCTTTTCGGGAACGTCTTCGCATACCGGAGCAGTCAGGAGCCGCCCGACAAGAAAATGCGCTGGACTGAGGGGCTGCAAGTCGTTCGGATCTGTTGACATAGGACTGAGAGGACGGGAGTTCAATACGGCCTCAATTTGCGTCAAAACCGTATAGAACTCCTCGTACGTTAAGTGTGCGTTGCCTACGACGCGCCGCAAATGATGCTTGCAGCTTCGGACCCCAGACTCCCAGATCCCGGCAAAATGACTTGCATACTGTGGTAGAAATTAAAATTGAATGCTTTGAGAAATCGCGTACTCTCTAATAGCCTCTGAACATTCTAATAAAAATTTTGAAAATTGATTCATCAACCCTACGAAATTTCTCCCGTTGTCTGAGAAAATAGTAGTTGGTTTACCACGACGAGAAATAAAGCGTTTGAGTGCCATTAGGTAAACCTCTGTTGACAGATCACTGACCAGTTCAAGATGAACAACACGCGTAGTAAAACATACGAATATGCATAAGTATGATTTAACAGTTTTCGCTCCCCTACCAATGCGATTTAATATGAAGAAGGGCCCTGCGTGATCTACTCCACATTTCATAAAGGGAACACCTGGTTGCAAACGTTCTGGTGGTAAGTTACCCATAAGTGGCGTTAAGATCTTAGCTCGCTGGCGTGCGCAGATAATGCAGTTATGATTAACTGTTCGAGCCAAGCCTCTTCCACCCACCGGCCACCACATTTCCCTAAGTGAATATAGAAGTAACTGTGGTGCAGCATGTAGCAGTATTTTATGTTGATGTCTAAAAAGTAGTACCTATTGTGAAATGATGTTTGTTTGACAACAAAATCGGATGTTTCTTATCATAATTAAAATTTAAAGAATTAGATAGACGACCACCAACTCGAATTAATTTACTATTGTCGATAAATAAATTAAGTTTAGTTAAATTATGTTTCGTGTGTAATTGAGCATCTTGCAACAACGCCTCATATTCCTCAAGATAAGACTCTCGCTGTGAAATGCGCGCGAGCAACAACACAGCCTCGTTCAGTTCGTCAGCAGTCAGCGCGCCGGACCGACGCGATGCCTTGTTACGTAAGTTATGTACAAAACGAAGTACATAAGCGGCCGCCCGCTGCATACGAACGAACTGTGAGAATCTATAAAAGGGAAAAAATGAATTCGTCGTCACTTGGCTGAGCAATAAAAGTTTAACAGCATTAGATTTTACTTCCGGTAAATTATTAACATTGGACTCCATTTCTTTGTTCGTACAGTCGTAGTCCAGGTTATGAAGGAACTCAGGACCGTCCTACCACTTACATGAGTCACTCAAAGCGTCTAAGTGAAGGCCGCGTGAAACTAAATCAGCTGGGTTGTCCCGACCCTTGACATGTCGCCATGGGAGGTCCTTTGACAGTTCATGTATTTCAGAGACCCTGTTCTGTACGTACGTTTTTAATAAATTAGGTGACATATGCAACCACCCTAATACGATCGTTGAGTCACATCAGAAAATCACTTTATCAAAATTACTTCTGAGTGACTGTTTAATTTTATGATAAAGCCTAGCCCCCACTAATGCTCCACACAACTCTAGTCGCGGTATAGTTGTGGGAGATAGCGGCGCGATCTTACCCTTCGCACATAACAGTTGAACCTTAACAGCTGATTCACTATCTATACTACGCACGTATGCGCACGCGCCGTATGCCACCTGTGACGCGTCTGTGAAAATATGTAATTCTCGTTGAATAGAACTGTCACAGAAAACATACCTAGGAATATTTATATTACGTAGGTTAGATAGGTTCTTTAGAAAATCATAATAGGTTTTTGCTATGTCTTTAGGAACCCGAAAGGGACGAAAGTCCCAGTCCAAACGTAAAAGCCACAATCTCTGTAGTAAAACTTTGGCTATCACTATAGTAGGGCTTAAAACACCGATCGGATCGAATATCTGCGACACTACAGTCAAAATTATGCGTTTAGTTGGATATTGATCATTTATATTAAATTGTGTGTGAAAATTCAACTGATCCGATTTATTATGCCAGCCTAACCCTAGTGTTTTGTTGTTAGCGTGTTCGCCCATTGAAAAGTGTTTCGTGTGACTTATGGAAATTGAATTTTTATGATCAAAGTTGAAAATCCATTTACGGAGGGGAAAACAGCCCGTCCTCAAAGTGTCGGTGATTTCAGCACAAGCAGATAATAAGTCCTCGATGTTGTCCCCATCGAAACACAAATCATCGACATAAAAATCGTTTTTTATGATATTAGCAATCAAGGGGGATTTGCTGTCATGTGCTAACTGTTTTCAACACCTACAGCTAAGAAACGGAGCTGAGCTGGTTCCGTACGTAATTGTATTTAGACGATAAATAGATAGTTCATCCGATGCATTATCGCGCCATAATATAAGTTGCAGATCTCGTTGATCTGGTGTGACGAGTACCTGTCGGTACATTTTTTCAACGTCAGCGCAGGCGACATATTTATTTTCACGAAATCTTAACAAAATAGCAATCAAATCTCCTTGCAACGGTTCCCCCAATAATTGTAAGTCATTGAGGGACGTACCACTTGACGTCGCTGCGCTGGCGTCGAATACCACTCGCAACTTGGTAGTGGTACTATGCTCGCGAAATACACCATGATGTGGCATGAAGTAATGCGGGTTGCCATATGATGTTATGCGACTCATATGCCCTAGTTTCATGTATTCGTGTATAAATTCTTTGTATAGCTGTCGGTAAGTGGGATTGCGTTCTAAACGTCTTTCTAACGCAAAAAACGTTTTTCCGCTTGCGAATAAGACTCACCTAAAGCGTCAAGTGACTGCTTGAAGGGAATGCGCACGCAGAACCTTCCATCTGGTAACCGCTTCGTTGTTTGAATGAAATGGTCTTCGCACTGACGCTCCTCCAAGCTGCGCGTGTCACCGTGATAGTGGTTGGATAGTTCCTCTATTTCCCAAAACATGCGTATTTGCCTATCTATATTTTGCGATTCTATAGTAGTAAAATTACAAGAAACATTATGCGAGAATCTTGTATTGTTTTGGTAAATAGGTCCGGACACTATCCAACCCAGTTTGGTATTCTGGAGGTAAGGACCATTAGAAAGACGTATTTTACCTTCCTCCAAAATATCCCAAAATAGGTCCCCAAAGCCCCGATTAACATGTCAATGTGATTACATTTGTAAAACTCGGGATCAGCTAACTGTATGCGTGTAGGTATATTAAATGAATGTTTTTTAATGGTGAAAGTTGGTAAGTTTAAAGTTATTTGAGGCAAGATCAAGCAGGAAACACGCCTTAAGAACGTGCCACAAATAGATTCAAACCCAATATCGCATAGTTGTGTGGTTTGTGTTACAACATTACCAACTCCATTTATTTGTAAAGTGGACTGTAAAGAATTTAATTTTAGTTTTTGAAATAATGACTGTGTTACAAAACTACGCTCGCTACCACTATCCAATTTCGCACGTCAGTTATGATGAGTGCCGTTCTTATCAGCGATCCTCACAACTGCAGTCGACAATAGAACAGGTTGGTTATTTGAATGTGTGAATAATGAATGTGCATTATAGGTATGTAATTGTGACCCTTTGTCTATCTGCGGCGAGCGGGGCTCGCATTCCAGTGACGCCTCACTATTCGACACCAGTGATACAGTGCACACCTCATCGCGCTTCTTATCACAATCCTCACGACAAACTACAGTATTATGTTTTTGCCACATTTCCTACAAAGACCGTATCGACAATCAGACAGTGTATGACCGGAATGCAAGCAGTTTTCGCATAAGTGGTTATCGTTTATAAATTGTAGCTTATCGTGCAAATTAAGATTTAAAAATTGTGAACATGAATACAGCGGATGGTTCTCGTTACACTTAACACAGCTATTCGTGCGTGTATTTCTTAGTGCCGACTTAGATTTGTTTGCTACTACGTTACAGTGTACCTTAGGATGTGTGCTAGAACTAGAAACGTTCCGCTTGTGATCGGATGATTGTAGGGAGCTAGGCTTTGAGTGAGTTAATGATACCGTTTCTAAAATATCGGCTTTGTCTCTTAAGAATTTAATAAGTGTTCTAATTTAATTTTGTGAGATGAATCGTTGGAAGTAAATAATAAATTTTTATGTTGCTCCCATTCGCGCTCCGTGGCCGTATCTAACTTAGTGACTACCTAGATAAATAATAAGCGTATCCCAGTGCTCTGTGGGTTCACCTATTAAGTTTAATGCGCGAATATTTTTTATTAATGTATCAATAAGTTTACGAATCACGGCGGGCGATTCTTTATTAACGCTAGGAATATTGAACAATGACTTAACATGATTATGCACCAAAAGTCTATTGTTGTTATAGCGGTTAGTTAGAATTTCCCAGGCAATAGAATAGTTAGTGGCAGAGAATTCAATAGAATCTATAACTAGTTCTGCACTACCCTGTAATGAAGATTTAAGATAATGGAACTTTTGTATATCTGAGATTTCTTTAGAATTATGAACTAAAGCCATAAAAGTGTCACGGAAGTCTAACCACTGTTCATATTTACCGTTAAAGGTAGGGAGCGAAATGGTAGGCAATTTTACAGATTTATGCGAATTATTACACTTTACACGAGGTTCATCTTCAACGATCATGCACTCAGCCTGAGCTAAAACACCGTAATAGTCGTTTTCGAATGATTCACGAGCTACTAGTTCCTCAGACTCTGAGACCAACGACTCAATTTCAGTCTGAATTTAATTGAAATCCTTGTACTTATAAGCTTTTAGCACCTTGTAGACGTAACTCTAATTCTGCGCGTTTGATATCATTGATTTCTAAAGGCACTAAAGAAGTAATATAATTTTTAAAAACTGTTAATCTACCCTTAATCGAACCTCTGCGTTTTATGAGATCTTTGAGAACTGCGTTACTACCACTTTCAACCACCGTAGGCTTAGACATTCTGGGGGGATAAGAAAGATGGGGTACTCACAGTTGCAACCACCAGCCACGACACGACTCAGACAACGACACCCTCGTCCACGATCCAATCTTGCCACTGCGCTGCGACTTGGAATCACGTAGCGGATGCTCAGGGTAGTCTGTATGCGATCTTCACGTGTAGGTATACTTTTACGAAGTATAGAAGGCAGCTTCTGCGTTTGGGTATCTCAGCCAGGTACTGGTTCTTCTCTCCTTGTGAATCCGGCTCGAAGGACCAAAATTATGGTAATGCTGCGATGCTTGAGGGTTCGAGTTGAAGGAGAGAATTGAGAACGTAGACTTCTTGATAAATGAATATAATTGAATATAGATTCATGTACAGTAAAGAGTAGATTAAATATAGCTTATTAGTACAAAGGTTCAGATGCGAGTGTTTGACGGAGGTAAATTTGAGTAGAAAAAAGCTTGTGGTATGGCCGTAGATCAAGCGCTGTGATTGGTCGCCGATGACGTGATATCTTGATGCGATTGGTTTAATATCACGTCATATATGGTACCTAGGTGGTTATGGTCGTTGCCGATCTTTGCGACCTCTGGTGTCGGTTACGATGTACTAGGTGCTTGTCTTAACATACGGATAACCTTAGTTTCGGAGTTTATCCCTCAGAGGCTTCAATTATAGCTTGCTGGTCAGACTATGAGGGTATCGACTAGTCCTAATGCAAAGTAGGATTCTTCCATTAGGCGTTCAATATGCAAGTAAAATGGTTTGCACTAATTCAGTAAGTATTTGAACACGAGTATGTGCTCCAATGGTTTAGAAATAAAAATTTGAATTTTTAAAGCACAAACGATCCTTGTTCCACATATTTCTGCGCATTAATGAATCCTCCCATATGTCGTTTGGAAATCGGTTCGTTAGTAGGTACGGATAGCAGCAAAACTTTAAATTTAAAGCGAAAATATGATAATAATTTTATGTAAAAAAGAAAGTAAAAATGGTTCAGGGAAAAAAATACAGCAATAATTCCAAAGTTAGTGATTGGTATGTAATTTATGTATGCAGTTATTATGTGTAAAATCTCAACTGTAAGAACATGATAAACGTGTCATCTATAGACACTGATTCTAATTCATCAATCTACACACAAAATTATACAGATACTAGATAGTTATTAATTGAGAAGAGACTTGAAAAGTAAGTTTTAAAAAATCCTTAAGGGCTTGGAATATCCTAAAAGGCGGTTTGAATATCATAGGTAAAACAACGGGGTTATTTGAGATAACAAGTTAAAAAACTTAAATTTTTTGACCTGTAAATAAATACTTTTTTTTAAGGAACACCTCACACTTGATGTGCAGACGGTATCAGCCAATGGTCAATATTCGCAATCAGTGAAAACTGGGTATTTGCCGTCAGTGAATAAATTGGACCCGGCGTGGCTCCCATCGACTCCTGGCGCCGCGTGACGGCAACGAGGGACGGGCTCACGTTAATTATGATGCGTTCACATTGTATTGGTACATATGGACCACAATTTTGTCAGACAGAGCTTATGAACTTTTGCTTTATCACTTGTACTTTATTCCACTACTTTGAAGATTATTACATATAACCTAACCGGTTTCGCTTCACAGCATTCTCAAAGGTAACTCAACTGTTCATATAATATATATGTTATAACAAGTTACACCAAGTGCCAACAATCAAGAGTATAAATGAGAGCTTATGAAATTGAGATTTATACTTTGCTTAGCTCTATCTGTTATTTCGATTCAAAAGATCGTTGAACTCGTGGGTTCATTATACGGAGCGTAAAGAGGCACATCATCTCTTGGAAGTATTGTTGACTGTAATTTGTGTATTTAGTTAAAATTGTAAAGTAACTAATCTTTTTAAATCAGATTTTAAAGTATTATTACCAGAGCGACCCTCTTAATGTATTTCATATCTGAGGTATTACCCTTATTTTACAATTGGCTATAATAAACAAAAAGTGCGGGACCCAAGTCGGTCTTATTTGTAAGACTACGGTATAATTACTTCGTAGTGCCCCTCTGTAATAGAGGAGACAGAGAGCGGCTGGCGCAGGCGTGCGCTAATGGGCACCCCTGGAACACGGAAAAGGTGCCCACCGCCATGTGACCGTTGGTGGGCGGGGTCCCCCGACCTTACGCCCACGGTCAAGAAACAATCGGGGGCGCGCAGTAAATCCTCACCGCGGCGCCCCCGAACTGCACGGCAGAGCGGGAGCATTATCGGTTACTCCCGCTCCCCCGCACAGTGCACCTCCCGCTTTACCGCCATCACCTCGTCAACTGGCGAGGTGACAGCGGCCCAGCACTGTTGCCGCCGGTCGCGCCGTTATTCACGGCCGGCAGCCCGAACTGCATGGCAGGGCGGGAGCATCTACCCAAACTCCCGCCCCCCACGCAGTGCCTCTCCCACTTTGCCGCCATCGTCTCGCCAGCAAAGGAGGCGAAGCGACGGCGACCCATCATTGCTGCTGCCGGCCGTGAATAACGGCACGGCCGGCAGCAACACACACCACCGAGCAACCCACAGGTGGGTTACTCCCGCCTCAGCCGGAATTAGCCCGAGTAGCACAACTCCCCCACAAAGGAAGGGGAGTGGTCGCTACTCCGTTGCCCAGGATGCACCACGAGGAGGATCCGACCCATTGGGGTCCTTAAGATGTTAGTAGGACCCCGCATCCCGTTATAATGGACGGTTAGGTTAGGTTTTTATGTTTTTGATCAATAAAATTTAATTTTGTAGAGGTGACTGATTAAATTGAGTTTTTACTTGGAATAAATGATTTTCCTAAAGTAAATTAGGCGATGGTTTTTAGTTATTAGATGGTTTAATTAGTGTGCAAGTCAGTATTTTTGGTTTAACTTTTAAATATTTAGTTCGGAAAAAGGGAATATACAGATATCGATTGAAATACATGCCTATTATAATTATGGTCTCTAAAGTAGGCGTAGAAACCTATTCCAATTTCTATTGTTAGAAAAAGGTATAGATTACACAATGCTCTGTAGAAATAATATTTTCTGTACTATTCAGAACTTTAAGTTCTGACTTTTAAAACTGACACGGTGGTTTTAATTAGTCTCATTCAATTTCATCATTTGTAAAACAGCTAAAAGTAGGTACCTATATAATTTGCTTTTAAAAACAAAACCACGATAAAGGATTTAATCGCAATCGGACTCGTCTAAAAGACGGACGAATAAACCCCCAGACAGTCAAGTTATGGGAAGCTGGGAAGCAGGGGTTCAATAAAGAATTGAAATGTATTTTCCGTTAGAATTGTTTGTTGCGTGTTGGGAATAAACCGTGTGTGATTACTGTGCCGAATGAGCGATTGTTTTCTAAATACCACTGCGGTATTATACACAGTATTGGAGGGTTATTGGGAATGAATAATATAAAGCGTTCGTGTATTAATTCGAGTGTGGCTTGGGAAATTGGAGGGAAATTGTAAGGCTGTCGCGAGGGTTGAATTTGATAACAGTTGTTCGTAATTATTACGTTAAACTGACTCAATATTACGAAATGCGTAGTTTATGAGATAGAATGTCTTCATTTGATTTGAAACTATACGTGCACTTATAAGATTAACTATTCAACTGCGCGAGTATGACAGCTGTTTAACCCTTTCACGCCCACCTGTCAAAACAACATGCCACAGCGTTTGAGTGTTTATACCATTATTTTGAGGAAGAATTATGAGAATTAAGACTGGAATGTCACCTCAAAACCTTAATCGCTCTCTTCATTCTACCAATGGACCAAATTGCTCTTCGTAGATTCTTTGGCCCAGATTCTACTCTCTTTATCTTATCTTCAAATTCCTTTTTTTCTACTATATTATAAATGCAGATGTAACTCTATTTACTTGTTACACTTTCAGGCCTGAATCATTGAAACGATTCCAATGAAATTCGGTACAGGCTTTTTGTGCTAGGATTAAAAATGAACCGGCTAAGTTCGAGTTGGACTCGCGCACGGAGGGTTCCGTACCAGAAAGCGGCAAAATAATATGTTTGTTTAATGAGAGCCCATCATAAATCCCCCCTTTTTTCTATACTTAGTATTTGTTACTATAGCGGCAACAGAATTACATCATCTGTGTAAATTTTAGCTCTCTAGCTATCACGGTTCCTGAGATACAGCCTCGTGACGGACATACTGACAGACGGACGGCGAAGTCTCATGAATAGGTTCTCGTTTTTTACCTTTCGGGTATGGAATCCTAAAAGCATACATATTTTGAAAGAAAAGTACATTAGGTACTTAAATAATTGAAAACTTACTGCAATACCAGAAAGCTAAACATTAAATGAGTGTCGTTTTTCTCGATGGCCAAGTAATTTTCTTAGGTATATAGATAACACCCAAATCCTGAAACAAACACTTGTGAATTATACAAAAATATATTGGATCTATCTGAGGATTCAAACCTTATCCCTCAAAAATCGCATACACAACCGCTTGGTTAAAATGTGTACAACAACACTGCACTTACTCAGTAGAATCTAAATCGGTGGTAAAATAGTTCCGGAAGCCACAGACTATGTACGACAGCAATGCCTTAATCCATCCAAGTCTTGTGGTCACCCGAGATAGCCTGATTGATGCCGCTCGCTACCACCGACGAATTCGTACGTACATAGAAGGACAGTTTTATAGCTGCTCTGAAGATACACTGCTGCGACTTAAACTGTCGCTTGAAGGAGGCGTGGCAGTCGCAGTACGCTATTATGTCACTCGCACTGCTCCCGGCATTGCAATGAATATTGCCCTACGAGCGACACACTCTCCTTCTCGCCATGTTCACCGTGTTGTTTCCTCGCGATGAAAAATCGAATGAAATTGAATCACCGTGCCGGGCAATACGGGCATAACGAGTAAGGAGCTACACTATGTCTCTGCCCATTTCCCTCGCTCCTCGTCGAGTGTGTAGCTGGTCCAGAAGAAAAATCTCACAGCTGCTAGCTCACACTTCACATGTGCGCTATAAATTCGCACAAAAAGTCTTTAAGAACTGTCCTTCTATGTATGTACGTCTGAATTCGTTGCTGCTACTACGAGATCGGCAGACGGTCACATTGAGCTTAATGTTCGGATATTTATCAATGACTGCAATTGTGGCTCAACGACTTATGGCCGAGAGTTTTTCTTTTTTCTCTGATGAACGATGGCGTTAAAATTTCGTTTTAAGTTCTAATTTTTTTCATAACTTGATCAATGTAAGTTGCGAGAGACTGATGATATTGTGAAGTGGTCGTCGCTGAGAAATTTGTAATAACATCTATAACTTAGAGTGCAGTAGGTATATAGTGGGTTATATACACTATTTGTAGGCGTCCGATCACTGTTGGGAGTCCTGGGACTGTTGGGAGGGGAGTCCTGTGACATCCTTCCGAGGGCTTACCCGGAGGTCTCAACCGTAGGCTGTTATGAGGTTATAGTCGGTAGGAGTCCGGCATAGCATTCATGAAGGATTTTCCCTCACGTTAAAAAAAGGCATCCGATCAAGTCAAGAAAAGTAAGCTAAATAAAAATTCTATAAAAAATAAATATTTATCAAGTTCTAGATAAGATTATGTCTTGGATGTCCTCGTAATGTTTTTAATGTTGCATATTTTTGTAATGTTTCAGCGAATTTAAACTAATAAGTATACCTACTTAGTTCAATAGCAAAATTATACATAAGTGATATTTCCAATGGGATCTACTAACCCGTTTGTTCTAAGTCAGTGTAATACTGCCCCCCACATCTCAAAATCCTACTAATATTATAAATGTGAAAGTTTGTGAAGATGTTTGGATGTTTAGATGTTTGGATGTTTGTTACTCAATCACGCTCTAACGGCTGAACGGACCGGGCTGAAATTTGGAACCAGGGTAGATTATAGTCTGGAATAACACATAGGCTACATTTTATCCCGGGAATATTTTCCCATGGGAAGCGGGAACGAGAACCAAATTTCACGCGGGCGAAGCCGCGCGCATCAACTAGTATACTTATATTTTTACTAGCTGATGCCCGCGGCTCCGCCCGCGCGGAAGGTTATTCCCGGTCACTTAGGGGTATGAAATATGGATGTTGGCCGATTCTCAGACCTACTCAATATGCTCACAAAATTTCATGAGAATCGGTCAAGCCGTTTCGGAGGAGTATGGCAACGAAAACTGTGACACGAGAATTTTATATATTAGATTTTCCCATGAAGATAATACAAAACTAACTAATATACCTACGTAGTGTTAACGTACAATTTAAACACTAAAATATACACCCGTTCCTTCGTGGTTGGAACTGGTCAAGTTAACCTACCTATTAGTACTTATTTTATATGAAATAACCCACCCCGTCCATACGTGGCCCAAATGTGACCAATATGCTCGCGGCGTTGCCTCTTTGTATGGCTATGACCATAGATTTAGGATTTTTCGCTACTCTCAATATAAAATCGTTCTAGTTAGTGTTATACCCTCCTGCACCCCACCAACACAAAAAAAGTAAGCTCAAATTTGCAAACGATCACTTAGAGCGAACGCAATATGCTGCGATTAATTATATTGTCTGCTTCATTAGCTAGTATACGTGAAGCTTGCTAATGGCAATATAGAATTTATGAGATGCCAGCGTCGAGCCAAAAAGTCATAGAGCAACACGACCAGTACATACCTACAAGGGAATAGACATAGCGTGTTTTGCTCTGTATTTTAATGGCTTTGCGCAAAAATGTAAACAAACACATTTGATCTCGATTACTCCATAATTAATGATATTCGAATATACACTCTGATTATATTCATGTACCCCGGAGTCATGCAGTGTTCTGACAGTCATTTTAAAACTATGTGTGATATATGGATTATTTTTCAATTAAAATATGGATGGTAAAAATTTCAGTCATTTGTAAACTGTTATAGTATTTTTTACTCATCTGTCTTAGGCAAAGTCTATCAAAACATGACGTGTTTCAATATTTCCTTCTGTCATACGTTGCGGGGGAAAATTGTATTCCTATACATCACTACAAAAGCAATCGACTGTCACGATGGAACTTCCACAAAATATTCAATCATAATTTTAGACACTCACATACCTACATATTTCGTTAGGCTTTCGGAGCCCGCTTTAAAAGAGGGAAAAGTTTCAGTATGGCGGCTCCCCGCCCGATAAGTCATACACAGTGTTGCTCTATGGATCGCGAAGAAGTAATCCACTTCTTCGCGGTCGCTGCCTTCCCGCACTTTAATTAGACTTTTTTATTTCCGCGCTGTAAGTTTATTACGATATTCTTTTTTTTAAATAATAATTTAATTCGTGCCAGTATTTCTGCAGGCGAAGATGAAGTTTATAAAAAAGTTTTTTATGTTCATTTTACTGAGATTAGATTTTTTTTGGGATCAGATAGCGTTGTGTAAAAATGTCTGTGAATATTTATTTATTCATATTTGTGTAGAATAACATTAACATTTTTTAAGTTTGATACATATAATTATGTGCGTAAAACAGATACTACTGTTTTAATCGAGCGGACGGTGGCGTTCAGCAAATTACGTGGACATCATTATTGCTTTTATTGCAATACCTTTTTTTTAACATGAGAAAAATCCTAAACGGATGCTATGCCGGACTCCTATCGACTACAACCCACACGTTCTGTTTCTAATGCCTGCGGTTGGGAGCCCCTGGTAAGCCCAGAAGGATCACGTCACGCTCTCGTCTTAGTCCTGCTTCTGCTATCGCAATGCTTGAAGACAAAAGTCTACAAATAGTGTGTTCAACCGTTTTTAACAAAAAAACAGCACATTGACAGAGTAAGCTCGTTAATGTGGTAGGGGGCATATCTATTAGAGAATTGTTCGACAGATATGCCCCCTACCACGTCAAACGTCAAGTAGGTCATAAAATGCCAAAGACTACTGAATACTCTAGCAGACTGGTACTAAGACTAGGTATTTTTAAAAGATTGTTGAAAGAAACTGGATGTTAAGGGCGAGGCCGCACTTGCGGTTATCGCGGCGGTTTCTAACCTCAAAATGTCAAAACATTGACTTGATTTCATTGATTTTGACAGTTTGATGACATTTTGAGGTTAGAAACCGCCGCGGAAAAACGCAAATGCGGCCTCGCACTGAAGTTTAATTACGAGAGGCGTAAACTAGACTTATTACTAGTGACCGACCGAAGTTTCGGTTTCGGTTTCGGCCAAAAAATCGAGTTTTGGCCGCAGTTTCGGTTTTGGCCAAAATGGGACGAAACTTTCGGCCGGGCCGAAACTCACGTGTTCATGTATTTTGAGTGCCTGGCACTGCTGGTGACGTGGTTGGGGTCAGCCCAACGAATTAATATGTTACTAACTGAAGATTTACAGATTTACAAAGGACTTCCAATCAAAAATTATAATAATACAATTTTTACAGAATCCTAAAAAGGTGATCTAGGACATTACATAGGTACCCTTTTTTTTAACGTGAGGAAAAATCCACGTAGGATGCTATGCCGGACTCTTACCGACTAAAAAACCTCACGTAACGCCCAACAGCCTATGGTTAAGAGCCCCGGGTAAGCCCTCAGGAAGGATGTCCCGTGACTCCCAACAGACCTACGGCCGCCGCTGCGGCCACGCCCAGGGGTTGGTTCGGGTGCAATCCCGCGTCTATGGGGGGTTTCGGGTGTGACCCCGCTTCTAAGGGGGGGCGTGCGTGAGTTGCTCACGTCACGCTGCCGTCATGGGCCTGCTTCTGTAAGGACGGTGAGCGGCTCTCTCACCGTCCTCTGACCCCCGGTCATGGAGGCCGATAGTCCTCGGCGAAGACACGTCAGCGACGCCCAGGGCGCCGACTGCGGAACTCGGGTGGGAGAGTTCTCTCCCGTACCCGGCCCGCCGCCTCCTTCTCGAGCATGACCTGCTCGCAGAAAGAGGCGGCGCTGTCCCACTTACTCCCGCTGGAGAGCATGGCTCGCACCATGGCCTCAAGCGAGAGAGTGTCCACGCCCAGACCCACTACGAGGACCTGTCGCTGTTGTGCCACCGCGGTGCACTCCACCAGCGTGTGGAGCGCCTTGTCATCGCTGCGGTCCTCGCAGTGCTGACACTCGGCCGTGGTTTCCCGGTGTTTTCGCCACAGATACCTACCGAAGCTACCGTGCCCGGCAAGCATCTGTGTCAACCGGTAGGAGAGAGCACCGTGTCTTCTCTCCAGCCACTCGTCCATGAACGGTCTGACGGCCGCGATTGTGGCAAATCCCCCCTTTGACATTACATACCCTACCCCTTTGTTGTCGGTTTCGTTGACTTCGTTGGTCGTCTGTCTGTGTGTCCGCTTTTCTTGTACGGAACTCTAAGTGCGCTAGTCCGGCTCACTGTTGTCCAGTTTTAGTTATATACTTCTAGAATGTAACCAGCCAAAAGCTAGAAGCTAGTAGCGGGTTTTAGTCGGTAGGAGTTCGCAATAGCATCTATGAGTTATTCCACACGTAAAAGAAAAAAACTCATCTTTAGGTGGAGATATCTCTAAAATGAACACTTGAGAAGAATTATACTGTTGATTGATGGCACTTGGTGGAACTTGCTGCACCTATTGGAAAAATAACCGTATAATAAATAGTCACGAGGTTGTATAGCTGGAACCGTGCCAGATAAAGGCCTAAAATTGTCACTGTACAGTAGTCTTCCCGAATAAAAACCACGCGTATCGTACCTAACAGCCTATGGTTGGGAGCCTCTAGCATGCCTTCGGAATGATGCATACTGCGGCCGCATCTTTGGGGGGTTGTTCAGTTGTTATTCCGCTTCTTGAGGGAGGCATGCATGAATTTCTCACGTCACGCTATCGTCTAATTCCTACTTCTGTAAGCACGGTGAGCAGCCCCGTCACCGTCCTCAAGTCCCCGGTCATGGAGGCTGATAGAATGGGGCGCCGCTGCAGATTGTGTAACTCAGGTGGGAGAGTTCTCTCCCGCTTCCTCCCCACCGTCTCTTTCACGAGCATGACCTGTTCACAGGAAGAGGCCTATGGCCCCGCTCTGGCACCTACTTGCGCCATTAAAACAATGACGCAAGGGCCCTCGCTTCCAGGTTCCATAGAGGGGTTCCGGCTAGAAGACATGCTGCCTCAACTGAGATCGTGCGGTATCCCGTAACCACCGTGACAGCTGTCGCCTTCTGCGGGCTAAGCAATCTAGCCGCATTGCTGGTCATCAGGATCTACGCTCATACGGGGGCCGCATAAAGGGCCATGCTCCGCACGATCACAAGGTACAGTCTCCTGCAAGGAGCGTTGGGTCTCCTGATATTGGTCAACAACCGTGAGAGTGCGGCTGATGCCTCCCTCCCTCTGTTATGGGACCAAACTTCGGAAGTGGTATCCGAAGTTCCGCCGGCTATCCAGTACGAGCCCCAGGTACGTCACCGAGAGCTCGATGCCGATGCTGACGCTCGCCATATGTAAGTTGGATCCCGCAGGTGGCCTTTAGGGCTGCATCTCAGTGCGTTGCTCCTCACGCTGTAATGAGGGTGTCGTCGTAACACGTTACGCTGATACCTCTGAGCAGCGGACCACGTAGCACCCAATTGTAACCGATGTTCCACAGAAGAGGTCCTAAGACCGATCCCTATGGAACACCGAACAACACATCTCGCCGACCCAGCCCTAGCCAGCTCGAGTAAGTTATGGCCCTCTCGGAAAGATAGGCCCCGACAATTCGACAGAGACATGGAGGCATTCCATGGTAAGAAAGCGCCTCCCAAATGCAGCTCCAGGGCAAGGCGTTGAAAGCGTTGTCGATCTCAAGAGACACTGCCACCGTTCTGTTGCCGCCATAGCAAAAAATACCTACTAAAATCAGAGAAAAGCATCCACGCAACAAACGTAATTTTTGTTCTGGCTGCCCCCCTCTCCCTCCCTCCATCAGATTCAGATTCAGATTCATTTATTTGTTGCTGAACACAGGTATATGATACAAACAATAGGTGCATAAGGTCTTACATGATAAAATGCTCATTCCATGTTCTGCCTGTTCAGGCATGCAACATTAAATGTTAGTTACATAATATTATAATTTCAATTATCAAATTTCCTTATTTAAATTACTGAAATAATAATAAGAGACCATCAAATGGAAATAACAATTAACAATTTCTATTAATAGCTATTGATAAGTTAAATATGATTCTAGATGAGCATAAAACTTTACATAAAAACATACATTTCATAAAATAAGGTATGTCAACATTATAAATAACAATTTCAGTCAATGCACAAATTATAGTCAGAGATATTAAAATATTTATATCAAATATTTATTCAAATACAGTTTGCTAAAAATGATTGTCAGTTA
Source organism: Miltochrista miniata (assembly GCA_933228765.1). Lineage (NCBI taxonomy): Eukaryota > Metazoa > Arthropoda > Insecta > Lepidoptera > Erebidae > Miltochrista > Miltochrista miniata. The sequence continues at coordinate 6,143,648 of OW121758.1, forward strand.
AAAAAGATTATGTTTACAAATTATTTCGGGGATAGACAGTGCATAGTAAACATCCAATTTTACCAGTTTTATGTTTCACGTAATAGGTGGTGAAGCCTATTGCCGTGTTGAAATGAAAAAAATACATTATATTGTATTGTATTGGACAGGCGCAGGCTGTGACGATCCACAGTTGAAAATTTTCAAATCATCCATAAGGCCTTCAAATTGGCTTAACGATTGTTGTTTAATGACATTCGAGTTTTCCTTCTCTACGCAATATATAATACTCTTTCCTGTCACCACACTGGGCCATGTTGAATTTATCCACTGTATTTTACTGATAATAAAAACATCATGTACCTATTCATATCAGCGATGTCGGATAGGTTAGCGTGACAAAGAGACGTAAATAAAAGGGTGAACCCAACTACTTATTAACCCCGCGGGGTTCTGTGGACACTTGTCACTACAGTTTACGATAGGAAATGTTATGCAAGCCTTGATAACGCAAGTAATATATTGAATGGTCTAGTTATGTTCTGAATTGTACTTGTATTATGTGTCATATGAATATTATAAATGCAAAAATAAGACTTTTTGTAATGCGATGCGCTATTGCATTAAGTACAGTAACAAGTAAGTTCTATTTTTTTTCGACAATTATGCGGAGTTAAATTAATAAAATTGACAGAAATGAGATACGGGTAGATGAGTAATGGGCGTAAATTCTATAGGTCGCGGGGCTCACGTAAAATTGACAGAAATTGAGATATGGGTAGATGAGTCATGAGCGTAAATTCTATAGGTCGCGGGGCTCACGTAAAATTGACAGAAATTGAGATACGGGTAGATGAGTCATGGGCGTAAATTCTATAGGTCGCGGGGCTCACGTAAAATTGACAGAAATTGAGATACGGGTAGATGAGTCATGGGCGTAAATTATATAGGTCGCGGGGCTCACGTAAAATTGACAGAAATTGAGATACGGGTAGATGAGTCATGGGCGTAAGTTCTATAGGTCGCAGGGCTCACGTAAAATTGACAGAAATTGAGATACGGGTAGATGAGTCATGGGCGTAAATTCTAAAGGTCGCGGGGCTCACGTAAAATTGACAGAAATTGAGATACGGATGGATGAGTCATTGGTGTAAGTTCTATAGGTCGCGGGCTCAATTCTAGCCTTTCACATTGTCGAGTCACAACCCGAGAGCACCGATTCTAGACCACACGACGTGAATCTGTGGACGCAATGCATGTATTGCCGTTTCTAAATATGAGACAGATGACGTTTCACGTGTAAATTTCCATCCACACATTCACATCGTATGAACCGATGAGAATCGGCGTCCTGGTCTGCCCTCCTGAGATAGGTCTCAGGAGGGCAGACCAAGACCTTCAAGACTGATCAAGATAGTTTAGTGGGTAGTTTGACCTCTCTTCAGAATCGAGAGTATTTCACAAAGCTGTTAGTTACCCCCGCAACAGAGTACTTGTACAAAAAAACAAACAAAATACATGTTATTAAAAATTGTTTTGATTTATCTATTTAGTAGCTATTTATCTCCGCTCCAAATACTAACAAAAGTCGGTAGGAGTTCGGCATGCTTCCATGAGGATTCCCAATTTCCCACACGTAATAAGAATTAGGTGTTTTATGCAACAAAATGACACAGTTATAGTTTATATGGAGAAGTACGGCATAATAAATTTTGTCGACAACCGTCGTTCGGTCTTTATACATTCAGAATGCTCGCTGGATACTAAGAAATGTCTTACAATAAAACGCAAACAAACCACACACATTCACAATCGCTGATATCGCATAGGGCCGTTTGTTATAGCGCACTGTACTCCATCATGACTTCAACATCTGTTAAGTACATCGATCTATATGTACCTACTACATATTCGTACTATAATTATTATGTTGAACGGTTTATATTTTATTTACGTAATTAATTTTGTGCTTTGTTTGAGATTTGTGTTAGACAAATTATTGAGTTATGATAGTACCTTTATTGATAAAACATAAAAAGAGAATATTAAAAATTTATAGATGAAAGTGGAAGTGTGAGTGTTGAGTGCTTGATTATAAATATGTGGTATAAGTGTTCGTATTTGATTATGATTGCAGGTAGTGGTTATTTTATGTATTCGTGACCGATGTTTTATGTATAATTAATGCATTCAAAATGGATTTATGTAATTTTTGGGGACTAGCAAACAAGATATATATGTCGGAGAGACATCAGTATTGTTTCCGAGCTTAGTGGGCGTATGTGGGTGAAATGCGAACATAAAACACAATTATCACTGTTTCACAATATTGTAATTGATTTAATTTTATGAAAATCACTTTCTACACTGAACTACACTGAATTATCCTTCACGTAAGGCAGAGCAGCGGATTCAAGGCACCGCTCTTACTTATTATAACTTCAACACGGTGCAACCTGACCGTCACCAAACTCAATAGCCTCACAACTCAACTGTTTTCCTTCCAAGCAAGCAATGGCCGCCTAGACCCCGCTCAAATACGTCAAGTATTCTACTCTGTTTGATCGATACGTGAGTGACAATTCAGCAACTTTTAATAAATTGATAACGCTTTTAAATTGTAACAATAAATTGACTAGTATCATAAAATTAAATGAACATTCCTAAAAGTAATTAAAAGGCAGACAAAATTCAATATTGTGCGTTCTTCATGCAAACAGCCATCAACCAGACTCGTAGCTTCCTCTGACACGCTTCCCCCGATATATATGATTTAATGAGCTACAGATCTAGCGTCATTTAAATACTAATTATTATTTTGATCGATTACTCGACGACTATAAGCTATCTCTGTACCAAATTACAGCCTAATCTGTTCAGCCGTTAGAGCGTGATTGAGTAACTAACATTCAAACTTGAACATGATCTGGTGAAGAATTTCTAATGTCCATATTGTGATCTAAGAACCATCTCCTTTGAGCATTGTCCAAATCGATTAATAGAACTAAATGCTACGTTGTAAAATATTCACGAGTACACTCTCTAATATGTTAATAGCGGCGTTTTCCCTGAAAGAAAACGCATATTAAAATACTTACCTAATTCGAAGCTTATATAATGAGATAGGCATATCTGTTACCCGTAGGCTTATCTTACTCATGTTTGATGACGTATTTCCGTCGACTCACCAGCAGATGGCGCCACCTGTGAACTTATAAAAGAACATGGCGTCCACTTTGTCCTCATTGGCTTTTATTCACCAGGCAGATTTAAAAAGTAAGCTTCGAATTAGGTAAGTATTTTAATATGCGTTTTCTTTCAGGGAAAACGCCGCTATTAAAAGTACTTGACCGTAATTCGAAGCTTATATAATGAGAAATGTTTGTTTTCGCCTGGTGAGTGACGGAAACGCCAATGTGATTCTAATTTATTATTAGGAAAATAATATTACAGAATGTTGTATGTATGGTATCTAGATTTATAATCTTTACCACAATGAACAACTTAATATGTTATCTTAAATAGACTAAATAAGGAATCTTATATAAGGAGTAGTAAGTTTCCTTCTATTGACAGGATTAAATAATTGCGTATTATTATTATATTTGATTGGTGGTAGTTGCTGACATTATTACCAACCCATCGTCAATTACTTCGTGTTAGGATTAATTTAATCTTACCACTACCACCAATTCTTAGAAGCTGCTGCTGACCGGTGGGCGAGATGGGCGTCCTTAGCATTGGTTTGCAACCTGTCTAGGAGAAGGAAAACTCCGAAATCAAACCCGGAATCGATGGCTTCGTTAGGCGCAAGTAGGATCTAATCCGAACAGCGGTAGTCGTCTGCAGCCAACCCGGTGGTTTTGCACGTATTGGCATGCCATTCCTGCGAACCAAGCTGGGGAGGCCGAGAGGGTGGCGAAGGTCTTGGGCAACCCTACGTCATCAACTGCGTCCCAGGCGATGCAGCGTCTGTGAAGAGGACACTTCACCCACGTCGTTCCACGGCGTGGATAACAACACGGGGAGGGGCAGTTACCGGTGATAAGTCCGCGCGTATGGGCGTAAGCGCGGGCGCCAGGGGTCACTCTCGACAGTGGGAGGGTCCATCGTAGGCCCACTGACCAGTTACCGCCCGCTTCAAACTGGGCAGCCCCCAGTCAATAAGGTACTGGTCCGCCTCGGCGTCGTTTGTTCCTCTGGGGTGTTGGGATCTAAGGGGCAACCCAAAAGACGGCGCTGGAATGTTGTACACCCGCAATAAAGCAGCAAAATAATAAAAAACCTAAAGCTAGCACTTCCATGCGCTTTGGTTCTTGGAATGTCCGAACTATGAGGACAGGTCTCCCGGACAGCTCGGAGATTTCTGATTATGCTCAAGATCTGCGTAAAACGGCTGTTATCGATCTAGAACTGACACGCCTGAATATATCTATTGCTGCACTTCAAGAAACCAGACTTCCAGATGAGGGCTCATTGCGCGAACAGAATTATACCTTCTTTTGGAAAGGCAAGGCCTCTTCCGAAAATCGTGAGCACGGTGTGGGCTTTGCAGTCCACAACACTCTCCTTAGTGCCATAGAGACACCTCGAGGTGCATGTGAACGCATTATGGCTTTGCGCCTGAATACCAAAAGCGGCTTTGTCACTCTGATTTCCGCCTACGCTCCCACTCTCACCTCGACAGCAGAGTCTAAAGATGACTTTTACGATAAACTCTGCTCCATTGTGGCCAATGTACCGGCTGGAGATCGACTTTACATTCTGGGTGACTTCAATGCTCGTGTAGGACAGGATAACACCGCCTGGTCCGACTGTCTTGGGAACCACGGCGTAGGAAAGATGAACGAAAATGGCCAACGCCTGCTCGAGTTCAGCACCAGGTTTCAGCTGTGTGTTACCAACACTTATTTTAAAGGCAAACTGATGCGTAAAGTCTCCTGGAAACATCCTCGGTCCGGTCACTGGCACCAACTAGACTTAGCCTTGACCAAAGGAAAAGAGTTAAAAGAAGTTATCCACACGAGGTCCTACCACAGTGCACAATGCGACACCGATCACTCCTTGGTAGTGTGTAAAGTTCTTCTGTCGCCCAAAAGGATTCACTCCTCCAAGAGCGCTGGAAGGAGGAAGTTAAATCTTTCCAAGACCAGAGATCCTGAACTAGTGAACTCTTTCAGTTTGCTGGTGCGACAGACGGTAGGTACCTGGGATGTAGATGCACCAGTGGAAACGGAATGGGAATCCATTAAAGACCTTCTCACCAAAACAGCTGGTGAGGTTTTCGGTTATGCCAAGGCTAAATCACCGGATTGGTTCACTGAAAATATAACCCAACTTCAGCCTCTAATGGACACTAAACGCCAAGCTGCACTAGGATACTGCCTTGACCCATGTGATTCCACACGCGATAGACTCCGCACAGCAAAGTCATCCTTACAGCGTACTTGTCGCCAGCTTGCTAATGCATATTGGACGGAACTGTGCAAAGGTATTCAAGATTGTGCGGCCACAGGTGACTTCCGAGGGGTTTATGAGGGAATTAGGGTGGCTCTTGGTCCAGTGCGGAAAGGGACAGCCCCTCTGAAAGAGACTGATGGCTCTATTATCACTGACAGTAGTCGTCAACTTAACCGGTGGGTAGAACACTACACTAAGCTTTATTCTCAACCAGTTGAGATCAGTCCCGTAGCCGTGGATTTCATACCGATCCTACCAATCATGACTGAGCTGGATGACTTACCCACCATGAGTGATCTTCATGAGGCCGCTTTGAAGCTTAAATGTGGGAAGAGTCCAGGGATAGATGGTGTACTCGCTGAAGTCCTGAAGCTCGAGTGCATGTTACCAGTGCTGCATAACTTTCTGGGAAAATGCTGGGAGAGGGAGCTATTCCCTCGGGATATGAGCGATGCAAATATTATAACTCTTTATAAAGGTAAAGGTGACCGCGGCGATTGTAACTGCTACCGTGGTATCTCCCTTCTTAGCATCGTCGGCAAGCTTTTTGCAAGGGTTATACTGACTAAACTGCAACGTCTTGCCGATCGCGTGTATCCTGAGGCACAATGTGGCTTCCGATCCCAGCGTTCCACTACGGATATGATATTCGCCATCCGACAACTTCAAGAGAAGAGTCGTGAGCAGAGCACTCCCTTGATGATCGCTTTCGTTGACCTGAATAAGGCCTTCGACACGGTTAGCAGGGAGGGTCTCTTTGTTGCACTTGAGAAAATAGGTTGTCCCCCGAAGTTGCTGAAGCTGGTGATGTCCTTTCACGAGAACATGAAAGGCACCGTTGTCTACAATGGTCAAACGTCCGACGCTTTTGATATGCGTAGAGGAGTCCGGCAGGGCTGCGTCTTAGCACCAACTCTGTTCGGCATATTCTTCTCATTGTTGCTCAAAGTTGCCTTCGGTGACGAGCAGCAGGGTGTCCACCTACATACACGAGCAGATGGGAAGCTGTTTAACGTCGCTCTCCTTAAGTCTCGCCGCAATCGAGATGACTTATTTGCTGACAGCTTGCTCTTTGCCGACGATGCAGCCTTTGTCGCCAAAACTCCACAAGAGCTCCAGGTAATACTGGACAAATTTCACCACGCTTGTACCATGTTCTCCATGTCCATAAATACGAAGAAGACTGTTATTTTAGCGCAGGGTTATACCCACCAGCCGACCATCTTGCTGGATGGTGCACCCTTGGAGGTAGTCGACAAGTTCTGTTATCTGGGGTCGACCGTGTCGAGCAATCTCTCCCTTGATGATGAGATCGATATTCGCATCGGCAAGGCGGCCACGACGTTCGGCAGGTTGCGTGCAAGAGTATGGAATAATAAACATCTTACGGTCAGGACAAAGATGATCGTTTACCAAACTTGCGTCTTAAGTATACTCTTGTACGGAGCTGAAACCTGGACGTCGTACGCCAGACAGGAATGAAGACTTAACACCTTCCACATGCGCTGCCTTCGGAGTATTCTGAGTATAACATGGAAGGACAGGGTCACAAACGAGAGAGTGCTTGAGATTGCGCAGCTGCCTAGCATCACTGCTCTACTCAAACAGAGACGCCTGCGGTGGCTAGGGCACGTGCATCGAATGAGCAATACTCGCCTGCCCAGACAGACCATGATGAGCCAAATTGCATTCGCCAAACGCAAAGTTGGACGTCCCATGTTACGTTTCAGAGACTGCGTAAAACGCGACATGATCGCATTTAACATTGACTGTGACACATGGGGGGACCTTGCTTCTGACCGCGATGGGTGGAGACGTCTCATTCACGAAGGCTGTGAGACCCATGACAAAGCCTGGTTTCAAAATCTGGCCCAAAAACGGGAAAATAAACATGCGCGCGGGGGGAGTTCAGCGGACTCGCAGTTCGCGTGCCGGAAGTGCGGACAAAAGTGTCGTTCGAGGATCGGTCTTTTTAGCCACGAGCGACGATGTTTCTCTCGCGTGGACGCTGTTTAAATCATCTGACAAGATGTAGGAGGCCTTATGATGCTGCTGACCGGGTAGTGCCGGGGCTAGAATTGTTGGAGTACCTCTCACAGTCATAAGTAAACTATTTGACTGTGTAGTCTCATATCGGTTACTCTGATTAACCTAATTTTTATCTAGATTAGAGGATTCAATTGATTAGTCGTAGGTATTATCTTTGTTTACAATAGTTTTCCAACCAGATTGTCTGAAATGAAAATGATCAGTTTCGGACTCTGATTTGGGCCTAAAGTAGTACCTATGACGTGAGTTAAAACAATCGAGCAAAGTTAGATCGTGGATGCGGCGACCTAAGCATAAAATCACTATGACGAGATACTTGAAAAATGTTCTCTGTGTATCAATACTTGGTAATATTTAACTAAGTCATCAATCCCAATATCAATCAATATGTGACTTAATTTTCTTTACATTTTTCAAAATATGTTTAACCAAAACATGCGAACTATGTAAGGTTGACTAGCGGTTTCTGTATTATCAAGTACAGCAACAACAGATTTTTGTAACAGAATCGTATTCTATAATAATCACGAATAAAATGCAAGTCGGTTAAAACTCTAAAATTTATAAGTATGTTAAAAGGTAGGTCTCCAGGAGCTCAATAGTAGAAGCTTTTGATTATATATCTGTTATTTACCTCTTCACCCCCCCCCCCCATTTCACTACTCCACAGATTCTCTATGTGAGGTGGTGGGAGACCTGTCGAGGTGTTTATTAGAAGGAAAGAAATAATGTTTATTAGGTTCTTTTGCAGGTTCTGCAGAAAGAATGGAACTTACAGAGCTCTCGCTTTGAGATCTGCCCTCTATTAATACCTTGTGCCATCGCGGCACCACAAACACAAACAATCCTGTTGACCGATTAAGGTGTGACAGTATCTTGGTTATTAAAAATGGTGGTGGAAGTAATATCCACACAAAACAAACAGGCCTATCATGTAGTGTTCTCCATTTCATAATAGGAATATTTTTTGTAGGCAATCTTGCCTTAGTGGTGTTTGAAGCAAGGATGCTCACAAAAAATATCCGGAGGAGCTGATACATATGGTATCGGCTCGGAATGCAGTGTATGGTGAAGTCAATTTGATGTCGGACCATTACACGCAAGCTGACGAGTTAAGTTCGTCAAGGCAATTGATTTGGTCTCGTCCCTCTGGGGGGGTGGACTACAACTGCTTTGAATGAGTACAGACTGTAACACAGTACCTGTATATGATTTCGAATCATGTGTAAGATTGTCAACATCTTTCTTTGAAGCAGTGCAATCTTTGTTATTCTGGGCCCTCGAGCCTGTTAGAGAAATGTTTTCTAGCTAGGCTCCCAAGCGAAATCTGACGCGTCCGTGGTAAGAAAGCATCTCGGATGGAAAGCTTGTAAAATTGTCGAGAGCCGGTAATTGCGGACCCACTATTGGAGTTCCACTTGTACCACTCCGTGCACTACTATTTTCTTCAGTAGGTTGTCGGTTAGGGGATTGACCGAATGTGACGCTGAGGTAAAGCTACCTCTAGGCACTGCGAAAGTGGTAAAAATTCAAAAGACCCACCAAGTTTGAATTTTCTTTAAAAGAACTAAGTTTCTTTGATTTGGAATTAAATAAATCTTCCTTTTATGTCTAATATCTTTTCTTTTGGTATTGGACTTAGGTAGTTCTATGTCTATCGCATAACGATATAAGAGGTTTCTTCGGGAACCTATTATTGTTTTCTCTCAATTGTCTAACCATCCCTGGGTTTGAAGAGTTTTCAAGGCTATTTGTACGTGTTTGTGAAGAGTAACAGGATTTTGATGCGCAAAATTAGATTTTGTGTAGGTAGACGAGAATTTGAATACTCTTATTCTATAGAAGTCGAGGCACCCGGATGGTGAGAAACGAAAATGTTTTGGGTGCGGCTTACCCGAGCGGAAGACAAGAATGTGCTCTGAGAAAGAATAATGTACACCACATCAGCTTTACCATGAAAATAAGCTTGACTGAGATGTATTTTGCACATTCAATTTCGTGGCTGGAGGAAATCTGGTAAACGGAACATGCTGAAAGATAGAATTATTCTGGCTTCACAAAGGCGTACAATGTCCTAAAACTGAATTCTGGGCGGATGACCCATCGCTATTTGAAGTTAGGAAAAGTGGAGAAATCAAACTTGGTGACAAAGGAACTAGTTTTAGAGTGCCTTGAGCATTCATCTTTTGAACCATTGCACAATGTGGTCATTTCAGTTAAAAAGGAAACTTTAGTATTCCAACTTAGTCAAGTTTTCCATAGCATTTTAACATAAAGTGAAAATTTTACAATTTTGTCAGGACGGGACTTGAACAGAGTTCCGTGTAAATTTAAATGTGGGAAGGTTATCAGTTTTGAGCAGGATTCGAACCTGCGTCCTCTCGAATACCGTGCAGGACGGATTGGAGTTTCTGGATAAAGGGAATGCGGTACCCTTTTATAAATTTAAAACTTTTTGGTACTCTCGTTCCTTACCAACGTATTTTGTACAGAGTTAACTGACCGACATAGAATGAAAGGGTCATATCATTTAGTGTCTCCTTTGCTGGTGTGGGCAGAGGATGTTAGACCTCTCCTCGTCTCTTTGAGAGCCTCGAGCTCGGAAATTTCGTAATTGAAGGGACATCCTTGCATGGTTACTTAGTATGTTATCGTACGCCTGGTTACTATCGTATACCCAATTATTATAGATATTGTACATACCCCTCGAGGGTGGTAACTGGTTAGTGTTTCCTTTGCTGGTATGGGCAGAGGATGTTAAACTTCTCAGTCTCTTTGAGAGCCTAAAGCTCAGAAATTTCTTAATTGAAGGGACATTTACTGTCGTATGCCCAATTATTATAGATATTGTACACACCCCTCGAGAGTGGTAACTGTAATACAGGCCTAAAAAGGCTCTTGGTACAATGGAATCTGGACTCCATTCGATGGAGATCTGATCTTGACGCCTGATCCTCTCGAAGGCTGGCGTAATGATTTGGATGAACTTTTTTCGGGGTCATCCTTTTTGGAGATCGAAGACCAAAATGCATGCCTTCCCTAGTGCCGTTGAAAAGGCTTCAGCCTCGAAAATGTATGTGTTTGAAGGCGATATTTTATCAAGGTTCATTTTTAAGAATTGGGTCTTTGACAATTCTGAGAATAATATATGAAATCAGATCTATGGCCGCAGGCCATTTGTAATAAATTGATAAAAGATTTATGGAAATCCTATTATTAAAGTAGGTCTTCAATTTTGTCATAAATATTTTCGAAGAAACTTAAGTTTTTCAAAAGATTCTCTTTGTTTAAAAATACAACAGGTTTTGGCAGCAAAAGCCTTTTGGCAGAAAGAGCCTTGTCAGCTTTTTCAAAATGTAGCAGGGATTCGAATTGTCGGATCTCCCCGTTTTTGTCTAGGTTGACGAACCCAGGACTATGATTTTACAATAGTGGGTATCAGCATATTATCTTATCTAGGCAATTTGTAGCCAAAACGTGTCTATCAACCTCTTAGGTTATACTGTGTCTTAGGATCTTGGGTAACCGAAATCTCTTTTAATGCTGTCCCTATATAAAGTACGAAGCAAGGATGATTGGCTGTTTCTATCATCCTCGTAAATTAACTTCTGATCTGTGAATAAATTTACACTTGGTCAGGACCAGTGTTAGGTAAATGAGAAATAACTCACCTATTTCCATCATCCTTATCTGGTTTAGTGGAAGTCGGCTTCTTTTACTTCACTTACGACAATGCACGTGGCGTCACGATCGCCCTTATTTGAAGTTCGAGCTAAATGAGCTGGAACTGTAGCTATTTGACGTACCTAATACAGTAACTGGAGCTCAGAGCGCGCTTCTGAAATACTCCACTTGGAATTAGCTCTTTTTCTAAGGATGGAGGATTCATTTCTATCAAGAAACCAAACTAAAAGAAATAGTATTATGTTAGGTACCTAAAATTTAAGTACTACTTTCATGGTGAACATTTAGTTATTACTTTGACACACTCGTACGTATTCAGAAACTTGGGATGATTACGATTTTACCCATAATAGGCCATATTTTTACATGTCTATGAACATCTAATAATTAATGTGCCTTTATGTGGGTAGGTATAAAAATATTTTGAAAATATTTTCTATATTCGGTGGTACTGACGCTGTACATACACGAAGCAAATAATATCTAAAAAAAAGTATTAGTACCTATGAATACAATCTATAAAACAGTTTTGATATTAGCTGTAACTAAAGATATTAAATAAAAGAAACTGCAACCTCGAAAGGTTTACGTGCTATTTTAAAATAATAGGTTATTATGACGTATCACACTCATATGTGATCGTAAAAATATGAAGTAAAAACATACCTGAGACTTAAACGAACGGTCAAACCGTTAAATATGTCTGTAGGTTCACTTACTTCAATCACAAGTCACTTGTTTTAGATTCACTGTATATTCAAACGAACGGCAAAGCCGTTAAATAATTATTTCTGTAAATTCACTTACTTCATCCCAAGTCACTTTTTATAACTTTACTAGGTATATAACTAGTAACTACAAAAAATAAATGCACTAGCAGGTGTTCCTGCTATAACCTTTTGCTACGGGAATCAAAACGCCAATGAGGACAAGATGGCGGCCATCTGCATTTATAAGTTCACAGGTGGCGCCCCCTGCTGGTGAGTCGACGGAAATACGTCATCAAACATGAGTAAGATAAGCCTACGGGTAACGGATATGCCTATCTCATTATATAAGCTTCGAATTACGGTCAAGTACTTTTAATAAACGTAGTGTCGCATCTTATGCCCGCTCTCGCTTACTCTTTGTAGAAATTAGGAGTCATAGATACGTAGAGCAACGGCTATCTCGGTAGAATATATGTCAATGATAATATGGGTGTAAGTATTTAAAAGTATATTAGTACTAATATCCGTGATTTATAACACACGCAGGTTATTCCTAGCTTACTTTGGGGTCAGATAGCGTTGTGAGAAAATGTCCGTGAATATTTATTATTTATTTATTTAATGTGCTCACGAAAACCTAAGCACACTGTTTCGTTTGTAAGATTTAAAATATTACAACGGGCTCGTCGACAGTGTCCTTTAACCTTGCCAACGGTAGGGTCCGGATTTGTTAATGTATTTCGGATAATTAAATAACACCCTTTTGTCATATATAGGTATTTCGTTAGAAATGTCCATTAAAAGCGCAACCTTTCGAAGTGAGAGAATTTTAATGGTTGGCCATTTCGACCTACCGAGATTGAAAAAGTTAATGCGCTTAACTACTTAATAAGGTAAATAGAAACTGTAGAGTGTCTATTTCATTATCAAACATTGTGTTCTGAAAAAAAAAAATTGTTGACGTCAAAACTAGCATATTTTTCTATGAATATTTCTATTGCAATTTTTTTTATTATTTTTAATTAGGGTTGGTTTGAAAAATCTAGTAAATTTCGTTCAAATTATAAATTTTTGAAAGACAGTGCTAATATTTTGGCAATTGCTGGAGGCGTTTACGAGTTGATTAAAGGGAGTTGATTGTTTAAATAACATACCTAAGCAACGCAAATGCGCGCGCCTCACAAGTCTTAGGTTCATACTAAGTTGTCACGGTGACATTTTTAATACGCAAGTACCTATTACTTAGTAGTTCTAGAAATGGCAGAAATGTAGATTTTTCAGAAGCAATCTTTTGTCTTTCTCATTGTTACGCTGTGGAATTGTAGGTAAAACTTCACAGAATTTTCATTAATAAACACATCATTTACTGAAAACAAAACAATCGTTATATAGCTCTACAAGGTACCTATCTCATTTGCCGACTGCACAAGATGAATTCAACACTTTAAACGCGATTGGTTTACAAGAGTGATTCTTTCTGTTCAGACAGTTCGGTAGCTGTGATGGCGCGGCGTCAATGGCCCGAGGCGTAGTGTCTTCAGCTCGGACCGGATATTACAAACCGCGCCTCACGCCTCCGATATTGTGTTTCAATTTTCAAGTCCTTCATAAAGCTTTTCCAATCTCGAGGTGTTTAGAAAGCAATAATGATATTTGAAACAAATTTTCTGATATGAAAATGTAGGTACTGTGAACGACCTTTGTTGTGATAGGATATTGATTGAAATTTGTATTTACTTAGTTTTCAATCAAAATTGTACTTATTGAATCGGTAACGAGATTATTTTGATATATGTTTGAGAACTTTCTTTCGCCCATTTTCTAGACACATGAATAGCAATAAAGGTCGCGGGAATCTCAAATTATACACAACACGTGCCAATACTACCCGTTCGCTCTAACTTTGCCGCTGGCGTAGAGGCGTATAGCCGAATTGTTAATTATACGAAGTAAATTGACAGTAGCTAATGTCACTACGTCAAAGAAAATACGCAACACTACAAGAAGAAGTGACATTAGTTGCTGTCAATTTACTTCGTCTAATCAAAATTCGACTTTAGTATAGAGCCGAGCGGCAAAGTTAGAGCGAACGGGCGGTACAAACCATTGCTTGGATAGCAATGGTTTAACGAATAATCTCTGCTTTATTTTATTGTTGCTACATTACCCTTAAATTATGTAGGAAGGAATATTTTGTACTAAGTTTCATGAGAAAAGTAACAATATATATATCTCGCGCCTGAACTGAAAACTAATAACAATTCACATCTGTCAGGGGAAATTTCTTCCCACATATCAAATAAATGAATAGATTTACCCACAAAATAATATAATCCTAATTCAAATAAGAGACAGAAACATAATATCCATTTTAATTCCATTAACTTAACAGAGAAAAGAAGTGATGACATTCAATATCCCGCTAACTCCCAAGCGAGGTACTCTTCTAATGCAAAACGTTCCACTCATCCAGCCTCCTCATATTACCTCACATCAAAAAATAACTCAAGCATAAGCAAAAACATTTTACCGTAACTAATAAGAACGAAAATAGAACAGTTTTTCACACAAGCTCTAGAGGGTTGAAAGTCAAAAAGTGACGCAGGCTAACCCTCAAATAGAAGTCATTTATTTAAGCCAGGAGATGACTGTCACGCGTCGACAGCCGTCCAGCGCGAACGTCCAGAAAGTTACTTTTTTCCACACGTCATATTACGACGTCGGCCATTTCCGACGATAATCTCTTTTGTGATTTGTGGTTTCTTTCTGACGGACATTCACGTCGTCTCTTGAGATTATCTATACCAATGGTGTGAGTTGTTATCAATCATGAGGGCATAAGCGCTGAGATTTTTGACATGATGGACGTTTGAATGGACGTCGATAAATTGAAATTGTAGCTTTGTATTTACAATATTATTTGATAAGAATGTATTGCGAGACCGGTGCTGGAGTTCGCTCAAGCAGAAACGTGGAATGAAAATTGTATTTACTGTTTATTGAAATGAATACATTATGGTCACGTCGTTGTGGTGAATGCGATGGAACTGGTTTTATTTAATTCTGTGCCGGTTGACCAAACGGTCAAAAAAAATATCGAAAGACCATACCAACCTGTTTGACCAGGGTGGTACGACATGACTAATTACCCTCGTGATGATTAGGCTCTTTTACATTATCCTCGCAAAATGAAATTGAGATAGGCCTACCTATTTCTAGCAGTGAACAGTGATATGGCTTATTGGTCTCATTGTCACTATCATAATATTAAGTTCTGGAAGTAAGTAAGTAAGTACTTCAAAATCCTCTGAGCCTTTTCCCAACCTACTTGGGCACTGCTGTAAATTCTTTAAGTATTTAAAGATATAATAATATAATTCTAAAAAGCCATTTCATACAGAATTTGCCAAAGTTGCTAAATTATCTTTAACGTCTTGAAATGAACTGAAACATCAAAATAGAAACTTCACAATTACCCTGGTTCAAGCTAAATGTTTAAAGCCAACCCACAAAATTAAGTTACGCTGTTCGTAAGCTGCACACTACCGCAGCGGGAGACTCTTTAACAAAGTCGTGTAATAGATGGTTTAACCCAAAAACGATAAAGAGGTCTCATTTGCATACGAAGTTCGTTAACTTTAATTACTGAACCCTACGGACTCACTTATAATATCTTTGTTGCGATGAATTTACACTAAGGGGTAAAATATAGTTCGTCCCGTTCTAAGCCCTTGTGTAAGACAGGGATGCAGGAATTAAAAGATATTGGTGAAGTAAAATTAAATATGCTATTAACTTCCATACTGAAATTAGCTGTTTGTAAATATAAATCGTATTTGTTTAGTACAATTTGGTATATCCTACTTATTATAAATTTGAAAGTTTAGGGCACTTAGCAAAGCCAAGCGGCTCTAAATGTATTTCTGTCTTAAAACATTAGTTTATCAGGGAACTGGTCTACAATAATATAAAGACGAATGATTTTGTAAGCTTATCTGCAATTGATTTACTACGAAAGTGCTAAATCGATTTTGAAATTCATAATTAAACAGATTTAAAAAGAATAATAATAACAAACAAAATCAACAGGCAAAACTCTAGTCTTTATAATTCCAAAGTTAAAGACCTCAACTGGCGCTGTGGGAATCTTCAGCATATTCGACTTATTAAATGTTAAATATTAAAGTTACTCCGGTCAATTTAGACATAAAAATGGTGGTCAAATAACTAAGATTCTCGGACAGCACATTTTGGTGGAGAGCTGGGGTTACCATTACAAAAAAAGTTTAAAAAAATCCCCATCGATCCTACGTGTGCTACAAAAGTTATTCGTAGCCTAAAGTCAAAATTTGAGGTTTTTTGATTTTTTTTCGAAAATCAAAAAAAAACTTCAAACCAAGTTGTAGATCTTAAAATTCTCTACAAAAATGGTAAAACCATTTGAGAATATTTAAATGTCCATTTTGACCGGACAATGATAATATAATAATTTCATTAACGAAACATACAGAGTAAAAACTTTGTAACTATGTAATGAAACTCCTTTTACCCACATCAGTTTCACTGTTCAAATTTCGAACAGTTTTTTAGCGTCGGCCATATTGGATTCCAAAACTTTTGCCACAGAATCGTCAGTTTCTAAATTTATTGGAATTTGGTAATTTATCGGCAAGGTTTTTTCACCTACATATCTAATTAGTTTAGCGTGAGCCTGATTTTTTACTCTAAGGAGTAATTTCAGATCAATTAATGGGCTTGATCGATACCTGAAACATTAGAGGAGAAAAGTTGATATCGGCAAAGAAAACTAAAGTGAGAGAAGGATTTATCAGGTAAAATACTTCATTGATAACTATTATAGATTGCAAATTTGGCCGCAAACAAATTTCAATATGTAAACGATTCGTTCAAAAACCCGAATACACTTATAGAAACTTCAAAGCATATTTTTCAAAAAATGCTCACGAAACATTCTATTTCCATGTAGAATCTCGCATGCTAATGTACATATTCAATTTATGTGTCCTATTAAAGACATTGCATTGCAAGTGGCCTGCTTCTAAGTCGCAGCACGTTGGTGGTTCGTGTCGGTCCGAGATCGGAATATTAACAAACCAGCCAGTTGTAGCGGCAGTTTGCAGAAAACTGGCTTTTAGCAGACACTGAAAAATAAAATCTTGCTCCACACTGCGTTGTTGGAATGAAATACAGTTTTTGGTCGTAGTTTTGCATCATAACTAGAGGAGAATCGGTTTTGATTCAGAGAAAACGTTTCATGATCATGCATTGTGATGTCTATGTCGTATTTTGCTTATATCTATGATTTGAAAGGCTCGTGCAAACGTGTTGACTTTATCCATGATCGTAAACAACTCTTCCGCTCAGAAAACCTACTCTTTTCATTGATGAAACATCATGGTTTTGCATCATACATTCCACTGGTTTGATATCTTTGATAGTACTGGGAATAAAAAACAATGAAGAAAATATAGTAAACACAGAAACAATTTATACTCATTGTTTCCAATTCATTTAAATCACATTTTTATATTACTAAGGTGGCAGACAAGCTTACGGCTCCTCCTGTTGGACTGTGGACACCGCAGCGAACGAACGTCTGCAACACCAGAGGCGTTACACTCGCGCTGCCAACCCTGTAAGAACCCTTTTTTCTCCCAGATCTATCATATATTGTTTTAAAATTAACAGTGACGTACCCTCACTTTTCTAAATATGAAATTTAAAGGAAAATATTAAAATTTTACAATAATCTATATATATAAAAATCAATGCCACTTTTCGTTGTAATTTTATAACTCAAGAACGGGCTCACCTATCCAAACCAAATTTTAAGGTTTTATTCGGACTATTTAGTAGATGGTTTATGTGAAGTTTGCTCAAAATCGGTCGAGCGGTTCTTCATTTATCACGCAAACGAAGTTGCGCGCGTCAGCTAGTCTTTTATAGAATTGGATGGATATAAAGGTATCAGTTTGTTGAATCGAGCAAATACCGCCCGTATTTAATCTCTGAAGCATCTGAGGGCTGCTCACCTATTTTGTACGGATTGTAATTGTAAAAAGTTTCATCTCTCCATGTATCATTCCGAGTGTTCTATTTCTTTACCTTTATTTAATTAAATTAACCAATTAATATTTGAGAATAGCATAATAACAGAGCTACTTTTACGGTTAAATAAATACGAGATAATGCGCGCCGCTTCACCTTCATGAGTTTCTATTCCTGTTTCTGCTTTTTGACAACGTTTTCTGGGGATAAAAATCTATGTAACTGCAGCTAGATCTGTTCAGGCATTAGAGTGTGATTGAGTAGTTCACATTAGTAGGATTAGTAGCGATAGGCATGTAGCAGGACTTGTTTTCTACTTCGGGTAACTTAAACTTACAGGACCTTTACAAGTATGTACGGAGCATTATGGATACGCTCACCCACCGTATTCTGGAATTTAAATCTTGTTTGATACTTAACGGATGTTGAGGGCATGATGGAGTACAGTGCGCCATAACAAAGAACTATTGAATACCCTATGCGATATCAGCGATCGTGAATGTGTGTGGTTTGTTTGCGTTTTATTGTGAGACATTTCTTGGTATCCAGCGAGCAGTCTGAATGTATGAAAACCGAACGACGACGGTACGGACGGTTCTCCATATAAACTATATATATCATTTTGGTGTTTAGAACACCTAACTCTTGTGTGGAAATCCTCACGGAAGCTATGCCGAACTCCTACCGACTTTTGTTAGTATTTGTAGCGGAGATAAAGAGCTACTAAACAGATAGACCATAACAATTTTCCATTAACATTTATTTTGTATGTTTTTTTTACAAGTACTATGTTGCGGGGGTAACTAACGGCTTTGTGAAATACTCCCGATTCTGAAGAAAGGTCAAACTACCCACTAAACTATCTTGATCTTCCACCTTAGGATACTAGGTCTCAGGTTAGACCAGGACGCCGATTCTCATCGGTTCATACGACGTGCATGTGTAGATGGAAATTTACACGTGAAACGTCATCTATCTCAATTTAGGAACGGCAATACATTCATTCCATCTACACATTCACGTCGTATGAATTGGGCCTTATAATAACGTGGGTAATTAGTCATGTCGTACCACCCTGGTGAAACAGGTTGGAACGGTCTTACGAGATTTTTTTTCTTCTCACCATGAGTGCATCCGTTGGTCAGCCGGCACAGAATGAAATAAAACCAGTTCCATCGCATTCACCACAACGTGACCATAATGTTTTCATTTCAATAAACAGTAAATACAATTTTCATTCCACGTTTCTGTTTGAGCGAACTCCAGCACCGGTCTCGCAATATATTCTTATCAAATAATGTTGAAATACAAGACTACAATTTAAATTTATCGACGTACATTCAAACGTCCATCATGTCAAAAATCTCAGCGCTTATGCCCATACGATTGATAACAACTCACACCATTGATATAGATAATCTCAAGAGACGACGTGAATGTCCGTCAGAAAGAAACCACAAATCACAAAAGAGATTATCGTCGGAAATGGCCAACGTCGTAATATGACGTGTGGAATAAAGTAACTTTCTGGACGTTCGCACTGGACGGCTGTCGACGCGTGACAGTCATCTCCTGCCTTAGATAAATGACCGCTGTTTGAGGGTTAGCCTGCGTCACTTTTTGACTTTCAACCCTCTAGAGTTTATGTGAAAAACTGTTCCTTTTTCGTTCTTATTAGTAACGGTAAAATGTTTTTGTTTATGCTTGAGTTATTTTTTGATGTGAGGTAATATGAGGAGACTTGACGGGTGGAACGTTTTGCATTAGAAAGGTACCTCGCTTGGGAGTATTGAGTGCCAGCGCTTTTTAGCTGATATGATAATGGAATAAAGATGGTTATTATGTTTCTGTCTCTTATGTGAATTAGGATTATATTATTTTGTGGGTAAATCTAAAAATCTCATTTACGTGTTATGTGGGTAGAAAGGGCCCCTGACAGATATGAATTCTTGTTAGTTGTTTTATTCAGGCGCGAGATAATAATATATTGCTACCTATCGAAACTTAGTACAAAATATTCCTACCTAATTATTATTATTATTATAATTTAAGGGTAATGTACATACATATGGTCACGCCGCAATCCCCGAAGGGGCCGGCAGAGGCATACTATATGCCCACATTTCACCTTTGTACAATTTGTCCCACGTAATAGGTGGTGAGCCGTATTGCCGTGTTTAAATGGACAGGCGCAGGTTGTGACTGCCTGCTGTTGAAATAAAGCCTTCAACTTAGCTTAACGACTGCCATTTTACTGGCAACCGGGACCAACGGCTTAACGTGCCTTCCGAAGCACGGAAACGCTCAAGTAAATGTCACAAAGTGATCACATGGATGGTCACCCATCCATGGACCGGCCATAGTGAAAGTTGCTTACTGCAGTGATCGTTTACAGAACACTGAGTCCGCCGGGCCACGAGCGCTTCAAGGGTAATGTAGCTACAATAATATAGAGCAGAGATTATTCGTTAACACATTGTTTGGATGTGTTGTATAAAATTTGAGGCTCCCGCGCCCTTATTGCTGTCCATGTGTCTAGAAAATGGAAGGAAATAAAAGTTCTCGAACGTATAACAGAATATCTTGTTACCGTTTTAATAAGTGAAAATTTGGATTGTAAACTAAGTAAATACAAAATTCATTCAATACCCTATTACAACAAAGCTCGTTCACAGTACATTTTCATATTAGAAAATTTTTATTTTATTTATTTATTTATTTATAAAACCATACACCCTATCTTTACAGGCAAGGCCTAATACGATAGTGCAGGAACATAATATAAATTAATGTTACACAATAATTTCTAGCCTATTTTCTTACTAATATTAAGAAATTACATTCCATTTCATGACATTACATTCCATTTCATGACATTACATTCCATTTCATGACATTACATTACATTACATTGCATAACATTACATTACAATACATTACATTACAATAAATCACATTACATTATATCACATTACATTACATTACAATACATTACGTAATTAATTATATTCGAGGGTCTCAATAAAGTGCTCAATGCTCACTGCGAACCTCGGCAGACTTTGACTAAATATATCAATATTGGTAGGCAATAAATTAGTCAGTTTAATGGCACGTGACATAGGAGAATGTTCTAACAGGTTTGTTCTCGCTGTAGGCTTTCTAAGTACACTCGAGAGCAATGAATCCGGGTCACTTAAAGAATGTTAAAAATCTCGGAAACTAAAAATGATAGGTTAATGCAATAAATTGTATTTAATAGACAATGTAATACTCCTTAAATGAAAGTAAAAAAAATATGAGTCACCATACATTTTATTAACACAAAATTACATAAAGAAAAAACTGCTGATCTCTCCTTAAAACAAAAATAGGAAACATGAAATTTTTGAACTTTATTACGATTTTCTTGAATTTTAATACTTCGTATTGCCTCCTCGTGCTTCCATTACTGCGTTTACGCGGTTTGGCATGCTGTACACCAAGTTCCTTATACGATTTTGGGGAATATTCTCCCCAAATTGACCATAAATGGACCAACG
Source organism: Miltochrista miniata (assembly GCA_933228765.1). NCBI lineage: Eukaryota > Metazoa > Arthropoda > Insecta > Lepidoptera > Erebidae > Miltochrista > Miltochrista miniata. Next base: position 6,165,138 of record OW121758.1, read on the forward strand.
TGATCATTGAGGATTTCTTCCACATATCTTACGCTAGTTAAAGAGCCGTTTTCTATGATCACCAGCTCTGTGCGACTTTCAGAAGAAATTCCGGCCCACACAAGTACAGACCCACCACCGTAGGCTACTTTTTCTTCGATGCATGCTTGCTTGAATCTTTCCCCTGGTCTTCGATACACTCTGTGTCTTCCATCGTGCTTGTAGAGCATAAATTTTGATTCGTCGGAGAACATAACTTTTGACCAATCTTCAATACTCCAATTTACGTGGCTCTGGGCATACCTTAGTCTCGAAATACGATGCCCACGCTCCAGTTTAGGGCCGTTTGCAGGTCTAAGGGGTTTTAAGTTAGATTCAGCAAGCCGACGTCTTACTGTCCATGCACTTGGGTTACTTCCTCCGAGGCGTCGAAACTGATTGGTGAGTTCACTTCCTGTGAGAAAGCGATTTCGAAGCATGGTGTTCACCAAGTATCGGTCTTCTCGTGCTGTGGTACACCTGGTTCTGCCCGTTCCTGGTCTGCGTAGGTTAGAACCAGTTTCTTCGTAACGTCGGAGAACTCTTTGTACTGTTGACAGCGACACACCGACAGTCCTGGCTGTATCGCGCTGACTCCGGCCGGTTTCCAGCATTGTAAGTATTCTGGTGCATTCTTCAGGCGTAAGCGACATAATTTCAGCTTGATTAATGAATATAGAGCACTATCAACATGGTTTATGTACCCACATAAATGACAGATTACAAACAAAAGCAACACCAAATGCTGTAATTTCGTAGTTCCATCTTCGAAAGTGGCCCTTTTTCAAATTTGATTTTTTTATGATATAACTTTACAATAACTAAGAAGTTTTGATACCTTCATTTAAGGAGTATTACATTGTCTATTAAATACAATTTATTGCATTAACCTAGCATTTTTAGTTTCCGAGATTTTTAGGATTCTTTAAGTGACCCGGATTCATTGCTCTCGAGTGTAGTTATAATTGTCGGCGCGCAGTAGCTCGCCCCGCACGTCGCGCGGCCTCAGCTCCCCTACATGCACGCGCGCCGGGCACGAAGCGCCTCCCGCCGCTCGCTCAGCGGCTAACGGGTCGAGCGCTGGCCGCTCCGCACTATATACAGACTGAAAATATGAAGCAAAATATTCCGCACTATCTTCCTCACTAATAGCCACTCCGTTTTTAGTTAACTGAGGTTTATTTCTTTTATCTTGTCTACACCTTACAAAATCCCAGAATGATTTTGGCTCTTTTTTAAAATTATACTGTAACCTACTTTGATACTCTTCATAATAGAATGCAATCTTAGCCTTCACTACCGAACGGTAGTGAGAGAACACTTCGTAATCACTTTTTATTCCGGTTGATTTATACTGCTTATGACATTTCGCCTTGTATTTGATATCTTTTATTAGGTCCGCAGTGTACCACTCGGGATATTTATACCTAGACTTATCTCCCTTTTGTATTTTTATTGGCACACATTCCGCAAAAGCCTCATAAATTAAATTACAAAAACATGCCATGGCGTCATCTAAATTTTTACAAGTGTATAATAATTCCCAGTCTAAATTTTGAAATATGTTATATAAATTAAAAAAATCCGCTTTATAAAAATTCCATTTCGGATAATCAGGTTTATCTTCAAATTTTCGGAGATGTGTTGTACCCACTACCCCCTTCGACCCGACCAAGGTTATACTACATTCCAGTGGAGGGTGCTGCTCGTCAATAGCAACCAGTGGAGCATCCCCTAGTTCAACCTCAAGGTCACTCGTCGTAAAAGTTGTCAAAACTAAATCTAAAAGTCTATTGTTACTATTCAAAATGTTATTTACCTGCCGAAATCCGCAGTAAGCAATCACGTATTCCATATAACTTCGTGTTTCTACAGTTGCTGAGGGTAAATTGAAGTCACCCAACACTAACACTTTATCATATTTAACACAAACATCCTCTAAAATGTGAAATAAATGCATATATTCGTTAGAATTAGTTGAAGGAGGAATATACACTACGCAACAAAAAAATTAAATATGACTATTTAGTTCGACAGTTGCACAAACTAACTCGAACGCGGCGGTGTCCAAGTCATGGCCGCCAGCGGGTACACGCGTGAGATTGTATCGAGGTGATGAAGCTAACAACGCTCCTCCCTGTTTGCGTCCGTCCATTCTATCACACTTCAGTACTTTATAACCAGGTGGTATTAGTTCTCCATCGTGTATAGAATTATTCAGGCCAGTTTCCGTTAATGCGAATAAGTCGTTCTTTGAGGCTAAAAAGCTAGCATAAATTGACTTTGTCTTCGTACGAAGTCCACGCACATTCTGATAATATACCCTTAAATACTTTCTATTGGTTACCGGTATTTCTTGATGAGTTGCGAAACCAGATCCATTCGCTGAACTGGGCATTCACTGGCCAACTATCTCCATTATTAACTTTATCATAAAATGATTCAGGAACCCCGATCCTAAATGAAGAATAGTCCCTCTTTGTTTTTGGAGTAATTTTATGCACAGTGATGTCTTTAGAACCACAAACATTTTCCACGTGCTCAATTAAAGCGATCTCAGTGGTTTCGGGATGCAGAGACCAAACATGCAAGTATTTCTTTTTTTCAACTGCTTGAAATGCATCAATTTGTATATTCCCGCCTCTTTTGATCGAGTGTAAATGCTGAGTCTTCTTGGAACTGGTTTTTTTGTCACAACTCGCCATTCCCCCAGCGAAGGATCACTCGTCAACAATTCACTATGAACGGCGACTTCCTCTTTCCGCTGCCGCTCATGAGTTGGGGCCGCCGCACAGTAGATCGGTCCCATACAAATGCTTGGACATCCTATAGGGTCGCATGTTAGAAAGAATATATCTTAAAATAAAGAGCATTTACGCGGTTTATAACTTCCTACGTTTAAAGGGACCCCACTGTTAATGAAATATTATACTTATAACATGTATTTTTTATTATAAAAATGGGTACAATAAAAGTCCGTTTTTGTTACAACATTAAAAATTTGTTCATCTTGGAAAAAAATGTACATTGATATTTGTTACTTATTCTTCCTCTTCGTTAAATATTATGGAAGCTGGAACATTCGCCAACAGATATTTAACTTCAGTTAAGTATTTACGATTACTTGGTCGTCTTTTTAAGTGACTTGAAATCACGGGATCAGATAAAAGTAATAATGAATTAATTATGTCCATATTACATTTTGTCCTTGAAAATTTTCTTGTATGATGCAGTCTTCGATATCTAAAAAATTTATGATTTGCTTCCTGCGCATCTTCCCCTAGCTGTCCAATGGGAACTATTTTATTATGAGTTACGATATCTGCTCCATGGACTAATATCTTATGGACAGTAACTGGCATGTGATACCATCCATACAGTGCAACATACAATTCTGCTGTTTCACGAGTATAGCTTCTAAACGTTTCTATATTAATTCTATACTCTGAAGCTATAGTTTGTAATATGACGTAGAAACGTTTAATAAGTTTTTCGTCGATACTTGTGATACGAGCACTGGTTTTATAATTCGCAAAAAAAAAACACGAGCTGTATTTCCATCATGCGTTTTTCCGGAACCCTGTTTTACGACATCAATTAATAATCCTAATTCTCGCCTGAAATCTTGTTGAATTCTAAGTTTTCGTTCTTCTCTTATTTGCTTATTTTCCCCTCGAGCTGACCAGCATTTAAACGGTAAATTATAAGCAATGTGAATAAGGCACTCAAAGCACCTGATCCATGCATGTAGTGGGAATGTCCCATACCCAAGATATTCTTCATTTGGATTTTTATTGTAAACTATATCAAGTTTATTCATGGACAGTGGATTTGCGCCACAAATGTAACACTTCATGGAGGATCTATTGCCAGTTAAATCATTGCATATTTTTGTGTCTACCATTGTGAATTGTAATTTATACTTTGTGATTTCTGCATTTAAACTATTAACACATTCTGTAGTTAATGTGTTGCTTTCTTTATCAAACCGAAACAATATTGGTCGACAAAATCTCGATGATGATATAACTGGATTTTGCCACACGACTTCGTTCGTATTAATATTTTGCAATTTAATTGGAACTAAGCTGCATATAAAAACAGAGGAGTCATCAAAATTAGGATTGGCAAAGCTTTGTTTATAAGTACCTTGGGACGAAGCACCGTCACATCCCCATTTACATATAAGCTCCATTTTTTGTAATTCATCATCGGTATGTATATTAACCAGTTGCAATATTCTCGTCATTGTTAAATCTAATAAACTCTGTAATTTGATCTTCACTTCAATATCAGATATTGGTATTGATTCAGAAGGTGGGTAGCACAATTGTTTTGCTAATTGTATCTGATAATAACTAGGAAATAAGTCAGGAGATATCTCATTGACTTCTGACCTTATATCAATATGCAATGTGAATAAGGCCTTATATCTGCTGTTTAGTCAAATCGTTATTTACATATAAACTCAGCGCATCATCTCTAGACAATGAATTAGACTTATTAGATATCAAATCTTCACAGAACTTTTTGATATTCGCTGTATGTTGAGGATAGTTTTGAATAAACTCAAAAACGAATTGTGCATTTGAATCTTTTAATCCTTTTGAGGCCATGAAATTTATATGCTCTTGGGGAGATGACTTTAAAGACTGTGTTCTTCGTCTTTTTTGACGATCGCTTAATTCATCAATTTTTTTTTCTGGAGTTCTAGATGTCGAAGGTACATTAGACGATGTGATTGGGAAAATGAGAACTTGGGACCAATCTAAATTGCGACTGAGCCAAGATTCGTTTGAAGATAAAAATCTTTCTTCGTGATAGTCACATTGCCTTTTTTTATTTTTAACTGTGCAAATAAATTTCAGTATTTTTGGTCATAATATCCCAAAACAAATTTCATCATTAGAATTTAATAAATCGTTTATTCACACTTACCTATATTTCAAACCATCACAGTACAATACACAAATCACTCACTTTTTTTGATCATCTAGTAATACTCTAGGACAAGTATTAAGAACGATTCCAAAAGATTCGGTATGATCATTAATACTATTTTTTAGAAATAGGTACAGATCTTTATTTGTTTTAAGGTTTTCCATTTCAAAACTTTTATAGACACTTCGCGCTAACTAGGTGCACATGAAGTAGGTTAATTATGAATAAGTATATTTATTCATTTAGTGCGCCTACCCGCAATTCTGTTATTGTAATTTCCAAAAGAACTAAGTGATGTACCTCATATATTGCAAGTCATACACGTTTAATAGCAACATTGCTATTTAAAATAATGTAGGCGTTTTGTAAAATTTTAAATATTTCAATAACGCGGATACATGCGGCTCTTAATAGTAGCAAGAAGTATAGAGTATTTATTGGTTTATTTGCCCTCATCAATATTTTTATGGAAGTATTTGGAAGTAGTAACGAAAACATAACTTTTGTTCAAAAATATAAGTGATATTATTTTTTCTTAAAATCGGTATTAAATGGCTGTTACAATTTACAAATATGATAAAAATGTGAAGCTTATTATATAAACTGTTGATTCATATATAGCAAAGTAAATGAAAACCACGAATTTTGTAAAAAAAATAAAAGTAAAGTACGAGCTAATTTCTCCAGAAAGGGAATGGGTGTGTTTTAAAGCACTCTTATTCAATAATAAGCATGTTTTAAGGGGTTAATTTACTCATATTAGATGGAGTATGTATTCATCTTACGATATCACATCACATCTACTCGAATTGATTAGTTTGCATATTCCGCCAGACGTCCAGTCATTTGTATGGGATCGATCTACTGTGCGCCGCCTCCCGTCCTCGAGCGCGTTCCGCTGCCCGTTGCGCTCGTTCGGTCATGTAGGATCCTTTGCTCGCAACCACTTCTGTCTCCTTCTCACTTGCACTCCCGATATTTCGTATTCCTTTCTCACTCACATCAGTCTTCAACTCAACCAACCCATCGATCTTTATGCAAAGAACTTCCAATATATTTTTCTGCTCCATTATAACCGATGAATACTTTTCAATGGTCTTCTGTTGTTCATCAATTTTGTTGTTTTGAGCCTCGATCAACGAATTTTGAGCAGTAACTTTTATTGTCAGCGCTGCCAACTTCTTTGCCAAGTCACTTAAAGCCACTTCTACGTTAAACTTCGACATTTCTCTAATATTTTTCCAAATAAAACACAGATCAATTTGTTTCAAATATCATTATTGCTTTCTAAACACCTCGAGATTGGAAAAGCTTTATGAAAGACTTGAAAATTGAAACACAATATCGGAGGCGTGAGGCGCGGTTTGTAATATCCGGTCCGAGCTGAAGACACTACGCCTCGGGCCATTGACGCCGCGCCATCACAGCTACCGAACCGTCTGAACAGAAAGAATCACTTGCAAACCAATCGTGTTTTAAGTGTAGAATTCATCTTGTCGACAAACGAGATAGGTACCTATACTACATGGCTATATATAACGATTGATTTGTTTTCAGAAAATGAATTATTTTATTTTTATGAGGAATTTCATTAATCTGCTTTGCCATTCACAACGTAATATCTGGTCCAAGTTGAAGACACTACGCCTTGGGCCATTGACGCCGCGCCACCTCAGCTACCGAACCGTCTAATCAGAAAGGATAACTTTTAAACCACTCGTGTTTAATGTGTTGAATTCATATAATACAGTTGGCAAACGAGCTAAGTGTACAGCACTATAAAAAACGATTGATTTATTTTCAGAAAATCTTTTATTTTATTTTAATGAGGAATTTGATTACTTAATGTTTTTTGCCAATCACAACGTAATATCTGGTCTGAGTTGAAGACGCTGCGCCTGGGGCCATTGACGCCGCGCCATCACAGCTAACGAACTGTCTGAACAGCAGAAAGAATCAATTGTAAAACATTCTTGTTTAAAGGGTTGAAGTCAACTTGTACAGTCGGCAAACGAGATAGGTACTTATATTGGGCTATATGTTACATATATTTTATTAGGAAATCGATAAATCTTGTTTGCATATCAGAACGTGATGTGTTTATTAATGAAAATTCTGTTGAATTTTAAAATTCCACAGCGTAACAATGAGAAAAACAGAAGTTTGCTTCTGAAAAATCTCCGTTATTCACGTATTAAAAATCTCACCGTGACAACTTACTATGAACTTAAGAATTGCGAGGCGCGCGCATTTGCGTTGCGTAGGCATGTTATTTAAACAAACAACTCCCTTTAATCAACTTGTAAACACCTCCGACAACAACAAAAATATTTGCATGGACTTCTAAATATTGAATTTTATTATCACATATGTTTTTCAAACCAGCAGCAGCCCGAAGTAAATTGCAACAGAAATCTCGTAGAAATATTTGCTAGTTGTGTGCGTCGTCAAAAATATTTTATCTTCTTACGTTAATAAATAGTTATTCATATAAAACTTTTTAAATCTCAATAGGTAGATATGGCCAACGCTTTAATTCTTACAAAAAAAACTCAATTCGAAAGGTTGCGTTTTTAAATGGACATTTCCAACGATATATAGGACAAAAGGGTGTTATTTAATTATCCGAAATACATTAACAAATCCAGACCCTACCCTAGACAAGGTTAAGGGACTCCGTCGACGAATCCGTTGTAATATTTTTAATCTTTCAATTGAATCAGTATGCCTCGGTTTTCATGGGCACATTAAATAAATAAATAATAAATATTCACGAACATTTTTACACAACGCTATCTAATCCCAAAGTAAGCTAGGAATGACCTGCTTGTGTTATGGGTATCCGACCACGGATATTGAAACTGATATACTTTTAAATACATACTTAATATACATAGAAACACCAAGGCTCTTGAGACAAACGTTTCTGGATCACACAAATTTTTGTCTTCGGTAGGAATCGAACCCTGATCAGCAGTCGCACATTTCGACCTCTATACCAACGAGGCAGTCAACATTTATAATCTTTTTTAAATATTTTAGTATTTAAATGGGATAGAATTTTTCTAATATAGACCTTATTAATTTCCGTTTTTTACCATTTTGGTACGGAAAAAAATATCCTCTAATGACTTCGTAAAAGGGTGACTAAATTAGAAAATTCAGAGACGCAATTATTAGTCGTAATAGCCGATAATTTAGGACATTAATCGTCTCTCAGCAAATTCCTTTCGGGAAGCCTTTCTTATCATTAATTTTAGCTGTGTATTTTTATTTAGATAAAGGAAATATTTTTATACAAATTGTTAAAATAATTATTTTATATCTACAATGAAATAGGTATAATGAACGACATAAGAAGGGCTCGTAGCTCCGCTGACAGAGCGTTCCGTAAACTATTATTATAGCTGTGGTAAGCATCTTAAGCTATGACTGGGCGCAAGATGGGTGACCATCACTACTCTGTGACATTTCACTTTTAGTCCCGGTTGTAAGTAGCGCGGCAGTCGTTGAGCCAAGTTGAAAGTATTATGGACGGGTTAAAACATTTCCCTCCGGACTCGTGGTCCTCCTGGTCGCCCTGCAGTGAGTAGTCATATCCTGTGCCTGTCCATTTCAACACAGCGATAAACTCAAATTTTACATTGGAAAAAAACTAATGGTAAAACGTGGGCATATAGTATGCATCTGCCAACCCCGTTAGGGATAAAGGCTATTATGTATATTATGTGGCCCCGTGCGGCGATGGGGTTCCTTGTTGCTACGAGTAAGAGGCCAGGTTGAAGGCCTTATGGGAGGCTTAAAAAATTTCTGACCTGCGCCTGTCCATTACAACACGGCAATAGGCTCACCACCTTTTACGTGGGACATAAAACTATAAGGTGAAATGTGGGCGTATACTATGCCTCTGCCTATGTATGTATGTGTGTATGGGTATTATGTATGTTTGTAAGTAGGTATAGCTTATAATAACTCACAATACTTAACAAATCTTATTACTACGAATTTCATATTCCTAACAAACATTTGAATACATTTTTTTCAGTAATATAAAGTGACATGACATGTACTGAATGTTCCTGAAGCTAGACCTGATTTCAATCTCAAAGTCAGGACGTAATATGGTTTCAAATAATTTTCTGGAGTAGCGGTTTTGGTGTTAGAAGGTAAAACCGAGAGTGTATAGTGTCCTTTATATTCCACGCAAACTAAGCACGTACTCTGAATACTCCAATGTGAGGGAAAATGTCTTTAGAAGATAGCGGTAACATCTCTAGCATACGTTACACGATGATGTATATTGTAAGAATATTTTAGTCGAATCAAAATTCTAGAGAACGTGATAATTCTTCTTCTTATTGACACAGGCGCCCACTGCACATGGTTGCTATGACTTTTTGTCATATATAAAGTTGTCGTAAAGTTCCACCAGTGCGGAGACCTAATTAAACACAGTGGTTCACATATTTGTTAGTAAAGAAAAGTACTGAGACCTGAAATTAGCTCAGATTAATAACCCTTGTGTAAGTCATCATCATGCATTCAAATCTTTCAATTTTTATATTAAACTAGCTGACCCGCGCAACTTCGTTTGCGTGATAAATGAAGAACCGCTCCACCGATTTTGTGCAAACTCACATAAACCATCTACTAAATAGTCCGAACAAAGTCTAAACATTTGGTTTGAATAGGTGATCCCGTTCTTGAGTTATAAAATTACAACGAAAAGTGGCATTGATTTTTATAGATATAGATAAGGCTACCCTACCTACCCTATTTGAAAGCTATTATACTACGATACAAGAAAGAATTCCCTAAAAGTTGGTTTCTCTTCCCAGATTGCATTAGTAAAGTTCTAGAAAGGTAGAAGGGCAACTAAGAAAGAAGAATATTTTATAATATTATCAACCCTTTTGAATGTAACGTAAGCTAAGTATGCATTTTTACTTAAGTGTAGCAAGCATACGCAATGAGGTTGAGATGATCGGCCTGACACTAAATTGTCTGTCACTTTGACAGGACAAATGGAATTTGTTTTGCAGTAAAAGCTGTTACAGATAATGTGATAGAGCAAAGTGGAACTTTTATGCCAGTAAAATATTGAAAATAGAGGAACTGAGCTGGCACTCATTCGATTATTCATATAAAATTGTAAACTTTACTAAGTTCGGGAGTCCTTTGGCTATCTTATATACCCAGGGCATACCCGGGACTCCCGGCACTAGGCAGTGGTAGGGCAACGTGTGGTTTTAGTCGGTAGAAGTCCGACATAACGTCAATGAGAACTTTCACACGTAAAAAATAAATACTTTTCTAAATACGTCTATTTTATCACCATTGCTAAAGGGTTTCTTCTGGGGGAGTCTTTAGTGCATGTTCATCAAAAGGATTTTTGGGTCTAATGGCAGCCGTAGAGAATGGATCTCAAAAGGAACCTAACTAAATATCTACCTATAGACGACCATCAATCGCATTCAGGCTCCTCTGTACTTTCTGGACAAGATAATAAACCTAAGGCCCCTTTTAAAACCTATAAATGCTCCTCATAATACATGCAATCGCGATTTTATCCTATCAGGATAGGCAGGGTCCTGGCTGGCAGTATGTACATGAGTTGTATGCTTGTTTTTCACCTTGTACCAATAATTGTAATATACAATATTAACGTTAACAAAAACCTAATTTGAATGTTTTTTAAACATACTATTCTATTAGTATACGAAAGATTGGTAACCCAGCAAGTGAAAAATGGCAGTGTATTTTGTGAATTACTTTTTATATTGCCGACTTTAAACACCGTTTTTGTTATGATTTCGTCACAAAAGTACAGTTTTAAGATTTTTTCCTATATTTCTGGTATAAGAAGATATTACTTGTCAAATTTCATAGTAGGTACTAGGTACACGTGAATTACCATACTAATTTTGATTCCCTTGGGAGTGTCGAACGTTTGCGACGATATAAGCGGCCGTAACGTTTTTCTGCGTTAAGCTAAGTTAACGCATGATATTAATGATGATGCTGAAAAAAAATCAAACCCTTAAAAGTTTCATTTTTTCTCAGCATGAAGGGACCATAGACCTTGATAAGTGATATTAATTTCAACTCGAAATCATTACGCGTTCACGAGAAAAAACGTCTTGACAGCCAGACGGACGGACAACAATGTGTTCCTATAAGAACGGAACCCTATAAAACAAACAAAATACATGTTAATGTGAGGTAATAATGATCTGTCTGTTTTGTAGTTTTTTATCTCCGCTAGAAATACTATCAAAAGTCAGTAGGAGTCCGGCATGACATCCATGACGATTTCCATTTTTAAAAAATGTTTGTTTTCTATAATAAAATTACACGGGTATGGTTTATATGGAGAAAAAGTGCATAAAGATATTTTTGACCAACGGTTTTTATACACTCTGTGTACTCTCTGAATCCATACTAATATTATAAAGCTGAAGAGTTTGTTTGTTTGTTTGTTTGAACGCTAGGATCTCAGGAACTACTGGTTGGATTTCAAAAAATCTTTTACAATTTGATAGTCCATTTATCAAGGATGGCTATAGGCTATATAACATCACGCTAAGACGAATAGGAGCGAAGCAGCAATCAAGAATGTTTTGAAAACGGGAAATATTTTTTATCGTCTGAGAGCTTCCGAGGCGTACGCTGCGTAAATGGTTACAGTTAGGTAAAAATTGAAAATCACAAAATTGTTTCTCTTAAAAAGTTCTAAAAAAAAGTCTGCGACAGCATATGTCTATCTTTTAAGGTTCGCTCACAATAGCCTAATTTGTCTATATCTTAAGGTTCGCTCACGATATAATGATACTGAAGAGTTTGTTTGTGCTCGGATCTCAGAAACTACTGGTTGCATTTCAAAAATTATGTTACAGTTTAATAGTCCATTTATTGAGGCTGGCTAATGGCTATATAACATCACGCTAAGACGAATAAGAGCGGAGCAGCCATGAATAATGTTTCGAGAACGGGGATTATTTCTTTCTTTTGAGAGCTTTCATTGCGGACGCTGCATAAATAGTTAAAGTTACGTAAAAATGTGTATTACAAAATTGTTCTTCTTAATATAAAAAAAGTTCTGTAGGTACAGCATTTGCCTATCTTTTAAGGTTCACTTACAATAACCCTCTTATTAAGTTGTAAAGTATGAGCGACGCGACGGGAGTAAACTTGGCCTGCAGTGGCAGCCAGTCAACTGAATGATAAAAACCGGCCAAGTGCGAGTCGGACGCGCACACGATGAGTTTCATACCGACAACCGGATGAGTGGAAGTAAAAGCGACGGGAAACATTATATCTCTTTAACACCTCTTTCCTTCTCACTTTCATGTGAACGAAGATATGCTGTTCAGCTCTAATGGGCTCCCGACATGATCATGCCTTGGAATTGTCAATCACGTTAATTATGAATGCCAATTGATCGTGTCGGGACCCCTTAATGAATACAAGCGACGCGACGCGACGGGAATAAGCGCGACGGGGGTAAATGCAACGGGAAACATTATAATACTCGAAATATTGATACCATGACAGTGAGAAAGAGAGAGGCTCTTTCTCACTCTCATGTGACGCAAACGAAGTTGCGCGGGTCAGCTAATACTTAAATATATGTCTTACAATAAAACGCAAACAAACTACACAAAATCACAATCGCTGATGTCGCATAGGGTATTCAAAAGCCCTTTGTTATGGCGCACTGTACTCCATCATGCCCTCAACATCCGTTAAGTTTCGAACAAGATTTATATTCCAGAATACGGTGAGCATATCCATATAGTTCCTTACAGCTTCACAGAAATGAGTAGAACATAATGGAGGCACTGTTTCTTATACTTCGGTGGCAGACAAGGTTACCACCCCACGGAGTATGATGAAATTTGGTAAATAGATAGAATAGAACTTCGGAAGGACTGGCGTCTTTGCTTTATCGCATCATAAAATATTAAAAGGTCTATTGTAAAATAACGCTGTCCATGAGCTTATGGCGCATATGTTTCTTTGAGGCGGATGAATATATTAAATATATTTCTATGTTATTCACTTTTAACCTGACTTGTCTCGACATCTAGAAAAGTGAGTGAAGTATTTATTAATTTAATTTTATGAGTGCTTATATTGTTAAAATTAATAATAGTTGTTGACATAAAATGTCAAAAACTATTAATATTTTTATTATGTCATTCAGTAAACGCAAATTTTTTACACTCACAATCCGTACAATATAATTGCAACAGCACTCAGATGCGGTAGAGATAAAATGCGGGCAGTATTTGGTCAATACAAATAGATACTTTTATATTCATCCAATCCTACAAAAGATACCTGTACGTTTTAACTTTTTCTTTTTATACATTTCATAATTATTTAGAAAAGTCAGGGTATATTAGGCGATTTAATGTAAAAAGTAAGATAGAATTCTAAGAAAAATGTAGATATAATGAAATTAGAAACAGTTGACCAAAAATTTTTTCTGTATTGTATTTTTTCATTATTCCCTATTCTCTGTTGATTTTCAGCTATCTCACGCCCCAAGAAGTAGGGTAACACCCGAACAACCCCCATAGACGCGGGATAGCACCCGAACCACAGATTAAATAATAGTTACTACGTAACAGATACATCACTCCCATACTTAACCTCAAAAATATTAGCTATAACATATCGCTACAGTGGAAAAATTGCTCTACGACGTATTCCGAGAGTCGAGATTCGTGCGCACACCGTATGATTGCGTCATCGAGTGACAACTATTGACAACATTAGGGTTGTAAGCACGTAACAAAAATACATATAACTACAAAAAACAATAAACACAGTGTCTGAAAAAAAACCTTAAATAACTTCTTCTTCTTTACATAAGAATTATATTATAACTAGCTGATGCTCGCAGCTTAGCCCGCGTAAAAGTTTGTTCCTTTTCCCGCTTCCAATGGGAACTTTTTCCCGGGATTAAAAGTAACCTATGTGTTATTCCAGACTACAATCTATCCCTGTATCAAATATCAGCCAGATCCGTTGAGCCGTTAGAGCGTGAAAGAGTAACAAACATTCACAGATCTACACATCCGCACTCAAACACTTTCGCAATTAATTTTAGAATATTAGTAAGAAGTAAGATGAAAAAAAAAGCAAGACTAAATAAAGCGAAATATTATTTTACTCGGGAAATGTACATTGGTTGTGCGCACTTCGCTCGGTCTGGCGTGTGGCAGCCCTCTGCCGGTCGGCCACGTTAGTTCTGCGTCATAATACTTAGGAGTAGGTGCTTATAAAACGAATTGTAGAGAGTGACGGAGGCCTGCCCGAACCCCCTAGATGAGGCCGCAGTGGTAGCCGAGGTCTGTTGGGAATTCCGAGGATATCCTTCCAAGGGCTTACCCGGGGCTCCTAACCGTGGGCAGTTGGTAAGGAACGAGTGGTTTAAAGCCAGCAAGAGTCCGGCATAGCATCCATGACGGATTTTCCACACGTTAAAAAAAGAAAAAAAACCTAGAATGTTTGTCTAGAAAAAAAACTAGGTCTAAGACTAGGTCCTCTGAGGAGACCATTTGTTCATGATCAAGGATAAAGTCAAATAAAGGCAGTTTGCATGAGGCAACAGACTGCCTTTCAAATCACAAAATCAAACTACGACACAGACATCACAATGAATAGAATAGAATAGAATAGAATATAACTTTATTTGTACACCAAGTTATAGTTTACAGAAAAAAACCAATAATCGTAAGATATTGTACAAAGGGCGGCCTTATCGCTAAAAAGCAATTTCTTACAGGCAACCTTGGGATGGACAGAAAAAGATATTGAAGACAGATGGGTAGTTAGGTGTAGAAATATGAAGCTACAAAACAATACATACATACCAGTTGGTATGTAAATGAATATAGACGTACATACTATATATAATATATATACATCCAGGCATAAATACAATACATATACAGGTACATACCAATATACATACATACATAATAAATAAATATTTATATACATACATATACACATACATATAGGTATACATATACATGAAAACAATTATTATGCTAAGGAACATCCTACCGGGTCAAATAGTGTTCCTTCACCAAACGCTTAAAGACAGCCAAAGACTGGGCCTTCCTAATAGTTTCAGGCAGCGCATTCCACACCCGCACAGCCTGTATGGCGAATGATTTATCGTAAAAACCAGTAGAGTGAGTAGGCATAGCCAGTGTCAAATTTTCCGACGACCTCAAGGATCTTGAATGTGTGTCATTAAGGAACATGAATCGTTCTTTGAGATAAGTTGGGGAACGTGGATTGAACAGAATACTGTAAAGCATAGAGAGGATATGAGCATTCCGTCGAAGGCGAATTGGGAGCCACTCGAGCTGTTTGCGATATTCGGTTACATGATCATATTTGCGTAATCCAAATATAAATCTTATACAGAAGTTTTGAAGGCGCTCAAGTTTATCAAGTTGCTCTTCTGTGATATCGAGATAACTGACATCGGCGTAATCTAGAATAGGAAGAAGGAGAGATTGAGCAAGAGCAATTTTAGTGGTCGTTGGTAAGAAATTACGTAGTCTACGCAAGGATCCTGCGGATGCAAACAGTTTCCGGCTGACTTCCTGTAGTTGGGGAGACCAGGACAACTTATCATCAACCAGGATTCCCAGATTTTTAACAGTTGCACTGATAGGTATTACAACACCGTTAAACATGATGTCAGGCAATTGAGAGCGGTCTATACGTGACACCATAATCGGACTGCCGATAAAGGTTGCTTGGGTTTTGGATGGGTTCACGCTTAGTCCGTATTGCCTACTCCACTTACATATCCGCCTTAAATCCGAGTTTATTATAGATATTGCTTCGGTAATTTCATCGACTGGAGCTTGCATATAGATCTGTAGATCATCTGCATAAAGGTGGTAGGATGATAATAAAGATTTAGAGATGGAATTTATAAAGATGGAGAATAGTAATGGAGATAGAACGCCACCCTGTGGTACGCCCGCAGTCGTGTCGCACCAAAAAGAAAATGATTCTTCAATGCGTACACGCTGCCGCCGTCCAAACAGGTAACTGTGAAACCAATCAATAACTGTTGGAGATATGTTAATCGAGTGCAGTATACCGAGCAGTATTTGGAAATCCACTGTATTAAAAGCGTTGCTGAAATCAAGTAAGGATAGTACAGTGATATTCCCATTTTCCATGCCCAGCCTAATATCATCAGTAATACTGATCAACGCACTAGCCGTGCTATATCCTGGACGAAAGCCTGATTGGTAAGGGTTAAGAAGAAGGTTTCTGTTTAGGAATGTGCTTAATTGGGTATGAACAAGCCGTTCTAGGACTTTTGAAAGGAAAGGCAATATGGAAATGGGACGATACTCGGCAAAGGATGTAGGGTTAGGTTTTTTGGGAATGGGGACAATTTGTGCCTCTTTCCACGTCGTTGGAAATACACTGCTAGATATAGAGTGGTTAAAGACGTGACACAATATAGGAAGAATTTCATCCAGAATAGGCACGACCATGTTACGACTTAAGCAGTCAGTACCTACCGCGTTCGAACTAAGCGATACTATGCACCTCTTAACACCACAAGCAGATAGTTGATCAAAACGAAACGGTGGGAAAGAAGGAGTTGGAAGTGATGAAAGATGTTGTAAAGTATTTGCCTTGCTAGATTGATCATAACACGGCGACGAGCAGAAATGTTGATTTAGTGAATCAATGTCAAGGTTTCTAGGAATGTCTTGCTGTTTAGGTTTTCCAACCCCTATAGTTTTTAGAAACTTCCATACCTTTGCTGGGTCACCGTTCTGGACCGATTTATGAATATGTTGGCGTTGTGCTTTCCTACACACCCTGCTACAGTGATTCCTCAAGGCTATGTATTTTGCATGATTTTCAGGTGTCGCCCGACGCTGGAACTTACATTTAGCTGCAGTTTTTTTAGCTATAAGGGATTTGATGTCAGCTGTAAGCCACGGCGCCGGCAAGTGTCGCACCCTCACTGCACGAATTGGAGCATGTAGATCATAGAGATCCGTTAACTTGCTGGTTAAAATCCTAACTTTCTCATCCATACAGTTCGTGGCTACCAATGAATCCCAGTCTATATTTGATGCATCGTCGCGTAGTCTATCAATATCCATGCCACCAAAATTGCGCTGCATAAGGATCTTGGGTTTAGATTTAGGAGGACGAAGGTTATAAGAGAGATAGAGTAAGTCATGATACGAAAATTGAACAGCTGTGCTTTGACCATGCTTAACAACTAATTCAGTAGAAGAAACAAGGATGAGATCAATGAGGGATGGAGCGCAACCAGGAAAGTGATGAGTGACATTTAAAGGTAGGATAGACAAATTACAGGAATTTACAATGCTTTTGAAAGTAGAGGCGCGAGCAAGCGAGCGAGAATCAGTTTTTTTAAGACAAGTATTAAAATCGCCGAGTATAATAGTATGACTGTATAAGGGTGAGAGACGTTCTAGAATATTTTCAAAAGAAGAAAAGAAATTAATTTCAGATGAAGAGGAATAATACACACCGAGTAGCACCTTTGAGTGACAAAGGTCCACCTCAATGAATATTGATTCCCCAGCATTTGAAGGCGGTGGCTGAGGAGACATTTCCAAAATGTTGAAGTTAATGTGATCTCGTAAATAGATGGCAACACCGCCACCCCTGGTACGGCGATCGTTACGGATAAGATGAAAGTGAGGTAAAGTATAAGAAATAGAAGGAAGACAGGGATTTAGCCACGTTTCCGAAACCAGAATGGCGTGGATATTCTTGCAATTAAAAGTAGTCAGCATCTCTGGGAAATGGGCGTGAATACTCTGTGCATTAAAATGGACTACATTAAAATTCTTGGGTACATCGGAAAACTGGGCCTCAATGTTTTGAGACAAAGACGGTAGACCCACAATGGTAGCATTACTATTACTGTTACTTGCTGTAGTAAAACTATCGTTACAAGTACTCAAATTATATGCATCTAACATAATTATTATACTTACCAATTTAAAATAGATAAATATTCAATACAATAGATTATTTATAAAAAGTAAAAATAAATAAAAAATAATACTAATAAAATAAAAATAATAATAGATAAAATATAAAATTATTTTATAAGTTCAATAAACAGACACCAAATAACAAGAATGAGAATAACTTTCTGCACTCTATCTGTCCACCCGCCAGTTGTGCTGAAAATAAAATAATTTAAAAATATTCACAAAACACGACAAAAATTCAACAACAAGTTATTTAAAAACACACAACATGAAATTTATCAGGCTAGGCTGCATGGACCATGCCCATTGACCGCTCAATAGACGACTGCTAGAAGAAAAAATCTCCTGTCTGTCAAGTGTCAACCGTGTCAATTGTCACGACATTGCAACGACGTTGTGTACTCTGTGCTTTTCTATTACATTATTATGCTATAGGATTCTTTGGCGGGAATTTGAAAAGAGCGCGCGTAATTTTTTTCAAATCTTACTAAATAATTAATTTTAATTTGTAAATAGTAAAAGTCTTGTGTATAATACTCATTTTTTATTGATAATTCTTTTTTGATAATGGAGGAGGACGAGGGAGGGGGTGCTGCTCCCCCAAACCCTAAAGTAAGGAAGAGAAAGGAGGATTCATCACGGACTGACGGCGGTGGCGGTGAGGAAAGTGAATCACTTTATTTACCGTTTTTTAAACCTTCATATCGTAGACTTTACCCAGAACATTTAACAAATATGTGTGAATTTAACGTCTTTGTAGAAAGCAGGGAAAAAGAGCGCCTTGGAAATAAAAGTCCCATATACCTCAACCACATCTTTGCATCGGAAGTAAAGGGAGTGGTGGCGCTTCGTCGCATAAATGCCAATAAGATAGTGGTCGTGTTTAAACAATACAACACAGCAAATAATTTACTCACCAATGAACATTTTCTGGACAAATATAAACTGAAAGCTTACATACCAGCCGCTCAAATTGAGCGAATTAGTATTATTAGACATGTCCCAGCCAACATTTCCAATAAAGAGTTGTATAGAAAATTGTCATCAATTTATGAAATAGTAGCAGTACGGAGATTCACTAAGAAAGTGGGATCAAATTGGGCCCCACTTCAAACAGTCAGCATTACATTTCTGACAAATACACTACCATCTAATGTCCAATATGATTTGTTCTCTTATAAAGTATATGAATATATCCCACCTCTTCAGCAGTGCTATCGCTGCTTCAAATTTCACCACTCAGCCAAAGTATGTAACGGCAAACAGCGCTGTAGTTGTTGCGCAGGTGACCACAGCTACAAGGATTGTGACAAGCCCAGTGAGCTATGCTGTGTTAACTGCGGTGGAGCTCACCTGGCAGTATCCAGGACATGTCCAGTAAAAATGCGGAAAATTATAGAAAAAAAAGAAAAAATTAGCTACTCTAGTGTAGCAAAAATTAATGATGACAAAGATTTTCCTCCTTTGCCAGATAAGTCCAGGATAAATAAGCCTGTAAATAAACTTGTGAATAAATCAATAGAAACTAAGACTGAAAGAACTCTGTCTGAGAAACAGAGTTCTTCATCTGATATAATAAAACAAATTTTAGGTAATAAAGATATATTAATGGCTCTTGTCAATACCCTAGTACAATTAGGAAATAAAACAGATGATGTACCTATCACCACAACATCTATTAAGGAGATGTTATTAAAAAATTTATCATCTTAACCTATGGATTTAAGTCCTACTAATATTTTTTCCCAATTACGGATTGCGCAGTACAATATACAAAGTGCCAATAGCAAAAAACAACTTTTGATAAATTTTTTACATAACAGAAACATTGATATTTGTTTACTGAATGAAACATGGTTCAAAGATAATCAAAGGTTCAATTTTAATATACCTGGTTACAATATACACTTTAAAAACTCAAGTAATAGACATAACGGTGTAGCAATTTTAATAAGACCTTATTTACAATACAATGTTTTGGATACAACCTTTTATGAGGAAATTCAAACTATTGCTATTTCGTTATCAACGAAGTTAGGAAACATTATTATTTTAAATGTCTATTGTCCTCCTAAAGGTAAGCACATTCGATTGAACAGACTGCAGAATATCATATCAAATCTTCCAAAGCCCATATTTGTTAGTGGAGACTTCAACGCTCATCACATTGCCTTTGGGTGTTTGTGTACAAGAGGCCGCGGCCGAGACTTGTATAATATAATAGACGATAATGATTTATGCATTTTAAATGATGGTAGATTCACTACAGTCGGTAGACCTTCATGCAATCAATCTGCAATTGATGTAACTTTCGTCAGTGCTACCCTGGCACCAATTTGTGAGTGGTCCATACACGATGATGCCATGGGCAGCTACCACTACCCAACAATCACTAATATCGCATTAAGTGTCGACAAGTATCAAGTTAATCCTCCTGTCGCGAAGTTTCTGTTTAACAAGATGAGTAAAACGGATTGGCACAAATTTCGTGATCTATCAGAATCTATTTTCGAAGACCTGTCATTGACCATTGACAATTCAGAGTTTCAACTTGATCCAATGTCTGCATATCTGGCTTTTTGCACATGTTTGGATAAGCTTAAAGAATTACTTATCCCAAAGTTTGTTAAAACGAGTAACTTTAAAAGTAGGCCACCAGCACCCTGGTGGAATGAAACATGTGAAAAAAGCGTTAAGGCATCCTACAATGCTTTAAAAAAATATAGAAGTGATCCGTCTATGGCTAACTACATTGAATACAAAAAACTAGATGCATTAAAAAAGCGAACAATTTCTGAACAAAAAAGAAGTGGATGGAATGATTTTTGTAATAAGTTTAACAGGAACACTCCGATAAGCACTATTTGGAATTTAATTAAAAGGTTTAAGGGTTTGAAGGCTGGAAATAGATCTTATAAGGATGAATTCGTACAGCCATTTTTATCAAAATTGGCAGAATCCGGTGATTTGATAGAGTTCAGTTCATTTTCTAAATACTTTACTGTAAATAATAATAACCCAGACTCAATGGTCCTATTGAATGACTTTACATGGAGTGAACTAACAATGAGTTTGCAATCTAGGAAAAACACAACTCCAGGTCTTGACGATTTCCCATACATTTTAATCAAAAATCTTCATAAATCTGT
This sequence comes from Miltochrista miniata, assembly GCA_933228765.1. Taxonomy (NCBI): domain Eukaryota; kingdom Metazoa; phylum Arthropoda; class Insecta; order Lepidoptera; family Erebidae; genus Miltochrista; species Miltochrista miniata. The sequence continues at coordinate 6,186,286 of OW121758.1, forward strand.
ACAAAATCTATTCCTCAAAATTATTAATATGCTATGGTCTCAAAAACTTGTTCCTGAACACTGGAAAACTCAGTGCGTCATTCCAATTCTTAAAGTAGATAAGCCACCAGAACTTTCAAATTCCTATCGACCCATCTCATTGTCGTCTTGTCTTGGAAAAATATTCGAAAATATGCTTAAAACTCGTATTGATTGGTATGTTGAAGCTAATAACATTATTCCTCAAATTCAGTATGGATTTCGTAGAGGTCGCAGCTGCGTAGACAGCTTCACTTCACTTGTCGCAGATTTGAAAAGAGCCAAAAATATGCGGTTAAATTCTGTATGTGTATTTTTGGATGTCCAAGGTGCTTTTGACAGTGTGGACCCTGGAATTTTGGTTGAAGTTCTGACTCACAATCTAGGTATTCCTGGTCAAGTTTCAAAGTGGATATACGAGTTTTTAAACGGTAGAATATTGTATGTGAAACACAACAATATTCTATACGGCCCGGAAATAGCTTGTAAAGGGACGATGCAAGGTGCTACCCTTTCACCTTTGTTGTACAATTTGTATACTTGTGAAATATGTAAATATATAAATGTAGAAAATGTACAGATTCTTCAGTTTGCTGACGATTTGGTTATATATAGTTCTGATAGACAGCTAACTAAAACAATAAACAATATAAATGTATCATTGGAACAACTGAAGGTCTACTATCATGATAAGCTGCATTTAAAAATAAATGCTGCCAAAAGCAGTATGATGATTTTCAGTGATGACATCCCTTGTACAAATGTTACTTACAATGGTGACACTATAGATAGGGTTACTCAACACAAATTTTTGGGCGTCGTCTTAGATCAGAAATTAAACTTCGAGGAGCATATTAAATTCATATCCAAAAACGCCTTAAGAGGCGTTAATATCCTTCGATGCTTAGCTGGCGTCTCATGGGGTGCAGACCCAAAAACTCTTTCTATATTGTACAAGGCAATTGTAAGAAGTCACTTCGACTACAGCACTTTAGCATATGTAAATAGTTCTTATGTACATAGATTAGATATTATTCAAAATAAGGCTTTAAGAATAATTTCTGGAGCAATGTGCTCCACTCCAATTAGAGCAATGGAAATTGAAACTAAAATAATGCCTCTCATTATGAGAAGGATAATGTTAATTGAGAGATATTGCTTAAAATTACTGGCATTAGAGAATAGTGAAGTTACACGGAAAATTATTCCCCAATCTATTACTATATCAGAACCGCTAACTTCTGCTGATGAACTGGTGAGAGGCATCTCCCCTCAACTATGTAGAGTATTTTTACACATTCAAAAACAGTGCACTCAAATTAGACGACAATCCCAATGGCCATGTTACTCTCATTCAATCAATAGCATTATTTTTCCCATGACGATTGTAAGTCATGAAGTTTCATGCAACCACGATATGTTACAATTCCTAGACGACAATCCTCATTTTTATACATTGTATACTGACGGAAGTAAGTCTGAAGATCATGTAAGATCTGCAGTATTTGATCCACAGACGAATTTCTCTCAAAGCTATGTTTTAGATAATAATTGTTCCGTATTTACCGCTGAGGCATATGCAGTTTTAGAAGCACTTAAATTAATCTACCATTTAAATACCAGCAAACACTTGTTAATTTTAACTGATTCCTTAAGTCTTATAGAAGGGTTGAAAAACTTAAAGATTAACTATAAAACGAATTACATTCTATACCTAATTAAAGAATGTATATATAAATTACACATCACAAAAATCGATGTTGCTTTTATGTGGATACCCTCTCATAGAGGTATAACTGGCAATGAGATAGCCGATAAAACTGCATATGAAGGGATTAATTCATTAGATGTTAAGTTAGTGGTTAGTGTTCCGCTGACAGATTACTACAGCTCTATAAATATTAAAATATTAGATGAGTGGAAAAGCATGTGGAAGAAAGACCAAGAGGAAAAAGGAAAATGGTATGGTTCTCTGCAAGAAGATATACCAGCACACCCATGGTACTGGAAATTGGAGTCAGCAAGTCGCGACTTCATAACAACTATAAACAGACTTCGATTTGGACATACCACCACTCCCTCCCACCTGGCTAGGTTGGGAATTGTGACAGATAATAGGTGCAAAGACTGCAATACTCCACAAGCGGATATTGAACATATATTTTTCTCCTGCCCAACATACAATCTGCAAAGACTGATACTCGCTAGTGAAATTAGTGAAGTTTTTGTGAATGATTCCTCCCGCCGCTTGCATGATTTATTAAGAAATGTGAAGTGCTACAAACACTTATTCGATTTTATTAAAAACACTATCGGACGAATTTAATTATCCGCCACTTAGCAAAAGTACAAGGACTTAGTTTTATAATAATAGTGCAGTGAACAAAGTGCAAAGTAAAGTGTACGCTTCTAAATACAGACATGGCTTAAAGGTCTTGTAACCAAGCCAAAACTATTAAAAAAAAAAAAAAAAAAAATTATTATGCTATATAATATCTTTAACCAAAACAAATTGTAGACCAATCAACTAGATAAAGAATAAATTATGTATATGTAGACAAAGTTAATGAGAAAATTATTCATATTTAAATGCAATACAATAATAATGTTTTACTATATGTGGGGGCTTGTAAATAGCGATTTGTCAACTTTATTAAGTATTATTCATATATTGTTATTAGTCTGTAAGCCTTCTTAAAATAAATAAATAAATAAATAAATATATGTTACACTGTAAATAATTAAGTAAAGAAAGTAATTAATGGAAGAGATTCAGAGAGTACACAACGCAATGATCGAGGATCTGGTTCACGCTGATGAAGGTGGAGCTTGTGTTAATTTATTTTTTATTTACGGCTCGCCTGGTCTTTGCCGTACCCTTCTCGACGGGCGCTGCTTTCTGGACATCACAATCAACCCGGTTTAGCTCGCTCACAGATGCTATACGATGGCGAGAACCATCCGAACCTTGGACGAAAACATGACCTCCTCGCGTCCAGCTCCTGGATACGCCAAACCGCTCACGTGCAGCCATAAATGCTTCATGTCTGGTGCGGGTCAGAAACTCCGACAGAGTGATTCCTGTGCCTTTAAATTTGGTTTTAGTGAACCACACCTTGTCACGGACCACCACCTGTTGAAACTTGACAAGGATGGGTCTGGGCTTGTTGGCACCTGAAGGTCTTCCCATCCTTTGGCATCGCCTGATATCATTAACCGAAACTTCAGACAGCTTCAAACTATCAGAAATCACTTTTGCCACAACTTGTGAAGTTTGTTCAGCCTGCTCCTCGGGAATGCCATGCAGCAAGAGTATTTTACGGCGGCTCCTCATCTCGACATTGTCCAATTCACGTGCCAAGTATTCCATTTGAGCACGGAAAGCAGATATAGTAGTGAGCACAAAGGTTTTGAACTTGGAAAATTCGGTAGTTAAACTTACCAAGTTTGGAGAATTTGGGGCTTTATTGCTGCGTTGAAGATCAGACTCAAATCCAGCCAGCCTTTCCTCAATTCCGCTCATGGTGGATGCAAAATCCTTAAATGCCTCCATGTTTGTACTGTGTTTCTGTGCTAGTGATTTATCAACTGTGAATATCTTTTTAAATAGGATAAGTTGGATGGAGATAACACACAGCTGGTGAGTGTATTATATCAACATTTGATTCAACCAAAAACTTTTATAATAAATTAAATAAATGATTTTATATTTAAAATAATTATAAGAGCTCAAAAATATTTGTTTATTTGTAACGACTACCCACATTATAGGTCACAATGCATGATCATGAAACGTTTTCTCTGAATCAAAACGAATTCTACTCTAGTTTTGATGCAAAACTACGACCGAAAACTGTTTTTCATTCCAACAACGCAGTGTGGAGCAAGATTTTATTTTTCAGTGTCTGCTAAAAGCCAGTTTTCTGCAAACTGCCGCTACAACTGGCTGGATTGTTAATATTCCGATCTCGGACCGACACAAACCCACCAACGTGCTGCGACTTAGAAGCAGGCCACTTGCAATGCAATGTCTTTAATAGGACACATAAATTGAATATTTTATGTACATTAGCATGCGAGATACTACATGGAAATAGACTGTTTCGAAGCATTTTTGAAAAATATGCTTTGAAGTTTCTATAAGAATGCGAAGTGTATTCAAGTTTGTGAACGAATCGTTTACATGTTGAAATTTGTTTAAAGAACGAATATGCTGAAGAGTTTTTATTTTTACATTAAATCAACTCAAATTTATTATAGCTTCATACGACTATTTCATGACTTTTTTTTGGCACAAACTTTGAACCGAAATTCGCAGGCGTTCCGGAGAAATTTGAAGTTTTCAAAGGTTCAAGCCATAATCCTCACCACGGTACCTTCATATCTCGGGAACCGCTTATGGAATATTTTTGAGATTTGGCAGGTCATTACGACTATTTTTTGGAAACTAAACCAATTCGATAGAATTTGCCGTTTGCTTGCACCAGAGGTGAGGATTACAGCTTGACGTTCAAGCCATAATCCTCACTAACCTATAGCTATAACGCCGAAACTATAATACGACTATTTTTTTTTACATGTACGACTATTTACGACTATTTTTTGGCGTTGTCAAAATTCGTTTTCATTGTGATTTCAAATGTGAGGATTACAGCTTGAAGCACACGAATCGTTTACATATTGAAATTTGTTTAAAGAACGAAATAAAAATATAAAAAGTGACAATAGTTTTTTTTCAAGAGCTTGGAACACCCAAGCGACCAAATATTCAATCTAAAATAGTTATCAATGAGGTATTTTAGTTATTTGACCACCATTTTTATGTCTAAATTGACCGGAGTAACTTTAATATTTAAAATTTAATAAGTCGAATATGCTGAAGATTCCCACAGCGCCAGCTGAGGTCTTTAACTTTGGAATTATAAAGACTAGAGTTTTGCTCCCCCTGGGCGAGGCCGCATTGGCGGCCGTGGGTCTGTTGGGAGTCACGGGACATCCTTCCTGAGGGCTTACCCGGGGCTCTCAACCATAGGCTGTTGGGCGTTACGTGAAGTTTTTTAGTCGGTAAGAGTCCGGCATAGCATCCTACGACGATTTTCCCTCACGTTAAAAAAAAAGAGACTAGAGTTTTGCCTGTTGATGTGTTTATTATTATTATTATACTGGTTAAATCTGTTTAATTTTGAATTTAAAAATCAGTTTTGCACTTTCGTATTTAATCAATTGCAGATAAGCTATCAAAATAATTCGTATTTATATTATTGTATAATATAAAGACGAATTATCACTTTAGTTAAAGTTTAGTTCCCTAATAATCACTTTAGTTAAACTAATGTTTTAAGACAGAAATACATTTAGATTCACTTGGCTTTGCTATGTGCCCCAAACTTTCAAATTTATAACAAGTAGGAATACCAAATTGTACTAAACAATTATACGATGTATATTTACAAACAGCTAATTTCAGTATGGAAGTTAATAGCTTATTTAATTTTACTTCGCCATTATCTTTCAATTCCACCATCCCTCTCTTACAAAGCGGTTTAGAACGAGACGAACTATATTTTACCCTTGTGTTAAACCCCTTAGTGTAAATTCATCGCAACAAAGATATTATAAGTATGTTCGTAGGGTTCAGTAATTAAAGTTAACGAACTTCGTATGCAAATGAGACCTCTTTATCGTTTTTGGGTTAAACCATCTATTACACGACTTTGTTAAAGAGTCTCCCGCTGCGGCAGTGTGCAGCTTACGAACAGCGCAACTTAATTTTGTGGGTTGGCTTTGAACATTTAGCTCGAACAAGGGTAATTGTGAAGTTTCTATTTTGAAGTTTCAGTTCATTTCAAGACGTTAACGATAATTTGGCAACTTTGGCAAATACTGTATGAAATTATAAAGCATTTAGAAATTTGCAAGTAGTTGCCTACTTCAAGAATTTAATGTGATTTAATTAATCAAATTTCTCACTTTTAAACATCTATTTACGTGAGGCCATTACTATTCACTGCTAGGCGGAAGTCTCTCCCAATTTTGATTTTGAGAGGGTGATTGGTCATGCCGTACTAAACGTCTCGTATCACACGCTGGTCATACAGGTAATAGTTTTCTTTCGAGATTTTCTTTACCTCACCAAGAGCTTGTCCTGGTCAGGTGCAGATTTAATAAGACTGGTTCCATCGCATCTACACAATAAAGTATTTATTTCAATAAATATTTAAACAGACCATGCACTTCAGCTTCGGTCTCGCTTCACATCCTTATTAAAAAAGGTTGAAAATCAAGACTGCAATTTTAATCTATCGACGTCTATTCAAACGTACATCATGTCAAAAATCTCAGCGCTTATGATTGATAACAACTCACACTATTCATGTAGTAAATCTCAGCGCTTATGCCCTTATGATTGATAACAACTTACACCATTGATATAGATAATCTCAAGAGACGACGCGAATGTCCGTCAGAAAGAAACCACAAATCACAAAAGAGATTATCTTCGGAAATGGCCGACGTCGTAATATGACGTGGGAAAAAAGTAACTTTCTGGACGTTCGCGCTGGACGGCTGTCGACGCGTGACAGTCATCTCCTGCCTTAGATAAATGTCCTCTATTTGAGGGTTAGCCTGCTTCACTTTTTGACTTTCAACCCTCTAGAGCTTGTGTGAAAAACTGTTTTATTTTCTTATTAGTTACGGTAAAATGTTTTTGTTTATGCTTGAGTTATTTTTTGAGAGAGACTGGATGGGTGGAACATTTTACATTAGAAAAGTACCTCGCTTGGGGATATTGAATGTCAGGGCTTTTTTCTGATATGGTAATGGAATTAGGATTTTTTATTATGTTTCTGTATTTTATTTGAATTAGGATTATATTATTTTGTGGGTAAATCTAAAAATCTCAATTACTTGTTATGTGGGAAGAAAGTGCCCCTGACAGATATGAATTCTTGTTAGTTTTTTATACTCAGGCGCGAGATAATATATTGCTACCTATCTAAACTTAGTACAAAATAGTCCTACCTTAATAAATTTAAGGTTAATGTAGCTACAATAATATAGAGCAGAGATTATTCGTTAACACATGGCTTGGAAGAGTCGTGTAAAATTTGAGGCAACCCCGCGCCCTTATTTCTGTCCATGTGTCTAGAATATGGGCGGAAGAAAGTTCTCAAACGTATAACAGAATATCTCGTTATATCAATAAGTGAAAAATTTGATTGAAAACTAAGTAAATACAAATTTCAATCAATATCCTATCACAGCAAAGATCGTTTACAGTAGGTACCTACGTTTTCATATCAGAAAATTTGTTTCAAATATCATTATTGCTTTCTAAACACCTCGGAATTGGAAAAGCTTTATGAAAGACTTGAAAATTGAAACACAATATCGGAGGCGTGAGGCGCGGTTTGTAATATCCGGTCCGAGCTGAAGACACTACGCCTCGGGCCATTGTCGCCGCGCCATCACAGCTACCGAACTGTCTGAACAGAAAGAATCACTTGCCAACCAATCGTGTTTAAAGTGTTGAATTCGTGTTGTAGTGTAGAGTCGGCACATGAGATAGGTACCTACATCTAAATATACACAACTCAAAGGTGACTGATTGACACAGCCCAAACCACTGGACGGATCGGTCTGAAATTGGTAGATGTTATGACGCAGGCATCCGCTAAGAAAGGATTTTGTTAAATCTACCCCCAAGGGGATAAAATAACGGAAACAAATTTTACACGGGTGAAGCTGCGGGCATCAGCAAGTAGGGCTATATAACGATTGGTTAGTTTTTAGAAAATCTTTTGTTATATTTTATGAGGAATTTGATTAATCTTCTTTGCAAATCACACAACGTAATATCCGGTCCGAGCTGAAGACACTATTCCTCGGTACATTGACGCCACACCAGCACAGTTACCGAACCTTCGTACAGTCACCTTCTTCATCTCGTACAGTCGGCAAACGACATACGTATAGGGCTATATGTTACATATATTTTATTAGAAATTTGATAAATCTTGTTTGCCAATCACAACGTGATGTGTTTATTAATAAAAATTCTGTGGAATTTTACAATTCCACAGCGTAACAATAAGAAAGATAAAAGTATGCTTCTGAAAAATTTCCGTTTCTCACGTATTAAAAATCTCGCCGTGACAACTTACTATGAACTTAAGAATTGCTAGGCGCGCGCATTTGCGTTGCGCAGGTAGATATGTTATTTAAACAAACAACTCCCTTTAATCAACTCGTAAACGCCTCCGACAACAACAAAAATATTTGCACTGTCTTCTAAACATTGAATTTTATTATCAGATATGTTTTTCAAACCAGCAGCCCTAAGTAAATTGCAACAGGAATCTCGTAGAAATATTTGCTAGTTGTGTGTAAATATTTTATCTTCTTACGTTAATAAATAGTTATTCATATAAAACTTTTTAAATCCCAATAGGTAGATATGGCCAACCCTTAAATTCTTACAAAAAAACTCAATTCGAAAGGTTGCGCTTTTAATGGACATTATTTTCTAACGATATATATTATTATGACAAAAGGGTGGTGGGTGGTTTAATTATCCGAAATACATAAACAAATCCGGACCCTACCCTAGACAAGGTTAAGGGACTCCGTCAACGAATCCATTGTATTATTTTTAATCTTTCAATTGAATCAGTATGCCTCGGTTTTCATGGGCACATTAAATAAATAAATAATAAATATTCACGAACATTTTTACACAACGCTATCTGATCCCAAAGTAAGCTAGGAATGACCTGCTTGTGTTATGGGTATCCGACCACGGATATTAATTCTAATATACTTTTAAATAAGTACACACCTAATATACATATAAACACCCAGGCTCTTGAGACAAACGTTTATGGATCACACAAATTTTTGTCTTCGGTAGGAATCGAACCCTGATCAGCAGTCGCACATTTCGACCTCTATACCAACGAGGCAGTCAACATTTGTGATCTTTTTTTAAATATTTTATTATTTGAATGGGATCGAAATATTTTGATATAATAGACCTTAAGGTACCTAAATTTCCGTTTTTTACCATTTGGGTACGGAAAAAAATATCCTCTAATGACTTCGTAAAAGGGTGACTAAATTAGAAAATTCAGAGATGCGATTAATACTCGTAATAGCCGATAATTTAGGACATTAATCGTCTCTCAGCAAATTCCTTCTAGGAAACCATTCCTGTTCTTAATTTTCGCTGTGTATTTTTATTTAGATAAAGGAAATATTTTTTATATAAATAGTTAAAATAATTATTTTATACTATAAAATAGGTATAATGAACGACACAAGAAGCGCTCGTAGCTCCGCTGACAGAGCGTTCCGTAAACTATTATTATAGCTGTGGTAAGCATCTTAAGCTATGACTGGGCGCAAGGTGGGTGATCATCACTACTCTGTGACATTTCACTTTTAGTCCCGGTTGTAAGTAGCACGGCAGTCGTTGAGCCAAGTTAAAAGTCTTATGGACGGGTTAAAACATTTCCCTCCGGACTCGTGGTCCTCCTGGTCCCCTGCAGCGAGTAGTCATATCCTGTGCCTGTCCATTTCAACACGGCGATAAACTCAACTTTTACATTGGACAAAAACGGGGGCTTATAATATGCAGCTGCCGACCCCGTTGAGGATAATAGAATAGAATAGAGTAGAATAAACTTTATTGTACACCAATATAAAACATACAGAAAAGAAAGACTTTACAATTTTATAAATGTACAGAGGGCGGCCTTATCGCTAAAAAGCAATCTTTTACAGGCAACCTTTGGATGGAAAAGACTGTTAAGAATCACAGGATATAGGTGGTCATTAGTGTAAAGAGATCAGATTTAATTTACTAATACACGTCATTTTGAAAGTTTAAACGTTCCACGTCATCAACACATACATGTCAATAAAAATAAATAAAACATAATATACATACACAAATACATACATACACAAAATACATACATACACAACTACATACATACATAAGAACATATAAATATATACATATATATACAAATAGGTACGAGTACATTCATAGATTCTATAATGATAAATAATGTTCTTTAACTAGTCTTTTAAAAACGTTTAAAGATTGCGCACGCCTTATGTTTATGGGTAAGGCATTCCACAACCGTACAGCTTGTACTGTATAGGATTTATCATAAAAAGATGTGGAATGTCTAGGAATTTCTAATTCCAGTGATACTGTGTCAAATGTGTGTCATTAAGATACTTAAAACGTTCTTTTAGATAAGCGGGAGTAAAGGGATTAAAGAGAGTGCTATAAAGCATAGAAAGAATATGAGTGTTCCGACGAAGACGAATTGGGAGCCACTCAAGCTGTATTCGAAACTGAGATACGTGATCATATTTGCGTAACCCAAATATAAACCTAATACAAAAGTTTTGGAGTCGCTCAAGTTTGTCTAGCTGCTCCTCAGTGATATCGAGATAGCTGACGTCTGCATAGTCGAGTACAGGAAAGAGAAGGGTTTCTGCAAGCGCCCTTTTGGTGGCAGTTGGCAGGAAGTTGCGTAATCTACGCAATGAGCCTGCAGAAGCAAAAAGCTTTCGACTAACCTCTCTCATTTGGGGACGCCAAGATAGTGTCCTGTCAATCAAAATATCCGAGTCTTTTACCTCACTGCTAACTTGCAGGGTAACACCATCAAATTCGATCTTCGGAAGGGTTGTCCATTGCACTTTACTTATCATTTGTGAGCTACCGACCAAAATGACTTGAGTCTTAGAGGGGTTTACTTTTAAGCCATATTGTCTGCTCCATTGACTGATGTAAGCCAAATCAGTATTAAGTATTGTAAATGCAGTTGATAGTTCAGACCACGCGGCTTGGTTATCAATTTGAAGATCATCTGCATAAAGGTGGTAGGATGAAAATAAATATTTCGTGATCGAATTTATAAAAATAGTGAACAGCATAGGAGACAGCACGCCACCCTGCGGAACGCCGACAGAAGTACTACACCAAGTGGAAAAAAGTTCTTCAACGCAAACTCGCTGCCGGCGTCCAAACAGGTAACTATGAAACCAATCAATCACTGGTGGAGATATGTTAAAGGAGCGTAACATACTAAGCAGAATATGGAAATCTACTGTATTGAAGGCGTTGGTAAAATCCAATAATGTGAGCACTGTGAGATTTCCCATCTCCATGCCTAGACGAATATCGTCAGTCACCTTAATCGATGCGCTGGTCGTACTGTGGCCTGACCGAAAGCCTGATTGAAAAGGATTTAGGAGGTTGTGTCTGTTTAGATAAGCATTTAATTGGGAGTGAACAAGCTTTTCTAGGACTTTGGAGAGGAACGGTAATATGGAAATAGGACGATATTCGGAGAAGGATGCTGGGTTTGATTTTTTAGGCAAAGGAATTATATGTGCGTCTTTCCAGGCTTTCGGAAACTCGGCGTAGGTGAGAGAGTGATTTAAAATGTGACATATAATTGAAACTATTTCGTCAATGACAGGGAGTACCATTTTCCGGCTAATGTTGTCACCACCAATCGCATTGGAGCCTATCGACATTATACTCCTTTTAACATCACACGCAGATAATTGATCGAAATTGAACGGTGAGTGATCAAGAGTTGGAAGCGATGAAAGAAATTGCAGTGTATTGTCCCTATTAGACTGGTCTAATGTGGACGAAGATGAGAAATGATTGTTAAGTAAATCAATATCAAGTGAGTTTGATATCAGATTTTGACGTTGCTTTCCAACTCCTAATGTTCTGAGAAATCTCCAGACCTTGGCAGGATCTCCGTTCTCGACCGAATTATGAATGTATTGGCGTTGCGCTTTTCTACACACCTTACTGCAGAGATTTCGTAACAAAATGTATTTCTCCTTGTTGTAATCTGTCATGACAAGAAAAGCGTCTGCTGGATATTGACCGTGTTTAGCAACAAGGTCCGTGGAAGTTACAAGAATTAAATCAAGAAGAGTTGGGGGGTGACCAGGAGCGTGATGTGTGGCACTAAAAGGCAAGACAGATAGATTACAGGCTTCGACTATGCTTAGAAAAGTAGAAGAGCGGGAATCCTGCTTTAACAGGCAAGTATTAAAGTCTCCCATAATAATGGTCTGACTATAATTTGGTGAAAGTCGTTCAATTAAATTTTCAAAGGAAGAGAAAAAAATTATGTGCATTGAGGGGCAATAATATACTCCGAGTAATAATTTATTATGGGCGAGTTCAATTTCCAAGAAGAGATGCTCACCAGCGCTTGATGGCGGTGGTTGCGGGGATAAGTCGACAATAGAATATGGTATGTAATTACGTAGATAGATCGCAACACCGCCACACTTTGGGCCGGTGCGATCATTTCTAATTAGATTAAACCCGGGAAGAGAGTAGGACCTAGAAAGTAGACAAGGTTTAAGAAAGGATAAAGGCGATAATGTACATTATGTATGTTTGTAAGTAAAGCTTCTCACAATACTTACCTTAATAAATCTTATTACTACGAATTTCATATTCCTAACACAAACATTTGAATACATTTTCTTCAGTAATATAAAGTGACATGACATGTGCTGAATTTCTTGAAGCTAGACCTGATTTCAATCTCAAAGTCAGGACGTAATATGGTTTCAAATAATTTTCTGGAGTAGCGATTTTGGTGTTAGAAGATAAAACCGAGAGTGTATAGTGGCCTTTATATTCCACGCTAACTAAGCACGTACTCTGAATACTCCAATGTGACGGAAAATGTCTTTAGAAGATAGCGGTAACATCTCTAGCATATGTTACACGACGATGTATGTTGTAAGAATATTTTAGTCGAGGCAAAATTCTAGAGAACGTGTCACTTCTTCTTATTGACACAGGCCCGCGGGGCATGGTTGCTATGACTTTCTGTTCTACATATAAAAAGCTATCGTTAAATTCCACGTTAATCCATTTAAACGCATAGGTTCACATATTCGTTGGTAAAGATAAGTACTGAGATCTGAAATTAGCTCAGATTAATAACCCTTGGGTTGTAAGCCATCATCCTGTATTCGAATCTTTCAATTTTCATATTAAATAAGGCTACCCTACCTACCCCATTTAAAAGCTGTTATACTACGATACAAGAAAGAGTTTCCTAAAAGTTGATTCCTCTTCCCAGATTGCATTAGTAAAGTTCTAGAATAGAAGGGAGGAAGGGCAACTAAGAAAGTAGATTTTTTAAATTATTATTAACCCTTTTGAATGTAACGTAAGCTAAGTGTGCATTTTTACTTAAGTGTAGCGAGCATACGCAATGAGGTTGAGATGGTCGGCGTGACACTAAATTGTCTGTCACTTTGACAGGACAAATGGAATTTGTTTTGCAGTTATAGATAATGTGATAGAGCAAAGTGGAACTTTTATGCCAGTAAGAATATTGAAAATTCAGGAACTGAGAGGGCACTTATTCAATTATTCATATAAAATTGAAGCATTGGGAGCAACAAGGGCGTTCGATACCCAAAGTCCGTTTTGATGTTATTACATTAAAATATGCACAGAGCCATCTAGTTTCGTATATCAAAAACTCGTTTCGATTACTGTAATCCAGGTGACGTGAGAATCATTAATGTCGGAGGTGGCGCTACGCCCTTGTTGCATAGATAACAAAAGTGCGTTTAAATTGAAACACATAACGAGATGTCTGCAGTTTGAAAAACTTTTTAATGTTAAAATGAATGTAAGAAGATATTCTAGTGACTTTAGATCAGATGCTGGCCAGAGTTAACATGAGTCTCCCTAAAAAGAAAGGTAAAATAGAAGGTAAAGAATAAAAAGGTTAAAGAGAGGTTTTGGCGAAGAATTTACAATATCAGCTCGAGGAAAGAAGGTACCTAATGTTCCAAAAAATGTTGAATGTGTGTTAACTTCCATCAAAATGCACAGCGACATTTTTTTGTGACTTTTGGAATATATGTGACAAAGTGCAGCAAGATACCCTCATGTCGTGTTTAGAAAAAGGTTTTAAAGTTGAGAGAGAATGAGAGAATGAGAACATTGGGCCTGATAAGTTGAAACGAGATAATCAAGCTGATTCAGAAGATTAAGGGAATCTGCTAAATCAGCTTGAAGAAGTCGACTGAATATTTTGATGAATCTGATTAAAAAAACGAAAATCAGAAAAAATAATTGAGAAAAATTGAATATTTGAACGGTGATTGTAATAAATACACATGTTTCACTTACATTATAATTTAAAATATTATATAAGTATTAAAATTGCTATTTATTTTCCTTGAAAATTAATAGTAACATTAATGACCTATCTGTTTTACCAGTTGGGTGCAACAAGGGCGGATAACACAAGTAAAAAAAACTTGATTATACAATATTTCTGATTGCTCTAAAATAGTTTTAATACCTGAATCTTTTTGCTAAATCATGGGGCTAATAAATAATAAAGTAAATTTAAGTGAAATTCAAAGCAATAAAATAATATAAGACAACATAACTTTCATTATCAATTTTCTCGAAACTCAATTTTACAACATACGCCCTTGTTGCACCCAATGCTTCAATTGCAAACTTTACTGAATTCGGGAGTCCTTTGGTTATCTTCCCGAGGGCAAACCCAGGACTCCCGGCACTAGCCAGATGGTAGGGCACCGTGTGGTTTTAGTCAGTAGAAGTCCAACATAACATCAATGAGAACTTCCACACGTAAAAATAAATACTTTTCTAAATACGTCCATTTTATCACCATTGGGTTTCTTCTTGGGGAGTCTTTAGCGCATGCTCATCGAAAGGATTTTTGGGTCTAATGGCAGTCGTAGAGAATCGATCTCAAAAGGAACCTAACCAAATAAATTTACCTATAGACGACCATCAATCGCATTCAGGCTTCTACGTACTTTCTGGGCAAGAGAAGAAACCTAAGCCCCTTTTAAAATTTATAAAATCTAAAAATGCTCCTCATTCTGCATACAATCGCGATTTTCTCCTATCGGGATAGGCAGGGTCCTGGCTGGCAGTATGTACTTGAGTTGTATGCTTGTTTTTCACCTTAGTAGTAGATCGTTCAACAAAAGATTATTGTTCCATTTTAACTTTTTCTTTCAACTAATTTCATATTTAGAAAAGTGAAGGTACGTCACTGTTAATTTTAAAACAATATACATATGATGGATCTTAAAGAAAAAAAGGGTGTTAAAAGGTTCTTGCATGGTTGGATTGCAGCGCGAGTGTTGCGCCTCTGGCGTTGCGGACGTTCATTGGCTACGGTGACCATAGTCCATCAGGAGGAGCCGTAAGCTTGTTTGATATCTTAGTAGTATAAAAATTTGATTTAAATTTATTAGAAACAATGAGTATAAATTGTTTCTGTGGTTATTATATTTTTGTTCTTTATTCTCAGTACTATCAAAGATATTAAACCAGTGGAATGTATATGCTTGATGTTTCATCAATAAAAGAAGTAGGTTTTCTGAGGAGACCAGTTGTTTACGATCATGGATAAAGTCAACACGTTTGCATGAGCCTTTTAAATCATATAAGCAAAATACGACATAGACATCACAACGCATGATCATTAACGTTTTCTCTGAATCAAAACCGATTCCACTCTAGTTTTGATGCAAAACTACGACCGAAAACTGTATTTCATTCCAACAACGCAGTGTGGAGCGAGATTTATTTTTCAGTGTCTGCTAAAAGTCAGTTTTCTACAAATTGCCGCTACAACTGGCTGGTTTGTTAATATTCCAGACTCGGACCGACACGAACCACCAACGTGCTGCGACTTAGAAGCAGGCCACTTGCAATGCAATGTCTTTAATAGGACACATAAATTGAATATGCACATTAGCATGCGAGATACTACATGAAAATAGACTGTTTCGAGAGCATGTTTTGAAAAATATGCATTGAAGTTTCTATAAGAATGCTAAGTGTATTCGAGTTTGTGAACGAATCGTTTACATATTGAAATTTGTTTAAAGAACGAAATCCATACTAATATTATAAAGCTGAAGAGTTTGTTTGTTTGTTTGTTTGAACGCTAGGATCTCAGGAACTACTGGTTGGATTAAAAAAAATCTTTTACAGTTAGATAGTCCATGTATCGAGGATGGCTATAGGCTATATAACATCACGCTAAGACGAATAGGAGCGGAGCAGCAATCAAGAATGTTTTGAAAACGGGGAATATTTTTTACCGTCTGAGAGCTTCCGAGGCGTACGCTGCGTAAATAGTTACAGTTAGGTAAAAATTGTGTATGACAAAATTGTTTCTCTTAAAAAGTTCTAAAAAAAGTCCGCGACAGCATATGTCTATCTTTTAAGGTTCGCTCACAATAACCTAATTTGCCTATCTGTTAATGTTTGCTCACGGTATAATGAAACTGAAAAGTTTGTTTGTGCTAGGATCTCAGAAACTACTGTTTGTATTTCAAAATTTATTTTACAGTTTAATAGTCCATTTATTGAGGCTGGCTAATGGCGATATAAAATCACGCTAAAACAAATAGGCGCGGAGCAGCCATGAATAATGTTTCGAGAACGGGGATTATTTCTTTCTTTCGAGAGCTTCCATTGCGGACGCTGCATAAATGGTTAAAGTTAAGTAAAAATTGTTTATTACAAAATTGTTCCTCTTAAAAAGCTATAAAAAAAGTCCTTAACAGCATATGCCTATCTTTTAAGGTTCACTTACAATAACCCTCTTAATAAGTTTAAAAGTATGAGCGACGCACCGGGAGTAAACTTGGTCTGCAGTCAGTCAACTGAACTATAAAAACCGGCCAAGTGCGAGTTGGACTCGCATACGATGAGTTCCATACCGAAAAACGGATGGGTGGAAGTAAAAGCGACGGGAAACATTATATCACTTTAACACCGCTTTCCTTCTCACTCTCATGTGACGCAAACGAAGATATGTAGTTCAGATCTAATGAATACAAGCGACGCGACGCGACGGAGGTAAAGGCAACGAGAAACATTATAATACTCGAAATCGTCTAATACCATACCTCTGTCTTTCTCACTCTCATGTGACGCAAACGAAGTTGCGCGGGTCAGCTAGTAAAAATATAAAAGTGACAATGGTTTTTTTTCAAGAGCTTGGAACACCCAAGCGACCAAATATTCAATCTATAATAGTTATCAATGAAGTATTTAATGTTTCAGGTATCGATTAAGCCCATTAATTGATCTGAAATTTCTCCTAAGAGTAAAAAACAGGCTCACGCTAAACTTATTGTAGATGAAAAAGTCTTGCCGATAAATTACCAAATTCCAATAAATTTAGAAACTGACGATTCTGTGGCAAAAGTTTTGGAATCCAATATGGCCGACGGTAAAAAACTGTTCGAAAATTGAACAGTGAAACTGATGTGGGTAAAAGGAGTTTCGTTACATAGTTACAGAGTTTTTACTCTGTATGTTTTGTAAATAAAATTATTATAATTTTCGTTGTCTGGTCAAAATGGACATTTAAATATTTTCAAATGGTTTTACAATTTTTGAAGAGAATTTTAAGATCTACAACTTGGTTTGAAGTTTTTTTTGAGAAATCTTACCGTTTTCGAGAAAAATTCAAAAAACCTCAAATTTTGACTCTAGGCTACAAATAACTTTTGTAGCACACGTAGGATCGATGGGGATTTTTTAAAACTTTTTTCGTAATGGAAAAGTCCCAGCTCTCAACTACAATGTGCTGTCCGAAAATCTTACTTATTTGACCACCATTTTATGTCTAAATTGACCGGAGTAACTTTAATATTTAAAATTTAATAAGTCGAATATATGCTGAAGATTCCCACAGTGCCAGCTGAGGTCTTTAACTTTGGAATTATAAAAACTAGAGTTTTGCCTGTTGATTTGTTTGTTATTATTATACAAAGTAGTTAAATCTGTTTAATTGTGAATTTAAAAATCAGTTTAGCACTTTCGTAGTTAATCAATTGCAGATAAGCTAACAAAATCATTCGTCTTTATATTATTGTAGACCGGTTCCCTGATAAACTAATGTTTTAAGACAGAAATACATTTAGGTAGAGCCGCTTGGCTTTGTTATGTGCCCTCAACTTTAAAATTTATAACGGGTAGGAATACCAAATTGTACTAAACAATTATACCATGTATATTTACAAACAGCTAATTTCAGTATGGAAGTTAATAGCCTATTTAATTTTACTTCGCTAATATCTTTTAATTCCTCCATCCCTCTCTTACAAAGCGGTTTAGAACGAGACGAACTATATTTACCCTTGTGTTAAACCCCTTAGTGTAAATTCATCGTAACAAAGATATTATAAGTATGTCCGTAGGGTTCAGTAATTAAAGTTAACGAACTTCGTATGCAAATGAGACCTCTTTATCGTTTTTGGGTTAAACCATCTATTACACGACTTTGTTAAAGAGTCTCCCGCTGCGGTAGTGAGCAGCTTACGAACAGCGCAACTTAATTCTGTGGGTTGGCTTTGAACATTTAGCTCGAACAAGGGTAATTGTGAAGTTTCTATTTTGATGTTGCAGTTCATTTCAAGACGTTAACGATAATTTGGCAACTCTGCCAAATACTGTATGAAACGGCTTTTTAGAATTATATTAATATATCTTTAAATACTTAAACAATTTATAGCAGTACCCAAGTAGGTTGGGATCAGGCTCAGAGGATTTTGAAGTACTTACGTGCTTACTTCCAGAACTTAATATTATGATAGTGACAATGAGACCAATCAGCCATATCACTGTTCACTGCTAGATGTAGGTAGGCCTATCTCAATTTCATTTTGGGAGAATACTGTAAAATAGCCTTATCATCACGAGGGTCTTGTTGTACTACCCTGGTCAAACAGGTTGGTACGGTCTTTCGAGATATTTTTCTCCTCACCATGAGCACAACCGTTGGTCAACCGGCACAGAATGAAATAAAACCAGTTCCATCGCATTCACCACAACGACGTGATCATAATGTATTCATTTCAATAAACAGTAAATACAATTTTCATTCCACGTTTCTGCTTGAGCGAACTCCAGCACCGGTCTCGCAATATATTCTTATCAAATAATGTTGGAAATACAAGGCCCCTGTTTAAATTTATCGACGTCCATTCAAACGTCCATCATGTCAAAAATCTCAGCGCTTATGCCCTTATGATTGATAACAACTTACACCATTGATATAGATAATCTTAAGAGACGACGTGAATGTCCGTCCGAAAGAAACCACAAATCACAAAAGAGATTATCGTCGGAAATGGCCGACGTCGTAATATGACGTGTGGAAAAAGTAACTTTCTGGACGTTCGCGCTGGACGTCTGTCGACACGTGACAGTCATCTCCTGCCTTAGATAAATGACCTCTATTTGAGGGTTAGCCTGCGTTACTTTTTGACTTTCAACCCTCTAGAGCTTGTATGAAAAACTGTTCTATTTTCGTTCTTATTAGTTACGATAAAATGTTTTTGTTTAAGCTCGAGTTATTTTTTGATGTGAGGTAATATGAGGAGGCTGGATGGGTGGAATGTTTTGCATTAGAAGAGTACCTCGCTTGGGAGTTAGCGGGATACAGAATGTCAACGCTTTTATCTGATATGGTAATGGAATTAGGATGTTTATTATGTTTCTGTCTCTTATTTGAATCAGGATTATATTATTTTGGGGGTAAAGCTAAAAATCTCATTTGATTGTTATGTGGGAAGAAAGAGAATATATGAAATCTTATTAGTTTTTTTATTCAGGCGCGAGATATATCCCATGTTACCTTTCTAAAACTTAGTACAAAATATTCCTGCCAACATAATTTAAGGGGTAAGTATTATCTAAAATGGAGCTACAATAATATAGAGCAGAGATTATGTGATAATTGCTTTGATTTGCTGTTGTGTAAAATTTTAAGGCCCCGCGACCTTTGTCGCTCATGTGTCGAGAAAATGGTAGAAAAGTAAAGTTCTTTAACATATTATAACAGAATATCTCGTTACCGTTTCAATAAGTAAAAATTTTGATTGAAAACTAAGTAAATACAAATTTCAATCATATCCTATCACAACAAAGATCGTTCACAGTACATTTTCATATCAGAAAATTTGTTTCAAATATCATTATTGCTTTCTAAACACCTCGAGATTGGAAAAACTTTATGAAAGTCTCGAAAATTGAAACACAATATCGGAGGCGTGAGGCGCGGTTTGTAATATCCGGTCCGAGCTGAAGACACTACGCCTCGGGCCATTGACGCCGCGCTATCACAGCTACCGAACCGTCTGAACAGAAAGAATCACTTGCAAACCTATCGTGTTTAAAGTGTGGAATTCATGTTGTAGTGTAGAGTCGGCAAATGAGATAGGTCCCCACATCTAAATATATCTTCTTCTTCTTCTTCTAAATATATACAACTCAAAGGTGACTGACTGACTGACATAGTGATCTATCAACGCACAAGACGCCCAAACCACTAGACGGATCGGGCTGAAATTTGGCATGCAGGTAGATGTTACGACGTAGACATCCGCTAAGCAAGGATTTTGTTAAATTCTACCCCCAAGGGGATAAAATACGGGAAGCGGGAACAGGCACAAATTTTACGCGGCCGAAGCTGCGGGCATCAGCTAGTAGGGCTATATAACGATGGGATAATTTACAGAAAATCTTTTGTTATATTTTCTGAGGAATTTGATAAATCTTCTATGCAAATCACAACGTAATATCCGTTCCGAGCTGAAGACACTATTCCTCGGGCCATTGACGCCACACCAGCATAGTTACCGAACCTTATGAGCAGAAAGAATTACTTGTAAACCACTCTTGTTTAAAGTATTGAAGTCATCTTGTACAGTCGGCAAACGAGATAGGTACCTATATAGGGCTATATGTTGCATATATTTTATTAGGAATTTGATAAATCTTGTTTGCCTATCAGGACGTGATGTGTTTATTAATGAATATTCTGTTAAATTTTACAATTTCACAGCATAACAATGAGAAAGACAAAAGTTTGCTTCTGAAAAATCTCCATTTCTCACGTAGGTATTAAAATCTCACGGTGAAAACATAGTATGAACCTTAGAAATTAAAAAAGAAATTAACCTTAGAAAAAACAAACAACTCCCTTTAATCAACCCGTAAACGCCTCCAGCAATAGCTAAAATATTTGCACTGTCTTCCAAAACTTCATAATTTAAACGAAACTTACAAAATTTTTCAAACCAAAACATTTAGTAAAAATAATAATAAAAAAAATGCAGCAGAAATACTCGGAGAAAATGTTTGCTAGTTTTGACGTCAAACATATTTTCTCTTCACAACAAATGTTTGTTTGTAGAGTGTCTATTTACCTTATTAAGTAGTTAATCGTATATAACATTTTCACTCTCGGTAGGTCGAAATGGCCAACCTTTAAAATTCTTACAAAAATACTCACTTCGAAAGGTTGCGCTTTTAATGGACATTTCTAACGAAATACCTATACGACAAAAGGGTGTTATTTAATTATCCGAAATATATTAACAAATGCGGACCCTACCGTAGGGAAGGTTAAAGGACACTGTGGACGAGTTCGTTGTAATATTTTTAAACTTTCAATTGAATCAGTATGACTGGGTTTTCGTGCGCACATCAAATAAACAAATAATAAATATTCACTGACATTTTCACACAACGCTATATGATTCCAAAGTAAGCTAGGAATAACCTGCTTGTGTTATGGGTATCAGACTACGGATATTAATACTAATATACTTTTAAATACACACCTAATATACATAGAAACACCCCGACTATTTACCCAATTAATATAATATAATAAATTATTATACCCAAAAATTTGTGTGATCCATAAACGTTTGTCTCAAGACAAACGTTTATGGATCACAGAAATTTTTGTCTTCGGTGGGAATCGAACCCTGATCAGCAGTCGCACATTTTGACCTCTAGACCAACGAGGCAGTCAAATATTTAAATGGGATAGAAATATTTTAATATAGACCTTAAGGTGCCCGATTTTTTGTTTTTTACCATTTGGGTACGGAAAAAAATATTCTCTAATGACTTCGTAAAAGGGTGACTAAATTAGAAAATTCAGAGATGCGATTAATACTCGTAATAGCCGATAATTTAGGACATTAATCGTCTCTCAGTAAATTCCTTCCGGGAAGCCTTTCTTATCATTAATTTTCGCTGTGTATTTTTATTTAGATAAAGGAAATATTTTTTATATAAATAGTTAAAATAATTATTTTATACTATAAAATAGGTATAATGAACGACACAAGAAGCGCTCGTAGCTCCGCTGACAGAGCGTTCCGTAAACTATTATTATAGCTGTGGTAAGCATCTTAAGCTATGACTGGGCGCAAGGTGGGTGACCATCACTACTCTGTGATATTTCACTTTTAGTCCCGGTTGTAAGTAGCACGGCAGTCGTTAAGCCCAGTTGAAAGTCTTATGGACGGGTTAAAACATTTCCCTCCGAACTCATGGTCCCCCTGATCCCCCTGCAGTGAGTAGTCATATCCTGTGCCTGTCCATTTCAACACGGCGATAAGTTCAACTTTTACATTTGACAAAAACTAATGGGAAAACGGGGGCATATAGTCTGAATCTGCCTACCCCGTTGGGGTTAATGGCTATAATGTACATTAAGTATGTTTGAAAGTATAGCTTATAATAACTCTTAATACTTACCTTAACAAATCTTATTACTCCTAATTTCATATTCCTAACACAAACATTTGAATACATTTTCTTCAGTAATATAAAGTGACATGACATGTACTGAATTTCTTGAAGCTAGACCTGATTTCAATCTCAAAGTCAGAACGTAATATGGTTTCAAATAATTTTCTGGAGTAGCGGTTTTGGTGTTAGAAGATAAAACCGAGAGTGTATAGGGGCCTTTATATTCCACGCAAACTAAGCACGTACTCTGAATACTCCAATGTAACGGAAAATGTCTTTAGAAGATAGCGGTAACATCTCTAGCATATGTTACACGATGATGTACGTTGTAAGAATATTTTAGTCGAGGCAAAATTCTAGAGAACGTATCACTTTTGCTATGACTTTCTGTTCTACATATAAAAAAACTATCGTAAAATTCTACCACTACGAGGTTCCAATTAATCGCAATGGTCTCTGTACTTTTCTTTACCAACGAATGGTAAAGAAAAGTACAGAGACCTGAAATTTGCTCAGATTAATAACCCTTGGGTTTTAAGTCATCATCCTGCATTCGAATCTTTAAATTTTCATATTAAATAAAGCTACCCTACCTACCCCATTGAAACGCTATTATCGTAGTATACTACTATACAAGAAAGAATTTCCTTAAAGTTGGTTACTCTTCCCTGATGTCAGAAGAGAAAGTTGAATATTTTGTATTATTATTAACCCTTTTGAATGTAACGTAAGCTAAGTATGCATTTTTACTTAAGTGTAGCGAGCATACGCAATGAGGTTGAGATGGTCGGCCTGACACTAAATTGTCTGTCACTTTGACAGGACAAATGGAATTTGTTTTGCAGTAAAAGCTGTTATAGATAATGTGATAGAGCAAAGTGGAACTTTTATGCCAGTAAAAATATTGAAAGTAGAGGAACTGAGCTGGCACTCATTCGATTATTCATATAAAATAAGGTAAAGTAAAGTTTACTGAATTCGGGAGTGCTTTGGTTTTCTTCCCGAGGGCATACTCAGGACTCCCGGCCTCGGGGTTTTAGGGGTCATGCGTTGCTTCTCATGGAGCTAACGTTACACCCTGAGGGTACAGTAGTGGCTTCTTCAATCAGATCCCTAAGATTCAATATCTTAGGGATTAACGAAAAAGCCCACATTAGGAGGAAGGGCATAACGGTACTCCGTTCGGTGAGCAGCCCGCCTGGGGCAGTACCTCCGCCCTGCAGAAGACCGCGGTAATAGTAGCCTGACTCCGGTTGGGTTATGTTCTCCGTCGGTTAGCAGGGTTCCAGAGCTCATTGGGGTGACTCTGTGCCGGTGACGGTGAGACCAGAGGCTTAATCTGTCTCCATTGGCGGATAGAGGCGCGGAATATTGGTACGGCGGTCAGGGAGACCCGGTGAAACGGTTGACCGCTGACCGCCCGCAGGCTGTACGGAACCCGAACCTGGGGATTACATAATCTCCGCCCCAGGAGGCTGAACCAGCAGCCTGTGTAAAGTCCCTGGTGCTGTGGTCGTGCCGGAGGAGGATACCGGAGTGGACGTGGCCACTGCATCGGGGGGGGACCGGGGGCCCTTCCGTACGCCGTGCCAATCTACCGCACTACCTCTGTCTGCCTTTGGTTAGTTAGAGTCTCACTTAGTCTCTTGCGCCACCGGCACACAGGCATCCCTTCACTTTTCTAACCCCCCTTTCTTAAAAAACATGGCTAGAAGAAGAAAAATAGAACGAGTATACACAGCGGCATCGTCGTCCACACTTTACATGGGCCTTTGCAACATCAGAGGTATGCATAAGAACCTCAATGTAGTTCACCAACATCTCGAAACTACGAAGCCGACTCTTCTTTTCTTGACGGAGACGCAGATCTCATGCCCGGGCGATACATCTTACTTAATGTACCCAGGCTATAAGCTTGAGTACAACTTCAGGCCGAAAGCCGGGGTATGTATGTACGTCCGTGATGATGTCTGTTGTCGCCGTCTTACAAGCCTTGAAGACAGGGACCTGTCTACGTTATGGATGCGCGTGGATCACGGGGGCCACACCCGGATCTACGCGTGCGTGTACAGGTCTCACAGCGGTAACACGGACACAGTTCGCCTTTTTGACCACCTGCAACAATCGACTGACAAGGTGATTGAGCAGTATCCCACTGCGGAGATAGTGATTCTGGGGGATTTCAACGGTCATCATATTGACTGGTTGGGCTCCCGGATGACCGACTTTGCGGGGAAAGCTGCACACGAATTTGCCCTGACCTATGGGTTCTCCCAACTGGTTAAATCCCATACGAGGATACCAGACAAGGAGAACGAGCATAGTGCATTGCTGGACCTCCTGCTGACAACGCGTCCGGATGGATACAACGTCTCAGTGGATGCTCCGCTCGGATCGTCGGACCACTGTATCATTCGGGCGCATGTGCCACTCGCAAGGCCTGAACCACCTCGGCCCAAGGAGTGGCGACATGTGTGGCACTATAAGTCAGCAGACTGGGATGGACTGCGGGAGTTCTTCGCGTCGTACCCGTGGAGGCGGCTTTGTTTTGCCTCAGACGATCTGGATTCCTGCGCTGCAGCAGTCGCTGAGGGGATCTTGGAGGGCATGGAGTGCTACATTCCTAACCGCTGGATCCCTGTAGGAGCAAAAAAGCGACCGTGGTTCAATCGGCTCTGCAGAGAAGCTTTGATGCTGAAAGAATCTGCCTACAGAGCCTGGACCACGGCTCGTGCAAATTCAGATCCAAACATCTCTGAGGTGAAACGCAAATTAAATGCCGCCTCGAGGGCTAGCAAGAGAGCAATTGTCAGGGCTAAATTCGATTTCGTCGGCAGAATTGGTGAGCGGCTAGCTGGGTACCCTTCAGGGAGTCGTGAATTCTGGTCGCTTGCCAAAGCTGCCGAGGGAAACTTCTGTCAGTCAGGTTTACCACCTTTGCTTAAACCCGACGGTAGTCTGGCCCAGAGTGCCGGGGAGAAGGCCGACCTTTTGGGTTTTCTCTTTGCCGCTAACTCGACCATGAGCGACGGGGGTGCTGTACCGCCGGATGTTCCGTGGTGTGGAACTTCCATGCCGGAAGTTAAATTCACGCAGCGGGACGTCCGACGGGAGCTTCGTTCTCTGGACGTTCATAAGTTTTTTTTTTTTTTTTTTTTTTTTATTTATTTATTTACATAATAAAAAATATAATTAATAGGTATATATGCAAACCATAAGCCACCAGGGCTTGTGCGGTATGCCATACTATGCTAAAGCAATTTCATTACATATTCATTAATTCATTAAATTACATTACAATAAGCATTCAATTAAACAAAAATAACAATACATTTAAATTATTGATAAAGTTATAATAAATAAGGTATTCAAACATTTTAGATAATAATGAATAACGTTGCGAGCGAACATTTCTATGCGCATGAACAATGACCCAAAACAGGTTTTGGACGACAGCGCAATCCATCTACTTACAGGCTGTTCAAAATGTGCGATTTCAATTTATGTTTTAAATTTCTTTCTGTAATATTCTGTCTCAAGGATGGGTTTAAATTATTTATCAAGCGGGGAACTAAAAATTTTATGGTTCTTTCCCCATAAAAATTCACAGCACGGACTGTTTCCAGTTTTTTGTTTGTTTTCTGACGAGTTTGAATATTATGGGACTTTTCCTTTAGTATAGAACTGTTAAAAAAGTTTTCTTTGAGGAGACCAAAAACCACCTTTTGATGAACCGGAAATGTCCTACACAGTTTATACAATTTCATTTCATTGTCCTTAAATTGAATTTTTGTACTATGCGAAACAATGGTTTTCAAAATTCTAGTTTGCAACTCATGAATACGGTTAAGGTAAAGTAGGAGTAGGTTAAGTCGAGTGGGCCGGACGGTATACCCGCGGTGGTACTTAAGCAGTGTGGTCCAGAGTTGTGTCCGGTACTTACACGTCTTTTCACGCTTTCATATTCTATGCGACAAGTCCCGGCGTCGTGGAAGATCGCGTATGTGCATCCTGTGCCCAAGAAGGGTGATAGGACCGACCCGGCCAATTACAGGCCTATAGCCGTCACCTCACTATTGTCTAAGGTGATGGAGCGTGTAATTAATACACAGCTCCTGAGGTACCTTGAGGAAAACGACCTGCTCAGTGACCGGCAGTACGGTTTCCGTCACGGTCGCTCGACGGGCGATCTTCTCGTGTGCCTCACACACCGATGGGCGACGGCTATCGAGAGTAAGGGCGAGGCTCTAGCAGTGAGCCTCGACATTTCTAAAGCCTTTGACCGGGTCTGGCACCGTGGTCTTCTTAATAAATTGCCCTCCTACGGACTGACCGAAAGATTATGCGGATGGGTGTCCAGCTTTTTGGCCGGTAGAAGCATCAGGGCTGTTGTCGACGGCAGCTGTTCTGACTGCATGGCCATTAACGCTGGAGTACCGCAAGGCTCAGTGTTGTCCCCTACTCTGTTTCTGCTGCATATCAATGACATGTTGTCTATTGACGGCATTCATTGTTATGCAGACGACAGTACGGGGGATACTTGTTACACAGGCCGCCCCGGTATCTCTCGGGACGCAGTGGAAGAAAGTCGTGAACAGCTTGTGTCTGAAATCGAGGCTACTCTTACTAGAGTGTCCGATTGGGGTAGACAAAATCTTGTTCAGTTCAACCCCTCCAAGACACAGGCGTGTTTCTTCACCGCTAAGAAAGCCCCAATTACTGTAGCGCCACAATTCCAGGGCACATCTCTTTCCATCTCTAAATGTATAGGGATCCTTGGTGTTGATATCTCCAGTGACGTTCAGTTCCGCAGTCATTTGGAGGACAAGGCCAAGCTAGCGTCCAAGAAGCTCGGTGTGCTCAACAGGGCGCGGCGGTACTTTACTGCGGCGCAAACACTGCTTCTCTATAAGTCGCAAGTGCGGCCACACATGGAGTACTGCTGTCACCTCTGGGCGGGGGCACCTGAATATCAGCTTCGTCCATTTGACTCGGTGCAGAGGCGAGCTGTGAGAGTTGTCAACGATCCTTTACTGACAGGTGGTGTTGAACCTCTTTGCGACAGGAGAGACTTTGCCTCCTTATGCGTGTTCTACCGCCTGTACAATGGTATCTGCTCTGAGGAATTGTTTGACATGATGCCCACGGCTACGTTCTATCATCGCACCGCTCGCCATAGACTGGGATTTCATCCTCGCACCCTACGTCCGGAGCGTTCGAGCACGGTTAGATCCGATAGGGGATTTCTTCCGCGCACGCTTAGGTTGTGGAATGATCTTCCTGCCTCGGTTTTCCCAAACGCCTACAGTATGGGGTTCTTCAAAAGGGGTCTAAGAAGGTTTTTACAGGGTCGGCAGCGCGAGTGTGGCGCCTCTGGTGTTGCAAACGTTCATAGGCTGCGGTGACCACCAGTCCTCCTGGTGGGCCGTATGCTTGTCTGCCACCTTAGTGGTATAAAAAAAAAAAAAAAAAAAAACTAGGCTGATGGTAGGGCACCATGTGATTATAGTCGGTAGAAGTCATAACATCAATGAAGATATCCACATGTAAAAAAAATCTGAATATTTCCATTGTATCATCTCCGCTGCTACCTACTGGGTTTCTTCTAGGGGCGTCTTAAGAGCATGCTTACCGAAAGGATTTGTAGGTCTAATGGCAGTAGAAGACAATGGGCCCCAAAAGGATCCCAACCAAACAAATCTACCTATAGACGACCATCAATCGTCTTCGGGCTCCTCCGTACTTTCTGGACAAGAGAAGAAACCTAAGACCCCTTTTAAAATCTAAAAGTGCTCCTTATTATACATGCAATCGCGATTTTTTCGTATCCGGGTAGACAGGAAGTAGTAGGAAACAGCGTGGTCTTAATCGGTGTGAGTTCGGCATAGATATATGGGTTACATTATCTATTAAAAACAAAGGTACTTATTCCGTCAAAATTCATATTTGTACTATCTACCTTTGTACAGAAAATCTTGGGAACAATTTTAACACTCAATTAACTAATTTCACAGATAAATTGTCATCAATTATAAATTCCTGTCCAAATGACCATTTTATGATAATAGGAGACTTTAACCTCCCTAACATTTTATGGTCACCTAGCACTTCACCACAATACATAGGCGTTACAGGAGACACCCAAACACATTTTTTTGACACATTATCTGTATACAACTTGTCCCAATACAATTATTGTTATAACATTTTGTAACGTTGTGAAACAACGGGTGCAGATATTGATTAATATTAGATGATTAAAATTGAAATTTAGTGAAAATAAATGAAAGCGCCATCTGCCGACAACTAGTCTCATCTACACAGCACTGACGTTACCAAGTGACGTCAGACGTAGGGACCCGACTTGCCGCCAGAGGCGCTGTACAAAGATATAAATACGACCGCGCGCGAAGTTCAAGAAACCATTTTTCGTAAAATTAAATTATACTCGTCGCGAAGGCGTCTGTGTGTCAGTAAATATATTTAATCGAAATAAAATATAAGTTATAGGGAGCGAAATACTCCCTAAGTAAACAGTGGTTTAGCTGCAAGCATCAATTACCCCATCATTGGGTGAGTTAAATTAATTATAATGTAATCTAGATTTTAAAACAGTGAAAATTAACGGCTGTTGGTCAACCCTGTTTTAGGGGGGTAGTTACAGGGGTGTGAAAAAATGTCTCTGTAAAATTAGAATATAAGCAAACATTGTAAGGCACCCGATTCCTGAAATGGTTAACAGGGATCGGCTGTCTTAGCAATAGGCGGGAAAAAGGGTTCCAGCTAACCCGTCATCTGGAACATTCCAGGGTCCACCCTTCGGGTTCCAAGCAGGAACGTCCACCCTACGGGCAACAAGCGATCATCCACCCCACGGGTTCGAAGAAACAGTTCACCCTACGGGCTACAGGAAATATTTTACTCTCCGGGTAGAAAACACCGTGCCAGCCGAAGTTGTGGACGGCACGGCTACATCAACAACTGCAGCATTCTTCAGGAAGGCCAAAACTAAGATAAGTCGGAACCCTGCGAAGACCATCGGAAGTCGCACTTGCATAATTGCTACTTGACCACACCCACGACCCCGAGTTTCTATTTGAATAAATCGTCTGTTATAATTTTAATCCTTTTTATCATTTCTCTCTTCTGTTCTCTTCCCGAAAAGCCAACAGCTTTTCAATTTCTAAAAACAGAATTCTTGACCTAGTATTGTGTAACTCCAACCTACAATCGAGATTGTGTACCGAACCATTAGTCCCTGAGAACGTCCATCACCGACCGCTCGAAATAATATTTGACATTACGCCTACCAAACCATTACAAATTAACCCACATGTAAAATATTTTTATGAGCGGGGGGATTATGAGGGCGTAAAACAATTTTTAAACAATATTAACTGGAACGAGTGCCTTTTGAATAAACCACTTGAGGAGGCCACAGGTACTTTTTACAGCCATTAATATGATACAATTAATGAATATATACCCCACAAGCTAAGGCACCCTAGCTCTTTTCCACCATGGTATAACGCACCTCTAAGGAAAAGGCTCAAAGAAAAATTAAAATTTTATAGAAAATATAGGAATTATGGCAATACATGTGACTATAATACATTTTCTTTATTAAGACAAAGAGCGAAACATATGGAGACAGAATGTTACAAAACCTATCTAAATCAATGTGAATCGTCCATAATCAGAAACCCTAAAATGTTTTGGTCTTTTATAAAATCTAACAAAAATAGTCTAAATGGGATACCATCCTCTCTTTCATACGAAGGTCTTAATGCAGATACGGGTCTAAACATATGCAATCTCTTTGCAAATTACTTTCAATCGACCTTTCGTCAACCTTCTAATTCATCCATATGCTCAGAAAATCACTCAATTTTAGGTGAAGCCCATCATAGAAATACAAATACAATAAGTAGCATAGAAATAACGCCCGACTGTGTCTATAAATTACTCAAATCACTTGACCTAACAAAAGGAGCAGGGCCAGACAAAATACCGCCCCTTTTCATATATAAATGTGCAGACGTCCTAACAAAACCTTTAGGTATGTTATTCACGCGTTCAATTAGCGAAGGAAGTACCAAAAATCAATGATGTTATAGTAAAAAAGAGGTAGATATCGCATTAGCGCTCAAAAACTGTTGCGGACAAAGTCACACAATTGTTGTTTTTTCATTTAGTCTGCTAATAGCTGCGAGCGAAACAAGCCGTGTTGTGGTCTGCTGCTGTGTGCAAAACGACACAGATAGCTATCCCTCTCTGTTTTAAACGTTTTGTATTCTCTATCGCATTCATAGATGAAATCTATTAGGTACCGATAGGTAAACACGTGAAATTATAACTCAACAATAACTGGACGCTGTTTTGTATGAAGGTAGCATATCTTTACTTAAATATCATTGCCAAAAATCTGGAAATCGGCCTACATAACTCCCATCCATAAGAGTGGTGCGAGGGATGACGTAAAAAATTATAGACCCATATCTAAATTATGCACTTTCTACAAAATATTCGAACGTCTTATTTATTCACAAGTCTACAACAGTCTTTCTAGCTTCTTTATATCCGAACAGCATGGCTTTATCCAAAATCGTTCAACTGTGTCAAATTTGCTGTCATTTACAGAATACACCACATCCCATATGGACTCAGGAGGCCAGGTAGATGCCATCTTTACAGATTACAGTAAATGTTTCGATCGTCTTGACCACAAGATACTATTACAGAAAATTCTTAACGCCGGAATACACGGAAACCTGTACAGATGGTTTACATCTTACATTGAGAATCGGTCGCAGGCAGTGGTACTCAATGGCTATTCATCTGCATGGAACTATATACCGTCGGGAGTCCCTCAAGGTTCCCTGTTAGCGCCTTTATCTATACTAATATTATAAAGAGGAAAGATTTGTTTTTTTGTTTGTTTGTTTGTTTGTAACGAATAGGCTCCGGAACTACTGGACCGATTTGAAAAATTCTTTCACTGTTGGAAAGCTACACTCTTTGCGGTGAATATAGGCTATATTTTATTCCCGTATTCCCACGGGAACCGGAACTACGCGGGTGAAACCGCGTGACGTCCGCTAGTTATTCAATATTTTTATCAACGACGTAGCCTTATGCTTTATTCATTCTAAGTTCATACTATATGCAGATATGAAAGTTTTTGGCCAGATCAAAGACATTAATGCTTGTTATCTACTTCAAGAAGATTTATTCAGATTTGAAAATTACTGCAATATTAACAATCTAGATATTAACATCGACAAATGTCATACAATAACATTCACACGTAAAACAGATCCAACTAATTATATGTACAAGCTAAAAGGACAAAATCTAAAAAGAGTAGGGGAGGTGCGGGACCTCGGTATAATCCACGATTCAAAACTTACATATGAAAAACATATAGACAGAATTGCCATGAAGGCCAATAAAGCGCTAGGTTTTATCATACGGTCAAGTTCCCAGTTCAGTAGCATAAAAGTCATCAAGATCCTATATTGTACATACGTGCGTAGCATACTCGAATACTGTTCTCAGATCTGGAATCCACAATACAACATTCACATGGAAAGACTTGAATCAATACAAAAAAGATTCTTGAGGTATTTACAATTTAAATGCAGAACTAAAGACCCCGACTATAATTTAAGGTGTAAAAGGCATCACCTGTTGCCTCTTGAGAAAAGACGTAATATCATAGATATGGTTACACTACTGAAAATAGCACAAGCAAAAATTAACTCTCCAGAGCTGCTGTCGAGGATAGGTCTTATTGTGCCCACGAGAATCCGACGAAACCCAAACACAAATTATTTGCACGTTCCTCACAGTGGCACGAATCACAGGCAAAACGCATTCTTCAACAGATCTAGCAAATCTATAAATCATCTTAATTTAAATGACTTTGATCTGTTTAACACCCCACCACATAAACTAAGAAACGATTTATCAAATGAGTGGTTTGGCGGGAGACTTCAACTATCGAACTTCACTTAGCTCAATCAATCTGAACCCTTTATACATTTTATAGCCAGTAAGTGTTCTTTTGAACTGTCAATACTACCTTATTACCTATTATAATAATCTTATTTTATAAGTATAATGTGCGTCAACAGTGCTCTCCTTATTATATTATTATAGATATGCAAGCACGCAAGACGGACACAATTTGTTAATAATAGTCTTAAAATGCGAAAACTAAGAAATGGTTATCAGATATTTTGAATTTTGTAAACATAGATGTAACAACTGTTTGTTTTCCTAATAAAGAAAAATAAAATAAAATAAAATAAAATAGCATCCATAAAGTACCTATTTCCAAGCGTGAAAGAAAAACATTGAAGTTGGTAGAGACTGCCTGAGGCAACAATTCTAGCTACTTCATACATACTCGCCTGAATCTATTTCTCCAATCATTGTGGAGGAAGGGGTGAGATTGTTCCTCCAACAGTCAAAGGGAGGATCCTCCGACCGGCAAGGTGATCGCACCTGGCGGGCCGATGCCCAACGGTTTTTTTCGCGCCTTAAGGGCCGAAGCCCAACAGTTGAGGTTTGACTGTTTGTTTACACCAATCATCGCCGCGAGAACTTTGATATCGCAATGCATAATCATTCATTCTTCGTCGCGAGAACTTTCATATCGCAATGTAGGACTTCAACTGATCTTCGCCACAATCACCAACTATATTATTTGTCAAAGTTCAAATAAAGCATTCCTCTCTCTATATTCATTTGTTTACAATACAAACATTTTTATACACTTTACAAAATTCACTTAGTTAACACAAAAATTACTCATGCGCTTCATAATCTACTAAATAAACATAGGTATTAAGACCAGTTCGCTGCGAGCGCGCTCTCACCTGCCGCCGCCCGCCTTAACATAAATCATTGTTTGCACGACTTGTACCTATTATAACAACATTATTTCGTGTTAGAACGAAATCTACGTGTTTATCGCTCATCCAGTGAGGTGGGGCTTTATTTTTCTATTTACCCGTTTAATTTATAGCGTGATGGGGAGATGCTAGGTAGTATTTAAGTTATAGAGATGTGTATTATGTTTTGATTGCTTAGATTAAGGCATTATGAACTTTTGTTATTAAAGTTACAATACTGTCTGCTTCAGTCTCAATATTTGTGGTCGTGCTTCTTTGAAACAGATAAACCAATTTCCCATTTTTTTAAAGGTATAAGTGTAGGATCAAAGTATCACATTTTGTATTCGTTATTTTAGTATATATGTACAAGGCAGTTTCGTTTTCAACCACCTATACTTCAGTTCCTCCGTGATCGATCAACATCGCCGAAATATCGGAAATACTCAATATTACTTGATAAATATCCCGTTAACTCTAATAATAGAACCAGTGTTTTAAAATCCCAAAAATATTTATTTGGGATTTCACGCCACCTAAAGCACCAATTTAAAAACGTCTTTTTAAAGTAACATATCTCATTAGTCGCTATAATGAACTCTAAATGATTTAGGTCGTCTCATTGTTCGTTGAGTAAATTTTAAAGAGGATCGGAATCCCCGTGAGAATTGGCCAGACCTGATTTAACGGGGTTCGATTTATGTTTGGAGGGCACGCGAGAGATGCCTCTGGACGCACAAGGCACAAGTAAGAAGCGAAACTCGATGGCCGAATCGTAAAACATCTTGCACGGTATGCGAGAAGACGCAGGTTTGAACTCCGTTAGAGACCGATAAAAATTCTACATTTAAATTTAGAATTGCTATCTTCTTTCTATAAATTCAAAAGTTTGTGTGTGTGAAAGTATGGATGTATGTTACTTTTCCTGCTTTAACCGCAGGATTTGGTACAGAGACAGATTATAGTCTGGAATAACACATGATGCTTTTCATTCTGGGAATAAGTTCCCATGGGATGCGGGAACTGTAACAAAATTGTAGAATTTGTAAAGACTTTAGTAAAAATTTCTGTTGTTGAAGTTGCTCGAGAGCCATCAAGATTTCAATCTTTCGATCTGCTGGACATGATTCTCCTATGTGGTTCGGGTCTCAAGAGTATATTTTTGTACGTGCTGCGTAATGATTGACTGTCTCGGTGACGCATTCGGTAGTGTAACTGCCTGCCGCGCTGAGGTCCTGGGATCAATTCCTGGATCGGTTCAAGTTTTTGTGTGATCCACAAATGTTTGTTCAGGGGCTGTGGCTGTTGGCTGTTTCTATGTTTAATATGTACATATATGTATTTAGAAATATTTAAGTATGTCTATCACTCGTCTAGGTACCATAGCACAAGCTTATATTAGCTTAATTTGGGCTGGAGGGTATAACGTTAAAATGTTAAATTTTCACTAGTAGCGACTGGACCCTATTTGCTTAGGCAAAGGACTTAGAAGGTACCGTTCTGCTCGATTGCAACCTCAGCGCTTCATGTGTTGTAGTTTTTGTGTAAATTCTAATACTTTGTTCAGTCTAAGAACTTCGACCTACACAGAGTTGTAAAAAAAATCTAGAAAAATCACAAATAGCTGGATACCTATCTCGGATAGTCAAAAAGCCCCCGCAGTGACTCTCAACCCTTGTTTGTAACTGTAGTAGTTAAGGGTACAATGGAGTTGATATTTTCCATTTGGAATAGAAACCCCTAAATAAATATTGAATAAAATAAAAATAAAGGTCGTTATTCATAGCAGAATGAATTCATCCGCGCAGTCTGTGACTTAGAACAATTTTAGCGACTTAATTGAATTTAGCGATATACGCTTGGTACCGGATTTGGAAAACGTTGGAAAACAAAAGAACATGTATTTTAATATAATTTAAATACGCCTTATTGAAATTTGATCGCAGTACGAAGCTATGAACCGACAAGAAAAGGTTTTGTTCTATTATAAAAGCAAAATTATTTATTACTTTGATGTTCTAATGCTTTTATCATTTGAAAAAAAAAACGTATTGCGGAATTAATTATTGAGATCGCTTCGCGTTGATTTTGAAAATCAGAATAAGAAATAGACCTCTGTATTTTTCTTTTGTAGAAAAAAAAAACTATGCGATAATTTGTTACTTCACCGTAATATGATCTAAAAGTCACCGTAATATGGTCTAAAAGTAATGCAAAATTTAAGGTGTTAATTATTATTTTAATCGTGTAAAATGTTGAACAATGTTTGAATTTTACACAAGGAAATTTACACACATTTTAACAAATGAAAATCCCTCATGGATGCTATGTCAGACTCTTACCAACTAAACCGACCTGACCGAATCTAAAGGATGCCCCAGGTTTCCCGGCAGATATTTGCACAATACCTACAAAAATCAGGCCTAATCCTCTCTTGACCCGATGCTCAAATTGTAACATTTATTTTCTATGTGTAGCAAGTCTGGTCTTAGGCTTGTCAATAATAATTGAGCGTGTGAGAGCGCCATGATCGATTCATTGTTTTTTTGCTGTGGCAACAGCTCTCTCAAGGAAACGGAGGTTAGTCTATGGGTTTTTTGGGCATGGACGCAGGAATTGCGTAGCAAACTGGTTTAGATGGGGGCGCCCTGGGATAGAGTAATTCGCAATCTCCCTCTGAGCAAGTTGGTGAGTAACATCATTGTGTTATAAAATACAAAAACATTTTTCAGGATTGCATCGGGTAAGGCAATTCTTAACGCCGAACCAAAGGCGACTATTGTACAAGACGCAGATTCACCCTTGTGTTGAATACTGCTCAAACCTGTGGCACGACCCCCTGAACAACTTATTTAATTCCCTCGACGCTTTACGCGGGATATTCGCATTATAGATTGTCCTGAAGTAACAGAAATACATGAAACCGCTAGCGGAACGTAAAAAAAACTTTTATATTTACAGTTTACCTATCTCTACAAGCAAACGGTCTGATAAGGACTTCACATTAATTCCATTAACTTGTAACACGAATATGTAACATTAATTGTAAGACCCTTTAATCTATACCAGAATTTTTGAGACAAATAAACAACAACCATTATTATTATTACTTCTCATCGACTCCAATTTGTACAGCTCTCTGCCGTACTAGATATATATATAAACTTGGAACGATCTACTAGAACACGTCTTCCAATCTTGGGTTCTTCAAGCATATAAAGAAAAATATACCTTAGGAACCTCAACTCGTCAGTGGACCCCAATCCCTGAAAGTCATGACTTTCCATCAGGCGGCCAGAGTCATTTCCACAAGCTAAATTTTATAGAGCAATAAAAAAAAACACACAAAAGTATGTATACAGATTGAGTTATTTATGTAAAGCCTTACTCAATTCTCAATTATTTATTGGGTTCCCTAACAGTGTGCAGTACAGATGTTCAATTTAAAATTATGTTTCCAATTATGGAACCTGTCGAGCACAAGACAATATTTATTAGAGTAGAGGAAAAGGAACACGCGTTTCTATACATAAAAGTGTTGCTTCACGTAGGAGAAATAAATTAATATCTAGTTTAAATGTAGGAGAAATAGGAATCAATCCGTAAAGAATACCTACCTAGTACTACTTTTAATTTACTTTTTTAAGTTTTTAAAGAAATTTTAAGTTACTAGAGTACCTAGTAACTTAAAATAACTTTAATAGGCACCTTTTTTAACTTGAGTGAAAATCCTTCACGTGTGCTATGCCGGACTCCTATCGACTAAAAACCTCACGTAACGCCCTTCAGCCTACGGTTGGGAGCCCCGGGTAAGCCCTCGGAAGGACGTCCAAGGACTGAATAGGTATTAGAATGTCATTTGACATTCTACCTGTTCAAGTTATTTAGTCTAAAATCAACGCTCAGACCTGATTATGGGTTTATTAGTTTAACCTGGTTGCCATTTTAAATAATATAACTACTACATTTATTCTTTACCGATTGAAAACATGAGACAAATGTTTGTCTCATATTTTAAAACAGCAAAGAAACAGAAGACATTTCAACGGTAAACTTTCGTCTGCGCTTGCAAGTTGTACGATTGAGAATTGGCACCCAGTAGTTTGATGCATGAGTGCGTAACGTGGCTATAATATTTCTTGAACAACACAGGAACACGGAGTGTCATGGCATGACATTTCAAGAATACATACATACATACACATGGTCACGCCTTTATCCCCGAAGGGGTAGGCAGAGACGGGCATAGCCCACATTTCACCTTTGTGTAATTTGTCCCACGTAATAGGTGGAGAGCCGTATTGCCGTGTTTAAATGGACAGGCGCGGGTTGTCTGCTATTGAAATAAAGCCTTCAACTTAGCTTAACGACTGCCATTTTACTGGCAACCGGAACCAACGGCTTAACGTGCCTTTCGAAGCACGGAAACGTTCAAATAAATGTCACAAAGTGATCACATGGATGATGATGACTGAGTCCGCGGGGCCA
Organism: Miltochrista miniata; assembly: GCA_933228765.1. Classification (NCBI taxonomy): domain Eukaryota; kingdom Metazoa; phylum Arthropoda; class Insecta; order Lepidoptera; family Erebidae; genus Miltochrista; species Miltochrista miniata. The sequence continues at coordinate 6,224,341 of OW121758.1, forward strand.
CGAGCGCTTCCTTTCAAGTCTTCAACTTTATTTCAAGATTGTTAGAAAGAAAGAAAGAAAGTAAAATATTTATTCCGCTCTCAGCAGGGACACATAATAAAAGTAAATACATGATACCTTAAACAGGTAGATAGTAACATGTATGTTCATTGATATATCACATATTATAATATTTTTAGAAGAATTTTGCTACGTGTGGCGACGGGAATGAGTAAAATATGCCTTCCACCTCAATTTATCCCGAGAGTGTAGTAAGAGAACACTTTAGCAAAACGATCCATGGCGTAGAAAAGGAAATATCGAAATGTAACCAGGTTGTCAGTAAAATGACAGCGGTTAAACCAAGTTGAAGACCTTACAGGCAGTTTGAAAATTTTCATCTGTAGGTCGTCCTGTCCCAACCTGTGCCTGTCTATTTCAACATGGCAATAGGCTCACCACCTATTACATGGGACATAAAATTATAAGGTGAAATGTGGGCGTATACTATGCCTATGCCTACCTTCTAAGATAAAGGCGTTACTATATGTATGTATGTATTATTTTATTGCATTTGTCATTTATTACAACATTTATGACATTTTTGTACAATTTCAAAAAATACTTTAAACATTTTTTTTGAAACCAAGTGGTCACCACTGATGTATAAATCAGAAAGGTCAAACTTAGGTCAACTGCCAAAAAAAATTGTAAGTAAAAAAAAAACTGATTTAAATGCGTCCGTGTCATCTTCCCAGGATCTTAAATATTCTACAAAGTCACTGTAAATAACATGAATACAAGAGTAGTGCAATGTAAATCTAGAAGTTTCGAAGAGAACTCAGTATTTCGGACTTTATGTAGTGCTGGCGCATTATCCGATGGTTCAACTAAGTTTGCAAAGCAAGAAACTTGTGTATAGAATACTATGAATGCGAGCAAAGTTTTGTAATAATTTATTTTTGATAGTTGTAAGTACGTACTAAGGCATGTAGTGAAATAGTTTTTTTTATTTTTTATACTACTTAGGTGGCAGACAAGGTTACGGTCCACCGGAAGGTTGGTAACCGTAGCATATTGACGTTTGCAACACCAGAGGCGCTACATATTTTTGAAAACCTTATGTATTTACAAAGAAATCTGCATAGTTTCGCTAAGTTAACTGATATAAATAATAGATAAATAACCTTGCTGTTTTCAATAGGTGAAAGAATTTTTGAAATGGGCGCATTTGTTTTTGAGTTCATTACATACTTAAAGACAATAAAAATACAAATTATTCTTCTTTATAATATCAATGTAGAAAGACATCTTGGGTCACGGGACATCCTTCCTGAGGGCTTACCCGGGGCTCTCAACCATAGGCTGTTGGGCGTTACGTGAGATTTTTTAGTCGATAAGAGTCCGGCATAGCATCCTACTAGGATTTTCCCTCACATAAAAAAAAAGAAGATAGACATCTTGAAAAAAATACATTTTCTGTCATTTTCGTGCTTCTAAGGTCGCAAAATATTTTTCCATACAATACACTCAGTTCAACAAATGTCTCTGTATCAACTCTTACTATCATAAGACAAGCAAGGAGTCTCTTTGTCCCAAGAAACAGACAAAATGTCGTTCGACGCGTCAATTTACTATTTCAAATACGACGACATCATCCTTTGGGGCATTCGACTACCTAGCGTACGACATTCCCTGGGTACCCTGGAACGAATGATCTTTTATTAATTGATTGATCTTTTGAATTTCTATTTCAATAAATATGATATTTAAATAGTAACTCGATAGAGAAGTGATTGTTTTTATAATTCACAAAGATATCAAAAATGTCTCTGTATTATTTTCTTTTGAGATTATCTACAGAACACTCAATTGAAAAGGCACTTACAAATTACAATGCGTGAATCATTCAGAGACGTCAATACAACGCAAGTTCATTTGTACCTAAATAAGTAACAAGATTGTAAAAGTCTTGTTACTTAGATATGCTTTGCCGGATCTTACCAACTAATAAATTAATGGTTTAAAAAACCCTAGAGAAATACGCTTTTATATTGCACGTAAAAATAAAAATAAATTATGGATCGTTCAAGTTGCCTCTATTTCGGGGCTGAAGTGTAAACTATGTGCTTTTAATTATAATATTTGATTGCAAAAGCGTGGGGCGCTGGGACAGGAAAGACTTTCCTGGCGGAAGCTGCATGATGTCTTGTCAGATTAAGGATAAGGTCACATTTATAAAAGCGTGTTTTCCTCGTGTTCTTAAACTATTAATTTACACTGTCACGCTTTTATATATCTATTGTGACTTTTACTATTATTAATATCATTTTATATTTGGGAAATGTATTAACGATGTGCATAACACACTTACTTGAAAAGTAAAGTAGTTAATCACGCCTACGCATTTTCAACACCCACTTTTGCCAGTTTTTCGTGACGCCCGCGTAATAGGAGCAAACCTATTACCGTTACGGATCTCTATTAGATAATTCATAGGTAGGTCCTTAAAGTTTCGGCATTCCGAGATATTGAGTACAATATGTAGTAATCATGTAATAAGATCCCCAAGCGGGTTATCAAAGGTAACCAAAGATATCTCGTTCTCGAACAAGAACTCTACATTTTGCCACTGTTAACGTATTCCTCTCATGTATCTACTTAATTGCCTGAAAGAAGAAGCGTTCCCTTTGGCAGCATAAACGTTATGCTCTTGTGCGACCTCATGCAGCTTTCGTCAGGATTTTTACTATTAAAGGATTAGTATTAATAGGACTTTTTTTCTTGTTCTAGCGCCCCACGCTTTTACAATCAAATATTATAATTAAAAGCACATAGTTTACACTTCAGCCCCGAAATAGAGGCAACTTGAACGATCCATAATTTATTTTTATTTTTACGTGCAATATAAAAGCGTATTTCTCTAGGGTTTTTTAAACCATTAATTTATTTTATACTTTTTAGTCACAACATTAATACCTTTACTAGCTGTTCCCTGCGGCTTCATCCGCGTAGAAGTTGTTATTGCATAAAATCATTACCTTCCTTTTGCGCAGTCAGTTGAAAAGTAGCCTATGTCCATCCCTTAAACTTAAACTATCTTTATAACAAATTTCATCAAAATTGGTTCAGTAGTTTAGGCGTGAAACCGTAACAGACAGACAGACAGAGTTACTTTCGCATTTATAATATTAGTAGGGATTTCTGTATTACATGGTGTTTTGTCTGAGTTCGACTAATGTGAAAATATTTCATTATTACTCTAATTTTATGCTATTTACACTCAATATTAACTTCAATATATAACAGGTTTGTTATAACCTTAAACCCTAAGCCTGGTCAAAGTTCATTACAAGACTTTTCTGACGAATCCAAAAACAGATATAATACGATATTCCATCATGAAGTTCCAGTGCATATCTTCCGACTCCATCATCAGATCAGTTCGACAGTACCATATTATTGTATTGTCATCAGAACTAAATACAGCTGCCAATTTTCATGACCCTACGATCCTTGGAAGCTGGTTAATGTAGCTACCTTAGATTCCACTTGTTTTCAGTACTTATCTTCCGGCTCCATCATCATATCAGTTCGACAGTACCATATTATTGCATTGTCAGCAGAACTACATACAGCTGCCAATTTTCATGACGCTACGATCCTTGGAAGCTGGTAAAATTAGTTACCTTAGATTCTACTTGTTTTCAGTACCTATCTTCCGGCTCCATCATCATATCAGTTTCACAGTACTATATTATTGTATTGTCATCAGAACTCCATACATCTGCCAATTTTCATGACGCTACGATCCTTGGAAGCTGGTTAAATTAGCTACCTTAGATTCCACTTTTTCCATCGAAGTTTCAGTGCCTATCTTCCGGCTCCATCATCATATCAGTTTGACGTTACCATATTATTGTATTGTCATCAGAACTACATACAGCTGCCAAATTTCTTGACCCTACGATCCTTGGAAGCTGGTTAAATTAGTTTCCTTAGATTCCATTACATTGTTAGTTACATACACGACGACCTAATAAAAGCGTATTAAAAACTATACGTATCCTACCTAACAGCCTACGGTTGGGAGCCTGGGCTAAGACCTCGGAAGGATTATTTTTAACGTGAGGAAAAATCTGTCATGGATGTTATATAAAAAAACCTCACGTAGCGCCCAACAAACTGCGGTTGGGAGCCCCGGGTAAGCCCTCGGAAGGATGTCCCATGATACCCAGGAGGACAGGACACGAGTGAGTGACTAGTCAATAAGTAATTATTGACATCCATTACCTTTTGGAGTATAATTATAAAATAGATACGAAAAGCTAATGACACTTAGGCAGGTGATAAAGTAGAAAGGCAGTGTAGTCCTACCCGTAGTGTAGTATCGTGTTAAAAAAATATTACCTACCCTCGTACAAAAGGTTTTCACAATAAATATACGTTACATGACTAAATTAGTTATACCGTGCCTAAAGTCACCTGAAAACATAATTATTATACGAGTAGCAGCCGCTGGTGTTATCCCAACGCAAATTAGTTAAACTTAGTTTATTGTAGTTTTAGTAAAACTCCTGGGAACACACAACAATATCTCATTTTAACGAGACCGAGATAACGGGCCCTTTATATAAACCCTCTCAATAATCTCTTTAAAACTTATTTAGGGGTATAAATACCCCGTAATTTTACACAAAATTATCACAGGGTTGACCGTGAGGGTTAAGATTTTATGTAGCGATAGTTTTGGCTATCTTGATACATTTATTTAGTTTCAGTTGGAACGGTCCTCTATTTGGAAGTTCCAATAACATTTTATTGCCAGCAATAGCCTGTGTCTGGCATTTATTGACCTACAGTTGTGCCAAGTTTAGAACTAGAGATGACATTTGATAAGCTGATATAGATTGCCTATTATTATAGGCCTTGCTTTTTTCGATTACGTTTTAGCTGGCGAAGTAATGTTACTCTAATATAGATTGTAATGAGGGCGAGTAGCTAGGAAAGCCTATTTTTTGGTACGAAACCAAAAAATAGGCATCCCTTTTGGAAAATAGATGTGACTTGTGTATGTATGACTGACTTTTGTATCAATGTCCCGTCGTTATACAAGGGTGTTAGACTAGAGATGAAATAGTATTCTTTTTTAAAATTCATTTTCTGTTTTCTAAGGACATGTAGACTTTATCAGAAAATAACTAATAGTACTACGTAACTTTATCGAGAAGTAACATTGGAAACCAAAAGAACTGATAGAGATATTTCATTTATGGATTATTTAATGTCCTGTGAACGGATATTCTTTCCTCCTGAGTTATGCTCCCGAGGGCTTACCCGGGGCTCCCAACCGTAGGCTGTTAGGTAGAATACATGTGGTTTTTAGTTGGTAGAAGTCCGGCGTAGCATCCATGTAGGATTTTCCTCACGTTACAAAAACGCTTATTCTTTTTCAGTCACTCACTCAGTCCTAAGATGGGTAACCGATCGTGGCATTTACGCAGTAAGCGATTATCAGTCCTATAGCAGTGTGAACACTGTGAACAGTCCTGATTTTAACAACATGTAGTCACGACCTGTTGTATGCTTTTGCCTAGCTCGGCAAGAAAAGATTTTTCTTTTTTTTTATATTCAGCTCGCAAAATTGACGTCGCCACCAGCCTGATGGAAAGCCGTGGCGCATCTAGCGATTGGGGGCCACTTCTGACAGTGTTCCTCAAGTTGGCGGCCCTATGATGTGCCTCTTCACGCTCCTCTTAAAGAACCCGGGATTGTAAGATGAGGGAAACACGTGTGCGGGCAGGTCGTTCCAAATTTTTATAGTTAGACAGAGGAACGATCTTTTGAAACGCTCGGTTCTGGCGAAGATTCTCTCCACTGTATATGAGTAGCATCTCTGCCCGGCACGTGTTGTTCGGGTTTGGAAAGGAGAGGGTGGGATCAGGTTGAAGAGCTCTTCAGAACATTCGCCGTGATACATTCGGTAGAAGGTAGCCAAGGACGATAAGGTTCTTCGCGGCGCCAACGGTTCGAGGCCTCCCGTCACCTCAGGACCAACAATTATTCGGATAGCACGTCTCTGCATAGCGTCAAGCGCGTCTAGTCAGTACCTCGCGGAATCATCCTAAAGGTGAGAACAGTCGACGCAGGGATGAATCTGCGTTTATTATATTGATGAATACTACTCCGTATAATTCTGTTCAAGTGACATTAATGACGTATGACGTTCACCGCATCATATGGGTACGGATTATTCTCCTTCCCCTCTTATCGGACTAATACATAGTCTATTTTCGATATTCCAGATCAATTCCAATTTATCTGTCTGTCTGTTACGCTTTCACGCCGTAACCGCTGAAGCGATTAAGATAAAATTTCTAATAGAGATAGTTTGAGTCCTTGGGAAGGACATAGGCTATAGGCTTTTTAACCGATTACCCAAAAACGACTTCTACGTGGACAAAGCCGCGGGGAACAGCTAGTTTTCTATACTTTCAAACTTTAACACTTATAATATTAGTAAAGAAGTAACGATAAGTCGTAAACCCATCTTATTTGCCGATGTCGACACTATTCAACGTATTAGTTTAGTAACGACACAATCACCATTTCAGAACACGTCTACCGCGATCACAGAGCGACGCGACCAGTGCAAGGGGATTAGACATAGCATGTTTGCTCTATACATATCTCTGTCAAATGTTGCGGGGGGAAATCTTATTCATATACACAACTAAAAAGCAATCGGCTATCACTATGGAACTTATACAAAACAATTAAAACACCTGGGACATACTTCCGAGAGCTTACCCGGGGCTCCCAACTGTAAGCTGTTGGGCGTTGCATGAGGTTTTTTAGTTGGTAGGAGTCCGGCTTAACATCCATGAAGGATTTCCCCTCACGTTAAATAAAATAAAAAAACAACTAATGGAATCAGGCGTTACATGGCGAAAATCCATCCTAAAATGAAAATAAAAGGAGGGGAGGGGGCAAGAGGAACCCGCCTCACACCCTCGATTCGTCAATTCTAACTTACAACCGTTAAGGATAACCCCAACTAATTGTATGGGAGGAATGACGAACCGAACTCCTCAGGAAAGGAATTTTGGATTATTGCTAATTACCAACAATCTGGAGGGTACAGGTAATTTTTCCTATCCCACATCCAAAATTCCTTTCCTGAGGAGTTCAGTTCGTCATTCCTCCCATACAATTAGTTGGGGTTATCCTTAACGGTTGTAAGTTAGGATTGACGAATCGAGGGTGTGAGGCGGGTTCCTCTTTCCCCCTCCCCTCCCTTTAATATCATTTAAAAAAAAACAATTAAAACAATGTACACATAATTTCAGACAAACAGATACATATTTTTTAAATAAGCGTATACTTTTTTGAGGCCGCTTTGACAGAGGGGAAAGTCTCCCCTTCCAATAAAGTCATACGAATAGATCGTGTTGCTCTATGACCGCGATAAATGAAACGTACTCGAAGCACATAAAGTCGTAAATAAATAATGACACGGTTTTATACTATGTTCAGCACTAAAATGACCCAGTGTGATTGAACTGACCTCATGAAATCTTAACGGCAGTAAGTCGAAGTAACTAGCGGTTGTACAGTTAACGCGGCTTAACTGTTGTTTAACTGTTGGCCGTTGACCCTTATTGGTTAACTACAAAGTTGTGGAGGATATGGCGAATTGAACTCGCAAGTTATCGAAAGTTAGAAAGTCATTAAAGTGTTGAAGATGATTGTTGTTGATCAATGATATTGGTTGTGCTTAGTAGCAAGGTTGGAACGACAAACAGAAAATATTTTCGATAATATTGGGACTTGCCTTCCCTAATATTGCGAATTCCACAAATTTTATTTATCAATATTGTCTATAGATAGCTTAGCGTCAGTAGAGTAAAAAAAGCCTTTGATTTGATCTAGTACATGCGAGTCCTGGTGGTATTGCAATCTCTTCAGCGTTGCCATATTTATGTTACTAGTATGTATATACTATTAAAGTATTTTTATTGAAACTCTTATATTCAATTCTAACAAGAGATTCAGATTACAAATTCAGCAGCAGAAAGGGATAGACAGAAAAAATGTATTTCTCCAAAACCTTTTATGGCTGGACTGAAAGATTATTTCATTAGAATGACACGGTATTATTACATAGATTGAGTGGGAGCAAGGGGTATTCCTGCTAAATCCCTTTGTAATTTATTTGAAGACCTTGGATTGCCAAGAGCTTCGTAAGCACTTTACTAAAACGAATATCCAAAGCGGCATTGATAGGATCTTACCAAATCTGGTTGGACAGGTGAGCGTTTATGCGTATAGAAAAGTGGCTACCCTAAACCTACTGAAATGGGTCGCAAGTCCCAGAAGCCATCGGGGTGTTCCCCCCTGCGCCACGCTAGGGACCAGGCGCCCGCACGCACAATCCATGAAATGTTAAGAATAAGGTCTCTTGCCGATGACTATAGTGGCCATTTCTGAGACTCAGAAAGAGCAAAGAGTAAGCGTAACTTGAATTTAAATAAATGACCAAAAATATATAAAAAAAACCGTTGAAGTGCTTTTTCGGACTTTTCCGTTGATTTGGACTCGAGCACGGATGGTGCCGTACCAAAAAACGGCAAAAGATCACGTTTGTTTTATGGGAGCCCCGGTTAATCCCTCTTTTTTCCTCGTATTTGTTGTTATAGCGACAAAGAAATACATCTTGTGTGGAAATTTCTGCTCTCTAGCTATCACAGTTCCTGAGATACAGCCTCGTGACGGACAGACAGATAGACAGAGGGACGGGGAAGTCTCATGAATAGGGTCCCGTTTTCAATCTTTTGGGTACGGAATTTTCAAAATGAATTGAATGTCACCCTATGGTTTTAAAATGGAGTCGTAATCACTATCGTCTATGCACTGCACCACAAGCAGCGCTGACTCGATGATCAGATGGTATCGGAGCCATAAAGAGAGCTGTAAATGTTCACCGAATCGCGATCCTTAACAATGAGGTTGCGATGTTACAAGAATGAGTAAAGTTTGGATGTGGTTGTTCAAGTTAACAGTATATAGTTTGTCTCATTATGATTATGAAAAAGACAATCACAACTTTTTAAATTAATGTCTTTTAATAAGTGTAAAAAGTTTACAAGCAAACAAAATCAAATCGATCTCTCCTTCCAGTAGTGCAATAACTAACTAACTAAGGCCGGATTCGACCAAAATTGTAGTAAGACTATACTAGAGAATAGCTTGTACTAATACTAAAACTATAGCAACTTTACATTAAACTAACAAGCACAACGTAACTGTGTTAACCAAGGCAAGTTATTCCCTAGTATAGTCTTACTCCGATTTTGGTCGAACCCAGCCTAAACCATTTGTTGCTCTCTGCGACAAGTTCCCAAGTTATCTAGATTGTTGTGAAAGCCCCTCATGTCAATGTGAAATCTCTCACAGATGCTAATTCTCACTAAAACTGTGGTTTTAGTGGGTAACAGTCCGGCATACAGCATGACATGAGGTCCAACTACTACCCAAGACCCGGAGCACTAGGAGGTATATTCCATGGCGAAAGGACGTCCTAGGATAAACAATGATACTCCAATCCTTTAGATAGAAATTAAAGCATTACTTATCTTTATTGTGACATAAATATTAGCACTACAAAACATTTTATTCGTATCTCCGTGTGTTCTTACCGCGGAAGCCAGGCAGATCTATACCAGGGACGTTTTACGAGCAGACACGCGACACGTGTTCGTTAACGGGCACGTAAACAGATCGTTCCGTGGTCGTTACGTCCCCGTCTACACTAGTCCCACGTACGACCATTGTGAATGTTAAACTTAATAGTCGTGGTATTTGCACACGATAAAAGTTTTGGTAAAAAGGTTCGATTTGAATGAAATATTGTTATGTTTATATTTTTATGTATTTTTAATGTTATCTGTAAAACTAAATAGTATTTGGGTACTGATTTTTATCTAAGGGAACAACTTTAAGTGCGAATTTCTATTCGCGAACTATACGCTTTGTTTGATAATGATAGGTGATATCAGATGTCCGTTGTTCGACATGTAATTTGTTCTTTATTTGCTAGTATCCAAAGGAACCGAGGACGGTTCTTTCGGATCTGCGAAATCAAATAGTGGGCCTCACTCTCACGAGTTCAAGACATGCTCTTTTTATACTAATGAAGTGCAGACAAGCTTACGGTCCATCTGACAGAAAATAGTCAACGTAGGCTATGGACGTTCGCCACACCATGTTGGCGCTACATCTGCGCTGTCAACCCTGTGCCAACCTTCATCATCATCATCTCAGCCAATTTAGCGCCCACTGCTGAGCATAGGTCTCCTCCAAGGATCGCCAGAACTTTCGATCTTGTGGTGCCCGCATCCAGCAGGCTCCCAAGTGCGCCAGCCTTCTAAGACCCTATTTGAAGAACCCCAACCTATGGGCGTTTGGGAAAACCGAGGAAGATCATTACACAATCAAAACATACGCGGAAGAAGAGAAGAGACTCTACCCGAATATTACTTTATGAACGGTACCTGGTTCGATTCAGTATAAGAATAGCTTAATCAATATCCCTCTGACCATGAAAGATGTACAACTATTTATCTTGACGGTCGGACGTCAGGATTCGGTTCGATTTAAACTAAGTGCCGATGTTGCGACATTTGAACAATTTTTCTACTTCTTTGTAGTCTTCTTTATTATTATCATTCGATCCGAATTTTTTACTTTGTAGTTCGTGTTCGTTTATGATAGAAATGTTTATTAATATTTTACCAAAAAAATATATACCTACTTACGTAGAAATGTTTGTGAAAAAAGCATTAGATGATTGAGATAGAGATGAGATAGATAGAGTTCTTGAAATGGGGTTTTAGAAGGTTCTTGCAGGGTTGGCAGCGCGGGTGTATCACCAAAGGTATTGCAAACGTTCTTAGGCTGCCGCCTACGGCGACCACAGTCCATCCACAGTCCACAGGTGGAGCCGTAGGTAACCTCAGTGGTATAAAAAATATTTCAACCATTTTGATAAAACGTGGCAAATAGAAATAATTTCATAATTTAAAGCATTTTTACATTTGAAATTGTTTTATCATCCAATTTTAGTTTCATACGCAACAAAAAACCTTTAGACGAAAACAACGCTAAGATGAAAAATAAAAATAATTGCGATGAAAACGTAAAAATATGCCCTCCACCGAAAGCAACTAATTACCACTCGTACATAACAAAGCACTTAGTTAAGAGTTAACAAGTCGTGACGTCACAGTTGTAAAGTTGAGAGATGTGGAGGGTTCCCAAGTTCGTCTCCAACGTTGCATATTGCGTTGTCTTGAGAGGTGCCTAAGTTTATGTCATACTTTCGTGACACACGGTAACAAAGCTATATGCATTTTATCCAAGAAAAAATAGGTTCCCCAAGTCCTATTTACTTTTTGGATAGGTAGGTATCTGCTTTCTTCAAACTCCAGCTAGACAAATTTACGCTATCCGCCTTATTTTGGATTGAATTTTCTTCTAAGCATAAAAGTCGCCCCCGTGTGGAGACGGGAAAGAGTACAAAATGTTGCCACTAAAAGGTTAGCAGTTTCTGAAACTATACATTTACGGAATGGACGTTCCAGAAAGATAGACCTTCACGGAAATTGACGTTCCTGAAGTTAGACATTGTCGGAATGGACGTTCAAAGAAAGAGACTGAAAGGATCCCGACGGTGTCGTAAGAGTCGACTAAAGAAACGCTTTTGTAAAATGGCGTAGAAAAGGAAAACTTGAAATGAATCCCGGTTGTCACTAAAATGAGAATCGTTAAGCCAAGTTGTAAAATTTTAACTGTGGTTCGTCACAACCTGCGCCTGTCCATTTCAACACGGCAATAGGCTCACCACCTAGTACGTAGGACATAATGCTGTGTGGTGACTATATGGACGTAATATGTCAAACATAGTTAAGAATTTCAGCTTAAAAAATGTATATCATCAGCAAACCGATACCCAAGTACCGACATAGATACATTCTCTTTGATACATTACTTAACCATGTAAAATGTGTTAAAACACAAAGAGTTTGCGCAACATATCAAATTTAAAACATACAAGTCTAGAATATTCTGTCTAACGTAAAATAAAATAGATGGAAAAATTTTCTAGTTCCACCAAATTATTCAACACAGCTAATAAACAACTCGACGACGGTCATTGACACTTTCCTTTACGACTATAAATAATGCAATGAAATCCACATTCACAAGAGGGTTAACCTCTAGACCAGTCTAGACATAGCTTGAAGATGGGATGATGGTGTCTTTGCAAAGAGAAAAAATCTATACGGATTACTTACCTGTATGGTTATGAATGCTGTATAATGAGTGATAGCGTCGTTGGTCTAGAAGTTTCATAGGTTGACTGCGGATCCGAGATCGTGGGTTCGATTCCCATTATGAGACGAAATTTTCTTGTCTGACTTCGCCCAGGACTATCGGCCTCCATGACCAGGGTCTGAGGACGGTGAGGATGCTGCTCACCGTCCTTACAGAAGCAGGCCCTTGACATGAGCGTGACGTGAGGGATTCTGTGAATCCTACCTGCTGCCTACTGGCGTGTTGGCTTAATCATAAAAGAGCTTAATGGACTTAATCTTTAAGCTCTTTTATGATTAAGCAAACAGGGCAGTTTCACACGCTGCTTGATGAGTCTGATGAAGAAATACCTCTCCCTTCATACGCCTTATGTGACGTAAACGAAGTTGCGGGGTCAGCTAGTTGAAAATAAATCCCAAGACTTCCATTGTCTCGACTTTTTAAACTATGTTCTTTTGAAAATAGGTTTCTTATCAAATTGATATTCTAATACAGTTACACCAATAAACTGAGATCTTTGCAAGTTTCTTAACTAAAGATAAAGATTGCACATTCCAATGGCACGACGCAGGAATTTTAATGTTTCGGAAGGTTCGAATACTTGATAATCCCAAAGGATTAAGCTCCGGTGCTATGGAATAATGGTATTTTGGTGGATTTGGAGAGGAATTTGTAAAATTCCGGATGTTTGGAATGTCAACAACATACTTTTTAAACCAAATGGCGTTGCTGATTCAAGATTTCTCTCACATTAATTTGCTTACTACCTAGTCATAAATTTAGCTATAACAAGTTTATTGTCCAATGCAAATATAACGCCTAAAATATTAAATAATTAAATGTAACATATTTTTTAAGATTTGAAATTCTAGACGTCTTAAGGAATTTTAGAATGTGTTTGCAAGGTCGGCAGGATGACCGTAGTATGTACCTCTTTTTATTTTATTTTTTTTACGTGCGGAAATTCTACATGGATGCTATGCCGGACTCCTACCGACTAAAACCACACGATGCCTTACAACTGTCTACGGCCGGGCGTCCCGACCGTAGTGCCTCTAGTACTACAAAGGACAATAGGCTCATGTGGTTTATTTCAATTAGGTGGACTGAGGTGCTTGTCTGTCACCTTAGTGATATAAAAGAAGTTGAAGCTGCGTCAGCTGGTGAAGATGACAGATATGATGAAACTTGCAATGGATTCTGTTATAATATTCATCACTCCTCGAGTCTCGTGCGTAAAAAGAAAAACAATTAAAGGACTAGCTACTGTGGCAGTGACGATTGAAGGCCTAACTGTAAGATAAAATAACTGTACAGAAAGCCCCCTAGGTGAGACCGTAGTGGTAGCTGTAGGTCTATTGGGAGTCCTGGGGTATCCTTCCGAGGGCTTACCCTGGGCTCCCTAAGCTGTTAGGTAGGGTACGTGTGGTTTTTAGTTGGTAGGAGTCCTTCAAACCGTCCCTGTAGAATTTTCCTCAACTAAACAAAAACTGTGCAGAAAAAAAAAACAACGTAATGAATTGTCAGGTTGTAGAGCTGTGTGTATCACAAGCTACGTGTGTGACTAATGACTTGGCTTTCTTGCACTTACAAATGTGTAATTAATTACATTTGTATGCAATTCTAGCTATCGTTTTGATAGCAATGTTGGTATTTGGAAGTTTTCTTTTTTTTTCTTTCGATGCTTTTTACAAAGTCAGGGCTTTTTGACTTTGACTTTTTGGTGTTATATTTTTAACGGCATTTATTCCAGCACATCCCATAATGAAACTAACTTGTGTGCTAGCTAATTAGATAAAGTCTGTTCTAATAATGCCCAGACATAAGCTTAGCAAATAAACAGACATAGAAGTAACATTTGAAAATTCGGTCATAGAAGTAAATATCCTGTTGACTCTAATATGCCATGCTTTACTCAGTACAAGGGACAAATGGCAAGAGATATCCATTATCTGCATTATGATGAATACTGAGACCAAATGTCACCTCCCGCATTTAATTTTATGATATTTTCTAGATCCCCAGAGACCAAGCCATGTCCTCGCATCACACTATTGTTCAGCCCCTCCACATGACTAATCACTTCGTATACACCACTTGTCCAAACTTTTTTCTATTAAACTTAGAGACCCGTGGACAGGTACAGTTGAAGTTAAATTCGCTCTCGCCACTGTCTTTACTCAGGGGAAATACGCTTAATGCAATTTAAACATTTATTTGCGTATACGAATATTTTATTTTAGTTTCGTATTTGCGGTGAATATATATCATCTGATAAGTTTTTGTTAAGACTTCAATGTTTTGTGGTTTTCAGAAATCATTTGAGAGTAGGTACTTTTAAAGTAATACCTATCACACTAAAGTGATTTTTTATTTTCAGCTGCACCCAGGTGGGTCGTTACGTATGCTTGTCTTGTGGATATCACAAATATTTGGACCGACCCGGGAATTGAAGCCGGGACCTCAGCGCAGCAGGCGGTATCCCTAATGAATGCGCCATTGATGAAAAGAGCCTTTTTAAGGCTCAAGAGAACGAGCAGGTGTTCTCTTATAATTACCCACCACATAACCTAATGACACTTTCTACTGGTCCTGTGCTAGCAAATTGCATAGAGTATGTAGTAGTATGAGAAAATTGCGTGGTGACACACTGCATCTACATTTACAGTAGCTAATGCATATACTCAGCGGCACAGGGCGCCGATTCTTGGTTGTACGACGTAAAAAGTGAGAAGAAAGTTTGCTGTTGTAATGTATTTTGTCTTATTTTGAGTCCCTTCTAAACATGAGACAAAATACATTTCAACAGCAAACCGCCGTTGACGTTATCAAATCGCATGGTTGAGAATAACCAACCAGAACTTCTAATATGAAGCTAGTATGTCCGGAGTTCTCATTGAGTTTAAAATACACCGTCCACTGCATCATAACGTTAATGCCAACTTACTCTGCACTAACAAGATTACTTATAAACCTGTGTGGCTCTGCACACATCTCGTTGATGAATCTTTGCATATTGCATGTATCATTATCATTTACTTGAGAAAATTCGTAAAATATATGGTAAAACTTTCAACATATATTATAGAAGGTCTTTCTTTACTACATGTAGAGATTTCTTTTCTACATGTAGTGTATAGTCATATAAGTCAAGAGTCATAATAATTCTTTTATAGTAGCTTCTTTCAAAGAGTTTCTTTCGGGACGATACTACTAAATGTGTAAACCATTCAAACGAGTTGTATTATTACTACAATAAAATTGCCGTTATTGGACATTTTATAGTGTCTAGACAATGGATTATACCTTCTGTAACTATTTATTATAGAACTGGAGACCTTTAGAGAGAGAACTGTTTTAATGTCACCTTACAGCCAATAAAAATAAGTGCATATACGACGCATTTTTGATCGTGTGTAGGGGTTCATCATAGTCCCAAAACATTACAGTTCACTCAATCTCTACAAATATTTCAGCACTGCATAGAAGTACACCGTTCTACACATGGGAAGCCATAAAAGATTCCTTTTAAAATTTCAATGATATTGAAATAATTTAAATAAAGGATTTATAAGCGACAACTTTTTCCCTCATGTATCTAAGTTCTTCTCTCGTTACATTTCAATTTCGCGTGCTTTTATAATTACCGAATTAGAGACTTTGAAACAAACAACACGAGATAATTGAGTAAAATCAAGAGATAAAAATATCAAGCCTAGGCTCTAAGAGTGAGTGACATGCACTAGAGAATCGAGTCACACGTATCGATATTCAAAAGCCTACCGCAGACAGCACGAGGGAAAGCTTCCGCCACTCGTCACACGGGATTAAATTATCTCGATGCTTGGATAAAGCTTCATCCATAGAGCAACGCGCATTTGTGTGAACCACAAATGCTTGTTTTGGAGTTTGGATGTATTCTATTTTATGTATAATATCTATGTATTTCTATACTAATATTATAAAGAGGAAAGATTTGATTGTTTGTTTGTATGGAATAGGCTCCGAAACTACTGAACAGTTTTGAAAAATTATTACACTGTTAGGAATGCTCAACTATCCCTGTTAAACATAAGTTTATTCCCATGTTCCCACGGGAGCTACGCAGGCGAAACCACGTGGCGTCCGCTAGTAGAAATATATCTGAGGGCAAGGGAGTGCCCTCACCAAGTCGAGCCCTAGCGCGGCGGTGAGCGGCACGGCCGTACTATCTTTTCTTGAACCCACTCAGGCCATTTTCGACCCCCTACAAGTCAATCTATTCATTTAAAACATTAAATATTGTAGATATTGATTATGAACACTTAAGACAGGAGGTCTCATAAGCAGAGACTGAATAAAATAACCGACTTGGTAATGACATGAATCTGAATCTCACTACTTTTTACGGTAGAAGAACAGAGTTGCGAGACTTGGTTTTTTTACAAGTATTGTTTTTGAAGGGTAAGTATGTCTACCAGTCGTCTAGATTCCATAGCACAAGCATTTCTAGCTTAATTTGGTCTAGATGAATGTCATACAATATTTATTTCTTTGGAGTATGCATTGAAAGGGGGGAAGATCTCCACATGGCGCCTCCTCTCCCAATAGAAGTCATAAGTCGTGTTGCTCTATGAGCTGCTTCAATCCGTTTATAGCGCGGCAAGGCGGGAATTGCAGTGTTGGGGATTAGCGTTCTTAGATCTGTGGTATTAGTGACAATATAAATCAAAGGTTCTCTGAGTGCAGAGATTGTATTTCTGAATGTGTGACAGGTCCTGGCTGTTGGTATTTTAGTACGGTTTACAGAATAGAAATTCTCAGAAAATTGGATGCGAATGTTACGAAGACGTTGAAGTCGTGGCTAGGGCTAGCTCAATCGGCCGACCCGTCGGAATTATACAGAGCCTCTAATAACTTCGGAATGACGTTTAAGAAGCCGTCGGAACTCTAAAAACATCTCAGAGTTACTAAAATGCACGTCTTGGCAAAATCAAGAGACAAAATCGTTCAAACTCTTCCAAAGGATAAAAATATAGCAGAACTTGAGTCACGCCTCCAATTCCACAAGAAATTCATGGTGGGTTCGCAGACTGGTCGAGCGAGGTTGGGTAGTATCCGGAGACAAACAGATAAAGACATTACAAAATCTTTTCTGGAGCAGGATGAGAGCGATGCCTATAAGGTGCACGCGATGAACCTGGAGATGCAGAATGAATGGCTTACTCTGGCCGAATTTTGTATTCCTATGGCCTTGCAGTGGCGTACCTTATTGTACGACTGGTCGCCGGCTTTGCTTAAGTTCTACCTGAACGCGGTTCAATTGACCCTCCCCGACCAAAGTAATCTGGTCAGGTGGGGAAAGCCACAGATAAAACATGTAATGCATGTGGAGAAGCGATTGGAACTGCTAGGCACCTGCTGGTAGGTTGTAGGACGTTACTAGACCGGGGTCATTACTCACGCCGACACGATAGGGTATTGGAAATTATACGTGAGGCTGTCAGTTTGGCGGTAGCGAGAGCGAAAAAGGGATTAACTACAAACAAAAGACATTGCGTTTGTAAAGGAAGGCTGTTCAAAGAAAGTACCTCAAAAGCCATACTCAATTTTGATGGCTGCCGCCGATTGGACTATACTCTCAGTCACGTATGAAAAACACTACAAAATCCCGGAGGATGTATGTGCCTCGTCATCCAGACCCGACATATTCCTGTTTTCGAGGATACACAGGCGTGCGGTGCTCGTGGAGCTGACGGTGCCGTGGGAGACCAACATACCGAAGGACCACGCCATGAAGACAAATAAATACTTTGACTTGACCAATGAGTTAACCAAAAATGGCTATGTGGTTAAACTCTATGCCGTAGGAGTAGGAGCAAGGTCAATTCCAATTGATATTTTGCTGGAACCGACTCTCAAAAATAATTTTTAGTAATTTGATGTTGTAAATCCCTACTAATATTATAAATGCGAAAGTAACTCTGTGCGTAACAGACAGACGCACGTCTGTCTGTCTGTCTGTTACGCCCAGACAGACGTCTGTCTGTTACGCTTTCACGCCTAAACGGGTGGAGTGATTGAGATGGAATTTGAAATAGGGATAGTTTGAGGCCCTGGGAAGGACATAGGCTACTTTTTAACCGACTGCGCAAAAGGATGGTTATAATTTTTACGCGATAACGGCTTCTACGCGATCGAAGCCTATGACTGCCTCTGTGGCGCAGTCGGTAGTGATTCCGCCTGCGGCGCTGGAGGTCGTGGGTTCGATTCCCACCGGAGACAAATATTTGTGTGACCCATAAATGTTTGTCTCAAGATTCTGGGTGTTTCTATGTATAATATGTATGTATTTAAAAAAAAAAGTATATAAGTATTAGTATCCGTGGTCTGATACCCATAACACAAGCAGGTTATTCCTAGCTTACTTTGGGATCAGATAGCCTGCGTTGTGTGTAATGTCCGTGAATATTTCTTTATGAAAAAGCCGCGGGAAACAGCTAGTATTTGATAAATACAAAAATTGACATATATTATGTGTACCTATAATATTTGAGGAGTTCCCTCAAGTCCTCATAAATCTTTTTTTTTTCAAGGAGAGCTTCGCTTACGGACTACCCATGCTGGGCAGGCTTGAGCTGGTGTGAGGGTCGCCTAGCACCTGATCACGATAGCACTGGGAATACTCACTAAAACTCATTGACACCGACCTGCCCCTGTGACGGTGTTCTGGGATCTGTCTAATTCACCAAAACACTGAAGACCTCATAAACCTACCCATCAAAACAACATTTCGAATAAAAACCAATCTGGACATATATCCTTTTATATAAAAGAAGTTTATTCCGGTCTCTAAATGTCGGAGTTATGAGGTAACAAACATTTAAAAAAATAAACCTCTTTTTTGGAGTCTGTTAAAACAGATTCGGGTTTGCGATACCAAACAACCCGTGCAAAGGTTTCAGATCGATTAACTGAAACTAATATTATAATACGGCACTTTAAAGAAAACAAACAAACAAACTTTGGCATTTTCATACATATATATAAGCCCCACAAAGAATAATTAATAATTTTTCAGAGAAAATAGATCGCTGATATTCGTATGGTTCGCGAAGGTGCCCGACCTACAGACAGGAACTCTAGCATGCATTCGTTTCTCACAATTTTAAAGAATTTGTTTGTATACAGAGTTATGAAATTTTAGTTGTACATATACTTATTATTGGTGGAGTGTATATGCAATGAGTGTATATATATTTATGATGTGAACTCGTGGTTACAATTTTATGCTCTTCACGTTGAGCCCTTCGTTTTGGAGCCGAAGGTGTTTACATATTTTAGGAGCCTTGACAATGTATACATATTATTGCTCGTGACTGTACAGCACAGAGGCGCCCTCGATGTATTCTACTGTATTTTCCCAAGCTACTTGCTTAAACGTTAGAACCGTAATTTAATTTTAAATAGATATCTAAAGAGTGACGAACAAGATCTTCCATTATCATAATCATTAGGTTGCATAATGTCATATATAGATAAGGCTTGAATGAGCCAAGTTCGCGCCCCATGACGCCTCACATCCTATGGATATGGGAAACATTCCACGTTACGGATACAAATTGACATCTTGATATTCACATGCGGCGGCATTTCGAGCTTTCGAGTGGTAGCTTGTATTTTGTATGTAATGGTTCTATAAATACTATTTTTGAAGCATTTAGATGTTTTGGCTTAAAATTTGACTGAAAAGAATTCTTGGGCAAATATTAAGCTGACTTTTAAGCTTTTCGATACCTGGTTAACTGGTTCAACTACAAATTACTGGATAGGTACTTATTTAGTTTTTAACTCTGTAACCCAAAAAATGCACAAAGTATATAAATATAAATCCCTGTATAATTTATTTAAGGACCTTGGATTGCCAAGAGCTTCAGTAAGCTCTTTACTAAAACGAGTATCCAAAGCGGCATTGATAGGATCTTACCAAATCTGGTTGGGCAGGGGGGGGAACATTGTTGACGGTGGAAGGTGATCGTTTATGCGCATAGTAAGGTGGCCACCCTAAACCTACTCGAATGGGTTGCAAGTCCCAGACGCCGTCGGGGTGTTCCCCCCTGTGCCACGCTATGGACCCGGTGCCCGCACGGAGAATCCATGGAATGCTAAGAATACGGTCTCTTCCGGTTTCCTCAAAAATAGTGTTTAGTGACCGCAAAAGGTTTGCGTTGATCAACAAAAATACGCGTGGGTGTGTATTTGGCCATTGCTTAACCCCGAGGGGACTTAGACGAGATTGTAAGTATGTATGCAAGTCAAAAGATGGTTTCGTGATATCAACATGACTTCCTTCATTAGTAATAAAGTTATCGGGATATTTACCATGTATTGTTGAGAGTTTCCGATATATCGGCGCTGTTACAAGCACCATGATCACGGAGGAACTGAAGTACTGGCGGTTGAAAGCGAAAGTCTCAGCACATATTTCGATCTATCCTCTTCG
This sequence comes from Miltochrista miniata, assembly GCA_933228765.1. NCBI lineage: Eukaryota > Metazoa > Arthropoda > Insecta > Lepidoptera > Erebidae > Miltochrista > Miltochrista miniata. The sequence goes on from OW121758.1 coordinate 6,245,177, forward strand.
CAGTCGTTTATACCAGTGGCAACGGTGTAACGCGTAGTAAACGGCTGCGAAGGAGGGTAGATCGATATAATATATGTGCTGAGACTTTGGCTTTCATCCGTCAGTACTTCAGTTACTCCGTGATCATGGTGCTTGTAACAGCGCCGAAATGTAAATATCCCGATAACTTTAATACTAATCTCAGTGACCATGAAAGTTTAAATGACTTCCTTCAATCATTAGTTAATGCCATTAATTAGCAAGATTTTTGCATAATGGTTTTAAGAACGGGACTTTGCCAGGCTATTCGAATTTATATACGCAAACAACTTGTATAGAAGCATATTCCAGGTGTATTAAAGTCATGAAAAGCTTATCGCTCAACTCCAGGAAGCAAACGGCTACTCATCTTCGAAAGTAGAAAAATAAAACCAAATTCAACTCGAAAATGAAATGAAAAATCTTTGACATTCAACCTGGACCTATTGTTAAGGCTGATATTAGCAATACTTGAAGGTAATACACGTTCTTACACATTCAGAAACCCAATATTTTCAGTTGAAAGTAGCTAATGTGAACTTGCACCCAATACGAACACAGCTGAAAACAACCACATTGCCGTACTGCATTAGACAGAATTCTAAAACAGGTCGGAGCCTTAAAGAAAGCACCGGCATGAATACGAAAGGTGGCTTACGGAGTACATAAGTTACTGAGCATATTGTTCTATCGGAATACTGGTTTGAAGATAGTTTGAAATTATTTTGCTGACTCTATCTCGTAATTCTGTGTTGGTGTATGAATATTACATACATACATATAGTCACGACTTTATCCCCGAGCGGTAGGGAGAGTACGTCATCATAAAAAAGGCAGGCAGTTGCTGATAGTTGCCTGTATCATGTCATTCTATGTCATTTTCTCCTTTCTATTGATTAAAAATGTGACCTGCTTATTCTTAAATTTGATTGAAGTGTAGTATGGTAAGGCCCTATCTGTAACTGGCCGGGGTTTAAGCCAGCCTCACCTGGTTGTGGTGCAACGATAAAAATGTAATACTATACAAATATATGGAGATAAATGAAGCTACGACGAGCGGGATGCTGAATGGGCCCTATTGTTGTAAACCATAAGGCCGAATTGACGACAAATTTTAATCAGGAGTGCCTTTTAGTTTGTCTTGCTTGCAATTTCTTTATACCACTAAAGTGGCAGACAAGCATACGACTCGCCAGATGTACTAGTGGTCTCTGCAGCCTATGGACGATCGCAACACCGGAGGCGCTACACTCCCGCTGCCGACCGTGTGTAAACCTTCTAAGACCTCTTTTGAAGAACCCCATCTGTAGGTGTTTGCTAAAACCCAGGCAAGGAGATCATTCCACAATCTAAGCGTGCGCGGAAGAAAGCACCTATCGGATCTAACTGTGCTCGAATGCTCCGGATGCAAAGACTGGATCTTAGTGGTATATCAACCAAATTATTTTACTGTTTGAAGTTATTTTTCCATTGGTTAAATATTTAAATAAAGCACGCATATGAGTAATTACTTTAATCCAGGTTTTGTATAAAGCGTCACGTTTTCATTTCCCGGTTTTCTTGCTTTAACATAAAATATAATTATGACTGTGTCCTTCATGCCAAGATCCGGAAAATCAATTTAACAATTCTAATGAGCCATTATTCGCGGGTTTTGATTCTTGAACATGACAAGAAATTAATTAAGGCTTCGTTCTCGTGTGGCAAATGTTCATAGATGGCCGTTTATATGTGTTTACTGGATCTCGGTTACGCAATTGCTACCAGATTCTTATGTAAAACTGGTGCTCGCGAGTAATGTTAGCGTTCCCACTTTTCATTGAAAGTTATTTTAGGTATTTACAGTAGCCTGCGTGGTATTCCTGGCTATAAAATCTATCCCTGTACCAAATTTCAGCCAGATTCGTTAGCCCAGAGTAACAAACGTTGACAGACATAGCTTTCGCATTTTTATTAGTATGATTTTTAGGGTTTCGTAGCCAAATGGCAAAAACGGAACCCTTATAGATTCGTCATGTCTGTCTGTCTGTCTGTCTGTCTGTCTGTCTGTCCGTCCGTGTGTCACAGCCATTTTTCTCCGAAACTATAAGGCCTATGCCTTTGAAACTTGGTAACTAGATGTATTCTGTGAACCGCATTAAGATTCTAATATAAAACTAGAAAAAAAGTAGTAAATTTCGGGGGTCCCTATACTCAGAACTGAAACTCAAAATTTTTATTTTCATCAAACCCAAACGTGTGGGGTATCTATAGATAGGTCTTCAAAAATGCTATTGAGGTTCCTAACATCATTTTTTTCTAAAAAGAATAGTTTGCGCAAGAGACACTTCCAAAGTGGAAAAATGTGTGTCCCCCCCCTCTAACTTCTAAACTAAGAGAATGATAAATCTAAAAAAATTATATGATGTACATTGCCGTAAAAACTACCAACGAAAATTAGTTCGAACGAGATAGAGCTGGTAGTTTTTTTTTAATACGTCATAAACCGCAATTTTCGGTTAGAAAAATCACTACCACTGCGAACGTGTTAAAAAATCAATCAATGTTACAACGAACTATAAGAACTTTTATATTATGTTACTTGCTGCTACGAAACCCTTCATGGGCGAGTCCAACTCGCACTTGGCCGGTTTATTTGCACCTATACTCGTACATACCAGTGATACCAGTATCACCCTGGGTGCTACAAACGACCACAGGGCACTTACCTGCGATATGCTTGTTCGCTTCCTTACTAGTAAAATTATGCTTATTATTATGATATCGCAACGTGTGTGTTAATAAATGAGCTACGGGAGTAAGCGTGTGTGTGTGCTCGCCGTCACCGATGTTCATACTAACATTTTGTATACGGCCGGTAGTTGCCGAACTTTTAAGGTGCGCGTCCATTGGCCCGCGCCGGACGCAACGCACGCACGGCACGCAACGGATTTTAGTTTGCTTTGTATGGTTTTACACAGCGCTGCGTCCACTATCCGCACCGGCCGTATCGACAGCCGACATTTATGAGCAAACAATGCGTTGCGTGACGGTGACGTCACACAAACCAGTTGGCCTCTGACATCACCCACTGCGCACGAGTTGAAACTTAATTTTTATGTATACGTATGTACTTTTTTAAGGGTATCTACATTTATTGAAGTTCATTTTATCTGTCTTTACAAATAATAAAATTGAAGTGTGTGTTTGCAAAATTAAAAGTACAGATTTTTAATGATTGCATTGAATGTATAAACGATACTTATAGCAATAATACTATTTGAAAAATTTTGATCTGAACGTCTTAAGCTAGAGCTAAAACCCTAAAAAAGCCGTAGACGAAGGCGCGGTCACAGTTGGTTCTAAATAAAAAACCGGTTACATAATTATATACTTTATTTTAAAATTTTGGTTTATTGTAACCGTCTACCAGCTCATACTCAGATTTGTTGCTAACCTACAGATATGTACAGTAAAGTTATGAATTTAACTCTTGACATCATTCAGAACACAATATCTTTATTTTCCGGCTTTCTCGGTTGAAAATGAATTCACATATGGAATCTACTAGTGAAGCTGAAACATTCGACATATTTTTCATTTATGTGCGCTCATCTTTTGTGTCAGACAATTGTTATTAAGGGAAACTGCCATTGTTCTTTTATTGAAAAATCTTTCTTCATCATGAAGTAAATCGGGAACAAATAATGAATTCCATGAACTCCAAATATTGATCGCTTCTTATATTATGAACCCTAATTCTACGTTTAGTTTAACGTTTTTCTTCATCTGCCAACAAGCAACTAATAATAATAATATCTTCGTCAATCTCCATGGCAAAATACGTCCACCCACGACAGGAAAACACTCAAAACTAAACAAATGATCCGGACACAGTGGACGCATGCCATCGGCAAATCCGTTTAATCCGTTGCGTGCCGTGCGTGCGGTGCGTCCGGCGTGGGCCAATGGACGCGCACCCTTAGTCGACCTATAGAAGTAGACACGAACGCGCACACACAATTGCATCTCCGAAAGCACTATTTTTTTTTTTTTTTTTTTTTATACCACTAAGGTGGCAGACAAGCATACGGCCCACCAGAAGGACCGGTGGTCACCGCAGCCTATGAACGTTTGCAACACCAGAGGTGCCACACTCGCGCTGCGGACCCTGTAAAAACCTTCTAAGACCCCTTTTGAAGAACCCCATACTGTAGGCGTTTGGGAAAACCGAGGCAGGGAGGTCATTCCGCAACCTAAGCGTGCGCGGAAGAAAACACCTATCGGATCTAACCGTGCTGGAACGCACCGGACGCAGAGTGTGAGGATGAACTCCCTGTCTGTGGCGAGCGGTGCGATGATAGAACGTAGCCGTGGGCATCATATCAAACAATTCCTCAGAGCACATACCATTGTACAGGCGGTAGAACACGCATAAGGAGGCAAAGTCTCTCCTGTCGCGAAGAGGTTCCACACCAGCTGTAAGTACAGGATCGTTGACAATTCTTACAGCTCGTCTTTGCACCGAGCCAAATGGACGAAGCTGATATTCAGGTGCTCCCACCCAGAGGTGACAGCAGTACTCCATATGCGGCCGCACTTGCGACTTATAGAGAAGCAGTGTTTGCGCCGCAGTGAAGTACCGCCGCGCCCTGTTGAGCACACCTAGCTTCTTGGACGCCAGCTTAGCCTTGTCCTCCAAATGACTACGGAACTGAACGTCACTGGAGATGTCAACGCCAAGGATCCCTATACTTTTGGAGATGGAAAGAGATGTGCCCTGAAATTGCGGCGCTACAGTAATTGGGGTTTGCTTAGCGGTGAAAAAACACGCTTGTGTCTTGGAAGGGTTGAACTGGACAAGATTTTGTCCACCCCAATCGGACACTCTAGTAAGAGTAGCCTCGATTTCAGACACAAGCTGTTCACGATTTTCCTCTACTGTGTCCCGAGAGATACCGGGGCGGCCCGTGTAACAAGTGTCCCCCGTACTGTCGTCCGCATAACAATGAATGCCATCAATAGACAACATGTCATTGATATGCAGCAGAAACAGAGTAGGGGACAACACTGAGCCTTGCGGTACTCCAGCGTTTATGGCCATGCAGTCTGAACAGCTGCCGTCAACGACGGCCCTGATGCTTCTACCGGCCAAGAAGCTGGACACCCATCCGCATAATCTCTCAGATAGTCCATATGAGGGCAAATTCGTAAGTAGACCACGGTGCCAGACCCGGTCAAAGGCTTTAGAGATGTCGAGGCTCACTGCTAGAGCCTCACCCTTACTCTCGATAGCCGCCGCCCATCGGTGTGTTAGGTACACAAGAAGATCGCCCGTCGAGCGACCGTGACGGAAACCGTACTGCCGGTCGCTGAGCAGGTCGTCTTCCTCAAGGTACCCCAGGAGCTGTGTATTAATTACACGCTCCATCACCTTGGATAAAAGGGAGGTGACGGCTATAGGCCTGTAATTGGCCGGGTCGGTCCTGTCACCCTTCTTGGGTACAGGATGTACATACGCGATCTTCCACGACGCCGGGACTTGTTGCATGGAATAGGAAAGTGTGAAAAGACGTGTAAGTACCGGACACAACTCTGGACCACAATGCTTTAGTACCACCGCGGGAATGCCGTCTGGCCCACTCGACTTATGAACGTCCAGGGATTGAAGCTCCCGCCGGACATTCCGCTGTGTAAATTTAACTTCCGGCATGGAAGTGCCACAACTCGGAATGCCCGGCGGTAAAGCACCCCCGTCGCTCATGGTCGAGTTAGAGGCAAAGAGATTACCCAAAAGGTCGGCTTTCTCCTTGGCACTCTGGGCCAAACTACCGTCGGGTTTAAGCAAGGGTGGTAATCCTGACCGACAGAAGTTTCCCTCGGCAGCTTTGGCAAGCGACCAAAATTCACGACTTCCTGAAGGGTAGCCTGCTAGCCGTTCGCCAATTCTGCCGACGAAATCGAACTTGGCCTTGACAATTGCTCTTTTACTGGACCTCGAGGCGGCATTTAATTTGCGTTTTACCTCAGAGATGTTTGGATCTGAATTTGCACGAGCCGTGGTCCAAGCTCTGTAGGCAGATTCTTTCTGCATTAGAGCTTCTCTGCAGAGCCGATTGAACCACGGTCGCTTTTTTGCACCTACAGGGATCCAGCGGTTGGGAATGTAGCATTCCATACCCTCCAAGATCCCCTCAGCGACTGCTATAGCTCAAGAATCCAGATCCTCTGAGGCAAAACAAAGCCGCCACCACGGGTACGACGCATAGAACTCTCGCAGTCCATCCCAGTCTGCTGACTTGTAGTGCCACACATGTCGCCACTCCTTGGGCCGAGGTGGTTCAGGCCTTGCGAGAGGCACATGCGTCCGAACGACACAGTGGTCCGACTATACTAAATCTGCTGTTTTATTTGGGAATTCCTGGAGCCGCCCTGCATCATCTACGAAACCCTCGTCTTCGAAATGATTCGCCGTAATCCAGAAGCATATCATTTTTTTTAAGCTATTGCATAGCTTTTATCGCGGGCCTTGAGCGTAGAGACCGAATCCAGAAATGTCACGAAAATAACCTAACACTCGGCTACCTTCGACCACGCTCGCTCACGATCGTGAATCTCGCACTTCACATACCTACGTGTACGCGTGAGCGTTTGCATAACGTGTACCTATGTATATGAAGTGAAGTAGGGTGAGGTGGGCTGGGCTGAGGTGTGTAGGGTGGGGTGAGGTGACGGGGGGTGTGGTGAGGTGAATTGGTGTGAGGTGGGATGGGGTGAGGTTAGGTGGAGAGGGATGGAGTGGAGTAAGGTGAGGTGGGGTCCAAAAGTCTTAAAGCCCAAAAGTCCAAAAGTCGAAACGTCCAAAAGTCCAAAAGTCCAAAAGTCCAAAAGTCCAAAGTCCAAAAGTCCAAAAGTCCAAAAGCCCAAAAGTCCAAAAGTCCAAAAGTCGAAACGTCCGAAAGTCCAAAAGTTCAAAAGTCCAAAAGTCCAAAAGCCCAAAAGCCCAAAGGTCCACAGTCAAGTAAAGTAGGTACTTGGTATTTTGTTGAACATAGGCCTTAAAATATTCCTTTGTAGAAATAATTATACTAGCTTATTGGATAAAAAATGCTATGCAATAGCTTTATCGCGACAGTCATCGAGTGACACACATTTTTTTTTTCATTTTTCACTTTTTTGCATAAGACTATCCAGAAAAACAGTAAAGTAAATCCTAAGAGACTAGTATACTGTACTAGCAATTACGATTCTTTTTTTTGTCTGGCAGCCCCATTGATTTGGATATAACAGTACCCTTAAACCAAAAGTCAAAACAATACAACAACTATAGTCTGGCCATAACTGCTGTGCACTCTCTGAGGTATGCGCGGCGAGGTGGGAGCCGGGGAAAAAAGAGCATGAGTACACATGCGATTAATTATTAAAATATATTATTTGTACTATCTTATCAATACATATATTAAAATGGTGACAGGTGGCTGTCTGTACATGGAAGATAAATAAGAAAGAATATTATAGGGGGCTTTATGAACGCAATAGAACCCAAAACAATGATTTTAAGAATTTTTGTCTGTTTGTCTGCATTTTTGTATGTCTGTATATCTGTTTGTCTATACGTTTGTGCACGCTAACCTCAGTAACCACTTAACCGATTGCAAGGCAGATTTCTTTACTGTGTTGAGGTTTGCTCCACTTAACATTTCGTGTTTATTTCATGTCAATCGGTTTATAAATAAAAAAGTTACATCACTTTAAAGAATTTTACATAGACAAATGAATCTAAAAATGGGTAAATCTCAACTGGCGTGTTGACTTAATCATAAAAGAGCTTAATGATTAAGGCTATTTTAAAACAATTCAGTCCGCCCCGAAGACGTGGACTAAATTGTTTGAAATTTGGTTCCGAATACCAATAGGGTTACGGATCCTAGCAATATAATAAACATTAAATATAAAAAATATTTACAAAGAACCTAATTCATAAGTAAAAAGCAGATTACAGCAATTATTCAAAGCGTATATTCAACGTGCGAGCTAAAATTGTACTTGTTTTGTTCTTTCAATTTTAAACACTGAATTATACATTCTTTAAGACTTTTGCAAAGTAAAACAAAATAAGAGCACATTACTTCATTAAAATTTTACTTTGAAGACAAATGACGAAAGTAAATTGCTTAATAAAACCGTGTCTTCATAAGTAGATAGTTCGCAAAAAATTAAGGCATAATCATTTAAAACTAAAGTAATTTACCTTTGTAAAATTTTTCAGATAAAAGTTTGTGTGTTATATATTTCTTCTAATTTGTTTAAACATTATACCTTTTTGAGTACTAGAAAATCAAACGATCAAATCAGCCCTTCGCAGACCACTGATGGACTTTGCCGATTTTCGCCATGACACACTTTAAGAGTCATATTTCTGAAATGGTTAAGCTGACCTACCTTAGGTTCAACTTCACACTTTTTACTCTCTTCAACATGATATCATCTATTAGTTAGCAAGTACACCACTTCCCTAAGTTTCGGTAGCGCCTCTACGATATCTCGTAGACATGAGATTTCGTAGACTAAATATCGACACCAGAAGTATCAATTAACGTAAGGGACATTTTGGCGAAAATGAGTTACATATATCATTGGATTCAGAATTTCGAGCTCTATCGATTGGTATACTCAAAATGTTTCTATCGTTAAAAAAATGTCCCTTACAGTACAAATTTTAGGACTGTCTAAAACGATTTATAACGAAAAAATTGATTTAAGGGCCATTTAGATTTTATTCTTCTCAGACAAGTAAAGTAACTCATCATACAATTTGACCCTTACCTTAGACCTCAAATCGGTAATTTTATATAACATGTCCCTTACCTTAACTCATTTTTCGAGCCTTTTAGGGGTGATTTATAATATACATTACTACTTATCTCACATAATTTCTGCAATTTTGTGTGAAAACCTAAATGTTTTCTTGATTCCACCTATCGGTGTATGGGCGGCGGCCCCGGGTAACTCCTCGGAAGGAAGTTTCAGGGTCCCGTGTAGACGAGCTCATCACCGCGGCTCAGCACTCAGCTAGAATGGTGCTAATCCGCGTTTTTGGAGGTTCTGTTGTTATGCTGTTTTGGGCCTACTTATGTATGGACATCATGCATCTTCCCCCCATAGTCTGGTCGCCCCGATTGCAGCAGTTCCCATCTTGGTTGCTCAGTCTGCACCTAACATTTCTCCATAAGTTCCTGATAGTGTGCAGGACGCATTGTGTTCCCTAATGTTGGTAAACCACTGCGAGAGTGCAGCCGTTGCCCCTCTTCAGTTTCGAATCATGTCTCGGAAATGGTATTCGAAGTTCAACCCGCTATCGAATACGACTCCAAGATACTTTATAGAGGGCTAGATATCGACGCTAATTCCCCCCACTTGTATGCTGGATTCCGTGGGTGACTCCACCCGAGGTCCGCGAAAAAGCACAGGACCTGAATTTTGTAAGAGACTGCCTTCAGAACCAGTCGCCATCTTCGACCCAGAACTTGAGAAACTCCCTGTAGGGCCTCGTCTCGGTGAGTATATTTTCGCATCGTAACGTGGGTGTCATCAGCGTAGTACGTTACGTCGAACCCTTCGAGCAAATGACCGAGTAGCACCATCACCGCGGTTCTACAGAAGTGGACCGATTCCTCCAAAATAACGCACGATACCCCTTACCTTAGCCGGTAGCTTATTCATGTCTCGAAGAGATAAGTCTCGAAACTCCGACGTAAGTAGAAAAGCACTCCATAATGATAAATGAGTGCCTCTCTAACGCAGCTTCAGGGAAATGGGTTGAAAGCTATGGCGATGTCAACAAACACCGCCATCACCACCTTTCCCTCAAGATCGCTTCCTCTGTCAGACCCCAGACACAAATGATAGCGTCCACGATGGAGCGCCCCCAATGGAAACTAAACTGGCTATCTGTCAAATCTGGCACCACTCGTGTGAAGTGCCCAACACGGCGCTCTGCAATAATATGCTACACCCTGACCTTTTTCGAGCTATGCTTAGCGCATCAGCACCAGAGCCCTATCAGTCAAGATCCAAATTCTTCGAGAGCCATCAGGACCCATGCATGACTTGGAATGCCGTCGGGTTCGGCCATACGGAGCAATATGTCCCTTAACTCTTGATGGAAACAAGGAGACCAAGACCCTCTCCAGCTGAGTTAGTCGTGGCACCCTAGTGCGAAAACTTTTGTTTTTATCTTTTAATGTTCATTTATACCAATATTAATCAACAAAAAAATATTTCCATGTAGTAAAAACACCACAAAGTAATTTTTCTAATCTAATATTTAAGGGGGCACCCTTACAACAAACGTGATATTTTCAAAGACTTCTATTATAAACTGAGGTAGACATGCCCTACGTACCGATTTTTGAAACCTATAAACTGAGCTAATTAGCAGTGTTGCTCGCACTGTTGTGAGTCAAAACTTCGAGAGTAGGTACTCGGCTTGCAATCGGTTGACTTGCAATCGGTTGCAATTGTGTGTGGTGATAATAACGTAAATATTATTTATAAGTAAGTGTAGTCTTAGCAATGTGTGTGTTTGAGGATTGCTTTTGAAATCTCGTTTGTTAGAGTACGGCGCGTCTACCTCAGTTTATATAGAAGTCTTTGGATATTTTACTGTTGTTTGGTACTAAGCCCTCCGTGCGTGAGACCGACTTGCACTTGGCCGGTTTTTTTTTATTCTTTTCGATAACCTTCAGTACTAGTTACATCAAATATCATCAAAATTCTTAATGTGACTTCCTTTACAATACATTTGCATGTGATTTTCTATAGTCTCTTGCTACTTACACTTTAGTCATTTGTTTATGCATAAAATATCAGTAACGTAAGGTACAACTAAAAATATTTTTTTAATGTAACGGACACGCTATTTTGGAAACCAGTAGACATTCCTAAATCTTGAGTTTATAGCATGAAAGAAGAAGAAATTCTAAGAAACTTCACTCTTGACACAATTAAAATCGAAATAGACAGTAAAAAGTTACAGACAGATTTATAAAAATAAAATCGTTTTTTGGCTCTCCTGAAAAACCGTGTTTTGTCCCTTACATTAATTGATACTTCTGGTGTCGATATAGCCTACGAGATTTCGTAGACCAATAATTGGTCTACGAAATCTCGTAGGCTATATTTAGTCTACGAAATCTCATGTCTAAAGAATAGGCTAAAAAAAAAACTACGAGATCTCGAGGCTACAATTATTGTAGTCTCGAGATCTCGTAGTTTTAGTTTTGTTGTAGAATTTCTGGAATAAACATTTTACAATTTAAAATATTAGAACGCAAAAATGCCTATTCTTTAAGAGACAACATACATACATACATACATATAATCACGCTTGTCTCCCATCGGGGTAAGCAGAGACTATGGCTTTCCACTTGCTACGATCCTGACATACAACTTTCGCTTCTTCTACTTTCATAACTGTTTTCATACACGCTCGCCGGTTAAGGGTACTCTTGACCTTGCCTTTTTCCAGAACGTCTCTGATTTGCTCGGCATGCGTACGCCGAGGTTTACCCCTACCAGTTTGCCCATTCATTCTCGCCTCATAAATCTGCTTTGTCAGTCTATTCTCATCCATTCTCTCCACGTGTCCAAACCATCTAAGCATCCCTTTTTCGATCTTAGTCACTACATCTTCTGTTATACCACATTTTTCCCTTATCACGCTATTTCTTTTTTTGTCCATTAAAGTCACTCCAGCTATACTTCGCAGACTTCTTATTTCCACTGCATTAATTTTGCTTTCAAGCTTCTTCTGCCATACCCAACTTTCACTACCATACATAAGTGTAGGGATGAGCACTCCCCTATGTACAGCCAACCTGGCCTTCTCAGACACATTTTGACTGCTCATAAAGGTGTACATAGCCCCATTCACTTGATTTCCTGCCAAAACTCTTCGCTCAATATCCTGGTCACACTTTCCATCCCTTACAAATTTGGAACCCAAGTATACAAATTCTTTCACCTGTTCCACTCTTTGCCCTTCAATGAAGATTGAGCAATTCGTCATACTTTCTTCTCTTTCAAAAACCATAACTTTCGTCTTGTTTACATTAACTTTCATTCCTCTACTTTTTAGAGCCTCATTCATACTATTAACCATCAGCTGCAATTCCTCCGCTGATGATGCTTAAGTTAAGAGACAACGATAAATATTAAAGCTTACCTTGTGTTGTTGTGAAAATAAGTATAGTTTGAAATTGCTCTATCTTAAAATTGTAAATTTAAATAAATACAAGTTCGTATATTGTTTTTAATGCACATTAAGAACAGATAACATAATTCACCTACCAGTTTTTGAGTGTTTTCCAATTAATTGGCACAGTAATTGCACAACACTATGGAGCACAACATGAAAGAGAACATGTCCAGTCTAAGAATGACATTTCTTGATGGTTTTGCTAACTTTGAAGCCAGGCTGCAGCAGGTTACCAGCATAACACCTTCTTCTGCTGCATCAGGTATTGCAAATGATTTCATTTTATTCAGAACTTTCATGTTGGAAGCTATGAACATACTTCAGCGTCGGGTGGACGGGATCTCCAGCCAGGTTGATAACCTTGAGATGCATGGGCGACGTAAGATATTGCTTTTTCATGGCATAGCTGAGAATAAATCTGAAGAGACAACTTTTGTGCTTGTGAATGTTATAAAACAACAGCTGGGACTAGGCACATTTGTTCCTGCAGATATTAGGCGGTGTCACAGAATGGGCCGTCCATCTAGTACCCATAAACCCAGACCTATTCTGGTGAAGTTTGAGAATGTTGTAGTCAGAGATAAGATCTGGTTCTCAAAAAAGGCGCTTAAGGGCTCTGGTGTGACTCTTTCCGAGTTCCTCACAAAGGCTCGCCATGATGCTTTTCTGGCTGCCCGTGAAAGGTTTGGGGTTAGCAAAACTTGGACGAGAGAGGGCTATATTCATCTGATTGACTCGAAGGGCTCGCGTCACCGTGTTGCTTCTCTGCAGGAGCTCTCAAAGATCGATGATGTCAATGAGAAACCAGTTGAGGTCCCCCGGAACGTGAGCAGTAAGTCTAGGCGTGTTGTAGCTACCAAACGGTAGGCAGTTGGTGTGTCCATTTATTTATCATCCTTGGTACTGCAGTGGTCGAGTGGTCACAACGCTATTCTACGCTTAACTTATCCTATCTGTATTTCCAAATTTCTACTATATTTCTTCTCTCTGCTTTAGCAATTTCTACTTCAATATTGAGCACTTTACTTTTATTGTAATGTTTTAACCAGCTTATTGCGTATTGTCACTGCCAATTATTATTGCAAAAATTGTAAATACAATAGCAATACAATCAAAGAAAATTGAGAGTTTCAATTAAAAACGAAAGTGACACATTCCAAACAAAATTGTCAACTGTCAGTGTCAAGTTGAGACAGTGATTGCTGAAGATAAAGCGTTCCGTTTTTGCACAGTGTTGCATTACATACATTAAAAACTATATAATTATTGTTCTATAAAATATTATATTATTATTGTATTATTTATATAAATTATAACTAATGGTACTGTGCATTCGTAATTCATGCTTTTTATACTATACTATTATTATCTTATTTAACTTATAACTAAAAGTACTGTGCATTCGTAATTCATGCTTTTTATTTAGTACTTTTAATTCTTTCTCATTTCTTACACGATGCCTGCAGTAGGCATGTTGTCAAAACTCGAGCACTCGACTGGCGGGTGGATAAATGATCGGACTGATACCTTTAATTTGTTGTTAACATACAGACTTTTATAATATACCTGTTATTTATAATATTAATTTATTTTATTACTTATCTATGTCAGACTCGAGTTATGCGGGTGACAGTGATGGTAACAGTTATCACACGGCATCGAGCCATAATATAAGCCAAGATAACATATTAGCTGATAGTAGTTTAGTCACCGATCCGTCACTCGCTAGTACGCTGAAATACATTTTTTCTGATGTACCTGAAAGTTTTAATGTAGTCCATTTAAATGCCCAGAGTATTCCCGCCCATTTTCCTGAGATGCTGGCTACATTTGACTGTAAGAACATTCACGCAATTCTTATTTCTGAGTCCTGGTTTAGGACATACCATTCGTCACTCTCCTACTTACTTCCAGGTTTCCAGTTGATAAGAAATGATCGTGGGGCCGACGAGGCTGGTGGCGGTGTTGCAATGTATTTACGTACACAAATTCCTTTCCGCATCATTGATGTGTCAGCGCAGCCACCACCCTCGAATGCTGGCGAGCATCTTTTTCTGGAAATCGAGTTAAATCATATTAAAGTTTTATTGGGAGTCTATTACTGTCCCTCATCAAATATCAACTTTTTCGACTCCTTTGAACGACTTTTAGAAAATTTAACACCCGCTTACAGTCTCACAATCATACTGGGAGATTTCAATACCTGTCTTGTAAAATCTGATCCTCGCTCTCTCGCTCGTGCTTCGTCTTTTCGCCGTTTAACTCAATCTTGCAATCTTGCCATTCTTCCTCTAAATGCTACTCATCACTTTCCTAACAAAAAGCCATCTCTTCTAGACCTTATCTTAGTATCATCCGATCAACATGTCATTAGGCATGGTCAATGTACTGCTGATGCCTTTTCTTTTCATGATCTACTTTATCTTTCGTATAAACTTCGCCCTCCTAAGGCAAGATGTAAAATACTATGGCAGCGCAATTTTAGTGGCATGAACCTTGATAGTCTCTGTAAAGATGCTGATAAAATAGACTGGAACTCCTTACTTACATCACAATCAATTGACGAAAAAGTTAATTTATTTAATACACATTTGGTCCAGCTTTTTGATGCCCATGCTCCTGTTCGACCTGTCAAAATAAAACACATGCCTGCTCCCTGGCTCACTGATTCTATTAAGGACGTAATAGCTAAGAAAGCTGCAGCTAGGTACAAGTATAAGTGTCGACCAAATGCAAGCAATTTTGAAAGATATGTGGCAATACGTAATCACTGCAATAAGGTGTGTAGAAATGCACAACGCCAGTATATTCATGCATCAATCGACAACAGTGATCCATCAAAAGTGTGGAAATTCCTGAGAACCATAGGAGTTGGAAAACCTAAAGAAAATGCTATTCCTAAAACAATTGATCTTGAAGCACTTAATGTGCATTTCTCATCTTCGTCTCAATTTGGAGGGACCGCCAAGATAAACACACTACAATATCTTTCGTCACTTCCAACTCCTAATTATCCGTGTTTCTGTTTTGATCCATTCACCGATAGTGATGTTAAGAAGAGCATAATGTCAATTACATCCAGTGCAGTTGGAAACGATTGTATAAGTCGTAATATCCTCCTAAGACCTGAGATTTTGAAATTCACGATGTTAAAAAGGCCGAACATCCTTTACATAGAACAAAATGGCATTATCTATTGAGTCCCGACTATAGGAAAATGACAGATGTCACTATAACCGATCGTTCTATATAAAGAACAAATTAGTTTATCATAAATAAAATATCTGTTTGTAAGGGAATATAATAGTTTCTCTCCCACATAATTTATCAATACTGGACACACGCACCTAGTAACGCGCGATTTTTTCATCAGTCGGTCGCCATATTAGTTTTATTCGGCCACGAGTAGGTGACAATGGCGGGTAGTCATCAACAAGCTAAGTAAATCCAAAAATATTTTATAGAAATACTAATATTCTGTACGACAATTGACGTTAATTTTATTTTCAAATGTCTAAATATTGTTTGCAATGTATTATTTTTTCAAATTATGCAGCCGAATTTCAGTAATTTTGGAGTACATTAATTTGTTCTTTATAAAGTGTGTTCGGTCATTACTCGAGTTATTACATTATTCTTTTGTTCTTTATAAATCACTGTCGTTACACAATCTTAGCGTTACACTAGAAGTTCATCCACCTGCTCCGGTGCCTCAACACGGAGAACCAGGGGAGTTCGAGTGCGAATCTAGTCGGCACGTACACGAAGCGGAGTGCGCAGCCGAAATGCTATTCGAGGTGTACGTACAGGGGGTGGCTTAAGTAAACAAAATTCTCTATTTTGACACTTGGACTAGATCAAGCTTTACTAAAGAAATGCTGGCTTATACCACTAAGGTGGCAGACAAGCTTACGTCCCACCAGAAGGACCGGTGGCCACCGCAGCCTATGAACGTTTGCAACACCAGAGGCGCCACACTCGCGCTGCCGACCCTGTAAAAACCTTCTAAGACACCTCTTGAAGAACCCCATGCCGTAGGCGTTTGGAGAAACCGAGGCAGGGAAATCATTCCACACCTAAGCGTGCGCGGAAGAAAACCGCTATCAGATCTAACCGTACTGGAACGCTCCGGACGTAGAGCGTGAGGATGAACACCCTGTCTGTGGCGAGCGGTGCCATGATAGAACGTAACCGTGGGCATCATATTTTGAGATGGGAAGAGGTGTGCCCTGAAATTGGTGAAAAAACACGCTTGTATCTTGGAAGGGTTGTACTGGAATGAGAAATATGCTGTACCGATTATAGTGAGGAGCATGCTGCGAGATCTATATTTTCTTTTAAGCAATTCAGAATTATTACTTGTAAGGTTAAAATATGATTGTGTTCTCTTAAAAACCTAGTCTGAAGACTGATGTTGTTTGCGATTTTAGAAATACGGTTCCCAAGTTGCCAAAAAGTGTCTTGCTGAAGTTAAAACTTATAAAGAAATATTATTGAACACTTGATTTTTTCCCTATTTTCCTGTTTCTATACATATACTGAGACCGAGAGTTCTTTGTAAAGAACAAATATATGTATGATATTGCTTAGCAAAATTGTATCTTCTCTTAGCTGTGAACAATGTTTGTTCCAACAAAAATCCTATGACTTGTTAATTGTGACAGAAATCGGATATGAATGTTCAGGACTTAACCGTGATATTTATTTTGTACTTTAAGAAGGACACGCGGTCTTAAAGGCAACTCGCATAGCAAAATATACAGGACTCAATGACGATAGCCATTTTGTTCTTCACAAAGGTAGGTGGGTCCTAGGAGGATATGATCGTACCTGTCCTCGATCAGATCCTTCCTATCATGACACACATCTTAAACTTTTCTATAGCAAGTAGACTCTTTCCATCTGCTTGGAAAGAAGCACAAATAATCCCATTACCAAAAAAAGGTAACCCTTCATCCTTTTCCCACTACCGCCCTATATCAATACTACCTTTCTTTTCTAAAGTTCTTGAGCGCCTTGTCTATAATCAGCTTAATACCTTCCTATGTTCGAACTCTTTACTAAATTCTTTTCAATCAGGATTTCGTCCCGGACATAGTACTGTGACAGCCCTGGTAAATGTTACGGACGATATAAGAACAGGCATGGAAAAGGGCCAACTTACAGTAATGTCCTTGCTCGACTTCAGTAATGCCTTCAACACTGTTGATTTTGAAATCCTACTTGGCATACTTTGCTCTATTAACATATCTCCTATGGTAATTGATTGGTTTCAAAGTTACCTGTCTGGCCGCCGGCAACGTATACGTATAGAAGAATCCTTTTCTTCTTGGTGTAATATTACAGCTGGTGTTCCGCAGGGTGGCGTGCTATCTCCTTTACTCTTTGCTATTTTTATAAATTCAATCTCATAAAAATTAGTTTCATCCTACCACCTTTACGCAGATGACTTGCAAATATACACACAAGCACCAGTAAGTCAATTGCCCGAAGCAATCGCTGCATTGAATATGGATTTAGAGCGGGTATGTGAATGGAGCCTTAATTATGGACTTCAGGTAAATCCATCAAAGACCCAAGTTATAATCGTGGGTAGCTCTTGCATGATATCACGTATTGACTACACACAGTTGCCTCAGGTTATCTTCAATGGCACTCCTATTGACATAAGTGACACAGTTAAGTACTTGGGAATATACATTGATAGGACTCTGTCCTGGGTCGACAGCTGCAAGAAGTTGGGCGCAAAATATTTGCATCTGCAGGATCACTGCGTAGATTACGTAATTTTCTTCCTACTGCCACTAAGGTTGCGCTTGCACAGTCTCTTTTACTCCCAATTCTTGATTACGCGGATGTCAGCTATCTTGATCTCACAGAGGAGCAACTTGACAAGCTTGAGCGTCTTCAAAATGTTTGCATTAGATTTATATTTGGCCTTCGCAAATATGATCACGTGTCTGAATTCAGAACAGAGCTCAAGTGGCTCCAAATTCGCCTTCGACGGAATACTCACATACTATCTTTACTATACAGTATACTGTTCAATCCTCGTACTCCCCCATATCTCAAAGAACGTTTCAAGTTCCTTCATGCCACATATTCAAAATTATTAAGGTCATCAGAGAATTTGCAACTGCGAATGCCACAGCATTCCACAAAATTCATGGATAAGTCATTCATGGTGCAAGCAGTTCGCTTGTGGAATGCTCTGCCAGTATCAATAAGACGGGCCCAATCTTTGGTGTCTTTTAAGAAGCTACTAAAAGATCACTTTTTGTCCTTCCCGAATTAGTGATGATATGGTACTATTGTAATAACTCCTGTCTATATGTGTCTTCTGTTAATGATTGCACTCGTAGTTTCAGTGTGAATGAGTTGTTACAACATAGGTATTTAATTATGTATTTTGTGCTGAACGGTATCTATGTGTTAATAAAACGGTATCTATAGTAAGTATTTGTATTTGTGTTAATATTGTACTGATTGTGTATGTCTACCTATAGTATAATAAAATATATATTTTTATTGTTAGTACAATTATTGTGTATTTTAGATTTATTGTGCACTGCCTTTATTTATTCAACGATTTCTATCCATGCAAAGGTTGCCTGGAAGAAATCGCTTTTAGCGATAAGGCCGCCTATTGTACATTCGATGTTATGAATTTCTTTTTAAAATGTAATCTTTTTATGGTGTACAATAAAGAATATTTATTTATTATTTATTTATTATTTACCTTGGCCGGTTTATCACATGGCAACCGTGAAAAACGGATAAATGTGGGATCCTTGCAAATTCCGTTGCCTGAAAAGTTTCGGAACGATACTTGTGTGTGGAGCTTATGTCGTGTGGTTGAAGCTCTGATCTGCGAGCTTGGTAAATTGGCACAACGTGAACATACCTATTTACGGCTATTAATGTAAGTACATGTACGTTTGAAAACAAATATATTGTTTTGAGTGAAGGATTTAGATTGTATTGTTGTCAAAGAGTTTTGGTTAACTTTGAATTTGGGTTAAAAGCTTTCTGTATGCAGTAAGGGAGTGTCGAATTTGGCTGTTTACTTAAGGGTTAACTTCTCAGACGGAAATGATTAATTCAAAGAACAGAAATAAAATACTTTCTATTATGTTTAGAACTCTAAATATAACGTAATACAATCTAAACTGTATAATTTAGTCAACCTCAAGCTTAAAGAAATTATCTATTAAATAATGGGCTCCATAAATTCTATATCCTGATAGAAATAACAGATGCGATATTCTTTTTTATAGACCCTTAAAGTGCTTTTTAAAAGTTATCGTCTAAAGTTCGACATGGTAGTCAGTCATTATTAGGATTAATGAGAGTGACTGTGCTATCTGCAGAACATTCATTGTGTTCTTACAAATCGCTCTTAGCATCTCGAACTCTATTGTCGAGAGCAGAGCGATAAATTGATGCACATCTGGTGTTCTTTTTGTATTTGACTATTGCAGGCACGACTTAAGAATTTTTAAGGGTTTTCAATGAACTCAAAGTTTGATATCCCCTCTGTTTGAAGTTTTTTCATTCCTTCAGATCAAGAATAATAATTACATTCTGTGACAATATTTTAACGTTTTCATGAATTTTAGCAATCATTTTACTAACACGTGTTGACTTTTAAGTCACGTTGTTAAGCGAAGTAGTGTTCATTATTACCAATCTGGATGGTACAGGTAATTTTCCTATCCAACCTCCAAAATTATTTTTCCAGAGGAGTTCGGTTCATCATTTCTCCTTAACAATTAGTTGTGATTGTCCGGGTTCATCTCCTTTCCCTCCTTTATAATCTAATTCTAATTCTAGGATAATCTATTTCTAGGATGGATTTCCACCATGTGACCATGAGTAATTTCACTAAACTCAACAGCTACTACAGACGTACGTTATGCACCCGATTATGCAGTGTAACGTTAAATTTCCTTAAGAACCTAGTTTTAAGAACGTTCTTTTGAAATGTATTGTAAGACTAGGTAGTCTATGCAAATCTCACGAACATAAATAGTACTTGCGAACAAACCTTCTAAAACATTAACAGCGAACCTCGGAAGATCACAACCGCACAGCTGCATCTATATACAGGGTGACTCTAAACCAAATCGGGGCTTAGTCAAGTTTAGAATGGCATTTCTATGTCTCAATTTATTCGGAAGCAAGTGATAGCCGCGCTGTCTAAGCTGATTGGAAGAATTAGCGACTGTTGTTTTTAGATTTGTGTACAGTTTGCTAGGGAATCGAAATATCAACACGATCTGTGACTTTTCTGATCGCTCCATGATTTGTATGTATTGCTAAATTCTTTCTAAAGTTTAATCCCTTAGTTGATAGTCACTTTCTGTGATTTGTTCAGTGATAAACAAGTGATTGGTAGTGTATATTTTGAACAGGTTACTGGATTCACAAATTTCACGGGGGCGAAAAGTCTAATACACAGTACATGACAAAATGTTTAGGCCATTGTTGAATTAAAAAAAATAGAACCAAAAATATTAGGCTATATATACCTATTAATTACTCAACGAACTTGATATTATCTTTTTTAAATTACGAACACGCAAAAGTGACCCTCAACTGTTACGTGGCTCTTTACAAAAGAGCACTTCATTATTATTAGATCAAAAACGATCCTATCGTAATCAATTAATCATTATACAGCGAGACATTTTGTTCAAAAATTCCCTACTTCCCTACTAATATATAAATATGAAAGTAATTGTGTTCATCACCTATTAAGTACATGGCACAACAGTACTAACTACTATTAATATTGTTAATGCGAAAGTTTGTGTGTTTGGATGTGAGGATGTTTGTTACTCTTTTACACTCTAAGGGTTAAACGGATTTAAGTAAAATTTGATACAGAGATAGATTTATCGACTGGAAAAACACATAGATTACTTATACACCTGATAATAAGTTCCCATAAGAATCGGCGACAGGAACAAAATTCCATCTAGTACAAAATTATCTATATATAAATAAAGGTGGTCATGGAGTATGCCTCGGCCTACCCCTTCGGCGAAATAGTCGTGACTATGTTTCTGTCTATCTGCTAAGTTTTCACTCCTGACTACAAAACCGATCGGAATAAAAAAAATGTAAATAGTAGAATATAGCTTGGGAAAGGACATAGATTACTTTTATCCGAGGAACTGTTTGAAATGTGTACGAAAAACTGTACAACGCAGGCGGAGTCACAGGCAGAAGCTAGTTAATTAATTTCACCAAAAAATTACGACAACACGATCCTCTTACGTAATACCTGTTTATTTAATAAACTCACTTTGTTCCAGTATGCGCGTACAAAGAGTTAATTTCCATCACTCTTTCTCATACCGTGAATATTTTAGATGTGGGGACACCATAATTTCGTGAAAGCGATTACGACCTCGCCGTACATAGTAGACCGCTGCGAGGGTGTCCATAAATTTGTTATAAGTTACCTTTTTAGCTATACTTGGTAAATAGAATACCTGGTAAAAATAAAAAATACATTTATTGTTAAAAATTACAGAGAAACATAATTATTTTTACATTATTACTATCTAAACTAAACCTAAATAAGGCCCCCGTGGCATTGTGCCCAAAAGACTAGCAGCATTCCCCCTTTGAATAGCAATACCTATTCGTTGAGCGAGAAAACTGCCAGCCCTTGGGTCACCAGTTGACTCCACAAGGCGCTTTTTCAAATTCTTGAAAAATTTTTGCGCATTGGGACCCCATGGACCTAGGGTCTCGACACCGACTGCACAAAAACGATACGATGAGTCGAGACCCTTATATTTATTAATTTTAATATTTTCTTGGTAAATTACTTTTAGTTTTCAACCTAACTCAAACAGGAGTTTCTCAAACGTCGGATTCCTCTATATTTTATGTATGTTTCTGATTATTCGAAAATGGTTGGATTTTAAATTAAAAAATTACGAGTTAGTATATTATTTCTTTACTGGTAGTCCCTTGATCAGTAAACAACAGAGAAGATAATAGTATCATATAACTGCTTAACTTTTCTTTTTTTCTGAATCAAAGTATACGATTAAAAGCTATTGAGTAGGGCTATGGGTAATGGGTTGTTAAATGATGGAATTTGATGCAATTCAGGCATAATTCTAGTCAACGTACTATCAGGAGAGCAAAACCTATGGCTGAAGGTTAGTATTTTACAATTTCGTAGATTCAATCGACTTCTTAGTAAATGAAAAGTCGTAAAGGACTTTGATATAATAAAGAGTCATGTATATAGGTACCTTAAGTGAATCAAATCATATTATTTACTAATATTACCATGTTTCACGCAATAAATGATTTATTTATTTATTATGATTTATATAAGAAAGATTGGATTGTTATTGTGTATGTACAAATAGGCTCCGAAATTACTGAATCGATTTGAAAAAATTCTTTAACTGTTGGAAAGCAACACTATCCCCGGTGAACATAGGCTACATTTTATTCCCGTATTCCCACGGGAACTGTGAAACCGAGTGACGTCCGCTAGTAAGTAGGTAATATGTTGTACCTCATAGTTATTTTCCACACATCACCTATGCCACCGACAAATCACAACGTCAGCCAATCCGTCCTTTGTCCGGGTAACTAATGTGCGATACAGCTGTAACTCCGCAACGAATGCGTTCACTGACCGGTTACAGCCGTTATTCACCAAGGTATGTGATTTGTGCTCCTCTTCTGGTTTCAACACACGTGTTATCGAGTTAAGAATCAGGTGATATATTTCACATAGGAAACCGATTTCTTCTATTGACTGGCAAAAGTCATAGAAAGTTTCGGTGTTAACAATTGCTTAAGTGTTGCTTTTTTGACGTTACTCTGACACAATGAGCATATATTTATGGACACTGTGGCAGTTTCTTTTATCCATAATTTAGTCTATCTTGAAGTTCCTTTGAACAAATTTTTTTGGGTTACAGAGTTAAAATTTAAATAAATACCTACCTAGTAATTTGTAGTTGACCCAGTTAACCAGGTATCGAAAAGCTTAAAAGTCAGCTTAATATTTCCCCAAGAATTCTTTTCAGTCTTATTTTAAGCAAAACATCTAAATGCTTCAAAAATATTATTTATATAACCATTACATACAAAATACAAGCTACCACTCGAAAGCTCGAAATGCTACCGCATGTGAATATCAAGATGTCAATTTGTATCCGTAACGTGGAATGTTTCCCATATCCATATGTGAGGCTTCATGGGGCGCGAACTTGCCTCATTCAGGCCTTATCTAAATATACCATTATACAACCAAATGATTATGATAATGAAGATCTTGTTCGTCACTCTTTAGATATCTATTTAAAATTAAATTACGGTTCTAACGTTCATGCAAGTAGCTTGACAAAATAAAGTAGAATACATCGAGGGCACCGCTGTGCTGTATACTTAGTTTACTTTACCGAGTGGGCAACAATTGTTCTTCAATTTTATTATTTTGACACTTTAACGCCGCTTTGACAATGTAAGTGGAAAGAAAATTCTTCTTTTTCAAGACTTCTATACTTGAATCTTCTATCTAAATATATATAACTCAAAGGTGACTGACTGACTGACTGACATAGTGATCTATCAACGCACAGCCCAAACCACTGGACGGATCGGGCTGAAATTTGGCATGCAGGTAGATGTTATGACGTAAGCATTCGCTAAGAAAGGATTTTGATAAATTCTACCCCCAAGGGGATAAAATACGGGAAAGGGAACAAATTTTACGCGGGCGAAGCTGCGGGCATCAGCTAGTCTATTATAAAGAAACTTTAATGCATTTACAGTTTACAAATGCCAATGGTTTTGATTTGTATTCATAAGTGTCACATTATACAAAACTAAGCTGATATTAACAATGTCAACTCCAAGACAGCTTAGTTCCTTCCAGTTTCCCAAAACAAAGACAATTCTACTAATAATACGAATGTGAAAATTTGTTAGGATGTTTGAATGTTGTTATTCAATCACGCTCTAGCGAAAGAACGAATAAGATGGAAATTTGGTATGGGATACTCGTAATACATAGGCTTCTTTTAAATATTGAAATACGTTCCCATGGAATGCGGAACTGGAAGTAACTTCATCACGCGGGTGGAGCCGAGGGCATTAGCTAGATAATAATATATTATTACACAAGCGTATCACTCACCTACACCCGCCTTGTGAATCTGAATGATACAACTTCATTAGTTTGGTGCAGATACTGCATCCGTGCTTTGTATAACATGCTACCTGTCTGTCTCCACTGTCTTGTTATTCTATATGTTACAGAGATTTGTATGAAATCAGGCAAGTGCTAAAAATCTAAAATCAAATGCCTGAGGAGTTACTACGAGTACATCATTACCCAATCGCTTCCAAACTTTACAAACCCTAATTGTATTTGAATTTTAGAGTCTGCTTTTATTGCGCGCTAGGAAAGCATACTTTGACTATTTTTTATTTTCGGCATCGTAACGCCGTCTGCGTCGTCATTAGATGTACAGCCCTTGAGACTCGGAAATATTTTGTAGGGCACTTACACCTACTTCTCACGCGCATTTTCAACAAAGGATAATTGTGAACTTTAACCGTAACATTTTATGATGCATTCCAATGTAAAGTTAGAGGTAAGTATTAGGTAGTTATATGTCAACTTGAAGACTGTAATTTCATAGTTGGATTCATCCTTGTAGCAGAGGGTTCATTTACATCTCAATCATCTCGAAGTCTTGCTGACTACGTGTAATTGTCAATAGATTGACAATAACACTAGATAGAAATGTTTTATTGTGAGTTATTGACAAACATATATAGTGACGCCTTTATCCCCGAAGGAATTTGAATTGACTGCCTCTGTGGCGCAGTCGGTAGTGATACCGCCTGAGGCGCTGGAGGTCGTGGGTTCGATTCCCACCGGAGACAAATCTTTGTGTGACCCATAAATGTTTGTCTCAAGAGTCTGGGTGTTTCTATGTATAATATGTATGTATTTAAAAAAATAATTTATAAGTATTAATATCAGTGGTCTGATACCCATAACACAAGCAGATTATTCCTAGCTTACTTTGGGATCAGAGAGCGTTGTGTGTAATGTCCGCGAATATTTCTTTATTATTGATTACATAGAGAGTAATATTAATAGGCAGAGTAATGTATACGCCCATATTTCACGCAATAGCTTTTTTGGCCCACGTAATTGGTGGTGAGCCTATTGCTATCTTTACCAACACCTTACTCTAACACATTTTTTTTCTATACGCATTGAAACCAAATAAAAACCAGCCAAGTGCGAGTGGGACTCGCACACAGAGGGTTCCATACCAAAAATGGCAAAGAAATCACGAAAAAAGAATTAGGATGGATTTCCGCCATGTAAAACCTGATTCCATTAGTTATAAAGAAATCACGTTTGTCATATGAGTCTCCCTTTTGTCTGATTTTAGTATTTCTGCTGTAGCGGCAACATGGTTCCTGAGATACAGCCTCGTGACGGAGAGACAGACAGACGGACAGCGAAGTCCCATGAATAAGGTCCCGTTTTAACCTTGTGGTAGGTTCCAATGTATGATGCAATCGGAATTACATTACATTGAATTAAAATTATTAAAATAGACATCCATTTCGTATCTAATCCGAAAGGCCACAATCTAATAAATTGATTTGTAACAAACCCTTGTTTGTGTGGGCTTTCATTTTGATTACCAATATCTGTAACATGTTACATTATTCATAGCTACGTGTTCATCACAATATAAATTGTTTTGTCCAAACACTGTTACCTACGGCAATAGTCTTGACTTCCAGTGCATAGCAGATATTTTTTATAGCACTCGGGTCAAAAACGGGCCTTAACTTTATGGTTAAATGTGGTTGTACGGATCTGCCTACCTTTTCCGTGATTAAAGTGTGCCATAATATAGGTTCTTTCTCAGAGGCCTACCTATTGTCTTGCGAATCTGGTAATAAATTTAGAACCAGAAATCTTGACGTTCATAAGAGTTTCTTTGTGACCTATGATTAAAGATATTTTCATTTTCATTTACACAATGCACAAGAACAGTGAGCAATACTAGACTATTCAGTTTATTTACCTACATTTGAACTATCTTTTAGTGATGAAAACTTTTCAAACTTGAACACTGGACTGACTAAACAATATTTAAACTAAAGTTAAAGTCGAAGTATATTATAGCTTATAGTAGAAAAAAATTCATTTTCATATAAAACTTTTATTCACGTTCCTAGCTCATTGAAATGGGATGCGGTAGCAACGACTATCAATCAATCATCATCAATCAATCAATCAATACGTATAATAAAATCGTAACTGGTCGCTGTCTGTACGTAGAAGATAAATAAGAAAAAATACTATAGGGGGGTTTTATGAACGCAATAGAACCCAAAACAATGATTTTTAGAATTTTTGTCTGTGTGTCTGTATGTCTGTTTGTCTGTACGGTTGTTCACGCTAATCTCAGTAACCGCCTAACCAATTGCAATGCGGTTTTTTAATGTGTTGACGTTTGCTCCACTTAACATTTAGCGTTTCTTTCATGTCGATTGGTTTAAAAATAAAAGAGTTATAACACTTTTAAGAATTAGATATTTTGAAAATTTTAATTGCAGGGGTTTTGTTGAATGTGTGTGTTAAACTGGCGTGTTGGCTTAACGGCGTGAACTGAATTGTTTTAAAATAGTCTTAACCATTAAGCTCTTTTATGATTAAGCAAACAGGGCATATTCACACGCTGCTTGATGAGTCTGATGAAGAAATACATCTCCTTTCATACACCTTATGTGACGTAAACGAAGTTGCGGGGTCAGCTAGTTCTAGAATAAATATTAAATTATGTAAAAACCGACTGACCCTGTCTCGTAAATATCTAATTAGTCCCTTATTAAACCACTAAAAACCCGACAATTGCCTCGCGCGCGAAGTATAACTATATCCGAAGTATTCTTTTTACAAACTAGGTAAATAAAATAAAAAACTATTTTTTTGTTACATCAATCAAGTCAGCCTATGGCAGTCCACTCCTGGACTTAGGTCTCTCCCAATTTACGCCACAACACACGGTCCTGTGCCTTCCGAATCCAGTTCAAGCCAGCGACTTTTTCCAGATCGTCGATTCATCTGGCGGGTCTGTCTGTGTTGTTGTAGCGGCAACATATTTACATCATTTTTGACTGTCTATCTATCAAGGTTTATCAGATAAGTACAGTCAGTGACAGACAGACGGACAGACAGTAAAGTCTCAGTAATAAAGCCCGTTTTAACCCTTTAGGTAAGCAATCCTAAAAAGGTCATGTATGTAAGCAATTGGTTCAAAAGTTAGTACACATATGACCTGTAAAGCTGGTCACGTGCTGTTACGCTATTACTATATGCTTGTATCAACAGATTGCAATATCACAATATTATATCACATATGTACTCTATGGCTAACATTAGTATATCTGTTTCACCTCAGCAGGAAACGGAGGAGAGGGTGGCGGGAAAACGCATGATGTGTTTCATCGTTAGCTAAATTTGGCGTGAATTTTCAAAAACAATGTAGTTTCAGAATAGTAATGTGGATAAAATGAAATATTACATACCTATTTGAAATAAAGTCACTTGATAGACTTATGAATTAATTAAAACTGATTATTATGAATTAATTAAAACTTATGCATTTAGAAGGTTAAAGACAAGTTTCGCTACATTTTGTAGTCAGGAATCTTAAAAAGAAATGGATAAGTAAAGAATTATACTTTTAACACGAGGAGAAATTCACGTGGGAAAATGATACAGGAAAACTGCTTTATTCAGGTGGAGTCAAGGGAGCTAGCTAGTTTAGTACTGATGGCAGTCACTTGCATGAATATATTTTTACACTGACATTATCAAAGCAAAAAAGCCCTAATCTTTTCAGGTCCTTCCAACCCAAACAAACCTTTGGCCCTCTTATTAAGTGGCCGATAAACTGTTATTTTAGTTTACTCTCCCTCTGTAAATTCTAAAAGATATCATAGAATAAAAATAGTAAAATATCAGACCGGACCTTGCTTGCTCAGCGACTAAGCCGCACCATTGGCCAGTGGCAATGGACTCAGTCCAGTTATTGAGTTCGTGTTTTCTTAGGATATGCTAATGCTTAGAAATTCGTGAAATTTTCATATTGAATAATATATTGCGGACTTCAATATTTCTATTTATTTAAGGCTGTGGAAATAGTTGGGTCGATAAGAGGCTATTGAACAACTATATATTACTTTTCGATTCTAAACACAGCTTTGCATTTTCAAAGGATGTCTTTCGAAAACGTTTTGAGGTGTAACCTGAAAGGTTTACAAAGTATTGTGGTAAAGTAAACGTGGTTCTATCCGACTTATCTCACTGATTTTCTGTGGATGTGAGGATGTCTGTATGTTTGTTACTCTCGACCACGACAGAATGTATCTGGCTGAAATTTGGTACAGGGATAGATGACAGTCTTGAATAGCATACTTTTTATACCCAAAATAAATTACCATGGGATACGGGAACGGGTACAGAATACCAGATGGGAGGTGTTGAGGATATTAAAAGAATTAGAAGTGGTTCTTGAAGATGAGGTTTTATTGCAACTAGTACATGTTGGTACAAATGTTAACCAGATAATTAGTTCAAAAAGTAATAAGGCGCGAGAGAGCGCACCGCTAATTCTGAAACAATTTGGCTGGTACCTATACAGAGAGCTGATATTAAAAAACACAGTTGCTTTTTATCCCGGGAACGATTTCATGCGAGAAACAGGTTCACCATGGACGTAGCATCGGTTAGTTTAATATCTTAATACTGTGTATAATACCATAATGTTTTCTAAATCAATTTAATAATAATTTAAAACGTAACTGGGATTCTGAGGCTCACGCTGCCTACGCTTTTAGATAATACATGCGTGAGCGTGTGTATTCGTAACCGAAACATTACATTTCAAATATCATATCAGAAATGTGTTTTCCCTGTCGAAGCTTCCATGTTGATTGATAAATTAATTAAAATTCACAACACGTCCAGTAACGAGGCGTCCATCCACGTTTTGTGGTAATCCCACCGATTTCATATTACTCCCATGTTACACGTCTGTCCAATTATCTATATACCTTTTTAATTACACATTTAAATGGGTGTTGGTGTAATGTATTTAATACCAATATCCAACCTTTTACCATTTGTATTTTTGTTCCACGTGAAACAAATGAAAAATCTATGCTGTATGTAGGTTTTGAGTGAAAGAGTTAGAGAGAGAGCAAAGATAGCTCCACACAAACCTTTATTAAATGGGTGTTGGTAAAATGTATTAAATACCAATATCCAACCTTTTATAGTTTGTTAGTACCACGTAATTAAATGTAATCATATAAAAATGTATGCAGTAGTTTTTGCGTGAGAGAGGAACAATGATAATGATTATGTATCATGCACACATCCATACTAACTATTGCATAAGTCTGAATAAATTACGTAAGAGAAATTATTCAACAAATAAGTCAAGTTTTGTATAATTTTCTTGCTTCGTAATTGTAGTAAAATGTACTATAAATAGTGCTAAATTCATTAGAAATTAGTCAAGTTATTATCTTTCCTGTTCAAAATTACTACTAGGTATATCCAAGCCACTACCATTTCAGTCAATTTCAAAACGAAAAAATGGCATTTTACCTCTTTAATTATTTATCAACTGAAAAGGTATAACATGAACAAGATTTTCTAAAACGCCAAATTACGCCAAAAAAATCACAACCGTGTTCATGCATAATATAATCCGAGCAACAGAAACGTAACCCAACAATACAATATTGCGTTGAACCTTGTATTCCCGAGTGATGCAAGAAAAATGAAATTCTTCTTTAAACAAAGCCTGAACGTCTGCTAACGTAATTAAATGTTCGTCCTACGGGAAATCGCGTCTAGCGGTCAATTCCGGTCGCAAAATATAAGAGCGTTGTTCCATTGCTCCACGAATTGTTTTGTACGACTCGTTGACCACAAAAGAATTATTATTACTTGTAATGCTTGGTTTATTTCTCGGTTGTGTTTTTACAATCCATTAGCTGTGTCTTTTGGCTACGCCTGTATCATAGAATGTACTACGCTACGCCTGCATGGGTGGTACTACATTGTATCTATGCCATAATGTTTGACATCTAATACTACTTTTTCTCTTCGTAGACTATTAGAATAATGATAGCTAGCTTATGATACTGTACAATAATTTGGCTTTCTAATAACGATTTTTTTTAAATCGGTTTAGTAATTCCGGAGTTTATTGATTTTAAAGGAAAAATACTTCCTAGTTGTGACATGATATCTTTGTTAATACACAAATACACTCATTTGCAAAAAAAACGGGCACCTAAGCAATGAACCATTTCAAATGTTAATATTGCTTTGTTTGATAATTATAGGTAGTTTTTTCCTTACAATTTGGTAAATTAATAAGAAAATAATCGTTTTCATCAGTATTTCATAAAATTTTGTTACAATTGATGGGAAATAATGCTAAACCTCGCTAGTAGTGTATGTTCGCTAGTAGTGCATACGCTCATGAAGTAAAAATAAAAAAGTTTTTTTTGTTTGTTTTTCTTTAATAAAGTAAAAGCAGATAAATGTTTAGTATCAAGTGTGACCCCCTCTAGCTAAAATCACAGCTTGAATTCGTCTGGGCATGCTAGCGAGTATATCCCGGATACTTGCTTGCGGAATACGTTCCCACTCCGCAGTAATCACATTCTTCAGCTCTCTGATGGTCTGCGGAGCCGGGTGTACTGATCTCACACGCCGTTTTAGAAGGACTCAGACATGCTCTATGGGGATTGAGGTCGGGAGTTCGAGCTGGCCAATCCAAACGACGAATGCCGACCTCTTGCACATACGCATTAACATTGCGGGATCGCGGGATCGCGGGATCGGCGAGCATTGTCGTCCATAAAAATCGAGTCTTAACCTAGAGCGGCCAATGCGGGTTGTGCATGAGGAATTAGAACTTCCGTTATGTATCGATGCCCAGTCAGTGAGCCGTTTTCAATGAAGACTAACTCTGTACGTTCCATTGAATTTATTCCTGCCCAAAACATAACAGAGCCCCCACCATAAGGTGTGATTTCTTCGAAACATGCCCCTGCAAAGCGTTCTCCTTGTCTTCTTAGCACTCGCCGACGTCGATCCTCACCGAACAGAGATATCCTGGCTTCATCAGAGAACAAAACCCTATTCCAATCTTCTTTAGTCCATGATTCACAATTTCTAGCGAACCTAAGCCTGTGAACTCTGTGCTCACGGAGTAATTTGGGGCCGCGGGCCGGGCGGTAACTGCGTATATTGGCAGCGAGAAGCCTCCTCCTGACCGTCCATAGACTAATATTCACATTTCTTACTTCTTGGAGGTTGTTCTTAAGATCCACATACGAAGATTTGCGATTTCTCAATGCGCGACTCACAAGAAAACGATCATCCCGTGGTTGGGTACATGGTTTTCTTCCAGAACCAGGTCTTCTCTCGACGGAACCAGTCTCCTGATATCGCTGCCAGGTCCTTTGGACCGTCGAGCGACTAACATTTAGCCTCCTAGCCACAAAACATTGGCTGCAACCCTCTCAAGCAGCGCGATAATTTTGGTGGCTTTTACCACTTTATCTACCATTTTTGATACAGCCAAACAGCAATAAATAAAGCTTTGACAGTCAAAGATATGAAATTAATCGATAAAAATTGAATAAAAGTTGTGAAAGTCGATGTTAACTTCTGGAACTTCGCGCCAAAAATGTAGGATAAAAAGGGGTTTTCTGTAAAAATGAGCATCAAATGAAAATTTGAATTGAGAACGTACTTTTTTAAATAACATGGCATTTTTAAAACCGGCCAGTAACGTGTACAAACGATTGAAACCTTTTTGGTATTGTATCTTTTTAAAGATGAATGAAAATCAAAACCGCCCGTTTTTTTTGCAAATGAGTGTATAAAGTGCTAGTATAGTTTCACAAACCCAAGATACTTGTTTTTAGTACCAAAGTAGCGGAAACAGGACTAGGTACCTATGTAATTGCGTGTTGCTAACTTTGAAAATGACGAATTTCCATTACAACCGTTTATACCGTATTATATCAAGACAAATACACAAAATGTCCTCGGACCGTGTCAAACATTGTGATCCTATTTCCTTGTGTTTGTCACCAAAATTGATTTCAGAGAGCGGAAAATGAAATAAGGTTACATTGTATAAGTTAATATATTAAGAACTAGATAGAGCCCGCGACGTCAACCGCGTGCAATTCTTTTCCCATTTCATCCCACGGGAATTTATTCCGGGGATAAAAAGTAGCATTTGTTATAAAACATTCCTATACCTAAATTTCAGTGAAGGAGCAACAAACATCCATTCATACAAACTTTCGTGTTTCTTAATTTTAGTAAGGATTTTACAAAATTTAGCTTAATTGTTGTGATTATAACTTTTATTTGTCACATTAAGTACCTCTCTTTGTCACGGTAATGAAATGGGAATATAATTTTATTCGCCTGAAGATTTTAAGTAGCTTGTTAATTTTATTAATTATCGGGCTTTATGTAATTAGAAAAGATTTATATTTACTTAAATAAAGTTTGTTTCGTTAGGCTAATAAATGATTTTATGAAACAAAATGGCGGTTTATAATTATTTAGTATAGTTATTTCATATCTATACTAATATATAATGTTATAAAGAGGAAAGATTTGATTGTTTGTTTGCTTGTATCGAATAGGCTCTGAAACTACTGAACCGATTTGAAAAAATTCATTGTTGGGAAGCTACACTATCCCTATTCCCACGGGAATGGGCGCTACGTGGGTGAAATCGCGTGACGTCCGCTAGTTAATTTTATATAAAAAGCTTTGTTTGTCTCTTGTGCTTTCACGCCTGAACCGATTCTGTTGAAATTTTGTACAATAATAGACCTTAGGAAAGAACATCGGCTCCTTTCTATAGCGGGAACAATTTCCTCAAACAAAAAATACAAATTAGTACTTTTAAGAGTGTAGAAAATACAAATCTGGGTGTCGAATTCACAGACCTCTAGAATACCAATCGGAACCGCCACCCGTGGAACAATAATAATAAACGAAAATGATATAGAAAATATACCAAAAGCTCTTATACTCACGTTAAAAAGACATACCAAGATAATAAAAGTTTAGTGATAAACTGTGTCCAGAGCCACGTCAGTGTTAATACGTCACCTCCGTGACAGATGACGCCTTTATGAACATTCCTCGGGGACAGTGGCCAGGAAGCGAGGGCGGGAGGGGACACTGGGGACACTGATTTATTGTTTGATCACGTCACAAGTCTTCAGCCTCTGTGTACGGACTGCGGATGTAGGTGGATGGTTTGTTGATGGTGTGATGTGGTATGGTTGTCAAATTTCCGAGCCATTGATGAGTTTGGGGTTTTCGCTTGATTATGATAACGTGTTTTTATGAAGTAAGAAATATGCGCTTAGTATTCTGTAATGTGCAGCGAATATTGCGTCAAGTATTTTATGAGATTTTATACTATGGCTGGTTCAATAATGGGTGACAGCTTTGAGACATATTTTCTGTAATTTTTTGGTGTAAGGCCTTACGGGTGGCTTGACAATTTCAACAGCGGGTAGCCATAAGCAGCGCTTGTACATTTCAAAACGACAATAGGCTCACTGCTTATAATGTGGGACAAAATACAAGCTGAGAAAAGTGGGTGTCTATTGTATATTAGAAATAAATAGAAAACATAAATATTACTATGGGTATACTACATGGATATTGGGTATCTATTTATCTAGTATATCTATAGTTAATTTATTTTTTTTGAAACCTGCTTCCAACTCGTTCTTAAAGTAGTTTGACATTAGTTTTGAAATAAATCTACATAACGGAAACAATAGTCGAATAAACTCCATTTGATAGTGGTTTTCAGTATACTAGGGTACTTTATCTGAATTTGTATTTTACTGTGACCCGAGAATAGTTTTGTGACAAATGTTTTATTTTTAAAGGGCTGAATATTTCGCGTATTTTTTTGCCTGAGTTTCGACCATTTTGCATGCATCGTGGTTGCAGGCAGTATGCAAGATTATATGCTATGCTAGGTGGCTATAGCCTATACTTTCAAGAATATAGGCATGATTGTATTTAATAAACTAACATACAGGATTATAATTATAACTTTATGATGATGAAAGTGTGAAAACAAACACTATCTTTCTGCTACTTTCAACTTCTAAAGTTGCCATTTCTCATTTAGTGTAGCCCTGATATATAGTTCAGTGTCAAGTTCTGTAACCAATTACTGTTGTAAGCATCTAATGCTATGTTATGTCCTGGATGGATGACTCTTTGAGGTGTTTTCATTTAAGAACACTTGCATGCCTCCGAAGTCACATTCAGCCGTAGGTCTCTTGATAATTTATTTCATCTCAAGTTGTCTTCTAGCCAACCTACTGAAACGGATTCCTATTATTTCATTGTACTCTTTTTCTTCTTACTACTTCTCAACGTAATATACACTCATACACTATTACAACAGTTAAATAACCAAGCACTTGCAACCATCCAAAACAGTTTTCGGACTTAAGTTCAAATATCTAGGTCAATTCATTATTTACTTGAAGCGCTTTACGACTCCACTTTTCACGCAGATTTTCATTAAGCAAATAACTCGACGATAATAAATTATAACGAGTAGTCTGGAGCTCAGATGACTTTGCAAGGGAATGGAACCCGAGACTTTATATTAGCACTACTTGTATACAAGTAAAGGGTACTCGATGCTACTCGAAGCGACTAAAGCTTTTATTTATCCTCTGAGAAGATTAAACGCATTGAAATATTCGTCTAAATATTCATTTAAATCTCTGCGTCTTTAGTTAATTTGAGGGCCATTTTGTTTTGTATTTCTTTGTTTATTTCGTAAAGTTGTGACGTAGTTTAAAGGTCGGTTAGTTTTTGATATAGCAAGGATTTTAGCGAGTGAGATCTTTGTTCTATTATGCTATGTTCTCCGCCGTATTGCTTTGCTTTCAAATTCTTTCTTTTTGAAAATGCCGTGAAAATAAACAATACCTAGTCTTAAGTAAGCGATACAAAAGGGTTGTTGTTAACACAAGACTGGTATACAAATAATAAAAATAAAATATAAATAGAACGGAAACAACACATAGTTTATGAAATAGCATTCGCGAAACGCGAAAATGTAATTAACAAAGTTGTTGTAAGTTGAACGTCTCATGTTTAAAATTTGTTTGAATTGTAACTGCTGCGCTGTTTCACACAATTACATTACACTAGGGGTATTTAAAATGACAGGTTGTACAAAACTACCAATTTGTGACGTACCTACCTCTCAATATTTTTTTAAAACTTAAATAGAGTGACAAAAAGTAACAAACACCCAATACAACGCTTAAAATATCAGTACGGATACCCAGTATTGCATAATGGAAGAAAAACCGGCCAAGTCCCAGTCAGACTTACGCACAGGGTTCTTTACCTCAAAACGGCTTAAGATCACATTTTTTGATTGGAAGTCCTTTCCCCTATTTTTTGATTTAAGTATTAGTTAGAATTTGTAGTTGTAAAATTTCAGTACTCTAGCTATCAGGGTTCTTGAGATACAGCCTCGTTCCCGAGAGATAGACAGACAGACAGATGAGTCATGAATAGGGTCCCGTTTTTACCTTTTCGGTACGGAACCCTAAAAACATCCTAGCACGGAGGATGAGATGGTAAAAGAGGCCGTACATTTCCCAAGTTAGCTCGCTTGTCATAGGCTAGGTATATACCGTCGGTAGGTATTGCATAGTGGTGCATGTCGACAACGCATTATAAAGACAAGAACATTCAATCTAACTACAAAACTTCGACATCGCCAATTGGTTGTGGAGGTCAGATGGCGATCGCTTCACGAAAAATATCGAAGTTCAGCCACATTGTAGTTATACTGTAAAGCCGACTCCAACTGGGTTGGGAAAAGGCTCAGGTCTCAAACTGGATGTCAGCGGCGAGCGGAGCGACGGCGATTCGATAGCAGAATACAAGAGAGTGAGGCGGTACTATGTTCGCACACAAGCAAACCGCGCTCGTTGCGTTTGTTATCGTTTGTTCAAAGTTGCCTACTCTCATGTACCTCAGGGCGCAAACTCCATACAAATGATTCTTTTTCAATTCTGTCACCTACACTAAAAATACGTTAAGTTTGTACAGAGCTTGAATGTGTGTGTGACTACTAAAGTTAAGCAAACGTTCCGTCAAAATAATAAATAAATAAATAATGATAATAATAATCATTTCATTCAAGCAACAGACCCATAAAATAACAATACACAAAAACAAACTTAATATACTTAAACTAATATAAGAATATATATGGAAACAATCTATCACTGTTCGCATTGTATTTAATGCACACGAATTATACGGCGTCAGTGTGCTGCGCTGCTTGGTGTAGTTCAATGTTCCCCTGAAGCGGCGGTACACTACACCCTTCGGCCAAAATTCTTCACTCAGGAATGTGGACAGATTTTGTGTAGGGACCCGCACCGTAAACGAACTAAAGTCAACGTTACGATACGACTCTAGTTTTTCCACCTTCACGGTACAGTTAGTCTTTATGTTAATGTATTCGACTAATTCCTCTGCCTTGGTGGCATGATGCAAACGAGATACATATAGTTGCGTCGTCGCCATAGCCGAACGCAGCAACATGTTCGGCCCCGCTACACCGGTACCACATTGGTTTCGACGGGAAGGCTTTCGCCTTTTCTTCTTTACAGTTATAAAGCCTTCCGAATCAGTCTGCTGTCTTGCAAAATCTAGGCGCCTATCCTTCCTAGAAGCCTCGACAGATTGTACCGTGCTCTTTTTAAAAATACCCTCCAAATATAAAGACAGCTGTGGCGGGGGTGGGGAAGCTTACTCAGTGAGGGGCAGGGAGTTGTCTATTTGTATGTAATACTATTATATTATCTTTAGGTGTACTCTGGCGCCAAAATCGCCGTCGCCCCGCTCGTCGCTGACATCATGTTTGAGGCTCAGAGGATGATGATACCCAGCGTTGCATAAATATCCTGTGGTCATAACACGATTAGACGAAAGCGATTGTGCGATTATACTCATAATCGCATTCCTTTTATAATCCCTTTCTGAGTATGATTACTCGCAGGTCAAGCTTAGCTAACGAAGCGACAAGATACTGTTTAGCGAACCATATTTATTGTGTTCAAGTTTGTAGAAAAATGCAATTATAAGTTGTATTTCATTTAGAATGAGGTCCATTTTACTGTGATCTTGTAATGGAATGAAGAAAATATGATCTTGCTGCTCAGTTTCAGTACAGTCGGGGCATTGAATTTAGTTTGATATTTTTCGTAGGGCCAAAATCATTTCTTCTCATCTTGCTGATCAGTAATAGTTATTTAAGAACAGTCGGTCTAAAAACAGAACTGCATTATACGTTGTGGAGGTTAGATGGTAGTCGCTTTTTTATTATGCGGAAATCCTACATGGTCTCCTACCGGGAGTCCCGGGTAAGCCCTCCGAAGGATGTCTCATGGTTAGATGGTAGTCGCCTAATGAAAATTAGACTGAAAACTGGACTGAGAAAAGGCTCGGAGGATGACAATTACTTTTTGATGAAGGATGAGGGATTATATCATTCGGTCAGTTATTTATTTATTTATTTATTTTAAACTTTAGCACTGAGTACAAGGCGGACTTAATGCCTTATGCATTATCTACCAGTCTACCTGAGGGTGATGCAGAGATAAGATTAGGTAGGTGCTCAGGGATATAACAAAAACTATTTACAAGATAATTTAAGAGATCTTAATTAAGTATGCGATGTGATAATACATACATAATTATGTAACTACATAGGTACATAAATACATAAATGCAATAATCCATACATATATACATACATACATATATACATGCATATATAAATACATAAAAACAAACTACATGTTGTTTATTTCACAACTTGTTCGTATAGTCTTTATTTTCGGAGTTTAGCCACAATATGACAATAAATGCAGCTTGCATACGAAACAATTGATAAGTTTAAATGGTTGCCGAGATAACTGGGAACTCTCAGTTTCTGAGTTCTGACGTGAGGTAATAAGTAAAATTTAATTCCAAGTTACTGGCAACCTTTATATTAAATTGAATTGTGAATTGAGTTATAGTAACAGGGTCGGCAGCTATTACTACAGACATTGATAAAGGCAGCTAGACAAAAAAATCTAGCTTAGTAGACAGTCTTTTTACCCGAACTGGCGAAGAAAGGAGGGTAATGTTTTTACCTTACCCGAACTGCCGAAGAAAGGAGGATAATGTTTTTCGAAACAATGTATGTATGTATGTCCAATTCTTTGTCACGTCCTACAGCCTGAACGGCTTGACGGATTTTGACATGCGAGGTGTCATTTGATTTGTCATGATTGTGTAAGTGACACCAGCTACATTAAAATTTCTAAAAAATGAAAATGGCAGACTTTTGGCGCTGAAATGAAATCGTTGATTTTTTTTTCTTACATGCTCTACAGCTTCAACGGCTTGACGGATTTTGACATACAATGTGTCATTTGATTTGTTGTGATTGTGTGAGTGACACCAGGTACATTAAAATTTTAAATAATTCAAAATGGCGGACTTATGGAGCTACAATGAAAACGTTGATTTTTCTTGTACGCTCTACAGCCTTAACGGCTTGACGGACTTTAACATAGAAGGTGTCATTTGATTTGTCGTAATTGTTTGAGTGAAACCAGGTATAAAATTTCCTAAAAATCAAAATCGTGGATTTTAGGCGCTATAATTATTTAACTGCGAAGAGCGCAAAAATTACTGAACCGATTTTGATGCAGTATTATTTGTTTATAAGGTCTTGGTCAGACCAAGAATCTTATATTTGTTTGAGTGCAATCGGTTGAGTAGAACCGAAAATATGACCAAAAATAGAATAATTAAGGTTGAATTTTAGAAATGTCCCTTCACCACAGGAAAATTAATAACTCCACTACTAATAGAATAAAAAAGTTTTAAATAAACTTAATTATTAAAAATACAAAAAACCCGACTGCCAAGTAAACATACAACTGAAAAGTAAGAAACAAGCTCTACATTTCTTTTGTGATTTTCTTCAACTACTTACTTTTTTACTTTGTCGGCATCATTTGCAGGCAAGAACAAGCTATGGGAACATGTAGCTATTTTGTAAACCACGACTCGCATGACATAGCTTGTTCCCGCCCGCAAATGTTGCCGACGAAGTAAAACAGTAAGTAGCTGAAGAAGATCACAAAAGAAATGTAGAGCTTGTTCTTGCTTTTCAGTTGCATGTTTACTTGGCAGTCGGGTTTTTTGTATTCTTAATAATTAAGTTTATTTACCAGACGCGCCGCCGCAACAGTGCGCTGCTCAAACTAACAGCATGAATGAACGACATTTAATGAAAATACTGGCCGATGTTAATATTATTGTGCCTACTTACAGACGAGGAGGTGTTCGTTAAAACTCCCGCTGAAAGGCAGCGTACAATTTCAAAATCATGCCCGAATTTCTAGTAGATATCTGTTACACAAAATTACCTTGTACCTACTACCCATCGACATCAACCCTGTATCACAACCGTCCGTGCGCCACTACTTACTTACGTTACGTACTTAGTAGATTATTGGGAATGCTTTACACAGTTTAAAATAGTATGTTATGAGAAATGGAAAAATCACTATAATGAAATATCTAAAGAAAAGGGGATCTGGTATAGGTCTATTCAAAATCAGCCTCCTCGTGGACCCTGGTTTGATGTCTATAGGTTAAATAGAAATTATATTAAGTTAGCATTAAGTCTTCGTTGCGGACACTATCCATCGGCGAAGTTTGCATTCCTAATGAAAAAGGTTCCATCACCTAATTGTGAGGTATGCAACCAAATTGAGGATGCGCAGCATTTGCTGATGGAGTGTGTCCGGAACGAACCTGAAAGGCAGTTGCTGATTAGAGACTTTAATTTAAACAGATACGACCTTGGCTTGTGTCAAAGTATTTTGGCAAATCCTAAATCTGAGGTCTCTCAACGGCTGTGTGGATTGGTACGCGCGACTAATCAGTAACCACCTTTCATAAATAAGAAATAATTGTGTGAGTATGTATGTGTGTGTGTGTCTGTGTGTGTTAGTTAAAATATTAATTTGTTAGGTATAATGTATAAGGTACAATGGGGTTGACATATCCATATGGACAAAAACCCCTACCATTGTAAATTAAATAGAATAAAAAAAAAAGTAGTTCAAAATGTTTATACCTACTTACTGTTATAGATATATAGGAACTAACCTTGTTATAGATTTTTTTTGAAATTGAAATCATGTTAGTAACTGCGTCAATAATTAAAGAAGCATGAATTGTTCGGAATGACCAAAGTATACGACAGATATTATCCTGATTGTAATCTTACCCAAATGAGATAAAGTCTGGTTTTAATTTGGAACAAAATTCCACCCGAGGCTCCGCCCGCGTGGAATTCTGTTCCCGTTCCAACTTCCCATGGGAACTTATACCCGGAAAGAAAGAATCCTATGTGTTATTTCAGACTTTCATACCTTGTACCAAATTTCAGCCAGATCAGACATTTAGAGCGTGATTTAGTACCAGACAGCGAAACATATTCCCAAACTTTCACGTTTATGATATGAGTAAGATTATTCAAATGTATGGCTCAACAGCCAAATAAACAAAGTGAAATGAAGTGAATGGTTGTAAGTATTAAATTGTAACATCACGCGACGACGCAGGTCTAGGTAAATGATACCAATTATGTATTTCTAGCCATCTCTTTTCTTTCTTGAATTATAAACTTTTACTTTTGAAACGCTCGTGGCACGCGGACTCAGTGTTCTGTAAACGATCACTGCAGCAAACAACATTTATTATGGCTGGTTATGGATGGGTTACCACCACATGACCACTTTGTGACATTTATTTAAGAGCGTTTCCGTGCTTCGGAATGAACGTTAAGCAGTTGGTCCCGGTTGTCAGTAAAATGACAGTCGTTAAGCCAATAGGTAGTCCATAGGCTACGGTAACCAATCTTTCAGTGATCAGTAAGCTTATCTGCCACCTACGTAGAATAAAAAAAGCTCTAGAACTGGTCATTTTCCCTTGTAGGTAACCCTGCAATATTATAGGCTTATTTGCTGAAATAACACAATGAAACAATCTAAGTACTGTTTTTGTAAACAATGCGAATACACAAAGTCAATAATTATACAATACAGAAAAACCCGGTAGTTAAAGGTACTGCTACTGGGATTGAAGCGCTTTGAGGCATTTTTTCCACACGTACTGTCGTTCAAATAAAACGATCACGTAGAGGTTCGTGGATTATATAATACATAAATAAATAATGCTGCCGGTTAGTAGGCACGGTATCTATTATTGATCAAAGTCAGTAGTTTTGATAAGCACCAGATTTCAGGAATTTTTACATGCTTAGGATGAAAAGTTGTTTTTTTAACGTCTGAACATGCTTAGACCTAGTGAAAACCTGCCTTCCATCCATCTGCATATAACCAGCAGAACTACCCCAGAACTCCCGATGCAGGAAAAGTCGTTACTCAAAAATTCACTAGCACACTTCCCCGTTCACACGTTCCACATTTACAAAAAACTTGATTACTAACGATAAAAAACAGAATACCAATTATCAATATTTCGTTTTAATTGTGTGAAAGTGAGTTTTGTACCTATTTAAGCTAACTTTTCAGGCACCTCAGAACCATAATATGTTGTGGTGGGAATCGAAATCTAAACTCAATCTTTCAATTGAATCATACTTTCAAGAAAATTCCCCTTTTGTCTCGGTCAAAAAAGTTCCCCACCAATAACACTGTCCGTTGACGTTTAAACAGTTTACCATCATAACTCACTCTAATTACACTTCTTGACTTGTTAACTGCAACCTATTTCAAGTAGTTGAACGGGAGATTTAAACTAGTTCTTCAACATTTTCAATTTAGCAAGAAAATAAGCTGCAAGTTTTTAAATGAAGACGCCGTGCTGACTACGCTAATTTGGCTAACGGGAAAACTGTTACACAGAAACTCAGATTAAGTATGATGCCAAAAATGTTTTCCATCTTGCCTTTTCCCGTCTTGTTAATTAGCATTAATTCAGTCATAATTGGTATCTGATACGTGTCGTGTTATACTTATAAGTGGCTGTTTTATGACTAATGGAGTAATACTATATACATTTAAGCCTACCACCGATAGCTCCCGTCAGCAGGCTGTGGTAAGGTAATATTATTATGTGACTTTAGTAAATGACAGTCTTTATAGCATCCATAAGAGATTTTCATACGAAAAAACCTTTCACCGCTATTATTTCTTATCATATTATGGATCTAATTAACCTGTTCGATCTCCAAATCTTTAGTGGCGCAGTCGGTACTGTAACCGCGCTGCGGTTCTGGGTTCGATTCCTAGGTCGAAAAACACATTTTTTTCGGAGTTTGAATAGTTTTTAGTTGCTATGATTTAAGTTTGTTTACCCGTTATATGGAAACTTAAGTATATTAGCTTAATTGGGATGACATCAGGTGGCGATTTTGAGTATAAGTTTCAAACATATTTATATAAAAAGAAATAAGAGTATACTTGAAGCAAACAAGCTTAATATGTACAAATAAATTTATCAACTTTAAATTCACAGACTTATGTACGAGATTTGCCACTCTCAGTAATTGCCAATGCTTTAATCCCGTATCTCATATTAGTTCGTAATATTCTGTCTGGGGTTCTTCAAACTCTGGACAAACAAAGGAATGAATCAGTATATTGTTCGACATATTCTTTTAATTTAAGAAACTCACATGAACTTTAAGTGATAAGTGTTCTGTAAACGATCACTGCAGTTAGCAACATTTACTATAACCAGTCCTTCGAAGGGTGACCACTATGTAACCACTTTGTGACATTAATTTGCAAGCGTTTCCGTGCTTCGGAAGGCACGTAAAGTTGTTAGTCTTGGTTACCAGTAAAATGGCAGTCGTTAAGTCATGTTGAAGGCCTTTATGAACAGCTTTCAAAAATGCAACAGCAGGCAATCACAAACTGCTGCGCCTGTTCCTATTATATTATTATCAACACGGCAATACTCGTACGGCTCACCATCTATTACGTGAGACAAAATCTCAAGGTAAAATGTGGGCATATAATATGCCTCTGCCTTCCACTTCGGGGACTCATATGTATGTAAGAACCTTAGATTGACTTATATTGTTGTTTTGAATATTATACGTATTTAGGCCATACACTATTAAGAAAGACCTAATTACCAATTTCAGACGAAACAGAGTGAACCTAATGGATTCTGAGATCGTAGATTGAAGCGCTTCAATCTACTGTAATCTCGCTTCTAATTGTTCATGCAATCGATCGATTCATCTTTGTAGCTAAGCTCTATAGAAATAGTGATGACACTGTCATTATATTGTGACTTGGTTTAGTGTAAATTATAGTCTAATTTACACTAAAAGCTTTCTAACATTTAAATACTTAATGTGAATCTTATAGAGATTTTTTTTGTTGTGTTATTCTCAAGATGATGGTCTACCTTAAATAAAGCTATGATGGCATATAAAATCTTCAGGCGTCTCCTTGACGCCCAGTATGTAGAATTCGGAGTTTTAAGACGAGGGAAACATGTGTGTTTGGTAGTGTTACAAGTTTCAAAGTATTTAATACGTGACCATTTTTTTTTACCTTACCAAGGAGTTACCGTACTGTATACCAAGCAGTTATTCCTATCGAAGTAAGCCCTTTTAAAATCAAAGAAGTTAAGCTAGTTATAATGATTGATCCATACGCGAAAATGAATTTTAAATAAAAGTTCATTACATGAAATTCATATTCATTGCTGAATATACTCGTAAAAGCAAAAGAAGGAAAGGTACCTTACTACAGCAAATGGATTTCAACTACACTCGAGAGCAATGAATCCGGGTCACTTAAAGAATCCTAAAAATCTCGGAAACTAAAAATGCTAGGTTAATGCAATAAATTGTATTTAATAGACAATGTAATACTCCTTAAATGAAGGTATTAAAACTTCTTAGTTATTGTAAAGTTATATCATAAAAAAATCAAATTTGAAAAAGGGCCACTTTCGAAGATGGAACTACGAAATTACAGCATTTGGTGTTGCTTTTGTTTGTAATCTGTCATTTATGTGGGTACATAAACCATGTTGGTAGTGCTCTATATTCATTAATCAAGCTGAAATTATGTCGCTTACGCCTGAAGAATGCACCAGAATACTTACAATGCTGGAAACCGGCCGGAGTCAGCGCGATACAGCCAGGACTGTCGGTGTGTCGCTGT
This sequence comes from Miltochrista miniata, assembly GCA_933228765.1. NCBI lineage: Eukaryota > Metazoa > Arthropoda > Insecta > Lepidoptera > Erebidae > Miltochrista > Miltochrista miniata. The sequence continues at coordinate 6,289,872 of OW121758.1, forward strand.
CAACAGTACAAAGAGTTCTCCGACGTTACGAAGAAACTGGTTCTAACCTACGCAGACCAGGAACGGGCAGAACCAGGTGTACCACAGCACGAGAAGACCGATACTTGGTGAACACCATGCTTCAAAATCGCTTTCTCACAGGAACTGAACTCACCAATCAGTTTCGACGCCTCGGAGGAAGTAACCCAAGTGCATGGACAGTAAGACGTCGGCTTGCTGAATCTAACTTAAAACCCCTTAGACCTGCAAACGGCCCTAAACTGGAGCGTGGGCATCGTATTTCGAGACTAAGGTATGCCCAGAGCCACGTAAATTGGAGTATTGAAGATTGGTCAAAAGTTATGTTCTCCGACGAATCAAAATTTATGCTCTACAAGCACGATGGAAGACACAGAGTGTATCGAAGACCAGGGGAAAGATTCAAGCAAGCATGCATCGAAGAAAAAGTAGCCTACGGTGGTGGGTCTGTACTTGTGTGGGCCGGAATTTCTTCTGAAAGTCGCACAGAGCTGGTGATCATAGAAAACGGCTCTTTAACTAGCGTAAGATATGTGGAAGAAATCCTCAATGATCACGTTGGTCCATTTATGGTCAATTTAGGTGAGGATGCTATATTTATGCATGACAATGCCCGACCTCATACAGGTAGGATTGTGAATGACTACCTTCAAGAGATGAACATTACTCGTATGGAGTGGCCAGCGCGCAGCCCGGATATCAACCCGATCGAGCATGCTTGGGACGAGCTAGGCAGATGCGTAAAACAACGAAACCCTCCCCCAATCACGCTTCGTGAGCTCAAAATTGCTCTCACAGAGGAATGGGAGAATATTCCCCAAAATCGTATAAGGAACTTGGTGTACAGCATGCCAAACCGCGTAAACGCAGTAATGGAAGCACGAGGAGGCAATACGAAGTATTAAAATTCAAGAAAATCGTAATAAAGTTCAAAAATTTCATGTTTCCTATTTTTGTTTTAAGGAGAGATCGGCAGTTTTTTCTTTATGTAATTTTGTGTTAATAAAATGTATGGTGACTCATTTTTTTTTTACTTTCATTTAAGGAGTATTACATTGTCTATTAAATACAATTTATTGCATTAACCTATCATTTTTAGTTTCCGAGATTTTTAACATTCTTTAAGTGACCCGGATTCATTGCTCTCGAGTGTATTCAGAAAAGGTAATCTCTTACATTTTACAAACAGCGCCATTTTACTTGCAAGTTAGTTCAGCCATTAACTAAATTTGGATTGAACGACTTCCGTATTTTTTTAACCTTTTTAACCTTCGACAGTACGTCGAAGGCCAAAAATGTACGGTCGTCACGGATCATTCATCTCTTCTGTGGTTCAATAAGCTAAAAAATCCCACGGGTCGTCTAGCACGTTGGAGCATGAGGCTCAGTCAATTCGATTTTGACATAGAGCATCGAAAAGGTAAAGACTAAGTTGTACCTGATGCTCTGTCACGCATCAAGATTGATTCCCTCGATGCAGTACCCACTATAGACCCGTGGTATGACCACACCATGAATAGTGTTCGGAAGAACCCTAGAAAGTCACCAAATTATGACATTCGTGACAACCTTCTATATAGGTTAACTAAAAATAAATATTCTCTGACTTCAGACTTTGACTGGAAGCTGGTGGTACCTCAGGAGGATCGCTTGCCCCTGCTCTCTAAGTACCACGATGACACACTTAGTGCCCATGGTGGCGTTTGGAAGACGCATAAAAGGTTAGCCCTAAATTATTACTGGCCCAAGATGTGCGAGGACGTCAAAGAATATGTTGGGAATTGTGAAATATGCAAGCAGTACAAACCCGTAAACACGTCTCGTCCCGGCCTAATGGGTAGCCCAAAGCGGGTTTCGAAGCCATTCGAAGCTATCTCTGTCGATCTGCTTGGTCCCTTTCCCACTTCGAGCAATAGAAACGTACACCTGATAGTGGTCTCCGACTACTTTAGCAAATACGTCATGTTGTGCCCTGTTAGGGTTGCCACAGGCGCTGTAGTCGCGAGATTCATAGAGAAGAGTGTGTTTCTCGTGCACGGAGTCTGCAAGACTATTTACATGGAAAATGGCCCTCAGTTTGTGAGTGAGCCATTTAAAGATCTGTTAGCTAAATACAATGTACCTAATATATATTATATTCCCCAGGTATCATGCCCAAACTAATCAGGCGGAACGAGCTATTCGTAATGTTGTTCAAGCGATCTCATGCTATGTGAAGTCACAACACAAGTCATGGGATTCGTTCTTGGTTGAGATACAGTGCGCTTTAAACACTGCAGTTAACGAAGCAACTCGTTTCACCCCTTACTTTTTGGTACATGGTAGGGAGTTTATTTGAGATGGAGTGCTATACAGGCAGACGGATATTGCGTGCCACCCTGCTTCAGTCTCTGTAGTGTAGACGATCCATCAGCCTTCGGTGTCAAGCTGAGAGACATACAACGCATATACGACCAGGTGAGAAAACATTTGAATGTTGCCCACCAGCGTAATGAAAAGTATTACAACCTCAGAAAAAGGCATGTGGAGCTGAAAGTGGGACAGATAGTTTCCAAACGCACGTTCTACCTGTCAAACAAGGCCAAGAACTTTACTTCGAAGCTAGCCCCTAAGTTCCTTAAATATGTGGTGACTGCTAAACGATCCCCTTTAGTATATAGGCTGTCAGATCTGGACGGTAGGGATCTTGGGGAGTACCATATCAAGGACATCCTGAAGTATCAGGAGGAGCCGTCTCCAATACCCAACGTCAGCAATGCTGTAACTACATAGCACTGTTTCTCTAGTTTATAAAACCAGTGCTATGTGATCATGATGTAAGACTATTTTAATCTTTTGTTTGTATTTCTATGTGTGTACGTGACTTCAAATTGTCACGTTGTAGTTTCTTCTATGCACCGCACCGAGCGTTTTTCTCTCATTCGCTCCTCAGTACTCTACAATATCCTGAGAGCTTGGGTAGTGTTAGGGTATCAGCAGCGAGTAAAGGGAGCATTCGTTTTCTATGAAGGGCATTAGACTCTTGTTACTTAGCCTATCCGGTACACGAGTCAGTGTCTAGTTAGGTGTATAGGAGGATCTTTCTTTGTTATTGTAATGGTAGCAGTCAGCTTGGGGTTGAAGGACCTAGCTGGTTGTCTTTGTTTATTAGTCAGTACTTTTCTGTTTTCTTTATTGTGTATTTCCAGCGTGTCATATCCGCAGGAAATACTATTAAAGGGGGGGTGGTTGTAACATTTGTTTTCTATGTGTAGGAATGTCTGGTCTTAGGCTTGTCAATGATCATTGAGCGTGTGAGAGCGCCATGATCGATTCATTGTTTTTTTGCTGTGGCAACAGCTCTCTCAAGGAAACGGACGTTTAGTCTATGGGTTTTTTGTGCATGGACGCAGGAATTGCGCAGCAAACTGGTTTTCTGAAAGGATTTTCTCGAAGATTCGATAGTGAGGGTATAAATAGCCCTGCTATGAAGTTCCAAGCTCTTTTACCATCTTCTAAGCAGCTGTGAATTTGAAATTACTCTGAGTAGCACACCTCAATTTTCTTTGGAGGTTATAAGTTCGAACCTGAGAACTTGCTAAGGAGATTAGCCTGGGTTTTACCTACTTTCCTCAGAAAGAACTGAATTCTGTGATAACCTATACCCAGATTCTGGTAAGTTTCAATTAACTATATGCAAAGAGGGTCGATTTTCGTCTGTCGCGCAGTCAGTATCTTAATTTGTCGTTTCTTTCATGACAGGGTTTTTTAGTACGGGGAAAAGTTGATCAGCCACTATTCTAAACCATACCCGAAAACACGTGGACCACACGAGCGAGGTTATATCGAGAGAAGCCTGCCAACTTCACCTGGACTTGACAGCGTACGGGGTCGCTTTCAACTCGACTCGAAGGCCAGTACTTGTCACCCATTTGTATATGTGTAGTCTAGCCGCTTACTTCCTCACCTCTAGTACCTGCTCACGCGGAAATAATTTAGTGCTGTACTCTAACACCTAGATTCGTACTATTTTTTGTATAACTGTTCTTATGTATGTCTGTGCTTTCTATATGTATATAATCTCATTATCTCTGTAGTGTACTGTGTACATGATAAATATATGTGTGTACACCCTATTGGCTGTTTTCGTCAGAGCCCTGGCCTCCCTTGCGCACCCACTAGAAACTCTGTAGGAAGACGCCCTGGGAAAGAGTTCTCTGCAACCTCCCTCTGAGCAAGTTGGTGAGTAACATCATTGTGTTATACCCTAAGTTTCGGTAGCGCCTCTATCAGAACTAAATATTGTCTACGAGATTTCGTAGACTAAATATTGCCTACGAGATTTCGTAGACTAATTGTAGCCTCGAGATATCGTGACCTCGTAGTAACTTTAAGTTTTGTTGTAGAATTTCTGGAATAAACATTTTACTATTTACAATATTAGAACGTAAAAATACCGATTCTTTAAGAGACAACAATAAATATGAAAGCTTACCTTGGTCGGTTTATCACATGGCAACCGTGAAAAACGGATAAATGTGGGATCCTTGCAAATCCCGTTGCCTGAAAAGTTTCGGAACGATACTTGTGTGGGCTTATGTCGTGTGGTTGAAGCTCTGATCTGCGAGCGTGGTAAATTGGCACAACGTGAACATACCTATTTACGGCTATTAATGTAAGTACATGTACGTTTGAAAACAGATATATTGTTTTGAGTAAAGGATTTAGATTACTGTATTGTTGTCAAAGAGTTTTGGTTAACTTTGAATTTGGGTTAAAAGCTTTCTGTATGCAGTAAGGGAGTGTCAAATTTCGCTGTTTACTTAAGGGTTAACTTCTCAGACGGGAATGATTAATTCAAAGAACAGAAATAAAATACTTTCCTATTATGTTTAGAACTTGAAATATAACGTAATACAATCTAAACTGTATAATTTAGTCAACCTCAAGCTTCCAGAAATCATCTATTAAATAATGGGCTCCATAAATTCTATATCCTGATAGAAATAACAGATGCAATATTCTTTTTTAAAAGCCCTTAAAGTGCTTTTTAAAAGTTATCGTCTAAAGTTCGACATGGTAGTCAGTCATTATTAGGATTAATGAGAGTGACTGTGCTATCTGCAGAACATTCATTGTGTTCTAACAAATCGCTCTTAGCACCTTGGACGCCATTGTCGAAAGCAGAGCGATAAATTGATGCATATCTGGTGTTATTTTTGTATTTGACTGTTGTCAGCACGTTTTAAGAACTTTAAAGATCTTTTCAATGAACTCAAGGTTTGATATCCTCTGTTTTCAAGTTTTTTCATTCCTTCAGATCAAGAAAAATATTCGTAAAATTTGAGACAAAATTTTAACGTTTTCATTAATTTTAGGAATCATTTTACTAACACGTATCGAGTTATTAGACACGTTGTTAAGCGGAGCAGTGTTCATTACTTACAATTTGGCGGGTACAGGTAATTTTCCTATCCAACCTCCAAAATTCCTTTCCAGAGGAGTTCGGTTCGTAATTCCTCCTTGACAATTAGTTGTGGTTATCCTTAACTGTTGTATGTTAGGATCAACGAATCGAGTGTGTGAGGCGGGTTCCTCTCCCTTCCCTCCTTCATAATCATTCTAGGATGGACTTTCACCATGTAACCATAAGTAATTAACTAACTAAAAGTAAAAGTAAAGTAACTAAACTCAACAGCTCTATGCCCCCAAATGCAGTGTAACGATAAATTTCCTTAAGAACCTAGTTTTAAGAACGTTCTTTTGAAATGTATTGTAAGACTAGGTAGTCTATGCAAATCTCACGAACATAAATAGTACTTGCGAACAAACCTTCTAAAACATTAACAGCGAACCTCGGAAGATCACAACCGCACAGCTGCATCTATATACAGGGTGACTCTAAACCAAATCGGGGCTTAGTCAAGTTTAGAATGGCATTTCTATGTCTCAATTTATTCGGAAGCAAGTGATAGCCGCGCTGTCTAAGCTGATTGGAAGGATTAGCGACTGTTGTTTTTAGATTTGTGTACAGTTTGCTAGGGAATCGATATATCAACACGATCTGTGACTTTTCTGATCGTGTTGCTCCATGATTTGTATGTATTGCTGAATTCTTCCTAAAGTGTAATCCCTTAGTTGATAGTCACTTTCTGTGATTTGTTTAGTGATAAACAAGTGATTGGTAGTGTATTTGAACAGGTTACTGGATTCACAAATTTCACGGGGGCGAAAAGTCTAACACACAGTACATGACAAAATGTTTAGGCCATTGTAGAATTAAAAAAATAGAACCAATAATATTAGGCCGTTATACCTATTAATTACTCAACGAACTTGATATTATCTTTTTTAAATTACGAACACGCAAAAGTGACCCTCAGCTGTTACGTGGCTCTTTACAAAAGAGCCCTTCATTATTATTAGATCAAAAACGATCCTATCGTAATCAATTAATCATTATACAGCGAGACATTTTCGTTTAAAAATTCCCTACTAATATATAAATGTGAAATAAATTGTGTTCATCACCGATTAAGTACAACAATAGTACTAACTGCTACTAATACCTACAGTAAATGCGAAAGTTTGTGAGTATGGATGTGCCAGGATGTGAGGATGTTTGTTACTTGTTCACACTCTAGTGGTTGAATGGATCTTGGTTAAATTTCGTACAGGGATAGATTTATGTCTGAAATAACACAAAGGCTACTTTCAAACCCAGGAATAAGTTCCCACGGGAATCGGGCACGGGAACAAAATGCCATCTAGTACGAAATAAAAGGTGTAAGGTGGTCATGCCTCGGCCTACCCCTCCGAAGAAATAGGCATGACTACATATTTCTGTATGTGTGTACATAACTCTGTCTGTAAACTTTTCACTCCTTACTACAGAACCGATCGGAATAAAACATTGTAAATAAATAGAATATAGTTTGGGAAAGGACATAGTTTACTTTAATCCTAGGAACTAAATGTCTCAAAAAAACATCACAACACAGACGGAGTCACAGGCATAAGCTAGATAGCATATTTGCAAATTACGAGAACACGATCCTCTTTCGTAATACCTGTTTATTTAATAAACTCACTTTGTTCCAGTATGCGCGTACAAAGAGTTAATTTCCAACACTCTTTCTCATACCGTGAATATTTTAGATGTGGGGACACCATAATTTCGTGAAAGCAATTACGACCTCGCCGTAGTAGACCGCTGCGAGGGTGTCCATAAATTTGTTATAAGTTACCTTTTTAGCTATACTTGGTAAATTACTTTTAGTTTTCAACCCACCTCAAACAGGAGTTTCTCAAACGTCGGATTCCTTTATATTTTATGTATGTTTCTGATTATTCGAAAATGACATTTTTTTTTGAATTAGGAATTACGAGTATATTATTTTTTTACAGGTAGTATATACCATGATCATTAAACCGCAGAAAAAATATATATCTCTTTCTTTCTTTTTGTATCAAAGTATGTAAGTACGATTGAAAGCTATTGAGGAGGGCTAATAGATATTAATTTATATAAATAAGTTATTTGTTGATAGAATTTGACGAATGTCAGACATTATTCTAGTCAACGTACTATCATGAGAGCAAACCTTATGGGTGGAGGATAGTATAATACAATTTTGTAGATTCAATCGATTCAATAAATGAAAAGTTTGAACTGACTTTCTTAAAATAGAAAGACATGTATGTACCTTAAGTGAATTATATGATCCATATTAATATTATAAAGAAGAAAGATTAGATTGTTTGTTTATTTGCATAGAATAGGCTTAGATACTACTGAATCGATTTAGAAAAGTTGGGAATTAATACTGTCCCCGGTGAACATAGGCTATATTTTATTTGCGTATTCCCACGCGGGTGAAACCGCGTGACGTCCGCTAGTAAGTAATAAGTTATACATCTTTGTTATTTTCCACACATCACTATGCCTCCGACAAATCACAACGTCAGCCAATCCGTCCTTTGTATGGGTAACTAATGTGCGATACAGCTGTAACTCCGCAGCGAATGCGTTCACTGACCAGTTACAGCCGTTACTCACCAAGGTAGGTGATTTATGCTCCACTTCTGGTTTCAACACACGTGTTATCGAGTGAAGAATCAGGTGATATATTTCACTGTTCGAGGAAACCGATTTCTTCTATTGACTGGTTAAAGTCATAGAAAGTTTCAATGTTAACGATTGCTTAAATGTTGCTTTTTAGGGTTTTGTACCCAAAGGGTATAAACGGGACCCTATTCATTACACTTTGCTGTCCGTCTGTCTGTCTGTCCGTCATGAAGCTGTATCTCAGGAACCGTGACAGCAAGAGAACTTAAATTTACACAGATGACGTATTTCTGTTGCCGCTATAAGAACAAATACTAAAGTCAGAATAATAATAACATTTAAGGGGGTTTCCCATACAAAACATTTCATTTTTGCCTGAAATAATGCTCATATATTTATGGTCACTGTGGTAATTTCTATCGCGAGTCTATCGCGAAGTTTTGTGTGCATTTTTGGGACATAGTTAAAAACTAAATAAGTACCTATCTAGTAATTTGTAGTTGATCCTAGCAGTTTACCAGGTATCGAACAGCTAAAAAGTCAGCTTAATTTTTCCCAAAGAATTCTTCTCAGCCCAATTTTAAGCCAAAATATCTAAATGCTTCAAAAATATTATTTATAGAAACATTCAACACAAAATACAAGCTACCACTCGAAAGCTCGAAATACCGCCGCATGTGAATATCAAGATGTCAATTTGTATCCGTAACGTGGAATGTTTCCCATATCCATATGTGAGGTGTCATGGGGCGCGAACTTGCCTCATTCAGTCTTATCTAAATATGCCATTATATAACCAAATGATTATGATAATGAAGATCTTGTTCGTCACTCTTTAGATATCTATTTAAAATTAAATTACGGTTCTAACGTTGATGCAAGTAGCTTGGCAAAATACAGTGGAATACATAGAGGGCGCCTCTGTGCTGTATACTTAGGTTACTTTACCGAGTGGGCAACAATTATTGTAATAATAAAATTGGAGAACAATTATTGTTCTCCAATTTTATTATTTTGACACTTTAACATCGCGTTGACAATGTAAGTGGAAAGATTTTTTTCTTTTTCAAGACTTCGATAAACAAAGTTGTACACATACACATTTATTACATACCTTCATGTAACCACATTTTATCGATAGTATGTTTCTATACTTGAATCTCTTATAAAGAAATCAAATGGATTTACTGTTTACAAATACCAATGTATGGATTTTGATTTGTATTCATAAGTGCCACATTATACGAAACTAAGCTGGTAATAACAATGTCAACTTCAAGACAGCTTACTTCCTTCCAGTTTTCCAAAACAAAGACAATTCTACTATTAATACGAATGTGAAAATTTGTTAAAATGTTTGAATGTTGTTATTCAATCACGCTCTAGCGAATGAACGAATGAGATGGAAATTTGTGGAATACTTGTTATATATAGGCTTCTTTTAAATATTGAAATACGTTCCCATGGAATGCGGAAATTGGAGTTACTTCATCACGCGGGTGGAGCCGAGGGCATTAGCTAGTTAACAATATATTATTACACAAACGTATCATCCACCTGGACCCGCCATGTCAATCTGAATGATAAAACTTCATTACTTTGGTGCAGATTCAGCATCCGCGCTTTGTATAACGTACTAGGTACCTGTCTGTCTCCACAATCTTGTTATTCTATATGTTACAAAGATGTGTTTGAAATCAGGCAAGTGCTAAAAATCTCAAATCATACTTGTAACACTTTATAAGGTAATTTAATCATATTATTACATCATTAATGTCAACTTTCTGCTATTACAACTACTTGCTATCAATTTTCGGAAATTTCTCCTTCTCATATTAAGTGTATTACCTGCTAGGAATGGCATAGTTTGATTTTTTTATATGTTCGGCATCGTAACAGCGTCTGCTACATCATAAGGTGCACAACAAGCAGGTCTCATAAGCCTCAGAAATATTTGTAGGGCACTTACACTTACTTCTTAAGCGCATTTTCAACAATGGACAACTGTGCACTTTCACCGTAACATTTATGATGTATTCCAATGCAAAGTTAGAGGTAAGTATTAGGTAGTTATATGTCAACATGAAGCCTGTGTAATTTCATAGTTGGATTCATCCTTGTAGCAGAGGGTTCATTTATACCTCAATCATCACGAAGTCTTGCTGACTACGTGTTATTGACAATAGCAAATGTTTTATTGTAAGTTATTGACATACATATATAGTGACGCCTTTATCCCCGATGGAATAGGCAGAGTAATGTATACGCCCATATTTCACGCTATAGCTTTTTTGACCCACGTTATTGGTGGTGAGCCTATTGCTATCTTTACCAACACCTTACTCTAACACATTTTTTTCTCTATGCATTGAAACCAGATAAAAACCAGCCAAGTGCGAGTCGGACTCGCACACAGAGGGTTCCATACCAAAAATGGCAAGAAATCACGTTTGTCATATGAGTCTCCCTTTTGTCTGATTTTAGTATTTTTGCTGTAGCGGCAACATGGTTCCTGAGATACAGCCTCGTGACGGAGAGACAGACAGACGGACAGCGAAGTCTCATGAATAAGGTCCCGTTTTAACCTTGTGGTAGGTTCCAATGTATGATGCAATCGGAATTACATTACATTGAATTAAAATTATTAAAATAGACATCCATTTAGTATCTAATCCGAAAGGCCACAATCTAATAAATTGATTTGTAACAAACCCTTGTTTGTGTGGGCTTTCATTTTGATTACCAATATCTGTAACATGTTACATTATTCATAGCTACGTGTTCATCACAATATAAATTGTTTTGTCCAAACACTGTTACCTACGGCAATAGTCTTGACTTCCAGTGCATAGCAGATATTTTTTATAGCACTCGGGTCAAAAACGGGCCTTAACTTTATGGTTAAATGTGGTTGTACGGATCTGCCTACCTTTTCCGTGATTAAAGTGTGCCATAATATAGGTTCTTTCTCAGAGGCCTACCTATTGTCTTGCGAATCTGGTAATAAATTTAGAACCAGAAATCTTGACGTTCATAAGAGTTTCTTTGTGACCTATGATTAAAGATATTTTCATTTTCATTTACACAATGCACAAGAACAGTGAGCAATACTAGACTATTCAGTTTATTTACCTACATTTGAACTATCTTTTAGTGATGAAAACTTTTCAAACTTGAACACTGGACTGACTAAACAATATTTAAACTAAAGTTAAAGTCGAAGTATATTATAGCTTCTAGTAGAAAAAAAATCATTTTCATATAAAACTTTTATTCACGTTCCTAGCTCATTGAAATGGGATGCGGTAGCAACGACTATCAATCAATCATCATCAATCAATCAATCAATACGTATAATAAAATCGTAACTGGTCGCTGTCTGTACGTAGAAGATAAATAAGAAAAAATACTATAGGGGGGTTTTATGAACGCAATAGAACCCAAAACAATGATTTTTAGAATTTTTGTCTGTGTGTCTGTATGTCTGTTTGTCTGTACGGTTGTGCACGCTAATCTCAGTAACCGCCTAACCAATTGCAATGCGGTTTTTTAATGTGTTGACGTTTGCTCCACTTAACATTTAGCGTTTCTTTCATGTCGATTGGTTTAAAAATAAAAGAGTTATAACACTTTTAAGAATTAGATATTTTGAAAATTTTAATTGCAGGGGTTTTGTTGAATGTGAGTGTTAAACTGGCGTGTTGGCTTAACGGCGTGAACTGAATTGTTTTAAAATAGTCTTAACCATTAAGCTCTTTTATGATTAAGCAAACAGGGCATATTCACACGCTGCTTGATGAGTCTGATGAAGAAATACATCTCCTTTCAATTGACACACACCTTATTGAATAATTGAATACACCTTATGTGACGTAAACGAAGTTGCGGGGTCAGCTAGTTCTAGAATAAATATTAAATTATCTAAAAACCGACTGACCCTGTCTCGTAAATATCTAATTAGTTATTCCCTTATTAAACCACTAAAAACCCGACAATTGCCTCGCGCGCGAAATATAACTATATCCGAAGTATTCTTTTTACAAACTAGGTAAATAAAATAAAAAACTATTTTTTTGTTACATCAATCAAGTCAGCCTATGGCAGTCCACTCCTGGACTTAGGCCTCTCCCAATTTACGCCACAACACACGGTCCTGTGCCTTCCGAATCCAGTTCAAGCCAGCGACTTTTTCCAGATCGTCGATTCATCTGGCGGGTCTGTCTGTGTTGTTGTAGCGGCAACATATTTACATCATTTTTGACTGTCTATCTATCAAGGTTTATCAGATAAGTACAGTCAGTGACAGACAGACGGACAGACAGTAAAGTCTCAGTAATAAAGCCCGTTTTAACCCTTTAGGTAAGCAATCCTAAAAAGGTCATGTATGTAAGCAATTGGTTCAAAAGTTAGTACACATATGACCTGTAAAGCTGGTCACGTGCTGTTACGCTATTACTATATGCTTGTATCAACAGATTGCAATATCACAATATTATATCACATATGTACTCTATGGCTAACATTAGTATATCTGTTTCACCCCAGCAGGAAACGGAGGAGAGGGTGGCGGGAAAACGGATGATGTGTTTCATCGTTAGCTAAATTTGGCGTGAATTTTCAAAAACAATGTAGTTTCAGAATAGTAATGTGGATAAAATGAAATATTACATACCTATTTGAAATAAAGTCACTTGATAGACTTATGAATTAATTAAAACTGATTATTATGAATTAATTAAAACTTATGCATTTAGAAGGTTAAAGACAAGTTTCGCTACATTTTGTAGTCAGGAATCTTAAAAAGAAATGGATAAGTAAAGAATTATACTTTTAACACGAGGAGAAATTCACGTGGGAAAATGATACAGGAAAACTGCTTTATTCAGGTGGAGTCAAGGGAGCTAGCTAGTTTAGTACTGATGGCAGTCACTTGCAGGAATATATTTTTACACTGACATTATCAAAGCAAAAAAGCCCTAATCTTTTCAGGTCCTTCCAACCCAAACAAACCTTTGGCCCTCTTATTAAGTGGCCGATAAACTGTTATTTTAGTTTACTCTCCCTCTGTAAATTCTAAAAGATATCATAGAATAAAAATAGTAAAATATCAGACCGGACCTTGCTTGCTCAGCGACTAAGCCGCACCATTGGCCAGTGGCAATGGACTCAGTCAAGTTATTGAGTTCGTGTTTTCTTAGGATATGCTAATGCTTAGAAATACGTGAAATTTTCATATTGAATAATATATTGCGGACTTCAATATTTTTGTTTATTTAAGGCTGTGGAAATAGTTGGGTCGATAAGAAGGCTATTGAACAACTATATATTACTTTTCGATTCTAAACACAGCTTTGCATTTTAAAGGATATCTTTCGAAAATATTATGAGGTGTAACCTGAAAGGTTTACTACAAAGTACTGTAGAAAAGTAAACGTGGTTTATCCTACTTATCTCAATAGTCTCCTGTGGATGTGTAGATGTCTGTATGTTTGTTACTCTCGGCACAAAGACAGAATGTATCTGACTGAAATTTGGTACAAGGATAGATTACAGTCTTGAATAGCATACTTTTTATTCCCAAATTAAATTACCATGGGATATGGGAACGGGTACAGAATACCAGATAGGAGGATTTGCCGGCGCCATCTCGTATTATGAATATTCGAAATTCGTAACGATATTTGTTACTCAACTACGATCTAAATTCTGAAACAATTTGGCTGGTACCTATACAGAGAGCTGATAGTAAAAAAACATAGTTGCTTTTTATCCCGGGAACGATTTCATGCGGGAAACAGGTAGGGAAAGTTCACCATGGGCGTAGCATCGGTTAGTTTAATATCTTAATACTGTGTATAATACCAGAATATTTTCTAAATCAATATAATAATAATTCAAAATGTAACTGGGATTCTGAGGCTCACGCTGCCTACACTTTTAGATAATACATGCGTGAGCGTGAGCATTCATAACCAAAACATTACATTTCAAATATCATATCAGAAATGTGTTTTCCCTGTCGAAGCTTCCATGTTGATTGATAAATTAATTAAAATTCACAACACGTCCAGTAACGAGGCGTCCATCCACGTTTTGTGGTAATCCCACCGATTTCATATTACTCCCATGTTACACGTCTGTCCAATTATCTATATACCTTTTTAATTACACATTTAAATGGGTGTTGGTGTAATGTATTTAATACCAATATCCAACCTTTTACCATTTGTATTTTTGTTCCACGTGAAACAAATGAAAAATCTATGCTGTATGTAGGTTTTGAGTGAAAGAGTTAGAGAGAGAGCAAAGATAGCTCCACACAAACCTTTATTAAATGGGTGTTGGTAAAATGTATTAAATACCAATATCCAACCTTTTATAGTTTGTTAGTACCACGTAATTAAATGTAATCATATAAAAATGTATGCAGTAGTTTTTGCGTGAGAGAGGAACAATGATAATGATTATGTATCATGCACACATCCATACTAACTATTGCATAAGTCTGAATAAATTACGTAAGAGAAATTATTCAACAAATAAGTCAAGTTTTGTATAATTTTCTTGCTTCGTAATTGTAGTAAAATGTACTATAAATAGTGCTAAATTCATTAGAAATTAGTCAAGTTATTATCTTTCCTGTTCAAAATTACTACTAGGTATATCCAAGCCACTACCATTTCAGTCAATTTCAAAACGAAAAAATGGCATTTTACCTCTTTAATTATTTATCAACTGAAAAGGTATAACATGAACAAGATTTTCTAAAACGCCAAATTACGCCAAAAAAATCACAACCGTGTTCATGCATAATATAATCCGAGCAACAGAAACGTAACCCAACAATACAATATTGCGTTGAACCTTGTATTCCCGAGCGATGCAAGAAAAATGAAATTCTTCTTTAAACAAAGCCTGAAGGTCTGCTAACGTAATTAAATGTTCGTCCTACGGGAAATCGCGTCTAGCGGTCAATTCCGGTCGCAAAATATAAGAGCGTTGTTCCATTGCTCCACGAATTGTTTTGTACGACTCGTTGACCACAAAAGAATTATTATTACTTGTAATGCTTGGTTTATTTCTCGGTTGTGTTTTTACAATCCATTAGCTGTGTCTTTTGGCTACGCCTGTACCATAGAATGTACTACGCTACGCCTGCATGGGTGGTACTACATTGTATCTATGCCATAATGTTTGACATCTAATACTACTTTTTCTCTTCGTAGACTATTAGAATAATGATAGCTAGCTTATGATACTGTACAATAATTTGGCTTTCTAATAACGATTTTTTTAAAATCGGTTTAGTAATTCCGGAGTTTATTGAATTTAAAGGAAAAATACTTCCTAGTTGTGACATGATATCTTTGTTAATACACAAATACACTCATTTGCAAAAAAAACGGGCACCTAAGCAATGAACCATTTCAAATGTTAATATTGCTTTGTTTGATAATTATAGGTAGTTTTTTCCTTACAATTTGGTAAATGAATAAGAAAATAATCGTTTTCATCAGTATTTCATAAAATTTTGTTACAATTGATGGGAAATAATGCTAAACCTCGCTAGTAGTGTATGTTCGCTAGTAGTGCATACGCTCATGAAGTAAAAATAAAAAAGTTTTTAAGCTATTGCATAGCTTCTATCGCGGGCCTTGCGTGGAGACCGAATCCAGAAATTCTGTCACGAAAACGAATCACACTTTTGGCTACCTTCGGCCAGGTTCGTGTATCTTTCAAACAATGTAGTAAACAAACAGATTGGATCTCGACTCTCCATAATTACTTACATTTAAATATCAATCCTGATCATATTCGTTTTAAGGAACCATAGTTAGATTTATGCGGCCATTTCGACACTAATTTACCTTTAGAATATAGAATAATTTCAGGAAAAATACTTCGATGATAAAAATTTAAACCTGTCATTCTTGCTTGTCATTAAATTATTTTTTCTGTCTTGTTTGTCTTTGGCATAGTGTTGTTTAACGGTCGTACTCGCTTATTGATTATGAAAAGAGGTTTAATCATAATCAGTTTGATAACAATTAGTTTAATAGTGTAATAAATATATTAAATTTATTCAATAAAATATTAGACAAATTTTAAAATAAATTAATAACTATTTACAATATGAATAAATAAAACTAAACTAAATCTAAATAGGGCCCCCGTGGCATTGTGCCCAAAAGACTGGCAGCATTCCCCCTTTTAACGGCGATGCCTATTCGTTGGGAGAAATAACTGCCAGCCCTTAGGTCACCAGTTGACTCTACAAGACGCTTCTTCAAAATTTTAAAAAAAATATGTGCGTTGGGACCCCATGGACCTAGGGTCTCGACACCGACTGGAATAAAATTGTACGACGAGCATATTTTGGGGGAGAACACTGATATCTGCAACACAGTTTGTACTAGCGCAGGTATCAGGGAATTCCAATTTCATGAAGATATACAATTAATGGCAATATAGAATTTATCTATTTATTTATACATATTATACTTAGAAAACATCAAATCTTCGAAACAAACATTGGTAGATCGCAAGATTTTTTGGCCTGCCCGGGAATCGAACCCAGGACCCCAGCGCGACAGTCAGTTATATTACCGAATGCCACCGAGGCAGACAAATAAGAATCTGGAGGGTACAGATATTGTTCTTCTCCTACATCCAAATTTCCTCCGATGAGGAATTCGATTCGTCAATCCTATCCTGGTTATCCGTAACTGTTGTACGTTAGGATTGAAGAATCGAGGATGGGTACCTCTGAAGAAAGCCAATAACACCAGGATATTTTATAATTATTTTAAAGTTTTTAGGTATATTCAACAAAAAAAACAAGCCTTGCCGTGTACCTGCGATACGTCTCGATGGCGCAGTACTGAATAGTGTTGCAGAATTTAAGCAAAGACTTTTGGGTCTTTTGGGACTTTTGGGAGATTTTGGGACTTTTGGGAGTTTTGGGACATTTGGGTCTTTTGGGACTTTTGAGTCTTTTGGGACTTTTTGGACTTTTGGTACTTTTGGGTCTTTTGGGACTTTTGGGTCTTTTGGGACTTTTGGGACTTTTGGGACTTGGGACTTTTGGAACTTTTGGGACTATGTATGTATTTGTATTTAAAAAGTCCAAAAAACCAAAGTCCAAAAGTCCAAAGTAAAAAAGTACAAAAGTCCAAAGTACAAAAGTCCAAAAGTCCAAAAGTTCAAAAGTCCAAAAGTACAAAAGTACAAAAGCACAAAAGTCCAAAGTCCAAAGTCCAAAAGTTCAAAAGTCCAAAAGTCCAAAAGTCCAAAAGTCCAAAAGTCCAAAAGTCCAAAGGTTCAAAAGTCCAAAAGTTCTAAAGTCCAAAAGTCCAAAAGTACAAAAGTACAAAAGTCCAAAGTACAAAGTACAAAAGTCCAAAAGTCCAAAAGTCCAAAGTCCAAAAGTCCAAAAGTCCAAAAGTACAAAAGTACAAAAGTCCAAAAGTCCAAAAGTCCAAAAGTCCAAAAGTCCAAAAGTCCAAAAGTCCAAAAGTCCAAAAGTCCAAAAGTCCAAAAGTCCAAAAGTCCAAAAGTCCAAAAGTCCAAAAGTCCAAAAGTCCAAAAGTCCAAAGTCCAAAAGTCCAAAAGTCCAAAAGTCCAAAAGTCCAAAAGTCCAAAAGTCCAAAAGTCCAAAAGTCCAAAAGTCCAAAAGTCCAAAAGTCCAAAAGTCCAAAAGTCCTAAAGTCCTAAAGTCCTAAAGTCCAAAAGTCCAATAGTCCAATAGTCCAAAAGTCCAATAGTCCAAAAGTCCAAAAGTCCAACAGTCCAACAGTCCAAAAGTCCAAAAGTCCAACAGTCCAACAGTCCAAAAGTCCAAAAGCCCAAATGTCGACAGTCAAGTAGGTACTTTGGTACTTTACTTTGTTGAACATAGGCCTTAAAATCTTACTTATATATATCTTACTTCTTACTAATATTATAAATGCGAAAGTTTGTGAGTGTGGATGTTTGTTACTCTTTCACGCTCGAACCGCTGAACGGATCGGGCTGAAATTTGGTACAGAGATACATTATAGTCTGGAATAACACATAGGCTACCTTTAATCCCGGGAATAACATCCCGCGGGAACAAATTTTACGCGGGCGAAGCTGCGGGCATCAGCTAGTATAATATTATAAATGCGAAAGTTTGTGAGTGTGGATGTTTGTTACTCTTTCACGCTCAAACCGCTGAACGGATCAGGCTGAAATTTGGTACAGAGATACATTATAGTCTGGAATAACACATAGGCTACCTTTTATCCCGGGAATAACTTCCCGCGGGAACAAATTTTACGCGGGCGAAGCTGCGGGCATCAGCTAGTATTCTTATATAGAAATAATTATACTAGCCTAGTTGGTAAAAAATGCTATGTAATAGCTTTACCGCGGCAGTCCCTGAGTGCCACACGTCTTTTTTTTGTTTGTTTTTCTTTAATAAAGTAAAAGCAGATAAATGTTTAGTATCAAGTGTGACCCCCTCTAGCTAAAATCACAGCTTGAATTCGTCTGGGCATGCTAGCGAGTATATCCCGGATACTTGCTTGCGGAATACGTTCCCACTCCGCAGTAATCACATTCTTCAGCTCTCTGATGGTCTGCGGAGCCGGGTGTACTGATCTCACACGCCGTTTTAGAACGACTCAGACATGCTCTATGGGGATTGAGGTCGGGAGTTCGAGCTGGCCAATCCAAACGACGAATGCCGACCTTTTGCACATACGCATTAACATCGCGGGATCGCGGGATCGCGGGATCGGCGAGCATTGTCGTCCATAAAAATCGAGTCTTAACCTAGAGCGGCCAATGCGGGTTGTGCATGAGGAATTAGAACTTCCGTTATGTATCGATGCCCAGTCAGTGAGCCGTTTTCAATGAAGACTAACTCTGTACGTTCGATTGAATTTATTCCTGCCCAAAACATAACAGAGCCCCCACCATAAGGTGTGATTTCTTCGAAACATGCCCCTGCAAAGCGTTCTCCTTGTCTTCTTAGCACTCGCCGACGTCGATCCTCACCGAACAGAGATATCCTGGCTTCATCAGAGAACAAAACCCTATTCCAATCTTCTTTAGTCCATGATTCACAATTTCTAGCGAACCTAAGCCTGTGAACTCTGTGCTCACGGAGTAATTTGGGGCCGCGGGCCGGGCGGTAACTGCGTATATTGGCAGCGAGAAGCCTCCTCCTGACCGTCCATAGACTAATATTCACATTTCTTACTTCTTGGAGGTTGTTCTTAAGATCCACATACGAAGATTTGCGATTTCTCAATGCGCGACTCACAAGAAAACGATCATCCCGTGGTTGGGTACATGGTTTTCTTCCAGAACCAGGTCTTCTCTCGACGGAACCAGTCTCCTGATATCGCTGCCAGGTCCTTTGGACCGTCGAGCGACTAACATTTAGCCTCCTAGCCACGAAACATTGGCTGCAACCCTCTCAAGCAGCGCGATAATTTTGGTGGCTTTTACCACTTTATCTACCATTTTTGATACAGCCAAACAGCAATAAATAAAGCTTTGACAGTCAAAGATATGAAATTAATCGATAAAAATTGAATAAAAGTTGTGAAAGTCGATGTTAACTTCTGGAACTTCGCGCCAAAAATGTAGGATAAAAAGGGGTTTTCTGTAAAAATGAGCATCAAATGAAAATTTGAATTGAGAACGTACTTTTTTAAATAACATGGCATTTTTAAAACCGGCCAGTAACGTGTACAAACGATTGAAACCTTTTTGGTATTGTATCTTTTTAAAGATGAATGAAAATCAAAACCGCCCGTTTTTTTTGCAAATGAGTGTATAAAGTGCTAGTATAGTTTCACAAACCCAAGATACTTGTTTTTAGTACCAAAGTAGCGGAAACAGGACTAGGTACCTATGTAATAGCGTGTTGCTAACTTTGAAAATGACGAATTTCC
Organism: Miltochrista miniata; assembly: GCA_933228765.1. Taxonomy (NCBI): domain Eukaryota; kingdom Metazoa; phylum Arthropoda; class Insecta; order Lepidoptera; family Erebidae; genus Miltochrista; species Miltochrista miniata. Next base: position 6,309,864 of record OW121758.1, read on the forward strand.
ATTACAACCGTTTATACCGTATTATACCAAGACAAATACACAAAATGTCCTCGGACCGTGTCAAACATTGTGATCCTATTTCCTTGTGTTTGTCACCAAAATTGATTTCAGAGAGCGGAAAATGAAATAAGGTTACATTGTATAAGTTAATATATTAAGAAGTAGATAGAGCCCGCGACGTCAACCGCGTGCAATTCTTTTCCCATTTCATCCCACGGGAATTTATTCCGGGGATAAAAAGTAGCATTTGTTATAAAACATTCCTATACCTAAATTTCAGTGAAGGAGCAACAAACATCCATTCATACAAACTTTCGTGTTTCTTAATTTTAGTAAGGATTTTACAAAATTTAGCTTAATTGTTGTGATTATAACTTTTATTTGTCACATTAAGTACCTCTCTTTGTCACGGTAATGAAATGGGAATATAATTTTATTCGCCTGAAGATTTTAAGTAGCTTGTTAATTTTATTAATTATCGGGCTTTATGTAATTAGAAAAGATTTATATTTACTTAAATAAAGTTTGTTTCGTTAGGCTAATAAATGATTTTATGAAACAAAATGGCGGTTTATAATTATTTAATAAAGTTATTTCATATCTATACTAATATATAATGTTATAAAGAGGAAAGATTTGATTGTTTGTTTGCTTGTATCGAATAGGCTCTGAAACTACTGAACCGATTTGAAAAAATTCATTGTTGGGAAGCTACACTATCCCTATTCCCACGGGAATGGGCGCTACGTGGGTGAAATCGCGTGACGTCCGCTAGTTAATTTTATATAAAAAGCTTTGTTTGTCTCTTGTGCTTTCACGCCTGAACCGATTCTGTTGAAATTTTGTACAATAATAGACCTTAGGAAAGAACATCGGCTCCTTTCTATAGCGGGAACAATTTCCTCAAACAAAAAATACAAATTAGTACTTTTAAGAGTGTAGAAAATACAAATCTGGGTGTCGAATTCACAGACCTCTAGAATACCAATCGGAACCGCCACCCGTGGAACAATAATAATAAACGAAAATGATATAGAAAATATACCAAAAGCTCTTATACTCACGTTAAAAAGACATACCAAGATAATAAAAGTTTAGTGATAAACAGTGTCCAGAGCCACGTCAGTGTTAATACGTCACCTCCGTGACAGATGACGCCTTTATGAACATTCCTCGGGGACAGTGGCCAGGAAGCGAGGGCGGGAGGGGACACTGGGGACACTGATTTATTGTTTGATCACGTCACAAGTCTTCAGCCTCTGTGTACGGACTGCGGATGTAGGTGGATGGTTTATGGAGTGTGATGTGGTATGGTTGTCAAATTTCCGAGCCATTGATGAGTTTGGGGTTTTCGCTTGATTATGATAACGTGTTTTTATAAAGTAAGAAATATGCGCTTAGTATTCTGTAATGTGCAGCGAATATTGCGTCAAGTATTTTATGAGATTTTATACTATGGCTGGTTCAATAATGGGTGACAGCTTTGAGACATATTTTCTGTAATTTTTTGGTGTAAGGCCTTACGGGTGGCTTGACAATTTCAACAGCGGGTAGCCATAAGCAGCGCTTGTACATTTCAAAACGACAATAGGCTCACTGCTTATAATGTGGGACAAAATACAAGCTGAGAAAAGTGGGTGTCTATTGTATATTAGAAATAAATAGAAAACATAAATATTACTATGGGTATACTACATGGATATTGGGTATCTATTTATCTAGTATATCTATAGTTAATTTATTTTTTTTGAAACCTGCTTCCAACTCGTTCTTAAAGTAGTTTGACATTAGTTTTGAAATAAATCTACATAACGGAAACAATAGTCGAATAAACTCCATTTGATAGTTGTTTTCAGTATACTAGGGTACTTTATCTGAATTTGTATTTTACTGTGACCCGAGAATAGTTTTGTGACAAATGTTTTATTTTTAAAGGGCTGAATATTTCGCATATTTTTTTGCCTGAGTTTCGACCATTTTGCATGGATCGTGGTTGCAGGCAGTATGCAAGATTATATGCTATGCTAGGTGGCTATAGCCTATACTTTCAAGAATATAGGCATGATTGTATTTAATAAACTAACATACAGGATTATATAACTTTATGATGATGAAAGTGTGAAAACAAACACTATCTTTCTGCTACTTTCAACTTCTAAAGTTGCCATTTCTCATTTAGTGTAGCCCTGATATATAGTTCAGTGTCAAGTTCTGTAACCAATTACTGTTGTAAGCATCTAATGCTATGTTATGTCCTGGATGGATGACTCTTTGAGGTGTTTTCATTTAAGAACACTTGCATGCCTCCGAAGTCACATTCAGCCGTAGGTCTCTTGATAATTTATTTCATCTCAAGTTGTCTTCTAGCCAACCTACTGAAACGGATTCGTATTATTTCATTGTACTCTTTTTCTTCTTACTACTTCTCAACGTAATATACACTCATACACTATTACAACAGTTAAATAACCAAGCACTTGCAACCATCCAAAACAGTTTTCGGACTTAAGTTCAAATATCTAGGTCAATTCATTATTTACTTAAAGCGCTTTACGACTCCACTTTTCACGCAGATTTTCATTAAGCAAATAACTCGACGATAATAAATTATAACGAGTAGTCTGGAGCTCAGATGACTTTGCAAGGGAATGGAACCCGAGACTTTATATTAGCACTACTTGTATACAAGTAAAGGGTACTCGATGCTACTCGAAGCGACTAAAGCTTTTATTTATCCTCTGAGAAGATTAAACGCATTGAAATATTCGTTTAAATATTCATTTAAATCTCTGCGTCTTTAGTTAATTTGAGGGCCATTTTGTTTTGTATTTCTTTGTTTATTTCGTAAAGTTGTGACGTAGTTTAAAGGTCGGTTAGTTTTTGATATAGCTAGGATTTTAGCGAGTGAGATCTTTGTTCTATTATGCTATGTTCTCCGCCATATTGCTTTGCTTTCAAATTCTTTCTTTTTGAAAATGCCGAGAAAATAAACAATACCTAGTCTTAAGTAAGCGATACAAAAGGGTTGTTGTTAACACAAGACTGGTATACAAATAATAAAAATAAAATATAAATAGAACAGAAACAACACATAGTTTATGAAATAGCATTCGCGAAACGCGAAAATGTAATTAACAAAGTTGTTGTAAGTTGAACGTCTCATGTTTAAAATTTGTTTGAATTGTAACTGCTGCGCTGTTTCACACAATTACATTACACTAGGGGTATTTAAAATGACAGGTTGTACAAAACTACCAATTTGTGACGTACCTACCTCTCAATATTTTTTTAAAACTTAAATAGAGTGACAAAAAGTAACAAACACCCAATACAACGTTTAAAATATCAGTACGGATACCCAGTATTGCATAACGGAAGAAAAACCGGCCAAGTCCCAGTCAGACTTACGCACAGGGTTCTTTACCTCAAAACGGCTTAAGATCACATTTTTTGATTGGAAGTCCTTTCCCCTATTTTTTGATTTAAGTATTAGTTAGAATTTGTAGTTGTAAAATTTCAGTACTCTAGCTATCAGGGTTCTTGAGATACAGCCTCGTTCCCGAGAGATAGACAGACAGACAGATGAGTCATGAATAGGGTCCCGTTTTTACCTTTTTGGTACGGAACCCTAAAAACATCCTAGCACGGAGGATGAGATGGTAAAAGAGGCCGTACATTTCCCAAGTTAGCTCGCTTGTCATAGGCTAGGTATATACCGTCGGTAAGTATTGCATAGCGGTGCCTGGCGTCAACGCCATTGTAAAGACAAGAACATTCAGTCTAACTACAAAACTTCGATTTCGCCAATTGTTTATGGAGGTCAGATGGCAATCGCTTCACGGAAGATATCAAAGTTCCGCGCCATCGCAGTTAGACTGGAAAACCGACCCCAACTGGGTTGGGAAAAGGCTCAGATCTCAAACTGGATGTCAGCGGCGAGCGGGGCGACGGCGATTCGGCGCTAGAGTACAAGAGAGTAAGTCGGCTTTGCGTTCGCACACAAGCAAACCGCACTCGGTGCGTTTGTTATCGTTTGTTCAAAGTTCCCTTCTCTTTTGTACTACAGGGCGGAAACTCCATACAAATGAGTCGATTTCAATTCTGTCACCTACACTAAAAGTACGTTAAGTTTGTACAGAGCTTGAATGTGTGTGTGACTACTAAATATCAAAATACCCTCCAAATATAATGACAGCTGTGGCGGGGGTGGGGAAGCTTTCTCGTGAGGGGCAGTGAGTTGTCTATTTGTATGTGATACTATCATATTATCTTTGGTTGTACTCTGTCGTCGAAATCACCGTCGCCCCGCTCGCGGCTGCTGACATCATGTTTGAGGCCTCAGCGAATGATAATACCCAGCGTTGCATAAATATTCTGAGGTCATAACACGATTAGACGAAAGCGATTGTGCGATTATACTCATAATCGCATTCGTTTTATAATCCCTTTCTGAGTATGATTACTCGCAGGTCAAGCTTAGCTAACGAAGCGACAAGACACTGCTTAGCGAACCATATTTATTGTGTTCAAGTTTGTTAAAAAAATGCAATTATAAGTTGTATTTCATTCAAAATGAGGTTCATTTTACTGTGATCTGGTAATGGAATGAGGAAAATATGATCCTGCTGCTCAGTTTCAGTACCTACAGTCGGGGCATTGAATTTTGTTTTATATTTTTCGTAGGGCGAAAATCATTTCTTCTCATCATGCTGATCAGTAATAGTTATTTAAGAACAGTCGGTCTAATAACAGAACTGCGTTATAGGTTGTGGAGGTTAGATGGTAGTCGCTTTTTTTGTTATGTGGAAATCCTACATGGTCTCCTACCGGGAGTCCCGGGTAAGCCCTCCGAAGGATGTCTCATGGTTAGATGGTAGTCGCTTAATGAAAATTGAACTGAAAACTGGGCTGAGAAAAAGCTCGGAGGATGACAATTACTTTTTGATAGAGGATGAGGGATTATATCATTCGGTCAGTTATCATGTTGTTTATTTCACAATTTTTTTGTATACCTAGTCTTTATTTTCGGAGTTTAGCCACAATAAGACAATAAATGCAGCTGGCATATGAAACAATTCATAAGTTTAAAATTGTTGCACAGATAACTGGGCACTCTCAATTTCTGAGTTCTGACTTGAGGTTGTAAGTAAAATTTAATTACAAACCACTGGCAACCTTTTTATTGAATTGAATTGAATATAGTAACAGGGGCGGCAGCTATTTTGCCTACTTACAGGTCAGGAGGTTTTCAAAACTCCCGCTGAAAGGCAGCGTACAATTTCAAAATATTTTAATTTCAGGATTCTCAATCATGCCCGAATTCCTAGTAGATATCTGTTACACAAAATTACCTCGTACCTACTACCCATCGACATCAACCCTGTATCGCAACCATCCGTGCGCCACATACATCAAGAGACAATATCCTCATAACAGCTACACTATGGTAACATACATTTAAATAGATTTATGGCAGGCCCCTGAATTTGTTGGAGGCCCCATTGAGATGATAAACTGAAACCCTTGCGGGACTATACACAAGTTTACGATTACTACTCGTTGTTCAAAATGTTTATACCTATACACAAGTTTACGTTTACTAGTTCAAAATTTTTATACCTAGATACTGTAATAGATAGGTAGGTATTGACCTTGTTATGGATTTTTTTGAAATTGAAATCTTCTTAGAAACAGTCACAATAAGCGTCAATAATTTTAGAAGCACGAATTGTTCGGAAAAACCAACAGTAAAAAACAGATTTTATTCTGATTTTATTCCACCTAAATGCGATTAAGTTTGGTTTTAATTTACACTAGTCATTTTATACAGGACTAGATGGCTACCGAGGCTCCGTCCGCGTGGAATTCTGTTCCCGTTCCTACTTCCCATGGGAACTTATACCCGGATAAAAATAATCCTATGTCTTATTACAGACTTTAGTAATCATACCTTGTACCAAATTTCAGCCAGATCAAACATTTAGAGCGTTATTTTGTAACAGACAGCGAGTTATCTTCCCAAACTTTCACATTTATGATCGATTATTCCAATGTATGGCTCAATAGCAATAAACAAAGTGAAATGAAGAGAATGGTTGTTAGTTTTAAATTTGAACATCACGCGACGGCGCAGATCTAGGTAAATGCTACTACTGAAGACGATTGGCCTATCCTCCCCCAGTCATGGCCCCCAGTCATGGACTGGGGGCCTGATGACGGTGAGAGGGTTGCTCACCGTCCTTACATAAGCAGGTCCATGACGGCAGCGTGACGTGAGGGATTCACGCACGCCCGCCTTAGAAGCGGGATCACACCTGAAACCCCCCAAAGACGTAAACCACCCCCTAGGCGAGGCCGCAATGGCGTTGGGAGTCTTGGAACATCCTGCCGAGGGCTCACCCGGGGCTCCCAACCATAGGCTGTTGGGCGTTACGTGAAGTTTTTTAGTCGGTAGGAGTCCGGCATAGCATCCATGAGGATTTTCCTAAACGTAAAAAAAAGGTATATGCTACCAATTATGTATTGCTAGCCATTTCTTTTCTTTCTTGAACTATAAACTTTTTCTTGTTGAAGCGCTCGTAGCCCCGCGGACTAAGTGTTCTCTAAACGACCACTGCAGCAAACAACATTTAATATGGCCGGTTATGGATGGTTGACCACCACATGACCACTTTGTGACATTTATGTAAGAGCGTTCCCGTGCTTCGGAAGGCACGTTAAGCAGTTGGTCCTGGTTGTCAGTAAAATGACTCTCGTTAAGCCAAGTTGAAGGCCTTATGGGCGGCTTGAAAAAGAAACGGTGGGATACCATAGTCCATAGGCTACGGTAACCAATCTTTCAGTGAGCCGTAAGCTTGTCTGCCACCTAAGTGGTATAAAAAAAGCTCTAGAGCTGGTCATTTTCCATTTTAGGTAACCCTGCAATATAATAAGCTTATTATAGGATTATTTGCTGAAATAATACAATGAAACTGATTCCAAGTATTGTTTTTGTAAACTTTGCAAATACACAAAGACAATATTAATTGCACAACATAGAAAAACTCGGTAGTTATAGGTATTGCTACTGGGATTGAAGCGCTTAGGGCAATTTTTTCCACACGTACTGTCGTTCAAATAAAACGTGTATTACATAATACATAAATAAATAAATAATGCTGCCGGTTAGTGGGCACGGTATCTATTATATATTGATCAATGTCAGTAGTTTTGGTAAGCAACAGATTTCAGGAATCTTTGCATGCTTAGGATAATAAGTTGTTTTTTCAACGTTTGAAAATCCTTAGACCTGGTGAAAACCTGCCTTCTATCCATATGCATATAACCGGAAGAACTACCCCAGAACTCCCGATCCTGGAAAAGTCGTTACACAAAAATTCACTAGCACACATTTACAAAAACTTGATTACCTACTAACGATAAAAACAGAATACAAATTATTAATTTTTCGTTTTAATTGTGTGAGAGTGAGTTTTGTACCTATGTAAGCTAAATTTTCACCCCAGAAACACCCCAGAACCATATAATATATGTTGTGGCGGGAATCGAAATCTAAACTCAATCTTTCAATTGAATCATACTTTCAAGAAAATTCCCCTTAATTTGTCTCGTTCAAAAAAGTTCCCCACCAATAACACTGTCCGTTGACGTTTAAACAGTTTACCATCATAACTCACTCTAATTACACTTCTTGACTTGTTAACTGCAACCTATTTCAAGTAGTTGAACGAGAGATTTAAACTAGTTGTTCAACATTTTCAATTTAGCAAGAAAATAAGCTGCAAGTTTTTAAATGAAGACGCCGCCGTGCTGACTACGCTAATTTAGCTAACGGGAAAACTGTTACACAGAAACTCAGATTAAGTAGATAGCAATTTTGGAGAAATGCGTTATGAATAATTTTGATGCCAAAAATGTTTTCCATCTTGCCTTTTTCCGTCTTGTTAATTAGCATTAATTCAGTCATAATTGGAATCAGGTATGTGCCGTGTTATACTTATAAGTGCCTGTTTTATGACTAATGGAGTAATACTATCTACATTTAAGCCTACCACCGGTAGCTCCCGTCAGCAGGCTGTGGTAAGGTAATAATATTATGTGACTTTAGTAAATAATAGTCTTTATAGCATCCATAAGAGAATTTCATACGATAAAACCTTTTAGCGCTATTATTTCTTATCATATTATGGATCTAATTAACCTGTTCGATCTCCAAATCTTTAGTGGCGCAGTCGGTACTGTAACCGCGCTGCGGTTCTGGGTTCGATTCCTAGGTCGAAAAACAAATTTTTTTCGGAGTTTGAATGGTTTTTAGCTTCTATGATATAAGTTTGTTTACCTGTTATATAGAAACTTAAGTATATTAGCTTAATTGGGATGGCATCAGGTGGCGTTTTTGAGTATAAGTTTCAAACATATTTATATAGAAAGAAATAAGATTATACTTGAAGCAAACTAGCTTAATATGTACAAAACCCCAACCCAAATAAATTTATCAACTTTAAATTCACTGACTTAAGTACGAGATTTGCCACTCTCAGTAATTGCCAATGCTTTAATCCTGTATCTCATATTAGATCGTAATATTCTTTCTGGGGTTCTTCAAACTCTGAACAAACAAAGGAATGAATCAGTATATTGTTCGACATATTTCTTTTAATTTAAGAAACTCACATGAACTTTAAGTGATAAGTGTTCTGTAAACGATCACTGCAATTAGCAACATTTACTATAACCAGTCCTTCGAAGGGTGACCACTATGTAACCACTTTGTGACATTAATTTGCAAGCGATTCCGTGCTCCGGAAGGCACGTAAAGACGTTAGTCCCAGTTGCCAGTAAAATGGCATTCGTTTAACCAAGTTAAAGGCCTCTACGGGCGGCTTGAAAATTTTAAGTCGTGAAGCGCTCGTGGCCCCGCGGACTCTGTGTTCTGTAAACGATCACTGCAGTAAGCAACTTTCACTATGGCCGGTCCATGGATGGGTGACCATCCATGTGATCACTTTGTGACATTAATTTGAGCGTTTTCGTGCTTCGGAAGGCACGTTATGAGCCGTTGGTCCCGGTTGCCAGTAAAATGTCAATCGTTAAGCTAAGTTGAAGGCTTTATTTCAACAGCAGGCAGTCACAACCTGTGCCTGTCCATTTAAACACGGCAATACGTCTCACCACCTATTACGTGGGACAAATTATACAAAGGTGAAAATAAATGTGGGCATATAATATGCCTCTGCCTACCCCTTCGGGGATAAAGGCGTGACCATATGTATGTATGTATGTTGAAAATTATAAACAGCGGGAAGTCACAAACTGCTGCGCCTGTTCATATTATATTATTATCGACATGGCAATACGGCTCACCACGTATTACGTGAGACAAAATCTAAAAATAAAATGTGGGTATATAATATGCCTCTGCCTTTCACCTCGGGGATAAAATGCGTGACCGTATGTATGTAAGAACCTTAGATTGACTTATATTGTTGTTTTGAATATTATACGTATCTAGGTAATACACTATTAAGAAAGACAATTCGTCTATGAAACTCTTATTATACAAATTTCAGATGAAACAGAGTGAACCTAATGGATTCTGAGATTAAGCGCTTCAATCTACTGTAATCTAGCTTCTTAATTGTTCATGCAATCGATCGATTCATCTTTGTAGCTAAGCTCTATAGAAATAGTGATGAGACTGTCATTATATTGTGGCATGATTTAGTGTAAATTATAGTCTAATTTACACTAAAAGCTTTCTAACATTAAAACATTTGATGTGATTCTGTCAGAGGCCTTTTTTGTAATGTTAATTTCCTCAAGATGATGCAGTCGTTTGCCTTCAATAAAGTCATCAGGCGTTTCCTTTATGCCCTGCTGGTAGAATTCAGAGTTTTAACAGGAGGGAAACACGTGTGCTGATAGAGTGTTACAAGTTCAAAGTATTTAGATCTCCTGAGGGCTTACTAGGGGCTCCCAGCCGTAGGTAGTGGTTTCGTCACCGATTGGCTTTATTCGGTAAGGGACCGGTATAGCATCCATGAAGGATTTCCACACGTAAAAACAACATGGATGGATGTGCTGATGATGTTACCCGTTCAAGATCTAAAGTCAGAACAGATCTGCTTGAAATTTGGAACAAGAATAGATTATAGTCTGGAATAACAAATAATCTTAAAGTTTTCGGCTTCACCTGCGTGAAATTTGGAGCCCGCTCCCGTTTCCCGTGAGAACATATTCCCGGGAAGAAAGGTAGCATATTTGTTATTCCAGATCATAATCTACGGCGATACTAAATTTCAATCCGATTCGTTCAGCCATTAGAGCGCGATTAAGTAACAAACATTCAAATGTCTAAACATCTTCACAAACTTTCACATTTATAATGTTAGTAGAATTCAAAATAACAGAAATACCTATGTACTTTTAGCACTCTAAGATGAAAGAAAGATATTATTCTATAAAAAACATTGACTAAAATACCAACTATCGTCGTTATTCTTGTAATATATTGAAAAGAAATAATATTAGCTACCAATAAATTGTCGAAGATATTACAGATTAAAAATAACTAAAAGCGACCCATCATAGGTCCCCAGGGCATGTTACTTTAATCTATGTGGACGGTGCTTGGTCTGGGACTAGTAGAGAATTGTGTTCGTAATATTTCGTTCCGCGATGAAATTAATATAGATTGGGGGATAAGTTATACTTCTTCATCTAATTACTGTCTTTGGTATTTGGTATTATGAATTTATCTTTTCAGAAATATATCGAAAATATTTTTATTCAGAAGATACATTTAATATTAATAGTCTTTCCACAAAAAGTGACAGTAAGGTAGTAAATATATACCTATAGCGACTAAAATAGTATGTTTGTTGAATTCAGTATAATTTTTAATCTGAATCATGTTACGTATAAAATTCCCAAAGAAAATCTAATATCTGTTTGCATGACCCGAAAAGGCTGTTGTATGTACTCATTAGTTCATTATTACTGTCAAAGTGGAGGGAAACAGCTAGTCTTTACATAAACTGTTATAAAGAGGAATTATTTGATTGTTGGTTTGTTTGCATTGAATAGGCTCTGAAACTGCTGAACCAATTTGAAAAGCTGTTTCAGTGTTGGGACGTAACACTATTCCCGGGTAAGGTAGGCTATATTTTATTACCATATTCCCACAAGAACGGGAAATTGACGAGTGTTACCGCGTGAGATTCTTTGTTATGAAATAAACAAACTAAATATTGTAAGATATATTTTCCCAAACGTGTTATTGTAACATTAGCCTAGGTCGATAATACTACTAATATAATACATTATCTGTCAGCCGAATCAACATACAAATAATAGAAATATGATAGCATTATTTGCCGATTCATAAATAAAGGCAGAAACAAATACATTATGATGATAAACTGTTTAGCTGACTTGGCGGCATTCTGTCTAGGGTTTTTGCTCAATGAAAAACGGGGTTTAGTCATCCTCGGGGGATATTTTTTATAAAAAACCTGATGAAAGATACGACGAAGCTGAACTGATATCTCATAGAAGGAATTATGGCGATAAATAATTCAAAGCGGAAACACATCAACGAGTTAGTCTGAGCTATTTTTTTCTGATCGTGGATAAAGACTATCCAGTATATTTGAATGGTTATTATGTTTGTTTCCCTTACAGTTTTTTAATGATTTGTAATGTCTATATACAGGTGAATTTTTCAAAAGGGATTGGATGGCCAAATCCGAAACTATAAGGAACAGCGAGAAATGCTCAAAGGAGTCAAAAGCTGGATTTTCATGAAATTTAAAACCTCATCATTAGATTTTTGAAAAACCAATAATCCTAGCTGGAAATCGAACCCATTGATTTTGAAAAAAAAACGTCTTATATTAATACACCATACAATTAGCTATTAGTGTTGCTATTAAGGATCTTATTCTGGGAAGTAATGACATACGGCAAACTAAAGGAAAGTTACGTTAACTGATTAATTGTTCAAAATGTAGACCATTGTTTTCAATACATAGCTGGATTCGAGACCTCAAAAATCGTAGTGCATTCAATATTACTAATTTCGTTTAGGATATTCTCCAAAGAATCATTCTGAGCATGATCTAAAACATGGAATAGTTACGATCCATTCTGGGATTTCGGACGAAACAAATTATGAAACAAAATTTAGGTACATGTAATATGAATTCTATTAAAATTTCAAACTTTCCTTAAATTTGCCGTATATCGTTACTTCACAGAATTTGATCCTTATCAGCGACACTATCGTATGGTGTAATAATAAAGGGTGTATTTTCTTTCATAATCAAAGGGTTCGATTCCCAGCTAGGATTATTGGTTTTTTAAAAATCTAATAATGTGGTTTTAAGTTTTATCAAATCGGACTCGTGACTTGTTTGAGCATTTTTAGCTATTCCTCTTAGTTTCGGATTTGGCCATCCAAGCCCTTTTCAAAAATTCAACCCGTATAAACACATAATTACTATAAAGCTGTGTCTAAAGCGAATTTATTCAATAAAATATTAAAATAAGAAGCCGTGAGACGGTCTCACCCAACTGCCGCTCTGTGAAAGTGAAAGTTCACTTCGATTGATGTTGTCATTTTTGTTTTATTTCAAACTTTGAACAGATGATCCACGTGACTTAGTGACGTAATATAATGCAACAGAGTCACAGACTACAGACAAAGTCTCGCCATAAGAGGGGCTAAAATTACAATGCAGAATATAACTATTTACAATTTAAGCATACATAAAATTAACTAAATCTTAATCTTATTTGTTTCTCTGTAATTTTTAACAATAAATGTAACTAAATCTAAACAAGGCCCCCGTGGCATTGTGCCCCTTTGAACGGCGATACCTATTCGTTGGGAGAAATAACTGCCAACCCTTGGGTCACCAGTCGACTCAACCAGACTTAGGTATGTTATGTCTTGACTATAAGATTCATCAAGGCACTAGCTAGTTGCTCATTGGAGCGGTAAACTTTTAGGCGTTACGTGAGGTTTTTTAGTCGCTAGGTTCCGGCATAGCATCCATGAAGGATTTTCCCTCACGTTAAAAAAACGTGTCCCAGAGAATTGTATAGTAATAAAAAATATCATTCTAAGCAAGCGTTAAAGAGCATAAAAATTACCTTATAAAAACTGTAATAGCACAAATAAAAGGTTAAATGATGTAATTAAAAAGCTTTGGGTGTGATTAACTTGAGAGCTTTAAGCGGCAACGTTAAAATCCCACATCAGCATAAAAGCGCTTTAAAAAATGTTATGTAACCATCGTCGTGTGAAAGCTATTTGGAAAATTTACTATTTAATGTTATGTCTGAACTCGCACGAAGCTGTGGAGTTCATCAAAATGTGTAATGTAAAGTTTATCGTACAATCTATGATGATTGGCTTTTAGCTTTTGATGTTGTTTAATTCAATGCTTTTTTGCTCTGGGTGGTTTATTTTTATGTTCAGTTATAAAAGTCGTTTCAAATATAAATGAATTCGATGTTTCTTGAATAATTTCATTGGGTTATAGAAAGGGAAGCTGTGTGATTGAACTCTAATTATACTACATTTTGTACTTAAGCATCGTTTTCACTTTAACAGCTGGCATTAAACTAATTAACTGAATCCATCTATACCTCTTCGCTTGACTTCTTGTCCAATAAGATTTATTATTTATTTCATTTATGATGTCGTCGCCCTGATGAAAAGCCTTGACGATATTAGCACTTGGGGTTTTATGAGTCATAGGTTATACTGAGAGCTAACTAGGCGAGAACGAATGCTTATACTACTACGTATTACACCCTAGTAGTATACCTATTTTAGTTTCCGTGCTTCGGAAGGCACATTAAGCAGTTGGTCCCGGTTGCCAGAAAAATGGCGATCGTTAAGCCAAGTCGAAGGGCTTTTAGGCCACTTGAAAAATTTGAACAGCAGGCAGTCGCAACCTGCCCGTCTGTCCATGTCAACACGGCAATACGGCTCACCACCCATTACTTGGGACAAATTCTAAAAAGGTGAAATGTGAGCATATAATATGCCTCTGCCCACCCCTACGAGGAAACAGACTTGACCATATATTATAGAATGTATTTTATTAAAATTACGGGAAATTTATGACGTTGAATAGTTCAGGGTGGATGCATTCGTAATGTTTAACCATGTTAGTACATTTATGCTAATTTAGCGCTCATTTAAACACACATCAGCGAGCCTTTAATTACTTTCAGTATAACGTTTCACATTTCAAACTTTAAACTCTGAATTTCAAGTCCAATTGTTTAATATGCTTTCAAATGTTTTCGAGTTTACTTACTATGTACTTACTCATGTCAAAGATTAATAATTAGCACTACATAATTTCTTTAACAAATAAAAAAATGTCGTGCAAAGATGAGGTTAGAGCGACATTTTTTTTATTTAATAAAGAAAATAAAAACCGGCCAAGTGCGAGTCGGACTCCCGCACGGAGGGTTCCGTATCAAAAAAACACAGTCACACACAACAAAAAGTCGTACCTATTTGTTGCATGGGAGCCCCCCTTTTTTCTTTTTATTTAACGAGATGGAAAATCCTTAATGGATGATATGCCGGACTCCTACCGACTAAAAAACCCCACGTAACGGCCAACAGCCTACGGTTCCAACAGCCTACGGTTGGGAGCCCCGGGTAAGCTCACGAAAGGATGTCTGTTCTGTATGTACCTATCTTTATAAATTACATATAACTATGTATATTGTGTAGCTGCATGTGTCTGAGGGTAACGCCAGTATTAAACCAGTAACGGTGCTATACGGTTGTTTCATTGTGTACTTACCTACGAACATTTCATCTGGCGACGAGGATGGGACGTTTTCTACGGTAAATTGAAACAATTTATAAAGTTAAATGGCATATCGGACGGTAAACAAAGTGCAGTGCTGTTAACGCATTTGTCGGACGATTCCTACCGCTTGCTTCGAAATCTCGTGCATCCAAGGGAGCTCGAGGAAGTACCGTACAGTGAACTGGTTGAAGTACTCGACAAACATTTCACGCCCAAAAGATCGACATTCGCAGACCGGGCGAAGTTCTATGAAGCCGTGAGAGCCGACGGAGAAAGTATAGAGGAATGGGTGGCACGGCTGCGAGGGTTAGCCGTGTATTGTGAGTTTGGCCCAGAGCTGGACATACTTTTACGTGATCGTTTCGTGCTCGGTTTCAAGGCAGGCCACGAGCGTGACAAGCTTTTTGAGCGTGATTCCAAGATATTAACGCTGGCGGAGGCGCTGGAAGTCGCCCAAAAGGCGTCGTGTGCACGACTAGCACGGGCGGACCCCGGCATAGGCACCGACGTGAGTGCTGTCGCCGTGAAGCAGGAGCCGGTTTTCTACGTACGCACTGGCGCCAATAGAGGTGTCTCGCGAACCTCGGGGGCTCCCGACGCTCTGACGAAGATTAGTGGAAGTAAGCCAGCAGCCAGGAAAGAGGATGGCACTGACCACAGTTGCCAAGTATGTGGTTTGAAGAATCACAACGCAACCAAGTGCAGATATAAAAATTATAAGTGTTCAAATTGCGGTCAGAAGGGTCACCTGAAAAAGGTATGCATGATGAGAAAATCAAGGTTGTACAATATCGACACAGTTGGATCGGATTCCTCGCACGGAGACTGTAATGAGTGTGAACTATATAACTTGAGGTATGTCAACTATAAACCTATTAAAATATGTGTTTTATTAAATGGTATAGAGATGTACATGGAGCTAGATACCGGGGCGGGTAGTTCTGTTATATCAAATCAGTTGTATGCTCAATATTTTTCTAAATTTAAACTGTATGATAGTGACTTAAAATTATGCCTGTATAATGGTCATAAAATCACACCACTAGGATATTTTATAGCACAGATAACATATTCAAATTTGAAAGATAAAGTTAAAATATATGTCTTAGAGGGTGGGGGACCCCCGTTACTAGGTCGTGATTTTATGACGAAATTTAATATTTATTTTGGGACGACCACTAATCATATGACGCATTATAACGGGAGTAGTGTGGAAGTGCAACAAATATTGAAACAGTTTCCAGACGTCTGGAAGGACGAATTAGGTTGTTTTAATAAATTTGAAGTTGAATTGAAACTTAAAGAGAATGCATCACCAAAATTTTTTAAATCCCGTACCGTACCCTTTGCACTGAGAGATAGGGTTAGTGCCGAACTTGACAGGTTAGTCGGGTTAGGAATATTAGTGCCTGTTAGTTATTCCGATTACGCCACACCCATTGTTCCCGTTTTGAAGGAAAATGGGAAATTAAAAATTGCAGGTGATTTTTCATGTACTTTAAACAAGGATTTAGAAATAGATAAGTACACCTTGCCGCGTATAGAGGAGGTCTTCAGTAAGTTATCAGGCGGGGAGCACTATTCTAAATTAGATTTAAGTAACGCGTATAATCAATTTAGATTATCGAAGCCCTCCCAAAAACTATGTACAATAAACACACATAGAGGTTTATTTTCGTATAGCCGTCTTGTCTATGGTTTAGCCGGGGCCCCAGCAATTTTTCAAAAAGCTATGGAAACCCTGTTGGCAGGATTAGAAGGGGTAAGCGTCTGGCTGGACGATATCTGTATTACGGGGCCCACAAAACAGGTGCATCTGTCTAGGTTACGGGAGGTTTTGCATAGATTACAAGAGGCCGGGTTAAGGTTGCAAAAAGAGAAATGTGTTTTTTTTGAAAAGAGCGTAACTTATTTAGGTTATTTAATTGACAAGGAAGGGTTAAGGACTAGTCCCGCCAAGGTAGAAGCTATTCTCGGTGCGCCTGCACCGACCGACGTGTTGGGAGTCAAACGGTTCCTAGGTGTAGTAAATTATTACAGGAATTTTATTCCGAGTGCATCCGCACTTATGAATCCGCTACACGAATTGTTACGTTCGGGGGTGAAATGGCAATGGGGTGAACGTCAGCAGGCGGCATTCGACAGCGTGAAGCGCGCGCTGTCTAGCGACCGGGTGTTAGCGCATTTCGACCCGGAAGCGCCGCTCGTGCTGACGGTGGATGCGGGCCCAGCGGGGCTCGGCGCCGTGCTGGCTCACCAGGACCCGGACGGACGCGAACGCCCTATAGCTTTCGCCTCGCGCTCCTTAACGGTGAGTGAAAGAAATTATAGTCAAATACAAAAGGAAGCTACGGCAATTATATTTGGGGTAAAACATTTTCACCAATACGTGTACGGACGACGGGAGCCATTTATTTTAAAGACTGACCATAGGCCCTTGCTATCTATTTTTGGCAACGGTAAGGGCGTATCGGTGACTGCTGCTCTGAGACTTCAAAGATATGCAATCATTTTATCTGCATATAACTTCACGCCGAAGTATATAAATGGAAGAAATAATGAGATTGCAGACTATTTTTCCCGGTCACCCTTATCGCGTTCGTCTTGTGATAGCAGCGAGGACGACAGTTCTAGATATTTCTTTTTTCTAGAAGAGAGCGGAGAACCAGTTATTTTCCGTGATATAAAGAAGGCCGTCATATCTGACGTAGTCATACGTACTGTAATTAAATATATGACCCACGGATGGCCTAGGAAGATACTCTGTAAATCCGTAGCGCCTTATTTCCAATGCAAAACGGATTTAGAGGTGATAGACGGTTGCTTGTTCCGCGGTCATAGAATAGTTATTCCTAATGTTTTTAGAGATATAATGCTGAAAGAGTTACATGCGGGTCATTTCGGAATAATAAAAACAAAAAGTCTAGCGCGTAGTAGAATGTGGTGGCCAGGCATAGACCGGGACATCGAGCGGCAGGTGCTGGCGTGCAGCGCGTGCGCCGCGGTGCGCAGCGCGCCGCCGAGCGCGCCGCCCGCGCCCTGGCCGCGCCCCCCTGCCCCCTGGCACCGCATACACATAGATTACATGACTATAGGCCAAGCGGATTATTTAATTATTGTTGATGCATTTTCTAAGTGGTTGGAATGTGTTCATATGGACCGTGGTACTTCTACACAGGCGCTCATTATAAAATTGAAAGAAATATTTTCTAGGTTTGGTGTGCCTAATGTAATTGTATCAGATAACGATGTAAAGATAAGTTCAGCAGAATTTCATAAATTTTGTCGCGTTAATGGTATTGAACACCTTACATCGCCTATTTATCATCCTCAAAGCAATGGCCTTGCTGAAAATTCTGTAAAAACCTGTAAAAAAATGATAAAATGCATATTTTCAGAAGGCAACATTTGTCAAAGAAAAATAATTGAAAAATTACAGACCTTTTTGTTTAATTATAGAAATACAATTCATTGTGCTACAGGTTCTACACCGGCTATGTTGATGTTAGGTCGAAACTTAAGGTGCAGGTTAGATTTGGTTTTGCCAACTAATAGTTCTACAGACCAAAACATAGAATTAGAACCATTAAAACTAAACCGATGTTTCTGTGTGGGTGATACGGTTTGGGCAAAGTGGTATGTTGCGCGGCGAAGTATTTGGAGAATAGGTACTGTAATAAGGCAGGTAGGAAATAGAATGTTTGAAATTTACTTTAAGGATTACGATACTAAATGTAACAGACATATAGATCAAATGAGAAAGTATACTAAGGCTAGAGAAAATAATGATAAAAATGTAGAAGCGTCAAGTTCTGCCACCTCATCATTGCCAGACGTTGACGATTCACCGCCTGCGTCGCCACCGCAGCCGGTGCCTTCAGCGGTGCCGATGGCCGAGCAGGCCTCCGCTTCCGCGAACTTGCCGCCCGCATCTCCCCCATCATTTTCATTAATACCTGCTGTTACGGGACAGGAGGTGCAGGTCGCAACCGATTGTGGAGAAGGTAATGATGTGGTATGTTCGGTTGGGGACACTACCGTGGTGGATCAAAGGTCCGAAAGCTATCAGAAAAAGGCGGAGGTTTGCGAGGTGATCACAAAGGACGTCCAATTGGCAGAGCCAGCCACCCATAGGCAGGATATTATTACTGATTGTCAATCAAGTGCAGAGATTGCCAGTCCGATTGGACGCTCTAAACGCCCCCGCAAACAGACAGACTATAAGAAATATTTTAAGTAGATAATGTTATTAGATTAAGTATATTCATGTTGTTGTTGCAGGTTTACAGATTAATGTTGGAGGGATGTTCTGTATGTACCTATCTTTATAAATTACATATAACTATGTATATTGTGTAGCTGCATGTGTCTGAGGGTAACGCCAGTATTAAACCAGTAACGGTGCTATACGGTTGTTTCATTGTGTACTTACCTACGAACATTTCAATGTCCCAGTAAAGGTCCATTTTGTTTTAATTATTATATTTTTATGAAAATACACTGCTCGATATTCTGTGAGTATTTCAAGCGTCTACTGGTTGCTCTTATTACCTATTAACACAGAGCAACACGCGCCTTAGACAGTTCGCGTTGCTCTATAGTGTTATACAACGCGCGTCTTTAGACAGTTCGCGTTGCTCTACAGTGTTATAAAACGCGCGTCTTTAGACAGTTCGCGTTGCTCTATAGTGTTATACAAGGCGCGTCTTTAGTCAGTTCGCGTTGCTCTATAGTATTAACTATCCTTGTATAGATCCTCTACGGTAGGTACAGTATATATTTCAAAAAGAGTTTGTGAACTCTATGTTTAATTTCTTTTTCAGAATATTGATGACATCAAATGTCATCAATATTCTGATAATGATGACATTATAAACACGATATCTACGTCTACAACATAAATTGTGTGTTTGTACGTAAAATGTTTATACTGGAGAAAAATCTAAAATAATATGGACTATTTGTTTGCTATTTCCTATGAAATAGCTATCTTTGAAATATTACAGCTACCTAAAGTAATCTGCTGAAAATATGTACGATGAAAGTCGAAAAATAAGTTAGTATGTGACCCGTATAATGTTCAATCATGGCGACACGAAATTAATTTCATTGAGCAACATTTGATTGTGCTATACCTCCTAAAGTATTCATTTAATTTGCATGGTGTAAAGGGAATGAATGATCTTGATGAAATGTTCAAATTAAGTAACGTATTTAAATTGAGAAGGATACCTTATTACCGAATATATAATATAAAATCGCTAAAAACACGTTTGTTGTATGGGAGCCCCCTTAAATATTATTATGTTTTTGTTTTCAGTATTTGTTGATATAGCGGCAACAAAAACACATAATCTGTGAAAATTTCAACTCTCTAGCTATCACCGTTCATGTGATACAGCCTCCTGACGGACAGACCGACAGACAGACAGACAGACAGACAGACAGACGGACAGCGAAGTCTCATGAATAGGGTCCCGTTCTTTACCCTTTGGGTACGGAACCCTAAAAAACCACCATAGTGCCTAATAGTCTATTGGTGTTAAAGGGTGATAGTTATTGCCTTTCTAGATATCTATCACGGCTAAAGGTTGAAAGAATCGGGCTGCAATTTGGTACAGGGATAGATTATAGTGAGGAATACTTTATACCCGGTAATATATTTCCATGGGTAGCGGAAAAAGTGGCTTTACTACCGTCTCTCCTGCTTGATGGTGTACCTATTTCGTATACCGAGACGGCTAAAAATCTTGGCGTTATTATGAATGGCAATTTGACCTGGGATGAACACGTCGGGGAGGTTAGCAAAAAGGTTTATTACACATTCCATACCCTCAAATATCTTCAGCCTTTCTTGCCCGTGGACATCAAAATCTCTGGCTCAGTCACTAATACAACCAATTATTGACTACGCAGACTCCTGCTACTTGGATGCTACTGAGGAGCTTTTAAATAAACTTGAGCGACTGCAAAGTTTATGCATTCGATTTATTTTCAATCTACGCAAGTATGATCATGTCTCAGAATTTCGCAAGAAACTCAAGTGGCTCCCAATCCGACTTCGTAGGAATACTCGAATATTATGTGTTTTGTTTAATATCCTTCACAACCGCCTTTGTCCTTCCTACCTGCGAGAACGTTTTTCTTACATGCGTGGGCCTGACGCTCTTTGTAGGTCACACCTTAACCCTACAGAGCACCCAGTGCCACATACGGTACAACCACTTTTATCCTTCCTACAGACTTAACCAATACTCGTAGTGATATCTGTTGATTATTTATAGATACACTACAAGAGTAGTAACAATATAAGATAAGACATCTCGCATAGATGTCGTTACTTTTGCCGAGCGGTCAGCAAAAGTGCAGAGTTTGAGGTAAAGTGTCACATTGGCTGTTTGCGTGGTTTCAAAAATTCTTAAAACAATTATAAATAAAATGATTTTCAACCGGAAAAAATATTTCGATACGTGAAAAGTCTTTATTGAACCAAGGTTAGCAATATTTTTTCATTCTTTTAGTATTTGTATAGTAAAATTGTATTTTTATGGTTGTACCACATATGGTACCGTGAGCTTTAGCTCTCATTCTCATGTATGTATATGTACTACAAATGTGCTTATGAATTCTTCGTTTTTTTTTTAGACAATGTCACGTAGATTGTTACATGACCATTCAATCCAAGATTATCTTGGTATACCCTCGGGTAGTGAGGATATACCAAGGGGATCGGTCAGATCCTGCCAACTATAGCCCCGTAGCCGTCACCTCACTTACCTGTAAAATATTTGAGCTGATCATCAACGAACAGCTCATGCGTTACCTCGAGGACCACTCGCTACTCAATGATCGGCAATAATTGGCTTTAGGCCAAAACAATTTACCGGTGACCTCCTGGCGTACGTGACGCATGTTTGGGGTGAGGCTATGGAGAGGCACGGCGAGTCGTTGGCTATAAGCCTCGATATTGCGAAAGCCTTCGATAGAGTATGGCATGCGTCGCTTCTTTCCAAGCTTCCGGCATATGGGCTACCGCCCCGATTGTGCAGCTGGATGGACAGCTTCCTGTACGGACGACAGATACGGGTCCGTTGTGTCGGTCAGGCTTGGTGTTTTATGCAGGTTAATGCCGGGGTACCACATGGATCTGTGTTGTCCCCAACCCTCTTTCTTCTGCATATCAATGACATGCTCTCCCTTGAGAGATTCGTCCTTGCGTCGAATTCTGCTCTCACCTTTGGAACGATTCCACCAGGTACTTGCTTGATGCGCTGGACTCTATGCAGCGGCGTGCTATTCGCATTATCAACTGCCCGGAGGTGTCGGAGAGTCTGGAGCCATTGGCGCAGCGAAGAACTATTGCATCTTTGGCTGCATTCTACCGTATCTATCACGGTGAGTGTTCTGCAGAACTCTTCAACCAAATCCCGCCCTGTCCTTTCCGATCCCGAACTACGCGTGCTGGACAGAGATGCCACTCTCACACAGTGGAGAGAGTCTTCGCTAGAACTGAACGATTCAAAAGATTGTTTCTCTGTCGTACCATAAGAATCTGGAACGACCTACCAGCGCACGTATTCCCTCCTCTTACACTCCTGGGTTCTTCAAGCGGAGTGTGAAGAGGCACATCATAGGGCCGCCAACTTGAGGACCACTGGCTATAGTCTTACAGACTATGACAGTAGCCCCCAATTGCTAGATGTCTCTGTGACTTTCAATCAGGCGGCGGCATCATTTTGGCGAGCTAAATATAAAAAAACACATACACTCACAGGCACACATACAAGCAAATTCATAAGCTAAACTATTTCTAAAATGTTCTAATTGATTACCAAAAAAATAGAGTTAAGGCTCAGTGTACCACATGTGGAACCGAAATAAAATTTCGATTTTTTACAAAAATATTTGATTTTCATCATTTTCATTGCTTTTCCCCAACTTCTAAACACTAACCACATCACATATAATTTAATCAGCCAATAAAAAAAAATTGAGCCTTGTAGGGTTAAATATCTTCTTACTATTCCTCGCCATAAATCTGAATTCTACTCTTACTCTTTCACTGTTCATGCGGTAAGGCTGTGGAACGCTCTCCCGCCGAAGATACAATCTTGCCAATCTGTCTCACTCTTTAAAAAGAAACTGAAAGAACATTACCTCTCCTCTTTGCCGTAACTATCTGAACTTAAGTGTATCTAAATGGGATATGTATGTATGTAAGTATGTATGTATGTATGTATGTATGTATGTATGTATGTATGTATGTATGTATGTATGTATGTATGTATGTATGTATATGTGTATACTGTACCTATGTATTTATTATAGTGAACGTATGTATGTGAATGTATGTGCCTATGTTTGTATATATGTATAGTTTAACAATTTATATGTATTTGAGTATGTATACTATTATTTTATTTAGGGTCCTTAACTTGCACACACTTATTAATCTGTATCCTATTTTTAACATCTCCTCTTACGGGCCTACTGGAAGAGATTTCTGTAGAAATAAGTAGGCCCTTGTACAATGCTGTTTTCTTTATTATGTTTTTCTCTTTTTTTTGTAATTTGTGTGTACATAAACTAATAAATAAATAAATAAAAATAAAAAAGGAAAAAACTCAATGGCGGGCAGTTCAGGCGGAGTCGCGAGCATCATCTAGTGCTGAATAAATCCACTTGTATTGTTCCACAACATTTACTTTGTACGCCTCGCCGGTTTCGCCTCGCGGTATTATCAAAGGATATTGTAATCATCATTGAACCTAAAACAATAACAACTATGGAGGTCTGGAGTAAGATGAATATTGTAAGATGCTGCCTTGTTGGTTTAGAGGTTGTACGACTGTAGATAACGAGGTCGTAGGTTCGATTTCCACCAGGGATAAAATTTGTGTGTTCCAAAAATATGTGTATTGCGAGTCTGGGTAATTTTTCGGATTATAAGTACCTACCTATTTGAAAAAGAAAATATGTGCTTGGTACCCATAACCCAAGCTCTTTAATTCTAGCTTGCTTTTGGTATCAGATGGCGCTGTGTGTTATATCTGTGAATGTTTATTTATTTTTTACCAGTCTCCTACATTATACACCTAAATAAACAAATCACATTATTTTATCCATACTAATATTATAAAGCTGAGGAGTTTGTTTGTTTGTTTGTTTGAACGCTAGGATCTCAGGAACTAATTGTGTATTACAAAATTATTTCTCTTAAAAAGTTTAAAAAAAACGTCCGCGACAGCATATGGTTCGCTCACAATAACCTAATTTGTCTATCTCTTAAGGTTCGCACACGATATAATGAAACTGAAGAGTTTGTTTGTGCTAGGATCTCAGAAACTACTGGTTGCATTTCAAAAAATATTATACAGTTTAATTGTCCATTTATTGAGGCTGCCTAATGGCGATATAGTGTCACGCTAAGACGAATAGGAGCGGAGCAGCCATGAATAATGTTTCGAGAACGGTGATTATTTCTTTCTATTGAGAGCTTCCATTGCGGACGCTGCATAAATAGTTAAAGTTACGTTAAAATTGAGTATTACAAAATTGTTCCTCTTAAAAAGTTATAAAAAAAAGTCTTGAACAGCATATGCCTATCTTTTAAGGTTCACTTAAAATAACCCTCTTATTAAGTATGAGCGACGCGATGGGAGTAAACTTGGTCTGCAGTGGCAGCCAGTCAACTGAACGATAAAAACCGGCCAAGTGCGAGTCGGATCGCACACGATGAGTTCCATACAGAAAAAAACGGATGGGTGGAAGTAAAAGCGACGGTAAACATTATATCACTTTTACACCTCTTTCCTTCTCACTCTCATGTGACGCAAACGAAGATATATACAAGCGACGCGACGCGACGGGGTTAAATGCAACGGGAAACATTATAATACTCGAAATATTAATACCTGTCACGCGGGTCAGCTAGTGTTTAACATAAAATATGAGTATTTGTTACATACTTATTCAGGGTATCAACAATGTGATATTAGAAAAGTTGTTCGGTATGTTACAGTTGGCCATCAATACTGAACCACAGAGTTCAACTCTAGAAAGTTTTGTCTGTCATAGCTTTGAATATTGAAATTTAATAGTCGATACCGTGTTATTTTTGTGTAAACTTCAGGATTTATTTCAGTTGTGGTATTTTAGAAGGCATATTAACTTGATCTCGACTGCCACTAAGCCATATTGTCATTATGTCCCTTTTGGTACTATGCCGGTGTTATCTGCCTACCTTGTGATCTTGTAAACCTGCCAATCTGTTGGAATTTTACCAAATTAAAGATTTTTCTATTTCTATTAACATTAATTTGCTTTCAGTCTCACACCAAAACATCACTCTGTATAACACATTAAACATTCATAATATTATTAAGTCTGTGTGAGTACTTTAATTTGCTTGAGTTTTAAACAGTACATATTGTTGAAATTACAGCAGTTACCCCGTCCATAAAAACATCGCTAATAACTTGACCTTAAACTGTGATGTCTTAAGTTATGGCCCTTGTTACGTGGGGATGGTACTCGTTTATTTGTTACTGCTCGTAACCCCTTTAAAGCCCTTTAGCCATGTAAAAACCTGCTGGTCTGCTAATCCTTATTTTTAAGTACTTTAATACTAAATACTGCTTTTTAAATTCACATTATATTTGGTTATTAATTTGTTTGAAAACTATTTCATCGAACAGTGTTGGTCTACTGCTGAAAGGCTCTATTCTGACCAGCGACGTTCTTTAATCGATTAATAGGCCCTTGTTCTCAACATTTCGTAAAGTTACCAATTGAAGATAATTATAATTATCAAAAGTTGAATACTCGATTCAATTATGTGAATAGGTTATTATAAACAAGAAGCTGTGAGACGGTCTCACCCGACTGCCCCTTTAACGTTTATTGTAAAAGTGAAAGTTCAATCCGATTGAAGTTGTCATTTTTGTTTTAATTCATACTTTGAACAGATGATCCACGTGACCTAGTGACGTAATTTAATGCAAAAGAGTCACAGACTACAGACTATAGAGACTACAGATTATAGAGAGGGACTAAAATGTACGATTTCAGGTAGCAACCAACGGTTTATGAATAAGGAGGTAGTAGGTAGTAGGCAGCTGTAGATAGACACAATAAAAGGGAAGAATGAAGTTTCTGTCATATTATTATGGGAAATGCGATCAAATCGTGAGACCAAGTAAAAACAGCGGAAGATACTTATAATGAATCTTAAAGCCTTTTGTTAGCATGCCGTTACAGTATTTTTTTTTGTGAACATTCTCACATAACGTCATCTTGCCCAAATTAAGCTTAAATGAGCTTGTGTTATGGAATCTAGACGACTGATAGACATACTTATATATTTCTATGTACATACATACTACACATTGAAAACACTCAAACTCTGAAACAAACATTTGTGGATCACACAAATATTTGGACCATCCCGGGAATCAAACGCAGGACGCCTCAGCGCGCAAGTCAGTTACACTACCGAATGCGCTTCCAAGGCAGTCAAACAATGGTTACTGTCTTCCCATAAAGTGGTCTGATTGGGAAACAGGTATGTATGCTTTTATAAGAATTCTTTTCTTCAATGTATAAATCTATTTCACCGAGAGACGATTTTATCAGACAGCAGCGCAATTTTGTCTCGTCTAGATACTTGTCCAGGCGCGATAAAACCTTACAAGTATACAATCTACTTTCGTCTATCCCCAAAAGCGAAATTTCTAAAGCTATTCACAAAAGAATACCAAGGTTTTGTCGGACTTTACACCTCACACAAGCGTTAGCCTTATCTCAAGTATGTAGATTTATTTCACCAAAGTTTCGTCGGTGACTGTGAGATAAGAAGCGAGGGACAAATTGTAAACAGTATGCATTTAAATTATCGTTCAGTTTTGCATTTGCATATGGTATGAAGATTCTAGTTTCAGTCTAGGTATATAATATAAAAGTCGTAACTACCTGACGCCGACGACTTCGTTCTCGTTCAATATCGGTTCAACTAAGCCATTCAAGTATGTCGTATACTAAAATAGTCCTTACACTAGCCAATGCCCACAGCTTCACCTGCGTCAAATTTTGTTCAGTACCCCCTTCCCACGAGCCCATTTAAAAAAAACTAAGATAAAATGAGTACCAGAATTATCACTGAGACTCAGCGTGCCAAAAACTCACCGACCTCCTCATAGAAAGTGATGGTGCCATCGAGTGAGTTAAGGGTCACTAACACGGTCTGAGTGTGGTCACCAAGATGATATATACCTTATCACACCCCGCCTGAAGAACCCGAGGTTATAGATGGAGGAAAACTCATAAATTGGCAGAGCGATGCAACTTTTTATGGTTTGGTAGAGAAACGATCTTTCGCATTGCTTGATTTTCGCGATGGTTATCTCTGCTACAATAATTTATAATAATAAGAGTTACAACCAGGTAGACAGACTTGCTTGGCTGAGTTATCAAGCAAGTATGTCGGTCTGGTTGTCCATCACGAGGCCTTATCTCGGGATCTGTGATAGTTAGTGAGCTGAAATTTTCACAGATGATATATTTCTGTTGCTGCTTTAACAGCGATTACTAAAAGCAGAAAAAAAATATTAATGTGGTCTTCCATACAAAAAACGTAATATTTTGAGTACAACTCGTACTTGGCTTGTATTTTTTATGTGTTATGGTAAGGCAAACGTCCTCACTTTCGAAATAAGTATAAAAAACGCAACTAGGTATCGAAATTGTAGGATAACATTACTTCTTAAATTACTTTAGTTTTCTCTAGCGGATTGAAAGGATTCCTTTTGTTCTTACCCACAAAATATTACATGTGTATCCTATACGTTGAACAGGCGAACTGAATTGGAAAACATATTCTTGTGTACGTACCGCCTTTATAGTTCAGGAGCTCGGAACTGAAGGTTAGTAGCATTATGTCGTATTATATTTTACACTGACATTTTAAACAGATTTAAAACAAATGCCATTGTAAAGTATAATATTTGTGACTATAAATGTTGTATTGATATCTTTGCAGCTTAGGTTTTTTATAACAATTAATGTGCGATTTTAAAATGCAACAGTGAATTATATAACTTAAGTTAACTTTAATAATATTATAAGCCGTAATTTAGTGTTATTTATAACTAGCTGTGACCCCTTGCTTAACCTGCGGAACTCCTTTAGGGATGGAATTTAGTAAAAGTGTTTTTAAACTGTCTTAACGATATGGACAACTTACCCTACGAGTAGAATTTAAAGTATTTAATAAAGGAAAATGTACTTAATACTATTGATTTAAAACATCTTTAAAACGCCTTTAAAATATCTAATACAATAAATAACTGCATATAATATCGTATTTACAAGACCTTTGTTTTAGATGGACGCTCCTGAACTACTATTTAGCTTACGAAAGCTATCGGCAAGCGACGTATTGGAAAAGATATTCTTTGTTATTGCCCAAGAGACGACTGGAATTTATCTCCAGAAATTGAACCTGTTTGCTGTTTTAATACTTTATTTACTTATTTTTATGTACATTCTGTGCAGTGCAGGTGCGAAGGAAATGTGCCCCGTGTGAAACGATGTGGACGAAATCGAGATAAG
The DNA here is from genome assembly GCA_933228765.1 of Miltochrista miniata. Classification (NCBI taxonomy): domain Eukaryota; kingdom Metazoa; phylum Arthropoda; class Insecta; order Lepidoptera; family Erebidae; genus Miltochrista; species Miltochrista miniata. The sequence goes on from OW121758.1 coordinate 6,338,315, forward strand.
GAGTGAACGATGGCTGTGTTGCAGAAAAAAAGCTAAGTAAATTGTAGCTTTCCAAGGTGTATTTATTTAACACGCGTGGGTTATATTTTTGCATGGTAAAAGGTAAAAAAAAAAATTTGCATAATTTTGCTAGTTATGTTTTTTTTAGCTACAGTATTTTAAAATAGTGTTAAGGTTTTTGTCACTGTTTCTAACAATATACATAATCATTACGTAGGAATATTCTTTAGTACAAGTGAACCAAAAAGTTTAAAGTGCTATATTGTAGACCAGTTGTGTAAAATTCAACACATAATTTTATTGTAAAGCTAAAAAAGTAGGATGAATTATTTATGACATTGAGAATAGATACTGTAAGAGGAAACCATTCAGGTTTATAAAGCGAAGTTTTGAAACAGTGCAAGTTTCGGGCAAGAAAGGGGCCATCCAAAAACCAGCGCGGCATACATTGATATATTTGTATGCTGCATTAAGCTGAGATGGCTGCCTTTTCGAGTGCATGCCACATGAAATATATTTGTAATTAAATTGTTTTAAATTTGTGTCTTGTAAATTTATGTTGCTTGTGCTTGAATAAATTTCTTTCTTTCTTTCTTTCAAGTGGTGTTATTTGAGTTCCACAACGAGACGGCTAGAAATAAGTAGGTATGCAGGTATTTAGCCGGGCTGTGTTTGGTAGAGAATACTCTTTTGAGACATTCTTTCACATAAACGATCCAATATGGTCAAAATGCAGATCAAAGCATATCGTGAGAAAGATACTACTTCTGTGACATACTCGTAACAAGAATTGACAATGTAAAAGAGCCACCTCTCACATACCCCTTTATGTCATAACGTCTTTGATATTTGTCATTACGAATATCAGCATGTCACAACCCTTTTCCGCTTTTACTAAAGTTGTTGAATGATGAGGGACGTGTCTTATAGAAATTCTTTGTGATATTTCAAAAGAGTTCTTCCTCGCCTTGCTAGTCCTGTGATCTGTAAACTATCACTGCGATAAGCATCTACGTCACAGTTAGTTCTGAGATGGGTTACTGTTAGTTGTATATCATTCAAGAGCGTTTGTGTATTTCGAAAGGCAATGAAGTGCTCGTGACCCCGCAGACTCAGTGTTCTGTAAACGATCACTGAAGTAAGCAACATCTACTATGACCGGTTACGGATGGGTGGCCATCACATGACCACTTTGTGACATTTATTTACGCCTTAAGCCTTTGGTCCCGGTTGCCAGTAAAATGGCAGTCGTTACGCTATGTTGAAGACCTTTCAACAGCGGGCAGCCACAAGCTACGCCTGTCCATATCAACACAGAAATACGACTCAACACCTATTTCGTGCGAAAATTTCTCATAAAGGTGAAATGTGGGCATATAATGGGTACGCCCATTCGGGGATGAAAGGCGTGATCATCACTGTGTACTCCACTGTACTCCATTGTACACCACTGTACTCCACTGTACTCCTCTGTACTCCACTGTACCCCACTGTACCCCATACGTGTAGAAGGCAAATAAAGCTGTTGTTCCCGGTTGACAGAAACATGGCAGTGTTAAAGCTTTAATAAAGGCCCTTAGGGTAGTTTAGAAATTCACCAGCACTTGCGGGCAGACACATCCTGTGACTATTTATTTATACACGGTAATGGACCCACGCACTGCGTACCTCTTCGGAAAATAAGCATGGTTCTAAATTTAAAGTTCGTCTCAATAATCTACTAGAAATAAATAAAGCACATGGAGTGTGAGACAGTATAATATATTATTTACCGCGCCATTTTAAGTAATACGTATGATGGATTATAGTCGAGGTTTTGGGGTTTTACGACAAGGAGCCGGTGTGTTCGCGAGACGATAAGGTTTTTATTGTTTTCTTTTGAACCTGTTTAACTGCACAATAAACTAAAGCTCACATGAGCTTCTGCCGTGAGTTCGAACGTTGGTGTTTTATAAAGTACCTAGGTAGATAAGAATCGGTTGTGAGAAATACTGTAACTTAGTGGTGGTTAGTCCTGCCACGTGCCAGATTCAGGTAGATCTACCAGGGAGATGAATACAAAGACTTCTATATAAACTGAGGTAGACATGCCGTACTCTACATTTCAAAAGCAATCCTCGAACACACACATTGCTAAGACTACACTCACTTATAAATAATATTTACGGAATTGTCACCACAATAGCAATATAAGAAAAGAACAAGAGTAAAAGAGAAGGCATATAGACTCTCGAAGTTTTGACTCACTACAGTGCGAGCAACGCTGCTAATTAGCTCAGTTTATAGGTTTCAAAAATCAGTGTGTAGGGCATGTCTAACTCAGTTTATATAGAAGTCTTGAATATGAACACTGATCGCTGGTACAATTTTACATTTTATCTGTAGTTATGACAAATTTCAATACTAAAGATTACTTAGCGAGCTTGAGTCCCTCTCAAGCTCGCTAAGTAATCAGCAAGGTTCTGCAGGCCCTAGACGAGGTGAAGATGGATATGGTAACGTCACCTGAAGCTCAGCCGTAGTAGTCGTGAAACAAGGCCACGACCGCGTGCAGGTCCTTATATAAGGGCGAGGAGGCGCCCAGGGGCGAAGGGTGTAATTCGACGCCAGTGTAGACCGCCGTGACGTCACAACCTCCCCCCCCCCTTTCGGAAGAGAATTTTTCGTGTGAAAATTCAGCACCTCCTGCACTTCAAGTTTCATCATTATATTATGTAAGTGGACCCTAAATTGTATTTACGTGGTAGTTATGTGCATTCTTGATACTTCAGTTCGATTGCTGTAAGCCTGGGCGTCAGCTTGCATCACTTGCAGAATTATTGTCGCTTTCGTCGACATCGGTTCATAGATTTATCGTAGCTCAGTCTTCTGAAAACGATTAACTTATCTTTTGCTACTGTTTGTCCTCAGTTGAGTGACTGGGTAAAATGTAATCATGCAATGCTACTACATCGCAATATTCCTTGTGCTTATTCAAATCGAACGAGAAATTATGCTGCTACGAGTACAAAGTACATTATTTAAATCACTATTCAAAACAATATCAAAAGTTATTTCAAAAATAACAGCTAGCTTTTATGTGAGCACCGTTAAAAACCTGAGTTTTAAATTAACTTAATTAATACTTTTTAAACTCTCTAAATTTCGACTTCCTAGCCCTTTTGTCATTTGCATAAACTTTATTTAATGTCACACCTATGTGACTAAACAGGCGATGTTAAATTACTTAGTAACTGTTCGGTACTTGAGTTATCAAACTTGCCGCATCTTATTTGCAACACAAACAACATAGAACTAAGCTATCAGTTAAGCCGAGGCAACATTGGTTAGACTAGAGATTTCGTGAAAACTAACACATCCTTACATACATACATACATTTAGTCACGCCTTTATCTCCGAAGGGGTAGGCAGAGGCATAGTATACGCCCACATTTCACCTTATAGTTTAATGTCCCACGAAATAGGTGGTGAGCCTATTGCTGTGTTGTAATGGAAAGGCGCAGGTCGCCGCGACCCGCTTTTAAAAATTTTCAAGCAACAATAAGGCCTTCCCATACATAAGGCCTTCAACTTGGCTTAACGATTGTCAATTTACTGACAACGGGGTTTCATTTCGAGTTTTCTTTCTCTACGCAATGGAACTTTTTGCGAAAGTGTTAACTTAGTCGCCTCTTACGACACCCTCAGGATGTATTGGTGTGGCGACATTTTGTACTCTTGTAGCATTTGTTTTCTTTAGACGCAAAAATATCTGGTTGAGGGCTTGACAGTTCATAACTGAACGTGTCAGGACGCCCTTAATCAATTCATTGCTTGTTTTATTTTTAATCTGTAGTTGTCCTTTGACACAAGTGCCATGAGTGTCTATGGCACCTCATGATTTGCTTTGGAAAACAGGTTTTTGGAAGACGGATTTCCAGAATATTCGCAGAGAAACATTATATAATAGAGATATAATAGAGATATACTCCCAATTTTGTAATGAAGGACTAAGGGGCATAAATTTTCCTAGTGAACTTAGTTACTATTCAGATGGAATGTGTAATGACATGGAACATGGGCAAGTACTTGAAAAGCTTTATCAGGAGATTGTGCATGTTCTAAGTCATGCATCAATAGCAAGTCGTAGAAAGTCAGCAAAGCAAACTAAATTTAAAACTGTTCACGGCTGGAATAAACATGTTAAGGAAGCACATAGACAGGCTAGGACTGATTTTCAACTATATGTTCAATATGGTAAGCCCAACAGTGGCCCTATTTTTGAAAAGATGTGTAAAAGTAGGAAAATATTTAAATCTAGGCTGAAATATTGTATAAAAAATCAGGAACAGATAAAAATGGATAGGCTGGCCTCACAGCACTCGGCAAAAAAGTTTGGTGAGTTTTGGAAGGGAACTAAGAAACTGAACAGTAAAATAAGGCTCCCTGTTAGTGTTGATGGAGTTAGTTACCCAGGGAGAATAGCTAATATTTTTAGGGATAGCTTTATGGTACAATCTGCTGTGCAGGAGGTGGGTGGTGCTGAGTCTGGTCATGGACACCCCATTAAATTCTCTGCGAAGGACGTATTAACTATTGTAAGGTACATGAAAAGAGGTAAGTCACCAGGACATGACGGACTCAGCATCGAGCACCTTCAGTATGCTGGACCTCATCTTGGTAGGGTACTGGGGTTGTTGTTTACTCTATGTCTGCGTCATGCTTATTTACCTAAGGATCTTATGAAGACTATTGTGGTACCAATAGTGAAAAATACTACAGGAGACACGTCGGATAAATTAAATTATAGACCAATATCCTTAGCCACAATCACGGCAAAGGTTTTGGATGGATTGCTGAACAGGGAACTGGATAGGGTGGAACTGCATGATACTCAATTTGGCTTTCGGGACGGGCTATCTACAGAAAGTGTAATATTAGCCCTAAAACTTGCAGTCCACTACTATGTAAAAAGGAAGACTCCCATTTATGCATGCTTCCTGGACTTGTCCAGGGCTTTCGATACGATCTGTTAAAGCAAGCTGTGGACAAAGCTAGGAGGGGCTGGTGTGGCTCCTAATATTATTAAAATGTTTTCGTATTGGTACAGCAATCAGATTTATATTGTGAGATGGGGAAACTCATACTCTGATGAGTACTATTGAAATGTGGGGTGAGACAAGGGGGCTTGACATCTCCTCGTCTCTTTAACATATATGTCAACGACCTAATTGGGGAGCTTAGCAGCACACATGTTAGCTGCTATGTGGATGATGTATGTGTAAATAACCTTAGCTATGCAGACGACATGGTGTTGCTGAGCCCCTCAATTGGGGGACTTAGAAAGCTATTAAGAGTTTGTGAGTCTTATGCTGTGACACACGGTTTGGAGTACAATGCGAAAAAGAGTGAGTTTATATTATTTAAAAGTCATAAAAAAGGGCCATCCACAATTCCTCCACTCACACTAAATGCAGTTGCTTTGAGCCGTGTGACACAATTTATGTACTTAGGGCATATTGTCACTGAAAATATGTGTGATGATTTAGCCATAGAGAGGGAGCGTAGGGCATTGTCGGTGCGTGGCGGTTTGCTGGCACATAGGTTTGCTCGGTGTACAGCAGAGGTCAAGATCATGCTATTTAAAGCATATTGCCAGGTATTTTACGTGGGTGGACTGTGGGCCAGCTTTTCACAAAAATCCTATAGTGCCCTACGGGTTCAATACAACAACATCCTCAGGGCTCTGTTCCGGCTTCCACGCTACTGTAGCGCTTCAGGAATGTTTGCCGATGCCGGCGTGGGCGACTTTTATGCGATAATGAGAAAAAAGGTTGCCTCGCTGGTCTATAGGGTGCGGCGGAGCTCGAACGGAGTCCTGAGGATGGTTGGTGAACGCCTAGACTCGCTCTTGGTTGGTAGGTTCACCGAGCTACATGTTAAAAAAGTTCGGTGAGCCTGCCAATTGGGAGTATCCAAAGACTTCTATATAAACTGAGGTAGACGCGCCGTACTCTAACAAACGAGATTTCAAAAGCAATCCTCAAATACACATATTAATAAGACTACATTCACTTATAAATATTTTTTACGTAATTGTCACCACACACAATAGCAATATAGGAATAGAAAAAGAGTAAAAGAGAAGGCGTATGGACTCCGATTGCAAGTCGAGCACCTACTTTCGAAGTTTTGACTCAAAACAGTGCGAGCAACGCTGCTAATTAGCTCAGTTTACAGGTTTCAAAAATCGGTGCGCAGGGCATGTCTACCTCAGTTTATATAGAAGTCTTTGGGAGTATCACATACTTATACTTTTATTTTATTAATTATATACTAACATAGTCTATAAGTTATATTGTTACTAACACTATGGATTTATGGTCTGAAATTAAATGATTTTTATTTTTATTTATTTATTTATTTTATTATATAAGACCTGCTTTGGGGTAGTTCGAGCTCTTTTTCTTTAGCTCTTTAGTCTGTATCCCGAATCAGTTTTCGCTCAAGCTCTGGCATTTGTGCCCCACGTTGGGCGCCAAATTTGTAACCACTTTATTAGTTTGTAAGTTAACAATTTTTAGTCCGTCGCAAAACGGGACCCCGTCGCAATACGGGACCCCGTCGCCAAAAGGGGCGGTTAAAAATCAAAATTCATTAAACAGTTTTTAACCTTACTAGTTTCACATCATGAATTTTTCAAGGAATTTAAAAATCGTTAACTTAACGTGCCTTCCGAAGTAAGGAAACTCAAAGAAAAGTGGTCACCGGTCCAAGGACCAGGCGCTCACAGCCTAGTCCTCGGTTAATGTTGCTTAATTCAGTAAGCGTTTCCAGAACGCTGAGTCCGCTGGGGTACAAACACTTCAATGTACACTATAAATACTTTTTATTTTCATGTTGCTCTTCCTGACTCAATATACATATATCTAACTAAATTTATATATGTTTATCGATGGCGAAAGCGCTAAGCTTAAAATACAAACTTAAATGTCTTTGACCACGCGACAGGAAAGAAATTATTTTGACCCAGTGTGACCTCATCCTAAATTCGAGTTGGAATAAGCTAAAAGTGAGTTAAGTATAAACAAATTCTCTAACTTTCACAGTTTGATTGTGTGATTACTTTGAGATGAGTTCGTGGAGCGTTTTAAGCAGTTTTGAAAGTCAAGTAGTATATTGAGAGTGAAATGGGTTATTGATCGATGAATGGCAGAAGTTTCTATAAATATAGTAAAATAATTTAGTTTCTGGAACCGTACTTGTTCTAAGAAATTAAGTCCGATTGGTTTAGTCAAGTAGGTATCAGGCTGGGTAGGTATAGCCTGTTCGCTCTAAGCTTAGCGCTGGCGTAGAAACTGGTGTAGACTAGAATGGCGAACGCGTAGTACCTTAAAGACCTGAGTTTTTCTTCTATCATTCTCGCTCCCCTGATCTCTTGAATTCTTTTTTATCTCTAGTGGAAATCTTAATAGGTCCTATGCCTGAATAAAATAGTTAAAACCATACGGTCACTAACTAACTGTCTCGCGCAAGGCACCCTGGGAAATCCATCTCATTAAATGGATAGCCAACACCACTCACTACCTATTAAATGGGACAAAAATAAAGGTGTAATATGGGCGTATCTGGCTAACGAACCCTTCGGGATAGATAAAAAGACTGCAAATGTATTCAGATTAGAAACAATATTACTATTCTAAGACTCTTGATACATTAGTAAATACACAAGCGTGTAGTTGATGGACAGGTTGTGAATAATAGACGCACATGCATGTAATAACCAATATATTCACCAACTGTTAGTCCATTACTAAAATTAAGCCCAGTGGAGATGATCATGTTTATACAGATAAGCTGTGTATTAATATTTAACTTTGTATTATTTGAAATCGTGGATATCTTTGCTGAATTTTGCCTAATTATTACACTTGTACTATTACTACAAATAACACTTATTTTCTATAAATTTAATAAATAAAACGTTAAGTGAAGGAAGACCCTAGCACGATGAATATGATGGTCCAAATACGACAGTATTGGTGTAGGTTGACTATTCCACTCAGTTTATCAGGTACTATCATAGCTCCCTTACTATTAAAGGGTTATTCCTACCTTACAATTAGTTAAATAAAAAATAAAAAAAATTTCAAATGTTTATTGCAAAACTAGTTGTGGTTATCCTTAACTGTTATACGTTGGAATTGACGAATCGAAGGTGTGAGGCGGATTTTTCTCCCCCCCCCCCACCTTTATTATCGTTGTAGAATGGATTTCTGCCAAGTAACGCCTGATCCCATTAGTTAATTATACATAACCTCACAACCAACCGACTTTATTATATGTTTTCTCTACCTTATAGCATCTCTTACTACTCTGTCTCATGACATATCCGTATCGTGTAACAATGCGGGCTAATGTGTCTATTGCATAGCGATGCCTGACGTCATCTTATTATAACGACTAGAACAGGCTACTAAGTGAAGGAGAACCTCGTCCTATTAAAAACGATCTATCCCGATTAAAGAACTAAACTAAACAACTCCAATTGGTTGTGGAGAACAGATAACAGTCGCTTCACGGATAATATCGAAGTTTAGTCGCATCGCAGTTAAACTAGAAACCCTACCCCGACTGGTTTGGAAAAAGAGTAGGTAATAAATAAATAAATATTCACGGACATTTCACACAACGCTATCTGATCCCACAGTAAGCTAGGAATAACCTGCATGTGTAATGGGTATCAGACCACAAATTTTAATACTTACATACTTTTTTTAAATACATACTTACATATTATACATAGAAATACCCAGACTCTTGAGACAAACATTTATGGGTCACACAAATATTTGTCTCCGGTGGGAATCAAATCCACGATCTCCAGCGCCGCCGGCGGTATCACTACCGACTGCGCCACAGAGGCAGTCAGTCAGTAGGTGGATGATGATGATGATGATAATTAAAATGTCTAACTAAATTAAAAGTTTTCCAACTGCACTCTAATGTATTGTTATTTTCTTTCAAACATTTTAAGCCCGCGACATATTAATTCGCCAATTTGGCCACATTATCTGCCAACTCAAGTTTGAAAAGGTTTTCACAGGCAGCACGCAATGCTCGCGTGACGCTATACAAAATTGTTATTGATTTAAATAATTACCGTTGTAGCTAGCAAACATAGCAAGCATCCTGGTTCGACTGGGTTTAGTTCAATACAAGACACGAATATTTGACTGTTGATGTTGTTTAGTACCGGTATTAAAGTTTATGTTTAGAAAGTGAATTTATAATTTCAGTATTGATTTTGTAAAATTACGTTTTGGAGTTAGAGAGAATATTTTGAGCAATTGTGGCTGTACAAAATTGTTATTGATTTAAATAATTACCGTTGTAGCTAGCAAACATAGCAAGCATCCTAGTTCGACTGGATTTAGTTCAATACAAGACACGAATATTTGACTCTTGATGTTGTTTAGTACCGGTATTAAAGTTTATGTTTAGAAAGTTAATTTATAATTTCAGTATCGATTTTGTAAAATTACGTTTTGGAGTTAGAGAGAATATTTTGAGCAATTGTAGCTGTACAAAATTGTTATTGATTTAAATAATTACCGTTGTAGCTAGTAAACATAGCAAGCATCCGGGTTTCGACTGGGTTTAGTTCAATACAAGACACGAATATTTGACTCTTGATGTTGTTTAGTAACGGTATTAAAGTTAATGTTTCGAAAGTGAATTTATAATTTCAGTACTTATTGATTTTGTAAAATTACGTTTTGGAATTAGAGAGAATATTTTGAGCAATTATAGTGTTATATTTTTTTAATATAATATTTCATAATTTGCGCTGATTATTTAATATTACGAGTATCTAGTGATTATGAAGGGAATAAAAAGTACGTAAGAAAAAAAAATGAAAATCCAGTTTTATTCAAATCAGTTTTCTGTGCACAAACACACGTTAAGCTTTTTCCAATATAGTCGATCGATCTTGTGATGGTTGAAATGGTTAATTTCAATATGACATAAGCTAGTCACATAATACGTAGGATAAAATAATATGAAAGTATTTGAATGCTAGCGATGTAAAAGAGTCACCAATTTTTAAGCTTCCCAAGGTCAATCAGTCTATGGGCGTCCATTGCCTGAGATGATATCGATATTCTACGGAGGAAGATGCATTTATTCAATAAAATATTTAAAACTTACAATGAAGTGTATAACTATTTACAATAATCTAAATATATATAACTCAAAGGTGACTGACTGACTGACATAGTGATCTATCAACGCACAGCCCAAACCACTGAACGGATTGGGCTGAAATTTGGCATGCAGGTAGATGTTATGACGTAGGCATCCGCTAAGAAAGGATTTTGATAAATTCTACCCCCAAGGTGATAAAATACGGGAAGCGGGAACGGGAACAAATTTTACGCGGGCGAAGCTGCGGGCATCAGCTAGTATAGGTAAGTATAATTATAAACAAGGCCCTCGTGGCAAAGTGCCTATAAGACTGGTTAGCGGCAGCGTACCCCATTCGAATAGCGATCTCTATTTGTTAGGAGAAATAACTACCAGCCCTTGGGTCACCAATTGACTCAACCAGACGCTTCTTCAAAATGTAAAAAGAAACTATGCGCTTTGCGACCCCATTGAAACATCGACACCGACTGGAAGCAAATTGTGAGACGAGCCGAGCCAATATGTTTTCGATGTATGCGGGAATAGGAAAGTAATTCCACCTGCAAAGCCGTGGGCACCATTTAGTAACAAATACAAGAAGCCGTGAGACGGTCTCGACCGACTGCCCCTATAACGTTTATTGTGAAAGTGAAAGTTCAATCCGATTGACGTTGTCATTTTTGTATTATTTCAAACTTTGAACAGATGATCCACATGACTTAGTGACATAATATAATGCAACAGAGTCACAGACTACAGACACAAGTCCTGCCATAAGCCCCTCTGCAATCTATTTTTAACCCCCGACGGAAACCCGGACGGGGTGTTATAAGTTTGACGTGAGTATGAGGTTCTTCAAAATGGGTCTTAGAAGGTTTACTGTAACCACTGACCATGCACAATCAAGTTGTTTGTCAGCCAACTTTGTGTTTTAAAAAGGACAAGCAAAAAAATCACAACTCGGAACCTAACATGCCCTACTAGGTTTGCCAGGTTATCGGATGAAAATAATTACGGAGATTCAATATTATCGGAATTAACAAGATATTTTACCATGTATTATTAAATTGGAAGTTCCACATCCCAACAATACATGGTAATATTTTTTTTATACCACTAAGGTGGCATACAAGCATACAGCCCACCAGAAAGACCGGTGGTCACCGCAGCTTATGAACGTTTGCAACACCAGAGGCGGTAAATATCGCGTTGTACCGAACTCTACCCTCTCTCGCAAGTAGCGGGATAGCACCCGAACCCATAGGTGAGGTGGTAGCCAAAGGCTGTCGGGAATCCACGGACATCCTTCCGAGGGCTTACTCGGGGCTCCCGTGCGTAGGCTTAGGTTGGCCACCGTGTGGTTTTAGTCGGTAAGAGTCCGGTCCTTGTTGGATTTCCACACAATAAAAAAAAATGTATCATTGGATATTTCTGAATTTTCTGATTGAACATAATTCTGACTTAATTTTTAATGTGAGGAAAAATGCCAGACTCCTACCGACTAAAAAACCTCAAGTAACGCCCAACAGCCTACGGTCGGGAGCCCCGGGTAAACCCTCGGAAGGATGTCGCAGGGCTCCCAACAGAACTTAATACTGTCTGCCTGTTAATTTTAAGTGACCGTGTTTAAATACCTGCATAGAAATTCAAGCTATTCTACCAGTACTTTCAATGCTCCCGATAGATGGCGGTGTGCTGAAATCTGAATGCCGCTATGGTTTCGTTACAGGCATACAGCATACAGTGACACGTTGCGTGGGGCACAGTACAATATTTTTTATACGTCTTTTATATTATAATAAAATAATAAATATTTATATCTCAATGTATTTTGTCTATTTTTGTAGGTACACATTATATTAATGTGTTACCAATTAACCTAAATTGATATAATTTGATAGTGAATACGTATACATAAAATGAGCCGAGACCGGTCTGACATAATGTCAATTAGATGGCGTTATCGTATCGCATCGTCTGTTTGGAATTGGTTTCCGAACACGATTCCCATGGGAATATTCCTTGAACATAAAGTAGCCTTTGTGTTATTCCAGACTGTAATCCATCACTGCAATATAGTCAGATCCGTTTGGCCGTTAGAGCGTGAAAGAGGAATAAACATCCAGATATTTACACATCTACACTCACAAACTTTGACATTTATAATATTAGTAAGTTAGCAAGACAAATAAAAACTGGAAAAAATAAAATATATAAAACACTGACTGACCCCCAGTTTCCGGAAGGTTGATCAACGCTAAAATTAACTAATCGGCTGTTAAAGGCGAATCCTCACAGAAGATCCAAATGGATCGCCAATTCCTGCGATCCACGAATAAAACTTTTCTTGCGATCCCGCCGCGTTGCACCGACGCGCTCCAACCGATCCACACTGATCCGCCTAAGTATAGTACAGTTGAACTTTCGGTCGCTATGGAGTCACATGTGCAGCAACGACGTCGAATCGCTTTGGTAGCAACAACCTACATTCTTCTTAAATATTTACAAAGCATTTATGTTCCTTGTAAATGGATTTTCATTTTGGATCTTCTGTAAGAATCCGCCTTTAACAGCCGATTAGTTAATTTTAGCGTTGATCAGCCTTTCGGAAACTGGGGGTGTATGAATCAGTTATCAAATCAACATCATGTATGTAGGTACAAACATACATGTTGCAGGATGTGGGTGTGTCGTAAATAGTGGTCCTAGCGCCAGCGTGTGACAAAACAGGTGCCCCACTATAACATACTACAATTTTATTTCACCCATATTTGCCGAAGGGTTACAGAAAAGAGAACTTTCTTTAAAAAATCGCCCTTTTGTTGTAAAGTTGGCTGTATTTAAAAGGAAAATCACCATTTTTTATTTCTGTTTTCACTATCTTAAAGCTAAATACTTAAGCTATCCAAAAATAATATAGTTAATGAATTTCCACAACAAACGTTTCAAATAAAAATAAATATTTTTTTCTCAAACTTATAGGTATCACTAAAATTGTGCAGAGCTTTTTGTAAAAAAATATATACTACACTGTTGCTGCCCAAACGTTTAAAAAAAATATGCCTATGTAATACTGATTTTAAAATGGTATTAAATTAGGATTTCCCATTATCGAAAAATAGTAATTTTTACGGTTAAAGGTAAAAACGGGTTAGGAAAAATGACCAAAATCATCTAATATACATCACACTTAAAACGTTTTTTTTTTCAAACGGTTCTAATGGTGACAGGGTGAGTGTGCCCTTTGCAGATGACGCCGAGTCTGTTTGGGCAGTCTGCAGTTCGGGGGCGGCAACCCCTGCCGATCGAAGTGCTCAGCGAGCGTGGGACGACGTTGTGGTTGGACGGGTTAGGGAGCGGTTGCTGGAGGGTGCCTCAGAGGCTGATCTGGCTAGACTCCGAGCTGTGACTCAGCCGGAATCGGGAGCATGACTGCACGCGCTGCCTTCACCTCACCTTGGCACCTTGATGGACGACGACTCATTGCAGGTGGCGGTGGCGCTCCGCCTGGGCTGCAGAGTGTGTGAATCCCATAAATGCACCTGTGGTTCCACGGTGGAAGCCGATGGCCATCACGCTCTGAGCTGTCGTAGATGCATGGGTAGGTTTTCGCGGCACCATGCTCTTAACGATATAATCAGAAGGGCCTTAGTTTCAGCTGATGTCCCTTGCTTGCTTGAGCCCCCTGGTTTAAACAGGTCTGATGGCAAGAGACCGGACGGTATGACTTTGGTGCCATGGAGGAGTGGGAAGTGCCTGGTGTGGGACGCCACTTGCGTCAGCACTGTTCCCAGCCACCTCAGTCGTACGGTCCGGTCACCAGCCGCTGCGGCCGAGTTCGCGGCTGCAAGAAAGCGCCTCAAATACGAAGCATTAGGAGATCGCTACCATTTCGTTCCTATTGCGGTGGAGACAATGAGCTGTTGGGGTGTAGAGGCGAAGCGTTTTGTCGAGGAGATAGGGCGTAGACTGAAAGAGAAGTCTGGAGACTCACGCGCTGGTTCGTGGTTGGTGCAAAGGCTGTCCATTGCCATACAGAGAGGTAATGCAAGCAGTGTGATTGGCACTTTTGCACCAGGCGCGGGTGGAGGTGGCATTGACGAATTTGTTTAAGGATTGACGAGAATGGTATTTTGACATTTATGTATGTAATATTTATAAGTTGTAATGATTAAAATTTTATTTGATTATTTTTTTTTTCAAAGTTAGTAGTTTATTGTCCACATTATTATTACTTACTTATTAAAAAAAATATAACCTAAATAGTGCCCGCGGCTTCACCCGCGTGGGATTTTGTAACCATTCTCGCTTTTATTTATTTTCTTTCTGAAATTCAGTTCCCGTTTCATGAGGGATTTTGTGAGTTTGTGAGTGTAGATGTATGAATATCAGGATGTCTGGATAATTACTTTTTCACGCTCTAATAGCTGAAAGAATCTGGCCGAAAGGTAGTAAGATAGATTAGAATTGGGAATAAATCACAAGCAGCTTTTTATCTCAGGAATATGATCCCACGGGAAGCGGGAATAGTAAAAATCTCGTCGCGGGTGAAGCCGCAAGCGCCATTTAGGTTTGAGATTAATAAGATTTCAAATAAATAATAATGTTCACTATGAACTAAGTACTACTACGAGCAAAACCTTATAAGTGTGATATATGTTAGTTGATTTTGGTCATTTTTCTAACCCGTTTTTTTTAACTTTCACAGTAAAAATTACTATTTTTTTAATGGGAAATCCTATTTCGATACCATTTTAAAATCAGTATTACGTAGGCATATTTTTAAGCGTTTGGGCAGCAACAGTGTAGTACATATTTTTTACAAAAAGCTATGCACAATTTTAGTGATACCTAAAAATTTGAGAAAAAATTAAGATGAACTTATTTTTATTTGAAACGTTTATAGTGGAAATTTATCTATATATATAAAAATCAATGCCACTTTTCGTTGTAATTTTATAACTCAAGAACGGGCTCACCTAACCAAACCAAATTTTAAGGCTTTGTTCGGACTATTTAGTAGATGGTTTATGTGAAGTTTGCTCAAAATCGGTCGAGCGGTTCTTCATTTATCACGCAAACGAAGTTGCGCGGGTCAGCTAGTTAACTATATTATTATTGGATAGCTCACGTATATAGCTCACGTATGAAGCGCTCGTGGCCCCGCGGACTCAGTGTTCTGTAAACGATTACTGTAGTAAGCAACTTTCACTATGGCCGGTCCATGGATGGGTGACCATCCATGTGATCACTTTGTGACATTTATTTGAGCGTTTCCGTGCTTCAGAAGGCACGTTAAGCCGTTGGTCCCGGTTGCCAGTAAAATGGCAGTCGTTAAGCTAAGTTGAACAGAAAAGTTGAAGTTGAAACAGAAGTCCATGCAAATACTACCACCACAAACATGGATACACAAACAACCACACAAGCGAACATACCACAGATACCAAATCCACTTTTCAACTTGCCAATGTGCGCGGAATTGGGTAAACCTGGGGTCCGTCTGAGAGGCGTTGCACTCTTTATGAAACACAACTCTGAAAGAGCGGGCATAGCCTTCTGCAACCCCGTGGCTAGCAGTACGGTGTACATCTCGTCGGGTCTCGGCGCCCTGCTAAACGGCAGTACGACGAGAACTTCTATGAGGCGTAAAACCTATAATGAGCTGCCAACAGTGACAGTAGAGGGTCAGACGTGCGAAATAGTGCGAAAGAAGTATAAAACTGTCGCAATGTTCTGCGCGGACGACCAAATCACTGAATTCGAGAAAGTTTGCGTAGCACTGACGGAACTGGGTTGCCGGGAAACATTGTCACGCAAAAAACTGAGTATCGATGCGATGGTAGTGGGGTATAGGAAAGAAAACACCGCGGATTACGTGGGTGCTCTCAAATCCTCCAAACACTACGAGCTGGTGATATACGAAGAGAGGGGTCAAAACCTAAGCTTTCTGAGAGGCTTGGCCCAAGAGCAGGCACTCACGTCGACGATAACCGACTGCTGGGATCATCCAGTCCCAGACTCAACTATCAGCGGGTCCGAGCGATTGGAAAATCGGGTGCGAGAAGAAAATCTCCAAGCCAAACTAGCACAAGTTGAAAAAACCAATGCAAGGACACAATCAACAGCAGCAACGATACTGACCACAGTCTTCCGGACCATGTGCGACCACACGCAGATCACTTGACATGGAAAATGCGGTGCGTGACTTCTTTAGAGGGCCTCCCTGCAACCAACTGGAGCTGCCCAGACCTCAACGCACTAAAGCCGACATGGGACAGGTTACCCCTCCTACACTCAGAAGCGTTCGAGAACCGCGAGACCACATAGTGAATGCATTCATGGAATTCGTAGCAGTCACGCAAGCCACACGAAAGGTAAACACGGATGTCTGCAGTAAGATCATGCAGACCTACCGCCGTGATAACCAAAGACTGCTGCGGGAACTGTCGGATGAGACGGGGGCGGCGGTGTACGACAATGACAGATCTCTAGTAGTATACGGAAACATGTCGGGATTATACATGGCGGCCTACAGCCACGGGTGTGGTTTTGTGCCTTTGAATGAAGAAGAGTCAAGGGAGGGTAAACTTGTATTCAAAACACCACCCGGCGATTCAATAGTGGTAGTCGCCAAGTGTACTAAGGTGATGCTCGAAGACAGGATTCTGAATATGGCACAAACTATATCGGGAGACCTGGGCGACAGCGGATACCCGGAGCACTGGACGACGCCCACAATATCATGGGTAAATGGAGTTCCCGGGTGCGGGAAGACGACCTGGGTGATGTCAGAAATAAAGGTTGAAAGTGACATCATATTAACAACTATTTTGGGTGTGGTCTAAGCTAAGCACTAGCTGTAAGTGTAGCATGTAGCCTAGGCCATCCATGTAGGTCCCTCTGACCTACATGGAAGCAGAACGGTTTTGGGAGTGAGTGCAAGTCATGTAGATCCCCAAGACTAGTCAGAGAGATTATCCTTCACGCGGTGCCACCCGTTATTGGTCTAATTCCTTCAGAAATAGACGTAACAGAAATCCCTGGCGAAGTGTCCACAGGACATCAGTGACTGTGCTCTGTGGCGCGACTCACACTAAAACATGTGAGGGTCGTTTTAGGTGGGCAAGGGGCTGGGGGGGGGGCTTGGGGGGATTTAGGGAAAACGGGGGGGGGGAGGCCACCCGCACACAAATCTGGTCTGCCCGCAGGGTATCTGTGGCTGTGCTCTGCGGTGAGACTCACACTAAAATATGTGAGGGTCGGATCAGATGGGAGGGGGGGGGGGTGCGGAGGGAGGGGAGTCCACCCGCGTGTTTGTGCCGTGCGTGGAGACCCGTAAGGGAGGATGAAGGGATCCTGGATTGCTGAGACTGCAGTGGACGCGTTTTCGGCCCTGATTTCTTCCGAAACGGGAGGTTCTCACCTAGCCAGTGAGTACCAATCGGCTGCGTCATCTGTAAGAGGATGGCATTGGCCAGGGTTTCGGTTAGGGTGGCGGGCAGGTGGTGGTGCGCGTAGGTCGTGATTTTGCTAGTTGCGGCGTCTCTCGTATCATTTTCCTCGCTTTGTCGTCCTTTCCGGACCCTAAATCTACCGTGGCAGCCTTGGCGACTGTAGATGGTGTACATCCAGCGTCCCCAGTTTGCGGGCTCCATGGAGGGTGAGCGCACCACGGTGGATGAATTCAAGCTGTTGTCAAGCATGGACTCAAAACGCAGCAACAAATCCCCTGGGCATGACGAAAGTCGTGTCAACACAGCCTGTGGAACCTCCGAGGCATTTAATGTCGATGCACTCAAGAGCGCTATCGACAACGCTGAGTGTTCGGCCCGCCGTGACTCTGGCTCCTGGAGCCACGTCGTCAGGAAGGGTAGAACACCCCGTCAAAAAGCCCGCGACAAGTTGCGCCTCATAAAGCACGACAAGTCGACCGGGCGTTCCCGCAAGCGGAAACGCGGACGTGGTAACGGAAGGAGGCCCGACACCAATGGAGGGACTAGCTCCTAGGTGGACTGCAGCGGCCGTGCGACGACAGAAGGCGAAAGCCAGAAGTCAAACACGGCTTGAGGGTCTAGCACCCAAAGCAGCCACAGCCGTGGTGAAGGTGCTACCGCCGACCAAAAACCCGCATCCGCCACTTCTCACGGCAGGAAGTTCGCTGGGAGACCGTCTGAAAAGACTGGACCGCTCTCGCACTCCTCGCCGAAAAATGGACCCTCGGATAGCGACGCTCGTAGGGGAAGACCCGACAAGAGGGGTCGCCCAAACGAGACCACATCCCCGAGGGATCACGTCAAACGGGTGAAGGTCAACACCAGCCTTCCACCTGGTACCTCATACGCCGACGCTGCGGCCAACGACGAACTTCGCGTCGCAATCACCACCGAACCTTCCCGCGACCTCACCGAGGACGAGGCTGAGGGCATCAGGAAGGCGATAAGGGCTGGACTGCGAGCGGCGATCACAGGGAAGGAGACATTCATCCCGGCTTTCAAGGGCAACCTTCAGCGACGGGACGCTGAAGCTATGGTGCGAAAGCCGAGAAGAAGTGGATTGGCTCCGTTCCACCATTGAACCCGTTAGCTCGCCAGTACCCGGGACCCGACTCGTCGTCAAGAGACAGTCGGACATCCCGAAACGCGTGAAAGCGGGGATCTTCATCCCAGAGAAGGAGGATATCGACGTGATCAGATCCTTCCTGGTGAGCCAAAACCGCTGGTACAGTGTCAACGAGTGGCACATCTACTCGGATCAGGAGCAGGAAGAGGGCGTCTTCCTCATGCTCGGCATTCCTGCGTACGACGTCGAGAAGCTAAAGGCCAGAGGACAAAGGGTCGCCTACGAGCTAGGCAGCCTTTACCTCAGGTTCCTCGGATCCTCCGCCATGCAGGAACAGACGAAGAAGACGACCGAAGCCGCCCAATCCCCAGTTGACACCAACGTGGACAAGGCAGGACCATCGGGCATCAAGTCGCTCGCCACTCAGGGGAGAAGCGAAAGCGCCCCCACCGGACGAGGTGCCGCCGCAAGGCCGGAAACCCCTGGTGCATCGTCGAGCGACGAGAAGAAAAAGGAAGAGGGGATGGAGACCATCAACAATGATGACCTCCCAGCCGCCACCACCTCATCCCAATAATCCCCAGGCTTTCACTATACCGATAGTGCAAGCAAACCTCCAGCAAAAGCGGCTCGCAGCGGCTGCCCTGCGCAGACACCTGGAGGTAAACAAGTCGACCATAGCCGCTATCCAGGAGCCGTGGATAGCGAAGAACAAGATCTGTGGTCTCTCCAACATTGGGGGTAAGTTACTCCTAGATACTACAGTGAGCGGGCCTCGTACTTGTGTTTATATGCCTAACAGTATCCCTGCCACTTTACTAAATGAGTTCTGTTCTAGAGACCTAACTGCTGTTAGACTCAAGAACACCTCCGCTGTTGACAGCACTACATCCATGACCGGCGACATCATACTAGCGTCCTCCTACCAGCACTCAGAAGACGCAGTGCCCAACGACGAACTGGTCAAGTTGACGAGATATTGCGAAGATGAGGGCCTGGAGCTCATCGTGTGCGCAGACTCCAATGCGCATCACCACATCTGGGGAAGCGCAGACAAATAGTAGAGGTGAGTCATTTTTCAACTTCCTATTATCCACACAGCTAAATGTATTAAATGTAGGCTCCGAACCGACCTTCAATGCTCGCAGGGCCCACACACTCATAGATATTACTTTAGCATCTAATCTAGCATCAAATCTGATAAAAAACTGGAGACTATCAGAAGAACCATCATGCTCCGACCACAGAAGAATCATGTTCGACTTGGACTGAAGCAAAACTCCCACGGCCCCAAGACGTAACCCACGTAAAACGGACCGGCAAAAATACAAAATTCTAGTAGGTCTAAACATAGGAGATGCACACTCAGAGGTAAGTTACTCTGGCACCGCCGACATAGAACAACTTGTCCGGAAGGTGACAGACACACTCACCACTTGCTATGAGGAAACGTGCCCCCTAACCACCCCTGACAATCGAACAAAATCGGGAGAAAAATGGTGGAGTAAGGACCTCGAACGGTTGAGAACCAAGGTAAGAAAACGCTTCAACCGAGCCAAAAACACCAGAACAGAGTCTGACTGGAACGCCTATAAGTTAGCACAAGCAAAGTTCAAAAAGCGTATAAGTCAGAGAAAAAAAGAGGCGTGGAAACGCTTCTGCTCCAATATTGAATCCAATAGTCACGCACTAAGAGTCAAAAAACTTCTATCTCAGGACACGGAGAAGTCTATTGGAACTCTAAAAAAGGTAGACAACACCTACACAAAATCTGACTCCGAAACGTGTAAGGTTTTACTACAGACACACTTCCCAGGTTGTCAAATCCAATCAGATATCAACTGGGAAGACACAGAAGGCGCCATTGAATCCGAACCGGACTGGTCCACAGCTAGGGCCATAGTATCCGATAACAAGGTAAGACGGGCAATCGAAAGCTTCCAACCATTTAAATCACCGGGACTCGACGGTATATTCCCCGGACTTATGTTATGGTGTATAGAAGCTATCACTACGCACCTGACAAAGATCTTCACAGGATGCATCGCGTTCAGGTACGTGCCAAAGTCATGGAGAGAAGTCAAAGTACTCTTCATACCTAAACCAGGTAAAAGTGACTACACTCATCCTAAGTCCTTTAGACCAATAAGCCTCACTTCATTTCTATTAAAAAAAAAATTTAACAAAAAAGAAACCGACTTCAAACAAAACTAAAAACTGAAAAATAAAATTTACTTAGCACAAAGTTAGTATATTCTGATTTATCAGATATCATTAAATTTAATACAGAAATCGGTGCCCAGTAAAACTATGTAGGTTTAGGTAGGCATTATTAATCTCTCTCATAGTCATATTGGCACCGACTTCAGTATTATATTTAATGATATCTGATAAATCAGAATATACTAACTTTGTGCTAAGTAAATTTTATTTTTCAGTTTTTAGTTTTGTTTGAAGTCGGTTTCTTTTTTGTTAAAAATTTTTTTTCACTATTTTTAGTGACGTGTAGACTGAAAATCTATCTATCTGGGTGTAAAGTTCTCGACAGTACATATTAATCAAGCCCAAACACAAGATAACTGCTGTATATCGTTAGGGAATTCTCTATACTGTCTTTCGTCTCCATCATCAGATCGACTCCAGACTTTCATTAAGTTGTACTACTTTAAAGCCCTAAAAAAATTACAAATGCCCTAGATGTCCCTACAATTTTTAAAAGTTCCCTTCGATTTCTCCAAGATGCCATCATCAGATCCTGACTTCCTTAAAATGGGACCACCTTGGAAGTATCTACTTTCAAATTTATTTAAGAATTGAGTAACCTCCTCCTTTTTTTGAAGTCGGTTAAAAAAGCTCTAGAGAGGCTATGCGCCGCTACTAGCTTATTTATTTTATATAGATTATTATTGTAATTATATTTATAATTGTATACCTATAATCATGAATTTGTCTAACGCGGAGACAGACATTAATTTAAATTACATTTATAAACATTCATAACTAAAATATGGTACGGACCAAGCGTCTGTAGAAAAAAAAAAGGAAGCTAAGTTCAAGGCTTTATTTCAACAGCAGGCAGTCACAACTTGTGCCTGTCCATTTAAACACGGCAATACGGCTCACCACCTATTACGTGGGACAAATTATACAAAGTTGAAATGTGGGCATGTGGTATGCCTCTGCCAAACCCTTCGGGGATAAAGGCGTGACCATATGTATGTATGTATGTGTCACGTATTTAGCTTTGAGATAATGAAAACAGAAATAAAAAATGGCGATTTTCCTTTTAACTACAACCAACTTTGCCGTGTTGAAATGGAAAGGCGCAGGTCGCTGCGACCCGCAGTTGAAATTTTTCAAGAAGCCCTTAAGGCCTTCAACTTGGCTTAACGACTGTCATTTTTTTAAATATGGAAAAAGAATTGGTTTCGAGCAGGATTCGAACCTCCATCTTCTCGCATACCGAGCAAGATGCTTAACCACTTGGCCACCGAAACCTACTAGGAACCAACCAAATTTTTCACCTTATATGCGTCTTGGGGCGATTGTTATTTTACTGAAAACAGGATTTCATTTCAAGTTTTCATTCTCTAAGCAATGGATCTTTTTGCGAAACCCGTCGTAACACGGGATCCGGGGCCCCGTAGGTCGGGAAGAATTAAAACCAAAAAAATGATCAAGTGCACCTGGGCGAAGATTCTCGACCACACGACGTGAATGCGTGGACGCAAATTTAGGGGTGAACGTCGTCCGTCTCATGTTTTGCCGATCCTAAGTATGAGACAGGCGACGCGTCACCCGCCGATTTCCGTCCACGCATTCATGTCGTGTGAAGCGAGAAACGGTGCCCTGGGGGTTTTCTGTGAGGTCTACAGATGCTTTAATTTCTTAGTCTGACGATTCGAAATTAACGGAAACTCGAAGAGTATTATTGAAAATGAATTGGTTCTCCGTGAGCGCTCGATCTTAGGGGCTAAACTGTCACTTTTTAGCCCCTCTCTATTATATAGATTGCAGAGGGGCTTATGGCGAGACTTGTGTCTGTAGTCTGTGACTCTGTAGCATTAAATTACGTCACTAGGTCACGTGGTTCATCTGTTCAAAGTTTGAAATAAAACACAACAAAAATGACAACGTCAATCGGATTGAACTTCCATAATAAACATGTCATGTTCGCTTTGATAGGTGATGAGCCTATTGTCGTGTTGAAATGGAAAGGCGCAGGTCTCCGCGACCCGTAGTTGAAATTATTCAAGCTGCCCATAAGGCCTTCAACTTGGCTTAACGATTGTTATTTTACTGACAACCGGGTTTCAATTTCGAGTTTTCCTTCTCTATGCAATGGATCTTTTTGCGAAAGTGTTCCCTTAGTCGCCTCTTACGACACCCTCGGGAAGTATCGGGCGCGGGCATGCGATATTAAAAAATACTTGACTTTAGGTTCTATTGCCCCTAGATGGGGCAGTGCGTCGTCATCTCTTACGCTTTCCTTGGGGAATTTAAAGTAAGTCTTGCCTTGCCACGTGATCATGGCCCCATTGGCGGCCTGCGTATGCACAATTCAGCTCCAATACCGGCGTTTGATCTGTTGATGGATTGAGTTCTCACTGCAGCGTTCCCTTAGGCTTACGTTGGTAATTTTCACTCTCAGAGTCGATTTTTGCGACAGCCATACTGGGCACCTCCCCAGTTTACGACATGACGTTCCCGAGGTACTTGAATTTGTGAACGCGCTTCACATCTTCTTTGCCAATGCTCAGGGATACAGAGCCCTTCTTCCCGCAGCTCATATCGTGCGTCTTTTGTGTGTAAATTTTCAGACTCGCCTTCGCTGCACCCTGCAGGATGAGGCATCGAAGGTGGGTCTCCATTCAGTTTGGCTCGCATGTCGGCTTGTGTGTGACTCAGCAGGTTTAGGTCATCGGCGTGATCTAAATCGTCTAAGGTAATAGGATAGTCCCTATCTAATATCGCACCGTTTGTTCTTTGTAGTATTCAGTTTTATTTAATCCGTTGAAAATAATCGAGTCATAGCAAATGTGGTACGCTAAAGCCACTCCTATTTTTTTGTAGACCGGCTCACACAAAATTACCTGTCATGGTGGTTGTCACAGAGCAACACGGTTATACCGGACGGAGAGCATTGCTCCGTGGTGATTTTTGACTATCCTGTTATCCTTATAACGATCCTCTAAGGTAGGTACAGTAGCAATGTATTTGCAAAATAGTTTGTGAAATCTATGTTTAGTTTCGTTTTCAGAATAATGATAAAATCTGAATGATGGCATTTTATACACGCTACGTGTATTATGACTATTTTGACACATATGATTACGAAACGCGAAGACTATTTTGATAGATATGATTGAATTTGAACTTTGTGCAGCGGTAATAAATTTGCAAATTGACTCTATGAAGTTAGGAACACACATACATTTCTTAGACAACAATAAGCGATTATAATAATTTAATATGAACTTTATTGAATAGTAATAAAGTTCAAATTGACTCTTCATTTTTTTTGGATTCTCCTGTGGTGTATTACATTTATCCTATAGGTAAAGAAAACGCAATAATTAACTGTCAACACCGTAGTTGATCTAATTAACTAGTGCACATCACGAGACCTGACCTCTCCCAGCCGGCATCTACCTGAATAATGAAAATTAAGCACTATCAGCAAAAACGTAGACTTAAACCAACCAACATGATTTATGTGTTCACTGAGTGCTATTTCTACACTCTATATGCATTTTTAGCAGAAAATTCTACATAGTGTTCAAATGTTTTATTTGTCAAATTAATAAATGTTTTGTCTGGATAGAATAGATTTCATTGTAGGTACCTATAGAATATGTTATGTATATTGGTCGATACATTAATATTGTGTTATTTGCGACTCTGCGAAGGTGTTTCCCCGGTGCGTCCAAGATTGTTCTCGAATAAAAGTTTTTTTTTCAGTTGCTATCCTCACAGAAGCCATGAGATGAAGTTGCATCCCACCCGTGAATGATGTTAAATCACCCTGGGACTTGCTCCAGCCATTGGCGATAGGACATGGCAGAAATATATTATCAATTTTAGATGCCTATTCTGAGAACTATATCGACACTGACTGGTTCGTTTCAATGTTGACTACGGAACCCTTATACGAATCAGCCAAACCTGTACTTTGTCAGACAGTTGTAAGATGCAACCTCGTTAATATTAATTGGTTTGTTAACTGTAACGACAGATTGAGGCTTCGAACGTCCACATTGTATCTGATACGAAACTACGATGTAACATGCACTGTGTAAATTCTGATTGGAATTTGTACTCAACGCACGAAACTATGAATTTATCGTAGACTACCGGACCTCAAGCGGTTTTACCCGCGTACGTGCCGTTCCCATGGGTATACGGGAATATTCTCCCTTCATTCTAAATTTTCAGGTAATTAGTACCACAAAGAAAACCTGCAAACACTTTTTGTTTCTATTTACTCAAAAAGAATCAAATTTCAGCCGGATCCATTCAGCCGTTAGAGCGTGATTGAGTAACAAACATCCAAACATCTTGAACCTGTCAAACGTTGGTATGTATGTAACATACAACGTTTACAGGTCAGTTATTTTGTAAAAGTTTAAAAAAAACTTTTTTTTTAACTTTTTAAAACTCGTGCACGGAGGGTTCTGTATCAACAACGGCATCTATTTTTTTATTTATTTAATTTAATTTGTTTTTGTTTTATAATGCTACTAATATTATAAATGTGAAAGTTTGTGAAGATGTTTGGATGTTTGTTACTCAATCACGCTATAACGGCTGAATGAATCCGGCTGAAATTTGATTCTTTTTGAGTAAATAGGAACAAAAATTGTGCAGGTTTTCTTTGAAATTTGGAACAGGGATAGAGTATAGCCTGGAATAACACATAGGCTCCTTTTGATTTCGAGAAAATGTTCCCACGGGAAGTGGGAACGGGAACCAAATTTCACGCAAGCGAAGCCGCGTGCATCAGCTAGTAGATAATAAATAAATAAATAATATTCACGGACATTTCACACAACGCTATCTGATCCCAAAGTAAGCTAGGAATAACCTGCTTGTGTTATGGGTATCAGACCACGGATATTAATACTTATATACTTTTTAAATACATACGTATTATACATAGAAACACCCAGACTCTTGAGACAAACATTTATGGGTCACACAAATATTTGTCTCCGGTGGGAATCGAACCCACGACTCCAGCGCCGCAGGCAGTATCACTACCGACTGCGCCACAGAGGCAGTCCATTTCACGTTTGTTGTATGGAGGGCTCCCATACAACAAACGTGCTTTTAAAAGTTTTTTTCTATTTAATTTTAATTACATTGTTTTTATTTTCTGGGAATATGCAAATCGATATTCTGTGTGTATTTAAAGAGTCTACTTGTTGCCGTTATTAAAATATAAAATGAAATGGCAAAAAAATCAGGCAAGGGAGCATATTATAATTTTTCTGATTTTACTATTTGTTGAACCGAAACACATAATCTGTGAAAATGTTATCTCTCTAGCTATCAGCGTTCATGGGATTTAGCTTCATGACGGACAGACAGACAGTCAGACAGACGGACAGCGAAGTCTCATGAATAGGGTCCCGGTTTTTACCCTTAGGGTACGGTACCCTAAAAACTACTACTACACTAACTAAAAAAATGACTGAATAAAATGAAGCTACGAGTACCTTGCGTAGAACTGTCTACGAATGCTACGTACTCGTAGCACTTACATTACAATTAAGTGCATGAAATAAGCGGGGCAAAGAGCGTTTGAACTATCTGCAGAATCTGTGAGCTACTTCTCAAGCTTCTATTTTTTTATGTGTATAGTAAAATATTTTATTTAGACGCGC
Source organism: Miltochrista miniata (assembly GCA_933228765.1). Classification (NCBI taxonomy): domain Eukaryota; kingdom Metazoa; phylum Arthropoda; class Insecta; order Lepidoptera; family Erebidae; genus Miltochrista; species Miltochrista miniata. The sequence goes on from OW121758.1 coordinate 6,364,928, forward strand.
AAAAAAAAGAAATTAAAATACAAAAAATACGTAATCTTAAGAAACAGGACACTGAAAAATGCGATTCACAAAATTTTCGACACTGCGATTTGTTTCGGCAGTTAACTGGTAACACAGGATTTATTACAACAACCTTTAAAACAAGGTGGCTCATGCTGGCTATCTCTGTCGCAATATATTATTTACAAAGAAAAAGTAGAAAATATTCGCGAGTTTTTTTACTTTATTATGTGCCAGGACGAGGTTTACAAGTATTTTGTTGATTCTTTTTGAGTAATGAAAGAAACAAAAGGTACAAGAATTTCCATATATTTTGTAGCTCTTATTTAACTAATACTAAAATAGGTCAATGCCAGTCTCCTTAATATCAAGGGTGATTCAAATTAAGATCACAAAACTTATAACGCATTTTCAAAAGCGATTTAGATAATTATTGTAGTTTTACCATTTTAACAAATTGTTTTGTGTTTTAAGTATATTTGATCATGTGCAAGTTCCACCAAAAGGTTGTTGGGGTTCCATAGGACCATAGGACCATAGGCTCTAACGTCTCTGTGGGACCCCTTACACCTGCTGCAGCAATTATCAATTAAAATGAAATTGTTACGTCACATAACTCTTTCAAAATTAACCGTATGCACATTAAAAGTTCATTATTTCCATCGGGCAAGCTCTGGCTAATTGCTCTGGCTAATTACGCTAAGATTTTAACTGTATCTGAAGCATTTTATAAATAGACGTAGAGTTTATTCAACAGTTTTGGTAGCATATACTTAATATATTTTAGTCTTCAATTCATACTGAATTTATAGTCTATAGAAGAGATTGGGAGACAAGGTGACCGGCCTTTGGAGTACTAAATAACAAGCAGCTCGTACCTATCAATTAAATTGAACTCCAAGTCTTGAAAAACGTATTCCCCTCCCCTTGCAACCCCGGGTTTTCCGAGCAAAGCGTGAAAACGCACATCATTTGCACTTGAACTTGAAGGCCACTGTCAATACAGAGTCTTGTGGACTGTCAAAGTAATCCTCAACTCATTTCAATTCCTCATGACACTTTTAAAAGGAAAATTTATAAAAGGTAAAGGGCAACAACTATATGATTTGAAATGAATTGGAGTGCTTAAACAAAGTTTTACTGCACATATTTTTCCAAAACAGATTATACCAAATAAACCATTCTGATCCGCTATCCATTAAAGTGTTCGTGATATATAAAGCAATGACGTCATAAATTGTAACAGTTAACAGCCGGTTTGTAACATAATCGCCGAGTTGAAAGAGATTTGTCATTGCAATTTAGGACACTGGTATTTGTATTTCTGTGTAAAATTATTGTTAGCAAATGAAACAGTTGAACTGTATTGTGCATAAAATAAATAAGCAAACGTTTTTAACACGCTTTTATTAGCTTCACTTGTAACTATGTACGTAAGAAAATCTTGGAATGTTATTTTGACCCACTTCCCGTTCTTTGATCAGGCTAAAATTTTGCACACGGTCTGAGTTCTGATGACAATACATGGGGTGAATTTCAACATTTATGAATTTTTACCTAATTTTGGTGTTTTTTTTTGTTACTCTATATGTAGATAATATTATTCTATAATTGGAAAGAAATACGTATAATAGTTGCATTAAAGCTAGAAAAGTCTAATTAAACCCGAAAATGACATTAATATTATCGACACCTAAATTGTCAATACACCAAAATTGGTATTTTAACACCAAAATTAGTTATGAACAAAGAAATTAGTAGACAATAAAAATACCTTTTAACATTAGATTTTTTTATTTAATGACACATTATAATGTAATATAGATTTTTTTTATATATTTAGCTTGCCAAAATGATGCAGCCACCGCCTGATGGAAAGCCACAGCGACATCTAGCGATTGGGGGCCACCGTCCCAGTCTGTAGGACTATAGAAAGCGGCCCTCAACTTGGCGGCCCTATGATGTGCCTCTTCACGCTCCGCTTGAAGAACCCAAGATTGTAAGAGGAGGGAATCAGTTGCGCTGGCAGGTCGTTCCAGATTTTTATGGTTCGACAGAGAAACGATCTTTTGAATCGTTCAGTTCTAGCAAAGATTCTCTCCACTGTGTGAGAGTGGCACCTCTGTCCAGCACGCGTTGTTCGGGATCAGAATGGAGAGGGTGGGAGTAGGTTGAAGAGTTCTTCAGAACACTCACCGTGATAGATACGGTAGAAAGCAGCCAAAGATGCAATAGTTCTTCGCTGCGCCAATGAATCCAGACTTTTCGTTACATCAGGGCAGTTTATAATGCGAATAGCTCGCCGCTGCATTGAGTCCAGCGCGTCAAGCAAGTACCTCGCGGAGTCGTCCCAAAGGTGAGAGCAGTATTCGACGCAAGGACGTATTCTGCATTTTGTACAGCAGACACCTCTGGTTTGGCGTAAAGAACCGTTTCACCTTGTTTAGGACTCCTAGTTTTCTCGAGATACATCGCGCAATATGGTATTTGTGATTGAGCTCGGGCCGGACGTCTATGCCAAGGATGTCCAGATTATCTCCAAGTGGAATCGTCGTATTCTGAAGAGAGGGTAAAGGTAGGAAAGGGGATTTTTAGCTGTAAACGCACACGCCTGTGTTTTACGGGCATTGAACTCGAACAGGTTCGAGGATCCCCATTGTGAAATGCGGTCCAGGGCGCATGCCATACTCTATCGAAGGCTTTAGCGATATCGAGGCTTATAGCCAACGACTCACCGTGGCTCTCCATAGCTACACCCCAAACATGCGTCACGTATGCCAGGAAGTCACCCGTAGATCGTTTTGGCCTAAAGCCATATTGTCGATCATTGAGTAGCGAGTGATCCTCGAGTTAGCGCATGAGTCGTTTGTTGATGATCAGCTCAAATATTTTACAAATGATCGAGGTGACGGCTATAGGGCGATAGTTGGCAGGGTCCGACCGATCCCCTTTCTTGGGGATCGGTTGTACGTTCGCCACCCTCCAAGCCTCCGGCACTTCCCCTGAAGAGTAGGAGAGGCGATACAGGCGCGTTAATGCTGGAGCCAATTCGGCCGCACATTTTTACAGCACCACCGCCGGAATGCCGTCAGGACCACTGGCTTTCCGCGTGTTGAGTGACCGCAGCACCGCCCGCACATCACACTGCCGGATGACAATTTCTGGCATTGTGTAACCACAATCGGCGATGGTGGGGGGGCTGCATGCCACAGTCGTCGACCCGGGAATTGGCCGCAAAGAGGTTAACTAGCAGGTCGCCTTTCTCTTGGGCCTTGTGAGCTAGTGATCCATCGGGGTAACGCAGCGGTGGCAGCGAGGGTTGGCAGAAGTTAGCATGCACAGCTTTGGCCAGCTCTCAATAGCCACGGCTACCCGTGGGGTGTGAGGCTAGCTCCCGAACCAGCCGTGCGACGCGCTGGGCATCCGCTCTCTTGAAGGCGCTCTCGCTGGCACTAGTGGCTCTGTTATACGCTGCCATGAGGTGTGCCACGTTCGGGTCCCGCATTGCCTGAGCCCTGACCCAAGCGCGATACGCCATCTGATTTTTCTGAACAGCCTCGGCGCATTCACGCCCGAACCAGGGACGAGCTTTGCGGATGCTGGCGACATCAGTGTATGGAATGTAGTATTCCATACCTAAACTGATGTCACCAGCTACCGCAGATGCGCTCTAAGATGAAGCCTCACCTGCAAAGCAGCGCTGACTCCACGGGATAGACGCAAAGTAGTCGCAGAGACCGTCTCAGTCTGCTGACGAGTAGAGCCATAACCGCCGCTTCATCTCAACTGCACGCGCAGGAGATGATACTTGCCTGCAGGCATGCAAGTATCAGGGCTTTGCGGCTGAATGCTTGTTAGTTGTGCCTTTTTTTTACCTTTCGTAGTATGCTTTAAAATTAATCCGATTCCGTTTTTGATGAGCTCTGCGAGCACGTGGTGGCATTTCACTCAAAGGTACGATTTTTCCTTCTGCTTTTTTTCGGTGATATCTTCCTCTTTCTGTTCTTCGTAATTCCTCTAGTTTCTCTGGATCTTTCTTAATTTTTTCTTTTCTCTTCCTCTCGGCATTTCTTTTATTCTCTAAACGCTCGGCTTGAGATAATTTTGATGTTTTCTTTGGCATGCTGGAATGGAAGGAATACTACTAATATACTTAAAAGCTCACACTTAGTATAATTTTCATTCAATTAATGTGGAAAAAAATATTCTCGGAGCACGAAGTAAGAGTATCTCACATTGTTGATAATATTTTTTTATTAGTTCATAATGAAATGAAGGTGCTATCTGAGGATGGCGTCACTCTTAATACGTACTGTGGAGTCGAAACTTAACGTTCGGCAGCGGTAGATGCACCGGAACAGTATTCCGGTAGACATAGGTTCGAATCCTGTTTCGAGCATAAATTCTTTATCCATATTAATTTAATGAAAATAAACATAGAATTTCTAAAATTACCCCAGAAACTATAAATCTAATTTTGGTGTGACTAAGCAATTTTGGTGATTAGTCAAACACCACCAAAATCACCAAAATTAGACCACCAAAATTAGAAATGTGTGAAATAAGTTGATTTGACAAAATACTATTCAGAATTTTATAATTACATTACTATTATTTTAAACAAATACCGAACCCTTACGCTATACATTAGGTATTTAAACAAATAACGAGCTTAAAACGTTTTAAATTATCTACACAAAAATTACTGAAATCGTGTCCGAGGGCTTACGAGAGTATTACTTACGTTTTTAGCGGGAAGTCGGAGCAAGCTGGCACGAGACTGGCACTGGTGCTTGACAGCACAGGACTCAATGATTCGAAAGATGGTAGTAACGTCTCGGTACCTATTTTCAGTACGATTCACGGAATGATTTTATTATTGACACCAAAATTTGAAACTTATCGCGGACGGACCTTATACATTTTTTATAAGATCAAATATAGCACAAAATACTCGAATTAAATAGTCAAGAGGTGGAAAAGCTAATACAGAATTAAAATAAAATTAGGTATATCTAGTAAACTGAAGGTGTGTAGATTGGGATGTGATTTTTCTTTATAAAACAGGTTGTGGACGAGCCACCAAAATTATATTTTATATAGAAAATCCTTTTTTTAATAATAATTAAAATAATATCTTATAACTTATTGTGTATGACTTTATTAAGGTAATTAATTGCTTTCTTACACAAAAAAAAGATTCATCGTATTTGAACTTTAAGGTATGATTTTCAGTGGCGCCGCCTTATTTTTACGTTTGAGAAATTCACCCATGACTAACTAAAAAACGTCATTACAAATCCAATATGGCGGCCTCCTCAAAATGGCGGACTGGCTGTTTGAAATCCACCCCCATGATATGGGTATCGAATGAAAGGGTTTGCTGTCAGTAATACGAAAAAAATAGTCACATGACTTAAATCCAACATGGCGGACATCCAAGATGGCGGATTGGCTATTTGAAATGCACCCCCATGATATGGGTATCAAATGAAAGGGTTTGAAGCGTGTTTTTCAGTTTTTTAAACTATTTTATAATTATTTCTAGCTTTTTTATCGTACGATGAACTTAAAGTTCCTTGCGAACATTGATTTATTAATGCTTCTTTCCAAGCAAAAACAATCCGTTTCGTAGCTGGCTACGAAACTTCAGTTACTAATGTAGATGGAAGGAATTAAATTAAAAACCTATTATGATAATTGCATTTTATGCAGTAGGGTTTATACCTCATTTTATATTGTATAAATCCTTTATTAATTTTTTTTTTATTATAATAAATTTTATTATTAAAAATTACAGAGAAACATAATTATTACATATCTATATTTACATTATTACTATCTAAACTAAACCTAAATAAGGTCCCCGTGGCATTGTGCCATTTATTAAATTAAGATAACATAATTATAGACAACTGATGAACATACGTATATAAATGTCCAAATACACACATTTTATCTATAAGAAACATCGCAACTCCGAACCAAACATCTGCGGGTCACAAACATACCTACTTGTTCTATCTATGTACCTAGTTGAGTATAATATCTTCATCTTAGTTGAGTCTAGTCACCGCCAGCATCCAAAAATTCTCCAAACTCAAATAGTCAGTAAACTGCAGGCAACATGGCTACCTACCGATCAGTCATCTGTAGCGAACAATAACTACTAAGTACATCATTAGAAATATGAAGAATTATTCGCCGAGTTGAACGTAAACATTAATTTAAAAGTCTCAAACACAATGGTCCTTTATTTATTGTGTTAAAGTATTGACCTTGAACCTCGAGTTGATTCCTAGTTGAGTAAGATTCATAACAAAATATCAATGGTGTAATGTAAAAAAATAGGTAAAAAAACTTTTTAATTTAAACGGTTTTATGTTAAACATACATTGCAATGTTTAAGATAAATGTACTAAAAACCAAAAAATAATAAAATAGATACAGTCGTGGGAATTATAAACATATGCATAGACTAGACTAAAATAAAACCGTGGGGCACGTCAATTGTCTACAATCGTTGATTAAAATGTTTATTTTGTAATGTTACACTATAATTAGGCAGTTGTTCAACCGATAACGATGGGCGTGTGATAAGTACGGCTAGAATGTGGAAACAAGCTAGCAAGCTCGATTATAAGCGAGTTTTCGCGGGGTCATATGAGCGAGTAGTACTTTTATCATATGTTTTGTCGATTAAAGACAAACTACGAGCAGTGAAACGATTCCTCGCCAGCCAGCAGTGTGAATGTCCAACGATAAACTAGTTGAAACATTTCTTTTATTTACATGGAGTGTATAACTATTGGAATTTCCATGAGCAAGAAAATAGTGAGTAATTTCCTCACCGTCTGCGGGCCAACTGCCTAACGACGAATTAAACGATTCTTCTATCGCACATTAAGTCGATAATTTGTAGACAATTGACGTGCCCCACGGTTTTATTTTAGTCTAGTCTATGCATATGTTTATAATTCCCACGACTGTATCTAGTTTATTATTTTTTGGTTTTTAGTACATTTATCTTAAACATTGCAATGTATGTTTAACATAAAACCGTTTAAATTAAAAAGTTTTTTTACCTATTTTTATTTTCTAGTTTTTAGTTTTTATTTCGCATTCTGTTTAATTCATTTAGTGCTTCATTATTGCAAGGTTTCTTGCCCGTTAGTTTATTGCAGTCCAACTTCTCTATACGTAGTCCCTGCAAAGATCTTACTCTACTAAGAGCCACGTAGGCTTGACCTTCTTCAAACAGTTTCGCACCTAAGTATACGACTGCGTGATCCACAGTGCTGCCCTGCATTTTATGTGTTGTAGAAGCCCATGATAGTATTAAAGGCAACATTATTTTTTTATCCACCCTAATGCCATACAGTTCTCGGCGCGTTTTAACCTTTCACCTTAACTTGGGTGGTGTACCGCTAACGACGTATCATTTTTAGCCACCCTAACGAAACACAGTCCTCAACACGATACAAAATCTTGACTTGGGTGGTGGTTTCAGGCCGGATTAATCAGATACCTAAATTACAGATTCAATTTCTAAATTTAAATCTTATTATTATACGCCATTTAGTGGCTGCGCCCATCTTAAATATTGAGGTTGTATGGTGCATTGTATTCTTCTTGTCAAGCCCTTTTATTTGATACCCATATTGGTGGGATTGTTAAAAAATTGTTATCAGCCATTTGGTAGCGGCAGCCATCTTAGATTTCAATTTTGCATGGTAAATTGTATTCTACTTGTTGAGACCTTTCATTTGATACCCATGTTGATGGGATTGATAAAACCTAAGTTATCCGCCATTTTTTAGAGGCCGCCATCTTGGATTTCAATTTTTTATAGTATATTGTATTCTGCTTGTTGAGACCTTTCATTTGATACCCATATTGATAAAACCTACGTTAGCCGCCATTTTGTAGCGGCCGCCATCTTGGATTTCAATTTTTTATAGTACATTGTATTCTGCTTGTTGAGCCCTTTCATTTGATACCCATATTGATGTGATTAATAATAAATAAATTATCCGCCATTTTGTAGCGGCGGCCATCTTGAATTTATAAAGATAATGAATAAACATAATTGTATTGTCATCAAAATCCAAAGTGTATACAAAATTTCAGATTAATCGGTTGACAGGAAGAGGGTGAAATTTGAATTACTAAATTTGACCCAAGAAATAATAAATAAAACAAACGGGGTGAGCTAAATAAAACCATTTAATAAAACCGTTTAAAAAAAGACATGTTATATACTTTATTATGTACTAGCGCTGGAGATGACATTCATAAATTTTCCTTCATCACGTCTGCTTTCTATTGTCACACCGCTCGCCATGCAGGGTGTTCATCCTGACACTTTGCGTCCGGAGCATTCAAGCACGGGATCCGATAGAGGCTTTCGTCCGCGCATGCTTAGATTGTGAAATGATCTCCCTACCTCGGTTTTCCCAAACGCCTTCAGTACCTATAGGGTTCTTTAAAAGGGGTCTTAGAAGGTTTTTTACAGGGTCGGTAGCGCGAGAGTAGCACCTCCGGTGTTGCAAACGTCCAACGGCTGCGGTGACCACAAGAACTGGTGGGCCGTATGCTTGTCTCCCTCTTTAGTGGTATAAAAAAAATATATCTGGTGTATCTGCCTGATAATAACTATTAGTTATATTATGACATCGGCGTTCCTTGATGTCCATTGCGCAACTTCTTTAGCATCCCATAGATAGTGTTGAGATTTGGCATACCGCGAAATAGTCTTACCGAGCGTAAAGATTGCCAAAGACTGAAACGATGTGAATGAAAAGAAATTGCTTTAGAATTTGTTTTTTTTTATACCACTAAGGTGGCAGACAAGCATACCAGTCGTAGCCTATGGCTGTTTGCAACACCAGAAATTAATGAATGAAAGGCAGAGAATACGAAAAAAAAGCTTTCAAATACACACATTTTACTAAGCCAACAAAGTAAGGGTACTTTTAAGGATCATGTTGAGGGTAGGGTCATCAGAACGATTATCGTGTTCAACTCAATGCGCACCTAAGCTTATCTCTTAATGCTCGATGATAGAAAGGCGCCCTGGGCCGTACGATAATGTGTGTATAGACAGCCCTATTGTATTTGAGTAAATGAAAATCCTTTTGATTTATGGCGAGGATAGGGGTGAGTGTGGGTGATGTGTAGATAAGTGGGTTTTGAAAACATAAGTGCAACCTTGCGTTAAATATAATAGTTAGTTTACCCCTTAGAGTAAAACATTAGCTATAGAGCGCGAGCATCACACATTGTCCATTATGCCAAGCGTAAGCAAAGTTCTGTAGATACTTACCTATAGATGTAGCGGTTGAATAGTGATGCGCTGTGCGCGATCAACGCATCTGTGTATAAATCTAATTAATTGATAATTTCTGTGATATGTAAGTATTTACTAACAATTAGATAGATAGGCTCAGTATATGGTAGGTTTTAACAAATCAATAAAATAAATATATGAATTCATGAAACGATGTCTTTTAACCAAATACGGATGTTGAAAAACCTCCCGGTTTGGTCTGGTAAATGATGTCACCCACTTTATTTTACGAAAGAAATCTGTCAAAATATTACTCACCGATGAAAAGAAATATCATTATTCTATTTAGTTTGCTGACTAGAATCATATTTACAACTTGGTACTGCACATAATTGCACCATGATAAACCAAAAATTCAATTAAATACGACGGCAGAAACTATCATCGCGCGTGACGTTTTATGACTAACTAGCTGACCCACGCAACTTCGTTTGCGACACATGGTAGTGAGAAAGAGAGAAGTGTAGTATAAATATTTAGTGATATAATATTTCCCGTCGCATTTACTCCGTCACTTATGTTCATTAGAGCTGACCCACACAACTTCGCTTGCGTCACATGAGAGTGAAAAGGAGAGAGGCGTGGTATTAATATGTAAAGTGATATGATGTTTCCCGTCGCATCATCGACTGCCTCTGCGGCGCAGTCGGTAGTGATACCGCCTGCGGCGCTGGAGGTCGTGGGTTCGATTCCCACCGGAGACAAATATTTGTGTGACCCATAAATGTTTATCTCAAGAGTCTGGGTGTTTCTATGTATAATATGTATGTATTTAAAGTATATAAGTATTAATATCCGTGGTCTGATACCCATAACACAAGCAGGTTATTCCTAGCTTACTTTGGGATCAGATAGCGTTGTGTGAAATGTCCGTGAATATTTATTTATTTATTTTATTTATTTATCTACTTCCAACCGTCCTTTTTTGGTACGGATCCGACTCGCACTTGACCGGTTTTTATCGTTCACTTGACTGGCTACCACTGCAGACCACGATTACTACCCTCGTCGCCTCGCTTATATTTTAAAACTTACTAAGAGGGTTATTGTAGGCGAACCGTAAAAGATAGGCATATGCGGTTAAGGACTATTTTTTAAAACTTTTTAAGAGGAACAATTTTATGGTACACTATTTTTACGTAACTTTAACCATTTCCACAGTGTACGCAATGGAAGCTCTAAAAAGAAAGAAATTTTCCCCGTTCTCAAAACATTATTCATGGCTGTTCCGCCCCTATTCGTCTTAGCGTGATGTTATACTGTCAATAACCATCCTCAGTAAAATGACTATGAAACTGTAAAATAGTTTTTGAAATGCAACCAGTAGTTTCTGAGATCGTAGAACAAACAAACTCTTCGGTTTTAAAATATTGTTAGCGGACCTTAAGAGATAGACAAATGAGGTTATTGTGGGTGAACCTTAAAAGATAGACATATGCTGTCGCGGACTTTTTTTTAGAACTTTTTAATAGAAACAATTTTGTAATACACAATTTTTACGTAACTTTAACCATTTACGCAGCGTACGCTTCGGAAGCTCTCAGACGGTAAAAAATAATCCCCGTTTTCGAAACATTCTTGATTGTTGCTCCGCTCCTATTTACCTTAGCGTGATATTATATAGTCTATAGCCATCCTCAATAGATGTACTATCAAACTGTAAAAGAATTTCCGAAATCCAACCAGTAGTTCCTGAGATCCTAGCGTTCAAACAAACAAACAAACAAACAAACAAACTCTTCAGCTTTATAATATTAGTATGGATAGCGTCTCACTTGCAAGTTCGAGACTTCATACCGGTGCTTACGGTTCAGACTCGCGCGCGTGCTCTCTACTACTTGTTCCTTACTCTAAGGTTTACCCTTTGGAGTCAACAGCCTGCATCTTGTTGGTCCGTAGCGGTTTTAAATGCTCAATTTCATGTTTAGTAGTTCGTAATAGTCCTTGAATTCATGTCTTTATTTGAGCACTGTTATATATTAAGAATAAGAACTAAAACAGTAGGTTATACCTACCATATTCTACTCTTAAGGTGGCAGACCCCTGACTCTACACATTACCAAAGGTATGTAAGTAACACCTTTGTGACTGTATGGTGTCAAACGGTCGTAGCAAATGCATACCATACACCCATATTTCATCAATTGTTTAGTCTATTTACAGCGCTATGGAAACGGGGAAAATTTGTGGCTACATGTATCGGTCCTCAACATAACAGCTAGAAATTTACGTTTGTGAATGTAAAATACCACAGACGGGATATACATGAAATAAAACATTAACAAACGCAGTGAAATGATAACTTTTATGATCAGATTATGAAACATACAATGTAGCCCTTGTAGACCCGCTGATCCGTTTAAAAAATTACGAGAGGCGTCTCCGATAATAAAATATCGCGGTCAAGGTTACAAGATACTCGATAAAAAAGAAAAACTTGAGCTTTAAAATAATTTAAAAACCCCGTCTATTGAAATACTAAATTGATGAAAAGCTAAAAAGAGACGATGACTAGTAAAATATTTGCTAAGCTCTTGCATCCATTACTAAGTCACTTAATTTTGTTTAAACTTCATGATATTAGGCAGGCATTATACAAAGGCTGCTTGTGCTATGTCGTGACTCGGTTATAATGGGAACAGAGATATTGGGTAGGCATCGAAGGTGAATAGACGGCAAGGCCGGCACGCAACTTGGATGGGGTGACAACAAATTTGAAACTTTCACTATATTATTATGAGTGATTATGGTCGGGACGTGGCGTACTGCGGTATAGAATTTAATGAAATAAAACTACGATTATCAGAACTGATTTTGTTAATGTCGTTGTGGTGTACTGTCAGCCTTATAGTTATATACTTTAAAATTACCCACTATTTACAAATTTTCGTCCCTTGCAGTCAAGTTACGAATCACAAACGTTGCTTGCAATGCGTTCTAAGCGTCACTATGTACCATTGGGTATAATAAGAGTAGGTAGGTATACTAATTATGCATATTAAGGAGGGAAAAAAACATAAATTGAAGAAATTGAGATTACAAAGTGCTTTAAGTATTTTGACGTAAACACAGATACACAATGACGCTTTTTTCATAACTTATAAGTACTAGATAAAATTATATTTAATTCCAAAGAAGTCCCTAATAGGTTTTTTTTTTGTTGACGCGGGGAACGCATTTACGCGCCTTCATCCTAGCTGCGGGGGCAGCTGGGATGGTGCGTAGGACTCCCGGCCCGTCCCTAATGGACCGTCCTACCCACTAAACCCCGCGGTGTTCCTCCTCACCCTTTAGCCGGACCGAGGGATATCAAAAGATTATTCACGTCGACCCGGCTAGGGGCGCCCGGCACTGTTGCCGCCGGTCGCGCCGTTATTCACGGCCGGCAGCCCGAACTGCATGGCAGGGCGGGAGCATTTACCCAAACTCCCGCCCCCCACGCAGTGCCTCTTCCACTTTGCCGCCATCGTCTCGCCAGCAAAGGTGGCGAAGCGACGGCGACCCAGCATTGCTGCTGCCGGCCGTGAATAACGGCACGGCCGGCAGCAACACACACCACCGAGCAACCCACAGGTGGGTTACTCCCGCCTCGGCCGGAATTAGCCAGAGTAACACAACTCCCCCACAGAGGAAGGGGAGTGGTCACTACTCCGTTGCCCAGGATGCACCACGAGGAGGATCCGACCCATTGGGGTCCTTAAGATGTTAGTAGGTGGCAAAGAAATATACAGGTAATGGCTAACCCGTATTCCACAAAATGATAAGGTACAGAACGCAATCTCCCATATGTATTTTTGTACCGCATACTCGCGCACAAACCATTATCAAAATTACTTTGAAAATCCTTTGACCTATGATCGTCAAATTCGTGAGCGGTGTCTATGTGTGCGTAGACCGAGTGTACTTGTGTATGTAGATTTCCTTCTGTACTTATTATTTTGTGGTGTTATTCTGAATAAATCGCAGTAGGCATTTGAAACTACACCTTGCATGACCAGAAATGTTGGTCTTAACGGCAATTAAGTAATTATTTTCATGACGTTATACTTGACAGGCAGTGAGGCAATTAGATAAGCAGTAATTACTAAGGGTCGCTCGGTTGTTAAACAGAGTTATTTTATTGTCACTGCCCACGTTATAATTTAACTCGTGAATTATGTGAACAACTTTAGTAAAGAACTAGTTTTACCTAAATTTTAACAACTTTGCGTATGAAACCTAATTTGTACCCTGATTACAATCGTAGCTAGTAGTATTATCCGATTTGATATTAAATAAGATTGGTATCTTACGTGACTAATAATGTATCGCGTATTGAAAAGGTTTCACAAAAGATAAAAGTCATACAGAGTCAAGGTAAAGTCAACCTTACAGCAAAAATAATCAGTTATAAGAGTTGTAACTCTTAAGGCAAGATCGGCAAAACAAAAAAATAACCGCTGCAAAATTAATAGAAAGTATAATAATTATCAATGTGGGAACTGTTCGGATATACCTAGTCCCGCCGTTAGATCTAGTAGTAAGAGTATTATTTGCAACTATTTAAACAAGAAAGCCGTGAGATCGTTCTCACCAGACTGCCCCTCTCTAACACGTTTATTGTGAAAGTTCAATCTAATTGACGTTGTCATTTTTGTTTTATTTTAAACTTTGAACAGATGATCCACGTGACCTAGTTGAATGCGACAGAGTCACGGACTACAGACAAAGTCCCGACATAAGCCCCTCTGCACTCTATTTCACAGAGAGGGGCTAAAAGTAAAAGTATTATAAGAAAAAATAAATTCCTTCAAATAATAATACTACATTGTTTGATCTACCTGACAAGTATTGCCTTTTTAAGAGTTATCTTTTGGTGGTCCTCAAAGTATACTAGACAGCTGATACCGAACTAAGGACAAAAATTCGTCAGTAAAATCGTATTATTTTATTAGAGATATATTTTCATGAAAAATCTCCAGAAAATCAGTCCCATGGTTAACGTACTTGCCCCACGAATATAACTTGATTGATTGAGATGATTCAGCGTGAACGAATTTCCCGAGTGAAATAACAATTATGTATATACCTACACATTAATAATTATGTAACGGCGACAGCTATATATTGTAAAGATTACAACTTCAATTTTGTTATTTCCTGAATGAAAGTAACTTTTTACAATGTAAGAGTGTTATAAAGTGGCTTGCATATGCACCAAAAGCTTGTTAAATCATAGCACGAAGTTTGTAAAAAGTATAAGTAACCGTGAGTGCGTAAATCTTCTTTTTGACTTTCCCTCATATAGCTAAAATAGTTACTTGCTCATATAGCAAATATTAATTATATCGATTGATTCACTCTGACGTATAATAAATTATTTATACCACTGTCTTAAAGAACTGTCTGGAACTTATTGATCACACTTCACACTATTGATTGCGGGTCTTTTTCGCGAATACATTTCAAACTTTGCTCACCTCTCGACGTTTTGGCTATGTTGCAATAGCCGTGGTCACGAGTAGACTGGGGAATGCGGCGGGTGTCGTCCTCTTGTACGGATGATTCTACAGGTACCCACATATTAATTTATTAACAGTCATTAGAGTCGCGACACACTCACAATATCCTTACGGATGTTAGGCGGTTAATCGCGCTACTTACAAATCTTCACATCAGAGTTCCATGAAAATCTGATCACACTTGTTAAATCACTCATGCTGTTTCACTGAATATCATCTTATCTTCAACTTTTAGTAATTCTTGCCTGCAAGACAGTGCACCTTCAGACGGCGTACGGCCCAATATCTGGCGTAGGTGTTCGTACAGAAGTTGAAGAGTCCAGTTAGCCTACGAACTAAGCTAGCTGGACTCTCTAACTCCTGAACAAACATGTTTCTAATAATGGCATTTCAAAAATTGAATCAAAATTTCCCACCGCAGCCGCTCCGGTCTTAATGAAAGATGTTATATTCTTTATAATAAACGAAGTTGTTCAATAATACCCTGCCTCAGTAAAACCTTGGTTTATGATGCTTGGTAATCCACACCATAATCCAAGATTTACGACCACTGCAGCGTCTCTCATTGCAGCAATGGATTTTAAATATAAACATTAAACGCTGAATAAAACAAGCATAACTCCGTGACAAAGCAATAATTTTGAAGGCACGCAATATTTTTTTCGGGCAATATTTCTATCGTTTATTACCTAACCTTATATTACAACAGGTTGTGACCTTTATCGTAGTATCATAAGGTTGATAATTCATTGGCCAGATGTCAATGGGATATAAGCGGTGTTTAATCGGTCAGTTTTCACGTAGCATTTGATAGCTCGTGCGTGATATTGAATACACATTGCTTGTAAGTTCAGATAACTTAAATACATCAACTTAGCACTTTTCTATGGAGTCTGGGGTACATTATGTTTGACTGCTAAGAACAGCCACTATTTCTAGTATTTTTCAGCGGACTTTTACCTTCCAGGCCCACTGCAGGTGTAGCGTCGAGGACTTGACTACTATTTATGTGCTACAACAATTTGCCAGATAGAATAATGACTTCTGTACATGTTTTACATCATACCAAGCTGTTTAAGTTGTGAGTTTGTGTCGTCTGTGGCATTATCGGATAAGGAAATAAGAACAAATTTAAAATTACATTGGTAAGTTGGCTAGATAAACCGATACAATATTCTGCAATGGTAAAAAATATCCTTCACAGATCTAATTTGTATTGTCTAAAATCCTTGTTGACAATAATGTCGAATCCTATATCGGATGCCGCCAAGGCTTTATCTATTGTATGATGCATATTTAAGACATTTGTATTATATTGTACATTATAATTACCCTTAACTTTAATCCCTACTAATATTATAAATGCGAAAGTAACTCTGTCTGTCTGTCTGTCTGTTACGCTTTCACGCCTAAACGGCTGGAGCGATAGAGATGAAATTTGGTATAGGGATAGTTCGAGACCCTGGGATATGATTTTACGAAATAACGACTTTTACGCGATAACGACTTCTACGCGGTCGAAGCCGCGGGGAACCGCTAGTCTTAAATAAAGATAAAAAAATGTCTAAAATCCTTGTAAACAAAAATCTCTTTCATTCAATACGCAAAATAACAAAATAGATTCAGTTCCAACACAGTAGCAATAAAACACCCATACAATGATTTCATTTCTCAGTATGTCACGGGACTTATTGCAATAACCTCAGCGTAATGTGCTTTGATATTAAAGCTTTTACCGTTTTAATAGCCCTGACAGATGCCGTCTCTTTTTTGATTAAATCCTTTACTAGAGTTGGCAGCAATAAATCAAAATTATCGTTTGGTTCTGTTTCTAATATTTGAAGGTAAAATATATGAAGAGCATCGTATGTAGAATTTTATAGCAATTCTTATTTTTCCATAAATTTGTATTAATACTACCTCTACAGAGCTTTTGTCAGTCTGTTTTTTTTTTGATGACAGTTTTAATTTAGAAGCGGGATCGCACCCGAAACCCCCCCAAAGACGCGGAATAGCACCCGAACCACACACTATGCGAGGCCGCAGTGGTAGGCGTAGGTCTGTTGTATTTTCCCTCACGTTAAACAAAAAAACCTTTGCATATTTTATTTCATGTCAATATAGACTAACCCAAAGGCAGTAAAATAAATATTTGGAAAGTTAAAAAAAGTACTTTAAATTAATACACATACCATACCTAATTTGATCGATACAAAACTACAAAAAGCATACACAAATAAACTCAAAAACACACAAAACCGTACTTACCTAAGCGTATTAGTTGTTTAATCCGTGGCACATTCGGATTAGCCCGAGTTTGCGGTCAATGCTAATTGGATTAACGCGGCGTTCTTGTAATCTAGTGCACCATGATAGCTTCATTACTGAGAATTTTGAATAAACAAGTATCTGCCTGAGTATTAGCGCTAATCTGACATTACTAAAAAGCATTGGATATAATTATGCAGACTAATAAACTGAACCCTTTTTTATGAAAATACTTCAAAAGTTAAAGTCAACGTAACTTATGCAGGTAAATAGAGAAAGAAACTGTGTATCATTACACCAAGGGTCAATGCAAACCAA
The DNA here is from genome assembly GCA_933228765.1 of Miltochrista miniata. Taxonomy (NCBI): domain Eukaryota; kingdom Metazoa; phylum Arthropoda; class Insecta; order Lepidoptera; family Erebidae; genus Miltochrista; species Miltochrista miniata. Next base: position 6,382,364 of record OW121758.1, read on the forward strand.
GCGGAAGTGATAACTCAAAATAAACTAAATAAATATTCACAGAAAACTCTTTGATTACAACCAACGCGGTTTTTTAACTTATTTTTTTTTTGATCTGGGCAAGACTTACTGAGTTTGATAGTTTGATTTGACTTTATTTGACATTGTTTAAAATTATTCATTTTATCAACCTATGTTTTATCTCCCTATGCCTATACGGAGGCTTACACCAGTACATCGTCTATTAGTAAGCAGGCAGACGCTTAGAGATGAACTTGGATAAGCACCGAGATAAAAAAAATCTGAATAAAGTAAGGCTACATCAGCATAAGCCCCTATCTCGCAAATTCCAGTGTACATTAACTTATCAAACGAACCTACATAGAGCTTGTATGTCAATCTTAGGAGACTATAATGTCATTCCTTTATAGGGGTGCGTGATTAATTGTTCGCCATCTTGGATTCTTAAGCCGCCGCTAACATTATCGTTTTCACTCTTGCCATTCTCGTGTAAAGTACTTTTATTTTATCTTGAATACATTCATAAAGAAAGTATAATCTCTTTATGCTTAGGAAATTCACAGTCGTTTCGCGTAGAAAAGTAGTAGTACTCTGAATCGAAATATTTATGTTATTCGATTCTTTTACGAATCTTAAAATAAATAAAAGGTCCAAATTATGCCATTTCTCTTACGTTTGGATTCGATTGAGCGAAAAGGAATACTTAAATATCTTTAATAATTTGCACGGTTAAGTAAACATTGACAATCACCTTTTTAGTGATGCGAATGTTGATACATTTAAAAATTATCAATTAAAATCACAACTAATTAATTTTCTTTTTTATTTTGAGTATCAGTTTCAGGGAATCTAGTAAAATTATAAGTTCAACGATTTGAAACGAAGAGACAATACAACAAATACAAGAACCATTTTTTTAGTTACATATACAATTAAGGTTTCATTGTATAATATGTAACTAAAAAAGGCAGTATCTGAAAATGTTCCTAATAAAGTTTGGCCCAAAGTAGTTCGACAATGCATCTACTTACTTTCTTATCTGATTGTAAACAACATAAAAATTTTGACGTGGGTAAAACTGTGCCAAAAAGAAAATACTGCATTTTCCTTTCGGCAAGCTAGGTTTGTTTAAAAACAATTAGTATTATCAATAAAGTGCCATTCGCGAAACAGTTACTGGATTAAACCAGTTCTTTCTGGGAGGTTGCATCTTTAATTAAACTTTAAGCCGGCAGATCCAAAAGGAATCCATTGGGAACGAAAATACATAGATGTACGAAACTGAATTTTTAAATTCCTTCAATCTAGAACTTGAGCATAATATTATAATGATTCTTTATCTACTCTGATACTATAATACAAAGATTATAAAATTGAAATCAATACTCTTATGACCAACATTACGCACAAGCCAAAAAAAAAGTTTTATTACGATACAGGTCTTGTATGGACACCTATATCATAATAAAACTTTTTAATCATTACGATACACCATAAACAATCTCCAGCTGGAAAAAGAAGTTTGAACCTCTACTTTAAAAAAAAATTGTGCCCGCAGCCTGAAAAAAAAAAGAATCACGCATGCGCAATCGATGTTTGCGCCTTGGCGCCAACATTTTACATTTAAATTAAACAAAGTTTGGTTTTGTTTGTAAAATAAATTAGTTTTTGTGTAAAAACATGTCTTAAAGCGAGGATGGTGGTAATTGTACACCACCAGACATTCTGGAAACTGCGTCAAACATGACCATGAACCTGTTACCGGCGAAATCAAGGAGCAACTATATATCACAAAATGAAATCAGGTATTATAGTATGAGAGTAGATAAAGTAGTGTATGACACTGTACATAACTTGGTCTTATAACACTCGTGTGATACTATAAAAAAACTCGCCTACGGCTCTTTTTTTTTAAACACACTCGTGTTATAAGAACCCTTATTATGCAACAGTGTCATAAACTACTATTAATAACTTATTTTATTACCTACTGGTAATTTGAAATGAAAGATGATTAACCAAATTGGCAACGAGTATAAGACTTAAAATGATTGAATATGATGGATGAGTGTTTCATTAAAATAATATACGACACAAATTTCATAGTCTGGATCACAAAGTGGTTTTATCCAAGTAATTTACGAAATTGTAATTTTTTACATGATTGTGTTTAACGCGTTAGCTTAAAACAAATGTTTGCAATTTGTTTTTTATGATTTTTCTTGATATGTCATCAAGTAGATCTGCACTGCATTATCGAGTAATATTGAAATATAAACAGACTGGGAGCTAAATCAAAATGAATTCAACTGTAGAAATAATGTACCGAATAGTGGGAGATAAATCCTCTAAAGGCTTCGATCAAATAAACTATATTTGATCAAAATCTGAGGGTTTAACTTTAGCAGATAGTCTCAATATGAAAGACAAGAAGCAGACAAGAATACGTGGGAGAATTTTTTTTTATATTTAGCTCGCCAAATTGACGTCACTACCAGCCTGATGGTAAGCAGTGGCGCATCTAGGGATTGGGGGCCAGTCTCACAGTCCGTAAGACTTTCGACAGTGGTCCTCAAGTTGACGGCCCTGTGATGTGCCTCTTCACGCTCCTCTCGAAGAACCCGGGATTGTAACACGTGTGCGGGCAGATTGTTTCAGGTTTTTATAGTTCGACAGAGGAACAATGTTTTGAAACGCTCAGTTTTGGCGAATATATCTAGAAGTTAAGCATAATGGTGATTCTTTAATTCTTCTTCAAAAATAAATTTATAACACCGGTAATTTGAACTAAAAATGTTCAACAATTGGCAACGAGTGTAAGACTTAAAACGATATAATAATTATTATGAAAGTTTCATTAAAGTAATACATGATACCGATTTCAAAGTCTAGATCACAAAGTGGTTTTTGTAAATAATTTACAAAATTGCAATTTTTTTACGTCATTATGTGTTGAACGCGTGTTAGCTTAAAACAAATGTTTGCAATTTGTTTTGCATGTATTCTCTTGACATTCATAAAGTATCTGCAATGGTATTAAAAAGTATGATATTAAAGTACGAGTATACATAGACTGAGGGCTGAATCAAAACGAAAGCAACTGTAAAAATAATTTACAGAATAGCTTAGTGAGATTCATCCTCTGAGAGATCCCATTTTAGGGTTCCGTACACAAAGGGTAAAAAGGGGACCCAATTCATGAGACTTTGTTGTCCGTCAACTGACTGTCTGTCCATCACGAGGCTGTATGTCAGGAACCGTGATAGCTAGGGAGCTGAAATTAACAACATTTTTTTTTTATTATTAACATATAATAGATACTCACAATATATAAATAGCAAGCCAAAAACCACTGAGGCTTGTCCGGCCTGCCACATCACACTTTGCATTTTTGTTTTTAAATAAACAATAAAATAAAATACTAAAATTAAAAAAAAAATAATTAGGGATTTTTCTGGTTTATTGGCACGGAACCTACTGTGCGAGTTCAACTCGCAATCGGCATCCTATAGTAACGCGGCGTTTACAAGAAGTGTGCAGCATTTCGCGTTATAGGATACTATAGCCTTAGAGTCTTACTCAAATCTTCTTCTTTATCTCTACAAAATAATTGCCACATCCGAAATATCATTACTCATTCTCAAACAGTAACACAGGGTTTCAGATAAAGTCAGCTTTCTAGACTCATTTAACTTGCTAGGTCGACGATTCAACTATTCATTTCATTTGGCTTTTCATTTTTGTTCTATACTCTATCATAAGCTGCAGTTTGAATTTTAATTTCAGATAATGAAAATGGAGTTTATTTTTTCTTTGCGAGCTTTCTCCGAGAGTTTACGAGAACCCACAAGGTGTTATACATAATAAGTAAAGTATATTGATAAACCTACCAGCCTCTGCCTATCTTCTGGTGTCGCAAAACTTAAGTGGGCCATATGCTTGTCTGTCACTTCAGTAGGTAGTATCGAAAATTAATAATTATAGTTATTAACTACTTAACATAATTAGAATTTCAATCTGTCTTACCATTGAATATTTTGTACGATTTCTGTCTATACAGCCCAAGAATGTGTGGAAGAAAATGCTTTTTAGCAATAAAGCCGCCCTTTGTAGAATTCCTTACAATTTTTTTTATAAATTAGCTCTAACTAACTAACTTGGTTATCAAGTAAAGTTTTATTGTACACTACTCAAGAATGTACTATATACGTAGGGTGCACGTGTCCTTTCATACATGGGACACTGAAAGCCATGTGGAGTGAAACGAGAAGTATAGAAATTATAAAGCCTGAATAATCAAAGAGAGCTTCGAACAACTAGGATTAATGCTTATAAGAAGATGACGATTTCCAACTAATCACAGTATAAATTATTTAAACGAGAGTCCATTAAAGTATTTTAAAACCATAGTACAGCTCAAGAATACCTCTAAATTACGAAAGGTTTACCACTACAGGTTAACTGAAATATTAGCAATGCGATCCACGTACCTGTACTATTTTGTACCAAGCCTGCGAGGATTTATATTTCTATAAAATACGATGCGATAAGAAAAGGCACGTTTCCATATTATTGCAATAGTATAGAACTTCTAATTAAAAGTTAAACCTGATACGGTTCAAGAGTAGCCGCAAACATTTTTATTTTGCTGTAATTAAATAAATTGAGGTAGGAATTGTTTTCTAGATTAAAGTAGGGAAAATGAGGGAAATAAGGGTTCCGTACCCAAAGGGTAAAAAACGGGACCCTATTCATGAGACTTAGCTACTCGTCTGCCTATCTTTGACTGTGGGTCTGTTTGTCTATCTGTCTATCTGCCTTAGTGACAGGTACATCAACAAGACGCAGATTCGCCCCTGCGTCGAATACTATTCTCACCTTCGGGATGACTCCGCGAGGTTCTTACTAGACGCGCTTGACGCTATGCAGAGACATGCTATCCGAAAAATTGGTTGTCCTAAGGGGACTGGAGGCCTCGAACCGTTAGCGCAGCGAAGAACCATAGCGTCCTTGGCTGCCTTCTACCGAATGTATCACGGTGAATGTTCTGAAGAGCTCTTCAACGTGATCCCACCCTCTCCTTTCCGATCCCGAATAACGCGTGCCGGGCAGAGGTGCCACTCATACAGAGTGGAGAGAATTTTCGCCAGAACTGAGCGTTTCAAAAGATCGTTCCTCTGTGGAACTATAAAAACATGGAACGACCTGCCCGCACACGTGTTTCTCTCATCTTACAATCCCGGGTTCTTCAAGAGGAGCGTGAAGAGGCACATCACAGAGCCACCAACTGGAGGACCACTGTTAGAAGTGATTCCAATCGCTAGATGCGCCACGGCTTTCCATCAGGCTGGTGGCGACGTTAATTTGGCGAGCTATATATGAAAAAAAAGAAATTCAATAAGTACTTGTAGTAGTCCGTACCCTCCAGATCATTGGTAATGTGCAATACGCCTTCTAGCGATATAATAATTTATTCATAGTTGCTTCAATGATCAAATGGTTGCTATTTCGGACTCTTACCGACTAAAACTACACCTGCTCTACCTACTCCCTGCGGTAAGGCATCAGAAGAATGTCCTAGTATTCTCGAGGGGCTTGTGGCTATCACCACAACCTCACCTAGGAGTTCAGGTACTATACCGCGTCTTTGAGGATTGTTTCTGGTGTTATCCCGCTTCTGGGGGCTATGGATCCTAATGTCTGGCCAATATTATTTAACTACTTTTTTTGACTGATAGCACTTTGTTATTGAGTGTTTTGACTAAATAGCTTCGTTACTTCTTATTGTATTACCTTAAAATGCGTAATACGTGAAATAAAAATTATTTCTAAAAATAGTAGAAAAAAAAACTAAATTTTAAATATTATTTAATTCTTTAAGTAGGTGTAGTATGTATATATTTTAACTACTGATCGTCTAGTCGGGTAAGATCATGTTTAAAACCTCACTAGGAAGTTTTTTTTTGTACTTTCTCACAACCTTTGAGCACGAAATGACTGGATCCGAAGTTATCAATAAAGAATTTAAAACATCAGTCAGGTTGTTTATTCTTGAACATTTGCGGGCATTTAATTCTCTTATTTTTTTTAAATCTTTATTTCTCGCTTCCAGAGCTTCTTTACTCAAATGACCAATAGGCAATCTGGCATTGGATATAATAACAGGGTGCACAATAAGCATCTCAACGCTGACTTGTTGTCAGTCAAAATATTACAGATTTTGCCATCTATCATGGTGAACAGTAACACATGCTTTACTGTTAACTGACGACTATCGATATTTATTATACTAGAAACGAGCTGTGTTATTTTTAAATCTAGTTCTTCTTTGATAGCTTTAACAAGATCTACAGATTTTTGTTTGAAATAAATGTTTATTGGTCGACAAAATCTTGGAGACGAAGACTGTAAGTTAAACCATACAATTTTACTTTCCAAGCCATTGGTCATAAGTTTCAATGGGACCAAACAAGTTAAAAAGACAAATTTGTCATCACTTGATGATGATTGGAATCTTTGCATGTATTGACTATGGCCTGAGCTACCATCAAAACCCCACTTAGACATTAGAGTTAGCTCTGTCTCTGTGTCAGATATTAGCTGCAAAACATCTGCTTGAGCTGTAAGCAAGCGACTAGTTGTATGGTCGAGCAAATTTTGAAGCGGCACTCGCGCAGTCGTTTCAGTCACTTCAATGTTATCAGGATAACATTCCCGTTTGGCCTCCTGAATACGTTTATACGAAGGAAAAATATGTGGCGCGTAGCTTCGTACAACATTATATTGTTTTTTGCTTAATTTCGCTTCCGTCAGCATTGACAAAGCTGAATGAGGAGAAACCTCTTTATATTTAAATTCTGATTCTGGTACTTCTTCTGGTAAAAGGATTTTTTTTAATTCCTTTGATTTGGTAAGGTACTCACCTTCATCTCGAAGTTTCATTTCAGCAGAAAAAACGTAGTTCGTCGACAGAAGTAAATGCACGTAAATTTTCAGTTTTCCTACGTTTGCTACGATCACTAGCCACAGAAAAGTCCGTTAGTGGCCTACCTGGACTGACCTTTTTCATGACGTATTTTTTGAAGATGCAGTGTCCGTCTAACCAAGAAGAATGATTTTCAAAAAAATACATTTTGTCCCTGTTTGACGACAACCACTTAGCCTTAAAGTGTTTATAAAATTGTTGCAAGACGTTTTTGAGTATCGGTTGCTCCGAAGTTGGGCAGTTGGTTTTACCTATAATATATTCTTCTAATTTTAAAAGCTGTGTATCTAATTTTTTGAATGGTAGTGAAAACATTCTTTTACACATTTCTTTCCTTGTAATTGGATAAAGAAAAAAAAAAAAGAAAAAATATAAATCTATACATTAGAAAAGAAAAATACAATAAATTACAGTTAATAGTAAGCCACAAGTAAAGTCGGGGGAGGGGGGGGGGTTTAGTTGCACGACTACTAAAATAAAATCATCATATGTAAACAAAAAACAGGAGTTTAATATGTTAAATTTACTTTAACTAAACTGTGAATCCGCCATTTCCTGACTTCTAAGCCCTGCCATTACCAGACGGGGATTTTGCCCAAACTATTGCATTCAAACCTGTATAGTACATTGCTCTAGGAGTATATAAACATCAATGACTGTGCGGGCAAAATCCCCGTATGTAAAAAAACTAAAAACCAAAAATGGTATTTTAAAAACACACTAGTCTTACATATGAGTTTTTTTCCAAGTGATTAATGATCATATATGAGAATGTTATATATTTTTAAATACTACATACCTTCAACACCACTCATGATTTTTTATTAACACTTCGTATTTTTACTTTTATAAATATAGTGATTCAAAGTCTAAACCAAACTTATCTTTCTGCAATAAACTTAAAGAAAATCAGAGCGTAGGTGATGTTTGACGTATCATATAAACAATACTAAACAGCCTATAGTACTTTTTTTATCCAAAAGTAATGCAATATACCCTCTATTTATTGAATCGAAAGCTTATACATATCTACCTTCAAATTAATAATTTCGATTTATGGCCCAGCGCTCCATACATCGGAATCCATAGTGGGGCGTGAGGCGAGCATAAACTCACACGTCGCGCCTCTGTCATGGTCCTGCTCTGCCCAGTTGGCATACTGTGTCTAGCAGCTAATAAAAGCAAATTCTGGTAGACGCTAAGATGATGAAGTTATTTACTACGTCTGAAGCGGAGCTCGAAATAAGAGCCTTAAAAAGCTGGTAGCAAAAAAAATGATTTATACCGACGACGGAAAATGCTGGGTCACATTTCAGAATCTTGAAATTCATATTTTAGGATTCTGATATACCGACAGTCTTAATGTTGATATTTTATTTATTTGTGGGAAAATGAGGTTTGCCGGCATGAAAATGGATGTTTCGAATGATTGAGGTTAGATACATTTCACACTTACGAGGTGGAATGTAGTAGGGTGACTTGTGTGGGCCACCTACGGGGTCCAGCCTGCGGGTAGGGGGCGTTAGCATCGGCATTGAGCCTTCGATGAAGTATCTGGGGCTCGTACTCGATGGCCGGTGGAGCTTCGGACATCACTTCCGACGTGTCTTCGCCGAGAACTATCGGCCTCCATAACCGGGGGCCTGAGGACGGTGAGAGGGTGGCTCACCGTCCTTACAGAAGCAGGCCCCTTGACGGCAGCGTGACGTGAGGAACTCACGCACGCCCCCCCTTAGAAGCGTGATCACACCCGAAACCCTCCAAAGACGCGGGATATCACCCGAACCACCCCCCTGGGCGAGGCCGCAGTGGCGGCTGTAGGTCTGTTAGGAGTCCTGGGACATCCTTCCGAGGGCTTACCCGGGGCTTCCAACCATAGACAGTTGGGCGTTACGTGAGGATTTTTAGTCGGTAGGAGTCCGGCATAACATCCATGAGGATTTTCCCTCACGTTAAACAAAAAAAAGGGGTGATTTGTGTGGGATTCGCGACGAAAATGCACCGTGTCGCTCCCGTAGAGTGGTTACAGAATGAGGTCAGACGTCCCCGAGACACAGGTAGGTGCAAACCACTAAATGACTATCGTTGGGTCCCTCAATCTTATGCCTGAGAACCCGCGTCTGACCCACAGAGTACATTTGTATATTATACCTTTGTTATTTGTTGGCATTGCCATTGGCATCAAAGCACGCCGCGTCATCGTGGAATTTACAAACAAACCTTCAAATCATGCTATTGTATTGACTTGAATTGATGTTGACTGCCGCGGTGGTGCAGATGTAATTTTTTTTTATATTTAGCTTGCCAAATTGACGTCGCCGCTAGCGTGATGGAAAAAAAAAATAAAAAATTGCGTGTACTTAGTGTACACACGTAAGAAGTGAAACTTCTTCATAAACTTAATTTTCACCTCACCTTAAATTAAGTCAAAAAGTACAAAAGTACAAAAGTCCAAAAGTCCAAAAGTCCAAAAGTCCAAAAGTCCAAAAGTCCAAAAGTCCAAAAGTCCAAAAGTCCAAAAGTCCAAAAGTCCAAAAGTCCAAAAGTCCAAAAGTCCAAAAGTCCAAAAGTCCAAAAGTCCAAAAGTCCAAAAGTCCAAAAGTCCAAAAGTCCAAAGTCCAAAAGTCCAAAAGGCCAAAGTCCAAAAGTCCCAAAGTCCCAAGGTCTCAAGGTCCCAAAATCCCAAAGTCCCAAAGTCCCAAAGTCCCAAAGTCCCAAAGTCCCAAAGTCCCAAAGTCCCAAAGTCCCAAAGTCCCAAAGTCCCAAAGTCCCAAAGTCCCAAAGTCCCAAAGTCCCAAAGGCCAAAAGTCCAAAAGTCCCAAAGTCCCAAAGTCCCAAAGTTCCAAAGTCCCAAAGTCCCAAAGTTCCAAAGTCCCAAAGACCCAAAGTACCAAGGTCCCATCTAAAAGTCCAAAAGTCCCAAAGTCCCAAAGTCCCAAAGTCCCAAAGTCCCAAAGTCTCAAAGTCCCAAAGTCCCAAAGTCCCAAAGTCCCAAAGTCCCAAAGTCCCAAAGTCCCAAAGTCCCAAAGTCCCAAAGTCCCAAAGTCCCAAAGTCCCAAAGACCCAAAGTACCAAGGTCCCATCCAAAAGTCCAAAAGTCCAAAAGTCCAAAAGTCCAAAAGTCCAAAAGTCCAAAAGTCCCAAAGTCCCAAAGTCCCAAAGTCCCAAAGTCCCAAAGTCCCAAAGTCCCAAAGTCCCAAAGACCCAAAGTACCAAGGTCCCATCCAAAAGTCCAAAAGTCCAAAAGTCCAAAAGTCCAAAAGTTCAAAAGTTCAAAAGTTCAAAAGTTCAAAAGTCCCAAAGTCTCAAAGTTCCAAAGTCCCAAAGACCCAAAGTACCAATGTCCTATCCAAAAGTCCAAAAGTCCAAAAGTCCTAAAGTCCCAAAGTCCCAAAGTCCCAAAGTCCCAAAGTTCCAAAGTCCCAAAGACCCAAAGTACCAAGGTCCCATCCAAAAGTCCAAAAGTCCAAAAGTCCAAAAGTTCAAAAGTTCAAAAGTTCAAAAGTTCAAAAGTTCAAAAGTCCCAAAGTCTCAAAGTTCCAAAGTCCCAAAGACCCAAAGTACCAATGTCCCATCCAAAAGTCCAAAAGCCCAAAAGTCAAAAAGTCCAAAAACCCTTAAATGACATGCTATCCCTGGATAAAGTACTCTTAATTCGAATCCACCGTGGTGAGGAACAGAACAAAGATGGCGCGTAACCAAAAATCGTGACGTGACGTGACGTGACGTGACGCAAATTTTTTTCCAACGCCGATAAAGAAGTTTCACTTCAAAAATATTTGTGCGCAACTCTTTTTTTAAGAATTTGGATACTTTGTATGCATTAGGTAAACGAATCATTTACCTAAACCGCACAGCACAAGTATATACCATAATGGTAAAATAAACTTTGAACTTTTTGTCTAACGTAAAAAGAATCCTACATGGATGCTATCCCAGACTTCTTCCGACTAAAACCACACGTTCCCTGCCTAATGCCTACGGTTGGGAGCCCCGGATAAGCCCTCTGAAGGATGGATGACCCTAGGATTTCCAATTAATTTCGGCTAGACGGTGTTTTATGAGAATATACCTAATAAAATATAATGATTTTCTTTTACAGCTTTTGTGTACCTACGGTAAGTAAGAAGATAATAGAAAAGTAGATACCAGAAAACAAATTAATTTCCGACCTTTTATTTACAATTTTTGTTTGCCTAAAAATAAATTGCTCCATTATTAGATTCATATCAGATAGAATGTATAATTTTTTCAAGATAACGAGCTTCTAGATTATGCCTTGTAGTCATTTTATCTTTGTAGCCCTCAGCTAAAGTATTCCACTTGTTAGTTTTATGTGCCTACATTTTCAGTACTTTTATAGGTATTTGCACAAAACACGATAACTGGTAGTGAGAATAGAAATCTTTTTATTACTTTTGGTTTCCTTTATGTGTCTTTATTCTGTTATTATTGATTATGGAAATGGAATGACTTCATCGGTAGATATGTGTGCGTTTATTGGACCAGAATTCCGAAACAACGATCTAAATGAAAGATAAAGTTCTCTGTAAGTATTGAGCTGCTATTTTATTTTAGTGATAAAAAAAAAATGACAATGAAGGGAAGAGTGTCATAGACCCCGGGTGGTGGGTATTTCTATGATGTTTCATAAATACTTAGAACTAGTACTTACGCCATCCAGTTGGATTCTATCCATACTTCAATAGGCTATATCTTATAAACCATGATAGCTAGACAGCTGAATTTTTCACAGATTATGTATTTCTGTAGCAATAACAAAAATCTATTTTTTTTTGCCTTTTTTTTGGTACGGAACCCTTGGTGTGCGAGTCCAACTTGCACTTAACCGGCTTTTTAAGGGAAATGTTTTAAATCTGGAAAGTAACTTTTTCTCCCGGTAAACATCTTTTCCCTACAAAATAACACGTTTAATAACGTCTTTTAGTTGTAAGTAAAGGGAGTAAAAGATAAGTCTTATATAAATTTTAATCGACTTTAATATTTGTTACGACCGACTCCCAGTTGCAGCCTTTACAGTTTTCTACGCAAACGCTATGCCGGGCATAATTTATTTTATCTAATAATAAAGTTTGCATGTTCATATTAACATGTCCTGTCTCTTTTCTTTTATGAAAAATATCTCTCGTGTAAGCGTTTCCTAAGTTTAAGATAGGTAGTTTTTATTTTTACCCGTGGAAAATGATGAAAACTAGCTGATGTCCGTTACTTTGCCAAAGTGAAATGCTTTTCACTTTCCCGCATAACATAACACATTCCAGAGATAAACAAGAAGCCGTGAGACGGTCTCACCCAACTGCCCCTCTGTGAAAGTTCACTCCGATTGACGTTGTCATTCTTGTTTTATTTCAAACTTTGAACAGATGATCCACGTGACCTAGTGACGTAATGTAATGCAACAGAGTCACAGACTATAGACAAAGTCTCGTCATGAGCCCCTCTGCAATCTATTTTATAGAGAGGGGCTAAAAGCATGACTGATCCCAACACAAGCATTCAAATGTCTTGAAAAAAATTCCGTTTATAATATTAGTAGAAAGTAGGCATACTTACTTAATGTATCATCTGCAAGAAGTAAGTTCAAGTCGAAATGGAAATCAGTTTAAAAGAGAAGTCTGCACGCAGAGCTAGTACATCATAACCTGGCAGCACAAGTTTTTGTCAGCGAGCAGGTGGCGCCAGACGTAGCCGTTAACTTGTTACAAAAGTTTCACTACGAATTGTTTCCCTTTTTGTTTCTTTGCTTTTACTTTGCAAAAGACGGTAAGCAAATTTTGCTGGAAATTTTTGAGTTGATATTTTTTATGATTTTAAAGTTGAAGCATTTGATCAGTCATTTTGTAGTTCTTCTACCTAGTACCAGCTTTAATATTATTACATTCTATCGAATTCATTTGTGGAACCTGCAAAAATTGTCTACATTTAACGTATTTCAATTTTGATACAAAAATGCTTTAGTAAGAATGTCTTACAGGTATGCAAACATTTACTATGAAAGAGCAAACCTAGAATGTGTGATTGTAAAACTAGTGCACAGAATATCCAATTGCATAAAGTATGAAATTTTATGCTGACTCTCAACATTGGTCATATAAAGTTAGGTTTATAGATATGGTTGAATTTTATTTGAGAGTCACTTCAGCTAGTATGACGGTGAACATTCGTAAAATGGACATAGAAAATACGAGATGGTCCGTAACTCTTTCACGGGTTTGTGCAAAATGAGCAGATCAAAAAACTCATGATTACCTTGTTGAGGATGATTTGCTAACCATTGGTTTCAGAAACTTAGATTGCTAAAATCGAGAGAGAAAAATGTTAATAAGGAAAAGTAAAAAAGTTCAACCTAAACTAAATAAATAGTACAAAATTATATAGATACTAAATAAATAGTACAAATTTATATAGACCTTACACAAATTAATTTAATTACGAAATCTAAGACAGTGTCTACTTTTATCTTAGAATTGTGTGAGATATTATCAATTTATTTCTTTTTACTATAATACTCATAAACTCCAATTTTTAAACGTCCAACTTTTTCGTCGTCAATCAGACGCCTATCTAAATTACTTTTTTGAGTGAAACTGTAATACAACTTAAAACTTTAAACGATTTTTCGCTTTAAAGTGACAGGGTATTTAATTAAAAAGTTGAAAGTAATCAGAAAGATATTCCAAGATATGCCATCTTGGAATATCTTTGTGTCATCTATGAGACGTCATCAACTTCTATCCAGTTATTAAAGTCGGTAGAGTAGGTAGACGATGATAAAATCCAGATAAATTCCAAAGCATACTTTGAGAACATATAGAGCAACATTATCTATGACGTATATCGGGAGGGTAGGCGCCATTGAAACTTTCCCCACTGTCAAAGCGAGCTCCAAAAGATATTATATGTGTGTATGTTTGAATTTATGAGTGTATTGATTTAAATAATTAGTGTAAGTTCAAAAGTGACAGCCAATTGTTTTTGTAGTGGTGTACAATACGATTTCCCGCACAACATAATATGACAGACAGATAACATGCTATGTCTACTTCCCTCGTACTGGTCGCGTTGCTCTGTTTTTAAGAAAGTCTATTTTGGTTAAATCCACATTAATTTTACTCAATTCAAAATGGATTAGATGGTTGATTCAAAACGAGACTTCAGTCATGATAATGAATCCCAGATGAGTTTAAATCGTTGTTTCATCCGTCTACAAAGTGTTTTCAAATTTAATTAACTTCAAGATGTTATCGGCATTTTTACTTTGTCCGATGAACGTTGTCGACAATTTTCATTTGAATGTAAAAACTTGCGGTTTCAAATGTTTTATCTTGACTTTTATATTTTTAATTTGAAGTAATGCTGTTTTTGTACTTATAGAAATTTTATCTTATTTTTTGAGTGTCATGAAGCACTCGTGGCCTTGCGTAGTCAGTGTTCTGTTAACGATCACTGTAGTAAAAAACTTTCACTGTGGCCAGTCTTTGGATAAGAGACCATTCATGTGACCACTTTGTGCCATTTATTTGAGCGTTTCTGTGCTTCGGAAGGCACTTTAAGCCGTTGGTCCCGGTTGCCAGTAAAATGGCAGTCGTTATGCTAAGTTGAAGGCCTTTATGGCAGCTTGAAAAATTTCATCAGCAGGCAATCACAACCTGCGCCTGTCCATCTCAACCCGGCAATACGGCTCACCACCTATTACGCGGTACAAATTCTCAAAAAGGTGAAATGTGGGCATTTAATATACCTCTGCCTACCTCTCGGGGGTTAGATAAAGGCGTGACCAGTATGTATGTTCCATATAAGTATGTCTTATATATTTGTATTTCAAATTATTTGAATAGTACTATGTTTCATAATATAAAACACACAAAGTTGCTTTTTTAGGCCCGCTGGATGTTTTAACTCCTAGTAAGGCAGACAATTGTCTGCGCGATATAAGGTGTGTCAACGCATGGACACAGTGTAAGACGCGTGGTGTGCGGTGCCCACTCGCAATGTTCCTCGGCCTACCGCGCATATCACTATCTATTAGACGTATCACACAATGTAGGGTACCTATAGGTGGGTATACACCTAACCAAAATACTAAATTTGTCTGTGTTTATAGGTTTTTTTCCATATGGAATACATAAGTGTGGTCTATCCAGCAACTATTGTTTCTCAGTTTCATCTCGAGAATGGGTTTATCATCGTTGTCTATTAGCCGTTGAATGCCGCATGAAACCCGAGTTGCCAATCTCCCGAACAGTCGATTGCTTTGGCAACCAGGGCGGCCAACTTTTTTCGTTTGGTTCTCCTCGCACATTTTTCGATATCTATGGCTGTATGGTCGCGGGTCTAAGTCTTTCTGTATAAATTAATGTGTAGAATTGGTTATGGTACTGAATGAGAGAGCTTGCCGAGTGAATGTAATGAAAAAAAAAGTCGAAATCACGATTTGATCGCTGTCATTATTTATTGTTTGTTTGGCGCCGTTCCTAGAAAGTATTAATACGATTAATTTTTGAATATTTTCGTTTATTCTGTTTCAAATATTGTTGTTTTGCATTTAAAAGTATCCTGTCATGTTGTTTAACAGCTGTGATAAATATTTTCAGTGTAATTCGAAGTTAAATTTGTAAAATTTGATAAAATAACACGCGAAGGTCACCATTATTTTTTGTTGTTGTTTTTGTAGTGCAGTGCTCGTATTTAACCGATATTTGTTGAGATTTTCTCAATAGAAACTATAATCTTTTGTCAAAATACCATTTAACATTTAACATATGAATAATTTATGTGAAAATCAATAATTAAAATGGGGGGTTTTTTTTTTAATAATTTAAGATTACATAGCCTCGATATCCCCAAAATAAACAAAAAAATAAACAAATAAATAGGCAGTAATATTTTATTTTATTTTCGGAGATTTCATATCTACAGATTATTATTTTTTTGGTGAAAGTGAATTGTTGATGTGTATATTTTGTAAATAAAATAATTTATGTCAGAAAACTGCTCTTTATTTTGAATTACATGGTAAAATCTGAGAGTACTCCTTCATTTTCCCCATCCTAATTTTCGGCCAAATATCATAAATCCATTAAACATGGGGTGTTCTCGGATTTAGTATAGTTATTTTCGTCAGTTATCCAGCATGATGAAACAGTAAGTATTTATGTAGTACGACTCCTGTAAAAGAAATAAGGATATATTGTGTGACGTCCGGCGTGCAGCCGCCGTTCCCGCCGGTGGCGTGGGCACCGCCTATGGATACGCCGGCGTGACCACGCCACCGGCGGGATTGAGCGGTTATGTCGGAATTTATACAGCTATGGCAGAGTAGAAGCAAAGAAAAAAAGGCGTATTATTGCGAGAAGCATGATATCATTATTTTTAACAAATTCTCACTCTCCAAAAACAACGTACATAATACTGTTGTACTATATAGAAAAACACCGAGCTAGTTTAATCCCAGAAAACATTTTTTGCAGTTTGGCACGGTTACAGCGATGCCCGTTCGAATGCACTTATTGCAATCGTAAAGCAGGTTTCAAAGCGCAAGTTCAGCACCACGTTTCTTCATGACAGACTTATTGGAGAGTCCGGGTGTGACTTTGTGTAGAACGGTTTTAGGACTTCACTTACATACGTCTGGCTTTTACTTCTATGAATGAGAAAAGTATGTAACTTGTAGTAAAAGTACATTTTTTAGTCTATTTTGGTCCATGATGGTATATGTATTTATTTTTGTTAGGCGATAAACGCGGTTAGAATAAGCACGTTAAAGTAGCAGTGGGCTTGCCTATCTGCAGAAGAAACAAGTTCTAGAGTGGTGAGTTGGAGACCGTGACTCTGCAAACGTAGCGTACTGCGACTTTAATTGGAAGAAGCCAACGCCCAGCAGTGGACTGCTGTCGACTAATTTGATTGCTGACGCTTTTAATTTATGGTTTCATACCTTCTTGTTGCTTGATGTTTTAATCAGGTCAGGATGGTGTTGCATTGGTCAATTTAAAAAGGTCAATAAGAAAATATAAGTTCAGATTGATACCTATAAAACAGTCTCCAAAAAGTATTCCAACACCTTCATTTCAGAATACCTAACCACATTACGCCTTTTATATTAGTACCTAGGCATACACAGTGATATAGGGTTCATTGACAATGCCTCTATACTTGCGAAGTACTTATTGAATTATATTTTGATTTATTATGTAACTTAGGCAATGTGCCAACGAAACAAATATCAAGTCAACGTCGTTGATCATTGTCTCCCTTTAACTTATGGGACAAAAAAGTAAGCTAGTATGTAACCACAGCGGAAACTACGTACAAAGATTTCGTTTATAATTCTATCACCTACACTAAAAACACGTTATGTTTGTACAGAGCTTGAATGTATGTATGAACACTAAACTTAAGCAAAACGTTCCTTCAAAATACCCTCCAACTCTATGACAGCTGTGATGGGGGTGGGGAAGCTTTCTCAGTGGGGAGCAGGGAGTTGTTCCACACACAGCGGGAAGTTGTTGTATAGATGCGTGTAATACTATAACATTATCTTTTTTACAACTAAGGCTTTCATGGATTAGAATTTTGTATGATACTTGCCACAGAAATCAGTTGCTGTGTCGGTCCCAAGGCTTTCCTCGTAGCTAACTGTCAACTATTTTTTTTTCTATAATAAAATAGCCTAACTTACTTCCTTACCAAAGTGCCAATAAAACTATCGTTGAAATCGTTCTTGTATTTCAGACATTAGTCGGAAAGCAGACAAATATTTAAGTTTTTTTACACTACTTTGAAAGTATCGTAAAAAAATAACTTATTTCCATTTAGTAAATAGACACTTAAATCTTATTTATTAGATTAGACGAGTTCTGTGTTGTTCTCCGCCTGTTTTGCAAATAGTGCTCCTATTTATTTCCACAGAAATTATAAATGGCAGTAAAATTATTGACGTCATTTCAGTTAGACCTCAGCGCCATGCTAATTTAGGTCCCTAAATAAAACTTTAGTTCTAAGTTACATTAAGGCAACCCTGTCTAATTCTGAATTAAATTACTCGAAGGGGTTCTTTTTAGTCAATGACTGTATGTATAGTCTTTGTTTTTAGTAATACTTGAAAATATTTTCACTACTTACCTATGAAATACAAAGAATAGACTAATCAGGTATTAATGTTCTTGAAATTTTAAATTACATGGCCATTTTAGTTTTTATTTTTTTACCATTTGGTGGATTCAGATATGAGATTACCCAAAAATCTTTGAATACAGTTTAAAATTACTTTTAAATAAAAATTAAGCCTCTTTCTATTATATGTTCCCTCTATGTACTTAATATAATGGCATGAATTGTTTGTAATTTACCCAGTACTTTATTTTAAAGAAAACATCTCTACATTGAGTAGAGAAACATAAGAATAAAAGCTAGTTTTGTATAAACTTTTATCTTTCGATATCTGTGAGTGAATTTTCGTGTACAGCGCAAATACTTTTAGAAGTTTAAGTCGAGTCATATTACGTGAAATTTCATCGAAACCGTATTATTTGTTTTAGATTTAACATGAAGTACCTACATTGTCATAAAAATATTAAAGTTAAAACTTTTGTAGCCTCTTATTTAAGGACTAAGTTTTGAGCTAAATTGGATTGACGATTTTTCTAAGGTTACGTCCGCACAGGCAGGCGGCTTGCTTGGCGCTTAGAGGCTAGCGAGTCACCTAGCGAGTCGCTTAGTAAAACGAACATACTTGAATGTTCGCGACCGGCCGCACTGCGCGCTTGGCGCCTAGTGAGTAGCTTAGCGTGTATCCAAGTAAACAAACATGTTGGTTTTTTGTCGCCAGGCGCGAGGCATTTTGATTGCGGATGATAACCGAGGGTTGAATGAATCAATTCCCGAGGTATTTAGACGCTATAGTCCGAATCGGAATTGATTCTTTTATCCGTGTTAAACACTCTACGTTTCATTGCAAATATGAGGAAAATAAAACTAGTTATTTATCTAGGTACACTATTTATTGATAATATAATAATATTAATAGTACCTATTTAAAAAAAATTAACAAAAAAGAAACCGACTTCAAACAAAATCAAAAACTGAAAAATAAAATTTACTTAGCACAAAGTTAGTATATTCTGATTTATCAGATATCATTAAATATAATACTGAAGTCGGTGCCAATATGACTATGAGAGAGAGAACCTAAGCCTACATAGTGTTCTCAAACAAAATCAAAAATCTCAAAAAAAATCTCTAAAGTACAAAATCTCAAAGGTGAAATGTGGGCATCTAATATGCCTCTGTCTACTCCTTTGTGGATAAAAGGCGTGATCATATGTATGAACCCAATATAGAGCAGTATAGAGCTAATTTTGAAAGGGACATCTTGTCAACATGCCGACAAGCAAATGACCAAGGCACCTAGCGACCCTCCACGCAAACCACCTTTCAGTGCGGCCACCGTGTATCCTAGCAAGTCGCCAGGATGCAAGCCACTAGTCTCTAGGCGCCAAGCAAGCCGCCTGCCTGTGCGGACGTAGCCTCACACTATTTGGGTGTTTTTGCTTGCATTACTTTCCTTTTAAAGTTAATCTGAGATAGTATGATAGCGGGATCCACTAAGCTTGTTTCTATTTACTTAAATAAATAAACATAACTCTTGCTTCTTACTAATATTATAATGCGAAAGTTTGTGACTGTGGATGTTTGTTACTCTTTTTTTTATTAACGTGAGGGAAAATCCTCAGAGGATGCCATGCCGGACTCTTACCGACTAAAAAACCTCACGTAACGCCCTACAGCCTGTGGTTGGGAGTCCCGGATAAGCCCTCGGGAGGATGTCCCGGGACTCCCAACAGACCTACGGCCGCCACTGCGGCCTCGCCCAGGGGGTGGTTCGGGTGCAATCCCGCGTCTATGGGGGGTTTCGGGTGTGACCCCGCTTCTAAGGGGGGGCGTGCGTGAGTTGCTCACGTCACGCTGCCGTCATGGGCCTGCTTCTGTAAGGACGGTGAGCGGCCATGTTTGTTACTCTATCACGCTCGAACGGCAGAACGGATCTGGCTGAAATTCGTTACAGGGGTAGATATAGATCTGGAATAACACATAGGCTACTTTTTATCCCGGGAATAATTTCCTACGGTAAGGGGAAACGGGAACAAAACTTGACGCGGGCGATGCTGCGGGCGTCAGCTAGTATTAAATAAATAAATATTTGTGAACATTCTTACACAACGGCATCTCGCCCTAATTAGGGTCAAGACAACTGACAGACATACTTATATATTCCTTAATTCCGACCCAAAAATCAAACCAGAATCGCGTGGCAGGCGGTTATTCCACCGAATGCGCCACCGAGGCAGTCTGGAAATATGTTCATGACAAACCAGTACTTGTTGTAGTTTTCTATCTATTGAATTGTTACTTGTGATATTTTTACCTACATACAACTACGTATCCATTACCAAAAGTAGCAAGTATAAAAAAAAAAATCAATAAAAAATACAACCGACTTCCAAGAAATCCTGAAAAATAAAATTTAATTAGCACAAAGTAATATGTAGTTGATTTATCTGATTTTTTATTCAATATCATATTGAAGTCGGCGCCAAGTAAATTCATAGGTTTAGGGAGGTATTATTCATGGCACCAACTTCAATATTATATTGAATAAAATCTGATAAATCAACTACATATTACTTTGTGCTAAGTAAATTTTATTTTTCAGGATTTCTTGGAAGTCGGTTGTATTTTTTATTGAAAATTTTTTTTCATTATTTTAAGTGACGGGTGAACCGAAAAATATATCTATCTAGGTGAAAGTTCTCATCAATACAAATTAATCAAGCCCTAACACAAGGTAGCTGCTGTAAATCGTTAAGGAATTCCCTCGAAGCTCTTTTGGTTCCATCATCACCTTTATTAATGGTAGTACATTAAAGCACTGAATTAAAAAGTTAACAAACGCACTAGTTGTGCCTATAATTTTCGGTGGTTGCCCTCGATTTCTCCAGGATTTCATCATCAGATCCTAACCTGGTTATAATGGGACCACCTCAGAAGTAAACCCTATTCAACAAAAAAAATTGAAAGCCGTCTGTAATTGACGGTGAACATACATAAAACATTGAGACCTTTCTTCTTTTTTTTTTGAAGTTGGATCTATCAATCTAGGTGTAAAGTTCTCATCAATACAAATCAATCAAGCCCAAACACAAGATAACTGATGTCAATTGTTTAGGAATGCCCTCGACTGTCTTTCGACTCTATCATCAGATCGACGCCATACCTTCATTAAAGTGTAGAACATTAAAGCACTTAATTAAAAAGTTAACAAGCACACTAGTTGTCCCTAAAATTTTCGGTGGTTGCCCTTGTTTTCTCCTAGATCCCTTCATCAGATCCTGACCTGGTGAAAATGGGACCACCTCAGAAGTAACCCCTATTCAACAAAAAAAAAATTGAAATCCGTCTATAATTGACTGAATTATCGCTTGACATACATAAAAAAAATACATACAGACGAATTGAGAACCTCCTCCTTTTTTTTGAAGTCGATTAATAAATTAACTTAGCACAAAGTAATAGGTAAGTATATTTAGATTTATCAGATATTATTGAATGTAATACTGAAATCAGTGCCAAGTAAAACTATAGGTTTAGGTAGGTATTATTAATCTCTCATAGAAATATTTGTACCGACTTCTGTATTAAATGCTGTAAGTGCTGCTGTAAATCGTTAAGGATTTCCCTCGACTGTCTTTCGGTTCCATAATCAGATCGACTCCAGATATTTATTAAATTGTAGTACATTAAAGCACTGAATTAAAAAGTAAAAAAATGCACTGGTTGTCCCTACAATTTTCGGTGGTTGCCCTCGATTTCTCCTGGATCCCATCATCAGATCCTGATCTGATTGAAATAGGACCACCTCAGAAGTAAACCTCTTTTCAAGAAATAAAACAATTTAAATCCGTTTATAATTGACGGAAATATCGGTGAACATACATAAAACATTGATAACTTCCTTTTTAGGGTTTCGTAGCCAAATGGCAAAAACGGAACCCTTATAGATTCGTCATGTCTGTCTGTCTGTCCGTCCGTGTGTCACAGCCATTTTTATAAGGCCTATGCTATTGAAACTTGGTAACTAGATGTATTCTGTGAACCGCATTAAGATTCTTATATAAAACTAGAAAAAAGTAGTAAATTTTGGGGGTCCCCATACTCAGAACTGAAACTCAATTTTTTTTTTTCATCAAACCCATACGTGTGGGTTATCTATAGATAGGTCTTTAAAGATGCTATTGAGGTTCCTAACATCATTTTTTTCTAAACTGAATAGTTTGAGCAAGAGACACTTCCAAAGTGGAAAAAAGTGTGTCCCCCCCCTCTAACTTCTAAACTAAGAGAATGATAAATCTAAAAAAAAATATTATGTATGTCGGAGTAGACATGCGGCAGCTGTTTTTAAAAAGCGCAGGCCCGCTGACCTGGAGTAGGTCATCGGGTCTGCTTTATGCTTTATTACACTTGTAGATGGATATCTAGTTAAATAACAGTGAAATAAATACTTAGGTGGTATTTATTTCAGAAACACGGTAATAAAAACAAGCAAATGGAACACCAATGAAATAAAATGAAATTAAATGAAAAATCTTTATTCATGTAAGTCACAATCTACATTTACTGCCAGATTCGCAACGCAATAGGTAGAGCTGGAGAAAAAAAGAACCTGGCAATAAAACTCCGGCCACTCTTTTAACTTCCAGTAGGTTATTACAACATAATTTTTATTCCAAATTAAAACCAACATAAAATCTACTCACAATGTTTTCTCTCCAAATTCCAGCAGCAAAGTGAGCCCTCGGCCACAACCACTGTCTATTTATAAATCCCCGCCACTCAAATTGTTCTCACAAAACACGTGGCTTGATATTTAATGTTTTCTTTTTAAATCAAAGAAATGTGGTTCAATTTATTTTTGAGAAATAAAGTTATTAGTTTAATTAGTCAAACAAACTGTTAAATTGAATGAAATCGTTAAATACAAAGATTAATTCATTCTCAGTAAAATGAACATTGCCGGAACTATAGGAATAACAAAAATCCTGTTTTGATTAAAAACATTTTTAAATGTCGACAATATTCGTAATAATTGTCAATAAGAATTTAACAATAGTTTTTATTGTAGGTTCTTACGAACCTACATAGTCACATAACACTTAGGTAACCTAATTAGTTCACCACTACATCAAGTTATACAAATCAGTGTTAATAAATTCTACAACTATTTCTATTCGAACCTTATATCACAAAATAGTAAGGTATCAGTAAAGTTGCTCATTGTAATGGTTTTAATCTATTTATAATCAAATAGATTTTAATTAGTAACTCTCGGTGTGGCGACACGGCCATACTGATCGGCGATGCGTGCTCTGCATCGTGTGTTAAGGTCTAGATCTGCAAAATAAATATTAAAAGCTGAGGCTTGGTAGTTCTACAGTACACGGAACCAGAAAAACTTGGTTAAGCAAATATAATTCCATTGGTCATAACCTTACATCGTGGTAGCATGTAGAGTGTCACCGCTCATAGTTAATGACGACGGTGAGCTGGTTATGATGCGCTCACTGAATGCTACTACTGCTCGTTCCACATCAATCAATGAATCAAATCAGCCTATATCAGTCCACTGCTGGACGTAGGCCTCTCCCAAATGACGCCACAACACATGGACCTGCGCACATGTAAATACATGGCAACAGTAATTTTTTTTTATTTTTTTTTTATACACAGGTAAGGATTTGTAGGGGAGAGGTCGATGCTGTCAAAGACAGGGGCCCTAGGGGATGTTGGTAGGGTCGATGCTGTGCCCTAAGCGGTCTTGTACGCCGTGTTACACAGGGGACCTTTATTCTTTCAGGATTGGGATATCCACTTTTAGTGGTTCTTACTGCTCATTCCACATGACAACAGTATTTTTTTTTTTTTTTTATATATGGGTAAGGATATGTAGGGGAGAGGTCGATGCTGTCAAAGACAGGGGCCCTAGGGGATGTTGGTAAGGTCGATGCTGTGCCCTAAGCGGTCTTGTACGCCGTGTTACACAGGGGACCACTATTCTTTCAGGATTGGGATATCCACTTTTTGTGGCTTAATACAAATAATAAATAAATAATATGATTCAGGATAGGGATATTAGTGGCTTATTGGCGACTCCACGCCCCAATAGCATCTTTTCATTTAAATATTTTATTAGCTAATTTGGTGACTCCACGTCCCAAAAGCATCATTTGTCTAATAATTCAGCTAGCATTTTAATACCGATTAGACTGAAGAAACTAAAATGAAAATACCTCACCAGATTTTTCAATTTGTGGTTTCTGAGAATCAAGTACTCGCTGGGTGCGGTGCCGTCAGCGTCAGCGCCAATGCGCCAGATGACCTAACCTAAGCTGTAGCTCACCACGAGGTTTTGGGCGCCCCGCTGTTGATTGTGGGGACCTTTAGCGCCCGTCTATGATGTCCTAATGCTTTCTTTAGAAGACAGCGGCCGTTGTCGAGAACGCTGTAAACTTAAACAAAGATGCCTCTGTAAAAGCTATGATTTTTTTTTTGCACGATTTCTGTCAAATCTCGCCTTATCTTTAGAAGATGTCCGTGTCGTTGTTGTACGTGTCGTTCAAGAAGTTTCAAACTAGGTACTTCAGTGGTTGACCAAATTAGGCAATTCCGCTGGTAAACAGTTTTGGCACTGAAATAAGAGGAGCTACGCCTGCAGTTCGGACTTTCTGATGCGGTGTGCGAATTTGAAGTCTCGTAATCCCTTATCATGATAAGACTATTAGCCCTACTGATACCTGGGGCTACTATACAGGGACATCGTTTATAATCACTTGTTTTGGGGCTAGGAAGAGATGAAATACTTGCTTGGGCCACCAAGGTTCAATGCTCGCCTTTGTAGTTTGTATAGCGTAACAGAACTTACTTTGCATAGGAGTATTTTTAAAGAGGGAATCCTACATGAATGCCATGCCGGACTTCTACCGACTAAACGTTTCCTACCTAATATGCCTACGGTTGGGAGCCCCGGGTAAGCTCTCGGAAGGATGACCTCAGGACTCCCGACAGACCTACAGTTACCACTGCGGCCTCACCTAGCGGTGGGGGAATATGCATAGGAGTCTAGTAGTAGTAGTAGCTAACTGTCAACTATTTTTTTTTCTATAATAAAATAGCCTAACTTACTTCCTTACCAAAGTGCCAATAAAACTATCGTTGAAATCGTTCTTGTCTTTCAGACATTAGTCGGAAAGCAGACAAATATTTAAGTTTTTTTACACTACTTTGAAAGTATCGTAAAAAAATAACTTATTTCCATTTAGTAAATAGACACTTAAATCTTATTTATTAGATTAGACGAGTTCTGTGTTGTTCTCCGCCTGTTTTGCAAATAGTGCTCCTATTTATTTCCACAGAAATTATAAATGGCAGTAAAATGATTGACGTCATTTCAGTTAGACCTCAGCGGCATTCTAATTTAGGTCCCTAAATAAAACTTTAGTTCTAAGTTACATTAAGGCAACCCTGTCTAATTCTGAATTAAATTACTCGAAGGGGTTCTTTTTAGTCAAAGACTGTATGTATAGTCTTTGTTTTTAGTAATACTTGAAAATATTTTCACTTTATAATACCCTATGAAAAAAAAAAGAATAGACTAATCAGGTATTAATGTTCTTGAAATTTTAAATTACATGGCCATTTTAGTTTTTATTTTTAACCGACTTCAAAAAAAGGAGGAGGTTCTCAATTCGTCTGTATGTATTTTTTTTTATGTATGTCAAGCGATAATTCCGTCAATTATAGACGGATGTCAAAATTTTTTTTTTTGTTGGATAGGGGTTACTTCTGAGGTGGTCCCATTTTCACCAGGTCAGGAACTGATGAAGGGATCTAGGAGAAAACGAGGGCAACCACCGAAAATTGTAGGGACAACTAGTGTGCTTGTTAACTTTTTAATTAAGTGCTTTAATGTTCAACACTTTAATGAAGGTATGGCGTCGATCTGACGATAGAGTCGAAAGACAGTCGAGGGCATTCCTAAACAATTTACAGCAGTTATCTTGTGTTTGGGCTTGATTGATTTGTATTGATGAGAACTTTACACCTAGATTTATACATCCAACTTCAAAAAAAAAAGAAAAGTCTCAATGTTTTATGTATGGTCACCCTCAATTATAGACGGCTTTCAATTTATTTGTTGAATAGGGTTTACTTCTGAGGTGGTCCCATTCCCATTATAACCAGGTTAGGATCTGATGATGGGATCCTGGAGAAATCGAGGGCAACCACCGAAAATTATAGGCACAACTAGTGCGTTTGTTAACTTTTTAATTCAGTGCTTTAATGTACTACCATTAATAAAGGTCTGGAGTCGATCTGATGATGGAACCAAAAGAGATTTGAGGGAATTTCTTAACGATTTACAACAGCTACCTTGTGTTGGGGCTTGATTAATTTGTATTGATGAGAACTTTCACCTAGATAGATATATTTTTCGGTTCACCCGTCACTTAAAATAATGAAAAAAAATTTTTCAATAAAAAATACAACCGACTTCCAAGAAATCCTGAAAAATAAAATTTACTTAGCACAAAGTAATATGTAGTTGATTTATCAGATTTTATTCAATATAATATTGAAGTTGGTGCCATGAATAATACCTCCCTAAACCTATGAATTTACTTGGCGCCGACTTCAATATGATATTGAATAAAAAATCAGATAAATCAAAATACATATTACTTTGTGCTAAGTAAATTTTATTTTTCAGGATTTCTTGGAAGTCGGTTGTATTTTTTATTGAAAAATTTTTTTTTCACCATTTGGTGGATTCAGATATGAGATTACCCAAAAATCTTTGAATACAGTTTAAAATTACTTTTAAATAAAAATTAAGCCTCTTTCTATTATATGTTCCCTCTATGTACTTAATATAATGGCATGAATTGTTTGTAATTTACCCAGTACTTTATTTTAAAGAAAACATCTCTACATTGAGTAGAGAAACATAAGAATAAAAGCTAGTTTTGTATAAACTTTTATCTTTCGATATCTGTGAGTGAATTTTCGTGTACAGCGCAGATACTTTTAGAAGTTTAAGTCGAGTCATATTACGTGAAATTTCATCGAAACCGTATTATTTGTTTTAGATTTAACATGAAGTACCTACATTGTCATAAAAATATTAAAGTTAAAACTTTTGTAGCCTCTTATTTAAGGACTAAGTTTTGAGCTAAATTGGATTGACGATTTTTCTAACACTATTTGGGTGTTTTTGCTTGCATTACTTTCCTTTTAAAGTTAATCTGAGATAGTATGATAGCGGGATCCACTAAGCTTGTTTCTATTTACTTAAATAAATAAACATAACTCTTGCTTCTTACTAATATTATAATGCGAAAGTTTGTGACTGTGGATGTTTGTTACTCTTTTTTTTATTAACGTGAGGGAAAATCCTCAGAGGATGCCATGCCGGACTCTTACCGACTAAAAAACCTCACGTAACGCCCTACAGCCTGTGGTTGGGAGTCCCGGATAAGCCCTCGGGAGGATGTCCCGGGACTCCCAACAGACCTACGGCCGCCACTGCGGCCTCGCCCAGGGGGTGGTTCGGGTGCAATCCCGCGTCTATGGGGGGTTTCGGGTGTGACCCCGCTTCTAAGGGGGGGCGTGCGTGAGTTGCTCACGTCACGCTGCCGTCATGGGCCTGCTTCTGTAAGGACGGTGAGCGGCCATGTTTGTTACTCTATCACGCTCGAACGGCAGAACGGATCTGGCTGAAATTCGTTACAGGGGTAGATATAGATCTGGAATAACACATAGGCTACTTTTTATCCCGGGAATAATTTCCTACGGTAAGGGGAAACGGGAACAAAACTCGACGCGGGCGATGCTGCGGGCGTCAGCTAGTATTAAATAAATAAATATTTGTGAACATTCTTACACAACGGCATCTCGCCCTAATTAGGGTCAAGACAACTGACAGACATACTTATATATTCCTTAATACATACATTATTATATATTGAAGTTTAGACCGACCCAAAAATCAAACCAGAATCGCGTGGCAGGCGGTTATTCCACCGAATGCGCCACCGAGGCAGTCTGGAAATATGTTCATGACAAACCAGTACTTGTTGTAGTTTTCTATCTATTGAATTGTTACTTGTGATATTTTTACCTACATACAACTACGTATCCATTACCAAAAGTAGCAAGTATAAAAAAAAAAAATCAATAAAAAATACAACCGACTTCCAAGAAATCCTGAAAAATAAAATTTAATTAGCACAAAGTAATATGTAGTTGATTTATCTGATTTTTTATTCAATATCATATTGAAGTCGGCGCCAAGTAAATTCATAGGTTTAGGGAGGTATTATTCATGGCACCAACTTCAATATTATATTGAATAAAATCTGATAAATCAACTACATATTACTTTGTGCTAAGTAAATTTTATTTTTCAGGATTTCTTGGAAGTCTGTTGTATTTTTTATTGAAAATTTTTTTTTCATTATTTTAAGTGACGGGTGAACCGAAAAATATATCTATCTAGGTGAAAGTTCTCATCAATACAAATTAATCAAGCCCTAACACAAGGTAGCTGCTGTAAATCGTTAAGGAATTCCCTCGAAGCTCTTTTGGTTCCATCATCACCTTTATTAATGGTAGTACATTAAAGCACTGAATTAAAAAGTTAACAAACGCACTAGTTGTGCCTATAATTTTCGGTGGTTGCCCTCGATTTCTCCAGGATTTCATCATCAGATCCTAACCTGGTTATAATGGGACCACCTCAGAAGTAAACCCTATTCAACAAAAAAAATTGAAAGCCGTCTGTAATTGACGGTGAACATACATAAAACATTGAGACCTTTCTTCTTTTTTTTTTGAAGTTGGATCTATCAATCTAGGTGTAAAGTTCTCATCAATACAAATCAATCAAGCCCAAACACAAGATAACTGATGTCAATTGTTTAGGAATGCCCTCGACTGTCTTTCGACTCTATCATCAGATCGACGCCATACCTTCATTAAAGTGTAGAACATTAAAGCACTTAATTAAAAAGTTAACAAGCACACTAGTTGTCCCTAAAATTTTCGGTGGTTGCCCTTGTTTTCTCCTAGATCCCTTCATCAGATCCTGACCTGGTGAAAATGGGACCACCTCAGAAGTAACCCCTATTCAACAAAAAAAAAATTGAAATCCGTCTATAATTGACTGAATTATCGCTTGACATACATAAAAAAAATACATACAGACGAATTGAGAACCTCCTCCTTTTTTTTGAAGTCGATTAATAAATTAACTTAGCACAAAGTAATAGGTAAGTATATTTAGATTTATCAGATATTATTGAATGTAATACTGAAATCAGTGCCAAGTAAAACTATAGGTTTAGGTAGGTATTATTAATCTCTCATAGAAATATTTGTACCGACTTCTGTATTAAATGCTGTAAGTGCTGCTGTAAATCGTTAAGGATTTCCCTCGACTGTCTTTCGGTTCCATAATCAGATCGACTCCAGATATTTATTAAATTGTAGTACATTAAAGCACTGAATTAAAAAGTAAAAAAATGCACTGGTTGTCCCTACAATTTTCGGTGGTTGCCCTCGATTTCTCCTGGATCCCATCATCAGATCCTGATCTGATTGAAATAGGACCACCTCAGAAGTAAACCTCTTTTCAAGAAATAAAACAATTTAAATCCGTTTATAATTGACGGAAATATCGGTGAACATACATAAAACATTGATAACTTCCTTTTTAGGGTTTCGTAGCCAAATGGCAAAAACGGAACCCTTATAGATTCGTCATGTCTGTCTGTCTGTCCGTCCGTGTGTCACAGCCATTTTTATAAGGCCTATGCTATTGAAACTTGGTAACTAGATGTATTCTGTGAACCGCATTAAGATTCTTATATAAAACTAGAAAAAAGTAGTAAATTTTGGGGGTCCCCATACTCAGAACTGAAACTCAATTTTTTTTTTCATCAAACCCATACGTGTGGGTTATCTATAGATAGGTCTTTAAAGATGCTATTGAGGTTCCTAACATCATTTTTTTCTAAACTGAATAGTTTGAGCAAGAGACACTTCCAAAGTGGAAAAAAGTGTGTCCCCCCCCTCTAACTTCTAAACTAAGAGAATGATAAATCTAAAAAAAAATATTATGTATGTCGGAGTAGACATGCGGCAGCTGTTTTTAAAAAGCGCAGGCCCGCTGACCTGGAGTAGGTCATCGGGTCTGCTTTATGCTTTATTACACTTGTAGATGGATATCTAGTTAAATAACAGTGAAATAAATACTTAGGTGGTATTTATTTCAGAAACACGGTAATAAAAACAAGCAAATGGAACACCAATGAAATAAAATGAAATTAAATGAAAAATCTTTATTCATGTAAGTCACAATCTACATTTACTGCCAGATTCGCAACGCAATAGGTAGAGCTGGAGAAAAAAAGAACCTGGCAATAAAACTCCGGCCACTCTTTTAACTTCCAGTAGGTTATTACAACATAATTTTTATTCCAAATTAAAACCAACATAAAATCTACTCACAATGTTTTCTCTCCAAATTCCAGCAGCAAAGTGAGCCCTCGGCCACAACCACTGTCTATTTATAAATCCCCGCCACTCAAATTGTTCTCACAAAACACGTGGCTTGATATTTAATGTTTTCTTTTTAAATCAAAGAAATGTGGTTCAATTTATTTTTGAGAAATAAAGTTATTAGTTTAATTAGTCAAACAAACTGTTAAATTGAATGAAATCGTTAAAATACAAAGATTAATTCATTCTCAGTAAAATGAACATTGCCGGAACTATAGGAATAACAAAAATCCTGTTTTGATTAAAAACATTTTTAAATGTCGACAATATTCGTAATAATTGTCAATAAGAATTTAACAATAGTTTTTATTGTAGGTTCTTACGAACCTACTTAGTCACATAACACTTAGGTAACCTAATTAGTTCACCACTACATCAAGTTATACAAATCAGTGTTAATAAATTCTACAACTATTTCTATTCGAACCTTATATCACAAAATAGTAAGGTATCAGTAAAGTTGCTCATTGTAATGGTTTTAATCTATTTATAATCAAATAGATTTTAATTAGTAACTCTCGGTGTGGCGACACGGCCATACTGATCGGCGATGCGTGCTCTGCATCGTGTGTTAAGGTCTAGATCTGCAAAATAAATATTAAAAGCTGAGGCTTGGTAGTTCTACAGTACACGGAACCAGAAAAACTTGGTTAAGCAAATATAATTCCATTGGTCATAACCTTACATCGTGGTAGCATGTAGAGTGTCACCGCTCATAGTTAATGACGACGGTGAGCTGGTTATGATGCGCTCACTGAATGCTACTACTGCTCGTTCCACATCAATCAATGAATCAAATCAGCCTATATCAGTCCACTGCTGGACGTAGGCCTCTCCCAAATGACGCCACAACACATGGACCTGCGCACATGTAAATACATGGCAACAGTAATTTTTTTTTATTTTTTTTTTATACACAGGTAAGGATTTGTAGGGGAGAGGTCGATGCTGTCAAAGACAGGGGCCCTAGGGGATGTTGGTAGGGTCGATGCTGTGCCCTAAGCGGTCTTGTACGCCGTGTTACACAGGGGACCATTATTCTTTCAGGATTGGGATATCCACTTTTAGTGGTTCTTACTGCTCATTCCACATGACAACAGTATTTTTTTTTTTTTTATATATGGGTAAGGATATGTAGGGGAGAGGTCGATGCTGTCAAAGACAGGGGCCCTAGGGGATGTTGGTAAGGTCGATGCTGTGCCCTAAGCGGTCTTGTACGCCGTGTTACACAGGGGACCACTATTCTTTCAGGATTGGGATATCCACTTTTTGTGGCTTAATACAAATAATAAATAAATAATATGATTCAGGATAGGGATATTAGTGGCTTATTGGCGACTCCACGCCCCAATAGCATCTTTTCATTTAAATATTTTATTAGCTAATTTGGTGACTCCACGTCCCAAAAGCATCATTTGTCTAATAATTCAGCTAGCATTTTAATACCGATTAGACTGAAGAAACTAAAATGAAAATACCTCACCAGATTTTTCAATTTGTGGTTTCTGAGAATCAAGTACTCGCTGGGTGCGGTGCCGTCAGCGTCAGCGCCAATGCGCCAGATGACCTAACCTAAGCTGTAGCTCACCACGAGGTTTTGGGCGCCCCGCTGTTGATTGTGGGGACCTTTAGCGCCCGTCTATGATGTCCTAATGCTTTCTTTAGAAGACAGCGGCCGTTGTCGAGAACGCTGTAAACTTAAACAAAGATGCCTCTGTAAAAGCTATGATTTTTTTTTTGCACGATTTCTGTCAAATCTCGCCTTATCTTTAGAAGATGTCCGTGTCGTTGTTGTACGTGTCGTTCAAGAAGTTTCAAACTAGGTACTTCAGTGGTTGACCAAATTAGGCAATTCCGCTGGTAAACAGTTTTGGCACTGAAATAAGAGGAGCTACGCCTGCAGTTCGGACTTTCTGATGCGGTGTGCGAATTTGAAGTCTCGTAATCCCTTATCATGATAAGACTATTAGCCCTACTGATACCTGGGGCTACTATACAGGGACATCGTTTATAATCACTTGTTTTGGGGCTAGGAAGAGATGAAATACTTGCTTGGGCCACCAAGGTTCAATGCTCGCCTTTGTAGTTTGTATAGCGTAACAGAACTTACTTTGCATAGGAGTATTTTTAAAGAGGGAATCCTACATGAATGCCATGCCGGACTTCTACCGACTAAACGTTTCCTACCTAATATGCCTACGGTTGGGAGCCCCGGGTAAGCTCTCGGAAGGATGACCTCAGGACTCCCGACAGACCTACAGTTACCACTGCGGCCTCACCTAGCGGTGGGGGAATATGCATAGGAGTCTACTGTGAAGGTTACACGTTCCTGTTCATCTGAAGTGCCTGGCTTACTCGGTACGTCGACGTGTAGGTATAGCTTCGAATGGCACGGTCGGTTTGCTAATAGAGCGCAAGTGAACTTGCGTTGATCTAAACATTCGAGGTCCTGAAAACGATGCAATTGTCCCAATTTTAACGGTGAAAAAAATCTTTAACGGTGCTAATTTTTTCAAAATAGTAACTTCCATAATTTTATGAAGAGTCATAAGGTATTAATTACTAAAGCTTCTTTGGAAAGATTTAGGTACAACAGTCAACCGTTGTGTACCTACCCAAGATTGGGTCTCGCTTTTCAGATACCTATCTTGACATTTTCTTGCAGATAACATCCCTGGACGGTCTCATCTCAATGGAAACCGTCTATGATAGTACGTACGTAACTATCTCGACGTTATTTACTGTTTATTCAGATGAATAATCATTAATCAAACTGTTATTCAAGACTTTGCCTGTTAAAGGTATTTCAGTTTAACAATATCGGCATGCTGCATCCGCTCGCCCTTCCTGTATTTATTTCAAATTCAAATTTTTGCGAATATACCATTATGGATGTGAGACAGCAAGTCTTCCTTGTGCTTCGAGGCTTAAAGCGCGTCGCAGTCGGGATACCGTATAATCATCTTGAAATGGCGTCCATACAAGTAATAGTTATAACGTTTGACCGCTCGTACTACCACCAAAATCTCGAGTTCGCTCGAGTGATACTTATCTAGTTTCTACATCGCATCGGTCGTGTGCATACTAAAAAAAAAACCACTATGTGCTGCCGACCCGTATTGATTTGAATAAGGATTGACCCGAAGTCAAGGCCCAGCCAAGGAAACAATTCGCTAGGTTCTTTTCCTAGAAATATTCTATGCCATGCTTCCTCATGAACATGGGTCCATTGCCACTTAGCGCCTTAGATAGTCAGTTCATTATGAGAAGCCACAGCAGGAGCGATATTTGGTATGAACGAGCGGGAGAATTCAGCGCGACAACTGAATAGACGAATTTGTTTAGCATTTGTCGGTACCAGAGTTTTTAGGCTTAACCTTTTTAGGGCTAGGACGCATTCGACCGTTCTGTACTAAATTTTTAGCATACTCAATTGACCGTTAAAAGAAAAGGCATTATTCTATGAGGATTGGAAATCATGGTTTACGGAATGATATTAAGACTAAGCACGGATTAGCAAATAGTTACTGCTCTAGTGACAGAGCTTGGAGAGAAAACCTACGGTATTTACCACAGATATCAGAAAAATATGTACTGATAACGTCATCTATACAAACCTATGCTATACTACCTTTGTGGTCATTGTCTGAACTTAAGAGGTAATTTTATTTTTCTGGGTGTTTTTAAGTCATCTTCGATATCAAGGTTACCTTATGCTATCTAATAAAAATAGATTTGAACCTACCAACACGTCTGAAGTAATAATTTTGTGAAATGTGACATTCAATTTCTACGTTAATTCTATTATCTAGAATCTAGACAGACTTAAGATGCTCGTAGAAACAACAGGAAACCTATGCCACCAAGTAATTTTGTTGACCACACATTTACGGTTTTCCGGCAAATTGTATGAGATTGACTCACGAATTAACAAGCACTTGACCCCGCTATCAAAGATGGTATTATTAATTACCTTCCCTATCCTCACACGCATTGTGTTCAAGCTGGCTTAGTTAAGAACAGAGTTCATATTATAGGTTATGTGCTTTTCGCGGCGATAGCAGGTACCAAATGTGTAAACGGCTTTTGATCAAAATGAATAAAATTCAAGTACCTACTATAAGTTTGTTCGTATAACCGTTGTGTTGGCCGGGTTATTGTTGCATTGGGAACACAAGTTTCTTTCAACCGTACGTTTATCCGAATCTGTGTTAGTAGCTTTAAAAAGTCACTCACGAGAGGTATGACCGGACTTACTACAAAAATTACAGTAAGAAGCGTTTCCACTATCAATGGAATATTTTAACAGTTTCGGTGGTGGTTGTGATCAATTCGCGTTTGAACGCTTACATAATATAGAAGAGGTAACATAACCTATCATCGCTGCTACTGCATCGCAATTTCGTAACCACTAAGTTGGCAGACTAGCTTATGGTGGCCCCACCGAGGACGCGGTAACTAGCTAGTTGTCAACCTATGTTAGCGCGGCCCTTCAGCAGTCTAGTTATTTTCATACGTATATCGTAGTCACTTGATAACATAGTTCGTTTGAAACAAACAACAAAAAAAAAACATGATTACATCAATTGCAGTCGCCAACGCGACGTTACCGTCTAGGTCATATGAGGGTAGAAACACATCGGTACTTAATCATAACTTTCTTTTGTTGTTTCGACAGGCGATCACTCATACATTACTTCACTGTGATCATATTAAAATAAAATTCAGGTGGTACATTACCCCTTTGCTGTTGTAGCTGTGTGACGGTGCTGGTGGAAGACTTACTAGCACCAGGATCTCGCACAGCCGCGGAACACGCCGGCGCGCCCGTAACCGCGTGTGGCGCGTTGGTAAACTGGTACACAATCTTCGTAGCAAAGATCCTGAAAAAAAAAAAATAGTCTCGCACAGTATTTTGTAGGTAGTGATCCCACTTCTGATGTCGGAGTAGACATGCGGCAGCTGTTTTTAAAAAGCGCAGGCCCACTGACCTGGAGTAGGTCATCGGGTCTGCTTTATGCTTTATTACACTTGTAGATGGATATCTATTTAAATAACAGTGAAATAAATACTTAGGTGGTATTTATTTCAGAAACACGGTAATAAAAACAAGCAAATGGAACACCAATGAAATAAAATGAAATTAAATGAAAAATCTTTATTCATGTAAGTCACAATCTACATTTACTGCCAGATTCGCAACGCAATAGGTAGAGCTGGAGAAAAAAAGAACCTGGCAATAAAACTCCGGCCACTCTTTTAACTTCCAGTAGGTTATTACAACATAATTTTTATTCCAAATTAAAACCAACATAGAATCTACTCACAATGTTTTCTCTCCAAATTCCAGCAGCAAAGTGAGCCCTCGGCCACAACCACTGTCTATTTATAAATCCCCGCCACTCAAATTGTTCTCACAAAACACGTGGCTTGATATTTAATGTTTTCTTTTTAAATCAAAGAAATGTGGTTCAATTTATTTTTGAGAAATAAAGTTATTAGTTTAATTAGTCAAACAAACTGTTAAATTGAATGAAATCGTTAAAATACAAAGATTAATTCATTCTCAGTAAAATGAACATTGCCGGAACTATAGGAATAACAAAAATCCTGTTTTGATTAAAAACATTTTTAAATGTCGACAATATTCGTAATAATTGTCAATAAGAATTTAACAATAGTTTTTATTGTAGGTTCTTACGAACCTACATAGTCACATAACACTTAGGTAACCTAATTAGTTCACCACTACATCAAGTTATACAAATCAGTGTTAATAAATTCTACAACTATTTCTATTCGAACCTTATATCACAAAATAGTAAGGTATCAGTAAAGTTGCTCATTGTAATGGTTTTAATCTATTTATAATCAAATAGATTTTAATTAGTAACTCTCGGTGTGGCGACATGTACATTGCCATAAAAACTACCAACGAAAATTGGTTCGAACGAAATAGAGCTAGTAGTTTTTTTTTAATACGTCATAGACCGCAATTTTGGTTAGAAAAATCACTGCCACTGCGAACGTGTTAAAACATTAATCAAAGTTACAACAAACTATAAGAAATTTTATATTATGTTACTTGCTGCTACCAAACCCTTCATGGGCGAGTCCAACTCGCACTTGGCCGGTTTATTTTTTTGAAGGCGGATCTAGCAATCTAGGTGCAAAGTTCTCATCAATACAAATCAATCAAGCCCAAACACAAGGTAACTGCTGTAAATTGTTAAGGAATGCCCTCGACTTCTTTCGACTCTATCATCAGGTCCACTTAATTAAAAAGTTAACGAGTGCACTAGTTGTCCCTACAATTTTCGGTGGTTGCCCTCGTTTTCTCCTGGATCCCATCATCAGATCCTGACCTGGTGAAAATGGGACCACCTCAGAAGTAAACCCTATTCAACAAAAAAATAAATTTTGAAATCTGTCTATAATTGACGGAAATATCGCTTGACATACATAAAAAAAAATACATACAGACGAATTGAGAACATCCTCCTTTTTTTGAAGTCGGTTAAAAATATAATTATGTTCGTACTTTACATCAGTATACGACTGCTAGGTCGATGGAAACTTCCTAAATAGAACTATTGTCCTTTAGCGAAATTGATATAGTCAATAAAAAAAAACAATATGATTGCAAAATATTTATTGAACAAGTTACATAGTGATTAATTTATACACCTGCACTATGATGTTTTCATCCATTTATCGAAACATACAACATTAACACAAAATATATAACATTATATAATATTTTTTTAGTTGTATACCCATTCAAATAGACCTCTCAATCAGTTATAATATAGATTATAATAAGCTGAATTATTGAGCTTGTTATAAATTATTTAATATCGTTGTAACAAAAAATATAGTATATTTTTTGGCATCTGTATAGACAAATATACTAAGAGAAGAGTTACAATTTACATTGTATAGATGTTAATACGTATATAGAACTGTGAGGTACTAAAAGAAAAGTTACATTGCCGCTTAATATAAGGGCATAGTGTTCACAGCCATAGGCGGAACTAGAAGATGGTAGAAATATACACGTTGCCACAATTTATTTTTAGGCATTGTGTGAGCGTTTTGACTAGTAGTTAGGGCCTTATCAGAGTTACAATAGAATGCTACTCATCAAGACATATCACACGGTGACTTGTATGAAACTGACACTTTGACAGAGACATAGCAGCGCCGTGTGAAGGCCGCTAAAATATAGCTAATGAAAACGCCATTTTATGCAATTGGATTGAGCCAACAAACCCAATTGACTAGTTTAAACAGAAAGTTTGGCATCATGTCCTTGGACATTACGTTACATTGTGCAGTGAATTGTTTTAAGGGGAGGTAAAGCCCATGTTATCGTAGGATTCCGGATGAACGTCGTCCAATGTATCGTCGTGAAAATCGCGCATAGATTTATCAGCTGGTTGCCAATCGGCCGTTGGTCTGAATAGATCTTTGCCTCTCTGAAAGATAAAAAGAAAAAGTGAAATTATAAAATCCAGATAAAATATGTTGTGATACACTAGATAGCGTAACTAGGTGTTTATGATAAAAAACACGGAAGATCAGAGTTGATACCTTACATAATAATTAGATAATTTATGGACTTTGAGATACATAATTATGTTTTTCATTTGCCCGCTAAGCCAGAGTATTAAGTACTATGATGCACCTTTGAAATTGCACTGTATTTTCCAGATTTTCATTGATTCAAGTGACGGGTAGATTGAAAATCTATCCTAATCTATATATATAGGTGTAAAATCTCGACAATTTAAATTCATGAAGCCCAAACACAAGGTAACTGCTGTATAACCATGAGGAATTACGTTGACTGTCTTTCGGCTCCATCATCAGATCAACTCCAGAGCTTCAATAAAAACTAGTGCTTCAAAGCACTCATTAAAAAGTTAACAAATGCTCTAGTTTCTCCTCAATTTCTCTAGAATAACTTAATCAGATCCTGACTTTCTTGTAATGGAACCACCGGTCCTATTGAGTAACTTTCTCATTTTTTGAAGTCGGTTAAAAAAATACTTACATATCCTTTATACCAAGCCCATGCTACGCCGACTGGGAACAATATCAGAGTCGACAATCCCACAGCCCAGCCCAGCACATCAGCAAAGACAGGGAACACGTAGTCTCCGTACGCAGGTGGCGTCCATTCGAAGAATATGAAGATCAAGATTCCCTACAGAAACAAAAAAAAACTGTTTAGATCCAAAACTCTCAACGATGATGGTGTATCTTTAACAATACGATGGAATTTAAAGAGGGAAGATACTCCTAAGTGCTGTTACGGAGCAATGCGTAGTGTACATTTTTACAATCCTAAGGACTTGAGTTTCAATGTCACAACAAAAATATGTATGCGATTTGTGAATATTCAAGTTTAGATGCCTTATTGTAAAGCACGTGTATACTTAGATTATATACTATAGCAACATTTATCAATTGTTTAGTTGTTAAGGCTCCATAGTAAAATCTGATTAGGTACCATACATATATTTTACTATCGATTTTACCGAATGATAAATTTTATCTGGTCAGGACATCGATGGAGATCGATACGATCAGTATGGACATGAATCGTTGACCGATAGATGAAGTTCGTTACAGGACAAGCTCTAATGATTGCGCATTGTGATTATTAGAAGATTATTTGCTTATCGACCGACTATTGATAACCAATTGGTTTTCGAACTTGTAAAATGCATCAGTGCCAATTTTGTAGCATTATTTTAATATTAGTAGTCATGGTGACTAATTTCAATTGAAATTTTCAAGTAAGATCTAGTTTATGAATTCAAAAGACAAAAGGGAGATAATTCTGTTGCTATCATCATTATCACTTTAATTGATTCTAATACTGGCAAACAAAATATTTTTACATAATATAAAATCAGTTTGAATTAGCCGCTTGGCAAATTATTTCTCATTGGATAGGTAAATGCTTGGTTTTGCCGTTCTCATTCTCCACAGGAATTTATATTTAAAATAAAAATAAACTTCGCTCTAAATTACAACAACTTAAGAACTACTTATCGACTGGCCTCGTAGTCCAGAGGTTAGTGCGCCTGACTACGAATTTGGAGGTCGTGGGTTCGATTCCCACCCAGGACAAATCTCTTTGTGTGATGAGTACATTGATTTTTTCTGTGTCTGGGTGTAATTTATCTGTATCTTTGAATTTAGAATATATAAGTATGTTTATCAGACGTCTAGATCCCATAGCACAAGCTTAAATTAGCTAAATTTGGCCTAGATGATGTTGTGTGAGAATGTCTACAAAATATTTATCTATATTTATTACTTTCAATATTATTCTGGACTTTTTTTTTATTTTTTTTATACCACTAAAGTGGTAGACAAGCACACGGCCCACCAGATGTACCGATAGTCACCGCTGCCTATGGACGTTTGCAACACTAGAGGCGCTACACTCGCGCTGCCGATCCTGTAAAAACCTTCTTTGACCTTTTGAAGAACCTCATACCGTAGGCGTTTGGAGAGTGTTCTCCAATAGTAAAATGTTGCCATGGCCTTGCATCACGAGGATGGGATTTTGGCCAACTAAATAAAAAATCTCACGATCTCGTAGATGGCCAAACAGAATTACGAATGAAGAAAATTAAAAATGCATGTATTACTTACCACGCTGCCAACAGGTACAATGACAGTCCAGACAGATTTCCAGTAGAATCGTTGTACTGCATTCAATTTAATTTGCATTTTCAATAAGTCGTCCATCGCTCGATTGATGCCGTAGCTCCATGATACGGCAGTGCACTGATAATAAAAAATAATATATTGAATCCACAAATACTGGTAGGTATATAAGGCTAAATAATTGCATGAATAGGCTTAAAGTAAAATAAATCAATGAAGTAGAAAATTGTTTTAAAATGTTAGGAAAACTATGTCTGGAAATGAAATATAATCCTTCGATATTGAAACGTCTTTGAACAGTGTAAAAGGGACTTGGGCATCCTTTGTGGCACTTTTTTAGCTTGTGAAAATGATTTGATCAGATAACTTTGATAAATCATTCCAACATCCAACGATACTTCTGCCAGTATGTGGCAAATATTGCATTGAAACTATTTCGGTTAAAACAATAACTGCCAGTGAATGCATCAATATAAACGCAACCAACATATACGTTTAGTAAACCAAAACTTCAAATATGATTCTTACCTCAGCCATGCCAATCAGCAAAATGGCCCACGAGGCTGTATTCCAATCGAGTAGTGTAAACAAAAACACACCGCCGCTAAAGCACATCGGAATACCGAGAATGAAACATGTGAAACACGTAGCTGCGGTCACCTAAAATGAAAAAGGTTTGATTATATTTTTTGTGAAATACATATTCGTGTATGATTTATATACCTACCAATTTCAATAAATTACTTTTTATTTTAATAGAAAACAATGTTATTTGTATTGCAAGAGATATGGATTAGGATTTTAAGTAGTAGGTATCCAATTTGAAAAGTTACCATAGACAGAAAAGCATTCCTCGCCAAGGAGTAGATACCTTTATCTATCGGCTGAATTCGATAGTTTTCATCTCGCCAATGTGTGAAGTTAGACCGATTTGATGTTTAATATCTTTTATGTATAATAATATCTTTTATGTTTCTAGCCATACTAAAACACGGGTATCAACGATGTTGAATGCATAATCAGAAAAATCTCTTGATACGTATTTTATGGAACCTCTCACAATGGGAGCGATATCAATATCGATTATTGCTCTAATAATGATTTCTATGCACTATCAGCAAGTAAAACAATTAAATCCGTAATACTACAATGCCATACGTACGCTACAATCATATGTAGGTAGGTGTAACACTCATGCAAGAAGTAAAAAAGATTGTATTCATAAATGTATTAAAGTAACGAGTATCAATATAAGACATCTGACTAGATGGCAGCTTTGGCGAAGTTCAGTTGTCAAAAGACACTTTAATAATATGTTTTTCCTAAAAAAGTGATTATTAAGCATAATGGTTTTTGTATGGCGTCCCTATCTTAATACTCGTAGAGTATTTATAAAAGATAAATTGTAATTCTTTAAATGTAAATTGGGTCTTGGTAATTCTACTAAACATACCTTCCAGTAACTTGATCTCAACTTGGGCCACTTATCGACAATGGCAGTATTGATTGCCTCAATTCCAGCAAACTGGCTTCCAAGACCAAGGATAAATAACATGAAGAAGAACAAAATAGACCAGAATCTTGGAATCGGCATCTGAAGTATCGCTTCAGGGTAGGCGACAAATGCAAGACCAGGTCCTTGCTCAGCTACATCTGTAATAAACGTACAATGATTGATAATAGTTTTCTAGGTCTAATATTCTGTAATTCTATTATGTTGAACAACACAATTTACAAAGTTGTTATTCAGAAATTCTAACA
This sequence comes from Miltochrista miniata, assembly GCA_933228765.1. Taxonomy (NCBI): domain Eukaryota; kingdom Metazoa; phylum Arthropoda; class Insecta; order Lepidoptera; family Erebidae; genus Miltochrista; species Miltochrista miniata. The sequence continues at coordinate 6,424,491 of OW121758.1, forward strand.
AGAACTCCTATCTAATAAAATATTTATTAAAATATAATCCTACATTAGTCATCCTGAGCAACTTCTTTTCATGAAGAAAATTATCCTATTCTATGCACTTCAGCAAAATACATTAAAAAACGTGAGAGTCGATTACATAGCTTAGAAGTTACTAACAACGTGACACGAAAATGTATATAGGTATTAGTTGTAATGATTCACTAAATAGTCATTTAATGTGTTGATAATTCATAGAACAAAAACAAAGTCAACATTGTGTATTATCTATTACCTTTGATAATGCTAACCTTTATTTATATTGCAGTAATAAATATTTTTATCAATATCCCTCTAATCGATAGATGATAAAAATGATTTAGAGCGAACTAAAATGTCACTGATACTCTATTAGTTTACTTATAAATAGCAATTATACCGGAAATATTCAACTACCTACAGTAATGACCAATTCAAAACAGTAAACTTTACAATTTAGTAATGAAGTATAACTATATATAAATGTATTAAACTATAATATTTTCTTCTAATTTGTATTCTTTATCTTTCATTAGATGAGTTTCTATTCATTTTGTTTTTTGAGAAAGATAATTTAATTTAAAATTAAATATTTAATTATTTAATTACAACCTTGAAAATTTATAGTTTCGACTTGATATTTACTTTTATTATCAATTATTGATAGTAGCACTATCTAACTAATTGCAACTTTACACCTAGCTTTAACTAACATAAAAGCTTCTTAATCTGCAAACATCGCATTAATAAATTCATCAAATAACACGGTGCAATACAATTGCATATTGAAGTGGTTTGTTTCGAGCACTGTTTGCTTTCAGCCCGCGTGTGTTTGTACCCCTGCGGCGTTGCAATGCACGGATTAATCAACTTGAGCTAATCGTCAACATGCACAAAGACTTTGTTTTCATTGTATATTTGAGATCTGTGGTGTGTTTGATAGCTGATCGGCTTTGAATTCCATTGATGCTTATATTTATTGGTCTTTGTTTTTATATTATGTAGGTAAAATGCAATTGTATTTTATATCACATTATTTTTATGTGATGTCCCTATACCCATTTATTTCCCAACTAGCTTATACCCGCGGCTTCGTGCACGTAGAAGTCGTTATCGCGTAAAATCATTACCCTCTTTTTGAGTAGTCGGTTATTTCGTTTAGTTCACGGGGATTTAAACTATCTCTATAAGTACGAAATTTCATCTAAATCGCTTCAGCGGTTTAGACGTGAAAGCGTAACAGACAGACAGACAGAGTTACTTTCGAATTCATAATATTAATAGGGATATTCCTCAGTAGGTATATATGTATATTAAAGTTAATATACTACTAACAAAGTAGGAGAAAACTTACCATCTACACTGACTCCCATTTTTCGAGCTTGGAAACCTAATACTGAGAATATAGCAAATCCAGCGTAAATAGATGTCAGAAAGTTGGAAAATGCCACAAAAACAGCATCAAACTGAATGTTATTTGTAAACTTGTTGTAGGATGCCAAAGTCACGCATGCACCGGCTGCTACACCAAATGAATAGAAGATCTGAAAACAAAAAGAAAACTATTATTTTACATTGGCAAAAAATACGAAATATTTACAACACCATAATAAGTTCTCAGCTTAATTAGCTCATGACCCTGCTTGGTCAAAAGGTCCAGTATAATACTAATAATTAATAATTATAATTGAGTGCAGGATAGCCATTATTACAAATGAGCATCAATGCTTGGAAACATTTTTATGTAAGTTATCAATGTGGTAGCATAAGAAGTGCTTAAATAGAGTTTAAAATGCTGGGTTTTGAATTGACTATTGAACGAAGCATACATAATAATCATATATCTATAATATAAAAATGAATCGCAAAATGTGTTGGTAAGCGCATAACTTCAGAACGGGTGGACCGATTTCACTTATTCTTTTTTTGTTGTGTGAGGTATTTGTCAGGAGAAGGTTATTATGGAAGAAAAAATATTGTATTCCCACGGGAACGGGTACTAAGCGGGTGAAACCGCGTGACGTCCGCTAGTACACAATATAAATGACTTGAACGAAAGCAATTACGTCAGTAGTGAATTATTATTTACAAGCTACTAACTTCTTTTCATACTTTTTTTATTATTTTATTTGTTCCATTTTGTCATTAAACTACACTATCATAATACTAAGTCAAAACTGCGCCATAGCATGACTTAGCGTTATAAATGGGCAACATGAAAGAAATTGAACAATACGAACCTTCTGAAATCTTTTCAAACAAATAATTTCTATACTCTGTGGTTTGGAAAAATAAACCCCGATATCCCAAGTTTCTAGATAATTTGATTCATTATTATTTATTCATGAGATAATGGTTTCCATTAGGTAGGTACTGACTAAATTATTCCCAATGATGCGATTTCTTCTATAGATTGATGTTTGTTGGCGAAAGCTCTGAAGTTTAGAGCCCGTCCTAAATTAACTTTCAGAAAACAATTTGTGGTTAATTGAATCGAAACTTATACAGGTTTTTTTTTATTAGAGAATCTCTTATCTTGATGAATAGTGCCGTAGTTTCATATTTAAAAAAAGGTTAGTTTTTGATGTCAATTTTATCAAAATATAGACTACAGTTTGATTTACTACAGAATATAAGATACTGAAAAATGTCTCGATTTAAAAGAAAAAAGAATCAAGGTTATTTACCTGAGAAGCAGCGTCGCCCCATACGCGAGCTTCCAGCAAAGTGCTCCAATTCGGAGATAAATAAAACATGATTCCCTCATATGCCCCAGGTAAAGTTGCCCCACGAACTAACAGAGCCGTCAACATGACATATGGGAATAAAGCAGTGAAGTATACTACTTTTCCCGCTGATTGGACGCCCTGTAACGAATAAGAAATTTATTTAATGAATAATGTAAAAACTTTTATGTTACAGTGATGTGAAAGATAATTTACAAAAAAAAATCACTTTAAACATTTGAAATTAAGGGATAACTAATTAATGGATGGCTTTAACGAGAAATTTCTAAATCAACTTAGTCAAATTACTTTAAGTAAATCTTATAAGACTGAAATGAAATTATGTGTAAAGTTAAAAAGGTTCAAACCTGACTAACAGACAACAAAGGCAAAAATCATGACAATGTAGCATAAGGTGCGCTTACCTTGATAACACATAAAAAGGCGACAGTCCATGAGAGTGCTAAACACCCAACCATGTGCCACTGAATCGTGCCCCAGTTCTCCCAAGTAGCATCACCTCGGCCTAACACACGTTCACTGAAAACACAATACACGAACTTAAAATAAAAGATGCTGTAAGTGAAATGGTGACTTATAAAACTATCAAAGGTCACAAACTTATTATTTTTCTTTAATACAAGTACAGGCAAACTAGATCCCGGATTTAGGGATTTAATATCTGCATAATTAGTTTGACTGATTATTTTATTATTCACTGATTATTAAACTAATCTAAGACAGGTTAATAAAACAAAATCCTACACTGCAAATGAATTTAAGTAACACCTGCTAAGCTGCATTTAATATTGTGACTTATGTTATTATAAAGTCGTAAATCTCAACTTGCAAGGTGTTGCTGAAGAGTTTCTCAAAACTTTTATTAGTATTATTTGTAAAAAGTGTTTCAATTCTACTCCTTTCAGCAGCTGTTCATTATAATCAAAGATGTAAATGTATGCAGTTTCTTTTTGGATATTATTAGAACCACTACAATAAATTGGTTACATTCAAGCTAATCTAACCTACCATATTGTAGAGTTACTAAATTGTAGACGGGACGACTCTAGACTAGCCGAGATGACGAAAAATAAAACCAAGTCGCTCTATTCACAAGATTTTGGATCAATCTGCCAAACTCATAAAAACTTGAATCAGGTGATAAAATTTAAATTTCTGAGGTATACAAAGCCCCGAATTACACTACTTAAGATATTAACACAGGTAAAAGATGTGTAAATTATAAAGCAGATTAATTGTACTCGACAACAATGATAATTGGGATCAAAGTACCCAATGCAATAAATACTTCGAGTACAATCGGATATGAACTGACTAACGATACAATTAATAAATTATTGTGTGGATATCTTAAAGAAATGAATTAGTGTATCAAATATTGTAGATAATGACAGCAAGTGACCTTGTGCCAATGAAAGAATTATCGTAGTTAATACTTAAATTAATACTACGTAGGTACCTATTTGTATACCTACGTCATGATTCTAATCAGAATAAGCAATAAATAAAATGATATGCAATTTTGAATCTTTAGAATACGAGTTGTTATTACGACAATAATTTCAATGCATTCTATTTTTCTTAATACATTTTAGTCTTCAGTTATCCAATTCTATTCAGTTTAGTTATTTACGCGGTTGTACTAGTTTTGGAAATTTAGATTTCAGATAAAGAAGAACTTACTTGTAGTATTCTTCAGCTGCTAAAGTTCTGGTGACATTCGTGAACCACGGAATAATTTCAGTTCCATTCAAGCAGCTGTAGCCATCGAAAGGTTGGAAGCCAGTCTGAGTGCAAATATCTCCGATACTGACACACCGTCGTAGGAAATAAGTAAGGTCTGTTGATTCTCCTGTGTTGTTCAATCTGCAGTTTTGGTCATATTCACCACTATAACAATCTGGAAGAAAATTAATGAAATGTCATTATGGATATCTTTAGTTATCTCCAGCATCTTTGGCATTCAATAATATTAAACTTTATTCTAATTTTCAAATACCTATATAATAATACACTCACTTATAGTGTTAAAGTCGTTTATACAGGATCCCCAGTCCATACTTCCTCCAATTGATACAATTGTATAGAAAACAGCCCAGGCGACTATGATCATGTAATAGATTGACACTATACTGATTACTACTAGAGTACAGTATCCCAAGCCGCTGAAGAAAGGCGATATTGCAGTAAACGCCTGTATAGGGCCCACGCCGGAGTACTGGCCAATATAAAGTTCGAGGAAAAAGATAGGAAGACCGATAAACAACAGCATCAAAAAAAATGGAATGAGGAAGGCACCTGAAACAAGAATTGGTTTAGTTTTCTTTTACGTCTGCAATATAGTACATAATGTATAAGTTCTGTATTTTTTATTGTGTGTAGGTATTCATTACTTTGTAATGTTTTCTTTTGTTTGTAACTGCAAACTGTAATTTGTTTGGATTTGTAATCCTGATCATAAATTGCGTCAAGGTAATAAATATGCTACATTAATATCATTATCGTTGATAAACAAGATAAGCACAAATCATTCAAGAATGTGAAAAGAACTGGTAATGCTTTAGTAAAACTGGATAACAGTATCATATTTTGGGATATATTAAAAATAGTTTCGAGAGATAGATGAATTATATGTTTACTACACATTTTTTAACTTACCTCCACCATTTCTATAAGCCAGATATGGAAATCTCCATACATTTCCCAGACCCACGGCATAACCCAAACAGGCAAGGATAAATTCCAGAGGTCTGTCCCATTTTGCTCTATCTGGAGTACTGGAACTGGTAGATTTAGTGTCTGGCTGCAATGAAGAAATATTATAATTTAATACGTGGGTTATATTTTGTAACAAATACATCATAATGCGGAGATGTGTGAAGTTTAGTGCCTAGAACACTATCGGTGACATAAAATTGTTCGGAAGATTTTTAGATCAAATATCTTCAGAAATTTCTAAATACGAGTAAAAATATATTTAATGTAGGTATGTCACAACCACAACAGCCGCGAGCAGCCCATTGTGACAAACTTTTGACTACACAGTTAATATTATATGCACGTAGTCTGGACGTACCGTTAAGGCGGGAAGAATAAGTCATTTATAGTAATCAATTTTTTTTTAATAAATATGTTATAATAATTGGAAAAAGCAAAACCCCTTTTATTTTTACGTAAGGGAAAATCCTCAAAGGATGTTATGCCGGACTCTTACCGACTAAAAAACCTCACGTAACGCCCAACAGCCTGTGGTTGGGAGCCCCGGGTAAGCCATCGGAAGAATGTCCCGGGACTAGCATAACCCCTATTAAAGAAAACTACACGACCGAATTAATGTGAAATTGGATACAGTTAAATTTCATCTGAAGAAAAAGTTTATAAAGCGGTTTTAACATAACTGTCGAATTGTGTCGGGAAAAGATTATTATTTAGCCTAGAATTGAGCTCATTATTTCGTTTATAAATAGTTGATTGTAAAATCTTATAAATCCAAAACATTGATGTAATAATTAGAAAAAAGTACGTAGGTACTCATAGTTTGTATTATCATTCTAATACTACACTTATAAGTATTTTACTACTTTCATTAAAACATTATAATATGAGCTGATGCTTGTCTACTCAGTAATGATAACATTGACTTAAGTTATATAGTCGGTCCATACTTAAAACTCTGATTCTTTCGTAAAATAGGCAGCATCGTGAAAAATCGATATATTAATCATAGAAAACACGCACGTTATTACTGCTTTTTTATTTCAAATTATATTTGATTTTACTGAGGCAGGCTTTCGCAATTTATCCGCAGAACAATTTTCAACCTGTTCAATCTGTAATTCCAAGAATGCCGAACTGGAGTCGTGTAAACTCTCGGGTATCAGTAATGTATTCCTAAACAGCTGTCTTGGTTTTGTAATCACCTATAAAGTAATTACGAAAACTTTATGCGGACGCGAAAATCGGGAAGTGTTCCTTAACTTAATCCCTTCAAACAAGAGAATAATCGTTCCCATTTAAATGTAAATTTGTCGGATTGTGACGAGAGCTGAATGGAGTCACCGGAGTTTTCATTCGATACGCTTTCCCGCCATTCAAATAATATTATGCAAGAGTTCAAATTATTCACAGCAAACTAACAACTAACTTCTTACGAAAACATAGATAGGGATAGAAACTGTAACATCTTTGGTGATGCATAATTTATATCGTACAAATCATTAAACAAATAGGTAAAGTAATAACGCACACCTTGATTTGGTACTTTTCAGCAATAATTTTTGCTCAACACAAACAACGTAAATAGTAAAGAGACCAGTCGACTGCTCAAAAGAAAACTAACAAACATTAGCTCAATGGAACAAGGAATGTTTCAGAATGACTACTACAGTTAGCTGTCATTCATATAAAATTGTTATACCAACTGTTTAGTTTTCCGAATCGCTATATTATTTCTAAAATGTCTGGCTAATTCTAAAATATTGGTCTATGTAAACATTCATTAAAAGCGGTCAAAAAAGTCTCTATTGGAAGACAGGCTGTTTTCTTTCAAACTCTAGAACCCAATTTAGTAATCATTTATGAGAATCCAAAAATAAGGTCAAAAACAAGATGTATATTGTTATGTCTTTTTATGTTACTCAAATTACACTCCTAATTAGACATCATAAGTAGGAACGAACTCGAACAGAAAACTTTGACATACTCATATCGACACACACGTGAAATGGTGCACCTGCTTAGTAGTTAGTTTAACAAACAAACAGTTAAGGTGAAATTCTGAACCTTTGTGACACAAGTAAATTACAAAAATATATAAAAAAACCTATATAATTTCTGTACTAGTCACTTTTTTACTGTTTAAGTAGTTGTAGTTATCATTTTTCTTAGAGGGTAATACAAGTGTGCATCTTTCTTCAACTTTTTTCTCAAGTGGAGTAATGAATCTGTTTAACTTTTTTGGCTACTACATTTTGCTTTCTGAAAGCATTACTTCAACTGTCTCATCTTAATTTATTTTCTTAATCTTCTTTACTATTGTATTTTCAAATTAGAATTTTATATCAGCTGTCTAATCATTTTTGTTATTATTCCAAATAAACTTAATAGACACCGGAATCACACCTTAGTGAATAACTAGCATGCAGTTGTGGTAGTATCATTGTTTAGTTCGACTCAAGCCTTGAACTTTGGTTGTTATGACTTTGATGGCAGACTGTTAACAATGAAGTGCCTCTGAAAATGTGTATTTATATACACTACCGCTAGTGAAATAGTGGACTCAATAATCATTTATTTATTTCCAAGAACATGGTTGATTACAGGTTTTTGTTACGTAATAGGTACTTACAGCACTCTGATTCTGCCACTCACACAGGTAGTACAAAAAGGAAATTATTTATTTATATTTATATCTATGAAAACAATCCCAGACCAATTAATTAATACAGAACATGCAGTTTATCACATAGTTTATTTCAATTTTGTTACAACTTAATTCTAATTTGTCAAAGATGGTGTTTGTCAGGCTTTTCATTATTAATAAAATGTCGAGAGAGTACAATTTATGTTACGTTTAAAATGAGAGGTACTTATTAATTAGTCATCAAAATCTTCGCTAACTTTATAATATCTGCAGCTGATAAAACAACAGCCTACATACCTAACGAGTGATTAACTGAATTCACATATACCCAGACATAGAAACTTTTATGTTTTTAGTTTTGTATGATAATATTTATAATGGCAGTATTATCTTCGAAAGAATGAATGTTGTATCTAATTGTACTACGAGTACGATTGTTTGTATTAGAATATTTCATTGTATTAGTTATAGTATCTTGATAAAGTTGTATTATATTAGTATCTATAGATAAAGATTTTACGATATCTAGGTTATCCCTGTTCTATGTTATACCTTCGATAATCCTCTAAGCTACACGCAATTCATTTTTTTCAATGTAAACATAATAAGTAAATACTCGCATTGCTGATAGTGATTCATTTACACTCGAGAGCAATGAATCCGGGTCACTTAAAGAATCCTAAAAATCTCGGAAACTAAAAATGCTAGGTTAATGCAATAAATTGTATTTAATAGACAATGTAATACTCCTTAAATGAAGGTATTAAAACTTCTTAGTTATTGTAAAGTTATATCATAAAAAAATCAAATCTGAAAAAGGGCCACTTTCGAAGATGGAACTACGAAATTACAGCATTTGGTGTTGCTTTTGTTTGTAATCTGTCATTTATGTGGGTACATAAACCATGTTGATAGTGCTCTATATTCATTAATCAAGCTGAAATTATGTCGCTTACGCCTGAAGAATGCACCAGAATACTTACAATGCTGGAAACCGGCCGGAGTCAGAGCGATACAGCCAGGACTGTCGGTGTGTCGCTGTCAACAGTACAAAGAGTTCTCCGACGTTACGAAGAAACTGGTTCTAACCTACGCAGACCAGGAACGGGCAGAACCAGGTGTACCACAGCACGAGAAGACCGATACTTGGTGAACACCATGCTTCGAAATCGCTTTCTCACAGGAACTGAACTTACCAATCAGTTTCGACGCCTCGGAGGAAGTAACCCAAGTGCATGGACAGTAAGACGTCGGCTTGCTGAATCTAACTTAAAACCCCTTAGACCTGCAAACGGCCCTAAACTGGAGCGTGGGCATCGTATTTCGAGACTAAGGTATGCCCAGAGCCACGTAAATAGGAGTATTGAAGATTGGTCAAAAGTTATGTTCTCCGACGAATCAAAATTTATGCTCTACAAGCACGATGGAAGACACAGAGTGTATCGAAGACCAGGGGAAAGATTCAAGCAAGCATGCATCGAAGAAAAAGTAGCCTACGGTGGTGGGTCTGTACTTGTGTGGGCCGGAATTTCTTCTGAAAGTCGCACAGAGCTGGTGATCATAGAAAACGGCTCTTTAACTAGCGTAAGATATGTGGAAGAAATCCTCAATGATAACGTTGGTCCATTTATGGTCAATTTAGGTGAGGATGCTATATTTATGCATGACAATGCCCGACCTCATACAGGTAGGATTGTGAATGACTACCTTCAAGAGATGAACATTACTCGTATGGAGTGGCCAGCGCGCAGCCCGGATATCAACCCGATCGAGCATGCTTGGGACGAGCTAGGCAGATGCGTAAAACAACGAAACCCTCCCCCAATCACGCTTTGTGAGCTCAAAATTGCTCTCACAGAGGAATGGGAGAATATTCCCCAAAATCGTATAAGGAACTTGGTGTACAGCATGCCAAACCGCGTAAACGCAGTAATGGAAGCACGAGGAGGCAATACGAAGTATTAAAATTCAAGAAAATCGTAATAAAGTTCAAAAATTTCATGTTTCCTATTTTTGTTTTAAGGAGAGATCGGCAGTTTTTTCTTTATGTAATTTTGTGTTAATAAAATTTATGGTGACTCATATTTTTTTTACTTTCATTTAAGGAGTATTACATTGTCTATTAAATACAATTTATTGCATTAACCTATCATTTTTAGTTTCCGAGATTTTTAACATTCTTTAAGTGACCCGGATTCATTGCTCTCGAGTGTATTTGCCTATTAATCTAGCACTGGCTTAGTTACATTAAGTGCAAAAACAGAGGTCATGGATTCGAATCTGACTCAGGAATAATATTTTTTTTTTTTTTTTTTATACCACTAAGGTGGCAGACAAGCATACGGCCCACCAGGAGGACTGGTGGTCACCGCAGCCTATGAACGTTTGCAACACCAGAGGCGCCACACTCGCGCTGCCGACCCTGTAAAAACCTTCTTAGACTCCTTTTGAAGAACCCCATACTGTAGGCGTTTGGGAAAACCGAGGCAGGAAGATCATTCCACAACCCAAGCGTGCGCGGAAGAAATCCCCTATCGGATCTAACCGTGCTCGAACGCTCCGGACGTAGGGTGTGAGGATGAAATCCCAGTCTATGGCTAATAATAATACACTCGAGAGCAATGAATCCGGGTCACTTAAAGAATGTTAAAAATCTCGGAAACTAAAAATGATAGGTTAATGCAATAAATTGTATTTAATAGACAATGTAATACTCCTTAAATGAAAGTAAAAAAAATATGAGTCACCATACATTTTATTAACACAAAATTACATAAAGAAAAAACTGCCGATCTCTCCTTAAAACAAAAATAGGAAACATGAAATTTATGAACTTTATTACGATTTTCTTGAATTTTAATACTTCGTATTGCCTCCTCGTGCTTCCATTACTGCGTTTACGCGGTTTGGCATGCTGTACACCAAGTTCCTTATACGATTTTGGGGAATATTCTCCCATTCCTCTGTGAGAGCAATTTTGAGCTCACGAAGCGTGATTGGGGGAGGGTTTCGTTGTTTTACGCATCTGCCTAGCTCGTCCCAAGCATGCTCGATCGGGTTGATATCCGGGCTGCGCGCTGGCCACTCCATACGAGTAATGTTCATCTCTTGAAGGTAGTCATTCACAATCCTACCTGTATGAGGTCGGGCATTGTCATGCATAAATATAGCATCCTCACCTAAATTGACCATAAATGGACCAACGTGATCATTGAGGATTTCTTCCACATATCTTACGCTAGTTAAAGAGCCGTTTTCTATGATCACCAGCTCTGTGCGACTTTCAGAAGAAATTCCGGCCCACACAAGTACAGACCCACCACCGTAGGCTACTTTTTCTTCGATGCATGCTTGCTTGAATCTTTCTCCTGGTCTTCGATACACTCTGTGTCTTCCATCGTGCTTGTAGAGCATAAATTTTGATTCGTCGGAGAACATAACTTTTGACCAATCTTCAATACTCCAATTTACGTGGCTCTGGGCATACCTTAGTCTCGAAATACGATGCCCACGCTCCAGTTTAGGGCCGTTTGCAGGTCTAAGGGGTTTTAAGTTAGATTCAGCAAGCCGACGTCTTACTGTCCATGCACTTGGGTTACTTCCTCCGAGGCGTCGAAACTGATTGGTGAGTTCAGTTCCTGTGAGAAAGCGATTTCGAAGCATGGTGTTCACCAAGTATCGGTCTTCTCGTGCTGGAGTACACCTGGTTCTGCCCGTTCCTGGTCTGCGTAGGTTAGAACCAGTTTCTTCGTAACGTCGGAGAACTCTTTGTACTGTTGACAGCGACACACCGACAGTCCTGGCTGTATCGCGCTGACTCCGGCCGGTTTCCAGCATTGTAAGTATTCTGGTGCATTCTTCAGGCGTAAGCGACATAATTTCAGCTTGATTAATGAATATAGAGCACTATCAACATGGTTTATGTACCCACATAAATGACAGATTACAAACAAAAGCAACACCAAATGCTGTAATTTCGTAGTTCCATCTTCGAAAGTGGCCCTTTTTCAAATTTGATTTTTTTATGATATAACTTTACAATAACTAAGAAGTTTTAATACCTTCATTTAAGGAGTATTACATTGTCTATTAAATACAATTTATTGCATTAACCTAGCATTTTTAGTTTCCGAGATTTTTAGGATTCTTTAAGTGACCCGGATTCATTGCTCTCGAGTGTATGTTTCCTTTCAGCGATAACAATGCTTCGTACATACATTACTAATATTATTTGATATCCTTAACATATTTGAATTCAAATTCATTGTAAGTAAAAGAAAGGGAGCAAATTTCTCTATATGTATAACAAAAATTTAAGGCTCAGTAATAAATCACACATATTTGATTCATTTTGCAACGTTGTTGTAATGCGATTGGTTCCAAACTCGATTACTATATTCATGAGTAATATGACTGAGATACAATGTAAAATCCTACTTCCTACTAATATTATAAATGTGAAAGTTTGTGAAGATGTTTGGATATTTGTGACTTGATCACGCTCTAACGTCTAAACGGATTCGGCTGAAATTTGATACAGAGATAGCTTATAGTCCGCAATAACACATAGGCTACTTTTCATCCCGGGAAAATGTTCCCACGGGAAGCGGGAACGGGTACTGAATTTCACGCGGGCGAAGCCGCGAGTATCATCTAGTAGAGAATAAATTATGTTAAAAAACTTACAAATACTGTTTCATTTATACCATTATTTCATGATCTACACACTGATCGCCATTACTATTGTTAATAATATTAAGACATTTTATATCCTTAGTTGAAAATTACATGAAAACACAAGCTTCACACTGTGCATGAAATTCATTGTTAGTTTGCATCGTTTAATGTGAGCGGTGTGAGCGAGGTATCAGAAATGATTGCTAGAGAGACCGCAAAACGTGATGCTAACAACGAAGGCTTCTAGAGCTTGAAGTTTAAACCACATATTTTATCAATTTTGATAATATTAGGCAGCTTAGTATCGATGTGATTATCATACAAAGATAGATTGAAAGCACCAAAGATCCGGTTTAAAGGGGGTGTGGTTGCTACGGAAGAAAGTGTAATGTACGTAATATGGAGGTGCAGACAGGACATTACATGATATCACTGTTCATTAACAAGTTCTTATCATTTTCTGAACTAAATTGATATGTGGAAAATCGTGCTCAAGTGAATACTTGCCCTAGGAAGTTAGTAGGGCTGTTGTGTGTAAAAATAGTTTAAAAAACTACTAGGAGATAAAAAGTCAAAGAAGGCTAGCATCAAATATACCTATATCTATTTCAAGGTACACTACAAGTGTACTGAAGTTACTTAGCTACTTAGCTTAGCTAAAACTAGGCTCGTTTATAGTTTCGAAGTCCGAAATTGGCTTTCCAGCCAATACGCGCTTATTTGATATCCTTACTAACTTGTGATATATTCAACCAGTGTGATTAATAAACTTTGATATTCTCTAACAAAAGAATCATTTATAATACTTTCGACGTTCGTTTCAATAAACTAATATTCTATATAAAGTTCCATTTTACTAAATTAATATTCTTGCTTTTCTTATCTTGTACCAATCTAATTAATTTTTGAATTATACCCATTAATAATGGACCCGTTTTTACGTCTCCCCCAAAGGTAACGGTGAGAATTATCAAAATTTAAATTGACGTACCCCTCTATGTAATATTTAATACCTACTAGAAGATAACAACGGTTCTGCCTGCGTGATATTTAGCTATCTCAAAGAAACCTTTTAATTATAACCCCAAATCTTTATACTGACCTCTTGAACATACAATTAGTCCAGTAAAGTAAGAGATGAAACTCTGTTTACGTTTCCGCTGAAAAGGTATCGATCGAACATGCAGTATAAATATATTTTCGGATAACTCTACAAAAAAGCTAAAATAAAAATAATTTCGTTTGCCAAATTAATGTCAACCTCAAACAAACACACGAATAAAACAACTCATGGTTTGGGACTTAAAATCCCGTAGATGGTTCATTAAGTTACCTACTTATTAAAATTCGTTTTAAATGCGTAGGTAATACAGTAAAGACAAAGCTATTATTTCAATTTTATAATAATATAGAAGGTTTATTATCACTTACAGATACCTTTACTTCCGCGATTTTCTCTCCCGCCATTAAAATAATGAAGGCTCAGTATCAATAATATGAAACGTATGCACCGTGTTTGCTACACCTTGTAATGCTGTGCGACGCTATAGGTCGCAAACACGACTGTTGGTTTACAACGTGCAACGCGACTGAAATATATAGAAAATAGTCTTATCAATAGATTGATATCGAAATTACGATCGTATAATAAGTTAAAGAAATAATTTGAACAATGAATCTAATGATAACGCAGATCTTTGTACAATATATGATTTAGTTTTAAACTTGGAACCAGAAAGGATTGTTTAAGGCATGCCTTGATCTCATGCGAGATCATGCTGAGAGCAAACTCCGGCGAGCAAGTGAAATGCCACCGAATATTTCTGTAAAAGGGTCATGTTAGGGAAAAAACAGCGGAGAGCAAATGGGAGAGTTATCTTCCACCCATCTTACCGGTTTGTTTCCGCCCAATAAAATCGAGACTCCATGACTGTCGGCCTGAAGAAGGCGGACGGGCCTCTGAGTGTCATACAGAGATAGTTTCAAACAGGTCTCATGCACCAAGAAGCCGGATAACACCCGAACAAGATCGAAAGAAGAACCATTATAGCCTCGCTGAAGGGTAAGGGGGCCCTTAGGCGAGACCGCTACGGTAGTCGAAGTCTTCTGAGGATCCAGGGACAACCGTCCGGGCTCCAAACAAAATGATAATGACCACTTTTTGTCAGTTCAAGTTCAACAAGAAATTCGTGGGTATCCGGGAGTTAAAAAACCACCCAAGTGCGAGTCGGATTCGTGCACGGAGGGTTGCGTACCAAAAAGCGTCAAAAAATCACGTTTTTGTATTATATATACTGTATATATACTGTCAAAATGTTTAGCTCTCTAGCTGTCACGGTTCTTGAGATACAGCCTCGTGACGGACAGACAGACAGACATTAAGATAGACAAACAGACAGATAGATGATGGACGGCGAAGTCTCATGAGTAGGTCTGAAATCGAGGCTACTCTTACTAGAGTGTCCGATTGGGGTGGACAAAATCTTGGCCAGTTCAACCCTTCCAAGACCCAAACTTGTTTTTTCACCGCTAAGCAAACCCCAATTACTGTAGCGCCGCAATTTCAGGGCACATCTCTTTCCATCTCCAAAAGTATAGGGATCCTTGGCGTTAACATCTCCAGTGACGTTCAGTTCCGTAGTCATTTGGAGGACAAGGCTAAGCTGGCGTCTAAGAAGCTAGGTGTTCTCAACAGGGCTTCTCTATAAGTCGCAAGTGCGGCCGCATATGGAGTACTGCTGTCACCTCTGGGCGGGAGCACCTGAATATCAGCTTCGTCCATTTGACTCGCTGCAAAGACGAGCTGTAAGAGTTGTCAACGATCCTGTACTTACTGCTGGTGTGGAACCTCTTCGCGACAGAAGAGACTTTGCCTCCTTATGCGTGTTCTACCGCCTGTACAATGGTATGTGCTCTGAGGAATTGTTTGATATGATGCCCACGGCTACGTACTATCATCGCACCGCTCGCCACAGACAGGGAGTTTATCCTCACACTCTGCGTCCGGTGCGTTCCAGCACGGTTAGATCCGATAGATGTTTTCTTCCGCGCACGCTCAGGTTGTGGAATGACCTCCCTGCCTCGGTTTTCCCAAACTCCTACAGTATGGGGTTCTTCAAAAGGGGTCTTAGAAGGTTTTTGCAGGGTCGGCAGCGCGAGTGTGGCACCTCTGGTGTTGCAAACGTTCATAGGCTGCGGTGACCACCGGTCCTTCTGGTGGGTCGTAGGCTTGTCTGCCACCTTAGTGGTATAAAAAAATAATAATAAAAAAAAAGCGTCCTGTATTAACCCTTTGGGTCCGTACCCAAAGGGTACCCAAAAAATTGTAATCAATGGTCTTAAAATCGAGTCAATTAAAGAAGAAAAGCAAACGATTTTTATTCCTGCTATATTTATGTAACAACTCAATAATTGTTGTTTCTAATATGTAGTTCCATATTTACACAAATTGCAAGAAATGGTGTGAAGGTTGTTTTAATGGTTCGTTGAAAATACCGTACTCGATTTTATAATTTAGATAGACACTGTTTAACTAATAATTTCATTCCGGTTAGTAGGGTAATGTTAATTAGTAGGTAATTGGGGAGTAGATTTTTAGCTGCGTTGCTCTTGGAATTTCAGATTGAAAGCTGAAATTTATAGCATTAAAACGTTATTAATTTTTGGTTTAATTTAAATTTGTTGACCATTTTTCGTTACTTTTCACTTGTAGATAATCTGTAGAAATCATGGGGTCATCCTTCCGAGGGCTTACCCGGGGCTCCCAACCGTAGGCATTAGGTAGGATACGTATGGTTTTTAATCGGTACGAGTCGACATAGCAATTTTCCTCATGTTAAAAAAAACGTTTATCTGTAGAATACTTGTATTGTTTATTGTGTGATTTGGGTTTAAAGCGAATTCAGAATTTATTGCATGCAAGATTTTGCGTGTCAACGAAACTATGATGTCCTACCACAGATATCAGAAAAATGTTTTTTTCTGATTTCTGTGTGTCCTACGAATCCATAAAGTGATTTACTAATCAGCTTATGGATATGTAGGACATCATAGTTTCGTTACTACTGCCCAATATAAGTAGCCGAAGTACTCTCGTTATATTTAAGACCGTCAATAAAATATTATAAACAAGACATTAGCACTATACACGATGTTCAACGATTTATTGATCCCTATCACTTAAACCATCCATCTTAAAAGCACAAACTCTTAATACATATGAACCAGCATTTTAAAATAAGTAGTAATCAAAAAACAACGATATAGGTATACATCCAATACACTATACCTCTGTTAATGTATTTTTAGATACACTTTGAATAGTCAGGCAATTAAAGCAAAGTGGTGCTAACACGGTGGGTACATATTTCAATCATAGATACTAATAAACGTTAAAAAATTAGCTCTCTTAGTTTCAGTTCTCGTTGCATACTCGTAATTGTTTTTTTTTATTATTTAAATCACTTTATTAAACATGAAAATGTAGGAAAATGTAAATGTAGGAAAAATTAAAATAAAAAAACACAAAAATTTCAATAGGGATGATGGATATAAGCTCTCCGTGATGTGGAATTCAGTGATTAATAAACTTGAACGTAAAACTGTGCCAATTAAAACTGACGTAGTGAGTGCAGTGTGTCGCCGGCCTTATCCTTCGTTGTAATAACAACAACGTAGGGTAGTTCGACAAGAAATAACTTCGTAGTATTTGTCGATCCTCGCCTCAGTCCAACCGCAACGTGCTCGAAACGTCGGTGAATGTAAGTAAATAGTATTTCGCGTGAAGTCCCGAATTCTTTAAGTATGTATGTAGTAAAAACCCTACATTGTATCTACTAATTCGAATTTCCGCTAATTATCATATTAAAAACATAATTGTAGATAAATTGAAGCTTACGATAAATACATTATGTTTGCTGTTGGTACGAGTATTTGACAGACTGAGATAGCAACAGAACCCGGACCAGTAGACCTGATAAGCTGTCTCTCAGCCATAGATACTTTGAACTTTCTGCCACAGATTATAAAATTACACTATCTGAAGTCACAGTTGAAGCGCTCGTGGCCCCGCGGTCTCAGTGTTCTGTAAACGATCACTGCAGTAAGCAACTTTCACTATGGCCGGTCCATGGATGGGTGACCATCCATGTGACCACTTTGTGACAATTTATTTGAGCGTTTCCGTGCTTCGGAAGGCACGTTAAGCCGTTGGTACCGGTTGTCAGTAAAATGGCAGTCGTTAAGTCACGTTGAAGACTTTATTTCAACAGCAGGCAGTCACAACCTGCGCCTGTCCATTTAAACACGGCAATACGGCTCACCACCTATTACGTGGGACAAATTATAAAAAAAAGGTGAAATGTGGGCATATAATATGCCTCTGCCTACCCCTTCCGGGATAAAGGCGTGACCATTTATGTATGTATGTATCTGAAGTCACGCGGTTTCACCCGTGTAGTTCCCGTTTCCGTGGAAATAAAGAAATTGAATATTGCCTAAGTCACTCGGGATAATGTAGCTTCTTAACAGTGAAAATAATTTTCAAATTAATTCAATAGTTTTGAATCCTTTTTAATGCGTATCAAGCAAACACATAAATAATCAAATCTTTTGACTTTTGAAACAAAACAAAAATCTTTTGTTGTTCATCAACACACATGCATACAATAAAGTCACGACTTCATTACTAAAGGGGTAGGCAGAGGCAGAGGCCTCTGCCTACCCCTTCGGTACTATTATACGCCCACATTTGACCTTATAGTTTTATGTCCCACGTAATAGATGGTGAGCATGCTTTGTTGAAATGGACAGGTACAGGTCGTCACGACCCGCAGTTGAATTTTTTCAAGCCGCCCATAAGGCCTCCAACTTGGTTTAACGATTGTCATTTCACTGACAACCGGTTTTCATTTTGAGTTTTCCTTTTCTATGTAACGGATCGTTTTGCGAAAGAGTTTCTTTAGTCGACGTCATAGTCTTACGACACCCTCGTGTTGTGATTTTTCTAAAACCATTCAGTTTTAAGTAGTAATAAGTTATTTTTGTGATGTCAACACCGCCTCATAGTAGAATGATTAGCCTGTACATCAAACATTAATTGATTATTCGAAAATAGTGGGTAGTTGATTTGACATAAAAATGTTCACTATGAGGTGGGAGTTGTTGAGAGGCGATAAAAAGTGAATATTCTGGAAAAAGAACACATTCTGTTTCCTGATCGAGTTCAGTAAAGTGCTAATTAGTTAAAGTAGAATATTTGTATTAATTAATAGTTAGTACTTAGTTGTGCAAGTAGTAGTTAAATTGTGAAAATAAAAATGTAAAGAATCTACAATCATAGGATTATTATTTCGTAATACCATTAAGTGGAATGTAGGAGTAGTATCTATTATTATACGAAGAACAGAAGAATAAATAGCTATGTAAAGGATATTGGAGTATCATTTCTCATCACTCGGGATGATATGTCTAGAGTTGCCACACGGGGGCCTGTCACCACACGGGACCCCGTGCGTGACAAGGGATTTTGTACACAATTTTTGTACGTTTTCATGATATAAGTTCTTGACAATCACACGTGTTTCTCTCCACTTACAACCCCTAATTCTATAAGTGGAACGTTTTTGGGTCATTAACTTGAATACTATTGTTGAGCCTTCTCGGCTATGATATTGTCTCTTAATGTTCGGACGTTATCCTGCCGATTAGAGCGGAGTTCTTTAAAACGGAACTTATTTTCAAACTCTACATACATAATAGTCACGCCTTTATCCCCGAAGGAGTAGGCAGAGGCATAGTATACGCCCGCATTTCACCTTATAGTTTTATGTCCCAAGTCATAAGTGGTGAGCTTATTGCCGTGTTGAAATGGACAGGCGCAGGTCGCCACGACCAGTAGTTGAAATTTTTTAAGTGCCAAATTAAGGCCTTCAACATGGCTCCACGATTGTCATTTTACTTGGATTTTATTTCGAGTTTTCCTTCTTTAGGCAATGAATCTTTTTGCAAAAACGTTCCCCGAGTCGCCTCTCACGACACTCTGTAACGCAATCTCTCTTTTTTCATTTGAAGTGAATCATAGCATAATCTTCTGTTAAAGAAACTTAGGATAAATAACCCGATCTTAAAGATAAAACACCTTTTTACCACCTTAATTCTTCTTAAGTCTAGTACATGAGCCGTGGTTACAATACCTATCTCATTATTCGCATATTAATATCCAAGTGCACTCTAAAAGCATGCTTCTTCGGCATGATAGATGAAAATTAATAATGTGATAACGATATTAATGATAGCGCAAGTGTTGTTGAGTGCAACACTAGTTTTTTATTTTTCTTATTTTGAATCTGTGCGAGGGAAGGAGTTTTAGTGGCTATGGACTGGTTGTGTTGTCTATGGTAAGAGGATGGTGAAAAAGTACTTGCTACCTTTGCGCTTGTAAAATTATTATAAGTTCTTTTACAATAAATTCAGTGCTTCAATATTTACCGGCTTTCAGTTACTGGAACACAACAAGCCCACGATCCAAACAACTATCAATAAATACAGTCCACAACTTAACACCGTATGGGAGCAGATTAGGTTCCACAGAGCCCGAAGAAAAGGCCCCAACAAATGGTCCTTAGAAGCCTACTATAGTTTTCCAGCGATCCTGAGAGCGGTGATAAGAGAAGCCCTGCGAAAGTTATTGTTAGTTTTTGTGCTGCAATTTTCCATTTGTTTTACAAAGGAAACACGCTTGCGGCCATATTGCAAGCGGCACATGCGAGCAGATTTCGCCTTTATCACATTTGCAGAAGGACTCGTTTTCCGGAGCAAGATTTCAAATCTCGCGCGATTCATTGTTTTCGCGAGATCTTCGGCTGAACGCAAGCACGCGCATCAATACAGCGACGCCATTTGTGATCGCCGCCATCATTATTGCGTCGGACCAATAACCTGCCGCGCGCCATCTCGTGCTGCGATTCTATTGGCGCGAGCGAACTTTGTGCGTCACGGCAGCGCCCTCTATTCGGAACGCCATTGGTTTTGGCATTTTGCAAACTTAGTTGTTAGTTGCAAACTTTTTCAACTTTATCTTCGAGTTTAGAAAATAAATAATTACTGTATAACAGTGACCAGTGTTAGTGTTTAATAAGTGTTATTCGCTGAACGTTTCCCGCCCGTCTTTGTTGAATTACAACGTAAACCTAAATGGACGCTGCGACGACATCCAAAGCAACAACGCGTCCCCAAATGGCGGAGGCCATGAAGAAGCTGATAGCCGCAAGAGGCTACCAAAAAGGAGCCATGACTCGCCTCAGCAAAGCTTTAAACGCCGAAGAACTCAACAAAACTCAATTAAATACAAAGAAACAGGCGCTGATTAGCACGTTTAACGAGTACCGGCGATGTCAGATCGAAATTTTGGCGGAAAACCCGGACGATTCCGAAGACGTGGGCGAATTGGAAACATTATACTTCCTGCTTTTGGATAAGATACAGGAAAAACTCGAGGATAGTTCCGAAGAAGGTACCAATGTCCGAACAAAGTTACCAAACGTACAAATACCAGTGTTTTCAGGCGATTATACGGACTATAAATCTTTCATGGCACTATTTAGGGCCATGATACACAATGATAAGAAGTTGCAACCTGTGCAAAAATTGTACTATTTTAGAAATTTTTTGTCAGGTGAACCACTTTCTTTAATAGTTAATTTACCTTTAACTAGCTCGTCCTATGAACAAGCTTTAAAAATTATTGAAGAACGATATGATAATATAAACAAAATTACCTTCAATCACATTTATACCCTGTTAGATTTGCCTAGTATAAGTAGGTGTTCAGCCCATGCCTTGCGTACTTTCGTTTCAGATTGTAAACAACACCTAGCCGCTCTTACCAATTTAGGAGAGCCGGTGGAGGAGTGGAATTCAATGCTGGTAGCCATTCTACAGCGTAAGTTGGACCAATACACCCTCAAGGGTTTCCAGCTGGAGCGTGATAACGGTAAGAAACCCACTATATCTGAGCTTTTATCCTTCCTTGACAACCGAGCTTTGGCGCTGGAGGCTATTGAGCCAAAACCTCACTTAGAGGTAAGGAAACCTAAAGTGACCTTGCTAGCAGCCCCGGACAGTTGTCTATATTGCAAAAAACAAGGCCACAAACTGTACACCTGCCCCAGCTTTAAAATGACCCTACCCGCAGAAAGAATTAACTTTGCAGAGCATAACAAGCTATGTAAGATTTGTCTTAACATGCACAACAATAAATGTAAGTTCCACTTTAGGTGCACAGTGTGCAAGAAGGCTCATAACAGCTTACTGCATGAGGAAAGCAGCGATTCAGTCAGCGCTTTAACTTGCTCGCTAGCTGCACAGCCCGCTCGCTATCAGGTATTATTGCCCACTGCCAAGATAATGATAAAATCAAGCAGCGGGAAGGATGTCCACGTCAGAGCCATATTAGACAGTGGCTCTCAAGCTTCATTTGTTTTGCAAAGCGTGGTGAAGGAACTGGGGGCTTTGCCTACACTCAATAAAATGCAAATTACTGGCATATCTGGCACAAACCTACAACTAAATAAAAACATTAATTTATTAATTCATTCATTGCATTATCCATTCAAAATAAATGTTTTATGTCATGTGGTGGATAGGATTACAACTAACCTTCCCCAATATGAGTGTGACATTTCACAAATAAACCTACCGCATGACTGCAAGCTAGCTGATGTCAATTTTGCTGTGCCGGGGCCCATACAGATGCTATTAGGTGCGGACATTCTATTCCAGGTGCTCCTGCCGCAGCCTGAGTCCATTACCAGCTGCGCCAGACCTGAGCTACCATGTCAAGCCGCACCACAACCTGCTGTCATCTCAACACTATTCGGGCACATAATAGCAGGCCAGTACCTTTCCCACAATGTGGGCCGGGATCCTAAGGTCAGTCATTGTTTACCATTACCTCAGCAAGATAGTGCTATTACATTGTTTTGTCAGTCCTGTGAAAGCACCTTAGATGAACAATTAGTAAAATTTTGGAGTTCAGAATCTATAACTGAAACATTTCCCGAACTGCCCGAGCATGAATATGTAGAAAATCTTTTTCATAAAACTACAAAACTTGAGAACAATAAGTTTGAGGTCAATATTCCTCTAAAGCTTCCTCTCAATAAAATAAATGCAGTCTTGGGAAACTCATTCAATCAGGCTTTAGTAAGATTTCTTAATTTAGAAAAAAGATTCCAAAAGGATCAAAATATCTTTTTATTATATAAAAAGTTCATAGATGAGTATGTGCAGTTGGGACATGGTGAATATTTTGACATAAATAAATACGACCTACAAAGTGATCCAGTGTATTTTCTTAGTCATCACGCTGTCATTAATAATAATTCTAAAACTACTCCACTTCGTGTAGTATTTGATGCATCAATGAAAACAAATAAAAAGGTTAGTTTAAATGATATTATTTTGAATGGGCCTGTCGTACAGAAAGATTTATTTGAAATTTTGGTATTATTCCGACTTGATAAATATTTTTTGGTAGCCGATATAACAAAGATGTTTAGAAACATTCTGGTCAATAACCAGCAGAGGTCGCTACAAAATATTTTGTGGCGCGATTCACCTCAAGATGACATTAAATGCATACGCTTAAATACAGTTACGTACGGCCTGAAGTGTTCCTCTTATCTTGCAACTAAGTGTCTTATACACTTAGCCAATCTATATAAAGATGAGTTTCCTTGGGCTGCATTTATTTTAGAGAACTGTACGTTAGGGTGTCCCTTAAATTTCAATTTCAATATTTTTTTACGCATACCTTCTAAAAACTTTCGTATTGACCTAATATAGTCTAGAAATAAATATTAGCCCGAATTATAAACGATAACCCGTGCCGACTTGAGTTTTTAACTTGTCCATACAAGTTGCGCGGGTGCAGCGCTGCGACCTGTTACTGCGAGTTTCATTGTCATTTCATACGTGATTTCTAACATTATTAGTGCGTTGTTGTTTATTGTGTGAAGATGTCTGTGGAATTACGAAGTGATAAACAAAATATTTACCTTATCGGACTGCCAAGCCATCAGATAAATGGTGCAAAATTACCATCTAATCGACAAGTTCTTAACGTTTTATTTTACAATATTCGTGAAGTCAAGCTGACTGTTAGTGAAAGTGCGAATCTTGTTATAAGAGAGTGCATTATATTTTGGGAAAAAGCCAGAATTCCTACAAAGGCATTTCCTAACTGCGTCAAGAAAGTTGTTGATTTATATCATGTTTGGAGGGAGCTGCAAAAAAACTGTAAGAAAACTCAGGTGACGTTCAAGAACCGTGAAAATAATTTTGTAAAAGACCTTGATAATTTATTTGATATTGCACATGCTGATGCCTTCGACAGAATGAAGATAGAGGAAGACAAAGAATTTTTAAGGAAACAGAGAGAGCCAGGTCGACCGGGATGCTTAGGTGGAATTGACAAAAAATTGGCGGAGAAAGAAGACCGAGTTAGGCAAAGACGATTCGAAGAAGAGGAAAGAAAGGTAAAGCAAAGAGAGTTATTGGCTGTTGCATCTACTTCTTCGATAGATAGCTTGGAATGCCTTGAGAATTCGGATGAGGAACAGATTTCGAACTCTGAACTTAGTACTCAGATTCCTTGCCCTGAAAAAAGTTCTAAAAGAGGCACGAAAAGTTTCATAACTCCTAAACTAGTAGCAGCTTTAGATCGATGCCAATTAAGCATAAGGGACTCAGTTTACATTCTCCATGCGGTTGTAGAAGCGCTTGGTCTGAACAGCGATGATTTCCCTATTAACAAATCCTCGATTCAGCGAATTCGTACTCAGACGAGAAAATCCAGGGCAGAAGCAATATAAACTGACTTCCAGAATAATTTGCCTGACGTAGTCACAGTCCATTGGGATGGAAAACTATTACCTGGATTGGATGTACGAAGTTCAAAAGAAGAACGCTTGCCAATTATTGCTTCATTTGACGATAGAGAACAGCTTCTTGCAGTGCCAAAATTAGAGAGTTCTTCTGGAAAACATCAAGCTAAAGCCATTTCAACTGCACTCTTTGACTGGAACCTCCATGATAAAGTACAGATAATGTGCTGCGATACAACAGCTTCAAATACTGGACGTTTCAGTGGAGCTTGTGCTATTTTGGAGCAGACTTTAGAAAGAGAATTGCTGCTTTTTGCTTGTCGTCATCATATTTATGAGTTGGTCCTTAAAGCTGTTTTTGAAACCAAGGTAAAGCAAATTACAAGTAGCCCAGATATTCCAATTTTCAAAAAGTTAAGAGATAATTGGAAAAATATTAACACCGATAACATTGAGACACCTCTCAATTTCGTTAAAGCACATATTGCTGAGACAAACATTAAATCTTTATTAACTTTTTATAAGACTAAACTGGAAAAACCTTTTATTAGAGACGATTACCGCGAATTGGTTGAACTATGCATTGTGTTCTTAGGAGGAGATACAGAGAATAAACTAAAACTCAGGCCCCCCGGAGCTTTGCATCAAGCGCGATGGATGGCGAGAGCGATCTATTCTATAAAAATATGTTTGCTTCAATCGCAACTTAAAATTACTGCAAAGGACAAAAATGCTTTACAAGATGTTTGCTTATTTATCGTCACCTTGTATACTAAACCTTGGCTCGAATGCACAGTGGCAATTAAAGCACCTAACCAAGACTTGTGCTTTTTGAAAGCTCTAAAAGAATATGAAAAAGTAGACGCGACAAGTTCCAAGGCATCCATAAGCAAGTTTGTTCATCATTTATGGTATTTGTGTGAAGAAACAGTCATGTTATCACTCTTTGATGAAGAAGTTGATTTCAAAATAAAAACAAAAATGATTAATAATTTAAACAAAGACGAAAGTTCAGATTCCGCTAAACGCTATCTCCCATCGAAGGAAGAAATTACGCAAAATTTGTTTAGTAAGTTTAATTATTTTCTTGGTTCTTTTTTTCAAAGTTTAGTGGCTTAGTTTTTGCTTATTTAAACTGTTTTTCCTTTTTTCAGATATGACGCTGGATGATTTTGTGACTCAAAGAAGCAAACAATTTCTATCTCGACTGCAGATCGACGACAGTTTTCTTCGGGAAGATGTATCTTCTTGGGGTAACAATCCTACTTTTTTGGAAGCTAGAAGACGAATAAGTCGTTTGAAGGTCGTAAATGACACTGCTGAAAGAGCTGTTAAATTAATGCAAGATTTTAATGGACTTATCACGGCTGAAGAAGAGCAAAAACAGTTTTTGTTGCGTTGTGTTAAGGAACATAGAAATCTGTACCCAGACTGTAAAAAAACTACACTAAAGAGAAGTTACCCTAATTAATTATTATTATAATTTGTATTTAAATAAAAGTTTACGTTGATTTTAATTCATTTTTACTCATATTTACTTTATTTGTTGCATTTTAATTAGTTTTGGATCAAACCAAAATGTTAGCCCAAAACACCATTTTTCATTAAACTTTAGAGCTCGGTCGGCACGGGTTGCAATCATGCTACAAATATCAAATTTCATATTTAAATACATTTTAGCATTTATAAAAAAATTAGAGGGTATGCGTTTCGAAATTCTAAAAAAAATTTTTTTTTGCCATATAAGGGACACCCTACTGTACGTATGTTGATGATACTTTATTTACTTGTGAAAATGAGAATCAGTTGAGCGATATGCAATCTCAATTGATAGCCTTATTAAAAAAGGCAGATTTAAATTTACACAAATGGTCTTCAAATTCAAATAAGCTACTTCTTAATATACAAAAAAATGAACGTTATTTTGGCGATTTGGATTTGCAAAAAGAAGGGACTACTTTAAAAACTTTAGGAATTAATTTCCAAATAAACTCTGATTGCTTTTTAATTTCTTCTTCTCCATATGAAGGGAAAAAAAAGCATACTAAAAGAGAAATACTAAGTTACATTAGTCAATTTTTTGACCCGTTAGGCTTTATAGCTCCGATAATAGTTATAGCTAAGAGCATAATGCAGAAGATTCATGCTTCAAAAGTTGGATGGGACTATCCTCCACCTCATGATATCTTAAAAATGTGGTTAGACTTTGTCTCTAATTTACAAAAAATGAAACCCATTTTTGTTCCACGGTGTATATTCACTCAATCAAAAAAATTACAATTATTAGGATATGCTGATGCATCCAATTTAGCGTATGGTTGTTCTGTATACATTAGATACACAAATTCAGAAGGTGATGCACAAGTAAATTTGTTATGTGCAAAATCTAGAATAAATCCACTTAACAAAAAACTTAGTACTCCGAGACTAGAATTAAATGCAGTATTACTATTAACAAGACTGATAACGAAAGTACGCAAGGTGTTACAGCTGAAAGTAAGTATCTCTAGTACCATTCTTTTCTCAGATTCTCAGGTTGTTCTTGCTTGGTTAAAATCAAACATTGTGCGTTTAGATAGCTATGTAGCTAACAGGGTAAAAATAATACAGGACTTGACTAATGAGTTTCAATGGTTGTATGTGCCCACGGATCAAAATCCAGTTGAATGCCTCTCGCGGGGAGTGCAGCCCAATGACTTGCACTCTCACGCCCTCTGGTGGCACGGGCCTCCATGTTTAAAAAACCCAGAGTATAATTTTCTAAATAATGTACCCATAACTCTACACATAAACAATACTGAGCACGATATTATAGATAGTGGTCCATCTGTGAGTCTACAAGTAAATGTAAATCAGTCTTTAGTAAGTAATATCATAGAAAAGTTTTCTAGTATAAATAAGATAGTAAGAGTAACTGCATATATTTTAAGATTCTGTTTCAATTTAAAAAATAAATGTAATAAAATTCAGCATGACTTCTTAACTTCTGAAGAGTTACAAAATGCATTGTTGTTATTAATTAAACATGAACAAGAATTGTATTTCAAAGACAGCATTGAAAGTTTACAATGTGGTAACCAAGATACCAAGGGAAATTTAAAACCATTACACCCATTCTTAGATAAAAAGGGAATGCTTAGAGTAGGGGGACGGTTAGAAAACGCTATAGTTTCTTATAATCAAAAACACCCTATCATTCTCCCAAAGGGGTCGAAGGTAACTAGCTTGATTATCCGAAATGAACATTTTAAACTTTTACATGCTGGACCTAAATTAGTAAAAGCTAGTTTAAATTTAAATTATTGGATCGTAGACGCTCTACGCATAATAAAGAAAACTTTACACAAATGTATTATATGTTTTAGGTTGAAGGCGCAGGCTGCGAGGCAGCTGATGGGCTCTTTGCCCCCTGAACGCGTCACTGCTAGCAGAGCCTTTGAAAAGGTGGGCTGCGATTTTGCGGGGCCCATCGAGGTCAAGCAAGCGCGCATAAGAAGGCCGTTAATAACGAAAGGGTATATAGCATTATTTGTTTGCTTTGCGACGAAGGCCGTCCATCTGGAGCTTACCTCGTCCTTAACGACAGACGCATTTTTGGCCGCATTTAAAAGATTTATTGCTCGAAGAAATTTACCTACAGATATATACTGCGATAACGCATCGACCTTCAAGGGGGCAAAGAACAAATTAGATGACCTGCAGCGCCTGTTAGCCAGCAAAGACCATCAAGGTCAAGTGCAATCATTTGCTGCAAATAAAGGTATAAACTTTAACTTTATACCAAAGTACTCCCCCGCCTGGGGGGGGATTTGGGAGAGGGGAAATAGATCGATGAAGCACCACTTGAAACGCGTTGCTGGGAGGGCTCTGCTTACCTACGAAGAACTCAATACAGTTCTATGTGAAATCGAGTCAGTTTTGAATTCTAGACCCATAACTGCTGTTTCAAATGATGTTAATGACTATACATATCTTACCCCTGGCCATTTCTTAACAAATGCACCTCTCAATTCTTTACCAGAGCGTGATTTAAGTGGAACTTCAATTAATTTATTAAAATTTTGGGATATTTGTGTTAACTTGAAACAAATGTTTTGGCAATATTGGCACAAACATTATTTAAATTCATTACAGTGTCGACCCAAGTGGCAAGACACCTCACCTAACATTGAGATAGGTGCTCTAGTAATCCTGCGTGAGCTGAACACTGCCCCACTGTACTGGCCTATGGCAAGAGTAACAAAAGTTTTCCCAGGAAAAGATGGAAAAGTAAGAGTTGTTGAAGTGAGGGCCGCTAATGGTCACCATCACACCAGATCAGTGCACAAGGTATGTGTTCTGCCCATACAGGATAGCGATTGATGGTTTTTGGGCATTGGCCTACATTTTTGTTTATTTTATGTACCTTATAATAAACCCTTAAATAATGAGGGAAACCTTAAATGATAATTTTGTATAAATTGTCAATATTTAAATTTCAAATCACTTATAACAAATATTGTTAGTTTGACTTATGAGAAATGTTGTAAGTTTGATTTGTGTCAGTTTTCATAGTCACTGTTAATTTTTTCTTCTTTATTTGAAAAACTTGAGAATGTATCGAGGTAATATAACACTTCCTAGGCTGGAGTATGTTGAGTGCAACACTAGTTTTTTATTTTTCTTATTTTGAATCTGTGCGAGGGAAGGAGTTTTAGTGGCTATGGACTGGTTGTGTTGTCTATGGTAAGAGGATGGTGAAAAAGTACTTGCTACCTTTGCGCTTGTAAAATTATTATAAGTTCTTTTACAATAAATTCAGTGCTTCAATATTTACCGGCTTTCAGTTACTGGAACACAACAAGCCCACGATCCAAACAACTATCAATAAATACAGTCCACAACTTAACACCGTATGGGAGCAGATTAGGTTCCACAGAGCCCGAAGAAAAGGCCCCAACAAGTGTAAATGCACCTAATTGTGAAATCCTTGCAGAGTTTTTTGACGTATGAAAACCGTTCAATATTACAGAAAACGAAAAACCAAAACCTTTAGCGACAGACTATTTTAGTATGTAAACATTAAAAGTTAAACATGTGCAATCATAGCGTTTTTAAGGTACCGTTACCAAAAGGTTACAACGGGACCCTATTCATGAGACTTCTCCGTACGTCTGTCTGTCCGTGACGAGGCTGTATCTCAGGAATCGTGATAGCTGGAGAGCTGCAATTTTCACAGATTTGATGCTGTATTTTTGTAGCCGCTATAACAACAAGTACCTACTAAAATCAGAAAAAAGAGGAATTAAAGAGGCCCCCGTACAACAAACGTGATATTTACGGAACCCTAAGTGCGCGGAGTCCGACTCGCGCTTGGCTCGCATATTGTTGTAAATCTAATTGTTGCAAAATAAAGTTCTGTTTCTGTAAAGAATTAAGCGTTGTTATCAATGAAAGCTTTCTTTCTTTTCCGCTCAACATAAGACTAAATTGAAGATTATCATTAGCAAACGCAACCACGCAATAAAAAAGTACTTGAGCTAATAAAATAATATTTGAAACAAAATTCAACGCTTCTCATTACAGTCTTGCTTTTTCTTTTAAACTCGGCAAATGACCACCATTTCTCAGTCGACCCAAGAAACAACGGTACAAATGTAATGCGAAAATATATCCCACCATTAATATGGAAAAACAGCACAGTGGAAGACCTCTAGACAAATTGGAAAATATCTTGTTTGCAAATTACAAATAATTCTTTGCACCAACGGCTACAAGGAATGGATAAAAGATTTCCTAATTTGCATAACGAGCACTTTGTCGTCTTCATTTTTTTCAATGAGTGCTTGGCCAAGGGTGAGTTTGTTGATTCCTGTCGTTCAATGGGCTCTTCATCCTAAAATTGTATCTCCCATTGTTACATTGTACGATGTGATTTGTAGTATCAATTTATTAATGAATGAATTTGTTCGTAGCAGATTTTTTATGTTAATTTATTTGCTGCTTGAAAATCTTTTCCGAGAAATTGAATTTAGTCACGATCTTATTGTGATGAATAAATTCAAAAATATTTTTTGGAGATTCTCTGAGCACTTATGGTTATTGTAATGAGGGTCGTACCTCAACTGACCGCTGAGCTTAAATCACTTAGTCTATTCAAGCCTTGGTTGCCCTTTTTTTAAAAAAAGTTTGCGTTCTACTTCCGCAATTGTATAGCCTCTTACTTGGAAGTTATTTGAGGAAATTATAGCGCTTAAAATATTATAACGTATATTTTTACAAACTTAAGACCCTCAAATTTTTTTTTGTTAAGTGTTTTATTGAGCAGCATAACGTTGTTCTTGGATAAATACTTCAGATGGATAAGTAATAGTTTTCAAAGTCGTAAAATTTTATCTAAACAAGTATAGCTTTCTGGGCAGCAGCTCTCCTTGTGGGTTTAGGTTTTATCTCATTTGTTTTGTTCGGGTGTAGTGTGTTATTTTGGGTTACTATACCATTTCTGTAAGGGGTTCACTTGTCAAAGACTACCTTGTAAGTTCTGTCAACCCACCGCCGCGCGTACAGTGCCTAAGACTAAATGCATTTCGTCAATATATTTTCATCTACGGTCGTGCATTGGCAGCTTGTATGTACTGTACATTTCCTGCAATATACCTAACGTAAAATACCCAATGTTTTACAGATTACATGTTTATCACTAGTTGCTACCTATGTAGGTATGAATAATAAATTGGTAATTACTCGATTTTGTTGAAAGATAACACTATCGTAGATTGCTTATTGACTGCATATTTAATTTGATACAGCGAACTTTGTATTTTTTGTTCACAATTATTATTGTGACACATAACTAGAAAATTTTTGATTTTTCGGTCTCCCCTTCGGGGATTAAGTCGGGGAGTGCTTATTATGTTTGTATTGAAGCATGAGTATTTTTTAAATCTCTTGCCTATATGGCCATAAGTGCCAACTTACATAAGTTTACGGGCCAGATGGCATTGGGCAATGGCCTTTTGAAGGTAATCAATCAGACAAATTGTCCTTTCTTCTCAGAGTCCACTTTTTTTTTTTGGTAAAGGATAATCCTCATGGATGCTATGCCAGACTCTTACCCACTAAAAAACCTTAGATATCCTGCCTAACAACAGCCTTAGGTTGGGAGCCTCGGGTAGGCCCTCAGAAGGATTCCCCAGGAACGGCAGTCCCCTGCTAGACATACTTATATCTCTCCTAATTTAGTGGTGAATATGCCACAATCCACGGTCCTGCGCTTTCCGCATACAGTCACTCCCTGCTACCTTCTTCTAATCGTCTTCTTCTTCATCGGCCCATCTAGCGAAGGATCTTCCTTCCCTACGTGTTCCAAACGAAGTCATATTAAAAGGCATAATCAGACCAACAGCTTGGTGATCTAAATTGGATCTAAATTCAATGTAATCAAAATCAGATCTTGAGATTAAATAAGTTATCAAGTAGTTAAAGGCTACAGGCTTACAGGCAGATTACAGAGACTGTCTCAGCTTGTAATTATAAAGGTCAAACCAACTGAGTGCTTGTAACCTAATTGTATAGGTTGCGATGGAGATCTTGTCTTCAATTTATTTATCACTAGCGGACGTCATGCGGTTTCACCCGTGTAACTCCCGTTTCTATGGGAATACGGGAATAAAATATAGCCTTTGTTCACCGGGGATAGTGTAGCTTCTCAACAGTGAAAGAATTTTTCAAATAGGTTCAGTAGTTTCGAAGCCAATTCGATGCAAAAAAACAAACATTCAAATCTCTCCTCTTCATATTATTATAGTATGGACTAGCTATTATAATTTGTCCCACGTAATACGTTGTGAGCCGTATTGCCGTGTATAAATGGACAGGCGCAGGTTGTGACTGCCTGCTATTGAAATAAAGCCTTCAACTTGGCTTAACGACTGCCATTTTACTGGCAACCGGGACCAACGGCTTAATGTGCCTTCCGAAGCACGGAAACGCTCAAATAAATGTCACAAAGTGATCACATGGATGGTCACCCATCTATGGACCGGCCATAGTGAAAGTTGCTTACTGCAGTTATCGTTTACAGAACACTGAGTCCGCGGGGCCACGAGCTTTTCATGAAATTTTTAAATACTTACATATAAAAATTTATAATAAAATAAAATTAACACAATAGGTAGCTATTCAATTCAGCATAAGATATTTTGTGAGGCCTCCTCATTTAGTTTCTTCTAATTACTATCTTTGTTCAGCCGCATTTTTGTGCCCATTCTTGTGAGTTTTCCTTTAATTAAGTCACGTGTAGCTACATGAGCATTTCGTTCTGATATTTTTGCCAGAACTTATTTTTCTCCAGTTAGAGATTTATTGTAATTATTTTTCTGTAATAATAAATGTTTAGGCACCTAAATTGGGCCCCACCGAAATCTTTCATCATATCAGACTCACCTACTGCTACAGTATCTGATGAGGTTATGTCGAGGAATAGGAAAAATTTAATCTAAACCGTGTTTTCAACCAATATGACTATTATAGTAAGATTCAATGTCCAAATGACACCACACTCAATTCAACGTCTACCAATAGAAGTGGAGCAGCGCGAGACAGTTGTTACTCGGTTAGGTAAATATTAACCTTACGATCCGGAAAATTGTGCTATTTCACGTAAAATGTCACAACACCCGTACCGTTGAGGACACTGACATCTTCCACCAACACGGTTCAGGAGTTTGGTAAAAACAGCGAGAATCCGGTTAAGTTGGGCAATGTTCAGCAAACTAAGTACGTCAGCTTTTCTCTATGACTAAAAATGAAAACGAATTCTATAATAACCAGTACATTGTATACGACTGCCTCTGTGGCGCAGTCGGTAGTCATACCGCCTGCGGCGCTGGAGGTCGTGGGTTCGATTCCCACCGGAGACAAATATTTTTTGTGTGACCCATAAATTTTTGTCCCAAGAGTCTGGGTGTTTCTATGTATAATATGTATGTATTTAAAATGTATATAAGTATTAATATCCGTGGTCTGATACCCATAACACAAGCAGGTTATTCCTAGCTTACTTTGGGATCAGATAGCGTTGTGTGAAATGTCCGTAAAAAAAATGTAACAGTTATGATCTAAGTGCAGAGATGTGAAAATCCGAGTCCAGCAGTTGTCTGCGATAGACTGATATGATTTATAAATATTAATAAGTCTTTGAACAAAATATAATATTCGTATCATTCAATAATGTTCATAAGATATAACTTATGTGACATTTATGACACCAAGTGATTTATATTACGTATTCTACTATTCAATTTGGATCCAGTTGTAGATAAAATAAAATGAATTTGATTTATTTTGATTCAGATTTACATTTACATTGAACCGTCTCGCGTCACAGTCGAGTATCACCATTATTAATTTTATTACTAAGCTCATATAGTACTGTAACAGTGGTCATCAAGAATCTCTCTTTAAACTTTATTTGACTACTAGCTGACAAGCCCAACTTCGTTTGCGTCATGTAAGAGAGACAGAGGGAGAAGGAGAGGTTTATATGATTATGAAAACCCCCGTCATTATTGTACAGTCAACTACAAAGAGATGTACTAGCAGAGTTTAATCTTAAAAAAATATGTATCCTTTCGAGTCGAATGTACGACGATACAATAATTTTGTAAGATTAAACTTAGGATAAGATAAAGCTTAGGGTTGATGGATCGAAATTCTCGACGCATAACGAAAGTGGGTAAAAGTAAAACTATGTCTTTTTGGGAATATGGCTCTACTTTTTAACTAAGGAGAAGGAGAAGGCCTATGACAAAGTGGTGAGGAATGAACTATGGTCAACATTGTCTTTGTACGGGGTGAGCAGCAGCTTGATACGAGCACTGAAATCTCTTTATGAGGGCTCAAGTGCTTGTGTCAGGATCAACGGAGCTTGCACGGACTTCTTTAATATAGAAAGGGGTGTGAGACAGGGTTGTGTAGCGTCACCGTGGCTGTTTAACCTGTACATGGACAGTTGTTTGAAAGAATTGCAAGAGAGTGCGTGTGGTATAAAACTGAACGAGCTGACCATCAAATGCCTCCTATATGCTGACGATCAGGTGATCTTAGCTGCATCGGCGGAGGAGTTGCAGTTGATGGTTAATATTATGCATGAGGCGCTGAAAGGTAGAGGAATGAAAGTGAATGTAAGTAAGACTAAAGTAATGGTTTTTGAAAGAGAGGAATGTATGACGAATTGCCCTATTATTATCGAAGGGCAAAGAGTGGAACAGGTGAAAGAATTTGTATACCTGGGTTCAAAATTTACGAGGGATGGAAAGTGTGACCAGGATATTGAGAGAAGAGTTTTGGCAGGAAATCAAGTGAATGGGGCGATGCATACCTTTATGAGCAGTCAAAACGTGTCTAAGAAGGCGAGAGTGGCTGTGCATAGGGGTGTGCTTATCCCCACACTTATGTATGGTAGTGAAAGTTGGGTGTGGCAGAAGAAGCATGAAAGTAAAATTAATGCAGTGGAAATGAGAAGTCTGCGAAGTATAGCTGGAGTGAAATTGATGGACAAAGAAAGGAATAGCGTGATTAGAAAACAATGTGGTATAACTGAAGATGTAGTGACAAAGATAGAAAAAGGGATGCTTAGATGGTTTGGACATGTTGAGAGAATGGATGAAAATAGACTGACTAAACAGATCTATAAGGCGATAATGAATGGGCAAGCTGGTAGGGGTCATCCTCGGCGTACGCATGGTAACCAAATTGATGACCTGCTGGAAAAAGGCCAGGTCAAGAGTACCCTTAACCTGCGAGCGTGTATGAAAGCACTTATGAAAGTAGAAGAAGCGAAAGTGGTATGCCAGGATCGTAGCAAGTGGAAAGCCATAGTCTCTGCCTACCCCGATGGGAAACAGGCGTGATGATATGTATGTATGTATGTATGTTTTAACTAACTTCAAAAAGGAAGAGGTTACTGAATTTGACCGTATAATTTTTTTATGCAGCTTTTAGGAATTTTGACGTGATTGCATACAATGTCTATAAAACGTCATCTGACTTTTCAAGAAACTTATGATCCGACGTATAACCTACAAGATTGGCTGGGTTTATATTTAAATAAATAATGCAGCAAATAGCGAGGTCGGTGGCGGTCAGCTGCTAATAGCCGTTCCGAGACCAAGAGCTTGGTTTATTGGACTAATTTTGTTTCATTCGTTACTCTGGCGGCAACAAATGCGTATGGGTGTGATTTTTTCTGTTGATATAATTTTTGTTTGGAATTGAGTTATATTAAAAGAGCGAATTTAGTAACATCTGGCATACATTTAAATGACTTATTTTTTGAAGGGGTAAGCAGAAGCACGCAAAATGATTAGATAGTCTATTACCGATCGGAAATGGTCAGTTGCAGGTTGTCGTTACCTGTTGTTGAAAATATTCAAGCCATTCTTAAGGCCTCCATCTTAACTTAATGACTGCCGTGTTGTTTTTTTTATTTAGGAAGGAAACACGTGTGCTGGCAGATTGTTCCAGTATTAATGTTTTAATATTTCTCCTTGAACCGCAAACGGTCACCTATATTAGAATCGACTGTAGCGTGGGATACGTCGGTCCTAAGTTCTGCTCTGAAACATACCTCTGAGAGACGTTTCTTTGCAGGATGAGCCGCCGACAGAAGGTTTAAATTATGAGTTGTTCACCCACAGAACCTTTTAACTACGAACGTTTCGCCGACAGAACGATTAATTCAACCATAATAAGTGAATGAAGATTAAACTAATTTATTTAGATAATAAAGTACATTACTTGTTAAGATTTTTGCAATATTTTTCATTTTTCGAGAGCGATTTCGATCGAACAAAGTTTTCCTAATCGAGTTTTGATACGTTAAAAAAGCAAGAGTATCTAATAAATTACAATAATATAGTTTTATCAGATCAAATCAAAGAATATTTCCTAGTTTAAAGTTCACCCCAAGATGAGTCTCTTTCGAATATAGGTATAAGCCTTAAACCGAAACACTGAGTTAAACTGAATTCCTACGTAAAAGATGAATGAAACCGGCCTCCCCTGGGACCATTTTTAGGGTTCCGTACCCAAAGGGTAAAGAATGGGACCCCATTCACGAGACTTCGCTGTCCGTCTGTCTGTCTGTCTGTCTGACTGTCTGTCTGTCCGTCAGGAGGCTGTATCTCATGAACGGTGATAGCTAGAGAATTGAAATTTTCACAGATTATGTGTTTTTGTTGCTGCTATACCAAAAAATACTAAAAACAAAAACATATTAATATTAAAGGGGGGCCTCCATACAACAAACGTGTTTTTTCGCCATTTTATCTTATATGTTAGGTAATATGGTATCCTTCTCAATTTAAATACGTTAGTTGGCTTAAACATATAATCAAGATTATTTCTTCCCTTTAGACCATGCAAATTAAATGAATACTTTAGGAGATATAACAAAGTCAAATATGCGGAAGGAAATTAATTTCATGTCGCCATGATTGAACATTAAACGGGTCATATACTAATTTATTTTTCGACTTTCATCGTACATATTTTTTCTTCAAAAAGTTAACATCGTTTCCAGCAGATTACTTTAGGTAATTATAATATTTCAAAGATAGCAATTTCATAGGAAATAGAAAACAAAGTATATATTTATCATTTTTTCCAGTTTAAACAATTTACGTAAAAACACACAATTCAATTATATGCACCGATGTTGTAGACTTATCGTGTTAATAATGTCATCATTCGAATGTCATCAATATTCTAAAAAAAAAAATTTAACATAGAGAAATACATACTGTACCCACATCGTAGAGGATCTGTTTAGGATAACAGGATAGTTAACAATATAGAGCAACACGAACTGTCTCAGGCGCGCGTTGCTCTGTGGTTAACAAACACCATAGAGCAATACTTGTTTTATAATATGTAGTGATAAGATATAAGGGCAACCAGTAGACGTTTGAAATACTCACAGAATATCGAGCAGTCTATTTACATAAAAAATAAATCTAATTATAACAAAATGGACATTTACTGGGACGTCTTTCCGAGGGCTAACCCGGGGCTCCCAACCGTAGGCTGTTAGGCGTTACGTGAGGTTTTTTAGTCGGTAGGAGTCCGGAATAGCATCCATGAAGGATTTTCCCTCACGTCAAATAAAAAAAATAAAAAACGGGTGCTCCCATGCAACAAATAAGCCTTTTTGTTGTTTTTGGTTCGGAACCCTCCGTGCGTGAGTCCGACTCGCACTTGGCCGGTTTTATTAGTAGGTCATTGTGTCGCTCGTAAATTGTTCTAAATTATCTACTAAAGACATGATCAATTACAGTAATCTAATGATGTTTTTTTCAATGGATTAGTAAATCCTCACTGACGAAAAATATTAATTATTTACATGTGCAATTATCATGATGTAAGACAAACATTTAATTACTATAAAAGGTCATAACTTTATTTATCTATCTCAGACAAAAGATAATAATTAATTCACTAATACTTTAGTATGTAGGATTGAGTGGTGTCAGGTGGCACGTTGCTACATTCCGATGTAACCATCACTTTGTAGGTAGTTCGGCGAGGAAACCAGGAATCGTGGTATAAAGAAATAATGCGTGGTTTAGTTAACACTCATTTAGTCAATCGTATAACTAACACTAAACACAAAGAACCTCCTAGGACTAACTAAATCTACACTGTTATAACATTCCACCAGAGCACGTGGGCGCGTGCGCACCGGTCGATCGTTGCACCAATAATGACCGAGACTCGACTGACGCCGTCCTGCTATGTCGTGCGTGGCCGCCCCTCCAGCGCTCGGTGTTATGTCACCTGTCAATGTCACTTGTCATTAGGATCACATTTGAAGTGTGCCGTCACGGCCAACCCTGACTATCGCACGTCCTCGGGCGAAACACCAGTAGAAATTTAAGAATGCGTTAATGATCGCTCGTCCATTCCTGACAGAAATTGTGAACTTAACTTCCTTTCCCAATAAGCCAAGGCGTACTAAGCCCTTTAAACCAAATAGTACTTGAAACGGGTTGAGGCATCCGAGGCCTCTTAAACTAGCTAGCGCAACACACAGACATGGCTCAGGCATACGAGGCCTTCCCAACCAGTCCAACCTTCAACAAAGACGTGGCCCAGGCGTACGTACCTCTTTTAACCAGTCTAAGTAGACGTGGCCTGGGTATACGCAGCCTCATCAACCAGCCCTACCAACATAGACGTGGCTCGGGCGCACGTACACATTTCAAGCGTACGCGGCCTCTTTAACCAGTCCGACCAACACAGACGTGGCCCGGGCGCACGTACACATTACAAGCGTACGCGGCCCCTTCAACCAGTCCGACCAACACAGACGTGGCCCGGGCGCACGTACACATTTCAAGCGTACGCGGCCCCTTCAACCAGTCCGACAAACACAGACGTGGCCCGGGCGCACGTACACATTTCAAGCGTACGTGGCCCCTTCAACCAGTCCGACCAACACAGACGTGGCCCGGGCGCACGTACACATTTCAAGCGTACGCGGCCCCTTCAACCAGTCCGACCAACACAGACCTGGCCCGGGCGCACGTACACATTTCAAGCGTACGCGGCCCCTTCAACCAGTCCGACCAACACAGACGTGGCCCGGGCGCACGTACACATTTCAAGCGTACGCGGCCCCTTCAACCAGTCCGACCAACACAGACGTGGCCCGGGCGCACGTACACATTTCAAGCGTACGCGGCCCCTTCAGCCAGTCCGACCAACACAGACGTGGCCCGGGCGCACGTACACATTTCAAGCGTACGCGGCCCCTTCAACCAGTCCGACCAACACAGACGTGGCCCGGGCGCACGTACACATTTCAAGCGTACGCGGCCCCTTCAACCAGTCCGGCCAACACAGACGTGGCCCGGGCGCACGTACACATTTCAAGCGTACGTGGCCCCTTCAACCAGTCCGACCAACACAGACGTGGCCCGGGCGCACGTACACATTTCAAGCGTACGCGGCCCCTTCAACCAGTCCAACCAACACAGACGTGGCCCAGGCGCACGTAACCTTTTCAACCAGTCCAACCAGACGTGGTCTAGGCTTACGCGGCCTCTCCAACCAGTCTGACCAACAAAGACGTGGCCCAGACGCACGTATCCTTTTGAACCAGCCTAAACAGACGTGGCTCAGGCATACGTGACCTCTTCAACCAGTCTTCCCCATAAAAAAGCGTGACTTTGTATAGCGGCAGAGGTTCATACATAAATCGACTCACGAATCTGTAGAACGTGAAAGAGGCACACAAAGGTCGCAAATCCTGGCGATTCGCTTCAGAAAGAAAAGGAACAGTCTCACCGGATGACGTCAGCAGTGCACCTCCAGCTGTGATGTTAGTTCTGCGACACGGCCATCACGACGACTCACACGTCCTCGTGTGAAGCATCGCAAACATTTACAGCATCTGAAACAACAGTTTATCCAAAGTACAGAATCTTTTGCTCGACCTTCCTGACCGAAGAGTCGGGCATCAGCTAAATAAACTCGACATATTAAGTCTGCATTATTTTATTCTAAACAGTTCGCAACGCTTATTAAATCTGATCACAATACATACATACAAACACATACACACAGTCACGCTCCCATAGGCAGAGGCACAGTATACGCCCACATTTCACCTTATGGTTTTATGTCCCACGCAATAGGTGGTGAGCCTATTGCTGTGTTTCTGCTATTTTATTACTCTTGATTATTTTGATCTCTTGAGTATTGCTGATCACAATAGGTACTCCATTAAATCGAAATCGGCGAGTTCAGTATGCAATACTCTTAACTCAACCTAAAGCCTCCATCCGGCCAGGTAGTGGGACTTCCATCCTGTACCCACTTCAGATAATGGTATGAATTGAACCAGAAAATGCCTACCTTCGGCACTTTTTTTTTTTTTTATACCACTAAGGTGGCAGACAAGGACTGGTGATCACCGTAGCATATGAACGCTTGCAACACCAGAGGCGCCACCACTCCCGTGCTGCCGACCCTGTAAAAACCTTCAAAGACCCCTTTCAAAGAACTCTATGCTGTAGGCTTTTCCTTACGGCTTGACGACATAGGTCACTATAAAGACCCATGGCTAGCATGAATCTGCGCGCGGCCAGAGTAATTCGCATACTACACTCACTCACTCACGTGAAGGTCTTACTCCTTCATCATCATTTGTCAGGTAAGTCTTTAAAGAATCTACTCACATGAAGGTCTAACCCCTTC
Source organism: Miltochrista miniata (assembly GCA_933228765.1). Taxonomy (NCBI): domain Eukaryota; kingdom Metazoa; phylum Arthropoda; class Insecta; order Lepidoptera; family Erebidae; genus Miltochrista; species Miltochrista miniata. The sequence goes on from OW121758.1 coordinate 6,465,416, forward strand.
GTCATCTCAACGACCTACTTAATGGAAAAAGAAAAGGACTACGTGACCTGTAATTTGCAAGGTCCATCCTCGTAGCACGTCGATCTTCATAACTACCCAGCAGCTCGATGAGGATACGCCTCCCGTAGCTCCGGCATAACATAATCTGCTAGTGACCGCGCCGCCCGTGCCGCACGCTGTTAGTTTTCACACCAGTGCTCGCGCAAGCCGCTTTCGACCCGCGCTCTGCTTCTCCGCTGCGCTGGCGATGGAGCACCCACAGCGGCCACAGCGCAACCGTTCACGAATAAGTTACATGAAAATTAACAAAATTTAGAGTTAAAGTACACCGGTAACAAGTTACTGTACATGTCTTCCGCCAAAACGTTATGAGGGATGACATAATATTGGTTCCATTCCCTGAATAGATTATTTTTTTGCCCATTATATAAGCGGCGGTTGCTCATACCTACATTTCATTATTTATAACCAATATTTTGAGGAAAGATTATGTCACATTGGAATAATCAAACCATTCGAACTTGTATCACTCCTGGTCAACAAAACACTCATTGGGCAACCATTAAACCATCTTGTAGCCGGTACCGTCAGTTACAACTAAAATCACTGGTCTGATAATTACACTAAGAAATTACGATCAGATAACACAGGAGTCATAACTTGTAAGCGAATTTTATTCACAGCTTGTAATCTATCAAAAATTTAAACCTTACAATCTTACCTATTAAAAGTTCTAATCTCATCTCAATTGAGAGAGAGCTGTACGTTTGAACAGAGCATCCCGTCACGAGCGACTACTTAGTTCCATATATGTTCATACATGGAGTTCATCTTCAGTATCTCGGATTCTCTCTTCCTGGTTGTAGGCTTTCGAATTACATGTTGCTATTAAATAAAGCTTGATAATAACGGACTCACAAAATTCCTTGAAGTCTCTGCTGGCGGAGTACCGTCCTTGATCGCCAATCATGTAGATAAGTATGCCGAATAACGAACACTATAATTCAGTGTCTTATACTGCTGCTTATATCGATGCTAAGTGTAGGATGAAATGATGCGTACTTAGTACCTGGTATAATGACAGCCATTTCATCGACAACCGGGACCTTACCGCTAACCTCCGAAGCCCGAAAGTGCTTGTACATGAAAGAGTCACAAAGTGGTTACCCATCCAAGGACTGCCACAGTAAGCTGCTTACGACAAAATGAATTTACAGAACACCAAGACCGCAGGACTACAAGCGCTTCTATTGAACTGATAACTTCCTTTTGGTTGTTCATACACTAAGTTTTCTGGTCAGTGTGTGGTGTGTCAGGGTAGTGCCACCCTGGTATTGGTGTTCGTTTTAACCTGTACTTTACCTGATAAATGATATCGCGCGGCTGTCTGTAAATTTATTTAAATTTTCTTATAACCCTCGGCATGTTCTTGAAGCAATAAAGTTCATAAGCGTGAACGCAGTAACCTCTCGTGGACATCGTTGATGACAGAACATCAGAACGATCTAAGGACCATTTGCAAACAAAGAGTTTTACCAAATCGCTAGATTTCCGGTGTAGCACATCTGATCCTGGCCCTTTGGGTCCTGAGTGATCCCCGAGGAAGCTTTCCATTATTCAGGTAGGATACGAGTTTTAAGAGCTCTCCATCCTTCTGCTGTTCCGCAATCAGCTATTGGTCAGCAAATTCCGCTGATTGATCAATACACTCTCTTTGCAGTACTGTAGGGGATTATTTTCTGAAAAGAAGTGTGCATGTAATATTTCCTAGCCAATGCCTTCCTAACCAATTCGACATCACCATATGAAATTCAAATGAGACAAGCGGCACTATGTCCGCTTTCGCCCATGTGGACTGCATGAATGCAGTCTTTGACCACACCAAACTTGCTGTTATGCAAATGATGATAACATAATTTCCAACTGCATGAGTGAGAGCTTCGAACCTTTTCTGACGCTAAATCTAAGATCGTAGAGAGATCGACCTCCATGTAACCTTACTAATTGTTCCGAGAAGCAACAAAAAAATATAACGGTTTAGGACTGTGTGTCCTCAATCGCAGTAGTCTACACACATCCTGTCAGTACAGTCTTGTTTCATTTTAAACTACAGAATGGAACTTGCAAATAATGATCAACTACAGCGAATTATATTGGCTCTTATGTATGTACGAGAACCGACTGGTGGGCTCCTCCAGGGCCAAACTGAAGTGTGCCGTCAAGTATTATTTTGTGTTATTGTTTTCTTGCATCATTTATTAGTATCAATACTTTGTGTTTGTTTGTTTGAAAGCGCTATACTTCCCTGTATAGGCTAGATTGAAAAATTTCTCTTTTTGCCTAGATTATATATTTGAACCCTTTCTTAAAGAAAGCATGGATGGGTGAAATCGGGCCCAACCCAGATCTTAAGTACAGTAAATCATCTTCAAAAGTATTATAACATGTAGGTACTCTTCAGGATTATTTTTTGTCAATGTCTATGTAAGAACGATTATATCACTTCTCTGTATCGTATAGAATAAATCGATAAATTTAAGTAATTTACTTTTTATTTGATCGTATTCTGGATTAGTCTTGCGATTTTTTGGTGCCTTTTGTTCGTTTGAAGATGTTATGGAACTTCTATAGTGACTGTTTTTCATTCCTGGTCGTTCCCGGGCGTAAAATGGAAAGGTTAAAGTGAGGGTCGAACACTGTTAGAAAGTGACAGGACCTTGGGCAGCTCAATGGCTTTTACCTCGTTTTTACTATAAGATCATGGAGTAGCATAAATTAGATAGTAACGTACGTAACGTACGTACGGAAACGTACATACTAAATTCGCTGAGTGTCTGTGTTGAATTGTCTATGTGTGCGTAGCCTCGGCGAATTTAGTATGTAGGTTTCCATCTGTACTATCTCTAACTTGTGTACGAGGTCAGGAGAGGTTGAGGAGAGTTTTCGATACTGATTTGTGTGCGAGTGTACGTAGCAGAAGGTAGGTGTTTAAAAAAAGTACATATCTACATGAGATTTCCATCTGTACTAGGTATCTCTAATTCGTGATACTAGTAACCAAAAAACGATTAAGATATAGGTATACAAGTTATTGGTTATATGACAGAAACAAAAAAATAAAGAAGGTTATTACTGACGTATTTTGGCTGGTTACCACGAGATGGTACCAACCACAACCCGATCAAACTGGTTTGGAAAGACAATGGTGAAAGTCCAATAAACCGGTTTAGTTTGCTTTCTTTGCAAAACATATAGATAATTTTAAATCCGAAATATATAATATCTTGAACTCTGTATGTACATTCACAAAACAGCGGACATCAGTGATATGATATCATTAATGTAATTTCCAAGATATGAAATGTTCATTTAGATAATATTTTTTAAGATTTACCCTCATATCGTAATTTGATCTGAGTGATTCATAAATCAAATCAATGAGTGTCATTACTTGTCCTTACAAAAGCAGAGATATCTAAATATGATGTTTTATAAAATTATAAAATGATCGTGTCTGTGCATGGGAGATATTAAAAAAGAAATAACTACTTGATTATATTAGGTCACAGAGCAATACGACCAATACAAGGGGTGAAGACATGGCATGTTTGCTCGGTACTTTTTATCTGTCATATTTTGCGGGGGGAAATGATATTCATATACACCACTACAAAAGCAATCGGCTGTCACTATGGAACTTACACAAAACAATTAAACAATCACAATGCACAATGCCACGGGGGCCTTATTTAGGTTTAGTTTAGATAGTTATAATATAAATATATAGATATGTATTAATTATGTTTCTCTGTAATTTTTAACAATAAATGTATACTTTTATTAAACAACACACTCATGCTTTCAGACATACACATATATATTTTTCTTATATATGTGTGTGATAAGCGTAGGTACACTTTTAGAGTCTGCTTTGACAGAAGGGAATCTTGGAATCTATATGGCGCCTCTTCTCCCGGAGAACGTCATAGATCGAGTTGCTCTATGTATTGGGTATGATTAACATATTTTTTTGGAATTCTTATCTGTTCGTTCGCGAGTACTTCAAAGATTGTATTCTTCTTTTAAGAACATTTAAAAAATCTTTATGTACACACTAGTACTGCCTGCCCTTCGAACATTAATCAAATTTTCTAACTTTTACCAATTATTTTATTAAAATTTAATAGTTATAACTTTTTTTTTGACGTCGTACCTAGTTCAAATTCCTACAAATTAGTGTCAAGTGGTTGGATCTAGACAGCGCAATAACCTCAACGGATTTCATTATTATATCTTTGTCTATAATCAATTCCATTTTATTTCATTTCAAAGAAAATTATACAAATTTTTCATATCTACTTAATGCACATTATCTTTGCTTTCATCTAAATGGGTAAATACTGATAAACTGGCATACTGTTTTACCATATTTAGTATTGTTTGAAAACCTGTTGAAGTCGTCATAGTAGTTAATCGTCATACATAATCGCATCCTTGTATGAACGCCCAAACATCGCTAGTCGTCTCAAAATTCATTCATGGTAATAGACGCTTGTCATTCGAACTAATATATATTCCAAAATATTTTCTCATGAATGTCTCGGACACAGTTGTTTTTTTTTTTCTTGTATGTCTATAATATGTTCTGAATGTACTGTATTATCCCCGTGGATGCTAAACCGGACTCTCACCGACTAAAACAACCCGTTGCCCTATTACCTACTGCCCACGGTCGGGAGCCGGAGTAAGCCCTCGGAAGGAGGTCTCAGATGTTGGTGTAGGTAAACTGAATAAAATCATATGCAATGGCATTTATTGATAGTTATACAAATTTTTAAAACAGTGCCGTCAATCGAGGCTGATTTCAAATTTGTTTACAAAGTTCCTACACGAAAGATAATATATGATCGGCACATGTTTAGTGCCACTTGTGTTCGAAACACGCATTCAAAGCATTACAGAAGGGTTGCCTATATTCAGCAGTTGACTTTTATGATCTGATTTGATGACTTACATACAAACGTTGAGAGCAATCGACGCTGGGCGTACTAAACCAATCGTAAAATGTTTATTCCTTCAAGCTCCTTGTTATAGGTCCCATGTGTGTATTATGTTTATTGAACAGAATATTGTTCGAAATTTTCAAATCAAGAAAAAACTAATAAAAATCAACGTGTTGCTACGGAAAATTTAAGGTTTTATTGTCCTGTCCGGCAAGGAACATAGTACTTTTATATTATTTTATGGTAGGTACTAGACCAGTGCTACCAGATGAGAATAAATATATGCATCGAGTCACACCGTTACCTAATGAGTGTTGGTTTTTCCGAACGAGTAACTTTAAGTTACTCGACGAGAATAAAATTGATATTCGATGTAGATGCGAGTATTTTTCTCAACGAGTCACAGCCGGATTTTGTGTGACTCGCTGTGAATAAAGGAACAAAAAACAGAATACGTCGATGTTTGGAGAAAACACCGCAGTCAAACTTTAGTGCGGCATTGTCTCCATTACCGCGAAGTCTTGAAGTTGAGTTTACAATAGTTCCTTAAACTAAATATGAACAAAAATATTCTCGTGTTAAAATTATTGATAAAAAAAGAAAACTCTTAATTAGGTCTTATAAAATATGCCACAATTGCGCAGAACATTAGCGACTAGTTACAATTTATAGAGTTAGTTAAAGGAAGAGCAAATGAAGTATACCTAGATATCGTTCCAACGTTCAGTTCCATATTTTTCTGACCAATACACAGGTTTTTCCTATACTTTGTAACGTAACGGGCGTCAAGGGTGTCGGTGTGGACTTCCCAAGTCCCGTGTTACAATAGTTTGATTTGTAAAAGAAGATTACCTGGATAACAGCAGCCGGAGATACAGTGGACCTTTTAGGTTAAGGGCCGTGTTGTCTGGCTAGTAAACCCCTGTTGCAGTGAGTTCGTGAAAGAAAAACCAGTGTATATTATTATCACCACGTTTAATGGTCTGCAATACAAAAACCACAGGCCTTGTGGTATATCAAACGCACTACTTAGCCTATATATATGGCAGGATGCACCAGTATTACTCCAGTTAGAATACTTATATCTACACACACTTTACTTACTTGCTATAAACTTATATCAAATCTATTGACCTGGCCGGCTCTTGCGCCGATGCGATGAAATTATTTCATTTGACACAATTAACTAAACATCACCTTGTGACGTGGCTAACAAAATATACTTTAATCTAGCGACCTAGAGATGGATCCATTCTGGTTAACATTATTATAATCTATGATTTAAAGGCTAAATAAATCTAGTTACATTCTCGGATCGTTATGCAGCCTCCTGAAGGTGAACTACGTTGTTAAACTGTCGGTGGACTATCGCGTAGGCACCGCTAACCAACGAGATGCAGTAATCAACCTCGCGTATGGATGTATAAGAAGAATCCTGGTGGCCCTCCTTGGTGCCAAGTAGTGAAAAAGAAATGCACGTGGCGTAAAAAAGAGAATAAAAAATGCCGGTGCGAGAACCGGTTACCGCTACAAAGCCGGGCTCGTCAGCGGCGCGCAGTCCCGTCTGTGGATCACGCGTCCCACGCTGATGGGTTCACGGGGAAGAATTCCTCCGTGTTGGGAGTCCGCCAAGGGACGGGCAGGTATTCCCAGCAATAATAGGTAGGTACTCCAAAGACCCGCTACAACAAAAGTTACGCGTCATTAGCAATCAGCACGCACTTCACAGACCGCGATTATTACAAGGTCTATCTAGCTTATAAATACCTTTTTGCGGGTCCTGTGATGGTACGAATTGCTCTTGAAGAGACACCTTACGGGTCTTCTCGCTCGAGAGAAAAAAATGCCGACTGCCTTCATCTTTGCTTTTCGTCTCTTCCCCTTCCCACCAAGCCAAACCCGCTTGGTCAGCTACATCTACGGTCCGTTTCATTTCACTCATCCCTCACGTTCCGTTCGTGACTTTTATTCCTCCACTTCTCATACGCCATACACGATTAGGGCTTTATCGCATTAACGCCATGTCATTAACTGAAGCTAAAACTATCCTGTACATTAACCATCCTATCCTCTTAAGCGAATATTTTATCCACTATTTGACATAATGTTCTACGTTACGCGGAACGTGAATTCTGGTGTGACCACTCCGAAATTGATCCGCTCGTAAACTATATATAAATTATCATTAGTTCCAAATCTGTTTACTAATTTAATATACCTATTATTTACTCTAATCTAGATTTATTGTACACTAAATAAAACTATTTTTTTTTTATGTTCTTTTTTTTATTCCTAAACTATTTCGTTGACAAGGATCAGTCATTGTCACTGTCAAAATGACAATGTCAGATTCACGACGTCTAACCTATGTGTATGTGTAGTATTGTGACTGGATGTAAGCACGGAATAAAACGACAGAAAGATATCGAGTTTAATATCTTTGTGTTAATGTGCTTAATGTATGAAATCCTCGTTATCACGAGACAAAAAGAGAGTATTATACTAGAACGTATGGATAATGTGTTGGTGAGTATTGCAGAGTGTTACAATACCCCCTTTCTCGGGAAAAGAGGTAAACCGACAGGTTTACCGAAAGAAACAGCCGGGGTAACCGGGAAAAAGTGGTTATTTAACCGACTCCAAAAAGGATTAAAAAAATACCGAGAAATAAAAGAATAAAACTTCAGAACGCTGCTAGCAATAGTTATTCTTCTGACTGCCCTTTAGAATGATCACAGCTGGATAGGTATTCCTTTCAAAACGCGTACTTCACTCTTCCATACCTCACACAGTATTTCATATTTATCTATGTACATTCATTCGTCATCCTTTCCATATTAATAATAATTATAATAATACATATAATAATATTTAAAGCTTATTTTCCACCTATCATTCAGTCATGCACTTATCCTTCCCTTTCTTATTTGCTCCTATCATTCCATAATTATTTACATGCTGTCATTCATCAGTCTTATATTCTGTAAGAGTTTTTCATACTTTGGCCAATCGTACTGTCGGTCAATCATTTGACTGTCAAGAAAAACAACTTTTTTGCTCATGCGTTGTTAAGTATCATATCATATAAACCTTAACTGTAAGAATAAGAACACAATGTAAAAACACAAACGGCAAAGCAATTATTAATTGCATACATTAGTTTCGATAAATGCTTGCCTAGCCCTACGATCAAAAAAAAAATCTTGGGTTCGGAGTAAATACCACTAGACAAGCAACAATATCGGACAGGGTGTGTAAATAATTTAATCTACACGCAAGATGTCCTTTACATGAAATTTACCAACAGATCCTGACGATAACTCGCGTAGCTCATACACTACATCTGACAACCTCCTTTCAACCGTGCACTTCACAAATTTCGGCGCCAGCTTGGCGGAGAAATACTTCGCTGCGTTAGATTGTACGAAGTTCCTTCGCCAGACCACATCGCCTATTTTCGCTGTGAAGTGTCGTCGTCTTAGGTTATAATGTTGTGAATTTTTCTGGTACGCCTGAGTTAATGCATCTACTACCTTGTCAAAAATTTTTCCCAATTCCAACAACGATGATGCCGCTGCGCTTCTATCGCCTATGGTCAGATCATCAACTGATGTTGGTAAATCCCTAAGAATTGAATGGAATTGACCGTCAGTGACTATTTCACGACCGGTGGCTAAGAAGTACGGTGTGTATCCCGTTGCTAGGTTCACCGTGCTATTCAGTGATAGCTGAATTTGCTGAAGGTATTTGGACCAATTACGTTGATCTTGTTCAACTAGTATGGATAAACAGACTTCAGCGGTTTTGTTATACCGTTCGACTGTATTCGCTTGCGGTGCATAATGCGCCGTATAGAAAATTCGAGGGATAGAATATCCATCGCAAAATGATTTAAACGATTTGCTTTTAAATATGGTAGCGTTGTCACAAATAAGAATCGCGGGGGTTCCCCATTTCAAGATCAATTCCTTTTCCAAAAATGAAGTGACCGTTTGAGTGGTTGCAGTACGGAGGGGGTGAAGCCATACAAATTTTGAGAAAACGTCTACAACTGACAGAATGTATATATGACCCGAATATGCTTTAGGTAATGGGCCTATAATATCTATTGACAACGTGTGCATCGGAACGTCCACCTCTTTTTGATTTGTCATGAGTCCGTGAGGTGGTGAATTTGAGTGTTTATATGCTTTACACTTGTCACACCGTGTGACAAATTCCTTAACATTTTCAAACATATTTGGCCAATAATAATGTTCCCTAATTTTCAAATACGTTTTTTGAACTCCTGGGTGTACACTACAGAAGGAGTCATGGTTTTCCTTGATGCATTCATCGACCAGCTCTTTAGGAATTACTAAACAATGCCCTCTCTAGGGTAGTCCACTGGTTTAACGCAAATAATTTATTGTTAAATGAAACTAAAACAAAATGTATTAGATTCACCTTGCCAAATGTTAGGCTCGTTAACACCAGTATTAGGATTAGGGATGATCAAGTAGAATTGGTCGATGAAACTGTCTTTCTGGGCATAAAGTTAGACTCCAACTTGCAGTGGGGGCCTCATATCGAGAAAGTCTCGGGCAGACTGAGCTCTGCAGCCTATGCCGTTAAAAAGATCCGACAACTGACAGACATTAGAACAGCGCGTCTTGTCTACTTTAGCTATTTCCACAGTGTCATGACCTATGGCATACTATTATGGGGTAACGCTGCCGACATCGAATGTATCTTTGTGTTGCAGAAAAGGGCTGTCCGGGCTATCTATGGTATGGGGTTTCGGGAGTCATTAAGAGAAAAGTTTAAGGATATCAACATCCTTACTGTGTATTCACAGTACATATATGAAAACTTATTATATACTCATAAAAATAATAGTAAATTTATTAAAAATAGTGATATCCATAACCTAAACTTAAGAAATAAGAATAAATTGGCTGTACCTAGATTTAGGCTTAATAAAATAAGCAATTCTTTTGCGGGCAATTGTATTCGAATGTACAATACATTGCCGACAGCCGTAACAGGTTTGTCAGTTAATAAATTTAAAAAACTAATAAAACTTAAATTGTGCCAGAAAGCTTATTATAGCATTAAAGACTTTCTAGAAGACAAGGCTGCCTGGCAGTGACACGAATTGCTCCTTTCTACATTTAAAAAAAAACTGTATTAGATACTAAGATGAATTAATAGGGACCGGACTGAGTTTCTTGGGGTGTTCTTCTCAGTCTGTAGCATTTCCGAACCCCCGGTAGAGTCACAAAAATTTTGACAAACCTAAATAATTTTTTAAAAATTTCAAAGGGAATAAATTTTATTTTATTTTATTTTTATTTATTTTAACCTCCAATTGTTTTTTGAAGTACAAGAGCCACCTTTGCACAATCTAAACAAATTGTTGCCTAGGATCTGAAAATTTTTGAAACGAGTAGGCTTAGTTTTACAGCCGTTATACATCTTCTTATACCACTCATCAGAAGTTGAAGAAAGTTCTTGATTGAAAGTAATAGCATCGACCGAAATTCGGGATAGTGCATCTGGTACGACATTAAGCTTACCTGCCTTATGGCAAATGTCAAAATTAAAAGTGGATATCTGCATTGCCCATCTGGCCAACCTGCCTGAGGGGTTATTTAAAGACTTAAGCCACTTTAAACTCATATGGTCAGTGATGACCGTGAACTTAGTACCTTCTATGTAAGCACGAAAATGATTTATGGAATCCACTACCGCGAGCAGTTCACGCTCTGTTGTACTGTAATTTCTCTCAGGTTTTGCCAGTAAACGTGAAAAGAAAGCCACAGGACGCTCGATTCCATCTATGTCCTGCGTCAAAACACTACCAATGCCTACGGATGATGCGTCGCAATGAAGCACGAAAGGTTTCGAAAATTCTGGCGACGCCAAAACTGGAGCTGTTATTAAAGCATTTTTAAGGGTATTGAAAGAATCCTCAGCTGCTTCGGACCATTGGATGCCGTCACTGCCTTTCTTCTTACCTACCAACGCTGTCATAGGTGCTATGATGGTGGAAAAATCCTTAACAAACCTACGATAGTATGAACATAGACCTATAAATCCTCGTAGCTGCTTGGCAGTTTTAGGCTGTGGGAAATTCTGAATGCTGCTCAGCTTCTCTGGGTCAGTGCGCAAACCTTGTGTATTGATGATGTATCCCAAGTATCTAAGCTCTCCTTTGCAAAATTCGCACTTTTTTAAGTTGATAGTGAGACCAGCGTCACTAAGCGACCTCTTTACAGCAGCAAGTATCTCCATATGTTCAGAAAATGACTCTGTGGCAATCAGAAGATCGTCCAGATAACAAAAAACTTTTCCGTCAAATTTGTGCAGAAATAGCGAATCAACTAGCCTTTGCATTTCCGCTCCCGCATTGGATAATCCGAATGGCATTCTTTTAAAATGAAAAAGACCTCTATTAGGGACTACGAAAGCTGTTTTCTCACAAGAAGTACCTTTGCCGTCTATTCCATCCTGACTTGACAAACTGACCTGCCAAAAACTCGATGATAAATCAATTGAACTAAGATAATGTGCTCCTCGCAGATTGTCCAAAATCGAATTTATATAAGGAAGTGGGTACGAGTCTTTAACCGTGACATCATTGAGCTTACGCGCGTCGAGGCAGAATCTCCATGATCCATCTTTCTTTGGGATCATGACAACCGGGTTGGACCATGGTGACCTCGACGGTTCGATGACATCGAGCCTCAACATCTCGTCCACCTCCCTATTCAATGCTGTCAACTTAGCAGGCGATAAAGGGTAATATCTTTGTTTAATAGGCTCTCCCTGTGTAATAATTTTATGTGTAACGATATGCGTTTTCCCTAAACCTTTTTTTTCTGATGAAATTGACTCCAAGTCATTCATTACTTTTTGTAGATGTTTGGCTTGTTGAGATGTTAGATCATCTCTGGGTATTAAAGCTTTCACCTCACACAACGCACTGCAAGCACTATAACTTGTGGAGTTGCCTCTCCTCACGACATCTCCAAACTTAAAAATGTCCACTAGACCAAATGCATCAGCGAAATCCATACCGCACAAGATTTCGTGATGTATGTCAGGGCAAACTAAAAAATTAAAGTGGGCAGTTATCCCATTACAAGTTATTGGCAAAGACATTATGCCAATGACTTTAATTTGTGATAAATCCGCTAAAAATACTGCTGGCACGACTGAAGCATCCCTAGCATGTAATGTCCATCCAAGTCTTTGAAAATATCGATGCTTATTCGCACCTAAAACTGATAAATGTGCCCCAGGATCGAGCAATGCTTCGAAATTACGGTCCTTTATTGTGAATTTAACAAACAACCGATTATCCCCTACGAATGACGATATTTCAGGCGAAGAGACTGTTTGTGTGTGTAACGACTTGCTCGGGGGCCCCATCAGTTTTTTTTATTAAGTGTCTGTGTAGTAGACTGCGAGCGCAAGCCTGTGTTACATTGGGTGCAGTTCCTAATCGTCACCCTCTTAGCACCGCACTTGAAACTTAATATGCCTGGTATTGACCTACACACCTTATAACTATGGCCGACTTTTTTACATTTAAGGCAAGTAATAGGTGAGCCGCGCCTGTCAGGTAATTTGCCGACGCTGACTGCATTGAGTTCGCGCTTGCCAACCGGTTTAGATTGACATAAAACACCAGAATAAGCCTCATAATTCTTGGACACGTTGACCAATTGGTCAAAGGTAGTAATATCATTGATGGCTAATAGTTGGGCGTATGTAGGTAGCAAATTGTGTTTTATAATTTCAAGTAGGTTGTCGCTTGTAATAGGATATGTTAGTCTATTGTTTAAATCCTGGATATCTAAAATAAAGAATGATACAGACTGACCTAGCTTCTGCTTTTTTTCACGAATTTGTCTCTCTATGTTGTAGTTGTAATCCTTTGATTGAAAGAATTTTCGAAATTCAACGCAAATATCAAACCAAGAGTTAATTTTATGTTGGATTGTTCTATGAAACTTGAGTGCGGTGTCAGATAACAGTTCTGAAAAACCTCTTACTAATGTTGTATCGTCAATCTGTCGTGCGATACGTGTTTCATTAACCCTAAGGAGGAAGTCGTCAATATCTGACTCTCCGTTATACTTGAGTTTAAGGGAAGCTAAATTCAATGATTTGTAGTACACATGCGCACTGGGGGGCGGTGCAACCACTTGTGTTATACCATTACCTTGGTTCATGTTGTCAAAAATTTCGCTAGTTTTAATGGGGAATGTCTTATGTGCGTGTGCTATCGGTTCTTGTGCCACGTATGTCTCTTGTGTGTTGCTGTGAGAGGCAGCATAATGGGTGGTCGTATTAGAGACTATGGATGTCGTAAACGTTTCGGGAGCCAAAGATGAAGTCCGGTTCACGTTGACTCGGGGACGTGTATTTACGGTATCCATAGGTATGTGTACCTCTAAAGGTCGTGTATACGGGCTAGAAGTTACCTGCATAACGTTCCGACTATGCACCGGTGAAGCAAATTCACTTGCATCAGTATCTGGAGTTTTTGACATTTTTTATAAATAAGTTCTTAATATCTAGTTTGTATTTAGCCTAAAATGCTCTAGTAGTAGTAGTAGTAATGGTATAATCACTGTAGCAATGCCACAGACACAATAACAACAAAGTTATGTTTCAAAATTATGTTCGTAAAAATTACTATGAAAAAATTCAATTTTGTTAATAAAAACAAAACCTGCAACTATTTAGTCCTGATCCTTGTGTATGTAAGCTCTAAAGGGTGTACAAGATCAGATAAAACTATAAAAACAACCAATATGTTGATATTTAAAAAGTTGATTTTTGTCGGGAGAACGATAAGACAAAAAAACTCAAATTTGCTCACAAAATCGAAAATTGACACAAGACTTTATCTGGTCCTAGTGTTTATCAATGCAGAATGGTGCACCGAATCAGATAGAAGTTTAAAAATCACCAATATGTTGATACTTAAAAAGTTGATTTTTGCCGGGATGAGAACGACAACTCATAAAACACAAATTTGATCACAAAAACAAAATTTGCACATATTTTGGTTTGGTTTCTTACTGTTATTAACTCTAAGCAGTGTAAGCAATTATATTAAACACTTAAACCATCCAGATGTCAATATTAAAAAATGTTGTTAGTTCTGGATGAAACTTTTGTTAAAGAAAAAAAAACTTAAATTTGCATAAAAAAGTCAAAATTTACACATTTTGTGGTCTGGTCTTCACGGATATGAATTCTTAATAGGGTGAGTGACCAGATTCAATATCTATAAACCATCAATATGTCAATATTTAAAATTTTGACATATTCCTGAGGGAACGGTGAAGTATGAACTATTAATTTTCTTAAAGTAAAGCTACTGCTTTCAAGCCTAGATACAACAATAAAAATTGTATCCCTCAAAAGATAAACACAAAGGAAATTCCCCCCCGAAGCTCAATTGCAACAATGGTTACCAACTAATTTCAATTGAATTCAGGCGCTGTACATGCAGCACTTTAATAGGTAATCACAATAAAATAAAGTTCGGGCGCCATGTAACGTAACGGGCGTCAAGGGTGTCGGTGTGGACTTCCCAAGTCCCGTGTTACAATAGTTTGATTTGTAAAAGAAGATTACCTGGATAACAGCAGCCGGAGATACAGTGGACCTTTTAGGTTAAGGGCCGTGTTGTCTGGCTAGTAAACCCCTGTTGCAGTGAGTTCGTGAAAGAAAAACCAGTGTATATTATTATCACCACGTTTAATGGTCTGCAATACAAAAACCACAGGCCTTGTGGTATATCAAACGCACTACTTAGCCTATATATATGGCAGGATGCACCAGTATTACTCCAGTTAGAATACTTATATCTACACACACTTTACTTACTTGCTATAAACTTATATCAAATCTATTGACCTGGCCGGCTCTTGCGCCGATGCGATGAAATTATTTCATTTGACACAATTAACTAAACATCACCTTGTGACGTGGCTAACAAAATATACTTTAATCTAGCGACCTAGAGATGGATCCATTCTGGTTAACATTATTATAATCTATGATTTAAAGGCTAAATAAATCTAGTTACATTCTCGGATCGTTATGCAGCCTCCTGAAGGTGAACTACGTTGTTAAACTGTCGGTGGACTATCGCGTAGGCACCGCTAACCAACGAGATGCAGTAATCAACCTCGCGTATGGATGTATAAGAAGAATCCTGGTGGCCCTCCTTGGTGCCAAGTAGTGAAAAAGAAATGCACGTGGCGTAAAAAAGAGAATAAAAAATGCCGGTGCGAGAACCGGTTACCGCTACAAAGCCGGGCTCGTCAGCGGCGCGCAGTCCCGTCTGTGGATCACGCGTCCCACGCTGATGGGTTCACGGGGAAGAATTCCTCCGTGTTGGGAGTCCGCCAAGGGACGGGCAGGTATTCCCAGCAATAATAGGTAGGTACTCCAAAGACCCGCTACAACAAAAGTTACGCGTCATTAGCAATCAGCACGCACTTCACAGACCGCGATTATTACAAGGTCTATCTAGCTTATAAATACCTTTTTGCGGGTCCTGTGATGGTACGAATTGCTCTTGAAGAGACACCTTACGGGTCTTCTCGCTCGAGAGAAAAAAATGCCGACTGCCTTCATCTTTGCTTTTCGTCTCTTCCCCTTCCCACCAAGCCAAACCCGCTTGGTCAGCTACATCTACGGTCCGTTTCATTTCACTCATCCCTCACGTTCCGTTCGTGACTTTTATTCCTCCACTTCTCATACGCCATACACGATTAGGGCTTTATCGCATTAACGCCATGTCATTAACTGAAGCTAAAACTATCCTGTACATTAACCATCCTATCCTCTTAAGCGAATATTTTATCCACTATTTGACATAATGTTCTACGTTACGCGGAACGTGAATTCTGGTGTGACCACTCCGAAATTGATCCGCTCGTAAACTATATATAAATTATCATTAGTTCCAAATCTGTTTACTAATTTAATATACCTATTATTTACTCTAATCTAGATTTATTGTACACTAAATAAAACTATTTTTTTTTTATGTTCTTTTTTTTATTCCTAAACTATTTCGTTGACAAGGATCAGTCATTGTCACTGTCAAAATGACAATGTCAGATTCACGACGTCTAACCTATGTGTATGTGTAGTATTGTGACTGGATGTAAGCACGGAATAAAACGACAGAAAGATATCGAGTTTAATATCTTTGTGTTAATGTGCTTAATGTATGAAATCCTCGTTATCACGAGACAAAAAGAGAGTATTATACTAGAACGTATGGATAATGTGTTGGTGAGTATTGCAGAGTGTTACAACTTATGCAAAAATTTTGTCGCCACCGCAAATGGTATAAACAAATTTTGCAAAGAAGAATTATACCAATATTTTCCCGACATCTGTCCAAACTTTATCTTCTCACCTCATTTATGAAGTCCGTGTAAAATAAATATTCATTGCTACCGAGGGAGTTGAATCACAGTAAAACAAATGACAGTGTCAACATGGCGACTCTTGTTCATTTTATGTTGTGCACCTTTTATTTTTCATTGCAACCCGCCAACGTTACGCTGTGGAGGGTAGCGTGAAAGCGCCATAAAGGCAGCGGGTTTGGAGATTTGTGTTCTGTTTAAATTCTTATTTTATTGGTATTTGAAGATGATTTTTTTGTAAAAATATTTCAATGTTATAAGACTGGTTAAATGGCGGTTACAATAAGCTGAAGAATTTCAACTTGATTCATTACTGTCCCATTAGCTCAAGTGGTTAGAGCATTGCCCCGGTTTAGGCAAAGGTTGTGGGTTCAAATCCTGTAAGGGCCAAGTTGTCTTTTTTCACTTTATATTAAATATTATGAAAAAGCCAGCATACTAATTGCTTTGAATATTAAATCAGTTTATTTTATGTTTATTAAGTATTTACGGATATTCAACACAAAGCCGACGTTGCAGCGATAAGCAGAGAGTGATGAGCAAGACTGCTTTTCATACAGAACAGACTAGAAGCAAGCAATGATTTCTAAATAATCGGTATCTAGTTTTTATTCTCACTAAACGCGATTAACAAACACCGAGTTTAATAACTAGCAGCAGCAATAGTCACACTACTAAAAAGTTTCCTCTCACAACAACCAGTGTTGCACTGAAGAGAATAAAGTCTTGTTTATGTCGCTAGTAGTGATTTTAAAACAGAGATTAAAATATTAGGTTAGGTAAAAGCAAATGAAACAAAAAACCGTGAGATCGTTCTCACCAGACTACCCCTCTCTGACACGTTTTTTTTGTGAAAGTTCAATCCGATTGACGTTGTCATTTTTGTTTTATTTTAAACTTTGAACAGATGATCCACGTGACCTAGTTACGTAGTTTAATGCAACAGAGTCACAGGCTACAGACAATGTCTCGACATGAGCCCCTCTGCACTCTATTTTTTAGAGAGGGGTTAAAAGTCGATACAGAGCATTTAGATTTTTTTTTTTATACTACTTAGGTGGCAGACAAGCTTACGGCCCACCGGAAAGTTGGTAACCGTAGCCTATAGACGTTTGCAACACCAGAGGCGCTACACACGCGCTGCCGACCCGGGCGCAGGTTGTGACGACCCACAGTTGAAATTTTTCAAGCCGCCCGTAAGGCCTTCAACTTGGCTTAACGACTGTCATTTTACTGACAACCGGGACCAACGACTTATCGTGCCTTCCGAAGCACGGAAACGCTCGTAAATAAATGTCACAAAGTGGTCCACGTGGTGGTCACCCATCCATATCCGGCCATAGTAAATGTTGCTTACTGCAGTGATCGTTTACAGAACACTGCAAAGAAGAACCAATTATTTGACATACTCCGCAGTTGAAATCGTTTCACAGATTAAAAAATATATATTATCAGGTTTTGCTTGTTCTTAGTGGGTGTATATATTATTGTATTATATCGTTAGGGAAGAAGATTTTTATTTTTTGTTTGTGGACACTCACACAATTAGCCGAAATTAAGCTAATATCAGCTTGTGCTATGGGATCTAGACGACTGACAGACATACTTATATATTTGTAAATACAGTCTCCTCTCAATATTTGGTGCCTTGACGATGGCACCCTTGGAGGTAAACCGGAGGAAGTGTATCGGGATTTGAAGATGCTTCTTCCTCGGTTCAGGGAGCTTGGTTTGGTAGTGAATGCGTCTAAGTGCGAGTTTTTTCCCTGCAGTATCGATGCCCGTAACCACTTCTCACGTTTTAATGCTCTATTACCAGGCCTCAAGGAACTTACAAAATCAAATTTCTACCTGTTAGGGTCTCCCATTTTCTTGGATGCAGTTCCTGAGGCTATAACTTCTTGTGAACAGCTTCTCCTTGCCGCTCGGGAGCGTCTCAAAAATCTTTCCGCGCACGTTGCAGTTGTCTTGCTACGTATGTGCTTCGCTGTTCCGAAGCTCATGTACTTGTTGCGTACGGCTCCTACATGGCTTTTCCCGCGGGAGATATCAAGCTTTGACAGAGCAATAAAATTAACGCTCGAATCCATCCTGAATGTCTCCCTTGATGGGCCCCAGTGGAGTCAGGCAGTTCTTCCGACCCGTTACGGGGGCCTTGGTGTAAGACGCGCACATGATGTGGGTTTGCCGGCTTTCTTGGCTTCCGTGCATGGGGTTGCCAGTCTCGTCACTGCAATACTCCGTACTAATGGTGGCGTGGATGGTATATCCTTTGTTTCGGTTGCCCTGGAGGCCTGGTCCACTCTAGGCATGAGTGCGGTGGCGACTGAGGCTAGAGCCTCAGTCGCCACCGCATAGATGCAGTCAGCGGGCGTGGGATGACATAGCGTCAAAGCGAGTTCGGGCACTGTTGCTGGACGGTGCTGTTGCGGCCGATAGAGCCAGGCTTCTTGCTGTATCGCAGCCGGAGTCGGGGGCATGGCTGCACGCACTGCCGTCGCCTCACCTGAGCACTTTGTTAGACAATGACTCCCTGCGTGTGGCAGTGGCTCTGCGCTTGGGCTGCAGGGTGTGTGAACCCCATAGATGCACCTGCGGATCCATGGTGGGAGCTGATGGCCATCACGCTTTGAGTTGTCGTCGCTGTACGGGAAGATTTCCACGTCACCATGCCCTGAACGACATTGTTCGGAGGGCTTTCGTCTCAGCGGGTGTCCCTTGCGTCCTCGAACCACCGGGTCTATGTAGATCTGATGGAAAGAGGCCGGATGGGATGACCTTGGTTCCGTGGATGAATGGCAGGTGTCTGGTGTGGGATGCGACTTGTGTCAGTACAGTGGCCGCCAGCCATTTGGGTCGCACCGTTCATTCACCATCGGCGGCCGCGGAGGATGCAGCCGAGAAGAAGAAGCAGAAATACGCTGCAATGGAGCCACGTTATTTGTTCGTACCCATCGCCGTGGAGACAATGGGTTGCTGGGGCTCCGAGGCAAAACAAATTATAGGACAGTTGGGGCAAAGGATTGGGGAGAAAACGGGTGACTCCCGCTCCAAGTCGTTCCTGGTGCAAAGGCTGGCTATAGCCCTTCAACGTGGTAATGCGGCTAGTGTTATGGGCACCTTTGCACCAGGAATGGTTAGGGGTGGGTTGTTTGACTAATAGGCTAAGTTTATTTTTGACATTGTATTTGATTTTTTTTTTGAATAAGTATGAGTTATTACAACTAAAATAAACTATAAATTTTGTAAATACATACATATTATACATAGTATAATATGAGTGAATAATCAATATCAATTTTGTTATTTTTTATCAATTTACTCAATACGTTATGCTCCGTTAATTTCGTAGCCCAATCTAAAGAAATGACCGTCGTGTTGACGATACTCGTTCCCGGGGCAATGATAAGCGAAATAAATGAGCTATCTCTGTTCTGGGACAGCGTCGATACCAAGCAGAATGAATTTCTCCTCGAGAATAATTGTATGCTGACGTTGTTCGCTGCAATCGCACAAAGCAGTAATTTAAGTCAGTTGCGTCAATACTTATCAAAGGAATTGCATATCTGATTGAATGAACAAAATACAATATACTTGCAAGTTTTATGATAATTGTATCATCCTCTAAGTAATTATATGAGGAAAAAATTAAATATTTATCGGAAAATAAGGGTTGAATCGTTAAACTTATGCCACAGTGTTCTGAAGAAAGCCATGGCAATGTTCGGGGACTGGCTGCTCTTATAGTCGTACGGGGAGTTGACATATGCCCTTACGTTAAGGGATCCGTCCGTAAAATGCACAAAAAGATACTTAGGATTTTGGAAATATTCAAGAACTCACTTCACCAAATGACACTAAAATAGAACCTTAACTCCTTAATAGACGAGACTACATTAGCACCGTGTGCTATTTAGATAATATTTATTTACGTGCGAAAAAACCTCTGAAAATCATCGAAATTTACCTTCGTCAATTTGATTATTCCCGCTATTTCGAAAGATTTTTATTAATTTTGAAAGGTGCTTTTTCTAATGAAAACAATTATTTTGTAAAAAGCACACGGTGCTTATGTAGTCTTATCTATTAATAAAATTTAAGGTTCCATTTCAGTGTCATTTAATGAAGTGAGTTCTTGAATATTTCCAAAATTACGGATGGGCCCCTTATCGACCCTAAAATATATCTTTTTTTGACCTAAAAAATGGTTTGTTCGTGGAAAACAAAGCGTGCATAAGTAAAATAATCACTGTATATTTTACAAACAGTGAGTAAGTCATTTTACTGTAAGCATAACACACCAAGAAGCGGGGATAACAACCAAACTTATACGTGACCTCTGGTGGTAACCTATTTCTGTCGGGAATCCTGGGACATTCTTCCGAAGGCTTGAAGATAATCTTTATTTATTCAAAAACGTATTACACTTGAGTCTTAATCATAAATTCAATTTCAAGGTAGTTGCAGTCTTAAGGGACAGGGCACCGATTCTCGCTTCACACGACATGAATGCGTGGAGGGAAATCGGCGGGTGACGCGTCGCCTGTCTCATATTTAGGAACGGCGAACATGAGACGGACGACGTTTCACCCGTAAATTTGCGTCCACGCATCACGTCGTGTGGTCGAGAATCGGCGCTCTGCGGTTCCACTAGGCGGAGCGGAGAGGAGATGTGCCGCGATTCACCAATCACGGAGCAGAGCGGAGAGGAGCGGAGACGAGCTGTGCCGCGATTCACCAATCACATGGCTTAAAATCCACAGCTCCTCTTCGCTCCGCCTAAATGGAACCGCACCTTTAATGTATCTCAATAGTACTAGTTTTGCTCTCTAAACTAGGCCTGTGTTTAAGATAACAGTGTTCAGTGGTGCACGGGACTCACGGTTGTAGCTAGTGGTCAGGTATTAAAATTGTATTAAAATTTGAAATAATTAACTCAAGACAAAAATTACATCATAAATAGAATAAAATATAATAGGTACCAACATTAAAATTATCTAAATTAAAATAGACTACTTGAAATTAAATAAAGATTTTATTTCGTTTGATGAGGTTTTCTATCGTGACACCAATTTTATAACCACATCAAATGATATGACAATAAATAAATATCCCTCTATACACCGTTTGCTCTCTGCAAATATATATATTTAACTAACTGATGCACGCAGCTTCGCCCGCGTAAATTTTTTGTACCCGTTCGCGTTTCCGCTTCCCGTGGGAACTTATTTCCGGGATAAAGAGTAGCCTATGTGTTATTCCAGACTATAATGTATCCCTGTACCAAATTTCAGCCAGATCTGTTGAGCAGTTCGAGCGTGAAAGAGTAACAATCATCCACACATCCACACTCACAAACTTTCGCATTTATAATATTAGTAAGATGTATTGCCTAGAGACGACTAGAATAAAAAATGAACAAACCTAATTTTTTGTTATATTTTGTTTACTGAACACGGTTCTGAAATTTTACACTGTTTTATTTAACACCGAGATATAAAGCTAAAATGTTTAGTTTGTAGTCTGTGACAGGATTCCTTTATTCATGAAACTGGAGACAGATGGACCAGTTTTGTTAAAGTGGTTCTCAAAAGTATTTCTTTTATCTTATTAACTCGACATCACAGTCTCACCAGATTCTTACAGTATTCTAGTAATTCGTTAGTTTAACAATAATAATATTAAATTCTGTCGTTTTTGTCAACATTTCTTATCGGGCCTAAAAAGGGTAAAGCTCGAACCACTGAGTTATAAATCCGTACAGTAAAAAGCTTAATCGCAATTTAGAAGTAATTTTTTCAACTGAAATTTAGAAATTACTATTAAAAAAATTAAAAAGTTTAGAATTACGCCCTGAACTATGCCATAGAAAAAAACTTGAGAGGTGTCAAGGGACACCCGGATGGAACGAAGTTCCTTTCGATTAAAGTGAAGGAATTGTAATAAAATTTTATTTTAATTGTAAAATTTTATTGTAAGCAAAAACAAAAACAGAAAAAAAACAAAAAGAGAACTAATATAAAAAAAAGTGAGTGCGTGTAACCTTAACGCGCGACTGAAACTGAACACAGCGAAACTCCTATTTGCTTTGGTGTTGCTCGTAGAGTTCATGTTCATCCCCTGGCTAGCACTAGCACTACCACTATCACTATCACTACCACTACCACTATCATTACTACTATTACTACCACTATCACTACCACTATCACTACCACTATCACTACCACTATCACTACCACTATCACTACCACTATCACTACCACTATCACTACCACTATCACTACCACTATCACTACCACTATCACTACCACTACCACTATCACTATCACTACCACTATCACTACCACTATCACTACCACTATCACTACCACTATCACTACCACTATCACTACCACTATCACTACCACTATCACTACCACTATCACTACCACTATCACTACCAAAAGTGTCGTTACAACTTTTCGTGAGATTTTTTTCCGTCTAGCCCCCTTTCACAACGCGCGATAAGGAACTTCGTTCTAATAATTCAAATAGAAGGTACATACATACATAAGGGAAACTGGGGACACTTGATCCCCCCTTTTGTTTTTATCCCTAATTTCTGTATTGACTACCCGTTTAAAAAACCGTTGGTACTAAAATACGTGAAATTTATTTGCTTATAATTGCTGTAAGAGCCAAAGATATGAATATCTAAATTTAGTAGTTATTTGACTAAAATCAATAATAAGGAATCGTACCATGTGTCCCCTATATACGTAAGACTTGATCCCCCCGGTTTGGATGACTTGATCCTAGGGGAACAAGTCTCCCATATTTAGGGTCACATGATACCTTTACTAAGGAGTTAAATAAAAAATGTCTTGTCTGTTTATTCATTTTCGAAATCACATATTTCTTCATATATCTATCTATATCATGGTTTATTGGTAGCGCTCGTGGCCCCGCGGTTTCAGTGTTCTGTAAACGATCACTGCAGTAGCGACTTTCACTAAGAGCCAGTCCTTGGATGGGTGACCATCCATGTGATCACTTTGTGATATTTATTTGAGCGTTTCCGTGCTTCGGAAGGCACGTTAAGCAGTTGATCCCGGTTGCCAGTAAAATGGCAGTCTTAAACCAAGTTGAAAGCCTTTTTAGGCGGCTTGAAAAATTTTAACGCACAACTCGTTTGCTCCACCGACCATCGGTTCTCCTACAGAAATGTGGCCAGCCCACTGCCATTTCAAGACGCATGCTTCTGCGAGCTATGTCGACCACTCTAGTTCTCTAACGGAGAACATCGTTCCAGATTTTATCCCTCAGAGACATCCATAGCACAGCTCGTTCAATTGCTCGCTGTGCGACTTTAAGGGCATGGACTAGCTTTATTTTCGTTCCCTGGCACCATTTTTCGGGCACCTTCTCTGGTTTTGTAGGCTCTTGGCATATTGTTCTGCATTGAATTGAAAAAAAAAAGGTAGGGGACACTTGAGCCAGGTGGATCAAATCTCCCATAATAAAGTGTACCAAGTATACCCTGAGCTATTTGAGGTTATAAACAAAAATATTTTCAAATGTCTATAATATTACCACTTTATTACGTAAAGAATTGCTAATAATTTAGATAATGGCTCGTATTAAATGCATACACACTTAAAAGTCCTATTTTAAATAAATGTTTAGTCACAATAAAAACTAATCAAAATTTTCTTTCTGCCCGACAATTACTTACTCGCCCGCCATTTGCCAAAGTGTCAAATATGATAGGTTTACCATCTTTAGAAAGTTATCGTGTACCATATACAATCGATATTGCCACTATAAAACTAAATACGGCTTATACAGGTTCTGTAAATCTTGTATACCTAGTCTCCCGTAAGGATCAAGTATCCCCAGTTTCCCCTATATCACGCCTCTATCCCCGAAGAGATAGGCAGAGGCATAGTATTGGCCCATATTTCACCTTATAGTTTTATGTCCCACGTAATAGGTGGTGAGCCTATAGTCGTGTTGAATTGGACAGGTGAAGTCGAATTTGAAAAAAAATTCAAGCTGCCCGCGCCCATTAACATGGCTTGACGATTGTCATTTTACTGTCAACCGGGTTTCATTTCGGGTTCTTCTTCTGTACGCAATGGATCATTTTGCAAAGTGGTCCCTTAGTAGCCTCTTATCCCGGATTTCCCGTTGCTACACGTGACCTTGTCGCCACGCGGGGCTTAGAAACGGGAAATATAATAAAAATATTGATTAACATAAGTCAACAAGTTCAACTTATTATCAATTCGAAATTAATCTTTACTTATTTGATAAATAGTACCTACCTACTGATTTGTATCTCAGAGTCGTCTCAATAAATACAATTTGATAAAATCGGTAATTTATGACACACCGAGCGCCAATACCTTTAAATTGGACAGTAAAATTAGTTGTACGAATGTTCATTATTATTTGATACCTATTTCAGTTTAAAATTTCACACAAAACTCGATAAATTGATTTTTTAACTACAATTCAGTAAGATCGTGTTTAGTTCAAACAACTGAGACATCGACGGTGTAGGTCCGAACATAGAATTCTATGAATAGACTTTTGTAGGTCCATTTTTCATCACCATTCACCGCATTTCCCAAATAATGTTTTATAAGGATGAGTAAGACTATCGGCACAAATTAGAGATGGTACAGATGGAAAACTCATGTCAGTATTACATTATTGAAACACACACTTGCACTTACATTCCACAATTTAATTTGATTTAACACCTAACCGGTTTCGCTTCATAGCATTCTCAAAGGTATTATAATGTTCTTCCACTGTTACTTCTAACACAGTATTTTTACTAATTTGTGCATGTGGTTATACAAAAATAAATGGGGTTGTCCCACAGAAGAATTTTCCCTAAAAATGGGGAACTGCAATTTTATCGGTTAATTCAACCTTATTTACAATCCTTCAAAATTAACTATCCAATTCAAATTCAAATCGACACACAATTTAGCAATAAAATAACTTAATGTATTAATAAATTCAAGTCACTAAAAAATCATTACAAAATAATTATATGTCAAATTAAATCCAAGTTACATTAAATATTCAACAAAAATAAATGTCCAAATAAATTATATTACATTAAATGTCAAAAATTTTATATGTACTTATTTACTATGTCCGATAAATTAATAATAAAATCGATCTGTAAAAACATTCTATTTAAACTCCAGCCGATCATGTGGATGACATTACTTGAAATATTTCAATAATGGAGAAGAATTTATGTCCAACTGTTGATTTAACAGAACGTCGCGGTTACCAATTAATAATTTATTAATTTCTAGGGCTTCTAGAGCAGTTAATTTTCTACTCTTGTCACATATATGTAACGCCTTGAAATTTAATTGCGGATTAAAAGAATGTTTCTCTGACAACAAATGTTCAGCAAAATTAGAATCCGTCTTTTTCGTCAGAGAAACATTCTTTATTTTTAATTTGACATATAATTATTTTGTAATGATTTTTTAGTGACTTGAATTTATTAATACATTAAGTTATTTTATTGCTAAATTGTGTGTCGATTTGAATTTGAATTGGATAGTTAATTTTGAAGGATTGTAAATAAGGTTGAATTAACCGATAAAATTGCAGTTCCCCATTTTTAGGGAAAATTCTTCTGTGGGACAACCCCATTTATTTTTGTATACCCACATGCACAAATTAGTAAAAATACTGTGTTAGAAGTAACAGTGGAAGAACATTATAATACCTTTGAGAATGCTATAAAGCGAAACCGGTTAGGTGTTAAATCAAATTAAATTGTGGAATGTAAGTGCAAGTGTGTGTTTCAATAATGTATTACAACAAGTTCCATCAAGTGCCGACAATCGAGAGTATAAATAATATAAATAATCATGTCAGTACTTTTTTTCACACCTACCCTCTACTACACACACTCGCACACAAATCAGTATCGAAAAGTTGGTTGAGGAGCGCCTGACCTCGTGTCTGTGAATGAGTTGTCTATGTTTGCGAAGTGTTTGTGAATGAGTTGTCTATGTGTGCGTAGCCTCAGCGAATTTAGTATGTAGGTTTCCATCTGTGCTATCAGCCTCCATGACCGGGGGTCTGATCTCCGTCCGTAAAGAAGCAGGCCCAAGACGACAGCGTGAGGTGAAAGTTTCACGTACGCCACACGCCCCAAGAACCGGGATAACATCCGAACATCAACGCAAAGACGCGAGATAGCACCCGAACCCTATGTCCCCCATAGGGCCGCAGTGGTAGCCAAGGTCTGTTAAGAATCCTGGGGTCATCCTTCCGAGGGCTTAACCGCGGCAACCGTAGGCAGTAGGCAGGGAACGTGTAGTTTTAGTTTCCATGACGGATTTTCCTCTCGTTTATAGAGATTAGCAGGACAAGGGAGTAAGAGATTTTATCTGCCAGTAGTGCATCGGCTGACCAATGGAAAAAGCAAAGATTTGACAGGTTGCTGTCGACGATACGAAAAAAAGGCAAATCAGAGTTTCTCTGCTTCTAGCAGAGTTTAAGGCAGACCCAGCATGGTTTAAAATTTGATGGGAAGGAACTGGTATAAGTATATTAAGATGAATATATACAACGTTAAACCTAATCCCGCCATCTCCTTCTCGATCCCGAACAACGCGTGCTGGACAGAGATGCCACTCTCACACAGTGGAGAGAATCTTTGCTAGAACTAAACGATTCAAAAGATCGATTCTCTGTCGAACAGTAAAAACCTGGAACGACCTGCCAGCGCATGTATTTCCTCTTACGATCCCGGGTTCTTCAAGCGGAGCGTGAAGAGGCACATCACAAGGCCGCCAACTTAAGGACCGCGTTCAGAGGTGGCCCCCAATCGCTAGATGCACCACGGCTTTCCATCAGGCTGGTGGCAACGTCAATTTGGCGAGCTAAATATATAAAAAAAACGTTAAACCATGGAATACACATAGAAATCAGCCCACCTGTTTTCAAGTTATTTATGAGTTTTGTAACAAACCCTACTTTGTTTTATATTACATAGGCAAAAAATGCAGTCTATTTCAACAAAATATATTCAAATCTGTTCCCAAAGTTTAGAACTATTCGTAGGTACTTAGAATTATCAGAAAAAAGGTATCACAACTTTGAAGCGATACGGTCAGTACGATTGTCGAACAACTTGAAAAGTTTGCCGAACTTAATTTCCTTTTTGCAAACTTTGGAAAATCTGGGGCTGCAAATCTCATCAATTTGTTGGGTATATGACTGTCGGCCGATCGGGCCCGCGGGGAGTGTGGCCAGGCTTTTATTATTGAATTACGATCGAATTTGGAGCCCTTCCCTCGCTAGAAGATTTTTGTACGTGACCTCTTCGCACCCAACAGGGAAAGTTAAAGTATTTATTACCCTTATTTACGCTGCCTAGGGCATTGACTTCTGCTCTGAGAAAAACAATACTCAAATACAACAATGTTTGTCAAATAAACAGCATACTTTACGTGAGTCACATTGAAAATTGTTGACCCTCTTTTTTAACCTAAACGCGTTTGGTAAAAACGCAGGTTGCAATTTCAACCAAATTTGAAGTACATATTTTCCACTTAATTATTATAGTATAGTCTGTAACGTTGTGAAACAACGGGTGCAAATAGGGGTTCAACGTTAGGGGTTTTAAAATGAAAACTTAGATTAATAAATGAAAGCGCCATCTACCGAGTTAGTGTCGCAACGACGGAAGCTATAGGCATTGATACGGTCTTGACGATTGAGTAGTTTCGAGCGGTGCCACTAGAGGCGCTATTTCATTGATATATAAGGCATTGCGTCAATGCAGGAGGACCGCCAGATTAATATTTAAAATAGATCACGAACGTATCAGTGTAATTGGAAATTGTGAGAATCACATCAGTTTAAAAATAATCGTTTATATCATCGCAAATATCCTCGTAAATATTTGTCAAGGATAAGGAGCAAATAGCTATAAATAGAAGACCCCATCATTGGGGTCTACTCTACGGGTTGGTAAAATCCACCCTTCGAGTTCTACGAGCGAACATCCGCCCTGCGGGTTGGGAATACCGTGCCGGCCGAAATTGTGGAAGACACGGCTACCTGGCGGACTGCATCGACATCCTGGAGCCACAAGATAAGTCGAACCCTGCGAAGGCCTTCGGAAACCGTACTTGCTGCCCGAAGTTGCCACACCCACGACCCCCAAGTGCTCAATTCTAATAAACTACTAATTATTTACATTTTAAATTCAATCTTTTCATTTCTCTCTCTCTTCCTGAAAGCCATCAGCTTTTCTGTGGCGCCCATATCGTGGTTTCGGGTAGCGAGAAAGCGATTTCCGACGGGAGTCGGGAGGTCATAATTATAAGATATTCAACTTGTGTAAAATAGTCTTAAGAGTGCCCGTTAGCGGGGTAGTTTCCCTCCAAATTATCATAACTACCCAGGAATTTGGCTCTCCTGACCTCTGCTGCCAACTTGTTCTTTCCGGCTTAGTTTGTGGTTTTTTTTAGTGATTTTAGACAGATTTCGGCATAAATAAGAACAAGGCAAAATTTGAATTTTTTTCTCAACGTAAATTGTAATTTTTCAAAATTTTAACGGTCCCCAATTTATTTTTCACACCCTCACGTATTTACTTTATGGTGGAAAATTTTTGAGAAATTGTGAGAAATAAAATTCCCACTGAAAAGCTGATGGCTTTCAGGAAGAGAGAGAGAAATGAAAAGATTGAATTTAAAATGTAAATAATTAGTAGTTTATTAGAATTGAGCACTTGGGGGTCGTGGGTGTGGCAACTTCGGGCAGCAAGTACGGTTTCCGAAGGCCATCGCAGGGTTCAACTTATCTTGTGGCTCCAGGATGTCGATGCAGTCCGCCAGGTAGCCGTGTCTTCCACAATTTCGGCCGGCACGGTATTCCCAACCCGCAGGGCGGATGTTCGCTCGTAGAACTCGAAGGGTGGATTTTACCAACCCGTAGGGTAGACGGTTTCTTGGACCCGTAGGGTGAATGTTCCTTCGTGGAACCTGAAGGGTGGACTTCTTGAACCCGTAGGGTGACATATAAAATTCCCAACATCAACTTCACACCCAAATACACACCCCAAGTAAATACCGTAGAACGGTACAACAAAACTATAATGACAGCCATATCAATATTTACCAATAATGACCATCGATCATGGGACATACATATCCCAAAAATCCAATTTGCGATCAACAACTCGATCAACGCGTCCACCGGTTACACACCAGCATATTTGGTTCATGGTAGGGAATTGGTAACATGCGGGTCACATTACTTACAAAATGATGACCCAAGTGAACTTAACCTATTACCTAGAAACATATACGCGGAGAACCTAGGATATCTCGCAGAGGTGTTCAACACAGTACAAGAGAACCTCTGGCGTAGCCATCTAAAGTACGCACACCATTACAACACGAGACACCGACACGCACAATTCGAAGTAGGCGACATAGTGTGGAAAAAATGCTATTTCCAAAGTGATAAAGACGCATACTTTTCTAAAAAACTGGCCCCCAAATTTATCAAATGTAGGATCAAGGAAAAGTTATCAAATTTGGTCTATATCCTGGAAGATATGACAGGAACAAACCTAGGAAGTTGGCACGTCAAAGACATAAAACAACATTCGGTATCGTCCATTGCATCGGTGAGACGAATAACATAAACATTCCTCAACTATGCGTGTACGAATGCAGATAACGGTAAAGGCCGTAACACACTGCGCTAAGATGCGTATGCGAATAGTTTATAGAGTACATAAGTACAGTTACACAATAGTGTTTTTGATAATTATTTTTTGGGAAAATATAAGGGTGTTAGCACACCGTAATATAATTTTAGTACTTAGGTGGCACATATAGGTACCACATTTCATGTCATGTTAAACGCATACATGTTATCATACGGAAGTTTCACAATTACACTTACATAATAATTAGGTAGTAGATGGTCATCACATATTCATCACAATTATCTTCACACACAATTCCTAACACTTAACAAGCAGTTTTTTTTTTGTTTGTTTGTTTACATAGTGACACTTGAACTTCATGTTGTGTGACTCCCAAAGGCGGAAGTAGGAGTCAAACTGGTTACAGGCGAGTCACTTTCGTAGATTAAAGACAGTGACTCAAAGGTCCTACGTTTTGGTTCCCGACCAAAGCTGACGGGTTATCATATGGCATGGAATGTAGTGTGACACTGGCCTTAGATGCAACGATAAATAACACGTTTACATCAACACGATTACGTCAGCAGCTTACGCGCAAGCAAAACAAAACTTGCACAGGGGAGATTTCATACGTACATACATACATATTATTTATTTAAGCACGCACATACATTTTACACTGACATGGTGGCAAACAAGGGCACCATATTTTTAGATATTTGGCATAATGGCCAAAGATCATTTATCTTAGTTATTTATTAGGGTTGACATAATAGTCATAGTCAACATTCTTCTGCTAAGATTGCGAATAAGCACTTAGCTTTTGTTATTGCTACTAAGATTGCAAATAAGCACTTAGTTTTTTTATGTTATTTTGTTAAAGGGCTAAATAGCCTAGCAATTAGATAGGGACACTACACATTACACACGACTTTCAAATAAGTACACATAACAACGTGACAAACACAGGCCGTGTTCGTCATGGGGACATAGGGGTTAATTGGCATCACGGAGGATTCTGCGAGTAAATTATATCTATCACTTTTCTGTTTCTTGGTTTAGTTGGGAGTTTTCTGTTAGTTGGAAGCATGGGTCTATCCCTAACAGAGTTCGTCGGTTACTGTTAGTTGGCAGCATGGTCGTGCCCTAACAGATTAATGGTGTAGGTTTATTACTGTTTCGAGGAAGCATGAGTCTTACCCGAACAGATTTATGGTGTAGGTTTATTACTGTTACGAGGAAGCATGAGTCTTACCCGAACAGATATATGGTGGACTGTTATTTGGCAGCATTTGTCTTGCCCTAACAGTCGTAGGTGTAGATCACCGTTATCTTTATTTTCGTCATATGGCTACTCCTACCACTCGGAAGCTAGAGGCTTGCCCTGGGGGATAGTCCATCCTATGAGTCGGAAGTGTTACACGAGCCCTAGTAGGATGTTCTTCTCTGGGACGGTTGTATAAATCCCAGCCTTCAGCAAAAAGCCTTATTATACACACCCCACTTTCAGGCGGTGCGTATTACCTGAACCTTCAACCCAAAGCCTCAAATACGTCTTTTCTCTTTCTGTCCCATAAGATCCTTCAGAATCACCTAAATACATCCTGCGAGTTGGTTTCATTAAGGTTAAGGCCGACTCTTCGCTACACCCAGCATCACCTCATTCACACAACACACTAACATACACACACACATAGACGAGTAGTAGGTATTATATTAGGGGCGTTCGAGGACGAACGCAGCGTTTGACGCGTTAGGGTACGTCAAACGCTCACTGGGGAGGGGGAGTATGTAACGTTGTGAAACAACGGGTGCAAATAGGGGTTCAACGTTAGGGGTTTTAAAATGAAAACTTAGATTAATAAATGAAAGCGCCATCTACCGAGTTAGTGTCGCAACGACGGAAGCTATAGGCAGTGATACGGTCTTGACGATTGAGTAGTTTCGAGCGGTGCCACTAGAGGCGCTATTTCATTGATATATAAGGCATTGCGTCAATGCAGGAGGACCGCCAGATTAATATTTAAAATAGATCACGAACGTATCAGTGTAATTGGAAATTGTGAGAATCACATCAGTTTAAAAATAATCGTTTATATCATCGCAAATATCCTCGTAAATATTTGTCAAGGATAAGGAGCAAATAGCTATAAATAGAAGACCCCATCATTGGGGTCTACCCTACGGGTTGGTAAAATCCACCCTTCGAGTTCTACGAGCGAACATCCGCCCTGCGGGTTGGGAATACCGTGCCGGCCGAAATTGTGGAAGACACGGCTACCTGGCGGACTGCATCGACATCCTGGAGCCACAAGATAAGTCGAACCCTGCGAAGGCCTTCGGAAACCGTGTCCGATGCACGGAGACGCTCGCAAATAAATGTCATAAAGTGGTCACGTGATGGTCACCCATCCATGACCAGCCATGATATATGTTGTTTACACACTGAGTCCGCGGGGCCACGAGCGCTTCTTAGTCTTACATTATTATAAACGCAAAGTTTTGTATGTAAGACTAGGAAGCGCTCGTGGCCTAGCGGACTCAGTGATCTGTAAACGATCACTGTAGTAAGCGACATTTACTGTGGCCGGTTATGGATGGATGACCACCTCATGACCACTTTGTGACTTTTATTTACAAGTGTTTCCGTGCTTCGGAAGAAGGCACTTTAAGCCTTTGGTCCCGGTTGCTAGTAAAATTACAGTCATTAAGCCAAATTGAAGGCCTTTATGGCCGGCTTGAAAAAAATCAACGGCGGGCAGTCACAAGCTGCGCCCGTCCATATCAACAAGGCAATACGGCTCACCACCTATTACGTGGAACAAAAATCTAAAAAGGAGAAATGTGGGCATAATATGCCTCTGCCTACCCCTTCTGGGATAAAAGGCGTGATTATATATATGTATGTATGTAAGACAAGATGAAAAACGAGCAAACGGTCTCAAGGTAAGTATTCCCACAAGCTGATAACTAAATTAGTCGTTTCTCGAGGCGGTAAACTTAAGAGGGATTTATCTTGGGTCCAAGTTTGGACTAAGATTACAAAGACAGCTCCCAGGTGCAATCTCTGTAACTATTGTAAGGAATAGAAATTTATAGTCTATCTCTGTAACAACGGCCGTGTGTTACACCGTTCACGAAAACTTGACTCGTAGTTTAAGAATTTGTTTGTAGTTAATCAATTAAACACATAGGCATAAGACTGATTATTGATAGCGATATTACACTGTATATTATAAGTAGTTTAACCGTTTTAAATTCAAGCATGTTGTTACATCCTACTTGACCCTGTTATACTATACTTAGGTATATATTCACCATTTTAATGGTTTAAGAAATATGTACCTATATTATTTTTACTATACAGTCAGAATGCTTAAATATGTAAGAAAATCTATTTATTTTCTTAAGATTATTTCTGTCGCTCATAGGCTGTATGTAACGATAACCGTTGCCATCGTTTTGTCCCGTCAAGATGGCCATATTAAAAAAGTTGATATGACAGATAATACGTGTGGAAATAAATTCTGTTCATAGATAATTATTAGTTAATAAATTTTCTACAATTAAATTATTAAAAGGAAGGAATCGACTTCTATCTTGTATGGAACTTTAATTGTCGTTTCTTTGATTACAGGTATGTACCTAGTAATAGAAATGTTTTACTTCTATAATACTACTTGTATTTTGTTAGAATTAAATAAAATTCTTTGATTACAGAGCAACGCAAAAGAGTTTCATTAATTGGTGACGATCCTAAGTACACACACATTATAAATATAATAATTATTTATTTGTTTGTTTTCGTTTATTGACCTATTAGTTGCGTTGGAGATTAAAGTTACAGACGAAAGAGGTGTCCTTCGCCCGTAACTTTAACCTTCTATTTGAAACTCTTCTGGATGGTATTTAATGTAATTATTTTCTTAATCAGTGCCTTTGAGTTTCTGATCCAAGGTTTTCAACAAAACGTTTTGTAGATGAGGGGGTCACACGGTAAGCAACTTTAACCTTAGAATGGCATGATTGAATTACTTTCATAAACAAATCCATTACAGTTCGGTGTAACTCCACAACCATAGCGCTGTACTCAGTCAATTCCTGAATTTGGAATGCAAATTCGAGACTTGACGTCGGGACCACTCCTTCACTATACAGTGTATGTAGATACAGTTTACGAGATACAGACTTACAGAACGGACCACGATGCCGATACACAAGGTCTGTTGTTTTCGTGAAATTTCAGCTAAATTGCTCGAATGGTTTTGAGTTTACAGTTGGAAAACCTTTGCTTCAATTTATCGAGAAGCTTTTATAGGTATCTTCAAATTTTGAAGACTGTGTTTAGTTTTTATGGCAAAATATCAACAATTTCATTAATTTAATTTTTCAAATTTCAATAGAGATACATTTCGTTTTAAAACAGAAACATTTCATTTCACAATGGATACATTTATTTTCACATAGTATGTAAATGAAATACTGCTGGGACTGGACGCGAAAGGCGCAGGACCGTGTATTGAGCCTAGAGTGTAGAGAGACCTAAGTCGAGCAGTGGTAGTCCACTTCAATCAACTACGCAAATGTATTTTATTTCAATCAATCAATCAAATCAGCCTGTGGTAGTCCACAGGCTGATTTGATTGATTGATTGAAATAAAATACATTTGGAGTTGAGTTGTGAAAATATCAAAATTACAAAGTCTTTTTTCTTCAAAACCGAACATAAATTCGCAAAAAAACAAGAAAAGAACATAATATAAAATGTATTTTACACAACAAAGCACAAATCTCGAATAAGTTACATTTCCACACACGAACGGAACAAGACACCAACTACATCACACACACTGTAATTAAATTTTAACACTATTTGTTTAAGACCGTTTGTATTCCTCTAATAGAAGGAAAAGGTTTTCGTATCTAGATACGAAAACCTTTCTAGGGTTCAAGTCCCGTCTGGGCCAAGTTGTCTTTTTTCACTTTATAATAAAATATTATGAAAAAGTTAGCAAACTAATTGCTTTAAATATTAAAAATCTATGATGGTTATGATTTTCCGCGATAAACGACTTCTACGCGGTTGAAGCCGCGGGGAACAGCTAGTACTTAATAAAATTATTATAAGTGTGGAATTTTGTGAAGATGGTTAGATGTTTGTCACTCATTTCCGCGCCAATCTTTGAATCAAATCAATCAATCAACTCAGCCTTAGCAGTCCACTGCTGGACGTAGGCCTCTCAAAGTTCACACCACAGAATCAACAAGAAGTCGTGAGACGGTCTCACCCAACTTCCCCTCTGTGAAAGTGAAAGTTCACTCCGATTAACGTTGTCATTTGTGTTTTATTTCAAACTTTGAACGGATGATCCACGTGACCTAGTTACGTAATATAATGCAACAGAGTCACATACTACAGACAAAGTCTCGCCATAAGCCCCTCTGCAATATATATTGCAGAGGGGCTTTTTTTAGCCCCTCTCTATATAGAGAGGGGCTAAAACTAACAACGCTATTCATGATTAAAAATACATCGGTTGGTATATCAGCAATATAATGTACGTAAGCAGGATAAAATACCTATTCAGTCTTTACAATACCGTTCTTTGAACATAGTTTGAAACATGAGTAACAAAATATCGCCGTGACATCAAAGAGGTATAACGCTCAGCATGATTAAAGTCATTAGGTAACTAGACACGAATTTCTTTGATGTGTTTTCAATGAGATATTATTAGATTAACATCCTAGTCAGGTTTTTGTTAATACATCATTAGTATCACCTTTTTTGACTTTATTGTAGAAGCGCTCGTGGCCCCGCGGATTCAGTGTTCTGTATATCACTGTAGCAAGCAAAATTTACTATGGCCGGTCATGGATGGGTGACCATTACAGGACCACTTTGTGACATTTATTTGTGAGCGTTTTCGTAATTCGGAGGGCACGTTAAGCCGTTAATCCCGGTTGCCAGTAAAATAGTTTAAAATTTTTCAACAGCAGGCAGTCACAACCTGCGCCTGTCCATATCAACACGGCAATACGGCTCACCACCTATTACGTGGGACAATTTGTAATAGTTGAAATGTGATCTTTTATAAGCGTAATAACCGTATTTGTGATGATAGAGATATCTAAAAATATAAAAAAATATAGTTATTTATATGACGGTAATCATTTTTAAATAGGTGCATAGCTGAGCGCTGTAATCGAAATATCTATATTTACCTTATTCGTATGATTTCCCCCCTTGGTAACTCTCAGTGAAATGCACGAAATAACAAGATTAAAGAGAAACTGCATATCCCATTTTGGACGAATTTTGGTCAACTATTGGGGCTCCCGCAGTGACCATATTAGCACCGTCCAATCGTGACCACGGGCGCTGCAACGTGCTTGAAACGTCGCCGTCGCGCGTCGGTGTGAAAATGTAAGTAAATGTATTTCGCGTGAAGTTCCGAGTTCTATAAGTATGAGTGTAAAAAACCGCGATGGTTAAAAAATAATATTAGCATTGTATGAAAAGAATGATCAGCAGGCTTTGATATTAGTGTATGACTTTATTATTAATCATTTCCTACATTATAGCAACAATTTCCTACATTAGGTATACCTTGCCTTTAAGAAATTGCTCTGAAAGAAACCGCCGTTTGTGCATAAATATTATATTAAACTAAATTTCTTGTAAGTCAATTTACTTTTGGTGTACAATAAAGTCTTATACTTCTAAGAAAATCATTTCTCTATAACAAATTCTTTAGAGCTCGTTCAAATTTATTATTAATTTGTTTTCTTATTTATAATATTCAACAAAATATTAAAGCAAAAACATAGCCATTATTGTAGGCTTATTTATTGTTCCCATTTCGATGTATTCTCGAGGCGAAACAAGGCATAACTTGTAGATAACATAATAATGAAAACGAGCAGTAGGTATTATGATACTGCTCCCAATGTTACTCAGCTAGGCGATGAAATAATTACCCGTTCCAACCAATTACCGAACTGTGTTTACTCAGCGACGAATAATCGGCACCTTTAAGAAATTAAGGAATCGTTAACACTGTAACGCATTAAGCTTCCACGAGCTTCCAACGACCTTGAGAGAGGATCAATGTATTTCATGTTAAAGTCTTAGTTCAAACAGTCTCTAGACAATTTATTATGAAACTGGCAGCAAATATAATTAAGCATTTCGTGTGATGACAGATAATTTTCTATTCTACAGATGATATCGTTAATTTTAATATCTTTCAACTACTATGTTGACACTGCAGAGTAATAAGAAATTATGTATTTGATTGCTTCTGAGAGTTAAGTTATTCTGACATATTATAAATAATACGATTAAGCGCTCGTAGCCCAGTTAGCTTTCAGGGTTATAGTTCTAGGGGCGTACTGGGGATAGACTGATACAAGGACACCGTGTAATTCCATTCAGTAAAAGTCCAGATTTTCATGAGTGTGGATTTCTACTTGTAAAAAAATTTCAGTTAGCTCAATTCTGTGCAGATCGCTAACACAACACTGAACTTGCTGGGCTATGGACACCGTGTTGAGCATCTGATTATTACTGTCGGTTCTGAGATAAGTATCCTTTAATGTTTTTTCCACATACAAGGATTTTCTTACGTGTTTTTTTTAAATAATATTTTACTAAAAAGTAAAAAGAGACAACTTGACTCAATCGAGACTTGAACCCGTAACATTTGCCTAAACCAGGGCAGTGCTCTAACCATTTAAGCTACAGAGGCCATTCTGAAGCATGTTGGAATTCTTCACCCTATTGTAACCGCCATTTAAGAGTATGGCACACAGCCATCTATCGAGCTATTTAGCAACTCTGATATCAATGAATGATATTGCAACCATTTTCATAAATTGTGTTTCGAATGGCACGTCAGATATTTGAAATTTCAACGAAAGGTAGCCTTAAAAATTTTAATATAAAAATTGGTATAAAATATCAATTTAAACTACATGCTAATCTATCGATGTACTGGGTTTGCAACTTACTTCCTATAAAGTGAAAATTGTGTAACAAAACAAACCTTTATCAAAAACCTGTTTGACGTAAACCCTTGTAGAATTAACACGATATTTGGAACTTTGCCGGCACATTTATTAATGGAGTTCCTCGTATGCACAATATTGGTGATTTTGTGCTACAATTGGATGTACTCCAAGAACCCGCCGTGTTTAATGCGACATATATGTGAATAAAGATCGTGATTACTTACTAAACACTTTTCAAATAACGTAAGCCTGAAGCTACTTAACCACTTTGTTAGTTTAAGTTTCAAGATAGAATTGAGGCACTTAGATACGTTACTAGTAAAAATAACATTAAAACTGTTACGGAAAGAGAAAAATTGGAATAAAAATGGAATCCCACACGGATGCCATGCCGGACTCTTACCGGCTTAAACCACACTATGCCCTTCCACTGCCTACGGATAGGAGCTGCGGGTAAGTCCTCGGAAGGCAGTCCCAGGATTCATTTCATAGGGCAATTTCATTTTTAGTTGTATCGTTTGTCACAGTGATCTGAGAAGCTCAGACTAGAACTTGACTCCCTAGGACCTCGCAAAGGTTAAGGTGTCAGCATCAGGAGTTTATAATATTAATCACATTCTGATTAATTGTATAAACACCAAAGTTTATACAAAAGTATAATAGTATGGAGTGTGGATATGAATATTTGTTACTCTTTCAAGCTCTAACTGCAGAACTGATTAGGATGGAATTTAGTACATAATAGAGTATGGTCTAAAAAACAACAACCACATATCAATGCAAATTTTTATCCCCGGCAAAAATTGCCGTGAAGCAGGAAGCGCTCGTGGCTCCGCGGCCTCAGTGTTCTGTAAACGTGTAAAAGTTCTCCTGGGGTATCCTTCTGAGGACTTACCCGGGGCTCGCAACCGCAGGCTATTAGTTTTCAGTCTTTAGGAGTTCGGCAAATCATCCATGAGGATTGTACCTAACGTTAAAAAAACGTGCAAAAGTTGAAACGTGAGCGTATACAATACCTGTGCCTACCCATTCGGGCATAAAGGCTAAATTTATGTATAAGTCTATTTTCAGTTTGCTTTCAGTTTGTAAAAGAAATTGAACTTTCCGTAGATGTCACTTTATTATATTTCAACGCATGAGTTACTCTTTTGTAGTCAATATTACTACACAAAGAACAATATCATAATAATATCATTATTAAAATCAATGTGAATTCGTCGTATTCCAATATTTTCTACATATTTGGTGTACGATGAATTGGTATGTGAGTTAAATATTGTCCAATTGAATTATGTTTATTGCATTGATACTATTAATTGTTAGTTTCATTGTCACAAAATCAGATATTTCTGCAATACTTCAGTGCATTTTAATATGAAACTCTTTATTCTCAATTGTATATTTTCAAAAATTTCATAAGTTCATTATCTAGGAACTTTGTAGGTACTAATCACTAATGACATGTATGAGTAACTCATACATGTCATTAGTGATTAGTTGTTATGAGTTGCATCTGGCAACCCTTCCTTGCAAGAAAATAAAAAATGCTGTCACTTCCTTCAATACAATAAGTTGTCTACTCACACATACCGTGTCTCATATCTTGTAACACTGTAATGTAACAAAATGTCAACGAACATTGATATCACAGCTTTTCTGCAATATTTTCTCTAAAATATTTTATTTGCCGCGCTTGGAATATTTGCGAGCACGGACTCGGACAGTTGATTCATGCCAAGGTACAAGAATTTTAATTCTACATTTTGAAAGAAATGTTCCGTTACTCGAGCTAACTTTTATTCTTTGCTGGCGTACCTGAAGTACTATTTCCATATTACAATGCTGTAGTGTTGTTGTTGAACATTTCTTGGTAAATGAATATGAATGACCGCTAGGTTGGTTATTAAAAAAATATATTTGTACTGTCTTTTTAACTTTCATTGTTATTTAAAAATGTTCGTGAATATTATGGTTTAGCTTATTAGAATAAGGATTTCAAGGAATTTATCATGTGTATTTCTAAATATGTGAATCCTCGAGTACAGAAATGCAAACGTTGAGAGTTGACCTTTTCTTTTAGTCATTTTCATGATCTTTTATTTGTTAAGAATACCTACTATCTATTATCTGGACTTGTGTTCGGACAGTTAGGATTACAAAAGCCCACTACTGACAAATATAAAAAAAAATCAATCAAACACAGTACCTAGTTTGTTCTATCACAATGTTTCATAAAACTTTTAGTCAATATTGGTGCTGCTATATTGTTTACATTTATCTTTTAGTTTTTACACACACCTGCGGTATTCAATATAGTGGGCATGAGCGCTGTGTATATTGATACAACCTTGCTATGGTATAGAGTTTATTGGCCGTTTACACGAGAGGTATAGAGGCTGTAGTCGCATTTAGGCACGCGGACTAGTTGTATAGAAATTGCGGGACTAGCCTTTGCGAACCACCGCATACAAAAATATTCTGCCAGTTTTCATACAAATGAAGGGGGAAACACAAAGACATATAAAATTTCATTGCAATTAAAAATGTATTAATCGACAAACGCGTAATGGCTGCTGTGTGTTGATTGTTATTGTACAGTCAACTACAATGTAATGTACTAGTTTAATCATATAAAATGATGTACTGATGTACAGGCTTTTCATAAAGCCAAAAGACCAAATGGTCATGTGCAATGGCAGAAAACAATGCTTAAGTAAGGCGCATCCTGTGGTTAGATGATCTAAGAGAAATTGTTATAGGTCTGGTAAGTTTCATTGACTATTTTTAATCCCAGAATATATTATATCTAGATAAGTGGAGGTCAGGTGAGGTCTAGTTAGTTGGAGAACAACATGAAGACGTTCACAATCCTGCATTTCTGCTAGTGACGTTGATAATGTCAAAAAGTTTATAAAGAATAAAAATTTTGTATTCGCTTTCTTGGCCTCACTTATGTGATAAGTAAGCGTCATCTGCCCTTAGTTACTGTAATTTGAGACTGATTTTCCATAGAGAGTCATTTGTGCAGTTCAACTATTACTATCTACACTAGTATCGAATCTATCCACCGTCATACAAGTATATCTTTTGCGACAGTTCAATTTAGTGTATAGGATAGACAATAGCTGCTAACTGCTATATCATACCGTCGGTCAGTGTTGTAATAGAACGATTTACGTATGTCTGTTTGTTTGCACACCTGTCCTAAATGAATAACAGTGTTGTGTTGCACATACACGTTAGGTTTGATAGTGTTATGTAAGCACTTCAATACTCCATTATGTTAGGTTGCCAAATCAGGAATAATCAGCGTCTGATACTGAGGCATTGACTGAGCATTTCGTCTGAATCAATCGCATTTCTGAAGTAAGAACTTGAAAGAGTGACAAATGTCCACATACCTGAAATCCTCTCATCTACATATCCACACTTCTATACTCACAAACTTACGCATTTATCTACACTAATATTATAAAGAGGAATAATAAAGTTTGTGTGTGTGTGTGTGTGTATGTTTGTAATGAATAAACTCAAAAACTACTGTACCGATTTCAAAATTATTTCACCATTAGAAAGCTACATTCACCCTGAGTTACATAAGCTATATTTAATTCTTATATTGTCACGGGAACGGGGGCTGCGTGGGTGAAACCTTGTGACGTCCGCTAGTAATATTAAAAAGATAAGATGTCTGTAACAATCACACAATTTTAGATGCCTATAGCATCTGTCAGAAATCAGGATAGGTCATTATGGCGTCTTCAATAAAGGCTTATGATAAATTATGAGTCAGGTAGGTCACAATGTTTCGTATATCTATAAATATCACTCGTAATTAATCATCAGCAACAGCTGCTGCGAATTAAGAGCAGCTATGAATTATACGTCCAATATTCAGCTATGTAACCGTAGCGTAGACGGGATTTTACGAAAACTTAATAATAATAAAGCTGTCGGAAGATAGTGCAGTATCTGTTTAGAAAACAGAGTTTTTATTTTGAACGAAAACAATTTACAATTCTCGAAATAATAACTTTTTTGAAGCTGACTAATGCTGCCTTACGGCATGTATGTTATTTTATTAATACGTCAAAAAGTGAAACCTCAAAATGGTAGAGATATTATAAAAGTAGTAGGTATATAGGTGCGACTTTTCATCATTTTTAGGGTATCGTAGCTAGCCAATGAAACTTGGTAACTAGATGTATTCTGTGAACCGCATTAAGATTATTATACAAAACTAGAAAAAAAGCAGTCAATTTTGGGGGTCCCCATACTCAGAACTGAAACTCAAAAATTATTTTTGCATCAAACCCATACGTGTGGGGTATTTATAGATAGGTCTTCTAAATTGCTATTGAGGTTACTAACATCATTTTTTTCTAAAGTGAATAGTTTGTGGAAGAGACACTTCCAAAGTTGAAAGATGTGTGTCCCCTCCCTCTAACTTCTAAACTAGGAGAATGATAAATCTAAAACAAACATATAATGTACATTGCCATAAAAACTACCAACGAAAATTAGTTTGAACGAGATAAAGCTGGTAGTTTTTTTACTGAGTCATAAACAGCAATTTTTGCCTAGAATAATCACTACCACTGTGAAAGCTAAAACGAAGTACAAGAACTTTTATATCATGTTACTTGCTGCTACGGAACCCTTCATGGGCGAGTCCAACTCGCACTTGGCCGCTTTTTGTTTTTGTTACGCGTAATAGGTGAGCCTATTGCCGTGTTGAAATGAACAGGCGCAGCTTGTGGTTCCCGGCTGATGAAAATTTTTCAAGCTGCGCATAAGACCTTCAATTTGCCTTAGCAGCTTAACTTTGGAAACCGATATTATGCCACAATATAGTCACTAATCTGATGATCAGTGAACCGTTTAGCATTATTGAAAAGCTGCTACGCTTCTACGGACGCTCTTCGCTTTTACGCTTAGCTATGACATTCTAAAGCCTTATATTCTGTACTACAGTCGCTAAAGGTGGTCAAATTATTCACAATCTCTTGTTTGCAATTCTGATTAATTCGAGTTTGGGACTAGAGACAGTGTCGTATATTACTTTTCTCCTTTTTTTTAATGTTTAGCTCGCCAAATTGACGTCGCCGCCAGCCTGATGGTAAGCCGTGGCGCATCTAGCGATTGGGGGCCAGTCTCACAGTCCTTAAGACTTTCGACAGTGTTCGACGGCCCTCTTCACGCTCCTCTTGAAGAACCCAGGATTTTAAGATGAGGGAAACACTATGTTGCATCGAATTGATAAAATCAGTTTTTTACAATTCACTCTTCAGTGACTTGTGAAATATGTATCTAGACGTGTTCTTGACTCTTGAGTCAAAAATATACAACATAATATGAAAATAGTATTAAGGATTTAGAAGTAAATATGATATTACATTTTATTTTATGACCAAACTTTGTTGTATATCGTATTTATGTTGCTGTAAACTCTACGTAAGAAGGAAAAACATGTTTAATTTTGAAATCGGTACGAATGTCAGTTAACTTTTTACTTTTGAATAACAAATTACATACATTGTTAGAAATGGTTTATAAACCAAACAGTTTTCTATGTCTTTTATGTGGTCTAGCTATAGAGTGACACTATGCTTGTTCTTTTGTTATTCCGTATATACCTTGTCAATGAACTCTGAAACTGTAACAGAAACTACGATAATAAATCCATCTATATTAATTCAATCCTGGTTTATTTTGCTCAAGATCTTTCAGGTTATGAGCCCAGGATGCATGCAAAATAAATGTATGTAAATAGTTTTAGTGAGAAGTGTCGAGCGAGTTTGCACTAAAACCAGGAGCAGCACAACGTACTGTTTCGATATCCATCTTTGTCTACAATGGCGTCGTAAGCAACTAACGCAGGAATTTCTATAAATTTTGAGAAGCTCAGTGGAATTTCTAATTATGGAAATTGGAAATTTTTAATGCGCATGTATTTGATACATGAAGATTTATGGGACTGCATCGAAGAGTCTACTACTAAACCGGGTACTCCCAGGGTCGCCGACGACCGAAAACAACAGAAGGCACTCGCAAAAATATGTTTGATGGTGCAGCCATCATCTTTTTCAAATGTGCGGAATGCTGTGACAGGATTTGACGCTTGGCGTAATCTGAAAATGGCATACGAAGACAAAGGGTTGTGTAGAAGACTTGGACTTTTACGTACATTGTTTGGATTGAAACTGGAACAATTTAATGACATGGAAGCGTATCTCTTGAAGATCACAGATTTGGATCAACAACTACGAGACATAAATGCTCCATTGGACGATGATTTTCTGTCAGTGTCAATGTTAAGTGGTTTACCACAAAATTACGACCCACTTATTATGGCATTAGAAAATTCGAACATTAAATTATGTAGTGAAACCGTCAAAAGTAAATTGTTGCAGGAAAAATTACGTAGAGATTTTGACAAGAGTGAAGAAAGTGCAATGTTTGCAAATCGGAATGCAAAAAGTGCAAACAACAAACAAATCACGAAAGTCATCAAGTGTTTTATTTGCAAGAAGCCTAATCATTTTGCAAAAAACTGTCCAACAAAAACAACTAAAAATGACAAACGAAGT
Source organism: Miltochrista miniata (assembly GCA_933228765.1). Lineage (NCBI taxonomy): Eukaryota > Metazoa > Arthropoda > Insecta > Lepidoptera > Erebidae > Miltochrista > Miltochrista miniata. The sequence goes on from OW121758.1 coordinate 6,510,168, forward strand.
GATAAAAATGAAAAGGCTTGGAACGAAACATTATTGACAGCTTTAGCTATTGACATAAATTCTGAAGCATGGTATGTCGACTCGGGTGCGACTTGTCATATGACAAACAACAAAAAATTATTACAGAATTATGTTGTAGAAGATACTCCGCGTTCAGTGACAGTGGCAAATAAACAAACGATGCAAAGTGATGGACACGGTGATGTGGAATTGTTGTTAAAAGGACACAAAGAAACAACCAAAATAAGTGAGGTTATTTATGTGCCTGGTTTGTCAACAAATCTTCTTTCTGTTGGTAAAATGGCATCAAAAGGACTTGATGTGCACTTTGAAGCAGAGAAGTGTGATATTTATTATGGCAAAAGTGCTAGTAGCTAGTGCTACAAAAGTCAACGGTGTTTACCAATTAGACACGATAAGTAAACAGTCAACGAACGTGATTGAACTTACTGTAGCCTGTCAGTCGATGGATTTAAGTAATTCATTGCCTGTGGACCAGTCTAAGAATCATAAGACGGAGGCTGTGAATTTGTGTGAGGCGAAACCATCTCAGCAATTATGGTATCGCAGACTTGGACACCTGAATAGGCGAAGTATGGATTTACTTAAACAAGGTATGGCAAATGGAATTGACGCCTTGTGTAGCATGTCTTGAGGGAAAACAGAGCAGATTACCATTTCCAAAAAGGTCATATAATAAAGCTACTGAGAAGCTAGGTCTTATACACTCTGATTTGTGTGGACCAATGTCAGTTTCCTCATTTAGTGGATGTAAATATATGATAACATTTATAGATGACTTTACAAGAATTGACATTTGCTTATTTTCTTAAGAGTAAAGATGAAGTATTGTCAGTATTTAAGATTTTCAAGAGTTTTGTAGAAAATCAATGTAATTTAAAAATAAAGGCTCTGAGAAGTGACAATGGTCGTGAATATGTAAATAAACAATTTCAGATGTTTTTACAAGAGCATGGCATCGAGCATCAACTGACTGTGCCTTACTCCCCTCAGCAGAATGGAGTGGCAGAACGGGCCAATCGGACTATTGTAGAGGCTGGACGATGTATGCTACAAGATGCTGGAATGGATCGGAGGTTCTGGGCAGAGGCTTTGAATATGGCAATATTCATCAAGAATAAATCGCCGAGCAAGGCAGTGAGAGGTACTACTCCTGAAGAAAAATGGTCTGGTCTGATGAGTTACAAAACTTTTTTTGTAATTCAAGGCAATTTCTTAACGAACAATTCATGTTTTGAACAATATGGTAATAACACTCACGTCGGAAACAACTTCGCCGCGGCACTTAATGCATGTTCCCACATCGACCACAGTGATCTCATAAATCAATAGTTTGAAACATCCTACGTCACAGTAAATAGTTATAGACGCCTGAAACTACGTTATCAAACCACTTAGTAGGCACTTGGAATATACAGAACTTTGTTAAAGGTGACATTTTGCAGGTTGGTTTTGGGTTAATTTCCTGGATCATACATTGCTTGTTACTACGCAACAGATTTGTAGGTCAAGTGGCATTTTATTTAATAACTAGCTGTATCTCACGGCTTCGCTTGTGATTTATTTTGATGAACCCTGTTGCTTCTATTTCTACACATGTCATACATTCTCGTATTCAAAATGGTGAGAGGAAGTCAGGCCAGATTTGTTTAAATTTATTGCTCTATTTCTTAGGTACGGTGCACGGCATCTAGCTTGGTAAGGGTTTGGACTAGTGGGGTAAGTTCGCGCATCGTACACTTAGAGGCACAAGAGAGTGCTCCACTCAATCCAATAAGTGCTCCGTTCAGTCCAAACCGTGCCAAATTAGACGCCGCATGCTGTGCACAATAGTTACAATATGATGTTACATAACAATTTTCCGAGAAGTAGGGGTGCTTTTCTACCAGATATGGGCTATGCTGCATTGCTATAGATGCGTCGATATACACCAATCTCAGTGCCAATCACATACCAGAGTCATGTAACGTTGACATTCAAATTGTGCGACTGAAGAATATGTGTGGTGGATTTCAAACTCATCGATAGCAATGTAGTATAGCATATCTCTGGTGGAAGGACACCCTGACTGGAAACCCTGTGCTTAGATCAAAAGGTAAGAACTGTATGGTCATAGGCGGTTTGGATCTGACATGACCAAATCTGGCTGGGCAGGTCAACAACAGGGAACATTGCTGACGGTGGAAGGTGATCGTTTATGCGCATAGTAAGATGGCCACCCTAAACCTACTCAAATGAGTCGCAAGTCGCAGTGCCACGCTATGGACCCGGCACCCGCACGGAGAATCCATGGAATGCTAAGAATAAGGTCTCTGGAGTACTTTTATGTCAATTTATATTTTTCCACAAATATCGAGATTACGCAAAAATGCCATCTTCCAAAAATCTGCTCAATGCTTCCATATAATCTTAAAACGCTTTTGATTCCTCCACCACTTTTCGAAAAGCTAAGGAACAAACAATTTAACTTTATCTATTTACATAGTTGAGCTTACGTGTAAAGGCTAAACAATATTACCCCATCTACAATTACTAAAGCCAAGCAATACCAAAGTGAGCTCATCTAAAAGCTAATTTGATAGCCTCATCCTACTCAACCTGTGGAGGTGCTATACTCAGGTAATTAGCCACTAACGATATTACAACAACGTCTGTTAGTTTACCATTTAATAAAATATAGCCGTTAAGGTTATTATAATGAACATATTGCTAGTATAAACATGTTAGGGTTCGTTAAAATTTTTGGCCATGTCTTTTATAATGTTAGGTTGCTTTCTTTTAATTTTTTTCTAGATGTGGCACTTACAAACTTTTAACAAACAGAATAGACCGCATAAGTCCCAGTGACGCCATAGACTTGTTTTCGTGGGAGTGGCGAAACCTTAAACTGGTACATTAAAGTTTTATTGCAGGGGTTGGTAATGTTGACGGCTCACCGTTTTATAGAAGTAGGTCCAGAAGGTGGCGTCTCAAAGAAATGGTATATTATACCTATCAAAAAGTCGGGATATCACCCAAAACCCGTAAGGAAATGGGATACAACCAGAACTTATGAGGAGATTCTGTGATGGTGGACAAAGCCAATCGGGAGCACTAGGGTTTTCCTTCCAGATGTTACCCGGGACTCCGGTCGGTAGGAAGATGGCTGGGCACCGTGTGGTTTCAGCCGGTAGGAGTCCGACATAACATTCATGAATATTTCCACTAGCAAAATATTGTAAAGGGGGTAATGTGAATATAATTGTATAACTTTCTATCTCTACTCGAACCTAGGCTCTAAGCCTATATCAACCTTAGTAGTGTATAAATCTGAGAGGATCATCGATACTAATATTGTATAAAGATTTGATTGTTTGTTTGTTTGCATCGAATAGGCTCCGGAACTACTAGACCGATTTGAAAAATTCTTTCATTGTTGGGAAGCTACACTCTTTGCGGTGAAAATAGGCTATATTTTATGTCCTGGGACATCCTTCCGAGGGCTTACCCGGGGCTCCCAACCATAGGCTGTTGGCTGACGTGAGGTTTTTTAGTCGGTAGAAGTCCGGCATAACATCCATGAGAATTTTTACCTCACGTTAAACAAAAAATGGCTATATTTGATTGCCATATTCCCACGGGAACGAGAGCTACGCGGGTGAAACCGCGTGACGTCCGCTAGTTAATAATAAAGGAGCTCTTCTACTCCCATTTTAAATAATATAGTACATACTTATAAAACTTCTATTTTAAACACAAGTCGTGTGAGAAAATACAAATGATGAGTTACAAAACTTCTCATGTAATTCAAGGCAATTTCTTAACGAACAATTCATGTTTTGAACATACATAATGGTCACGCCTTTATCCCCGAAGGGGTAGGCAGAGGCATATTATATGCCCACATTTCACCTTTGTATAATTTGTCCCACGTAATAGGTGGTGAACCGTATTGCCGTGTTTAAATGGACAGGCGCAGGTTGTGACTGCCTGCTGTTGAAATAAAGCCTTCAACTTAGCTTAACGACTGCCATTTTACTGGCAACCGGGACCAACGGCTTAACGTGCCTTCCGAAGCACGGAAACGCTTAAATAAATGTCACAAAGTGATTATATGGATGGTCACCCATCCATGGATTGGCCATAGTGAAAGTTGCTTACTGCAGTGATCGTTTACAGAACACTGAGTCCGCGGGCCCACGAACGCTTCACTATGGTAATAACACTCAAGTCCCAAACAACTTTGCCGCGGCACTTAATACATGTTCCCACATCGACCACAGTGATCTCATAAATCAATAGTTTGAAACAGCCTACGTCACAGTAAATAGTTATAGACGCCTGAAACTACGTTATCAAACCACTTAGTAGGCACTTGGAGAATACAGAAATTTGTTAAAGGTGACATTTTGTAGGTTGGTTTGGGTCATACATTTCTTGGTACTACTTAACAGATTTGTAGGTCAAGTGGCATTTTATTTAATAACTAGCTGCGTCTCACGGCTTCGCCTGTGATATATTTTGATGAATCCTGTTGCATCTATTTCTACACATACATTCCTGTATTCAAAATAGTGTGTGGAAATATGGCCAGATTTGTTTAAATTTATTGCTCTATTCCCTTGGGTACCTACAGTGCACGGCATTTATCTTGGCAAGGTTTTTCCGTGCCAAGTTAGATGCCGTGCACTGTACTTACAGTGCACAGCATCTAGCTTGGTAAGGGTTTGGATTTGGAGTAGTTGGGGTAAGTTCACGCATCGTACACTGAGAGGCATAAAAAAGTGCTCTATTTACTCCAAAAAGTGCTCCGCTCACTCCAAACCTTGCCAAATTAAATGCCGTGCACTATAGTTACAATTATGATGTTACATAACAACTTTCCGAGAAGTAGGGGTGCTTTTCTACCAGATAATAGATGTGCTATGCTGCATTGTTACGGATGCGTTGATATCCACCAATCACAATGCCAATCACATTGGTCAGTCCACAGTCATATAACGTTAACATTCAAATTGTGCGACTGAAGAATATGAAAGGTGGATTTCTAACGCATCGATAGCAACGTAGTATATTATTATATTTCTGGTAGAAGGGCACCCTGACTTTGGGAACCCTGTCTTAGAACGAAAGGTAAAAACAGTGTGGTCTGAGTGGGTTTGAATCTGACATGACATGCATATGGATTTCCACAGTTTCAAAAAACCGACTGAATTTAAAACCGACACGAAAAGTTGGCATACTTATGCGCCCATATTTAATTAAACTTGTATTTTAAAGTTGTTGTTGTTGTGAGTCTATTGCCGTGGTAAAACGGACAGGCGTAGATATTAGCCTCCTGACACCTGCTATTGAAGATTTCCAAACTGCCAATAGGTTCTCTTATCACTTATTTTTACTGCCGGGAAAACCTGTTTCACTCACCATCTAAAACACGGAAATGCCGCGTTAATAAAGATTAACGTAGTATCGTAGCAGAGATCGTCTACAGAACACAATAATTTCTGATAGAATTTAATATTCATAAATGTAATATCTTGTACATGACGCCAATTAGGCAAGGCATAAATAAATAATTTAATCTAAATCTTATTAAAGATACTAGTGGGTAATGAATTCAATAAATACAGCATAAATTGCTTGGCATCCAGTAGAACAAACGGATCCCTAACTAATTATACAGAGTAGTAATTCCAAGATAAATACAGTACTGATGCTTTTACAAAATTAATTCAGAATGTTTTCTGTTGTATACGGTTTAATTATTCTAATTAGGGCGTAGGTACTTACCGATTTGGCAAACAGTATAAGATGATTTGTAATACATTTGTATTTGATATGTGTATAGGTGTAAACACTATTAAATTAGCTTATGTCCATTTATTTTAGATCTAATTTTAGGGACTTATCAATATTAGTGTTATAGAAAGGACAAAATGTTTGTTTGTAATGAAATATTCAGTCGGTTTATAAAAAACATTTTCCAAAGTTTGGCTGCTTTTCCAATTATGTTGCTACGGGCGTTGCGTTTGCTAGGCATTTAGCTACTAAAGTAGCCAAAAAGAAATCATCGATCTCCTCAACATCAACTTTTCATAAAACTTAAAAAAAAACACTTTTTTATTTATATTAAAGTGACTATTTATCAGTGGATTATAAAAAGAAGGAATCTTTAAACACAAATAAAATTGTCTATCATTGTTTATAGTTACTACTACATAATTTCGAGATCATCCGAAAAAGTAGCTTATTAAATGGGATTTTCGTCCATTTGAACTACTATCATGAATGGTTTTAACTTTGTCTTTCAAAAAGATACACTTTTGATCTTCTTTTATGTTTCTATTCCATTGAAATGTGAGAAACCAGTGGTGAAATAAGGTAACTCGACTCAAAAGGGTTTTCGAATTTTGATAACAACGTTTTGTTTTTGAGTGAGTATATTGAAATCAAAAATGGAACTCAAATTAGACTCTTTGTATTAAAGTTTTTTAATTATCTGTAAAAAACCCTGGGACATCCTACCGCGGGCATACCCAGGGCTCCCGGAAGCCGTTGGCAGTGTTAGGGCACCGTGTAGTTTTAGTCGGTAAGAGTCTAGCATAGCAACCATGATGTATTTCCACACACAAATTAGCCTCAAAATCCTTACAAGAGGCGTGACGTGAGAGTTTCACACATGCCTCATGATCCAAGAAGCGGAATAAGTCCCGAACCGACTCCCATAGAAGCAGGATTGTATCCGAACCCATAGGTGAGGCCACGGCGGTAGCCAAAGTCTGTCGGGAATCCTGAGCTATTCTTTCGAGGGCTAGCCCGAGGCTCCCGGTCGTAGGCAGTGGTAGGGCACCGTATGGGTTAAGTCAGTCAGAGCAAGGTAGCATCCATAAAGACTTCTTACAAACACGTTTTACACGTAAAAAAAATTGTAAGTTCATAGTTATAGAACTCGGGACTTCACGCGAAATACATCTACTTACATTTTCACACCAACGTTTCGAGCACGTTGCAGCGCCCGTGGTCGCGGTTGGACTACACTACACGGGCGCTGCAACGTGCTCAAAACGTCGGTGTGAAAATGTAAGTAGATGTATTTCGCGTGAAGTTCCGAGTTCTATAAGTGGGTGTAAAAGCCGCAATAGTTTAAAAATAACAAAATTGTAAGTTATCGGAATATATATTAGACTCAATAGTAAAATTTCACCGCTGAGTTCCCAATGAATATAAAGGTACGATTTATTTCATAGATGATAAAACTTTACTAACATTAAAATAAAATTTGATTTGAAAAATAAAACATTTCAATTTATTAAGAATCGTAGTAAAATATATTTCAACTTACACTGTGTTTGTTTTGGCGTTCAATAAATTGTTCCTCTTTTATTGTGAAACTTGCTATTTTGTTGAAACTTTTGTTTTATTGTTTTGTTTTCTTGATATTAATTGTTTACCAAGTAAGCTACCGACTGAGTTTAAAAGTATCTTATCAAAGTTATGCATTGACTGTATTTCCTTCATGGGATAAACTTAGATAGATATATTTAAAATGAGAAGCTATCAATATTCCATGGGAACATTCCAAGGATTAAAATTCATGCAAGTTACAGCATAACCGCATCGACTCTTCCATTTCGCTCGACCTGGACTCGATGCTGGGACCTGAGATCGATGACCTGCATAAATCAGGTCATCGACTCAGGTCCCATGCAACCGCCAACCATAGTTGAAAGTTGCTTACTACAGTGATCGTTTATAAAACGCTGAGTCCGCGGAGCCATGGGCGCTTCGATCATGAAAACACTTAAAACGATTAAACAAAATATCATTAGTCAGATTGTCGCATAATCGCTTTATTAAACCAGCAGTTCCTCCACAAACGAACAGTTGAACATAATTTCCAAACATTAACACAGATAGGCTTTGTACTATTAAATCTATTGAAGCCAAATCTCAATCAATTATATATGAAAGCGGTGCCACAATAGGTCAGGATTCGAAGGGTTTAAATGTCAGTTATACGTGAGGTACGTCCAAGTTTTGACGGGTAATAGGCAGGTTTCAGTGAATTCCTGTCTAATTGGAAACCGGTAGATGTTTATTATAAATACGATTTAGGCAGTTTTGTACGCGTTACAGTTAGATTGAATTGACCAAATAATATTAAAAGCATTTATTATTAGAACTTTTTGATCACATTCATAGAGTAACGTGACCTATGACTTTGATCGAGAGAGGAGGTGCCATACATAGACTTTCCCCTCTGTCAATACACTACTCGAAATGAAATAACAATTATGTAGGTATGTCTGTAACATCAGAAATTAAAATTAGGTGTGTATAGTTTAAATTGTTTTGTGTAAGTGCCATAATGACAGCCGATTGCTTCTGTATAAGAATTCGATTTCCCCCAGCAACATAAGTATGGCAGAGAGATATGTATCGGGTATACTGTATTTCAATAGCTTTGCGCAAAAATGTAAACAAACACATTTGATCTTATATATCCATAGTTACTTGCAATTGAATATTTACCCTGATTAAATTCCAGTATCCCGGAGTCATACAGTATTTTTACAACAATTTCGACACTAAATAACTTCTTTATGACAGTTTATTTTCATTTAAAATACCTACTCAGGATAGTAAAAATTTCAATGATTTGTCATACTATATTTTTTTACTCATCTGTCATAAATAACGATTGTCAAAATATGACATGTTTACATTATTGCCAGATCGGATAGGATTGGATTATAAACATAATAAAGTCTTATTTTATTGAAGGTCGTGTTGCTCTATGATCGCATTGCACAACTTTCTTTTCTGTCCAATTTCTAGCACATAGTTAGCATTGTGTAACACACGCTAAATATTTGACAGCATCGCGGCATGGCAATATAAATTATCTGGCCTATAACGTATACCCTAACCTAACCCGTACGTGTGAAAAGGGGCTTACTGTCTGAAAATTTCTAAAAGAATAAATCTAATAAAATAAGCCGTTTTTCAGCAGTCAGATTTTTATATTGGAATATCTTACTTCAAAATTCTTCAACAGTCCGGTACAGCGACAGATCTGTTACACAATTTTAAGATTATAATATTCATCATAATATAAAACAAATCTTGAAGTAAGATAATAAATATTAGCCAGTAAAACAATCAATCACTCGAGTTAAAACAATCTAAAACCAAAGGCGAAGTGACACTAACTCCTGTAACATTAATCATTCACATCAAAACATATCCCAAACACAATATCGCTAACTTTTTCGAGATATCTCGGGAACTTCTTGGGAATTTCTTGGCTAACTCCGGTTAACTTTTGGTGCCATCCGCCGTGCGCAACCTGAATCTGTCACTTGTGATGTAGGTTGTTTTATGTCACGACTTTTGAGACAGATACGGCACTTCTGGCAATCTGGGGGTTATCTGCTACGGTTTGAAGAAACTTTATTCATATAAGGTAACGCACAGGTATTCTATATGAGCAAATTGGGTTAACATGAAAGTTTGTTTGCTCATAGATGTTTTAAGAATTTAAACAAAGCCTGGTAGAGTCGACTGGAGACCCAAGGGCTGGCAGTTTTCTCTTTCAGCGAATAGGTATTGCTATTCAAAGGGGAAATGCTGCTAGTCTTTTGAGCACAATGCCACGGAGGCTTTATTTAGGTTTAGTTTAGATAGTAATATATGTAACAATTATGTTTCACTGTAAATTTTAAACATTTACAGTTTGTAATGTGACGTGATATTCCAATGAGTAAACACTGCCGGAGGGTCATTTCCTTTCTGTGTGTGACTAGGCAGTTACGTACAATTTCACTATGACATCTAATCTCAATAATATTTGCGTGAAATCTGGTAATGTGAGCCTTGTTATTTCGTCAATAGTTTTACATAGTGTTTAGTTTTTGATTTTCTCTGTACATAATCAGTACACATTGAACTATCTCTGAATTGAACAACACTATAGGTTGATTCTGATGCTTGATTCACAAATACATCACCGATTTTGCAGCTGATTTTTTTTAATTCTATGCCAGTTTCGAGTTCCCAATTATCTAATCATAATAAGAACTTTTACTACCTATCAATTTTTTATCACAATGTTGTGTCTATTACGAGTATTACCTAATAAATAAATAAATAAATATTCACGGAGTACGGAATAAATATTACCTTATACTACTGTATTTTTAAAAAATTCCAACATGTCTGAACTGGATACAATAAAAGCACTAGAAACCCAAAATCAATCACGAAATAGTTTTCAGTTCTCAATATATCCATGTCTTGCTAACCTTCGAAAAGAAAAATGGACTCTGCTTCCTCCATCGATATTTATATTATCTACCGATGCAAAAATAGGAGAGAAAATATGAAAATATTTATTTATCTCAATATGTCTACGTTCACCATCACTGTCACTATCTTGGTGTACTGGGATTTCCAGCGTCGGGTATTTTTGGAAAAGGTTGAGTGTGCGGTTAAACTATGAAAATAGGAAACATATATCGACACGGTATACATATTTCCATGTTTAACTTTGGAACCAAATATGTAGGTACAGTATACTTAAAAGAACAATATTTTCCAATGTGCTTATATATGAAGAAACCTAAAAATAGAAAAAAATATCGGCTTACATTAGTAATTACTGTTTTAGAACAATTATTATTTTTGAAAATTAAATTACATAGAGGTACAAGTAAATTATATGTTACATATTCAAAGAAAGACGATTTGTACGGAATATATAATGAACCACACTTATACCTGGTCTATACTACCATCATGGTAACCTTTAAGTCTTGTCAAATTCTAGAGCTAGGAGTCCCTCACAAAGCAATGAAAATCATTATAAACTAAAACTTCCTTCTAAAAATACTAGAGATTTTCAATTTGCTGATGGAAGTTCATTTAGTAGTAACAACAGGTGCAGTACTGGAAATAATTTTCCTGTTACTTTATAGTGTTTCTTAGTGCCCGCTCTGACACTAATAAAGGTTCGAATGAGCTCTTGCTCGAATTTATTTACGTTTGACGTGGATCGAATGGAAGCTAAAATTGTTTATGTAGCTTTACTAAAAATATTTGAAAACTTAGAAAAACACATTAGGTACATCAATTCTCTCACACTCTGTTTGTAATTTTAAATTTACAGTATTTTACTAATACATACATACATACATGTCATGTCATACAGGTCATAGAGGCCGATAGACTTCGGCGAAGACACGTCGGCGGCGCCCAGGCCTCCGACTGCAGAACTCGGGTGGGAGAGTTCTCTCCCCCTCGCGCCCCGCCGCCTCTTTCACGAGCATGACCTGCTCGCAGAAAGAGGAGGCGGAGTCCCACTTACTCCCGCTGAAGATCATGGCTCGTACCATGGTCTCGAGCGAGAGAGTGTCCACGTCCAGACCCACCACGAGGAGGCCGAATCGACCACTAATGACGCGGGATTGTACCCGAACTGACAGGTGAGGCCGCGGTTGCAGCCAAGGTCTGTCGGGAATCCTGAAATATCCTTCCGAGGGTTTGCCCGGGGCTCCCGGTGATAGGGCACCGTGTGGGTTAAGTCAGTCAGAGTCAGATAGCAACCATGAAAGAGTTTCGCAAGTAAAACAATAGTATAAAAGATAGATAACAGAGGTTGTACTCCAGCTTTGGATGACATAATTGAAAGTTTCATGGTTGACATAAAAAAGGTAGACCAACAACCAATAGGTAACGTCAAGAAAGCATGGATATACGACAACTATTTAACATCACGTCTAAACTGGCCGTTTCTTGTGTACGATATGAGCCAAAACCTTCTCAGAAAATTGGATGCGAATGTTACTAAGACGTTGAAGTCGTGGCTAGGGCTAGCTCAATCGGCCGACTCGTCGTCGGCATTATACAGAGCCTCTAATAACTTCGGAATGACGTTTAGGAAGCCGTCGGAACTCTATATACATCTAAGAGTTACTAAAATGCACGTCTTGCAAAATCAAGAGACAAAATCGTTCAAGCTCTGCCAAAGGATAAAAATATAGCTGAACTTGAGTCACGCCTCCAATTCCACAAGAGATTCATGGTGGGTTCGCAGACTGGTCGAGCGGGGTTGGGTAGTATCCGGAGACAAACATATAAAGACATTACAAAATCTTTTCTGGAGTAGGATGAGAGCGATGCCTATAAGGTGCACGCGATGAACCTGGAGATGCAGAATGAATGGCTTACTCTGGGCGAATTTTGTATTCCCATGGCCTTGCAGTGGCGTACCTTATTGTACGACTGGTCGCCGGCTTTGCTTAAGTTCTACCTGAACGCGTTTCAATTGACCCTCCCCGACCAAAGTAATCTGGTCAGGTGGGGGAAAGCCACAGATAAAACATGTAATGCATGTGGAGAAGCGATTGGAACTGCTAGGCACCTGCTGGTAGGTTTTTTTTTTTTTTTTTCTCTCTGACATCTCTACCGTTGGCAGAGCCTAAGTAACAACAATTAATCTAGTCTACATATCTAGTGAGCTCTAGCCCCGCAGGGCTGTCTTAACTACTGCAAGAGATGACGGGGGGCAGGGGCACCTCAGCAAGAGACTTCGCTCCGCCAGTGACTCGCCTATAACGGCCTCCGTCACTTCTGCCATCAATCGGGTTTAGCACCCCGGTCCCCCGCCATCTCGAACCTATCTAATCTATTCCATATGTGGCAGGTTTTCCACTGTAACGCCCACCCCAGTGTCTGTCTCCAGATTTAAGCGGTCCAACGCGTGTATGGGGCAGTCCAGCAAAATATGAAAGACCGTCTCATCGACGCCCGGCTCGCAGGCGCACGATGGGTCCTCCTTACACTTGAATCGTGTCAAGTATGCGGCGAACCCACCGTGCCCCGTCAACAGCTGGGTCGTGGGGCCGGCGATCGCCATCTTGCGGACGATGCTGTACGCTTCCACTGCACATGGGACCTGCTGGTAGGTTGTAGGACGTTACTAGACCGGGGTCAGTACTCACGCCGACATGATAGGGTATTGGAAATCATACGTGAGGCTGTCAGTTTGGCGGTAGCGAGAGCGAAAAAGGGATTAACCACAAACAAAAGAAATGACATTGCGTTTGTAAAGGAAGGCTGTTCAAAGATAGTACCTCAAAAGCCATACTCAATTTTGATGACTGCTGCCGATTGGACTATACTCTCAGACACGTATGAATAACACTACAAAATCCCGGAGGATGTATGTGCCTCGTCATCCAGACCCGACATATTCCTATTTTCGAGGATACACAGGCGTGCGGTGCTCGTGGAGCTGACGGTGCCGTGGGAGACCAACATACCGAAGGACCACGCCATGAAGACAAATAAATACTTTGACTTGACCAATGAGTTAAACTCTATGCCGTAAAAGTAGGAGCAAGGGGAATTCCAGCTAAATCCCTGTATGATTTATTTAAGGACCTTGGATTGCCAAGAGCTTCAGTAAGCTCTTTACTAAAACGCGTATCCAAAGCGGCATTGGTAGGATCTTACCAAATCTGGTTGGGCAGGGGGGGGGGGGACATTGTTGACGGTGGAAGGTGATCGTTTATGCGCATAGTAAGGTGGCCACCCTAAACCTACTCGAATGGGTCGCAAGTCCCAGACGCCGTCGGGGTGTTCCCCCCTGTGCCACGCCATGGACCCGGCGCCCGCACGGAGAATCCATGGAATGCTAAGAATACGGTCTCTTATCGGAATATAATTAGATTTCAATGGTAAATTTATTCCACCATTGACTTAATACCCCCATTTAATATTAAAGTACGATTTATTCATAGATCAAAAAGCTTTATTTTCATCACAATAAAATTTTGTCTCGAAAATAAAACATTTCAATTTATTAAGAATCGTAGTAAAAATATAAAATTTCAACTTACACTGTGTTTGTTTGGGCGTCCAATAAATTATTCCATTTTTATTGTGAAACTTGCTATTTTGTTGAAACTTTTGTTTTATTGTTTTGTTTTCTTGATATTAATTGTTTACCGAGTAACCTACTGGCTGAGTTTAAAAGTATCTTATCAAAGTTATGCATTGACTGTATTTCCTTCATGGGACAAACTTGGATAGATAAATTTAAAGTTAGACAAACAAACATTATACGTAGATTTTCATGTAAATTCTTCGATTTTTAGAAGGAATATATTAACCGTAGACCTAAAATTATACTGGAAATAAAAGTACCTGGAAGAAGTAGCTATCAGTATTCCATGGGATCATGGATTAAAATTCTTGCAAGTTACAGTATAACCACATCGACTCTTCCATGTTATCACGACCTGCATAGTGCAGGTCATCGAGCTCATTTCCCATGCAACAGCCAACCATTGAGAAAGTTGCTTACTACAGTGATCGCTTACAGAACCGACGCTGAGTCCGCGGGGCCATGAGCGCTTCGATCATGAAAACACTTAAAAAACGATTAAAACAAATATCATTACTCAGATTGTCGCATAATCGCTTTATTAAACCGGCATAGTCCCTCCTCAAACGAACAGTCTAACGTAATTTCCAAACATTAACACAGATAGGCTTTGTACTATTAAATCTATTGAAGTCAAATCTCAATCAATAATAAATGAAAGCGGTGCCACAATAGGTCAGGATTCGAAGAGTTTAAATGTCAGTTATACGTGAGGTACGTCCAAGTTTTGACAACTAATAGGCAGGTTTCAATGAATTCCTGTATAATTGGAAGCCGGTAGATGTTTCATAAAAATTCGATTTAGACAGTTTTATACGCCATACAGTTAGATTGAATCGACCAAATAATATTACAAGCATTTATTATTCGAACTTTTTGATCGCATTCGTAGAGCATCACGACCAATGACTGTGATCGGAAGTGAAGGCGCCATACGGAGACTTTCCCCTCTGTCAATACATACTCCAAATGAAATAAAAATTATGTGTATCTGTAATACCGGAAATTGAAATAAGGTGTGTATAGTTTTAATTGTTTTGTGTGAGTTCCGTAATGACAGCCGATTGCTTTTCTATTGCTGTTTATAAATGCGATTTCCCCCCGCGACATATGACAGACAGATTATCGGGTAAACCTATTACCTATCTCATTTGAATGGAGGTCGTTGCTCTATGATCTTACCAGGGACTCCCGGCCGTAGACATCGTGTTGATAAGGCGTTGTGTGGTTTTAGTTGGCAGGAGTCCAACAAAGAATCCATGTAGGATTTCCATACGTACCAAAAAATATCCATTTTCTAGTTAGAATTGTGTAACACATGTCCCTTAATATTTGACAGTATCGCGGCAGGGCAATAGAATATACCTGGCCTTTAGTTTATTTGTCATTTCTACAAATTATTACAAACACATATTGTCAGAAACATTTCGGGAACATTAAATCAATTAAAAAGTAATTTTTCAGATGTCAAATTTATATATTGGACTATCTTACTGCAAAATTCTTTAACAGTCCGGTACAGCGACAAATTTGTTACGCAATTTTAAGATTATAATATCCATCATAATTTAAAACAAATCTTGAAGTAAGTTAATAAATATTAGCCAGTAAAACAATCAATCACTGGAGTTAAAACACTCTAAAACCAAACGCGAAGTGACACTAACTCCTGTAACATTAATCATTCACATCAAAACATATCCCAAACACAATATCGCTAACTTTTTCGAGATATCTTGGGAACTTCTTGGGAATTTCTTGGCTAACTCCGGTTAACTTTTGGTGCCATCCGCCGTGCGCAACCTGAATCTGTCACTTGTGATGTAGGTTGTTTTATGTCACGACTTTTGAGACAGATGCGGCACTTCTGGCAATCTGGGGGTTTATCTGTTACGGTTTGAAGAAACTTATTCATATAATGTAACGTGCAGGTATTCTATACGGCCAAATCGGGTTAATATGAAAGTTTGTTTGGGCATAGATTTTTTAAGAATTTGAGCAAAGCCTGGTAGAGTCGACTGGTGACCCAAGGGCTGTCAGTTTTTTCTTTCAGCGAATAGGTATTGCTATTCAAAGGGGGAATGCTGCTAGTCTTTTAGGCACAATGCCACGAGGGCTTTATTTAGGTTTAGTTTAGATAGTAATAATGTAAATATATATGTGTAATAATTATGTTTCACTGTAAATTTTGCACAATAAAAGTTTGTACTTAATGTAATGTGATCTTCCAATGAGTAAACACTGCCGGAGGGCCATTTCCATTCTGTGTGTGACTAGGCAATTACGAACAATTCAACTATATCATGTAATCTCAATAATATTTGCGTGAAATCTGGTAATGTGAGCCTTGTTATTTCGTCAATAGTTTTACATAGTGTTTAGTTTTTTTAATTTATTCTGTACACACTCAGTACACTTTGAACTATCTCTGAATTTACCAACACAGTAAGGGAAACTGGGGACACTTGATCCCCCCTTTTGTTTTTTATCCCTAATTTCTATATTGAGTATCCGTTTAAAAAACCGTTGGTACTAGAATACGTGAAATTTATTTGCTTATAATTGCTGTAAGAGCCAAAGATATGAATATCTAAATTTAGTAGTTATTTGACTAAAATCAATAATAAGGAATCGTACCATGTGTCCCCTATATACGTAAGACTTGATCCCCCCGGTTTGGATGACTTGATCCTAGGGGAACAAGTCTCCCATATTTAGGGTCACATGATACCTTTACTAAGGAGTTAAATAAAAAATGTCTTGTCTGTTTATTCATTTTCGAAATCACATATTTCTTCATATATCTATCTATATCACGGTTTATTGGTAGCGCTCGTGGCCCCGCGGTTTCAGTGTTCTGTAAACGATCACTGCAGTAGCGACTTTCACTAAGAGCCAGTCCTTGGATGGGTGACCATCCATGTGATCACTTTGTGACATTTATTTGAGCGTTTCCGTGCTTCGGAAGGCACGTTAAGCAGTTGATCCCGGTTGCCAGTAAAATGGCAGTCTTAAACCAAGTTGAAAGCCTTTTTAGGCGGCTTGAAAAATTTTAACGCACAACTCGTTTGCTCCACCGACCATCGGTTCTCCTACAGAAATGTGGCCAGCCCACTGCCATTTCAAGACGCATGCTTCTGCGAGCTATGTCGACCACTCTAGTTCTCTAACGGAGAACATCGTTCCAGATTTTATCCCTCAGAGACATCCATAGCACAGCTCGTTCAATTGCTCGCTGTGCGACTTTAAGGGCATGGACTAGCTTTATTTTCGTTCCCTGGCACCATTTTTTGAGCACCTTCTCTGGTTTTGTAGACTCTTGGCATATTGTTCTGCAATGAATTTAAAAAAATAATATTACCACTTTATTGCGTAAAGAATTGCTAATAATATAGATAATGGCTCGTATTAAATGCATACACACTTAAAAGTCCTATTTTAAATAAATGTTTAGTCACAATAAAAACTAATCAAAATTTTCTTTCTGCTGCAACAATTACTTACTCGCCCGCCATTTGCTAAAGTGTCAAATATGATAGGTTTACCATCTTTAGAAAGTTATCGTGTACCATATACAATCGATATTGCCACTATAAAACTAAATACGGCATATACAGGTTCTGTAAATCTTGTGTACCTAGTCTCCCGTAAGGATCAAGTTTTTCAAGCCGCCTAAAAAGGCTTTCAACTTGGTTTAAGACTGCCATTTTACTGGCAACCGGGATCAACTGCTTAACGTGCCTTCCGAAGCACGGAAACGCTCAAATAAATGTCACAAAGTGATCACATGGATGGTCACCCATCCAAGGACTGGCTCTGTTGCAAACGTTCATAGGCTGCGGTGACCACCGGTCCTTCTGGTGGGCCGTGTGCTTGTCTGCCACCTTAGTGGTATAAAAAAAAAAAAAAAAAAAGTATCCCCAGTTTCCCCTATATATTATGTTACTTCTGATGCTTGATTCGCAAATACATCACTGATTTTGCAGCAGATTTTTTTTTAATTCATGCCAGTTTCAAGTTTCTGATTACCTGATCATCATAAGCACTTTTATTGCCAAACAATTTTTCACCACAATGTTGTGTCTATTACGAGTATTACCTAATAATATTTTTTTTAAAAAAAATCCAACAAGTCTGCATTGGATACAATAAGAGCAGTAGAAATCCAAAATCAATCATGAAATAGTTTTCAGTTCTCAATATATCCATGTCTTGCTAACCTTCGAAGTGAAAAATGGACTCTGCTTCCTCCATCATCTACCGATGCAAAAATAGGAGAGAAAATGTGAAAACCGAAGATATTTTCTCGATCTCGATATGTCTACGTTCACCATCACTGTCACTATCTTGGTGTACTGGGATTTCCAGCGTCGGGCATTTTTGGAAAAGGTTGAGTGTGCGGTTAAATTATTAGAATAGGAAACATATCGACACAGTACAAATGTTTCCTATTCTCATTATTTAAAGGCATACTCAACTTCTGGTGGGCCGTATGCTTGTCTGCCACCTTAGTGGTATAAAAAAGAAACACCTTTGGTACCAAATATAAAGGTACAGTAAACTTGAAAGAACAATATTTTCCAATGTGGTAATTACGGGGAAAACTAAAATAGAAAAAAAAATCAGGTAACATTAAAAACTACTATTTTTAACCGACTTCAAAAAAGGAGGAGGTTACTCAATTCGACCGTATATATGTTTTTTTTTATTTTTTTTTATGTTTGTTCGCGCAGAACTCCGTCGTTTATGGACCGATTTGAAATTTTATTTTTTCGATCGAAAATAGATACTCCCAAGGTGGTCCCATTTTAAGGAAGTCAGGATCTGATGATGGCATCCTGGTAAAATCGAAGAGAACTTTTAAAAATTGTAGGGGCATCTAGGTAATTTGTTAATTCTTTTACTAAGGGCTTTAAAGTAGTACAACTTAATGAAGGTCTGGAGTCGATCTGATGATGGAGACAAAAGACAGTAGAGAGAATTCCCTAACGATATACAGCAGTTACCTTGTGTTTGGGCTTGATTAATTTGTACTGTCGAGAACTTTACACCTAGATAGACAGATTTTCAGTCAACACGTCACTAAAAATGGTGAAAAAAAAATTTTTAACAAAAAAGAAACCGACTTCAAACAAAACTAAAAACTGAAAAATAAAATTTACTTAGCACAAAGTTAGTATATTCTGATTTATCAGATATCATTAAATATAATACTGAAGTCGGTGCCAATATGATTATGAGAGAGATTAATAATGCCTACCTAAGCCAACATAGTTTTACTGGGCACCGATTTCTGTATTATATTTAATGATATCTGATAAATCAGAATATACTAACTTTGTGCTAAGTAAATTTTATTTTTCAGTTTTTAGTTTTGTTTGAAGTCGGTTTCTTTTTTGTTAAAAATTTTTTTTTATAACATTTATTATTTTTGAAAATGAAACTACATAGAGCTACCGCTATAGCTAGATAAATTATATAATGTTACTTAATCAAAGGAAGACGCCATGTACTACCACCATTATGGTAACCTTGTAGTCTAGTCTGATTCCATAGCTGGGAGTCCCACACAAAGCAAACAAAATTATCAAGAAATAAAAACTTCCTTCTAAAAACAACATGGAATTTCAATTTGCTGATGGAAGTTCATTTAGTAGTAACAACAGGTGCAGCACTGGAACTAATTTTCCTGTTACTTTAAAGTGTTTCTTAGTGCTCGTTCTGACACTAGTAAAGGTTCGAACGAGCGGTACTTGCTCGAATTTATTTACGTTTGACGTGGATCGAATGGAAGCCAAAATTGTTGTGTAGCTTTATTGAAAATGCTTGAAAACTAAAAACACAATGGAAATTACATCACTTCTCTCACAAACTCCTTGTTTTTCTAAATTTACAGTTTTTTATTAATATAAATTCCACATTTATACACATATTAGTAGTAGACGATACTTACTTATAATATCTTTTAATTTTTACTATTTTCGCCTTTTTAAACGACCGATAACGGGACGGCGCGGATGTTATAAGGTGGATGATAAAAACCTTTATACTTTTGATTGTTGGCACTTGATGGAACTTGTTATATTACATTATGAAAACTCACTCACTTGTACTATTCCACAACTTTATTTCAATTTTACCGGTTTCGCTATTATAGCATTCTGGTTCCACTAAATATATCACGGCGAGTGTTCTGAAGAGCTCTTCAACCTGATCCCGCCCTCTTCTTTCCAACCTCGAACAACGCGTCCCGGGCAGAAGAGCAATACATACAGAGTGTGTAGCATTTATTTTCTATAGATGCAGTATTTAGGATGTGAAAGCAGCCTTATCGAGTTATCTTTTTTTAATCGGTTGTCAGTGGTGACATTTCTGCTGTCAGAATGACAGGATGTCATAAGTTCGGTGACGAAGCGTTTCGCATTTAAAGGAACGGGTTTTTGGTTAAGATTTTTCGTGAAAGACAGGACTTTTGACCGAGACCTGCTTTGGGGTAGTTGGAGGTCCTTTGGCTTATGCTCTGAGACTGTGCCGCGAATCAGTTTTTCGCTCAAGCGCGATTATTTGTTGCCTCGCGTGGCCTAACGGGCTGTGATTGGGTTGCTGCATTGCATCTTGCTACATTTTACCCAGAAGACTGGTGAGTCACTTCTTCTTTTGCAAAGCGGGTCGATTGTCGTCTGTCGCGCAGCCAAGATCTTAATTTGTCGTTTCTTTCATGACAGGGTTTTTTACTACGGGGCTAGTTGCCGGATGAGTTATTTGGTGCCGCACCTATAAGTTAGTGGGCTGCACGTGGTACGACAACGTGGAAGTGCGGACTACACGAGCTTCTCATGTGAGAGGTATCTGCCGTCATCACCTGGCAGTAACAACAGGCAGTCACTCTCACTCAGCTCACTCTGCAGGCCAGTAAATCCACTACTTATGTGTAGCTTAGTAGCATAAGTACCTAAGCACTGACTATACTTCTGTGTACCTGTGATATTTGTGTCTATCAGTGAATAAGCTCTCTGTGTGTCTCTGTGTATCTCTGTGTTATATAAATATATGTGTGTACACCCTACCTGACTGTTTTCGTCAGAGCCCTGGCCTACCCTTGCACGCACACTGGAATCTCTGTAGTAAGGCGCCCTGGGAAAGAGTTCTCTGCATAGCTACCTCGCGCTAGTTGGTGAGTAACACTGATCATCACTGTGTTACAAATTGGCTCCCAACGTAGTGGCAAATCTCTGGGTCTACTCTGCGGTAGTCTCAGTCTGGTGTGTGTGCATAGGTGGTTATCTCTGGCGAAACCATTCTGGAATCGTCCGAGACGCTCCAGGACGTTAATTGGTGGTGCTAGCAGCTAAGCACAAAACCTTCCCTTTCGTCTTCTTCCAGCTCCCTACATCTTTGGCTGGAAAAGACACAAAATTCTAAATTCTAAAATTTAAAAATAGCTGTGATTTTGGAAAAACTTTTTGATTTTATTTGGAATACCCACTTCATTTCTTATTGTGTTTTTTTTCTTCTTTATGTTCTTTTTTTATGGTGCACACATATATTTATTATATTATTAGTGTAGATTAATATATAATATATATTATCCTATAGTTTCACCTTGTAAGGTAAACTTAGTGAATTTCTCTGTGTAACTTAAAACTTTTTTATAAGGTGTGTACATACCTTGTAATTTTGAATGTTAACCTGAACTGTGTTATCAGAAAATTTAGAAACTTCTCTCTTAATATACCCTTAATCTTTGTTAAATTCTAAAAGTCAATTTGAAACATAATTACCTAACTTAGTACACTTTGTTGTAACTCAATTTACATTTTTACTTTGTAATTGATCCCTATCTGTGCCATTTTATCTTTATAATTGTTGTAAGTAAATTTTTACATAATGGCACAGATGAAAAAATATATTAATTATTTAAGAAAGGATGAACTTGCTAACGAGCTGTCCCACATGGGTATTTCAGTGGAACCGGAAACGACAGTGTCTGGCCTTCGGAGTGAGCTAAGAACGGCACACCGACTCGTCCGTCGAGGTAGCATCAAAGCGAGTGCTCCGGTACCCGCTGATGCATCGGCTGAGCTCTCGACCTGCCTTCCGAAGGTCTCCGAGTTGGAGGAGGCTCTTCAGTCAGGTGAGTTTTTGGCCAATAATAATTCTCGTCTTAGGGTGTCCATCAGGGCCAACTACTTATTGAGTAGGTTAGCTCGTTGTGGTCTGGATTGCCCCGACCTGGTGGATATTCGTGGTAGGCTAGTGAAGATCATCGCTAGGGCTGAACCCAGTAGTGATTCTGAATCCGAAGGTTCGGATGATGATGGTGATGATCCTTCGGGTCGTGACCAGGTGGAATATACTTCACCAGTAGTGAGAGAGGACCGCTCGGTGCGAGCTAGTTCAAGTAGGAATAGTTCTACATGTAACATAGTGTATAAAGAACGTCCCCTTAACTTATGTTCATTTAACTTAAAATATGATGGTTCTACTTGTGTACGTGTGTTTTTAGAGAGATTAGAGGAACTTAGATGTGCTCGGGAGGTTACTAAGCCTAGACTCCTTATGGCTTTCTCCGACCTGTTGGATGGACCGGCTTTGTCTTGGTTCCGTACAAACAAAGCTAACTTCATCTCATATGAGGATCTTATTAGTGAGCTTAGAGATACCTTCGATATTCCTGATTATGATTACCGCCTCAGGAACGAGATAAGACAGCGTACACAAGCCCGCTCTGAGTCCTTGGTTAACTATATATGTACAATGCAAGCCATGTTCTCAAGGTTGTCATGTAAGATGCCCAGTGAGGAACAGCTGGACATTCTCATGCACAACATTAGACCTGACTACATGAAGGAACTGGCCTTGCATGATGTCAACTCTGTAGATGACTTGAGACGTTTGGGTAAGCGCTTGGAGCTTGCGCGTACTAGGGCAGACGCTTTCCATGAGCCTGCTCTTGACAAGTTTGAGATTACATCTGACTTACACCAGCTTAAGAACAAAGGTGTACAAAAGCCCGCTAAGCAGGTGTCTGCAGTGGAGACGCCGGTTACCCCCCACGATCGCAAATGCTTTCGTTGCGGCGGGGGCGGTCACACTGCATACAGCTGCACACAGTCAAGGGAGCTGGTGTGTTTCCGGTGTGGTCTCAAAGGAGTCAAGACCCCAGACTGCTCACACTGTACTAGCAAGTCAAAAAACGCGTAGGCCAGGGCCTTATTAGGAACTCTGTGCATCACTCTGTATCTGAGTCTATTTCTGATAAGGTCCTGTTTCCTAAACGGGATAGTGACATTAGACCGTATCTAGTTGTTAAGGTTTTAAATTTAAATGTCTTAGGCCTTCTAGATTCCGGTGCCTCCTGCTCTATACTAGGTAAGGGAGCGCACCGCATCTTCTTGGAACTGGGTTTTGATCTTGTGAGTATCAATCCTACTTTTCGTATTACAACTGCAGACAGCACTCACTTGCAATGTCTGGGTTGTATCTCTTTGCCAATTGAGTACAATTCGGTTATCCGAGTTGTCAAGTTCTATGTTGTCCCAGGTATAACCACCTCCATGATATTTGGAGTGGATTTCTGGCAACAATTTAAGTTAAGTGATAAGTTAATTTTACAAAATATTAGTCTTGATAGCTTTAGTGATAATAATCCTATAGAGTCTGTGTCCCTTAACGGTGGCCTCGAGGATTACGACAACCTGACAACTAAACAAAGGTGTGTAATCAACGAGGTCATTGAAAAGTTCGACTCGTTGAACACTGATAAGGTGGGTTTAGGTCGGACCTCACTTGTGCACCATGTCATTGACACTGGTGACAGCAAGCCGATCAAGCAGCGTTATTATCCGCTCTCTCCCCTTAAGCAGAAGGCCCTGGAAGCCGAGCTGGACCGAATGCTGGAGATGGGAGTAGTGTCCCCGTCTCAGTCCGCCTGGAACTCTCCAGTGGTCATGGTGGAGAAGGCGAACGGCGACCTCAGATTGTGCTTGGACTCTCGCAAGCTGAACTCTGTGTCTAAGAGTGACGCCTACCCCTTACCCTATATCAATCAAATCTTAGACCATCTTAATAATGCTAAGTATTTAACCTCTGTAGATCTGAGTGCGGCCTACTGGCAGATTCCATTCGACTCACTCCAGTCTGCTGAGAAGACTGCTTTTACGGTTCCCCGGAGAGGATTGTTCCATTACAATTCCATGTGCTTCGGTCTTGTCGGTGCCAGTGCCACGATGCAACGCCTCATGGACCGTCTGTTTGGTCCCGAGTTCGACAACAAGGTATTTGCGTTTCAGGATGACATAGTCTGTGTGTCCAGCACCTTTGAGGAGCATGTAGAGCTCTTACATAGAGTCTATCAGCAACTCAAGGATGCTGGCCTAACTATTAATATGAAAAAATCCCACTTTTGTCGGAGTGAACTCAAATACCTGGGGTATTATGTGGACAAACATGGCTTACGGACAGACCCGGGTAAAGTTGAGGTTATCCTCAACTATCCCACCCCTTCTAACCCTAAGGAGGTTAAGAGATTTCTGGGAATGGCCGGCTGGTATCGTCGTTTTGTTAACAACTTCTCGAAGATTAGTAAACCTCTGTGCAAACTCACTTCTACGAACCTTAAGTTCGAATGGACCCCTGAGGCTGAACAGTCCTTTAACCTGCTAAAGTCAGCCTTGGTTTCTGCCCCTATATTAAAAATGCCTAACTTTGAGATGCCCTTCCGCATTCTTAGTGACGCGTCAGCTTACTCAGTTGCTGCTGTACTGACACAAACTCACGATGGTGTTGAGCACCCTATCGCCTACTGTAGCCGTTCTCTCAACAAGAACGAGGTGAACTACAGCACAACTGAGCGAGAACTTCTGGCCGTGATTTTCGCTTTGGAACAATTTCGACAGTACGTCGAAGGCCAAAAATGTACGGTCGTCACGGATCATTCATCTCTTCTGTGGTTCCATAAGCTAAAAAATCCCACGGGTCGTCTAGCACGTTGGAGCATGAGGCTCAGTCAATTCGATTTTGACATAGAGCATCGAAAAGGTAAAGACCACGTTGTACCTGATGCTCTGTCTCGTATCAAAATTGATTCCCTCGATGCAGTACCCACTAAAGACCCGTGGTATGACCACACCATGAATAGTGTTCGGAAGAACCCTAGGAAGTCACCAAATTATGACATTCGTGACAACCTTCTATATAGGTTAACTAAAAATAAATATTCTTTGACTTCAGACTTTGACTGGAAGCTGGTGGTACCTCAGGAGGATCGCTTGCCCCTGCTCTCTAAGTACCACGATGACACACTTAGTGCCCATGGTGGCGTTTGGAAGACGCATAAAAGGTTAGCCCTAAATTATTACTGGCCCAAGATGTACGAGGACGTCAAAGAATATGTTGGGAATTGCGAAACATGCAAGCAGTACAAACCCGTAAATACGTCTCGTCCCGGCCTAATGGGTAGCCCGAAGCGGGTTTCGAAGCCATTCGAAGCTATCTCTGTCGATCTGCTTGGTCCCTTTCCCACTTCGAGCAATAGAAACGTACACCTGATCGTGGTCTCCGACTACTTTAGCAAATACGTCATGTTGTGCCCTGTTCGGGTTGCCACAGGCGCTGTAGTCGCGAGGTTCATAGAGAAGAGTGTGTTTCTCGTGCACGGAGTCTGCAAGACTATTTACATGGATAATGGCCCTCAGTTTGTGAGTAAGCCATTTAAGGATCTGTTGGCTAAATACAATGTACCTAATATATATTATAACCCTAGGTATCATGCCCAAACTAATCAGGCGGAACGAGCTATTCGCAATGTGGTTCAAGCGATCTCATGCTATGTGAAGTCACAACACAAGTCTTGGGATCAGTTCTTGGTTGAGATACAGTGTGCTTTAAACACTGCAGTTAACGAAGCAACTCGTTTCACCCCTTACTTTTTGGTACATGGTAGGGAATTTATTGGGGATGGAGTGCTGTACAGGCAGACAGATATCGCGTGCCATCCTACTTCAGTCTCTGTAGACGATCCATCAGCCTTCGGTGTCAAGCTGAGAGAAATACAACGCATTTACGACCAGGTGAGGAAACATTTGAACGTTGCCCACCAGCGTAATGAAAAGTATTACAACCTCAGAAAAAGGCATGTAGAGCTGAAAGTGGGACAGATAGTTTACAAACGCACGTTCTACCTGTCCAACAAGGCCAAGAATTTTACTGCTAAGCTAGCTCCTAAGTTCCTTAAATGTGTGGTGACTGCTAAACGATCCCCTTTAGTATATAGGCTGTCAGATCTGGACGGTAAGGATCTTGGGGAGTACCATATCAAGGACATCCTGAAGTATCAGGAGGAGCAGTCTCCAATACCTAACGTAACTACATAGCACTGTTTCTCTAGTTTATTAAACCAGTGCTATGTGATCATTATGTAAGACTATTTTAATCTTTTGTTTGTATTTCTATATGTGTACGTGACTTTAAATTGTCACGTTGTAGTTTCTTCTATGCACCGCACCGAGCGTTTTTCTCTCATTCGCTTCTTAGTACTCTACATTATCCTGAGAGCTTGGGTAGTGTTAGGGTATCGGCAGTGAGTAAAGGGAGCATTCGTTTTCTATGAAGGGCATTAGACTCTAGTTACTTAGCCTAACCGGTACACGAGTCAGTGTCTAGTTAGGTACATAGGAGGATCTTTCTTTGGTATTGTAATGGTCGTAGTCAGCTGGTGTTTGAAGGACCTAGCTGGTTGTCTTTGTTTATTAGTCAGTACTTTTCTGTTTTCTTTATTGTGTATTTCCAGCGTGTCATATCCGCAGGAAATACTATTAAAGGGGGGGTGGTTGTAGCATTTATTTTCTATAGATGCAGTATTTAGGATGTGAAAGCAGCCTTATCGAGTTATCTTTTTTTAATCGGTTGTCAGTGGTGACATTTCTGCTGTCAGAATGACAGGATGTCATAAGTTCGGTGACGAAGCGTTTCGCATTTAAAGGAACGGGTTTTTGGTTAAGATTTTTCGTGAAAGACAGGACTTTTGACCGAGACCTGCTTTGGGGTAGTTGGAGGTCCTTTGGCTTATGCTCTGAGACTGTGCCGCGAATCAGTTTTTCGCTCAAGCGCGATTATTTGTTGCCTCGCGTGGCCTAACGGGCTGTGATTGGGTTGCTGCATTGCATCTTGCTACATTTTACCCAGAAGACTGGTGAGTCACTTCTTCTTTTGCAAAGCGGGTCGATTGTCGTCTGTCGCGCAGCCAAGATCTTAATTTGTCGTTTCTTTCATGACAGGGTTTTTTACTACGGGGCTAGTTGCCGGATGAGTTATTTGGTGCCGCACCTATAAGTTAGTGGGCTGCACGTGGTACGACAACGTGGAAGTGCGGACTACACGAGCTTCTCATGTGAGAGGTATCTGCCGTCATCACCTGGCAGTAACAACAGGCAGTCACTCTCACTCAGCTCACTCTGCAGGCCAGTAAATCCACTACTTATGTGTAGCTTAGTAGCATAAGTACCTAAGCACTGACTATACTTCTGTGTACCTGTGATATTTGTGTCTATCAGTGAATAAGCTCTCTGTGTGTCTCTGTGTATCTCTGTGTTATATAAATATATGTGTGTACACCCTACCTGACTGTTTTCGTCAGAGCCCTGGCCTACCCTTGCACGCACACTGGAATCTCTGTAGTAAGGCGCCCTGGGAAAGAGTTCTCTGCATAGCTACCTCGCGCTAGTTGGTGAGTAACACTGATCATCACTGTGTTACAGAGTGGAGAGAACTTTCACTGCAAGTTTTAAAAAGATAGTTTCTCTCATCATAGAAACCATAAAAACATGGAACAACCTGCCCTCACACGTGTTTCCCTCATTCTACAATCCCGGGTACTTCAAGTGGAGCGTAGAGACGCACCACACGGTGCCGCAAACTTGGGGACCACTGTCAGAAGTCTTACGAACTGCGAGAGAGCCCCCAATCGCTAGGTGCGCCATGACTTTCCATCAGGTTGGCGAAGTTAATTTGGCAAGCTCATAACAGGACACCCCAGGACTTCGAACGAACCTACGGCTACCACAGCGACCTCACCTAGTGTTCGGGTGCTATCTCGCGACTTTGGGGGGTTTTCCGGGTGTTATCCCGCTTCTTAAAGCGGCGGGGGGACGTGCGTGGGTCACGTCGCACCTTCCGGAACCCCCCCACGGTTTCTTGGTGGCCCAAATAGGCCTTAACATTGATGATATCGATTTTTATCACTTTTAGCACCATTCATCGCATCACCCCAATAATTTATAACAGGTAATTAGTAAGACAAGGGAGTAAAAGACTTTATCTGCCAGTAGTGCATCGGCTGACTAATGGACAAAGCAAAGATTTAACAGGTTGCGTCGACGATTCGAAAATAAAAAGGCAAATCGAAGCTGCATTTAAGGCAGACCCAGAAAGGTTTCAAATTTAATGGGAAGAGACTAGTATTAGTATATTAGGATAAATAAAAGCCCACCTGTTATTCAAGTTATTTACGAGTTTTGTAACAAACCCTACTTTGTTTTTATATAACATAGGCAAAAAATGCAGTCTATTTCAACAAAAAATATTCAAATCTGATCCCAAAGTTTAGAACTATTCGTACTTAGAATTATCAGAAAAAAGGTATCAAAACTTTGAGGCGATACGGTCAGTACGATTGTCGAATAACTTGAAAAGTTTGCCGAACTTAATTTCCTTTTTGCCAACTTTGGGAAATCTGGGGCTGTAAATCTCATCAATTTGCTGGGTATATGACTGTTGGCCGATCGGGCCCGCGGGGAGTGTGGCCAGGCTTTTATTATTGAATTACGTTCGAATTTGGAGCCCTTCCCTCGCTTGGAGATTTTTGTACGTGACCTCTTCGCACCCAACAGGGAAAGTTAAAGTATTTATTACCCTTATTTACGCTGCCTAGGGCATTGACTTCTGCTCTGAGAAAAACAATACCTACTTAAATACGACAATGTTTGTCAAATAAACAGCATACTTTACGTGACACGCTTTGAAAATTGTTGACCCTCTTTTTTAACCTAAACGCGTTTGGTAAAAACGCAGGTTGCAATTTTAATCGAATTTCAAGTCTTTTCCACTTAATTATTATAGTATAGTCGTCTATTATTATGCTAATTGCTTTTGTAGCGCTGCATTCTGTAGCGGTTGAAGTTTTCAGGCACATCGTATATTAATGTGCAAACGTGTCTTTTCTATAGACCTCGATAAAACAATGAGTTACAAGTTTATTTAGGGCGACACCATAACCGTTTGTTCTCCTCTCAAAGGTAATCAATTTAATAAATGTCAAAGATTTTCGTTCAGCTTAACTCGCAATGACTTCGGGAACTGAAATATTGTGAGGCATTAACTTCGTAAATATCCTTTATATTCGTAATTAATTCCTTCTTTGTTTGTATAGATAATTGGGAACGATAATACGACATGAAAGGCGAAAATTGAAATAAATTATCTAAATTGGAGCAAATATTCGTGGGCTTAAAGCTATATCAGAGAGCGCTAACTTTCTATTGTGTTTCAATGGAGCCAACTTTAGGGTATTTAAATTGTGATGAAAGGGTAACTTTAAACTTTTCGTACACGAGTTGGCTCTAATAAGAAACGTCAAGATGCCACATCTAAACATTTATTAATGTTTGCTTTTCATCTACTCAATTTAACTGTTTATCTTGATTCGTATACTTCGAGGGAGTTTAATTTTAATTTGATGAGAAGTGAAAAGGAATTTGTGATCAAATTTTACTGGGTAAATTTGATCATAAATTCTTGTATTCTTCGATGTTCTGTTTGTGGAATGATAAATATATTATCATTGATATAATTTAGGTTTGTCAAATTGAATTTAACCAGAGTTTTCCACAATACTAAGGTATGATAAGTTGGTGTTGTGGCCCAAGTAAATGAAAATTGTAAGCACTTTGCACAGGCTGCGGTGACTACCGGTACATCTAGTGCGCCGTATGCTTGTCTGCCACCTTATTGATATTAAAAAAATGGAGCTTTTCAGCCGTGCACAAATATTTTTTAAGCAGCAGTCCAGCTTCAATAGTAATGTGATATGTATCATACCAGTGTGTGCTGTGCACCCTGCGTGGTTATACATGTGTGAGTGTGTAACATTACAAAGCACTCAAAAACATCACATAGCATCATGTTACCGCAGCGTAACTCAATTTCGCAAAGTGAATTCATTAGGCTCATACAATATTGCAAACTAATATGTTGTGCATGTGCGCTGAAAACTGTCTCACGACTCAATAAAACCGGGTGGCTGCTTCCTGGTGATATTCTGTTCCCGTATGAGATTTTGGGGATAAAAAGTAGCCTCTGTTACATTCAAGAAAAAAAAAAGACGTGTGGCACTCGGGGACTGCCGCCGTAAAGCTATTACATAGCATTTTTTGTCAACTATGCTAGTATAATTATTTTTGTCTACTCTGATACTGTAATACAAAGATTATAAAATTGAAGTCAATACTCTTATGACAAACATTACGCATAGGCCAAAAAAAAAGTTTTATTACGATACAGGTCTTGTATGGACACCTATATCATAATAAAACTTTTTAATCATTACGATACACCATAAACAACCTCCAGCTGAAAAAAGAAGTTTGAACTTCTACTTTAAAAAAAAAATTGTGCGACGGCAGCCTGAAAAAAAAAACACGCATGCGCAATCGATGTTTGCGCCTTGGCGCCAAAATTTTACATTTAAATTAAACAAAGTTTGGTTTTGTTAGTAAAATAAATTAGTTTTTGTGTACAAACATGTCTTAAAGCGAGGATGGTGGTAATTGTACACCACCAGACATTCTGGGAACTGCGTCAATTATGACCATGAACCTGTTACCGGCGAAATCAAGGAGCAACTATGTATCACAAAATGAAATCAGGTATTATAGTATGAGAGTAGATAAAGTAGTGTATGACACTGTACACAACTTGGTCTTATAACACTCGTGTGATACAATAAAAAAACTCGCCTACGGCTCGTTTTTTTAAAACACACTCGTGTTATAAGAACCCTTATTATGCAACAGTGTCATAAACTACTATTATATTATAAGAATATTTTAAGGCCTATGTTCAACAAAGTAAAGTACCAACCTTTTGGACTTTTGGACTTTTGGACTTTTGGACTTTTGGACTTTTGGACTTTTGGACTTTTGGACTTTTGGACTTTTGGACTTTTGGACTTTTGGACTTTTGGACTTTTGGACTTTTGGACTTTTGGACTTTTGGACTTTTGGACTTTTGGACTTTTGGACTTTTGGACTTTTGGACTTTTGGACTTTTGGACTTTTGGACTTTTGGACTTTTGGACTTTTGGACTTTTGGACTTTTGGACTTTTGGACTTTTGGACTTTTGGACTTTTGGACTTTTGGACTTTTGGACTTTTGGACTTTTGGACTTTTGGACTTTTGGACTTTTGGACTTTTGGACTTTTGGACTTTTGTACTTTTGGACTTTTGGACTTTTGGACTTTTGGACTTTTGGACTTTTGGACTTTTGGACTTTTGGACTCTTGGACTTTTGGACTTTTGGACTTTTGGACTTTTGGACTTTTGGACTTTTGGACTTTTGGACTTTTGGACTTTTGGACTTTTGGACTTTTGGACTTTTGGACTTTTTGTACTTTTGGACTTTTGGACTTTGGGACTTTTGTGACCTTTGGGACTTGGGACTTTTGGACTTTTGGGACTTTAGGACTTTTGGAACTTTTGGTACTTTTGGGACTTTTCACAGTCCAAAAAACCAAAGCTCAAAAGTCCAAAAGTCCAAAAGCCCAAAAGGCCAAAAGTCCAAAAGTACAAAAGTCCACTCCACCTAACCTCACCCCACCCCACCTCACACCAAATCACCTCACCACACCCCACTTCACCTCACCCCACCCTACACACCTCTGCCCACCCCACTTGACCCTACTTCACTTCATATACATAGGTACACGTTATGCAAACGCTCACGTGTACACGTTGGTATATGAAGTGCGAGATACACGAACGTGGCCGATAGTGGCCGAAGGTAGCCGAGAGTGTTAGATTATTTTCGTGACAGAATTTCTGGATTCGGTCTCCACGCTCAAGGCCCGTGATAGAAGCTATGCAATAGCTTAAAAACAGCGGGCAGTCACAGCCTGCGCCTGTTCATTTCAACACGGCAATACTGCTCACCACCTATTACGTGGGACATAATCTAAAAAAGTGTAATGTGAGCATTATAATATGCCTTTGCCTACCTCTTCGAGGATAAAAGGTGAGTCCAATATGTATGTATGTAATCTATAGTTCCACCAATTTTTAGCCAGATCTATTTAGCCGTCAGAACGTGAGATAGTATACATCAATTTGTTTTTATACTACATGTGGCAGACAAGCTTACGGCCCACCGGAATGTTGATTACAGCCTATGAATAGGTTGTGACGACCTAAAGTCGAAATTTTTCAAGCCACCCTTAAGGCTTTCAACTTGTCTTAACGACTGTCATTTTACTGACAACCGCGACCAACTGCTGAACGTGCTGTCCGAAGCACGGAGACGCTCGCAAATAAATGTCACAAAGTGGTCACGTGATGGTCACCCATCCATGACCGGCCATGATATGTTGTTTACACTCTGAGTCTACGGGGCCATGAGCGCTTCTAATCGATACACACAAAACTTTGCGTTTATACTATTAGTAGACTAGGAAGCGCTCGTGGTCCAGCGGACTCAGTGATCTATAAACGATCACTGTAGTAAGCGACATTTACTGTGGCCGGTTATGAATGGGTGACCACCCCATGACCACTTTGAAACATTTATTTACGAGTGTTTCCATGCTTCGGATGCCTTCCGAAGTTAAGTTAAGCCGATGGTCCCGGTTGCCAGTAAATTAACAGTCATTAAGCCAAGTTGAAGGACTTTATAGCCGGCTTGAAAAGTTTCAACGGCAGGCAGTCACAACCTGCGCCTGTCTATATCAATACGACAATACGGCTCACCCCCTATTACGTGGAACAAAAATCTAAAAAAAAAGGAGAAATGTTGTGATATAATATGCCTCTGCCTACCCCTTCTGGGAAAAAGGCGTGATCATATATATGTATGTAGGTAAGACAAGATGAAAAACGAGCAAACAGTATCAAGGTGAGTATTCCCACAAGCTGATAACTAAATTAGTCGTTTCTCGAGGCGGGAAACTTGAGAGGGATTTATCTTGGGTCCAAGTTTGGACTAAGATTACAAAGACAGCTCCCAGGTGCAATCTCTGTAACTATTGTAAGGAATAGAAATTTATAGTCTATCTCTGTAACAACGGCCGTGTGTTACACCGTTCACGAAAACTTGACTCGTAGTTTGAGAATTTGTTTATAATAAATCAAATATACATTTTATGGCTAATCGAATACGCTAATACACCGTACAATATTAGTTATGCCGTTTTGAATCAGGCATTTTATTAAATCCTAAGTTACTCTTGAGCCTGTTACCGAATATACTCAGGTACATTATTCACCATTTTGATATTGTATAGTAATTACCTATATTATTTTTAATATACAATCAGAATGCTTAAATATAATATTTACTTATTTGTTTTCATTTACATACTACACAGTTGCGTTGGAGATTAAAGTTACAGGCGAAGGAAGTTTCCCTCGCCCGTAACTTTAACCTTCTATTTTAAACTCTTTGGGATGGTATTTTAATGTAATTCTTTTTTTATTCGGTGCCATTGAGTTTCTGGGCCCAGATTTTCAACAAAACGTTTTGTAGATGAGGGGGTCACACAGTAAGCAACTTTATCCTTAGAATGGCATGATTTAATTACTTCCTTCCGTTAAATAATTCCATTACAATTCGGTGTAACTCCAAAACCAGAGCGCTGTACTCAGTCAATTCCTGAATTTGGAATGCAAATTCAAGACTTGACGTCGGGACCACTCCTTCGCTATACAGTGTATGTAGATACAGTTTACGAGATACAGACTTACAGAATGGACCACGATGCCGATACACAAGATCTGTTGTTTTCGTGAAATTTCAGCTAAATTGCTCGAATGGTTTTGAGTTTACAGTTGGAAAATCTTTGCTTCAATTTATCGAGAAGCTATGTAGGTATCTTCAAATTTTGAAGACTGGGTTTAGGTAGTATTTACGGTCAATATTAACAATTTCATTAATTTCTTTCAAATTTTAAAAGAGACACATTTCATTTTAAAATGGATACATTTATTTTCACATAGTAGGTAAATAAAATACTGCTGGGACTGGATGCGAAAGGCGCAGGACCGTGTATTGAGCCTAGAGTGTAGAGAGGCTTAAGTCGAGCAGTGGATTACCACAGGCTGACTTGATTGATTGATTGAAATAAATCTCTTCTGAGCTTATTTTTATTAAAGTTTGTTTTAATTTCCCGCCATTGATCCCTACTAATATTATAAATGCGAAAGTAACTCTGTCTATCTGTCTGTCTGTCTGTCTGTCTCGCCTAAACGACTGGAGCGATTGAGATGAAATTTTCATAGAGATAGTTTGAGGCCCTGGGAAGGACGTACCTAAGTAAGTAAGTAAGTAAGTAAAACTTTATTGTACACCAAACATGAAATTGATAACAAAATAATTATATAGTGTATATAAATGTACAGCTACTTTTTTAACCAACTGCACAAAATGAGGGTCATGATTTTACGCAACAAACGACTCCTACGCGGTTGAAGCCGCGGGGTACAGCTAGTACTTAATAAAATTATTATAAGGGTGGAATTTTGTGAAGATGGTTACATGTTTTTTTTTTTTTTTTTTTTTTTTTTTTTTTATATTCAGCTCGCCAAATTGACGTCGCCACGATGGATAGCCGTGGCGCATCTTGCGATTGGGGGCCACTTCTTACAGCGGTCCTCAAGTTGGCGGCCCTGTGATGTGCCTCTTCACGCTCCTCTTAAAGAACCCGGGGTTGTAAGATGAGGGAAACACGTGTGCGGGCAGGTCGTTCCAAGTTTTTATAGTTCGACAGAGGAACGATCTTTTGAAACGCTCGGTTCTGGCGAAGATTCTCTCCACTGTGTATGAGTGGCATCTCTGCCCGGCACGCGTTGTTCGGGATCGGAAAGGTGATGGTGGGATCTGATTGAAGAGCTCTTCAGAACATTCGCCGTGATACATTCGGTAGAAGGCAGCCAAGGACGCTACGGTTCTTCGCTGCGCCAACGGTTCGAGGCCTCCCGTCACCTCAGGACAACCAATTATTCGGACAGCACGTCTCTGCATAGCGTCAAGTGCGTCCAACAAGTACCTCGCGGAGTCATCCCAGAGGTGAGAACAGTACTCGACGCAGGGACGAATCTGCGTCTTGTACAGCAAACATCTCTGATGTGGCGTGAAGTACCGTCTCACCTTATTTAGGACTCCGAGTTTCCGCGAAGCCAGCCCAATACAACTCTCTATGTAGTTTTTGTGATTGAGCTCACGCCGGACGTCTATACCGAGAATCTCCAGGTTGTCCTTTAGTGGAACCGTAATGTTCTGAAGAGAGGGTAGGGGTAGGAATGGGGACTTCTTAGCTGTAAACGCACACGCCTGCGTTTTTCTGGCATTGAACTCGACCAGGTTGTCTGAACCCCATTGGGCAATGCGACCCAGGTCCCGGTCGAGATCCGCCACGAGTTGTCGTCTCTTTTCGTCCACGTCACAACGCCCCTCCGCTGGGCGGCCAGAATAGCTCCCATGCAGAGTACTGTCATCCGCATAACAATGAATGCACCCAAGGGACAGCATGTCATTGATATGCAGAAGAAAGAGAGTTGGGGACAATACTGATCCCTGTGGTACCCCGGCATTTACCTGCAAAAAGCAGGAATCCCGACCATCACAGAGGACCCGTATACGTCGCCCGTGCAGGAAGCTGGCCAACCAGCGGCATAACTGAGGCGATAAACCATATGCCGGCAGCTTGGAAAGAAGCGACGCATGCCATACCCTATCAAAGGCTTTAGCGATGTCTAGGCCAATAGCCAGAGATTCGCCGTGCCTCTCCATAGCCTCACCCCAGGTGTGCGTTACGTACGCTAGGAGGTCACCCGTTGATCGTTTCGGCCTAAAGCCATATTGGCGATCGTTAATTAACGAGTGATCCTCCAGATAGCGCATGAGCTGTTTGTTGATGATTAGCTCGAACACCTTGCAGATGACGGTGGTTACGGCTATGGGTCGATAGTTGGCCGGATCCGACCGATCCCCTTTCTTGGGGATCGACTGGACGTTCGCCTCCTTCCAAGCCTCCGGCACTTCTCCCGAGGAATAGGAAAGGCGATACAGGCGTGTTAGCGTTGGAGATAATTCAGCTGCACAATTCTTCAGCACCACTGCCGGAATGCCATCAGGACCACTGGCTTTCCGCGTGTCGAGTGACTGTAGCACCGCTCGCACATCGCACTGCCGGATTTTAATATCCGGCATCGTGGTTCCACAGTTGGCGATAGTGGGAGGTTGCTTGCCACAGTCATCAACCCGGGAATTAGCCGCAAAGAGATTGGCCAGCATTTCCGCTTTCTCTTGGGCCTTGTGAGCCAGTGATCCGTCAGGATAGCGTAGCGGCGGCAGCGAGGGCTTGCAAAAGTTGGCCTGCACGGCTTTGGCCAGTTGCCAGTATCCACGGCTGCCCGTCGGATGAGACGTGAGCTCCTGACCAAGCCGCGTGACGCGCTGGGCGTCCGCTCTCTTGAAGGCCCTCTTACTGGACCTAGTGGCTCTGTTGTACGCTACCTTGAGTTGGGCCACATTCGGGTCGCGCACAGTCCGAGCCCTGATCCAGGCGCGGTAAGCCGTCTGTTTTTGTTGAACAGCTGCGGCGCACTCACGCCCGAACCAGGGGCGGGCTTTGCGGATGCTGGCAACATCAGTGTATGGAATATAGTATTCCATACCTAAAGCTATCTCACCAGCAACCGCAGAGGCGCTTTCCGATGAAGCCCTCCCTGCAAAGCAGCGCTGACTCCACGGGACGGCTGCAAAGTATTCACGTAGTCCGTCCCAGTCTGCTGACGAGTAGTGCCACAGTCGCCGCGTCACCTCTACTGCCCTTGCAGGAGATGACACCTGCAGGCTGGCACGCACAACACAGTGGTCGGATGTACCCAGTGGGGCGCTAACCGACACACTGTACTGTGCTGGGTTACTCGTCAGCAGTAAGTCCAGCAGGGAGGGTTCATGGTCTGACCTGTCCGGTATGCGCGTAATCCCGCGCACCACTTGGGTCAGACCATGTGAGAGAGCAAACGCGTGGGCGGCCCTTCCCGCTGGATCGGTCACGCGGGACCCCAGCCACTCAGTGTGGTGACCGTTGAAGTCCCCCAGAAAAACCAATTCAGCGTTCGGGAACCGCACCTGCGCGTCGTCAGCCCCCTCGCTGAGGTGCTGAAACAGCCTTGTTATCCCAGCTGTCCCTGAGTGGGATCGATAGACACACACGTAGATCTGACTCATGGAGCCGTGATCTACGTGCAGCCAAAGGACGGAGAGGGAAGGGTCCTCAAGGCAGCGCAGCCGGCGACAGCAAACATCCGCCCTAACAAACGCGCACACCCCAGCTTTTTCTCGAAATAGTTCCTCGATGATATAGCCGGGGTAACTAAGGTACGACTGATCGGCAGGGCGGAGTATTTGCGTCTCCGTTAGGAACATCACAGCTGGCCGTGCCGTCTCCAGATGGTGATGGACGACGTTGAGGTTGGCATGGAGTCCGCGGATGTTAGCGAACTCCACCTCAAACGGAACGTTTCCGGGACTGGTTGCAGCGGCCGCTGTGACACTTCTTTCTTTCGTTTGTCATACATTTCCGCGCCATACTTTGAATCAAATCAATCGATCAACTCGGCCTATAGCAGTCCACTGCTGGCCGTAGGCCTCTCAAAGTTCACACCACAGAATCAACAAGAAGCCGTGAGACGGTCTCACCCAACTGCCCCTCTGTGAAAGTGAAAGTTCACTCCGATTGACTTTGTCATTTGTGTTTTAATTCAAACTTTGAACGGATGATCCACGTGACCTAGTGACGTAATATATAATGCAACAGAGTCACATACTATAGACAAAGTCTCGCCATAAGCCCCTCTGCAATATATTATATAGGGAGGGGCTAAAACTAACAACGCTATTCATGATTAAAAATACATCGGTTGGTATATCAGCAATATAATGTACGTAAGCGGGATAAAATACCTATTCAGTCTTTACAATACCGTTCTTTGAGCAATGTTACTCCGCAGCTAGGCGATGAAATAATTACCCGTTCCAACACATTACCGAACTGTGTTTACTCAGCGACGAATAATCGGCACCTTTAAGAAATTAAGGAATCGTTCACACTGTAACGCATTAAGCTTCCAACGACCTTAAGAGAGGATCAATGTATTTCATGTTAAAGTCTTAGCTCAAACAGTCTCTAGACAATTTATTATGAAACTGGCAGCAAATATAATTAAGCATTTCGTGTGATGACAGATAATTTTCTATTCCAGAGATGTTATTGTTAGTTTTGCTATTTTTCAACTACTATGTTGACACTGCAGAGTAATAAGAAATTATGTATTTGATTATTTCTGAGAGTTTAGTTATTCTGACATATAAATAATATGATTAAGCTCCCAAAGCCCAGTTAGCTTTCGGGAGCCCGGGGGTTATACATCCAAGGGCGTACCCGGGACTTCAAGCCATAAGACACCGTGTGATTCCATTCAGTAAACGTCCACATTTTCATGAGCGTAGATTTTCACTTGTAAAAACTTATTACTTAGCTCAATTCTGTGCAGATCGCTCACAGAACACTGAACTAGCTGGGCTATGGACACCGCGTTGAGCATCTGATTATTACTGTCCGTCCTGTGATGTGTACCTTTATGTACTGAGTGGTACGTAAGATTGTTGGAATTTCAAAAGGTAGCCTCTAAAAACAGAAATATTGGTATAAATATAAAATATCAACAGGGCCTGATTTAGGGTTCCGCGCGCCCTAAGCTAGCTATGAATATGCGCCCCCAGCTGCAACTAATTAAATTACAAGTCCTACCTACAAAAGACACTTTACGTAAGCTGATCCTACGTTCCTAATCGGTATTCTTTGTTAATTTGAAAAAAAAATAAAACCCGATCCTGAGACTTCGTATGAACTTATGACCCATGGTTTACTGAGGAGTTGGGTATTCCGCAGACTACTTGATGCATCAGCCAGTAAAAGCGTGATAAAAATACCAAAGTACCTAAAAGTACCTGGGTACATCCAGTTTCCGATAAATCGAACCAGTGAATCTTAGTAAAATCCCTTCATAACTCAGGAAGTGAGCTGATGATATGCACAATTTACAGATAAGAACGGCTCGAAAGCCGATGTGCTGGGGATGGCCCCGGCACATTGGCTTTCGAGCATAGAAAACCGAAAAATTGGCTCATCTGTTGGGCTGCTACGATGCCACCGACAGACACACACATACACAGGACAAACTTATAACACTCGATTTTCGGCGGGGTTAATTAAATCGTCAGTAATTAGGTAGACGAAATACGAAAGGTACCAAATAAGGTACTAGAGCTAAGCTGAATCCTAGGTGTAAGCTGAATGTAACGGCTCGATTTGTCCGGGTGATTACCATCCGAATATTTTGACAATAAAACCAGAGATCTGTTGTTTTTCCGGTAATTACATCTATTTCTTCTTCCAAAAAACTTTCCTGACTGTCACGAAATAAGAGAAAAATAACAAACAGTCCTAGAATCTGCTTTATTCTTGCGGTGTCCCCGATATGATGGGACATTACTGATCACTTCTGGCAATTTGAACTAAACTGGACTAAACCCGAATCTCCCCAAGAAATCAGATAAAACCCAAACCCACGGGAGGAACTGCGATGTCGTACAAAGTCTGTTTCGTAGACTTTGTAGGCCATCGAATGGTGTATCGGGGAGGGGAAATAGGTGCTATCCTATTTCTTTGAGGAGTGAAGAGTCACGCCCGCCATCTTCCTGATCTGCTTCTGTAAGAATGGCAAGATGACAACTCGCCGTACTTGGGAGGGAATTCCTCTCCCGCTGCCTCTATCGCAAATATGACTTGCTCGCAAAAAGACTCAGTGGCGTCTTATTTTCTCCCATTGAAGACCATGGCTCTCACCACGGTCTCCAGCGTGAGTGCATCTACGCCCAGGCCCGCAACGAGGTTGCAGTACATAAGCTGAGCGTATCTTTGCTGCAATCTATATATGGTTATGGGAGATATGGTTGTTTTAATTACCTATATTTGGCTGACATTTTAAATTGCTTTATATTTATACAAGTATTATTTTTAAAATGATATGTATTTGAATTGTATAATTATATTATGCTATGTTTTGAATTGAATTTTATTATGTTATTTATTTATATGATGAAATAATTTTAAATGTTTTACATTTAATGCATTGAACCGATGCTAAATTTTATTGACTGATGCCTGTTTCGTTTCGCTCTGCCTTGAGGATTGTGTGTTAGTTTTAAGTGCATGTAAATCCGACACAATGTAATAATTGTTTGTGATAATAAATAAAAAATAAAAATAAAATAAAATAAAATAAAATCACCGTAGTGCTGACACTGGGATGTTAACTTCCGCCGCAGATACTTACTCG
The DNA here is from genome assembly GCA_933228765.1 of Miltochrista miniata. NCBI lineage: Eukaryota > Metazoa > Arthropoda > Insecta > Lepidoptera > Erebidae > Miltochrista > Miltochrista miniata. Next base: position 6,550,786 of record OW121758.1, read on the forward strand.
TACTGATGCACTCGTGTCCAGTAAGTATCTGTGACATTCGGTAGGTGAGGCTGCGATAGTGCCTTTCCAGCCACTCCTCCATGACTGGTGTCACTGACTCAACAGTACCGTCTCACACTTTTTTTTATACCACCAAAGTGGCAGACAAGCATACGGCCCACCAGATATACCGGTGGTCACGCACAAGGAGGCAAAGTCTCTCCTGTCGCGAAGAGGTCCCACACCACCTGCAAGCATGGGATCGTTGACCACTCTCATGGCTCGCCTCTGCACCGAGTCGAAGGAAAGACTTCAGTCAATTCATTCTGATATTCAGGTTTTTAATTCGCCCAGCAGTGGCAGCTGTACTCCATGTGCGGCCGTACTTGCGACTTAAACAGAAGCACTGTTTGCGCCGCAGTTAAGTACCGCTGCGCCCTGTTGAGCCCACCGAGCGGCTTGGACGCCAGCTTGGCCTTATTTCTCCAAATCACTTAGGAACTGAACGTCACTGGAGATGTCAACACCAAGGATACATATACTGTCAGAGGTGGAGAGAGTTGTGCCCTGAAATTGTGATTTTTTTTTATACCTCTAAGGTGGCAGACAAGCATACGGCCCACCAGATGTACCGGTGGTCACCGCAGCCTATGGACGTTTGCAACACCAGAGGCGCCACACTCGCGCTGCCGACCCTGTAAAAACCTTCTAAGACCCATCTTGAAGAACCCCATACTGTAGGCGTTTGGGAAAACCGAGGCAGGGAGATCATTCCACAACCTAAGCGTGCGCGTGTGAATTTAGAACAGCTGCCATCAACGACGGCCCTGATGCTTCTACCGGCCAAAAAGCTGGACACCCATTCACTTTGGTTCCTGGGTGCCTGGAGCGCGACACGGGTGGAGCTGTCGTATTTACTACCACACTGCCAGGGAGATGTGCGCAGGAATTTAATTTTAACGCACGTATTTGTATTTTCACTAAATTACCAAAAATTATTATGTGCTTTGGTGTTACAAAATGTTAAATAACAATTTTAAATATGTTGTTAGGAGTTGCTACAATCTGTTAAAAATTGCTAGATAATTTGTGTGCACCTTTTTGGGAGCACCGTAAGTCACAGCCCAGCGCCGATCCCAACGCCAGGCGCCCCCTTGGTCCTGGCGCCCTAAGCTTCAGCTTAGTTAGCTTATGGGTAAATCAGGCCCTGAATATCAATTGAAACTAAGTCGAAGTACTGGGTCCTGGACTTGCAATACACTTCCTACAGAGTGTAAATTGTGTAACGAAACAATCCTTTATCAAAAACGTGTTCGACGTAAATCCTTGTAGAATTAACACGATTTGGAACTTTGCCTGCACATTTATTAATGGAGTTCCTCGTATGCACAATATTGGTGATTTTGTGCTACAATTGGATGTACTCCAAGAACCCGCCGTGTTTAATGCGACATAATATGTGAATAAAGATCGTGATTACTTACTAAACACTTGGCAAATAACGTAAGCCTGAAGCTACTTAACCACTTTGTTGGTTTAAGTTTCAAGATAGAATTTAGTTACCTACTTAGATACGTTACTATTAAAATAACATTATAAGTATTACAGAAAGAGAAAAAATGGAATAAAAATGGAATCCTACACGGATGCCATGCCGGACTCTTACCGTCTTAAACCACACTTTGCCCTTCCACTGCCTACGGCCGGGAGTAGCGAGTAAGCCCCCGGAACGAAGTCCCAGGATTCACAGAGCAATTTCATGTTTAGTCGAATCCTCTGTCACAGTGATCTATGAAGCTCAGACTAGAACTTGACTACCTAGGACCTCGCAAAGGTGAAAATGTCAGCATCAGAAGTTTATAATATTAATCACATTCTGATTAATTGTATAAACGCCAAAGTTTAAATAAAAGTATAAATGTATGGAAAGTGGTATGGATATTTGTTACTATTTCGAGCTCCAACGGCTGAACGGATTAGGATGAAATTTGGTACAGAGATAGAGTATGGTCTAGAAAACAACAAACACATATCAATGCAAATTTTTATCCCCTGCATAAATTGACGGAAGCAGGAAGCACTCGTGGCTCCGCGGCCTCAGTGTTCTGTAAACGTGTAAAAGTTCTCCTGGGGTATCTTTCTGAGGGCTTACCCGGGGCTCGCAACCGCAGGCTGTTAGTTTTCAGTCTTTAGGAGTCCGGCAACTCATCCATGAGGATTGTACCTTACGTTTAAAATCGTGCAAAAGTTGAAACGTGAGCGTATACAATGCCTCTGTCTTCCCATTCGGGGATAAAGGCTACATTTATGCATGAATCGATGTATTTTGGTTCTGTTTTCAGTTTGGAACAGAAAGTTGAACTTTGCGTAGATGTCACTTTATTATATTTCAACGCATGAGTTACTCTTTTGTAGTCAATATCACTACACAAAGAACAATATCATAATAATATCATTATTAAAAGCAATGCGAACGAATTCGTCGTATTCCGATTATTTTCTACAATTTGGTGTACGATGTATTGGTATGTGAGTCAAATATTGTCCAATTGAATTATGCTTATTGCAATGATACTATTTATTGTTAGTTTCATAGTCACAAAATTAGATATTTCTGCAATACTTTAATGCATTTGAATATGAAACTCTTTATTCTCAATAGTATATTTTCAAAAATTTCTTAAGTTTATTATCTAGGAACGTTGTAGGTACTAATCACCTGAGAACCAGAGCTGCACGTCACAACAACTTGTGACGTGTAGCATTATGCTGAGGTGTCAACCCTTTCAGGCCCAATATCGCAGATTAAATAATAGTTACTACGTAACCAATACATTATATTTATCTATTTATTTTGTTTTTTGTTTTTTTTTTTCAATAGGACGTTGTATTATTTTTATAAGAATATTAAATATTGTGTATTTTTTAGAATAGTTTTTGTAAGTTTATCATAAACATGTAAGTTAGTAGTAATAAGTATCTCAGTTTGTTTTATTTTTATGCTTATGTTTATACTGTTATTGGGCTTAGAATAAATACATTTTCTTTCTTTCTTTCTTTCTTTCACTAATGAAACTCATACATGTCATTATTGATTAGTTGTTAAGAGTTGCATCTGGCAGCCCTTCCTTGCAAGAAAATTAAAAATGCTGTCATTTTCTTCACACGATAAGTTATTCACTCCCACATACCGTGTCTCATAACTTGTAACACAGTGTGCAATGTAACAAATGTCAACGAACATTGATATCACAGCTTTTCTGCAATATTTTCTCTTAAATATTTTATTTGCCACGCTTGGAATATTTGCGAGCACGGACTCGGACAGTTGATTCATGCCAAGGTACAAGAATTTTAATTCTACATTTTGAGATAAATGTTTCGTTTCTCGCGCTAACTTTTATTCTTAGCTGGCGTACCTGAAGTACTATTACCATATTACAATGCTGTAGTGTTGTTGTTGAACATTTCTTGGTAAATGAATATGAATGACCGCTAGGTTGGTTATTAAAAAATGTTTTTGTACTGTTTTTACTTTTTTAAAGTTTCATATAGTATTATAACTGTCAAAGAAATTTAGGTACTAATAAATGTGAATCCTTGAGAAAAGGACATACACGCAAAATCGTCAAGTGTACCAAGTTCTGTTTATTCTAATCTACATCATAACATAAATTGTCTTCATCGTATTTATTCGGAATATTTGATTACTTTCGTAAAGATTATAACTCCTATGTATACAAGTACTGTCAAATATAAAATTGTAATTTTATAACCTTTTTTGAAACGAGACTAATTTTATTACTTCTAAAAGATAGAAATGAACATTGCAGCATGTCTTTTGCTATGGTCCCTTTTGATGACGGTGTTATCTGCCTACCGTGTGAACTTCTAAACCTACAATATTGTGGCATTTTACCAAATAAAGATTATTCTATTTCTATTTCTTTTTTTTTTGCCAGTATCATGAACTTTTATTTGTTACGAATTACTATTCATAGTGGCATCTGGACTAGTCGGACACTCACGATTACCAAAGCTTACTACTGACAAATATAAAAAAAATTAAATCAATCAAACACAGGGCCTTGTTTGTTTTATCACAATATTTCACATAACTTTTAGTCAATGTTGGTGCTGCTATATTGTTTACATTTATCTTTTAGTTTTTACACACACCTGCGGTATTCAATAGTGGGCACGAGGGCTGTGTATGTTGATACAACCTTCTATGGAATAGAGTTGATTGGCCGTTTACACGAGAGGTATAGTTGCTGTAGTCGCATTTAGGCACGCGGATTAGTTTTATAGAAATTGCTTTAGGTGGAAAGTTTCATTGTTAGAATGGTTTGTGGGTAAGTGAATGGGAGTAGAGTCGTGGAAGTCCTCTCAAGTAGGGCTCTAGTATTTATTGTGCACGTCATACCCAATATCCCAAAAATAGCCTTTCCATCTGGGTTAATGGTACAGTCTCTGTAAGCAATATTTTCGAAAGAGATTTTATTATTTTACCTTTATTAACATTTTATTCTCTATCGCATCCAATTTCTTCTCTTCAGTACGAACGATGTTCAAGATCGCTTCTGGTCGAGTAACGAACACCATTACATCACTTGATTCCCATTGCAAATCCATTCGTATATTTCATCTATTACTATCTACACTAGTATCGAATCTATCGACCGTCATACAAGTATATCTTTTGCGACAGTTCAATTTAGTGTATGGGATAGACAATAGCTGCTAACTGTTATATCATACCGTCGGTCAGTGTTGTTATAGAACGATTTACGTATGTCTGTTTGTTTGCACACCTGTCCTAAAAGGATAACAGTGTTGTGTTGCACATACACGTTAGGTTTGATAGTGTTATGTAAGCACTTCAATACTCCATTATGTTAGGTAACCAAATCAGGAATAATCAGCATCTGATACTGAGGCATTGATTGAGCTGTCGTCTGAATCAATAGCATTTCTGAAGTAAGAACTTGAAAGAGTGATGAATGTCCACATACCTGACATCTTCTCATCTACGTATCCATACTTCTATACTCACAAACTTACGCATTTATCTACACTAATATTATAAAGAGGTATAATAAAATGTGTGTGTGTGTGTGTGTTTGTAATGAATAAACTCAAAAACTACTCTGTCAATTTTAAAATTTTTTCACCTTTGAAAAGCTACATTCAGCCTGAGTAACATAAGCAATATTTTATTCCCATGAACGGGAGCTGCGTGGGTGAAACCGCGTGATATACGCTAGTGCAATTATTATTAATAAGATAAGATGTCTATAATAATTACACAATTTTAGATACTTAGCATCTGTCAGTCACCAGGATAGCTCATTATAGGTCACAATGTTTCGTATATCTATAAATATCACTCGTAATTAATCATGAGCAACAGCTGCTGCGAATTAAGAGCAGCTATGAATTATACGTCCAATATTCAGCTATGTAACCGTAACGTATACGGGATTTTACGAAAACTTAATAATAATAAAGCTGTCGGAAGATAGTGCAGTATCTGTTTAGAAAACAGAGTTTTTATTTTGAACGAAACAATTTACAATTTTCGAAATGAATAACTTTTTTGAACCTGAGTGTTGCTGCCTTACGGCATGTATGTTATGTTATTGATACATAAAAAAGTGAACCTTCAAAGGGTCAGGCAGAGGGTTATTATAAAAGCAGTATAAAGGTGCGAACTTTAATCATTTGTTTTTTTTCCGCGTAATAGATGGTGAGCCTATTGCCGTGTTGAAATGAACAGGCGCAGCTTGTGATTACGGGCTGTTGAAAAATTTTCAAGCTACGCATAAGACCTTCGATTTGCCTTAGCAGCTTAACTTTGGAAACTAAAACGGGTACACTACATTAATACGAAAAACTTAATTCCGAAAGTCACAATCACGAATTTCATAAGTCCGAATGATTTGAAATCCCGAAAGTCAAAAATCCGATGTTTCATAAATCCTTTTTATTAAAAGTCATAATTTTAAAATTCCGAATGTTTACAATTCCGACTGTCAGAATGCCGAATTTCAAGAAACCGAACCGTTGAATTCGGAATCATTAAAAATCCACCATAATATAAATACGAACTCCGATTATCAAAAATCCGAAATATCATAAATACGAAGGGTGAATGTCGTTTACACCCGTTCCTGTTTTAACCCGAAAACTTATCATTAAAGACGATTATTTATTTTCCCGATTCCACTCGTTTTTTTTAATAAAGTATAGTCAAGTCTAACTACCGAAAATATTATTTCCAAGTTAGTGGAAGGCAAACGACAAAACAAAAAAAATAACCACGAAGGCTAAGGCGGGATCTCCGCTCCGCTTCGCTCCCGCCTTAGCCTTCTAACCTAACCTATCCGAGTCGGGGTACTCTGAGTCGGGGTGTTAACCATTCGCTTATTATGGTTAACACCTCGACTCGGATAGGTTAGGTTAGAAGGCTAAGGCGAAAGCGAAGCGGAGCGGAGCTCCGGCCTTAGCCATCGTGGTTATTTTTTTTTGTTTTGTCGTTTGCCTTCCACTCACTTGGAAATAATATCTTCGGTAGTTAGACTTGACCGTACTTTATTAAAAAAACTTAAACAGTGAATTTTCGGATATTTGAAATTCTGAATAATGTTTTTCGGGAAAATAACAGTCCGGTCTTTTGATTATTCGTACTAATGAAATCAGGAAAAATAAAAATTCGTACTTATGACTTTCGGATAAATGAATATCGTCCTTTTGAATATTCGGAGCTTTGTTTCTTAGGAATTATAATCTTCGGAATTTTGAACCTCGGAATATTGAAATTCGGAAAAACATATTTCGGAATTTTTGGGTGTTCCCAACTAAAACAGACATTATGCCACAACATGGATACTAATCTGATGATCAGCGAATCGTTTTAGCATTATTGAAAAGCTGCTACGTACGCTTCTACTCTTAGCTACGACATTCTATAGCTTATTTTCTGTACTACAGTTACTACAGGTGGTCGAATTATTCATAATCTCTTCGAGTTTAGAACTAAAGACAGTGTTATATAATTATTACTGTGTTACATCGAATAAATAAAATCAGTTTGTCACAATTCAGTCTTGAGTGTATTGTGAAATATTTATGAAGATATGTTCTTTACTCTAGAGTCAAGAATATACCTACACATGAAAATAATATTAATGATTAATAAATAAATATGATATTTTATTTTATGAACAAACTTTGTTGTATATCGTATTTATGTTACTGTAAACTCTACGTAAAGAAGGAAAAACATGTTCAATTTTACGAATGTCAGTTAACTTTTTACTGTTGAATAACAAATTACATACATATTTGTTGAAAATTAACGAGTTCAAGGAAAAATAACTTTTCAACATCTGCAAAATAATTATACATTCAAAAATGAAATTAGAATTTCAAAATAACACGGTATATTTTGAGAAAAACATGACTTTACCAAAACATCTTCATTTCGAATCATTAACAACTTACTTATGTGTATTTTGGAAGTGAATATTCAATCACAATTCAATTGCGGAATCAAGTGAACTGTATAATAATAACAGTTCCGAATAAAGTCTATTCTTTGTAAATATTTGCCGACATTATTCACAAACTGTATAATACTACATCAAATTACTCTCAATAAATTCCAGAAAATACAACTTAATTTATTGGTGGTTGTGTATTTGTATTTAGCTGTCTTTAATTTCTTTAATTAAATTATTTCATTTATTTGTTTCTAGATTTTTATCGCGAAACAAATAAATGAAATAAAGAAATATTTTAAAAAAAGTTATTTTTAAAAAAAAACAGTTAAAAATATAAAAATAAGCTTATAGTAGGGGAGCCCACGAGGCTAAATGGGGATTTACTCGAGCGTCGTAGAGACCTATTGGGATGCAAAGCTTAGATGATATGAAGAAAAAAATGTTATATGACATATAACTTTACATCGGTGGGGGAAGCGGCTATAGATTATTAAATATGTAAAAAAAAACTGTTGCATGGACATCCTCGAGCGCGTCCGATATTGATAGCATCAATGCCCTACGTATTTTTAATAATGTACGTATGTTAATCTGATCGTTTGCATGATGCGGGTGGTTGTATTTAAGGGTCGAAAATGAAAAAAAAAAAATAATAATCGAGCGCGTCAGATTTTCTAAGGGAGTGTTAAGTGCACCAAAAAAAAAGCTCTCATTCACTAATCTGACGATTTCGATGGGACGCAAACTCGCGGCCATTTTCATAATGTGCAAAAAAAATTCGCCATTTTGAAATACTCAAGCGCGTCAGATTAAGGTATATATGGTTCATCTTTATGTTCTAAACGTACTGTCTCATAATCTGACGATTATCTAGAGGGATTGGCCTGATCTGACAAAAAAAAATTAGAAAAACGGTTCACCTTAAAGGCCATCCCTGCAACTTTCCACTAATTCCATTCCTGGGCTCTTAAAATTGTACTTATGACATTTTTGAGCTCAAAATAGAATTTATGTGATATTTTGAGCTCGCTGAGTTCAAAGAAATAATATTTCTATGCATTTGAGCTCTCTCAGCTCGAAAGTCTGATAGAAGTTTCATTGAACACTATTTTTGGAATTTTCAAACCGCAATAACTTTTGAATGGATCAACCGATTTTCACGCGGTTGGCGGCATTCGACGCAGTTTTATCATCCTCATAAGGAATTTTGCAATTTTAATTGATCGAACCACAAATTTCGGAGGAATCCCGAAAAAACACTTTTTCGGGTTTCTTTCGTTCACGATATCTCTCGAACGAATCAACCGCTTTTGACCAGCTTGGTGGCGATCGACGTGGTTTTTCAAGCTCAAAGGCGATTAGGATCAAGGTTGCGCAGGTACAATCGCAAACAAAAGTACTAAGTCTAAAAATTCATTTTATCGATGCTGTTGCGTAATTTCCAGGACATAGATGTTTTGAATAGGTCAATATTAATCTATACTTATAATAAAACTGTTGAGGGTCGAGAGTCTGTACATGGAAGATATTTTGAAAATTTAAATTGTAGGGCGTTCTATAATCGATTCTGAAGCCGAATATGTAATTTAAATTTTTCATGTCTGTCTGTCTGTCTGTCTGTATCCCGAATAAGTATCACGCAGAAACTACTGTACCGATTTGAATGATACTTGGTACATTCCGAGCTTATAGTCCGAGGAAGGTTCTTGGATACTTTTGATCCCGATATGTTGCGCGGTTCCTGCGGGAGAGGGGATGAAAGATAAAATGGTTTTTCAGCTGTAAGTTCTCACCGCGTGGTCCGATTTCAAATATTGTTTTAGTGTCAGAAAGGGAATGTTTTTAACATTGTTCCACACCAGTTTCATTATTGAGAGTTTCGTAGTTCAGAAATTAGAGGCATCTCAACTTTCCGAATTCAAGGGTTTCTTTGAATGTGAGGGTAAATCTAAACTGGCGTGTTGGCTTAATCATAAAAGAACTTAATGATTAAGGCTAATCTAAAACAATTCAGTCCGCGCCAAAGGCGTGGACTGAATTGTTTTAGAATGGACTTAATCTTTTAGCTCTTTTATGATTAAGCAAACAGGGCAGTTTTATACGCTCCCTTGAGTCTGTTAAAAAAATACCTGTCCTTTCATCCACCTTATGTGGCGTAAACGAAGTTGCGAGGGTCAGCTAGTTCTATACTATTATTAAAAGTAAGTAGTAGTAGTAGTACGAACGAAGTTCGTAGACGCAAAGATATTTGGCGCATAGTGTAACTTTATCGACGAATTTTTGTTATTTCGGCTTGCGGAAATCGTCAGATTATATATTTTTCATTATTCTTGAATTATTTCCTTCAAAATAAAAAAAAATTTAGCTACGCTCGAGAATGTCGAGAGGACGTTTTTTTTTTACAACTTTGTTGCCCTCCCCTTTTTTTACGTCACTCTCAAATTGTCAGATTAGTGGAATATACACTTTTTAGGATGTAATTAACTCACCCTACCTTAATCTGACGCGCTCGAGAATTTCTGGTGGTCAATTTTTTTTTACTAATCTGATCCTGTATCCTTCGCGGGCAGCCTTATATATGGGCCTCATGTTTTGTGGAGGTACTTAACCGGGTACAAGGTATCCCCGTGTATATTAATCTGTCGCGCTTTAGTAAATCCCGAAATCCCTTCTAGGGCTCCCCTACTATTAGTGCTCCGTTCCAGCACGGTTAGATCCAAAGGGGATTTTCTTCCGCGCACGCTTATTTTGTGGAATGATCTCCCTGCCTCGGTTTTCCCAAACGTCTACAGTATGGGGTTCTTCAAAAGGGGGCTTAGAAGGTTTTTACATGGTCGGCAGCGCGAGTGTGGCACCTCTGGTGTTGCAAACGTGACTGCGGTGACCACTGGTCCTTCTGGTGGGTCGCATGCTTGTCTGCCACCTTAGTAGTATGAAAAAAATAAATAAATAAAATGTAAAAAATAAAATTGTTAATTGAAACTTATATTTTAAAACAAATATTCACATGAAAGTGTGCTTCCTGTCCTGGAAAAACTTAATACGACGATGATGCGATGATGAACGATGTAATATGGATCATAATGAAGAGCAAAAGGTTTTAACCATATAATACGAGTAATAGTAAAATAAGTGTTCCTTTCATTAGTTATATAATAATAGGGCCCGACTGGAATGCTACTATTGATACCGCATTTCATAGAAACGTATTCCAGAGATTTAAAAATTCCTGTATGATAATTTAACTAAATCAGTTCAGCCATCAGAGCGTGATTGAGTAGCAAACATCCATATTTACAAACTTTTACGATTAGTTCTATTTTCAGCCAATACTTTTAACCAATTTATTTTTCCAAAAATATCGAGATTATGCAGAAATGCTGCTGCTTCCAAAAATCTGCTAAATGCTTCCCAAAAATCTCAAAAACGCTTTTGATTCCTCCTCCACTTTTCGAATAGCTAACGAACAAACAATTTAACTTTATCTATTTAAATAGTTGATCTTACATGTAAATTCTAAACAATATTACCTCATCTGCAATTACTAAAGCCAAGCAATACCAAAGTGAGCTCATCTAAAAGCTAATTTGATAGCCTCATCCCACTCAACCTGTGGAGGTGCTATACTCAGGTAATTAGCCACTAACGGTATTACAACAATGTCTGTTAGTTTACCATTTAATAAAATATAGCCGTTTAGGTTATTTATTGAAGATATTGTTAGTATAAACATGTTAGGTTTGGTTAGAATTTTTGGGCAATGTTTTCAATACTAATATTATAAAGAGGAAAGATTTGATTGTTTGTTTGTTTGTATGTATGTTTGTTTATTTGTTTGAATACATCGAATAGGCTCTAAAACTACTGGACCGATTTGAAAAATTCTTTTATTGTTGGGAAGCTACACTCTTCGCGGTGAACATGGCTACATTTTATTCCCGTATTCCCACGGGAACGAGAGCTACGCGGGTGAAACCGCGTGACGTTGCTAGTTTTTTATAAAGTTGTATTGCCTTCATTTAATTTATATATTTATTCTTCTGATTATACCTACTTGTAGATTTTTAACACCTGTCTTGACTGCTACAGAGTTGATTTTCTCTGCTGTAAGTCCACGTGTCAATAGACTTATTTCAGGAGGATTAACTAACTCTTCAAATGGAACGATGGAAATTTTTATGCAGATCTTACAGAAGCAGGCCAAGACGGTGGCGTTGCATACGTAAAAAGAAGGGGATCGGTAATGCGAATATATAACTTCCCAGCAGGTATTTAGACTCTACGCCTGCATCAAATCTTAGTTGTAAATAAACCTGAGAGAATTTTAACAAACGATCACTTTTCCTCTCATTCTTCAAATCATAAAAGAAACACACGTCATGTGAGAAAATATAAATTTAGAGTTACAAAACTTCTCATGTATTTCAAATTTATACAACTTTTTAACGAACAATTCATGTTTTGAACAATATGGTAATAACACTCAAGTCGGAATCAATTTCGCCGCGGCACTTAATGCATGTTCCCACATCGACCACAGTGATCTCATAAATCAATAGTTTCAAACAGCCTACGTCACAGTAAATAGTTATAGACGCCTGAAACTACGTTATCAAACCACTTAGTAGGCACTTGGAGTATCCAGTTTGTTAAAGATGACAGGGCACCCTACTGTGGGAACCTTGTGCTCGAAGGAAAGGTAAGATCCGTGTGGTCATAGTCGATGTGGATCTGACATGACATGCATAAGGATTTCCACACTTTCAAAAAACATTAAGGATAACTACTTCAGAATAACTTTCTAATAGTAAGGGAATTTTTGCAATCTGTTGAGTTGTGCCAGTGTCTATCGTTAAGGCACATATTTGAGAAAGCTGTGCATATTTTTAAGCCAACATTTAACTGACGTTGTATTTTGAATTTGTTGCTTTTGTGAGTCTGAGCCTCCTGACACCTGCTATTGAAGATTTCTAAACTGCCAATAGGTTCTCTTGTCACTTATTTGCTGCCGGGAAAACCGGAGCAAAGTTGTGGAATAGTATAAGTGAGTGAGTTTTCATAATGTAAAACCAGTTTCACTCACCATCTGAAGCACGGAAATGCCGAGTTAATAAAGATTAACGTACTATAGCAGAGATCATCTACAGAACACAATAATTTCTGATAGAATTCAATATTCATAAATGTAATATCTTGTACATGACGCTAATTAGGCAAGGCATCAATAAATAATTTAATCTCAAATCTTATTAAAGATACTAGTGGATAATGAATTCAATGAATACAGCATAAATTGCTTTGCATTTAGTAGAACAAACGGATCCCTAACTAATTATACAGAGTAGTAATTCCAAGATAAATACAGTACCTACTGATGCTTTTACAATATTAATTCAGAATGTTTTCTGTTGTATACGGTTTAATTATTCTAATTAGGGCGCAGGTACTTGTCTATTTGGCAAACAGTACCTATATGATAATTTGTTATACATTTTGTATTTGATATGAGTATACTGTATAGGTGTACCTAAACACAATTATTATAATATATCTAGTTTTAGGGACTAATCAATATTAGTATAAAAGAAAGGACAAAATGTTTGTCTCTAATGGAATATTCAATCGGCTTATAAAGAAATTTTCCCAAAGTTTTGGCAGCTTTTCCAATTATGTTGCCACGGGCGCGGGCAATGCGTTTACTAGGCATTTAGCCTATAAAGTAGCCAGAGCGAAATCATCGAAATCCTCAACATCAACTTGTCATAAAACTTTATAAATAATACACTTTTTTTATTTATTTTAAAGTGACTATGTATCAGTGGATTATAAAAACAAGGAATCTTTAAACACAAATAAAATCGACTATCATAGTTAATAATTACTACTACATAATTTCGATATCATCCGAAAAATTTGCTTATTAAATGGGATTTGACATTTGAACTATTATCGTAAATGGTTTTAACTTTGTCTTTCAAAAAGATACACTTTTGTTCTTCTTTTATGTTTCTATTCCATTGAAATGTGAGAACCCAGTGGTGAAATACGGTAACTTGACACAAAAGGGTTTTTGAATTTTGACAACAACCTGTTGTTATACCTTTGAATTTGGTCTTATATGAAAACCAAATGGAACTGAAATGAAACTCTTTTTATTAAGGTTTTTTAATTATCTGTAGAAAATCCTGAGACATTCTACCGCGGGCATACCCAGGACTCCCGGCAGCCATAGGCAGTGTGAGGGCACCGTGTAGTTTTAGTCGGTGAGAGTCTGGCAAAACAACCATGAGGTATTTCCACACATAAAAATAGCTTACAAATACATACGGTGCAGGTCCAATAGGCGTGACGTGAGAGTTTCACACATGCCGCATGACCCAAGAAGCGGATAAGTCCCGGATCGACCCCCAAAGACGCAAAGACGGACTGTACCGTACCCGAACCCATGGGTGTAGTCGCGGTGTTCAGCCAAAGTCTGTTGAGAATCCTGGGATACCCTTCCGACGGCACCGTGTGGGTTAAGTCAGTCAGAGTCAGATAGCATCCATGAAAGAGGTTCACACGTCAAAAAAATAGTATAATATATGTATTATCGGAATATAATTGGAATTTACCAATGAGGTAAATTTATTCCATCATTGAATTAATATCCCTAATATAAAAGAACGATTTATTCATAGATCAAAAACCTTTATTTTCATCCCAATATAAGTTTGTTTCAAATATAAAAAAAATCAATTTATTAAGAATCGTAGTTAAATTATAAAATTTCAACTTACACTGTGTTTGTTTTGGCGTCCAATAAATTGTTCCATTTTTATTGTGATGTTCGGGCCACACTAAGGGGAAATGCCATTAATAATGGCGTTGATGAACGTTAAACGTTAGTGTAGCCACCGAATTATCGCGATAATTCGACAACGGCATTCACATTGCCGTTTGACGTTAGGCGATAGCTCAAGTGGCGGCACATCAAAGAGAATTATTACGTTGAAGCGGCCACACTACGCGTGTCAGTGCGCACCGTGAGAGTGTGACCGTTTTCAGTATTTTAATACCTTTTCGGTATATTTTATTGACTTTTTTCGATATCAGTATATTAATGGGTATATTGGTAAAAGTCAGTATTTTTGGGTATATTTTGAATAAAAGGTTAGGGTAAAGGTGCTCCCTCACCGGGAGCATTCGCCTGTAATGTAACAAATTAGATTTGACTTTGAGCATTACGTTACGGCCTGCCTCCCTGACCGACGAGCGTTCGCGTGTAATGTAACATTTATAGATTCGACTCGAGCATTACGTTACGATGCTACCTCCCTGACCGACACGAGCATTCGCGTGTAATGTAACATTTATTATAGACTAGCTGATGCCCGCAGCTTCGCCTGCGTGAAATTTTGTTCTCTTCTCCGCGTCTCATGGGAACTTATTCCCGGGATAAAACTTGTATCATTTCAGACTATAATCTATCTCTGTGTGACTACATGATAATTTTGCAATCCAATATGGCTGCCGCACCGAAATCACAAAATTTCATGATGGGTATCGTTTAAGGGGGTTTTTGGTATGCTGAGTACGAATTTCGGGTTAATTTAGAGATCCAATATGGCCGCCGCGCCGAAATCACAAAATTTCATGATGGGTATCGTTTAAGGGGTTTTTTGGTATGCTGAGTACGAAATTTATGATAATTTTGCAATCCAAAATGGCCGTCGCGCCACTATTACAAAATTTCATGATAGGTATCGTTTAAGGGGTTTTTTGGTATGCTGAGTACGAATTTCAGGTTAATTTAGAGATCCAATATGGCCGCCGCGCCAAATTCACAAAATTTCATGTTGGATACCGTTTAAGGGGTTTTTTTGATATGCTGAGTACGAATTTCGGGTCAATTTAGAGATCCAATATGGCCGCCGCGCCATTATAACAAAATTTCATGATGGGTATCGTTTAAGGGGTTCTTCGGTATGCTGAGTACGAATTTTATGATAATTTTTGCAATCCAATATGGCCGCCGAGCCGAAATCACAAAATTTCATGATGGGTATCGTTTAAGGGGTTTTTTGATATGCTGAGTACGAATTTCGGGTCAATTTAGAGATCCAATATGGCCGCCGCGCCATTATAACAAAATTTCATGATGGGTATCGTTTAAGGGGTTTTTTGGTATGCTGAGTACGAATTTCAAGATAATTTTGCAAAATTAACCCTAAATTCGTACTCAGCATATCAAAATTCCATTTATACGATATGCTACATGAAATTTTACAACGGTGGCGAGGCAGCCATATTGGATAGCAAAATTTACCTAAAATTCGTATTTGGCATACCAAAAAACCCCATAAACTATATACAACATGAAATTTCACAACAGTGGCACGGCGGCCATTTTGGATGGCAAACGTTAACCTGAAATTCGTACTCAGCATACCAAAAAACCCCTCATACGATATACAGCATGAAATTTTACAAAGGTGTAAGGCGGCCATCTTGGATTGCAAAATTGACCTTAAATTCGTACTCAGCCTACCAAAAAACCCCTTAAACGATACCCATCATGAAATTTTGTGATAACGGCATGGCGGCCATATTGGATCTCTAACTTGACCCGAAATTCGTACTCAGCATATCAAAAAAACCCCTTAAACGGTATCCAACATGAAATTTTACAACGGTGGCGCGGCGGCCATCTTGGATTGCAAAATTGACCTTAAATTCGTACTCAGCCTACCAAAAAACCCCTTAAACGATACCCATCGTGAAATTTTGTGATAACGGCGCGGTGGCCATATTGGATCTCTAAATTGACCCGAAATTCGTACTCAGCATATCAAAAAACCCCTTAAACGATACCCATCATGAAATTTAGTGATAACGGCGCGGCGGCCATATTGGATCTCTAAATTAACCCGAAATTCGTATTCAGCATACCAAAAAACCCCTTAAACGATACCCACCATGAAATTTTGTGATTTCGGCGCGGCGGTTATATTGGATCTCTAAATTAACCCGAAATTCGTACTCAGCATACCAAAAACCCTCTTAAACGATACCCATCATGAAATTTTGTGATTTCGGCGCGGCGGCCATATTGGATTGCAAAATTATCATGTAAAACAGCTGGGTGTGGGGCTCCCGGTTCCGGAACGGGGCCGTCCTACCCATTAAACCTGGTGGTATTCCTCCTCCCTATAGCCGGGAATCCGGAAAGCCGGGAAAATCTTTGGAAATTCTTTGGCTTTCGGCCGAAAGTCAAAGAATTTCCAAAGATTATTCCCGTCGAGAACCGTTCGGCGTCTCTCCTCGGGGGAGCAAGATGGGAGGTTCCCCCGGAGCTCGCTAAGGACCTGAAAAAATAAAAACCCAATTCCTCATCGCAATGATTTTTTTCTTTGTAGGGTTTGTTGCAATAACATTCGATATTTTTTTTTTACGAAGCGTGTTGCAGGTGAAGGACGTTGAATTCAATCCTTCAAATAAAATGTTAAATGTAAATTCTAGGTTCTTCTTTTATAAAAATAAGGTAGTAATTAAAGAATAAACACGTTTTGATAATCGGTATTTTTATCGGTATATTTTCTCTGTGCCAGTATTATATATAGATACATTCAGTATATTTTTAAGGAGCTAAGGTATTTTTGTAAAATTTAATTCGGTCACACTTAACGTCAATTTTAACGCCAAGAATGGGCATTCACGCGAGAATTATTACGTTGAAGCGGCCACACTACTCAAATGGTGACGTTAAGAATTAACGCCATAATTAGCGCAATATTTATCGCGATGATGGGCATTGACGTTTTCTTTAATGTGGCCCCGGCTTGAAACTATTTAGTTGAAACTTTTGTTTTATTGTTTTGTTTTCTTGATATTAATTGTTTACCGAGTAAGCTACTGGCTGAGTTTAAAAGTATCTTATCAAAGTTATGCATTGACTGTATTTCCTTCATGGGATAAACTTGGATAGATAAATTTGAAGTTAGACAAACAAACATTATACGTAGATATTCATGTTAATTCTTCGAGGAATATATTAACCGTAAACAGTCAGTATTCCAGTACATCAGTATTCCTTGGGAACATAATATATCTAGGATAAATTCATGCTAGTTACAGTTAGATAACTTCATCAACTCTTACTTGTTTGTTTGTTTGTTTATTTATTCATCAACAATTTACATCGTATTTGAATTCAATAACATAAAACACATTTTATATGTTGACAACAGCAATAGTAGCACAAATAAAAGAATCAAATATCTCAAAACAATAAAAACAGAACACAATCATCACCACAAGAAACTTCCATCATTATTCTTATTTCGCATCTGGTTTCGAAATTTGGTTTAGAAAGTGGCCGAAGCCATGACGCCTGCAGTAAGCAGATCATCGAATTCAGGTCACATGCAACAGCCAACCATAGAGAAAGTTGCTTACTACAGTGAACGTTTACAGAACGCTGAGACCGCGGGGTCATGAGCGCTTCAATCATAAAAACACTTTAAAAAAATGATTAAAACAAAAATCATTACTCAGATCGTCGCACAATCGCATTATTAAACCAGCATAATTCCTCCACAAACGAACAGTCTAACATAATTTCCAAACATTAACACAGATAGGCTTTGTACTATTAAATCTATTGAAGCCAAATCTCAATCAATAATTGAATGCGGCGCCACAATAGGTCAGGATTCGAAGGGTTTCAATGTCAGTTATAAGTGAGGTGCGTCCAAGTTTTGACAACTAATAGGCAGGTTTCAGTAAATTCCTGTCTAATTGGAAAGCGGTAGATGTTTCATATAAATGCGATTTAGATGCTTCCGTACGCGTTACTGTTATATTGACTTGACCAAATAATTTTAAAAACATTTATTATTAGAACTTTTTGATTGCATTCACAGAGCAAAACTATCTAAACTTTGATCCCACACGTTAACAAAAAAAAAGATATGTGATGTGTGGATGTTTGTTACTCTTTCACGCTCTAACGGCTGAACAGATCTGGCCGAAATTTGATACAAGGATAGATGATAGTTCGGAATAATATATAGGTTACTTTCTATCAAGGGAATTAGTTCCCATGGGAAGCGGGAAAAGGAAACAAAGTTTCACGCGGGCGAAACTGCGGGCATAAGCTAGTATTATATTTTTGTCATTTCATTTGGATTATATATTGACAAAGAGCAAGGTCTCCGTATGGCGCCTTCCCACATCCAAACATCCACACATCACACATCTTTTTTTTGTTTAAAGTGAGGGAAAATCCTTCACGAGCAGCCCCCTCACCGCCCTCAGGCCCCCGGTCATAGAGGTCGATAGTCTTCGGCGGAGACATTGACACTTAAACAAAACAATCGGTTTACCACTGTTGATCGAAATTCATTTGATCATTTGACGTGTGACCGAAAAATCATTATGCCATTCTACCACTGATCGAATGAACAATTGACCTAAAGAGTTTTTATCGAACAAACATTTGATATTTTTACTACTGATCGAATGAACGTTTGGTCGAAAAACAGTTGACTGGAGAATATTTTAACAGAGGCTGAATCAAAATGGCTCGGTTAGGTTAGGTTAGAACTGCGACCACAACCCACGCGGTAGCGGTAGCGGCCGGCGAGTGCCAGTACCGAATTCTACTTATTTCGCTTTTGTTTGTAAAAATATTCTTGAGTCTACTGTTTTTCGACCAAACGTTCATTCGATCAGTAGTAAAAATACCAAATGTTTGTTCGACAAAAACTCTTTTGGTCACTTGTTCATTCGATCAGTAGTAGAACGGCCTAATGTTGTTTCGGTCACACGTCAAATGATCAAATGAATTTCGGTCAACAGTGGTAAACCCCAAAACAATACACTCATAACTGTAATACCAGAAATTAAAGGTATGAGTGTATTGTTTTGTTTAAGTTCCGTAGTGACAATCGATTGCTGTTTTAGTGCTGTATAAGATTAGGATTCTCCCCCGCAACATATGACTGACAGATAAGTATTGGTTAAACTTAAATTATAGTCTCATTTTACTGAAGGTCGCGTTGCTCTATGATCGCATGACACAACTTTCTTTTCGTTCCAATTTCTAGTTAGCATTGTGTAACTCACAATAAATATTTGACAGCATCGCGGCATGGCAATATAATTTTCCTGACCCCTTACGTATTTTTCATTTATTTCTGCAAAACCTAACACACACTTACTGCCTTTTCTTCCTCTCATAGTGTGGGGCAGTACCCAACTCCCCTCCTCTCCCTTCCTCAAGTAGCGGGATAACACCCGAACCAACTCCTCAGACGCGGGATAGCACCCGAACCCCGTAGGCGAAGTCGAAGTGGTCGCCAAAGTCTGCCGAGAGCCCTGTGCTTTTAGACCTAGGAGTCCGGTATTGCATCCATGTAGGATTTCTACACGTAAAAAGAAAACGCACTACAGTTTGAAAATTTCTAAAACAATAAATTTTATGAAAAAGTAATTTTTCAAAAGTCAGTTTTTTTTTTATACTGGACTATCTTACTTCAAAATTATTTAACAGTCCGGTACAGCGACAAATCTGTTACGCAATTTAAGGATTATAATATCCATCATAATATAAAACAAATCTTGAAGTAAGATAATAAATATTATCCAGTAAAACAATCAATCACTCGAGTTAAAACAATCTAAAACCAAACGCGAAGTGACACTAACTCCTGTAACATTAATCATTCACATCAAAACATATCCCAAACACAATATCGCTAACTTTTTCGAGATATCTTGGGAACTTCTTGGGAATTTCTTGGCTAACTCCGGTTAACTTTTGGTGCCATCCGCCGTGCGCAACCTGAATCTGTCACTTGTGATGTAGGTTGTTTTATGTCACGACTTTTGAGACAGATACGGCACTTCTGGCAATCTGGGGGTTTATCTGTTACGGTTTGAAGAAACTTATTCATATATTATAATGTAACGTACAGGTATTTTTTATGAGCAAATCGGGTTAATATGAAAGTTTGTTTGCGCGTAGAAGTTTTAAGAATTTGAACAAAGCCTGGTAGAGTCGACTGGTGAGCCAAAGGCTGTCAGTTTTCTCTTTCAGCGAATAGGTATTGCTATTCAAAGGGGGAATGCTGCTAGTCTTTTGAGCACAATGCCACGGAGGCTTTATTTAGGTTTAGTTTAGATAGTAATAATGTAAATATATGTGTAATAATTATGTTTCACTGTAAATTTTGTACAATAAAAGTTTGTACTTAATGTAATGTGATCTTCCAATGAGTAAACACTGCCGGAGGCCCATTTCCATTCTGTGTGTGACTAGGCAATTACGAACAATTTAACTATAACCTGTAATCTCAATAATATTTGCGTGAAATCTGGTAATGTGAGCCTTGTTATTTCGTCAATAGTTTTACATAGTGTTTAGTTTTTTAAATTTATTCTGTACACACTCAGTACACTTTGAACTATCTCTGAATTTACCAACACAGTATATATTATGTTACTTTTGATGCTTGATTCGCAAATACATCACTGATTTTGCAGCAGATTTTTTTTTAATCCATGCCAGTTTCAAGTTTCTGATTACCTGATCATCATAAGCACTTTTATTGCCAAACAATTTTTCACCACAATGTTGTGTCTATTACGAGTATTACCTAATAATATTTTTAAAAAAATCCAACAAGTCTGCATTGGATACAATAAGAGCAGTAGAAATCCAAAATCAATCATGAAATAGTTTTCAGTTCTCAATATATCCATGTCTTGCTAACCTTCGAAGTGAAAAATGGACTCTGCTTCCTCCATCGATATTTATATCATCTACCGATGCAAAAATACGAGAGAAAATATGAAATCCGAAGATATTTTCTCTATCTCGATATGTCTACGTTCACCATCACTGTCACTATCTTGGTGTACTGGGATTTCCAGCGTCGGGTGTTTTTGGAAAAGGTTGAGTGTGCGGTTAAATTATGAGAATAGGAAACAAATCAACACGGTATAAATGTTTTCTATTCAGGCATACTCAAACTTTGGTACCAAATATGAAGGTACAGTATACTTGAAAGAATATTATTTTCCAATGTGGTAATTACGAAGAAACCTAAAATAGAAAAAAAAACAGGTAACATTAATAACTACTATTATAAAACATTTATTATTTTTGAAAATGAAACTACATAGAGCTACCGGTAAATAATATATGTTACTTAATCAAAGGAAGACGCCATGTACTACCACTTTTACCTGGTCTGTACTACCAATATGGTAACCTTGTAGTCTAGTCTGATTCCATAGCTGGGAGTCCCACACAAAGCAAACAAAATTATCAAGAAATAAAAACTTCCTTCTAAAAACAACATGGAATTTCAATTTGCTGATGGAAGTTCATTTAGTAGTAACAACAGGTGCAGCTACTGGAACTAATTTTCCTGGTACTTTATAGTGTTTCTTAGTGCTCGTTCTGACACTAATAAAGGTTCGAACGGGCAGTACTGCTCGACTTTATTTACGTATGACGTGGATCGAATGGAAGCTATAATTGTTGTGTAGAAAATGTTTGAAAACTTGGAAAAACACATTACATTACTTCTCTCACACTCTGTTTGTAATTCTAAATTTACAGTTTTTTACTCAAATGTGTACCTATAAATTCCACATTTAGGAACACATTTTAGTAGTAGACGATACTTATAATATTTTTAATTTTTACTATTTCGCCTTTTGAAACGGTCGATAACGGGACGGTAAGGAGAATGTTAAAAAGTAACTTATATTTTTGATCAAGAAAAATATTGAGTTCATATTTTAACCCAGGCCGAAGCTTGGGGAGCTCACCTACTCGTATTATTTATACTTCTATTAAGAGAAAAGATTTCATTGTTGATTTGTTCGTTTGCATCGAATAGGCTCCGGAACTACTAAACTTATATGAAAAATATTTTCACTGTTGGTAAGCTACACTCTTCGCGGTGAACATATGCTTTTATATATTTATATATTTTTATTTCCGTATTCCCACTTGAACGGGAGCTATACGGGTGAAACCGCGTGGCGTCCGCTAGCTCGAATAAAAATTTTATTTAGGTTATTCTAATTAGTATAAATATTTGTAACAAGGCTAAAATTACTCAGATGTAGTCCTTTGTATATTTGCTAAGAGATAATACCTACGTGCTTTTATGAAAACAACAACTCTACTGAAAAAGCTTTATTATTCTGAATGAGATTTTAATTTATAAGCAGAGCAGTATGAAACGCACCTGCATTTAAGTGTCGCGAAATAAGTTGTTGTCAAAATGACTTGGTAATTAGTCTTGGGAAATATATCTTCAGTGTATGAAATGCTAGCTCTATTACAATAACGAATCTTTTCAGCAATGGAACTTGTGGAGAAATTAATATGTTTGGAACATTCTTACACAAAGACATCTAGCCCACAATATGCTAAGATTAGCTTTTACTGTGGGATGTATATCTAATAAGTACCTATACATACCTATAATAAAATGATAGAAAAGTCAAAACTGTACATTGGATATATAAAAAAAAATATTCGCTGGGTGTTTAACATAAAATACCGAAGCAGAAAATACAGTTAGAAAAAAATTTGTCTGTTTGTCTGTTTGCTTTGGTTTGTCCGGAAGGATCTCGAAAAGTACTCAAAAGATTTGATTCAAATTTAACACAAACGTTAACTAGGGGTAGGGTCTTCAAATAGGTTATATTTTCACGCTGCATACCCTAGGGGCTCAGCAGAGAGCAATCAAATTGGCATTATAATATAATTTTCACGCGTACGAAGTCGCGGGCAGCAGCTAGTAATTTAATGTTTTTCAATACACAAACGTTATACAGAAAAACACCCAAACTCCGAGACAAACATATTACTGTGCCAAGGCAATTTAACCATTAAATACATGATTTAAACTAAAATAATTAGAGAAAATGGTTGGTTATTTCTTTATATGTAATATCTACAGTGAAAACTCTCAAGAAAGAGTGATGGATTTAGGATCGCACTCATTACGTTGTCCTTGAAATATAATCTTATTACTTTATCTTTGAACATTCTTAGGGTTCCAATTTCAAAGTATAAAATCGCGACTCCATTACTGAGACAACGCTGTCCGTCTGTTCGTCTGGCACCAGCACGATAAACCGTGAAAGCGAGACAGCTGGAAATTTTAAATTTGAGATATGTTTATTGCCGTTACAACAAAAAAGAACAAAATGAAAACAGAAAAAAATTAGGGCTCCTAAACGTGAGTTTGTATCATTTTTTGACAAGGAACCCTCCATGCCCGAGTACAACTTGCACTTGACGTGTTTATTGAGTTTCAATATTAATAAGTATGTAATTCAATCGTCTCGCACTAAAACGACTCCATCTAACCTCATACAGCTTCTGAATTGAATTACACTTAGATACTCACGCAGTGCAGCATAGCTGAGATACCTAGGTACCAATTATGTTTTTTATACCCATAAGGTTGAAATACTCGTTGAAGCGCTCGTGGCCCCGCGGACTCAGTGTTCTGTAAACGATCACTGCAGTAAGCAACTTTCACTATGGCCGGTCCATGGATGGGTGACCATCCATGTGATTACTGTGTGACATTTATTTGAGCGTTTCCGTGCTTCGGAAGGCACGTTAAGCCGTTGGTCCCGGTTGCCAGTAAAATGGCAGTCGTTACGCTAAGTTGAAGGCTTTATTTCAACAGCAGGCAGTCACAACCTGCTCCTGTCCATTTAAACACGGCAATACGGCTCACCACCTATTACGTGGGACAAATTATACAAAGGTGAAATGTGGGCATATAATTATGCCTCTGCCTACCCCTTCGGGGATAAAGGCGTGACCATATGTATGTATGTAAGGTTGAAATACTTGATATAAAAGTTTATATGATTCCGTAAAGGGTGTTTGACGCATAATAGATGTTGCAATAGATTGATTTGCGTCTACTGCGAATTTTGAAGCTGTCGAAGCTATTATAGGACTAATAGAAGCATGGCCACATCCAGATAGAGTCGATCATGATAATAATAATTCTCAACTATATGTATACATTTAAATACCTATATAAAAATTTGTAGACAATCTCACACATCACCATCTAGGCCAAATTAAGGTGCTATGGGATCTAGACGACTGATATACATACTTATATATATTTGTAAATACATACATATTATCTTAACTGCCTCTATGGTGCAGTCGGTAGTGATACCGCCTGCGGCGCTGGAGGTCGTGGGTTCGATTCCCACCGGAGACAAATATTTGTGTGACCCATAAATGTTTGCCTCAAGAGTCTGGGTGTTTCTATGTATAATATGTATGTATTTAAAAGTATATAAGTATTTATATCCGTAGTCTGATACCCATAACACAAGCAGGTTATTCCTAGCTTACTTTGGGATTAGATAGCGTTGTGTGAAACGTCCATGAATATTTATATTTATACAAGAAAACATTCAAACTCCAAAACAAACATTTGTGGATCGCACAAATATTTGGATCAACCCAGGAATCGAACCCAGGACCTCCAGCGCGGCAACACGCTTCAGAGGCTCGGAGAGTGTAGTGAATATTTCAGCACCATTATTTCACGTAGGTAACATTATTACCTATGTAAATGTTATAATTTCGGTCCATTCGGCAAATCCGATTACCATTTAGTACCATTAGTGAGAGTAATTAGAAATTTTATGGCAAACACGCGCTGTGTTAAAATATTATTGCATTATGGTACCCCCAATTTCAGGAAAGATAAATTATCTTAAGGTGTATATTTTGAATTTTAATACTATTAAAATAAAGAGGGAAGGTTTGTAATTTTGTTTGTACTGAACAAACTTATAAACTGCTGAACCGAGTTTTAAATTGTTTTCATCGATAGAAAATAACGATGTCAGCAAGTAACATAGATTATATTTTTATCACCGTATTTCTAGGGAGACTACATGGGTAAATATGTCTGAAGTTGACAAAATCAAAGAACGAAATGAAAAAATCAAAGAAAGAAAGAAAGAGAAGACAAAATATAAAAGTTATAAAAACTAAATAAAAAATTAATAGGAACTACATTCAACATCGTCTACTTCAAATCAAGCTAATGTAATACTGCGTTGTGGGATCTAAGGCAACAAATAAACATACTTATCTGTTATTGGCTGCAGTCGCATACACCACAATATATACTCGTCGCTTGCCTCTCTAACTGACGTAACTGACATTGTAGCATTTATTTTCTATAGATGCAGTATTTAGGATGTGAAAGCAGCCTTATCGAGTTATCTTTTTTTAATCGGTTGTCAGTGGTGACATTTCTGCTGTCAGAATGACAGGATGTCATAAGTTCGGTGACGAAGCGTTTCGCATTTAAAGGAACGGGTTTTGTTAAGATTTTTCGTGAAAGACCGGACTTTTGACCGAGACCTGCTTTGGGGTAGTTGGAGGTCCTTTGGCTTTTGCTCTGAGACTGTGCCGCGAATCAGTTTTTCGCTCAAGCGCGATTATTTGTTACCTCGCGTGGCCTAACGGGCTGTGATTGGGTTGCTGCATTGCATCTTGCTACATTTTACCCAGAAAACTGGTGAGTCACTTCTTCTTTTGCAAAGCGGGTCGATTGTCGTCTGTCGCGCAGCCAAGATCTTAATTTGTCGTTTCTTTCATGACAGGGTTTTTTACTACGGGGCTAGTTGCCGGATGAGATATTTGGTGCCGCACCTATAAGTTAGTGGGCTGCACGTGGTACGACAACGTGGAAGTGCGGACTACACGAGCTTCTCATGTGAGAGGTATCTGCCGTCATCACCTGGCAGTAACAACAGGCAGTCACTCTCACTCAGCTCACTCTGCAGGCCAGTAAATCCACTACTTATGTGTAGCTTAGTAGCATAAGTACCTAAGCACTGACTATACTTCTGTGTACCTGTGATATTTGTGTCTATCAGTGAATAAGCTCTCTGTGTGTCTCTGTGTTTCTCTGTGTTATATAAATATATGTGTGTACACCCTACCTGACTGTTTTCGTCAGAGCCCTGGCCTACCCTTGCACGCACACTGGAATCTCTGTAGTAAGGCGCCCTGGGAAAGAGTTCTCTGCATAGCTACCTCGCGCTAGTTGGTGAGTAACACTGATCATCACTGTGTTATAACATTTAGCAAAATGTTCAGGGCAAGCTTTGTTCGGTTTATGGTTACCTAAAATCGGAAACAGCTCGACATTTATCAGCTTGAGCAAAATAAAAATCTGCCTGTATGTAGATCTCAGAGAGAACTTTGTGTGGGTATAAATTTAATTAAAATATTATTATTATTATTTTAATAATAAATGTTCAAAGCAGATACGTCACTTTGAGAGAACTTTGTTTCCGATTCGGACTGTATTTGTCGTCACTTACGTCGGGTGATTTTGTACTATAAATCGTGTAATAAAACTCAGGGTACAAAAATAATCAGTTGTAATCAAATTACAAGTTACAAATTACGAACACGTAACCATTATAAACTCACAGTTATAAAAAATAGCAAATTGTAACAAAACGTTGTAATTCTTTTTAGTAATTTTGTAACAAAAAGTTTAATCAGTTCAGCGTTAGTGTATCATTTTTTCATACTGTACATGTACATGTACTTAAGTAAAAATTATATACACACATCAACACCGTCTAGGGATATTTTTTGAAAAGTTCTGCATCTCAAAAAATACTGGCTGATTTTAAAAACTTTTGATTGAATCTTATTTTGTTGGTATATTTGAATGATTCCAAATTTGAAATAAAAAAAAAGAAATTAAAACAAATGATTTGCGCGGCATTAATATAGCGAAGTTCGAACTTTTAATTTTA
The DNA here is from genome assembly GCA_933228765.1 of Miltochrista miniata. NCBI lineage: Eukaryota > Metazoa > Arthropoda > Insecta > Lepidoptera > Erebidae > Miltochrista > Miltochrista miniata. The sequence goes on from OW121758.1 coordinate 6,578,112, forward strand.
CCGACGATAGTTAATTGGTATTTGTTTTGTCCTGTTGAAGTTTTAAAGCTAGTCATTGATTAATTACGAATTTATTTCATTGTGTAAGTCATGCAGCGTCGCCATTTAACTAGAGAAGAAATACTAAGGGCAGTAGGCATGCTCAAAGTTGGGGCTACTCAGCGGAGTATTGCTGAGGAGATTGGAACCAGGCAAAACGTTTTTTCAAGATTGTGGTCACGTTATCGTGCAACCGGGGAAGTGGCTGAAAGACACCGTGGCGGGAGACGCATAATCACCCAACAACAAGACCGATTTTTACAATTTGCCGCGAGAATGCAGCCAAACGTTACAGCCGTGCAGTTGGTTCAACGGCTCCAGTCAGAACACCAATTGCTTGTCAGTGACAAAACTGTGAGGAGGAGACTGCATGAAGCTAACCTTCATGCTCGCAGGCCACTTCGTACTTCAGCACTACAAAGAGGAAATCGTGGACGAAGATAAGAGTGGGCTCGTGAACATTTGCTTTGGGAAGATAACCAGTGGTCTGTAGTACTGTTTACCGATGAGTCCCGATTCGGTTTTCATCCCGATTCACGAAGAGTACGCGTTTGGCGAGTTCCTGGTCGTGAGCAACACCTCCAGGTAGTCCATCCATACAAGGGCGGGACAATTATGGTTTGGGCGGGAATTCGTTTTGGTGGAAGAACGGACCTCGTTTGGATTAGAAACACCATGACCGCTGAAAAATACCGCGACCAGGTGCTTGTACCCATTGTCTACCCTCATCGACTTCAAATGGGTCAAGAATTTACTCTCGTGCATGACAACGCCCGTCCGCACACAGCGCGAGCGGTGACCAGCTGGCTGCAGGACCATGACGTGTCGGTTTTACCCTGGCCGGCGCAATCGCCTGATTTAAACCCCATCGAGCATGCGTTGGACATGCTCCAAAGAAGGGCTTATAAGAATTTTCCTGCAGACATTGCGACTGAAGAGCAACTTTTTTTGCATCTTAGCAGAACTTGGGACAATATCCCGCAGCGAGACTTTGATAACTTAATTCAAAGCATGAATAACCGTTGCAGGACCGTGGCTAACGTCATGGGTGGTTTTACTGACTACTGATTTTTCCTATCAGTGCAAAAAATTGAAAAGAAATTACTTATTTTTTTATTTTTTCGTAAATGACACATTCATCTTTAGTTGCACCGTTTTTTTACTTTTTGTTTTCATTTTTAAAAAAATTTATATAAGTCGAATTTTTTTTTTTATTTTAAAATATAGTCTGAAAAATGGGCTTCCTAAGAATATAACATTGTTGCATATTATTCCTAACAGATTTTCTGAAAATTGAGAAAATGTGAAATATCCCTAGACGGTGTTGATGTGTGTATAACGTCATTTAACGTCATTTATTTTTATATCTAATTATTTCATCATTTTTATAAAATGACATTTCAACCGCGCCCGCTGTCAACTAGACCAGTCTAGTGAAAGAAACTTCAAAAAACAGTTTTTATGTAAGTGGGCACTTTTAGTCGTCAAAATGTCAAATTATTGCCAGAGGGGGTTTGCCAGCTTTGGACTCTCCCTCTGTAAAGGCGCGCGATGCTCTGTGCTTCCGCCCGACCCCCGGTTCTTGTTTGACGTAACTGAAACTATGTACTACCGCATAATATCCGAAGTATCACACACTAAACGACGTATTATGTCATTTACGTCCCCAATAGATCTTTTAAAGACTGCAAAAAAATCTTACTAAACGTTGTAAGTGACATAAGTCTTTTAGTAAAGTCTAAGTTTCAACAAAATGTAGATACATCTGCCTCAATCTTTAGGATATCTAAGGACTGGTAAGACATACAGATACGTCAATTAGACAGATTGATTCGTCTTCGAAAATGGATTAAAATGGTGTAGATAATTCAGTTTGGAAAAATATGTCAGTTACGTCAGTTAGAAAGGCAAGCGACGTACTGTACTTAATATTATATTAAATGGCGTCGACTGCAGAATATGTTGTGTGAAATCGTGTAACAATCGGTCTAATTTGCTGTGATGTGTATTGTATCTATTTCATGGAAACCAGTTACGTAGACGTACTAAAAACTTCTTCGTGGTAACCAGTTACGTAGAAGTATTAAAAAAATCTTTATGGTAACCAGTTACGTAGGTGTATTAAAAAGTCCCTAATGGAAACCAGTTACGAAACTCCGGTTTCCTAGCCGGCCGAAGCGGTACAGCTAAGTCAACCCAATAGTCAGGTAGAAATAGCACTCATTGGTGATTTGATG